>CM032797.1:14532658-16932658 GCA_019155185.1 Beaufortia kweichowensis
GCGATCAGCTTGCTGCCATCTTTGAACACTCCGTTGCTGAACCATTTTGTAAGCCAATCACCTGACATGTCACATAAATGACATGCGATTTATAAATCTGAAGCTGCAGTACAATCCAGACAGCACTGTCGACTGGCTGACAGCATGCACACAGTCAAAAGAGATGGGTGAAAAGTTCATTTCACACTATCGAGAGCACTGCTGGTTTGAAACATCTTTTCTATTTAAGATTGTACTTATGACGTTTATCAGGGGTCTTGATATAAAATGCAAAGCAAATCCTTGACCCTGTGGACACCAGGGTCTACTGTCTAACTACTCCGTCTTCAAGAGGTTTAAGCAGACTATTCTATAAAACACATCCAGAATGATTTAGAAAAATATCACTGAACTACAGGAAGACTGGAACTGAAGTTGTCATGTATTGATAGAGATTGTGTTTGTGTGTCTTTTTGTTTATTATCATGTGCGTGTTCAAAGACACTGCAGATGGGGATCCAGCATTTCTCTGGGCTGTTTGTGTTGTTGTGCGTGGGGGTGGCAGGGGCTTTGCTTACTCTGTTGGGAGAACACGCTTTCTTCAAATTCATCCTTCCTCACCTTCGTCACCAGCAGAGATTCAAGTACTGGCTTCACACCAGTCAGGTGAGCTTGTGCCAACCGATAATCCAAAAGGTTTATAGCTTTTGTAAACATACAGTACAATATAAGCTTGGTTATTATTTTTGTTAATCTTTTTGTCCTGATGTGAAAAGAAAGACATGTTCTTTTAAAAAAACATGGGCACCCTCTAGTGGTTCAAAGTTGAAAGCACAGTAATGTAGTGTAATGTGGGGTTGACAGCGTGCGTTGTATTGCAATGATTTAAACTTCAGTCCTGAGAACCCACATCACTGTATGTTTTGTTGTATGCCTTTCGAATCTGACACAGTTTATCGATCTCTCTGCAAACAAGCTGATGCTCTGAATTGCTTTCAATCACATACAAAATGTGCAGTGCTGTGGGTTCCTAACAACCGAGTTGCTTTGTGTTATGTATTTACTGCTTGTGGTGTGGTTCTTTACCCTTTTGTTATATCTACAGAAAATCCATCGTGCATTAAATCTGGGTTGCGAGGATGAGAGCAAATCAGAGGTTGAGAGCACAAACAGATGGTAAGTTTCTTGTTATCAGATAGCATCTTGCATGTAGATTGATATCACACCTTGAATGTTTTGTTTCTCCTTATTGAAATGTATACCTATCATTTATTCATGGCTGTCTAAAACAACTGATACTAATGGTTAATCACAGCATTCTGTGGTCAAATATATTTGTATAATAGCCACTAAAAACAGAAACTGATTTCCCACAAGGTTGTGCTAATGTCTTTTTAAAACACTTTCTCATTCTTATCTGATTTTTACTGACAAAAAAAACTTTTTTATTTGGATAAGGAAAAAAAGGAGGATGAGTCAGCAGTTCATTATTGAAAAATAAACACTTTTAGGTGGTGTGTGTGTGTGTGTGTGTGTGTGTGTGTGTGTGTGTGTGTGTGACAGTGTAATAAAGCTGTACATTTTACATTCATGCATTTGGCAGATGCTTTTATCCAACGCAACTTACAATAAATGCAAGTTATACATTTGATCAGTATGTGTGATCCTAGGATCGAACCCATGGCCTTTGTGTTGCTAGCGCAATGCTCTTCCAGTTAAGCTACAGGAAACATTTAATTATTTTATCCCAGGGAACACATAAAATGATAAAAATGTAAAAAAGCTTAAATTCACCTTGAGTAGTTTTGAATAAAAGCGTCTGCCAAATGCATGAATGTAAATGCAGATGATACAAGACATCCTGTCACCCTGTCAGGGTTTATTTTGTCATGTTTACCAGACTGACTGCATTATCATTCATATGCTGTATATATACGATGTACATCCTCATAGGTAATAGGTTTGTCTTTATATTTCAAACAAATGTGCCCAGTGTTACTTGTGTGTAAAAAAACATCTGATAAAGAAAACAAAGAAAAATCAATATTGGCCTCTTCAGTAAAAGAGAGCTGACTGGATACTGTTGCATTTGCCGCATTAATGGCATATCAAAGTATCTCTGTGTTTCTATCGATTGTGTTGTGTGTTAGCGCACTGCTTTGTCCCTGCATCTTGTAAGAATGATTGGTGCTTTGTCTTCCTTTCAGTTCCACCTTGTGCCTGTCAGAGAACTGCAACCTACACCGTCTGCCACCGTCTGCCCCCACCTCCTCATCTCCTGAGCCGTCCACATCCTCCGCTTCCCCATCATCTTCCACAACAAAGTGGAACAATCAAAGCGCAAAGGCCGGCCGAGAGGCCAAAGACCATAATAAACGTGTCCACTTCAACCTGGAGACGCTCAACAGCTACCAACTTCAAGCTCCGCCCCCTGGGTCTGAGAGGGGCAGGAGAGGGCTGGTGGGAAGTCCACCCACCCAGTTGTGTTCCAACGGCGGCCCTAATCTCAGTCTCAGCCTGGTGCTCTCACCTCCGGCATGCCCAGGAGGCTCCTCGCCATGGGAAGAAGAACTGAGGGAGCTGCAAGGGAGGATCGAGGAGTTTCGTGGCCAGCTGAGAGCTGCCCTGGCTAGGAGAGCCGAGCTCCAGCGCACCCTGGTTAGACAAAGACTAGGCCAGTCCCAAACCTCTAATCCGGCAGAGTCTGACAGTTCCAACACCCTGACCAAAGACATTAACAGAGCTAGGTGATGTATGTGACCGGAGCAGTGAATATAGGAGATACAGGACATTTTCTTATCTGAGGATTCATGCTGTCCTTTATTCTGCTTTCTCATTGACCGCTGGGGTGTTGAGAGATGGATGGAACATTATGTGATGGAGATTCAGCTTGTAATCCTGCAGTCTGGCTTACTTCCAGCTCAAGAGAGAAAGCATTTATCTGTGTGTATTGTGTGGATGTGTGTGTGTGTTATAAGCTGGAAAGCAGTGGACAGAGAAAAGACTCTTAATACAACATTCACTGCTGGCCAAGGTGAGTATCTGCAGTTACATATGTTCAGTATGAAATAGCTTCTTTTTTTGTAAATAATTCAATAGGATTACTTAGTGGGATAAGCAACAGTGGACCAACCTTACCATTTTGATTAAGACACTATTCCGTCTTGCTGTGGTGTACTTTTTCCACACATATACTGTATGAATAGACATGATGTTTGTTTTTGTGTTTTAATGGTGGTAAGGTATGATTCTGTAGATGTTTGACCTTCACATGGTACTGACCTACTCCATTACCTTGCATAATCTATATGTTATTAAGTCTGAATGGCTCATTAATGCATTTACTACAGTTAATAAATACTCTTTTGAATAAACATTATTCATTATTAATTAAGATTTATTAATGATGTTTTTGTTATTTTTAGCAAATATTTGTCTCTGTCCTGTTATGCTTGATCCACAGGAGAAACACTTTATTTATTTATTAGGTTATTTCACTATTCACTTTAATATTTCATAGATGAATTCCAATCTAATCATAATAAACTATATATTGATTTAAAGGTCTAGAACTCAAGAATAAATATTTGACAAATGTTCATAACAATAAACATAAATAAAAAATGCTATTTAAAAAAATACTTAAAATAGAAAAAGATTAAAACTAATTAAAAAAAATAAATTGTCTAAAATGTAAAAAAATTGTAGTTGAGATCTTGAACAACAATGTGCAGGTTAAAGTAGGTTAACGTCACCTGAAATGTGGGCTGTAGCTGTCAAAGTATTTCAAGATAGTAGTGTTCAATTTCAGACTTCAAAGAAAGTTTTGGAGAGGGAGGCTGTCAGGAGGCTGAGGAGGAGAACGTCATACTGATAGACGAGCTCCATCTTCCACCGGGAGACTGATGAACAATGGCCTCATTATGTTGACTTGTTTTTCTTTCAAAAAAGAGAGCACGCTTGGCTTCCCATTAAGTGTTTTACAAAATAGTCAGTGTGACATTTTTGTATTGCAATGCCCTTTAAAGTTTATTGAATATACTATCTCTTGGTAGTAGACTTGTGCTGGACAATAATACGGTTTATTGTGATAACAGTTTGTACAATATTGTTATCGTGGGCATTTCAAAATACAGTGAATAATTCGAGATAACATTTGAGCATAATTGTTTACATTTCTCAGAAATCACTGTAGCTTACACAGTACTAAATGGCATTTATGCATACATACAACTTAATAAATCATTATTTGATATATTATTTGATATACAAATATATTATATATTGAATTTATTTGTCAAATAATTTGCTCACTATACTCTTTTCATTTATTCAATAAAAGTTTGTGTTAGTAACTAAATCATCATTAAGAACAACGATAAAGATTTAATACATTAAATTTAAAGATTTATGATTTCATGATTTATGAAATAAAGATTTATGACAATGTAGATCAGGATAAATGACCCAGCAATTATCGTGATATGAAAATGTTACAGTATAACGCCTACATGGTAAAAAGCAAGACAAATTACTTGTATTACCAACTAAACAAACTATTTTTTTGAGAATCTGGATGCTCTTTCCCAAAACAGGAAGGATTTTTCTGTTTAAAGCTTTAAGTTATAGGTAAATGGAAAAAATGAGATGGAGAAAAACTGGGAACTGGAAACTGCTGTCAGCTCCACTTGGGATGAGACATTGCCGTTCCCTGAGAGAAGACTAAATTCTGCCGTGCTGAAATTTGCACAGGCACCAAAAATAGAGTCCAAATTGAACTTGATAACCCTGTAAAATAGGTTCACAACCCTGTTATACCAAAATTGCTACGGGGTTGCAGAGCTTAAATTGCTATCAGTCTGTCAGACTAGCCAGTTTAGGACTTTTTTTTATTTTATTTTTTTTATTATTTATTATGGAGTTTCAATTCATTTGGGTTCCCAACTGAACTCAGATAATATGACAGATAATTGAAATGCACATGAAGCTAATGCATTTATGGGCTGTGTTTTTCACCACATGTCAAATAATCATGTACATTGAGATGCATCAGTGGCTAATCCTAAAGCATGTAATGGTCTGTCAAAGCAGGGCATGAATCACAAACTATAGTTATCCCATAATCATATCTCATCATTCTCATGAGCATCACGCATGCCATCATATCATAGCCGCTAGCTGAAGTGCATCCCTGCTGCTACAGTTTACACAACATGGCCTGAGCCAGAGCTGCCATATGTCATTGTGATTTCACTTCCATACCACACACAGCCTTACGCAGCTGAATCCTTTCAGGAAAAAAATCTGTGTCCATTATTAGCTATTTACATATTGCTAACTTTATGCCCAATACACCACCCTTAACAAAATACATTGTTAGTTATAAGTAACATTCAGTTCTAATTTGGCATTTAAAACATTTAAAACATTTTTTATCTGCTCTGCTTTTTAGGTTCGAGCATTTGTAAATTGGTTGGTGTTGTAACTAAGCTGCAAGGACACAATGCTTGAGCAATGAGTTTTGATAGTATCTATTATTCGTGTTTCCTTAAGTGCACTGTTTGCCAATCTCTATTGCGCATGTCAGAGGAAAAAAAGTGAAATGAAGTTATAAGGAAGTGTATAGATAACACAGAATAGAAAAGCACAGAATAGATAAAGTATGCTGACACATCCGTTATACAGTATTTTTGAAAACTCACAGTAGGCAGAAAAAACTTGAACAAATTTAACAGTTCAACAAATGCTCCAGGAATTAAATTTAAAATGAGCTTATACCCATATTTTTTTCTTAAAAGTAAATGCGTTGGAACGTACAGCCATATTTAGATATGTACAGCGTGGACTTCTTCAGTCCTTCTTATCATCCCACAATGACCAGACATAGACAAACATAAAAATGGTTAAGCTTAAATGAGTCTGCACCATAAAAGCCATGATAGATCATTTAGCTCAAACAAGTACCCTTTAGTAGTTAAAGGACAGGACTCAGGAGATGAGAAGATGAACTCAGAGGGCTGTTTCAATGAGAAACTCAAGCTCTGGTGTTTAGTTTTTGTGAACAGTGCACATGCAGGGCAGTATGTTTTGAATTGGCCACTTTGCAGTTGTGGTTGCATGTGTACTCTGTAGCAAACCAGTGTAACCTCAGATTATTGTTCTGGCTATTCTTTGAATTTTAAGAAAAATAATGTTTAAAAATGTCAACATTTAATTGTCTTTCAACATTAACAGATGCTAGTGGAACTAGTGGAAATGTGTTAACTAATGATAATGTAAATGATTTTGGGGCACTTTCATTTGGATTTATATTTCAGAACTTGTCTTCTGAATGCTGCTGTTAGAACCATGTGAAAGGCAGAATGTTTGTTTTGATTTTTCAATCACACTGAAAAAATTGTTGTCTCCAGAAAACAATTTACATGTAATTCTACCTGGGCTGCATTTGGCAAAAGAAAAAAAATCAAAGGTACTAAACATAATTCAGTTGATGTGATTGCAGGTATCCTCCACAAGAGGTCTCCTGAGCTGTTTTAAATTACAGTAACCCAAAACCTGTCTAGGTTTTGTCTAAATGAATAAGAGCTTGTAAATGAAATGCCATTCCATGCACATTTTATGATTTCCCTTACCAGTTCCATAAAAAGTCAAATGAAAAAACATTCTGTATTCTTACTGTTCACATATCTGTTAATTCACAGATCTGTTAATCTGTTAATTCTTCTTGACACTATGTGACCCAGTCTGAAAAAACAGGCTTATAGTCTAAAAATCTAATTCTGAGATAACGAGCATCAAAGTTTGATTTCACCTATTAATTTGACTATGATTTCAATCTTTGACATGACATTACTCAGACTATATTAAAGATATCAATGTTAAATTGCTTAGTTGTTCTTTATATGTTCTTTATATTATGTAGAATGATTTTATGTAGAAAACAGAAAATTCACAAAAAAAATGATTTTAGCTTTTTTGCTTAGTTTTTTGAGCATTTTGTTTTCACATAATGTATATAATACATTAAAATTAAATAGGTTGTATTTCCGCCTTTATTTTTATGCTCACGTTATGTACATCAGCTGGTCCCTTAGAACTACCCACCACACATTTAAACACACACACACACTTCTTACCTACTCCATGATTGTATGAGATATTGTTTTGGTATTCAAGCTGGAAAAAAATTAGGATTACAATAATTCAGTTAGTCTCTTTAAAACAGACTTGGGAGGAACAGAGCAGCAAATTCGGACACAATAATTGGGTCAGTAGCCACAATACAAACGTTTGATCAGAACTCATCTATTGAAAATTGTTTTAGGAAGAGGCTATTGAAAAAACCTCAGTACTGTGACAAGGTGAAGGTGGAAGGGACTGCGAGGTCTAGCACCACCTGATCCTTCATTCTGTGTCTGTAATGAGTGTGTATGAAATTGATGAGAGCGTGAAACATGTTTTGAAGGCAGTCGAGCCTCATAGGCTGTGCGACTAATTGGCCAGAGAGGACATGAGAATTGAGGCTGAATGGCTGACTGATGATTTTATTAACTCCCTGCAGCTGGGTCCAATCCTGAGGTATAGGAGAACTGCCCAAGAGGCCTTATACAGTCTCCTGGGAAACCACCGGTAAGCCTATTGCTTAAAAAAGACCCCCTATTCTTCTAGTGTGGGAGAGGGGAAAAGAGGAGGAGGAGCTGTTTTTATGTTTTGCTATTCGTTTTAGTTCTCTGGTATGCTGCATTTCAGCCAGTGTCTGCTGAATGAATTATGCTTAGATTTTACATGCCAGTTTTAATTTTGTATTTAGTTTTTAGCTCAGGGGAGCAACAGAATTAATTTCTGTTTTTTATATTGAAATGTATTTATACATTTTTATTCAATCCTTTTTTATTAAACTTTTTTCTTTGCCTTTTTGATTTTTCTCTTTATAGATAAATGTTAATGAATTCTGTTCGTATTTTATATTCCTTATATCTTTTCATTATTACTTAAGTTAATATTTATACATTTTTATTAAATTTTATTTCTTTTTTTATTTGTTTGTTTGTTTCTTGAATTCATATGATTATTTTATCTAGATAATCTAGAATTCATTTAACCATTTTTTATTTTTTCCTGTTTTTACAGTATATTCTTTATATTCTAACTTCGTGTCTTTATTTCCTTTTTTCCAGTTAATTTCTTTCCTTAGTTTTTAAATGATTATTTTTAATTATGTTTATACATGATTTATTATTTATTCAACCCTCCATGTTTTCATATTGCATCTTAACAATAAAACACTGTGGCTTTCCAACCTTGAAATGTTTAACAAATGCAGAAAACACAAGATAATTTTGAATCAGATCAGAGATCAGGCATGTTCACCCTCAGCAAGCAGGATGCTGTTCACTCATGCGAGAAGCAGCGCGGCGCGAGCGTGCGTCTGTGGTGACGCGCGCTTCGCCATGTGCTGCTGTCCGCTGTGACTTGAAACATACCAAGACACAAAGAGAGCGCATCGCGTGGTCAAAAATCAGCCCCGCCCCGTGCAAATAAACAAAGAGACCCTAATCTTCACACTAATCTGACGTAGGTCTCGTTTTTCTGTTAAGGATATCCCAACATTTAAGTGTAAGCAGGATGGGGCAGACGATCCACATGCACAAATACAGGACCGTTTTAACCCTTGCGGTCGTGAACGGAACTCCCCGTGGAATCTCTCGCGTGCCTGTTACCCGTTATCGGTTAATGAATGAAAATAAGAGAGGCTTAAGAGAGACGCGTTTGTGCGTGTGTGTGTGTTTGCGTTAAAAAGTGCACCGCCTCTTCCCTCATTTCCACCGTCCCCTCCCTCAAGAAACCCCCCTTTCCCAATAGCCTTTGTGTTCACGGTGCCCTACACTGTGACTGCATTCCCATTCCGTTTACTATCGACTCGTTTAAGAGCTTTGCGTTTGAGATCTCCACGAGAAAGTGCACAATTGCGTGCAAACCTACTTCTGAGACTCTGGGTTGTGGAAATATAAGAGGAGCGTCCGGGTCCATTCATACTTTCGCCCGTTCACTCACCTTTAGCGGGTAAGGGGGAAGTGGACACAAAGATATATTGTACAGGCGTGAAATGGATTAAGTCCCATCGAGGAAAGCTGGAGCACCACAGACGAACGAAGAGACGGAGAAGGACTCGGAGGGAGTCGATGAATTTTCAACATCAACGAGAAAGAGGTGAGATTTACTCCCGAGCCTGTTTTGGGGAATCCTTAACGCAAACAATGACAACCCAGACGTGCTAAGTACATTTTTTTAGATGCTTTTCTATTATGAGTTTGTCTTCTTATTAATGTATAAAACAATCTTTTTAGCGTTAGGTGTTTTGTACGACAAACAAGGTAATAGATGACACCATTTCAGGAGAGGAGAGAGAGACAACTGACCACGAGGACATCTTGAAATTCTTAAAAATCGGTGGAAAATGTTACGCCTTTAAAGGGCCGTGCGTGTTTAATATAATATGTGCTGAAGGACGAAGAATAAATTTGGTCTTAAGAACAACATGAATGACTATATTTATCATCAGAAATATGAAGTTACATCTCTGTTATATTGTCAGTGTGTGAGAACAGCTCAGTCCTGTACTCAATGCAGTTTCAGTACCATGTAGTGGACAGCGCAGCTGGTACAGTAAAGCAGGAGACTGACCCCAGATCAGCTTCTAGTGCTGGTTTATAGTCAAAGCTGCTCATTAATATCATCAAAACGAGATTAAAATACCTTAAAGGGACAGTTCAGCCAAAAATAAACATTCTTTCACCATTTACTCACCCTCATGTCAACCTGTATGACTTTCTTTCATCTGCAGAACACAAAAGAAGATATTTTGTAGAATGCTGGTAACACTGACCGCTGTTGTATGGATACAAAGAGATATATTTTTCTAAATATCTTCCAACATGAGGGTGAATACATTGTAAACTATCATTTTAAAATGAACATGATTTTGCTTACATTATATACAATATCACACTGCTGTGAGCTATGGCACTTTCTTCATCTTGCTACAGACTGAAAAGCACTGTTAGGTTTGTGTTAAATCACGGGCATATGCCTAGATTTCCAGACACATTTTTTAAACTCCTTTTTAAACGCAACACCGGAAAGATTTGAATGATCTATCCTATTCTCTTTACACTTAGTACAAATTTATTCAGCACCAACTTCCCACCAGCTCTGACATATTGCTGAAGAGGTTCACAGACAGGCTTGATTGCTGCTTTATTGCTAAGCACTTTTTATTTGCCAGCCATAGACTCCTTGACAGCACAGACTTGAGTCTGTTCATTCCCAGCCCTTTCTGTATCCTCCTCTCTCTAGAGAGACAAACAAAGTTGTGCAGGATGAATAGTCTCCTCTCCCCTGAGGAAAAATGCTTTCTTTGTTTGTGCAGTGTGAGGGGTAGAAACTGATATGGTCACCATGTGTCACCCAACTTTCATTAGCTGTCTGCTTAGAGAGAGACAAGGCTATTCAGGCTAATGCATGCTCTGTCAATACAAAAGTAACTACAAGAAAGGTCTGTCCAAATGTGAGAGCCCAAATCACTGATATCTTTGTGGGCATATGCGGGATTATACATTTAGAGTTGCTGCGCTCTTTTTAATCTGATACTAGGATGCAGCATTGAATCCTGGTTTCACTGACTATCATTCAAAACCATTAATTCTGAATATGTTTAGATTGCATTGCATTGGTATGTCAAATAAGACTTCTTTTTTTGTGAAGCAATTGAATTCTGTATTTTAAAGCATCACAATCTTTTGTTTGAGGACAGTTTGCTGTATCATAAAACATAAAGCCACATCCTTGCCAACTTTAAAGTTCTCATCCCTATTTTCTGCTCCAAAGAATAGTGACACTTTTATTACAAGCATGTAAATATTTATAGATGAGCTTCTGAATGTTCACAATGGAAAAAACTTTGACTTTATGTATTGCTAAATTTATTTATGCATTGCTTTAAGATTCAAAAGTGCATTTCTTTGCAGGAACAGATTCGTTCTGGTGTTACATTTACAATTGTATTGGTTTTATGTAGGTGCTTGTGTACATTGTTTGTAACGTAACTTTCAGTATAGAGGTTAGACAGATAGAAGATGTTCAAATTTAACCCTATTGACACAATATATAACTTACAAACATGCCCAGTAATCGATTTATCAGATTGATTTGGATACTGCAAACATTTAGACGGCGTCTTCCATATTTGACTTCATTGTCCTGTATTTTATTCAGCAGTTAACTAACATTATTATTCTGTCTTGACTGTATTTACTTTGTCAGATTATACTCGACCAAACCCCAAAATGGTGTCTCCAAAAGACAAGCCTAAGAAGAAACCTCCTAAAGACAGCATGACATTGCTGCCTTGCTTCTATTTTGTGGAGGTACAGTATGCTCTGATATGTCACTCTGTTGTGCATCTTTGACAATCTTCATCTTGCCCTTAAACTGCTTAAGTATCATTGTCGTAACGTTTTAAAAACCACTGACTTATCAAGAAGAGTCATCTGCAGCGAATCCTGTTTACAAGAGCATCTCAAAATATTCTGATGTGATGAAAACTCTGCCTGTAAAATGAAATGTGCATCTTAGCTGTGTAATAAATGATATACTTTACCTGCAGTTGTCATATGCTGTTTATCTGACATAGTTATAAGCTGAAGACTGGAATTACAGCATTACTTAACCTGTTAATTGATGTCAAGTATATGTTTTTAGACATGATTAAGAGGTTTTAACAGGATTGTAGTGAGGATTATTTTGGCTTAAATTGCTGTTGAAAACACCTTTCTAAGATTTCTGACTATTTGTTTACTATTTGCACATATTGTAGACAAAAATGCTAGATCTAACTATGTTCTTAACCCAACGGCCATACAGTAATTTGGCTTTTTTGAAGTATGTCTAAAGTTTGTTTCTCTCAAATCATACCGTTGCACTTGTAGAGTGGGGTAGTTCATCACATTTAGTTTTTCATATGCATTTGACTGCTCTGATGTTGGTCATTCTCCTTTTAAATATTTATTTATGTCAAGATATTTGTCTTAATTTTGACAAAAATGTAATTTTTGTAAAATTAAACATAATTAGTATAATATAAATAATTATAAACAAATATAATCAATAAAAAAATCTTGTCATATAAAATATAGTAAACATAATAAACTTTATTTGGTAATGTTTAGCATGAAAAATGTGCTTGTGATACCTTTTTTTTTGTTAAAGTAAATGCCTCTCAGATATTTGATTGTCTAATGCAGTGACGTTTATACATTAGCACATGTGGCTCAAGTGTTCGTATATCAAGCCTAATGCTGTTTGTGTGAATAATTCATGAATGTATCTAAGCGGTTAATGTTGACCGATTCCTCCTGCCATAATCCTCTTGTGCCACCTTTCCCATAACCCAACCACTGACTTTCTTCTCTCTCAGCTACCAATTGTTGCATCTTCCATGATCTCCCTTTACTTCTTGGAGCTGACAGACGTTTTGCAGCCAGCCAAAGTAGGTTTCCGTTGCCATGACCGCACACTGAGTATGCCCTATGTGGAAACGGGAGACGAGCTCATTCCTCTGCTCATGCTGCTCAGCCTGGCCTTTGCTGGCCCTGCAGCGTCTGTGAGTATTCATACTCTATTCATAAACGGCCTAACCTGTTTATCTCAATGTAGCTAGCTACTATGAATAATACACATGATCCTTTTACATTATTTAACCAAGTGATGTGGTGAATGCTTCACGATCAGTGCGTTTCATATGGTTAAGGAGTTTTAGCATCTTGTATAAAGCATAAATAATCATGGGACAGATTGGATATCTGAACTGTTGCTTCAGGCACTCTTTGTGTTTTTGGCTTAGATCATGCTCGGGGAGGCCTTGATGTACTGCATGCAGTCCAAGCTGAAGATTCACTCGGGTTCTGAAGGGAGTATAAATGCAGGAGGTTGCAATTTCAACTCTTTCTTACGCAGAACAGTCCGTTTTGTAGGTATGTGAATTTCAGGCTCGTTTTAAAGCCCTTTCACACTATAAATGATAACTATAAAGATACCTATCATGAAAACTGTATTAATGTCCACACCAACATATGATAACATCATATTTATTCTAAGCTTTAGCGCCATAGTTTGACATTTTAAATATGCAAGGCCTTTAAATTCGAATGGATTTTGATTGGATCTTTAAACAGTAGTTATATTTATTGTGGTTATTATAGTTATTGTCGTCCACATCAATTTTAAAAACCTTAAAACACTCTAACCATACACAAACTGTATGATCCTATCTAAAAAGTAACAGTAAAAACAGCAGAAAAGTACTGAGCTTGAGAAAATTTTGATGCTCCACTTGTTCTCCTTAGTTTTAATACTTGGGATGTGAATGACATTCATTATTCAGACACTCAAGAGCACTCGGGCACTTTTAACGGTTTTTCTATTTTTGAAGAAGCATATGGTCGAGCGTTGGCCACGTAATACTCACACACACACCCAAAAATCAGTCTGGCTCAGTTAGCACAGTTTCGCACTGACAGTTTCTCTTTTTTTCACAGGTGTTCATGTGTTTGGGCTGTGTGCCACCGCACTGGTGACTGACGTTATCCAGCTGGCCACTGGTTATCATGCGCCCTTCTTCTTAACCGTATGCAAACCTAACTACACCCTGCCCGGTGTGGCCTGTGATAAAAACCCCTACATAACCCAGGACATCTGCTCTGGTCGGGACCAGTATGCCATTCTGTCAGCCAGGTGAATAAAACACACAACGCTTTTGACACATAGAGTTTGTACAGTCTAGTACAGAAGGTCATTCCTTGTTATTGTCCACACTGATAGTGTTGTTTATTTGCATACTGTCTGCTTTGTTTTGGCATCTGAATCACTGGAGGAATAATGTAAAGTATGAATTATGTAAATTAGGTAACTGGGTGCAAATACACCCAATTCTTCATCTTTTAGTCTGGTTTTGAGTGCTTTGAGTGGACCGTATAGCAGTCCAAGCATCTGAATTGACTATAAAATGCCTATAGTGTGCTCAACTAAGCATGTCTGGAGTTAAAATGCTGTTCTACATTGTGCTCTCTATCTTCATTTGATAAATAATGTGCAAAAACATTTCTTTTTTAATAACTTTGCTTTTTAACATTTGTTTTCTAGACAAATTAATCACACCATTTATTGCTTAAAACTTTACTTGTTTAATGAATAACACTGAAATAACTGTAAATGCTAAGAATTTATCAAACAACTTTATACATGGTTTGGTCTTTGTTTGTCTTTCTCAGCACATGCAGCATCTTCCTCATTGTAATGTGCTGGAGAGTTAGCCACGCCCACTTATTAACACACCACAGTATACACAGCATATATCATATATATTTACAATTCAATGTTTATTTAATATTTTAAGTTGCCATTACCATAAGAATGTTTTCCAACAAGGATTACAAATGGATTTGATCCTAAATCCCTGTCGGTCATCACAGAACACGGATGCTATCACACATATTGTGTTTTGCTCGCTGAAGCGTGATCTTTTCCTCTTGCATCTCTTCCTCGGCTGATTTACATCTCTTTCTCACATGCTAAAACCCTTGACTGCACTCTGTTATTATTCATGTGATGTGTTACTGAAATCACAGTCACTTTTTCTCTTTTGTCTCTTCTGTTATCAGGAAAACTTTCCCTTCCCAGCATGCCACTTTGTCGGGCTTTGCAGCCGTCTACATATCTGTAAGCATTTTCCTTTACTGCCTTTGATCTCAGGGACACAAATATTAGTAATTTTGCTCGGTGACACTTACTGAGTGTGGATTGGAGTATACAGACCACAAGCAGCTTGGTGTATCCCAGTTGTAGCGCTTTATGGGATGCCCATTAGTTCTCTTTTGTTACATATGCCTCATTGACCTCAATGTGGGGTCCCAGGTATTAATGAAGTCATTCTCTGTGGACTGTGAAAAGAGACCGGCGAGCCCCTGTAACTACATTTACAATATTACAGTTGATTCCAATTGGAAATTAGTGTTGGGTTTCAAATCTCGTTTTAAATTTGAGGGGTTTTACCCAAGCAGATGTATCACGCTGTTGTGATTTGTACACGTGTTTGTCTTTATCAGATGTACTTCAACGCCACAATCTCGGACAGCACGAAGCTGTTGAAGCCTGTGCTGGTGTTTGCATTTGCTATAGCAGCAGCCCTGGCCAGTCTGACCCAGATCACTCAGTATCGAAGTCATCCCATCGACGTCTACGTGGGCTTTGTGATTGGAGCCGGCATTGCTGTTTATCTAGTAAGTCATAAATTGTTTTATAGTTTGCATTTTTGGCTTTGACAGCTTGGATTCTGAGACTCTTTTATCTGTCTCCTCATGCTGTTTTTTAATTTGTCTTTAGCACACTCTATATTTAGGACTTCTTTTCGATTAGAGGAATGTTCACAGTTCTTTTTTTTGCAGTCTCTTTTTGTCATTCTTCACCATGTCTCTTCTTTCCAAAATGCTTCTGTGCTATAATCTTTCTAACCATTCAAGAGGGTGGAAATTATTTCTGAAAGTGTCATGAGTATTAGAAAATGAAATAAGAGGAAAAATTTGAACAGTAATGAATCTCTGTAGCATTAGTGAACAGCATGAGGAAAAAGTTTGTGAATGATACCCTTAAAAAGTAGGTGTGTAAATAAATTCATACAGTCATGCAGATTTATTTAACAAAATTTTCTAATAGAGTAGGTTGTACATTTACTGTTCCAGCATAACAATGAGCTTGATCACAGCGGGGTTCTCAAAGAAATGGCTTATTGCATCCGGTGTGAAGATTTGACTAGCATGCATAAATCCCAGACATAACCCTACTAAACACCTTAAAGAATTACAGACACTGACTATGAATTAGGCTTCATCACCCAACATCAGTGTCAGTTAAAGCTTTAACAGCAGCAGAGTGAGGACCTTTTTGTTTCAGTAGTATTAAAATTAAGAGTTAAAGAAGCAAATACGAATGTGAGCGTTTGCAGTGGTTGAATTGTAAAAAATTTCAAGAGGGATGGTATGGTCATTGAAGGAGTGGTCAATGAGTTTGAATTGTTGGGGTTGTTTATTAAATTATAAAAGGATTATTAAATCAATTTGAGATATCAAAACATAATGCATGCACATTTTTTGCTCAAAAAGGCTGCATTATTTTAATTGAAAATACAGTAAAATCAGCAAAATTGTGAAGTATTACAAATAGTATCATTTTAAGCATCATTCAGAACTTAAATGGAGTTTTTTTGTGGTTTTTACTAGTGGATGTGTAGCATGAGCTATGTGTTTTGTTTGTCAATAGAGTGTCCGCATCTGAGCCCATTAAACGTTCTAAAATACTGAGTGTGGTCTAAATTCACTATGCACCTTAAAAACCATGGCATGTGCTGGCAAGCAGATGAGCGCAGATTATAAACACAAAAAGTAAGGTGTTTTCCCATTAAAAATGATAAAGAAAACACTTAACATTGCATAGGCATAACACATTAGGATATATGATATCAAAAGATGAAATTCAGTACATCTATAATGAAGCATACATGTACAGGCAACCAGATGATCCCAGAATATGAACGCAACATGCTCACATTAAGTGTCTTTCTCACTTCGTTTATGCCTTTTTTTTTGCTTAAATATTTGCAAAACCCACAGATAGGCAGGATGACGTAAAATTTACAAAATGTTAAAATACAGCGATAATTTGCATGATACATTTTACATTATACACAAATCTAATTGGAATGGTAAGGGGGATGATTTTTTAACAAAGGGGGATGCTTTTTGTCATTTTTTTCAGTTGAATGCAGTACAAGGTACAGATTAATTAGAGAACTCTCATTAACCTCACACAACTTTCTCTCATTCCTCCAACAGGCACTGTATGCGGTGGGGAACTTTACGTCTAATGAAGAGCCTCCCCCCAAACCATTAAAGCAGGCCAATCCTCCACAAAAAGATCCTTTAAGAGAACTGACACAGCGTGGCCATGACTCCGTCTACCAAAAAGCCCATGCTTCTGAAAGCAATGATGAACTGTCCGCCCCGCCACATGTCGCCGGCCTGAACCGTAAGGTGCGGCGGGAGAAGGCGTCTATGGGCAGCCTCAAGAGAGCTAGCGCAGACGTTGAGCTCCTGGCGCCCCGCAATCCAATGGGAAAGGAGACCATGGTGACCTTCAGTAACACCTTGCCCCGCGCTAGTACCAACGCTATGGAGGAGCCCGCTCAACGTCACATGACCTTCCATGTGCCGATGGACTCTCAGCGATCGAAACAGCTGGTTTCTGAATGGAAGCAGAAGTCTATAGAGATGCGCAGTCTTAGCCTGAGGGACGAAGAGGAGGAGGGAGCCGCGGCGGAAGGAATTGAGGGAACGGAAGGGGAAGCTGATGAGGAGCTGGGTATGCCGACTTCCCTTTATCCTACCGTACAAGCCAACTGTGGAGCAGCAGCGACGGCCGCAGCAGGAGGTTCAAGAGTGATGATGCCCCAAAGGTCTGGTGCCGCACAGTTAGTTAATATCCCTGAAGAAGCCAGACCACCACCAGTGTCACCTAAAAGTGCCACCACACGTGCCAAATGGCTCTCCATGACAGAAAAAGGTCCAGTACCAGCTGCCACGCCAGAACCTCCACGATTGCCCAACCAGCCGCGGGTTATGCAGGTCATTGCCATGTCTAAGCAACACGGTCCGGTTAGTGTTACCACACCCAAATCTTCAGAAACCGCTTCCTCGTGTGCCACTTCCAGCACGGGCTCAGAGTCTCCATACTACCGTATCCCCTCCGATCGAGACAGCGCCAGCATCGTCACGGTAGACGCCCATGCCTCCCACCACCCAGTTGTACGTCTTTCTTCAGGTAATGGGAACACTTGGGATTGGAGGAGCACCAGCAACGGCAAGACTGAGGTTCCTGAGACCAGCCGAACGCTGCCCAGGCAGGACTGCTTGCGTGAGTATCGTTCCATCAAAACAGAGTCCCTGTGCTCTTTCACCAGCGAGACTGACCCAGGGATTCTTCCTCCTCCACCCCACCCCGACCTGCTGTTGGACAGCAGCCTCGGCCGAGATTCGTCCCTCCACCGCAAGTCCTCCATCTCATCTAAAGACTGGGAGCTTGGACAGCCTCACCCAGAACCTGACCACTTCTTTAAGAACTTGCAAACAAACAGATCATTTAAAGACTAATGTGTTAACTGTAGGCCAAAAACAGGACTCTACAGACTTCTTTACAGAGAAATCAAATGTAGATATTTTTTGGTGGTTGGTGAGAGAGGACAGGCTTTTGGTTATCTCACATTGAGCATCTGGGCTGGATTAGTGCGGTGAAGCACCAGAAGGCTCACACAGACTCGAGAGGACAATTGTGAGTATCTGTGAAGAAAGCAGCTCCACAAATCTGATTAGCTCAAAGGAATTGTCATGGATTCAACCAATTGAAATTCAAATTCAAGCCGTAATGTATCAATTTATCATATTTAGTTATCTGCCAGCTTCAGAAATTCACAGGAAAGTGCTTTGACATTTTTCATGTGTCAGGACAAGGTTAACCATATTTCTGTTTTAAATTTGGGGTTTACTGTAAGCTTGGATTTGCAATTTATTGATTCATTGGAATAAAGAAAAGAGACAATTTTATTGTGGGCTGGAAATAAGGACAGGTAACGAATCTCATCACACCGCTTTTCAGTGTATCAGTTTTATGTAGGCCTAGTCACTTTTTATACTAAATATGAAGTACTCTTGCTTGTTTGTGTGTACTGCATGTGTGTTTATTTATGTGTCTTTTTGACCTTGGGTGGACTGTTACATGTCAGCAGGGACGGCCTCTTTCATGCCGACCATTGTTGAGGTTTTTGTAACAAACTTTGAAAAATAAAATTGTAATAATATTGTCTGCTTTTAGTGAATGAATCTAGTACATTCTGCTAATTGATTTGTGTTAAACACAATTTACAGACATTGAGGAGTGAATGTGCTATGAAGATTGTTTTGTAACCATTATGGAGTCTAGACACCATTTAAAAAAAAATGCAATTCAGGTTGTTTGCGGTGACTGTACATTGCCTGCAAGGTATCCCATGGCAGTCTGGCTGCATCCTCCACATCCAAACATCAGGAACTGCACCATGAAAATTGCTTTCAGCACAGATTTTGTGGGTGCGCATGTGTCTTCTGATTTAAATAATTCCTTTAGTGAATTAGGTGCTAAAAAATAACACAGACAGAGAGTGTAAATAAACGCTTTGATAAGTGGGAGCAATTCTTTCATAATTCCCCTGACTGCCTCAAACTAAGCGACATTTACACATTGTGCTTTTTTCTTCTCCCCTTTCATAATTTATATTTTGTCAGTTTTGATAAATGGATCGACATACAAAGCTTTAAATAATTTAGCTTTGTAATTATTGCCGCACTTTGAAAACAGAATCAACTTGTGTCTTCAGCTAACATAATGCAGTTATATGTTTTTATATAGTTAAACAGAGATAATCAAAGCCACAAAATTTAGCCTCACTGTTTCTCCGACATTTATGTTTAAGAAACATACATAAAAAGGCAAGATAAAATATGATTTTTGAAAATGTCCCAGCATGCAATTTGCAGTAATAACCAGTGTTCTTTTAAAGGGAGGCATAATACATCATTATCTGGGCTTTGGGTTCCTAGGGAGTATTTCTTCAGATGTACAACTCAGTCATGCACACAGTTATCTGTAATGACATTTTCAGAGGGAAAAAAACAACCGACATGGTTCATATTATTTCAATGCCAAAAAATTAATCTTGTCTTGGGGAAAAGCATCTGCAGAGAGAGGCCTGTTGTGTGGTTACTATCGGAGAAGGGATCGCATTTATAAACTGTTCGGGAAATAGCGTGACATAACAGACAAAATCAGAATGACAAAATCAAGTGAACAAATCATATACTAATTTCAGAATGGTGCATCAAACATTCAGTGCCTTTGGCCATGTCAGGCTGTGACTCAATATTGCAGCTCTAAAGGAAAAGTGAATGTTTCCTTAGTGAGTCATAAGAAGAGCTTCAATTCAGATTTCTGCTTCTGATGATTCAAAATTACAAGAAGTCATTTTCTAAAATGACTAGAACTCATATGGTTTCTTTTCTGATTTGCTAATCCTATAGTGTGCATGCTGGGATTGAAAACTGTGATGTCTGAGATTACACAGTATACACATCAAGACTATTTGTGTTTTGTCTTATATCGAATCCTATAAAAAGCTTTTCCGTCCTGTTGGTTGACATGTTTTAACCTTTAATAACACAGCCCTCCACATGAAAGAAGCAGCTTTATGACCTAGGAGATGTTGCTTGAAAACTCTAAGATGTAAACTTGTTTATTAACAGAAGATGTGAAGAACCTGGCGTACCTCAGACTGAATAACAGACCACAGATGAAAGGCAAGTACAATCTAAAATTGTATATTGTTTTGTCACATCTTGAAAAATGTAAAGTTTTAATTATTTTGTTTGACTAATAAAAATGAGAAAACCTCACAAAAGCTAGATCTTTGTCTAAAAGAGTCCTTGAACTGAGATGTTTTTATCCAGGCAGATATCTCAGATACTTAGTAAGCTCTATGAACAATAGTAAAACTGTCAATTCTTTCAAGCAGTATAAAAAATGAATGAAAAATGACTGTGAAATACTATGTGGTTGTTTTGTCGTCCTCTAAACATATCAATTATCTTTATGTCAAAGGTTGCTTTATAGGCATAAATTAAATGAGTATGTCATATTACAGCCACTTGAAATTTCATCTTCTGCTCTTCAGAACAAAAAATTACATTTGTAGAAGTATTTACGTGTATTACAGCATTTTAAACAACATACATCAAGAATGAAATTACAGAATGATCTGACAATGCACCTTGACTTGACCTACTCTCATTGACACTTTTGTTCATTCTTGCATCTCGCAGTGATAATGTTTAGTGTAGGCGGGTTAAAGGATGATTGAAGCATGAGTGAATTGATGTGAATTTGCTTGCAGATGCATGAAGAAGATTTTAAATGGTTTTGGTTGTTGCCGTGGGCATATCCTGCAGGCTGTGACACAGTTACACTGTTCTTAGAACATTAATTAGGAAGATGGTACTGTATGCCTGCTTGTTTTATATATACATGGATGCTAACAGGCAAAAAAGGGGAACTGTCACATTTGTGTTGCCAGATCTCGCTAAAAACAAAACAAAACAATGTGGCCTTTTTTCATATTTCATGTGTCTGATTTAGTTATAAATACATAACACATATTTATTGGTTAAATTGCAATTTGCTAAAAAAATTCATATTGATTAATTATACTTTTAATTATATCATTTTTCAAAGACAATGAAAATGTTTGACAATTTCACACACTCTTTATCATGTACATACGTGTACTGACACCTATTAGAAGAAAAATGCACATGTTTATTTAGCCCTGAGGTAGAGGATGGTCTTTCACACTTCTTCATGGACTTGTAAGCCCAATTAATGAACTGTGAGTACTTTTAAGTGACTTTTGAGAAAAGAAGTGGAAAATAACAATAACAAACCGAATAAACTTTTTATTAATTGCTTGAACATCACTTGCATAACTGTTACTGTACAAAGTCTAGATTAAACATCGTCTGACTTTAAGTCCATCATATATATTGTAGATATTTGATCTTTTACAGATATGTCTCATTGAACAAGCAAGCCGGGAAAAGAGTGGTCAGATGAGCAATTTGGGTAAGTTCACCAACCCTGTGTACCAACGTAACAGCATTTTTGTATTTAAAATCATGTAAATTATGTTATTGTAACATTGTAGCAAAACTGTAGCAATGTTTGCTAAACACACCCATTACCATCTTCAGCAACAAGCCAACTGTTGCTTCTTATACTGTTAAAAAGGCTGCTTGTTTCTCAGAGATCTCACAAAATCCCCTGTAAGGTCTCCACTGCATGATTCCTCCCTCTCCCAGCTGAAACCCCAGGTGATTTGTGTGGCACAGATGCTCTGAAAATAGAAAGAATCTGGTGAAAAAAGTCCCACATTGGGGACAGTCTGTGGTCCACTCGACACTCCATGTTGTTGTCATGGAAAAAACAAGGACAGTGGCAGGGAATGTCAACAGTGTTACATTTCACACATTCTCAACAGTCCAGTCTGAGACATAGGAGAAAAGCCTCCAAACCAGACTGCTCTTTAAATAAAGGTGTAGTGTTTCATTTCTGCACCAAAAATAATGTTTTCAATCATCTGCAGCTAGTCTCACTTAATAGCGCCTCTCTGTTCTATTTGATTAAAATCAACCTATTAATAGTTTTCATCTATTTGTCTCTCTATATTAATTTGGGATCTAAGAGAGTATTTTTATAGTTAAAAAAATTAAAATGACACGCTTCTCCACTTGCTTATCTGTTTAATCTATGCAACAGCTTCACTCTTGTTTCTCATTACAGTGTTAAAGCAATTATCTACCAAAAGCACAATTTGCATTTCTAATCATAAAAACCCCTGAACCTGTCCTTGAGCATAAAAGTAATCAGAATCTAATTTCAGTTTTAGAAAACTAAAATTAAAGTAAAAATGTTTTTTTTTACTTAATTCCAGCCTAGAATCCTCACTGTGTGTAGATGTGGCGTGTTTGATCTTTAGGTTAGTCAACTTATGGCAAATGTTTGCTGCTTTAGTGCCAACAGGTCTGAGACCACTGTTCTTCTCTAACCCTCCCCGTTCAGAAGAGAGACTAAATGAATTGGCCTTGTGTAGTGGAGCTGTAGTGTTGACCTTCAAATGTCAGAAACAGTCCAATTCATATTGAAGTTACAAAAGCCATAACTAACATCTTTATTGGCTCAGCCCTCGGCTTTATGCTGGCTCATAAACACAGCGATGTGTGCAGAGACAGTCCAATGTGAGTCACTAGTAACAGCTATGCTAAGCCTCCATGAGTCAAGGTCTCCCAGTAAAGCATTCATGCATGTCTATAAGAAACCCAATTCTTTCATATGTGTATTCATATATTCTGATGCGCATTGTTTTATTTGCAGGGTCCAAAAACATAGTTAAAGTTCAAAACTTGGTTTATTGAGTTTACATATTGAGCAGGGATGAAGGTTAAAGATTTAGCTTGTGTTGACTTGTGTTGAACATTTGAAAAGGTGACTTTATGCATATATGCAGATGAGAGAATGTAACGTGCTGGAATCTCCCTAATGCAAGTCAATAAAATTGTTTCATGAATGCTAAAAAAGATGGATTACAGTTATGTTAATGCTATTGTTATTGCATTTAATTTCACCACCATTAATTCTCACTTGAGAGTGTTCTTACAACCTTGAATTTTGTTCTCACCGCTTGTTGCAATATAACATTAACATTACATTTGTCCCATTATATGAAAATAGTACAATATGCATCTTGTGTGCTTTTATGGAAATCTGTCTGACCATTTGTGACCCAACTTGTGAAACCCCTGTCTAAATTTATAGTAATTTTATAGTATATTTATAGTATATATTTATAGTAACTTTGAAAGTTAAACCTTGATATCATTAATATTATCTGAGGCCATGTCAATGCTTGGAATCAGTGTTTCAGAAGCCAAATGCTGTTATTTTTTGTGCAAAATTGTAGTATCTATAAACATGTTAATTCTAGTATTTAAAGTCATTAATTTCAGTATTAAAAATCAAAATTGTATTTGAAATTGTATAATGAAAATTACATTACAGCAATAAACACAAATTAGACTAACTATTTTCAGCATTTTTGGCTATGACTGCCTTGATGCTTCTAATTTTTTTAATAAGATTTGGAAACTTAAGCCACAGACCGGGTCACAAAGAAGTAAACATGACCTAACTTACCTTCTTTACTTAGTGATAATATAGTGCAGAATCGTATATTAATTTTACAAATCCCATTTCCCGAATCCCAAAGCTTTTAGTTTATGTCCAGGAATAAAAACGATTTTGAATCCTAGATTTGGATTCTCTCCAAATGCTCTTGGCCTTTCGGACTACGCAGTTTGTTTCTGTATACTCTTCTATTAAGAACGTAAGGCTTTCATGAATGGAGTCTTTACGCCCCCTGCAGGACGTGTTTTGTCATTTTCAGCATGTGACGTACTTACGTGTTTGTAGTCTTTTGGGCTTTAAGGCATAAATATATCTGACTGAATATTATTATGCGGGATGCACAGAGAAGTAAGGTGACTTTAATTAAATACCAATAGTGAAGAAATGAAACGGTACAAATAAACTACAGTAATTTGCATATTCCTTAGTGATTGTAGTTCATTGCACTACATTATCATAATCAACTTTATTGGCACATTAAGCAGTAGAAATTATCAAAAGCAACCAAGTTTATTTAATAAAACTGAGTCTTTACGTTTTTTAACCATTTATAAATGTAAACATATCTATATATAATTAAATATATATATCAGCAAAAGTAGTGCAATGGTTAACAAACTGCAAGTTTAACTACTGGTTGTCCAGCTGAGCTTTTATCTGGATTACTTAAATTGTATACAAATTTAGGAGATGGGGCAATTGTCACATATAGGGAAGTTGTCATTAAGGCTACATCTAAATAACTATCCAATTAAAATCAAATTTGCACAAATTACATAAATGTGTGCTACCTCTAGCCGTGTTTATGTGTATTGGTTTTAAACAGTTCAGCCGCTCTATAATGAAATATTTTTTTTAATTCTACACTCCAAACTGAAATTCTAATATCATCATACAGTAGTTTCATGACTGCATTTACATTTAGGCATTTAGCTGACGCTTTTATCCAAAGCGACTTACAAATATTAGGAGACAAATTGCTTGTGGGAACACAAACCACACAAGCATACATGCAGACAAAAAGGTCAACTATATAATTAATGTAGATTTTGACCCATTATTTTCATCTTCACTGGGCAGACCAAGTGTCTGAATACCAAATAGGTGTCCTTCCATGAGATGTCTGGCAGCAGTTAGCTGCAACAATACAAAACCAATACAAAGTAATAAATTGTAGTAAATAAATACAGTCGGTAAATTTAATTTTTCTTAGTGATAATGCAGGTTTATTTGCATGGTTTCATAGTACACATAACTGTTTTATCTTAAGGAATTTTTCATGATTTGACCTCATTTATGCTGTGAATATATCACAACAGTCCTGAGACTTCGCTTAGCCACTAGGGGCGGTATTTCACTCGTACAATTTTACCACTTAATAATGTCGTCTTACTTCCATTTACATTTATACATTTATTCATTTATTCATTTAGCAGACGCTGGTCTTTCAGCCTGACCAGCTAAGACCAACATAAACAGATATAAAGTGGTCAACCCCTCTAAGAAACAGCCTTTTTAGCATTTTTCAGCAGGGATGATATGAATAATTACCTTTATTATTATTACTTACTTATTATTATAGTGGTGAATTGATCATTTTACTACAGATGTCATGCTTAAATTATTGTTAACATAGTAAGACGATGGTAACTATAGTTTTACTACAAATACAATAATTATATATATACAAATACAGTTATGTAAAACCTTGGTTAATTTAACATGGTTGCTACTCCAAGGCGCTTTGCAGTATAACATGGTACTATTATGGTATTTAAATACCATGGTAACGTCACGACACTTTTTGTGATTAAATGCATTAAAATGCAAAACCAATATCATGCAATAAATCAACATTATACAAATTAATTATTTGTGCGTTTTGTATTAATGTGCGTGAAAAAGTTAGGGCCTGTAGCTACTTTTGAGCAACAGGCATGTACTAATATACACATAATCGTAGCAGTTCAGTTATTTTTCTTATATTTACGTCTTTAAATTACATCTTTGCTCTGTGATGGGCAAAAAAGTCCCAGCCCTCGAGTGTCCAGAGGGAGGCGTATCTAAGCATCTCACTCTCGATAGCAGGAGATGCCAGACACTCGCGCGGGAAACAAAGGCTGCTGTGGAGTCAACAGTGTCGCGCTCCATCCCAACCCATCAAGCCATGTGAGAGAGAGAGAAAGAGAGAGATCTGCTGCACAGGGACACAGGCAGAAACACACACCGTCGGGTGTATCGTATACGCCTCCGAGCGGGGGTTTGGCTTTTCTTAGCGGAGGAGAGAGATACATTTCCTATTCAAGTGGAACGGGTCTGGCCACCGAGTGAGTATTTATTTCAGAGCAATTGTTATTTTCATGCTGGTTTTTTTTTTTTGACATCTCTGTTACAGCACTGTAGGCTTGGCATGGTAATGGCGCTTTAAATTGTCCGGTCAATATGCATTACAGTATGCCAGACAGATGTGGTTTTATTTCTATTACGGACAGCAAGAATAACCAAAACCCGCGATATATTGTAGAAGTTACAGTTACTTTTCATAATAAGGCTATACGAAGGTTATGTCTTTCATCACAGATTTGACACAAATTATGTAATTATATTCAATAAAAGCACAACAATGCGCTCGCAGCACGTCATCTAACAGCAGCAGTTTGGGTTTATTGCTCGGGTGTGGAAGAACCAGATCTCGTTATATACTGATGAAACAGGGTGGGATGATCCAATATGGCCGTGTGGACCTGAATTCACAAACATTTGATGCTAAATTGCTTCGTATGTAATTGTATTTTGGTTATCAAGTTTTACAATCTGATTTCTCCGCGCGTGAAGTCAAATGTTTATCGGAGCGCGTCGTGTTGCGCATCACCTCTGATGCGTTTATTCTGTCTCTGAGCTGCTCCACACCCACAGCGTCGATCATGCGCTCCTTCCCCAGCTGGAAACGCTTTATTTTTCACCAAGGACAATGTGAATACGAGACCACAATATGCGCTTTTGGTGCCATGAAGTGTTTTTATTACTCACGTTACGTAAAATTACGCGCTTTTGTATTGACTGTGAAATTCATCGTCTCGTGTTTACCTTTGGTGGAGAATGACAGGACGCACACACCGACGAGACAGTGATGTCAACCCGGTTACATATCTAATGCCAAAAGCTTTGTCAGTCAAGTTTACGCTTACGTGAACATTTGAGGCAGTGGGTCATTGAGACCACAAAAGCAACACCATTAATGTGCAGACATACAGACTTGAATTATTGACTAATGGACTCGTAGTGATCGCTCATATGTGTGGGTGACTGTTAATTAAAAAAGACCTTAGAATCAGAAATAATCATGGTTTTATTATATTAAAAATGTAGTAATGATGTTTTGGCAGTTACAAATAGCATGGTTAAACTATGTGTTTTGTTGTAAGACCGTAGAAAATTACTATGGACAACAAAACAAAACACTTGTTTACTATAGTTAAACCATTGTCTATTTTTGTAAAGGAACTCTGTAAACAATGCTTTGGAGAATATTATGGCACTATATATGTGAGAAACATTGTAATGCCACAATACTTTTTTTAAAAACCAAATACACTAATATACAACAACTAGACATTATTGTAGGTTTTGTAGCAGGGTGGGTGATGATTTGGTTTACTTGTTTACTATAGTTAAACCATGGTCCAGTTTGTAAAAGAACCCAAGGCTTTTAGAGAAAAAGTTATTCACAGGTTTACACACCGAATATAATCAAAAATTGCTTTTTTTATTTTTTAACACACCAAACTTCAGTCTCTCAGGATCTTGATTGCACATTTGTTCCTGAGAAACATTTACAACGCTGTGACAACAATCTATAGCTCATTTACCCTCTTGTTATTTTGACATCATGAAAGGTAGCATTCATTTTTTTAAAGAATTCTCCATTATACATTATAGATACATCATCAATGGCATAGGAGTGTACTAAAATAATTTGTCTTTACTCAATTGATTGAGAAACACATTTATGGTCATTGGGTCACGTGTTCTGTCACTGACAGTCCAGCAGAGACTCCTGACAGCTGCCGTGATTGGATGTGGTTAAGAGTTAAAATTGAACAGCTCTGTACAGCCACTGATGCTTTAACCCCTCACCTATATCTTTTTCTTTCTCTATCAGAGCTGTGTGGCAGATAATAGCAGTAGTTTAAGCTGGAGCAGGCTCTTCTGATATACTCAAGCCCTCTCTGCATACATCAGCCCTTATGAAAATATCTTAATTGCTGTTTAGAACAATAGTGCACACTTTATAACTCATTTTAAATCCGACCAATTTAAAGAAGATCTTACAGCGTAGTTCAGATTTGAACATTTTTGAAAATGGTTATAGACCAAATTGACTTACAGTTAAAAAATCCCTTTAAATTTATGACTGTTATCTTTGAAGACTTCTTACCAGTTGATGTGACCTACATTCAATATGTTTGAAATGTATGTATGCACATGTGGTCTAACTGATTTGGGAGGTTGGTGGCCTCCCTTCCTTTCCTCCTCCCCAGCATTGATGGAGCTCTTGCTTATGGCATATCTCAGAAAAAGGGAGTGTATGAAACTATTGGTATCTTCCTGTACTAGCTAATCAGGACCTGCTCAAATTCCTCATGTTGCAGTTTCTTGAAGTCTCCCTCCTACATTCCTCGCAATCAAATATCGCTTAACTCAGTGCTTTTCTAACAATTCGTGAATTCGTTTAGGTGGGATTTTGCTCTTAAAGACTAACTTGAGCTTTTGTATCATGTATTAAAAACAATTCATATTAAATCTAAAACTGTTCTTAATTTGTTTCTTAACTACTACCAGAGAGATTCTTTTGGTTTGTTTATTTAGTGCTCCACAATTTCACAACAAATTAACTGATTTGAGATCTGCAGTTTTCATTGAAATCCAGAGAAAGCACTCCCTGGAGAGATTTACATCCCTATTCTTGTCTCTGAGGAATGAAGATGGCTTTGTTGTAATAGTCGTTGTAATTTGTACTATAGGACCTAATGCATAAATACGACCTGACATTTTTTGTCAAAGCACAGCTTAAATTGAATTGCATCTTCACAAAGAGGAAGTCTTCGGTTAATGCTGTGGCATGTTTTTAAAGCATTCGATTTTCTGAGCAGAACTCTTGCCATGATTATCTGTTGGCTGCTCTTTGTCACTTTTGGCATTTTAAACACTTTTGTTGGCTAGTGAGTGATCCAGTGAAAAGGTCACAGCGTGGCTTCAGTGTGTTGCCCAGCAGTGGACTAGAGAGGGGAAACAAGCTCTAAGATAAGTGCAACCGCACTGGAGACTTCACAGATTGGATAAAGCTGGCTGGTGTTGTGTTTTTCCTGGACTCCCAAGTGCTTTTCCAATGCTGTCAATGAAATGTGGTGTAAGGAAATGGCTGCATGGTGTTGAAACTTTTCAAAGAGTTTCTTCTCATTCCTAAACCACTGATGCAGTGTTGTCGTAATTTGCATAGATTACTGACAACAGTTTTAAATCTGGTAATGCTTCTCCTGCATTTGTTAAATAAACCTGTCTAATGAACCAGTGATATTAAATGCTTGTTTTTGAGAGCAATATCACACAGTGGGCGACAAATTGACTCCGTACTCAGCATACTCAGGTCGTCGATGGAGTCGTTTATAAAGAAATTGTTTTGATTTTTTTGTAGTTTTGATATTTTGATAGCAGTGGTGATATTATCACATTAACAGAGTGTTGCGCTTTAGTTGTTAGACTATTTCTTTTTACATGTTTTGTACATGTCTAACTGAGAGAAGACAAATTATAAAAACAATTGTAAAACAGTGTTTTTCATCCATGAAGCGGTCTTATAATTGATAAAAGGTCAGATTCAAATGTCTATAGGGTAGTAATGATAGAAATATGTTGTGTAGTGTTTAGACTTAGAGCAAATTGTTATGCATGTTTTGTCAAATGTTATTCCTATATTATTTGCTTCTTACTGTCTGTGTACTTCATGCCTAGCGAGTGGGTTTTTCTCCATGAATTATTCACAACTTGATTTTAAATGCTACATCTGTCTGCACAGTGCTTTAAAATGCAGGTGATAATGTAACTTTTTTTAACCTGAGGAGTTGATCTGAGGTAGGGTTTACCAATCGGTCTAAATGTTTAAAAGTAAATCACTTAGAAAGCTTCCGCTTAGACTTCATCTCGCATGATCAGTTCCATTGTGAGTGATTCTTGAGGTCTGAATTCAGACTGTAAAAATAAAACATCGAGGAGAAGAAGAGATAACATATCAACAAACATTTTACAGTTTGCCTTGTGAGGGAAAGAACATGTGACTGGCTGTGTTCGGGTGGGCCATTAAGATTTCTAATCAGCTGGATGTTTTCCCCTGCAGCTGTTTTTCAGCTCTTTTGCTGTGGACCAGTGCAGATCCCTGAAATAAAACGGCCTGTGACAAAAGACATCTTTGTGCCAGGTTGGGCTTGGCCTTCCATTGCACATCTTCTTATTCTGCAGTTGACCTCTGATTTTATCTGTGTGTCCCTTTTCGTTTGTAGCTTATTGTACGTTTGTTCAATCCCTGCATTGTGTGTTTTGCCTCCCTCCCAAAGGACTCGGATCAATGTAGCAAACAGCTATAAAATCACAAAAACTGGTGCTGAGGAAGGTCATGCTCATACTGATGTTTGTTTTGGTTTGAGAGTAGTGGACAAAATTTTTCACCATTTTTGTTTCTCTGTTATAGCCATAGAGTTATGTTTTTTCATATCTCTTCAGTTGGTCTTTTCTTTAGGTTGAGCTAATGTTGGAGTTCTGGAATCAATTTAGGGAGGAATTCAAAGGACTGTTAACAGTCTTGAAATTTGCATGCCATTCATAACTTCCCTCTTCTTCCATCTCTGCTGGACTGCTGGGATCTGCAGCGTTCTGCTGTGTGGGGAAAATATTTGCATTCTGCCAGTGTATAACTGTAGTTTGATTTCTGAGAAGAGTAAAACAGACGTCCATTTTTCTTATCGATTCCCATCGACCTGTTTTCCCTCGAAGGAAGGAGGTGCAAAACATTCTCGACAGGCTGGACTCATATTTTACAAGAGCGAAGCATTGTGTAGACATAAAACAGAGTCCATCTATAATACATTGTGGATGAGGTGTAAAGATTGAGTTTTGGTGGTAAACAAGTACACGGAAGACTTCAAAAGGCCTTTGTATCTGTGTCTAAGATGTGTCTAAAGAATGGGACAAGATCATGTGTTATGAAACTCATTGCTCACATAAATCACTGTACAAAACCTGTGTTGGTGTATACACTCAGCCAACATTAAACCCTTCTCTTCTATATTTAATAGCAATTAGATGTTAAATCAACAATAATTTTATTACAGTTGTGATGTTTTGCAAATCAGAGAGCTGTGTGAAGTTTGAATACGGTAAACTTTAAAAGTGTACGCCTGTTGTACAGTCCTCCTAGGGTGTGAATATCAATTAGTTTACATGATTGGACCGCCCCGAACGAAGAATACCAAGCAATGTCACTTGACCTAATTAATGTTTATGAGCCATTACCTGTATTGTATTCTTAGCAGAGTGCTGGTGGCATTTTCTTGTGACTAAGTTAAATGAAAAGTGATCCTAATTGCTGCATTACTCCTGTAATGGCTGTAATCTTATTCCACTGCTCTTTTCTGCAGGATGTCGGAAGCTTTGTCACAGCAAGAGAGACTCCGGGCTATTGCTGTGAGTAAATAATGATATCAATGATAATATACACAAACGTTCAAAAGTTTAGGGTCACTTAATCATTCTTCATATATGTATTTTTTTTTACATTTTTGAGTAGTTTTAAAACTTATTAAAACAATGGAATTAACACTGCTGCTATTGGAATGTAAATCCAAAATAAATCAAAACTGTGGTTTTTTTTAGCATCTTCAAAGTAGCCACCCTCTGATTTTAATTTTTATTAACCAGCTTCTTAAGAGATCTTACCCTAAGATGCTTTTTAAACAGTATTGAAGAAATTCCCATTTATTCTGGGGTTTTATTAATTGTTTTTTCTTTATGTTTCAGTCCAAATGATCAATTTCAAACAAGTTTCTTATTCAAGTTTCTAAGTAAATAAATTAATACATTTGCATAATTATATCTTTCCTCCACAACTGATTCCAAACATTCAGACATGCCTTCAAATCAAAATGTATTTAAGATCATAAATCACATCATGTGACCTAAAATTTTAAACGATAGTGTATGTATGTAATTTTTGCTTCCAGAACATACCTTGATTTTTGGCACTAAAATCTTATATTGTAAATTGGTATATGTATATACAACAGTTTTTAGCATCTGGATACAGGTTAGATGCACAGAGACGCTCAAGTAATGTTAGTCTCATGGGATATTTGCTTTTCAGTAACATTCCTACTACAGTCAATGACCATCTACAGTATAATGGCTAATGCATGTCCAGCTATCAGTGCTTAAGCACTTTTCCGTGTTTAATTATTGATGGGACTTAGAATGGTTCTGCAAACATCACCACTCACCAGATTAATGCTCCTTTTAGCTGTTTCTCTTAAGCCGTTATGCGAGGAGTGACAGAGAGTAACTGTATTATTTTAGCATTATGATGTGCTGAGGAAGTCTTAACTTCCACCTAGACAGCCAGCTTAGATAAACACATGCTTTTGTGATTACTGCTATAAGTCAAATTTATTAGATTGCATTACAGTATGTGTAATGCTAAAATAACATGTCCTTGCAGTTTCTTTAACTATATACATGTGTTTTAGTTTGCACAGAGGTTATTTCATGCTGTGAAGTAAGATGTATGTGGATGACTAATGTTTTTTTCTGTATCAGGAGAAAAGAAAAAGGGAGGCTGAGATTGAGAACAAAAGAAGACAACTGGAGGATGACCGCAGACAACTCCAGCATCTCAAGGTAGCCAAGAGATAATAGTTACTAAATAGTGAATATGTCTTAACAACACTGTAAATAGCTTGTAAAGTCTGTGATTCTCTGCAATTGTGTCCCTGTGTCATCATTCTGCGTTTACACAAGGGTTAAATGTCAGAATGTTTTGGCGTGTTCCGCTTATGTAATTTACCGACTGTCTGGGCTCACACTTCACGTTTCTATTTAAAGCCTTAGTGTTGAAATTCAACATGAGATTGATTTTTGGAGAGTTTTGAAGTTGCTGAAATGGGAGGGGAAGTTTTAACAGCAGTTTCCTGTTTGAGAGGACAGGGGAAAAAATCTGCATCCTCCCTTTAAGTTACAGTCCAGTCCTCTTGTAGAAGTTTTGTAACACCCATTTACATTTTCTGAGAATCCTGAAGCCCTTTTGCTGGAAGTATTTTCCATTTAATTTTTAAATTTACATTCCACATTTCCATTTTCCAAAAGGATAGTTCACCCAAAAATACAATCTGGCCATAATTTCTTCACCCTTATGTCTTTCAAAACCTGTATATGATTTTTCTAAGAAACACAAAAGATATTTTGAGAAATGTCTCAGCGGAGGTCAGTGTTGTTTGGTTACCAAAATTCTTCAAAATATTTTCTTTTATGTTCTACAGAAGAAAATCATGCACGTTCAGAATGACATGAAGATTAAAAATAATGAAAAGGTTTTTTTTGACGAACTATCCCTTTTAAACTTTGCTAGTGGCACCAAATAGAACTGCAAAAATAATCACTGTTTTTAAACAGGTTTCTAATGCCCCATTTTTTGAACAACAGGTGGTCCCACTTTAAACTCAAACAGTTGACGGTTGACTGTTTGGACACAATGTTATAAGTACCACAGACATGCAGTGTTTACATTTTTTAGGGAGGTCAACTAACCAATTGCTGTCATATATGGCAGCATTACAGTGGAAAAAGGGAAAACATGTGCCATAATACCTTCAGGGTGATGTATATTTTTACTGTGCATACATTAAAATAACCATGATTGTTTGCATCACTCAGGCCAAAGTATGAAAACTGCTTAATTTATGCAAATCCTGCAACAGAGATGTAGTGGTCAAGAATAGCTTGCCTGCGTGCCTATTCTCATCTACCAAATATCCGGCAAGGAGATTGTTATCTGTAAAACATGATATTTTTTGTTTGTTAGTGTTATACCTGCCATTGTTTTTTGCGCATAAGGGATTTTGCTCTATGGGGAACAATGGAACAAGTCTTAGTTTCCTACCGAGCGAGACTCAGATCCTTTGTCCTCCCGTCTGTGCTGAGATTGTATTGCGTGTGCATGTGGATGGGTGTGAACATGTGGTGATGTCAGTATATCTGTCATCATGCCAGAATTTGCACTCACAAAGCCAGACCAGAGGGTGGGAGGGAGTTTGAAGGATGAGGAAAAAACACAGAGGGCAAACTTGACCTGTTTAAAGTTTTGCTATTAGTGCAAGTGAGTTGAAGGTTAAAAGTGGAGTAACTTGTTGCTGATTTTGTGTATAGGAGACATTTTACAGAGGCAGAATGAACTGCAAGAGCTAACTGTGAGTAATTTTTCAGGAGTAGACACAAAAATGTCAGTAATTGCCTCTTCAAAAGTCTTTCACAGTTCATGTGACTGTGTTAAATAAAAGACTCTTTTAGTTGCCGTTTTGCAATTTTTTCTTTTAATGCTAAGAGGGTTATTTGTTTTTCTTTTAGTATTTTCCCTGGTTCCATTTAGTTAATGTTCATTTAGCAGATGCTCATTTGCCTTTGCAAGGGCAATTCCTAAAACAAGGTCTCTTCTTAATTGTTTTGTCAGATGATCAATCAGACCATCAGGAATTAAATTCGCTGGAGTACAAAGTTTTTTGTTTTCTAAGACCTAGTTATCTCAATGTCTTAAACTGTGTTCAGATATTAAAGAGTGCAGTCAGTCTCAAAAGTCAAAAACAATAATATTACTTCAATCTCATCAGATTACTCCAAAACCAAATTATCTAAACTATACCATTAACATAAATTTTGCTCTATTACAGGGTCATGAACTCATAAAACAATGTTTTCCAAAAACATGTAATAGATGTACATGTAACCTTAACTTCATTAAGGTTAAATAAAGCATCTTAATGATGCCAAATGTATTTATTAAATTTGCTTCAAAAGTAGGTGCTATGTTCAGCAAGTTGTGAGTACTTTATGAACAGCACAACAGGTGTTATTAAAAGCTCTGTGATGTTTCTTATCCTGGTTGTACACTGTCTGATCTTCCGCAGCTGTTTGTTTTATCTGCTGGATGCTTAGAAAAGCCTCTTCTGACTGCCAATCTAGAATAGAAACAGCATTGTTGGCAGCAGTAGTTGGCAGCAGCAGTAGTTTGTAATGCTAAACTAGTTTGTTTTGAATAGGGTTACACACATGCCATTAATCACTGGTTCTCTCAATGGTGTCCAGAGTCATAATAAATGAGACCTCAGATCAGTGCTCCCTGATTTGTTTTGATTTGTTGTTTGTTTGTGCATGTGAGAATTTAAACAAGTATGACACATAGTTTGGTTAATTTTGTTTTTGTGCTTTTGTGTTTATTTAAGATTACATTGTTGTCTCATCTCAGGAATTCTTTTAGTCGATATTCTAATTTTCCTATGCTCTTTATATCATTTATCACAAAAGATATTAAGCTATTCAATGAAAAATACATACAAATCCATAGTGCTGTGTCTAGTAGTAATATTGCACAACCAAAAATATCCTCTGTCTCTGCCACATGAGCACAGATGTCAATTCTTTTCTGTCAGCAATCTTCCAGCCCCACCAGTTTTACCCTGTTTTCTGATTCCCACAAACAAGGACTAGAAGCTCTTGCAGGAAATCCTGTTTTAGCTGGCGCCTCCTTCTCCAGCATGTGCATAGTGTGCATTAGCAGCAATGGAGAATGCCCTAAAGTGAAAAACTAATGGGCAGCTAATGGTCATGTGCTACACTAACCCTAATGGTCCGGACAACCAAGGAAATCTGTCTACGTCAGCACAGTTGACATTATCTCATTTTTCCCAAGCACATTTTGTCAATATGTGGTTACGGATTTTCATAATGCTTGTGTTTTATATATAAGGGTAATATCATATAAGGGTAAATTGTTGTTTAAGTGATGTTAAGAAAAAACATACAGTACACTCTCTTTTGACAGTCAAAGGCACTGAGAGAGCGATGGCTTTTGGACGGAGCGCCATCCAGTGGAGAAGATGAGGCACAAAAACAATTGCAAGAGGATGAAGTCAAAACCAAACTGCTGGAGAAGACCATTCTTAGGTTAAGAATCATCCTTACTAGCAGAAATGAAAAGATTCTTGCATGCCTGATATATTTCATGATCATCTGATGAGTCTTTTCTTTGAACGAACAGATTAGAGCAGGAGATTGATGAGCTTGAAACTGGTGGAAATGTAAGATATTGCTTAATTTGACTTTCATGTGTCTGCTCAGAGTTTAATGCCAATTAATAATAATGATGTTCCATCATATGTCTTTTCTGCTAGGCACCTGATGGTTCTGTGAAGGGTGAGTGTGAACATTTATAGCTTAATTTAGTTTACTGTCATGTGCAGCTTAAAAAAAAAGAAATTATAAACCTATCCAACCAATTTGTTGATATATTAAGCAAATATTAGTAAAATAAAAATTGTTATTTAATGTGGACATCCAATAAAAATCAGTAACAGTGGTTCAAGTTAAATAAGTGTTCTTCTCTCTTTTTAACCTGTTTTCAGCAGTTGAAAACGGCCTACAGCAGCCCGGCTCAAACGCAGATCAAAACACCAAAAAACAGATCACAGGCATTGAGGCCAAGCTGCAGTGCACCAACCCTGATGTAGCCATTGAGAATGCCAGCACAGAGAACCCTGTCACCATGGTGTTTATGGGCTACAAGAATGTAGAGGATGAGGCAGAGACCAAGAAGACATTAGGCATAGAGGAAACAGTGAAAGCTGAATTTGTTGTCATCGAGGATGGAGAGAGCAAAGGAGGAAATGAGGGGGCCACGGAAGACCAGGCTCCGCCCAACGGCAGCACCTCCAGTCCTGACAAAGCTCAAGATGAGGCCAAGAAAGAGGAATCAAAAGAAGAAGGCAATTCAAAAGAAAAGCAGCCATGCAAGTGCTGTACGGTCATGTGAGTCCAGACGCTCACTCGGAAATTCAGACTCTCGCGGACAACTGACACCCTGATCATAACGCAACAATGAATAAGTATACCCTGTATACTTATAATTAACTTTTGTTGTCTAGTATGTATTTCTTTTTTATTTCTATTAATATTTTTCTATATTTCTGTCTTGACATTTATATATCTATATATACATATATTTTCATTATGTAATCTTATGAAGTCTAGTATTTTGCTTGTTGAAGAACAGAAAAATGAGGACCACAACAGCCTCCACTTTAAGCAGCAATGTGGTTAAAAACACTTTTGTGGCCCTCACCCTTATTTTAGTTTAGTAATTTTAAGTGAAATAAGATCTTGATATATAAACATTTAGCTATTTATCTCACATACACATTTGTGTTTCTAAAATATTTTACTTTATTACTCAAAAGAAATGGCTATATTGATATTACAATATTATTATGCTTTTTAATATATATTTTTTTGTTTTATTTTTGTTTTGCCAAATCATCTCAGACCACTGTGAACACTGGTACATAGAGTGTAGTCTTTGTCCACAATCATACATTCTGCATTACACTTCATAATAGACTGATATATTTGTAAATATGATCCAATTATTTATGAATGTTTATGCTATAATAGAATACATTTAATCATGTTGTTTAAAATAGCTGGCTATATCTACCCCAGATCCACAATTTTATCCACAACGGCTATGTACTTTAATAGTAAATCACTTTTTATAGGCCAAACGCTATTTACAAGATTTACAACAAATAATTATAAAAAGCTATCTCTTTTATATGAGATATAATTCTGACAATATTCCTTTTTGAAGTTTAGGCCTTCAGGGTCTCAGCATATTTGTGTAATAGCCAACACTGTTAAAATTACATTTTTACAGTGTATTACACTGTGCAAAATACATTTTTCTAATATTTAAATGAAAACAAAAGCTTATTGAGGGTTTATAGTATTTCATGTTCTGAATTGATTTAGATGATCAGGCAATTCATCCTCAATAAGGAATCGCGAGGAAGCATTAATTAATATAAAATAGCCATAATCAAATCTGGGGTCTAAAACATGTTTCACATTCCAAGTCCAATAGCTTTGTAAATGTAGTATTGCTGTCTTTCTGATATTTCAATTTATTTTTTAATTTTTGTGTACGACAGTATGTGTTGTGGATATTAAATAATGTCATGAGTTATAGGTGCTTTATTGGTATGCCCAATGCCTGTTATGGTCCAAGTGTTTAAATCAGGAACAATGACAATAAACAAAAAAAATGTTTGTTTACAATTATGTATTTGTAATTCTTTGGTAATTACATTTTCCCTGACCTGCAGTCAACAAAGAGCCATTTACAGTCTATTTAGATTTAGGGACAGTCATTATTAGCATTAATGCAGTCACAACACAATTACTGTATAAAGCAAATAGAACAACTTAAATAGAGTCCAGTAACACTTACATTACTGTTAGTGTGTTAGATATTACAACTCAAAAATTACATTTCATACCAAATTTAAAGTTAACTTTAACCATGAAACCACTTCAAAGAGCACCCAGGGACTCAAAATCTTTGTGTTGAGGTTGCCATCTGCAGGCTGAAACTATGCAAAATGACCTGTGACCTGTCTTTTAACAGCTCTTAAATTATATTAAAGCATCTGTTATGTTATCAGTATGAATTGAATACACTTGTTTGGTTTGATCTTTTTATTAGGATTAAAACATAATGAAGTAAGTGTAAATGTCACAGACAGTATTGGTTAAATTCAGTTAAACTGTTGCCATTTATCTCATATTACACATATTACCCAAGTATACTGGCTAGAAGTTGTCAAACCAGAATTAAATAAATTACATAAAAAGGTGACAAAAATAGGCAAGTGGCCTGTCTTGTCTCATGAGGAATTTAGATATTCCTTAAGATTACCCACAAAGAAATATGATATATTGAAATAAATGAATAAACACATATATGGCAATACATCTGATATCTGTATTGGTTATGATGTACAGACAGCAAATTAATATTATCACTGAATATTAAATATCATAAAAAATACAAAGAAATCAGTTCAGTATAATTCCACATCAGGCTATATATAAATATATTTTTGTCTCTGCATGTATTATTTCTTAATATTAAAGCAATAAATAATGCAGAGCAGCTTCTCTGGTTCACGTTCCTAGAAAGTGCTTAAACCTAGTCTCAGATTAAAATGCAAGTTTGAGCTGTCCAAACTTTAAACAATTTGCACTGAAATATTTTAAAATATGTCTCAAGATGTACACTAGAAATATTTTTATTTAGGGTTAGGGTTTTTATTATAGTTTTATTATAGTATTTAGTTTTTATAAAAACTTAAATGTTATAATTTAACTAGGACTAGTCTAAAATCTTAAACTAACCCCCTGTCCAATAAACCGCCCCTTAGTCCTTTTCATGGCCAATGATGGGTTCAGCCACAGTTCATTCCACTTCCACTCATTTCTCACACAGTGGCGACAGGGAAAAGTTTTCGCAAACTTTTTTCGACCGCCTTTCGAGATTGAACCCCGTTTTGTCCAATCCAGGCGTTAAAGAGCACTTAATGTCCCGCCCACACTCGGCGCTCCCGTGTCGATCGACCAATTAAAAAGCGCCAATCCCCCCTCCGCCATTTTGTAAGGATATAAGAAATTCTAGCAGGTCTACCTCCCGTCTACGACAACCTGTAGTTTTGCGTAGTGCCATGGCCGGGTAAGTTGAAAACACCTTCATTCCAATTATTATACCCCATTAAACAGCTTATCTGCTAAATATTATAAACGTAGTGGTGACCTAACATGTATGTTTAAAGTGTGTTAAATGACGTAAAGTAAAATAAAAATGGGGATTTTTTTACTCGTCTCTGCCGCTCTTAATGTCTCCGTGCCGGAAGAGCTCAACTGAATCTAAAAGTTGGACTAAACTGACCAACAACCTGTTGCAAGTAGTATAATCGAGACACCTACATAAAGTACAAGCGAACTTAAGTTACTGTCCTTTGTTCACTTTACTCGCAAGCGGAAAATATCAAATTGTGCTAAACACGTATGGAAGCTGCAGAACAGTCAGTATTTGGCAACCAACGTGTCTCAATTTCCGCATTGTTGTTGGGTGGCTAGCTAATTACCTGCTAGCTTGCTAAAGCAATGCCAGGTTAACTTTACTCGAGCTTTATTCGTTTGTATGGTCGGTGGACGTTACATTTTCTTAATTAAGTACTAAGTGAGCTCGACAATTTTGCGGTGTTTCGATTTACAGTAACTGTTTATGAAAATCTCGCGATGAAGACGTTCACTCAGCGTTAAGACTTTCTACTGTTATGTAAAGGTTTGGATATTTAATTAACGTTTTTTAATCGTAATGATTTGGGAAATTGACGTTTTGGTAAATGTAAGATTAAGTGATTCGAGTAAAATGTGCACATTATTTCTGAAAGTCTTTTTTTCTTTTTTAATTCTGCAGCCGTTTAGAGACTGATTTGTATCCTCTGGGATCCAGTTACGTCACTGAAATAGAGTAAGTTTTGCATCTTACTCCCCGTGTTGATTTTATCTTGTATCTGAACCTGTGGTACAAATGTGTCACTTAAGGTTTACATGCCATGAAGTATTTTCATGATAAATGTCAAGCATGATGAATCCTTTATTCAAACCCAAACAGCAGCAATAGTTGCTTAACAGGCCTGATTTGTTTGCTTGATGTATCAGGTTGCCTTTTTGGAGAAAGTGCAATGACTTTAGTTTTGTACAGCTGTCTAGTTTCCTTTTAGCCTAATTATGATCACCAGTGTTGTTTTTACAGTATTAAAAACTAGTACAATTTTTGTCCCCATTAGAAAGTATGCTTTACAGTCACAATTTGTAAACCGCTATCATTGCACATTATGCACATGATCTTATGCATTTTCCTTTTTTATTCCTCTTGTTTAGCGGTGTCCATGATATAACAGTCGGCACAAAGGTATGTCACATTTTATTTACTTGTCTTTTTAACATGTTAAAAGCTGAGTTGTACTTGCAAGATGGTTTTATTAGAGGCCTTTGGCACTCAGCAGTATTACGTTGTTCATATCAGGTTTTACAGGTTATATGTTCTTGAACCATTGTTGTTCTAGTTCTTTTTATCTCCCTCCCCTTTTTTGTATTTAAGTTGCTGAGATAAAGAGAACTGCCTGTAATTCTCCTGGTCAAAGGGCATGTGCTGTTTAAACAATCACAGTGATAAGTGACAGGTTTAATTGTTTTGTTCAGCTTTTTGCTTGACGCATCTGCTACATGCAGTTTTGCAAGAATGCTTTTCTCGTCTGGTTGTGTGGTTACAATATTGTTTTCCTACACTGTTTGGTAGTATTTACGCAACAGCAGTGTGTAGAGGATGCCTGTTGTTGTTTCCCTTGATGTCTTTGACACATGTAAGGAGGAAAGTAGAGTTGCAGCCCTTCATGAGACTGAGCATTAATTACTGTGGCTGGAATGCTGCGGTTGCATTCCTGTCTCCCCGTCCCCTTATTCAACACGTGCTGTGCTCTCACCCAGAAAGCTTGCACTATGTCAATGGATGTAAACATGTTGGCACCTGCAAGTCTTCAGCTCCTAGAGACGAATGTAGGAGTCATAGTTTTCTGTCCTGTGCATGCAGTCAAGCTGCAGTGCCCTGCAGTTAAAAATAGAGGAAGGAAAAGCTAGAGTTGGGTGGATGTCACACCAGAAACAATAGCTGGTTCAGCTGAGAAAGCTTGCCTGTCATAACTGTTCTGTGGAAGTGATGTGTTGAAACCTGACTCCTGCAGAATTTAGCTCGGAGGAATGTGGAAGGCTGCTTTCTGTGAGGAAACCCAGTGCTACATAAACCATGTTCATTTATAATATTTTCCCTTCTGCAAGAATTTTTATGGTTGTTGTGCTATAGACCGCTTGAAACTTTTGGGCCTTTGCCTAGGTTTAAATGTAGGTTCTGCTGCATCACACAGGACTAAAGGAGACGTGCCGATAATGAACAGGGTGTGGTAATACTAAGAGTCTGTTTGTAGTAGACCGTGGGGCAGTTTGAGGTCCAGGGCATTCAGCCTTGGTAACAATACTTTCCTTTTGGGCTGAAACAGAACACACATTGTGGTAATGAAGTGTAAAGGCTGTAGCTTATCCAGTGCATGTGACCGCTTCAGAGTTTTACCATCTGAAGCGGTTTATTAAGAGAGTGATGCTGAAAAAAATGCTTATTTCTCAATTGACCAGCCAAGTAGCTCCAGCTTGGCCTGGAGTGAATTTCTTTGTGTTAGTGTTGTGGCTGACACAGCTGGCCTTTGTTTGCAATTCTCTCTTTCTTTGTTTAGATTTTACCAGCAGTAAACATTGGAGTGATATCTTCTATGTAGAGGTCTGGGCCAAAAGTGGTTGTAGGTGTTAGGCAATTTATTTTAGATTTTATTTTTGATAAGAAGAGAGGTTTGTTTATAATGCTGATTATTACGGTTGGGTCAATCGTGTGCCATCTATGGTCTGACAATCAAAGAATCAAGTAACCTTTGAACAGTGTGTAATCTGAGATTTGTAATGGATGGTATATATTGCACACCTGGTAAATATATCTTGCGTCAATAACCATGTTTCTTTACTTGCAGAGGGGATCCGACGAACTCTTTTCATCCTGCATATCAAACGGACCTTATATAATGAGCTCTGGAGCAGGTAAACGTTTGTGCTTTAATATGTAGTTTTTGTAGGTTTCAATGTAATCTGTATTTTAAAAATTGCCAATTGTTTTTTTTTTTATTAGCAAATGGTAATGACAGCAAGAAGTTTAAAGGGGACATCAGGAGTCCAGGCATTCCATCACGAGTCATTCATGTACGCAAGCTTCCCAATGATATAAATGAAGCAGAAGTCATTGCTTTGGGTCTTCCTTTTGGCAAAGTAACCAACCTTTTGATGTTAAAAGGAAAGAACCAGGTAAAAATCATATAGCACTTGTTTCAGTTCTTGTTTTAATGCATATTAAGAACAAGGTCCCAAATTTCAGGTCTTTCTATAATTCTAGAAAATTATGAAAATAAATTTGTCCATGTAAAACCAGTTACTAAACGTGGATGTGGCTGGGACCTTATAAAGGTTAATAAAAAGTATGATTGATTATGGTTTGTTAGGGGTAGGTCTTCATCTCCTGTGATTGTCTTTGTCTCCTGACAGGCCTTTCTAGAGATGAACACTGAAGAATCAGCACAGACCATGGTCAGCTACTATTCCTCGGTTACCCCTGTTATCCGGAACCACCCGATCTTCATGCAGTATTCCAATCACAAGGAGCTGAAGACTGACAATTCACCCAATCAAGTTGTGAGTACAAAACAAGCACCCTAGGCAGTAATTTGAGAGTGATTTGTCAATGTCAATTGCCCTTGAAAGAATCATAAATGTAGACTGATGTCCCATCTTTTATAAATCCTATAGAGAGCACAAGCAGCACTGCAGGCTGTGAATGCAGTTCAGACAGGAAACATGTCTTTGGCCAGTGTTGATGGAGCAGGAATGGGGAGTCAGAGCCCTGTGCTTAGACTCATTGTTGAAAACCTCTTTTACCCTGTTACCCTTGATGTCCTTCATCAGGTACTTGCTGAACTTAAAATTCAGGGTGTTTTGCTCCCACTGCCAGGGTTAACACTGCCTTTGTTCTTGTCCTTTCGTCCTAGATCTTCTCCAAATTTGGAACAGTTTTGAAGATTATAACATTTACCAAAAACAACCAGTTTCAAGCACTTGTCCAGTACTCTGATGGAATGACTGCTCAGCATGCAAAGCTGGTGAGTGGCAAAGTCGATCAATATAATGGATGAATGGGCTGGTAAATCCCATCTGAACCTCGTAATCATTTGACAATTTAACAATCCACAGTCTTTAGACGGACAGAACATCTACAATGCCTGCTGTACCCTTCGCATCAGTTTCTCCAAGCTCACCAGCCTGAATGTTAAGTACAACAATGATAAGAGCAGAGACTACACTCGCCCTGACCTTCCTACAGGAGACAGTCAGCCCTCCCTTGATGCACAGGCCATGGCTGCTGCCTTAAGTAATACTTTCATCATCAATTATTTTAATGATGTCCCTGACTTTACACGTGCAGTGGAAACTAAAGTTTAATTTTATCTTTTAGGTGCTCCTGGTATAATTTCTGCTTCACCGTATGCTGGGGCTCATGGTTTCCCACCAACATTTGCCATTCAGCAGGCAGCAGGTTAGTCCACAGGACTCATAATGGCTCTCTGTGGATTGCAGTGTCCCAGTTTCTTAGCATATCATCAGTTCTGTGTATTGATGGCTGTTCCTCCCACAGGTCTGTCTCTGCCTGGCATGCCTGCGGGGGCTCTCGCATCACTCGGCGTCCCTGGGGCAGCGGCGGCCGCCGCAGCAGCAGCAGCTGCTGGTCGTCTGGGTCTCTCTGGTCTTACTGCAGGAGGACATAGTGTCCTGCTGGTCAGCAACCTCAACCCTGAGGTTAGTGATCTAAGCTTTCTGGATTCACTTAGCTGTTGTATTAGTATTAGCTGTATTTTGAAGAGCCAGCCTCAATTTGGATTGGTGTTAACTGTAAAAATAGCAGGGAATAATTAATTTTAATATTATTTAATATTTAGCCATTTATATTCCTGAGAACATGTGTATTGACATGCTTTTAAAAATGCACAAAGACCACTGAGAGAGAAGTTTGATTTTTATGGGGTCTTTAGAAAGTGACTTCCATTACATGGCACCCTGGCATAATTAAGGTGATTAATCAGCTGCCAACATAACATTTGTTTAGCATAAAAAACAGGCAGTTTATATAATGTACTTTGAAACATGTTTGAGCATTTTTGCTGCGACGGCCCAGTTGCACTGTTGTTCTTTGGACATAAATAATTTGACAGTATTGTACAAACATGCATGTCCGCTGTTTTTTAATATGTTGACTCTTGTCTAAAGCCATTTCAAACATTTCATTTCTAGTATTTCTTTAGAGCTATGAGAATATATTGTCTCTCTTTCCTGTATTTCATTGTTAATCTTCTCTCTTTTTTTTCTTAGTGTTCTATAGTGAAAGGCATTTTAATTTAGCAAGTTCTGCTGACTGGAACACTACATTTCTGTGTATACTGACCTTGTTTTTTACTTCCTTTTTCTTGTTTCTCTCCCTCCCCATTCCCCTTTTCCCATTTATTATTTTAATACCTTGACCTGGAATCTTTTGCCAACTGACTTGAACACTTATTTTGTTTACTCCCGTACCTACCCAACCAATGTTATTCCCCATTCGATCCAATATTTGATGCACTTGCACTTTATTTTTTTCACTGTATAAACAACCAACACATGAAACCCCCCTTACAACAACTACATTGTTGGATACCATCTACCTTTTTCCCCATCTTTTCATCATGAACAATATCACCCACCTTCATGATCCTACCACCGTTTTTCGCCATTCCCGTGGAACTGCCTTGCTGTGGACATGTTCAACCTCCACTGTCCTGCCTCCGATCTTTTCCTGTCCCTTCCTCCCTACGCTGCCTTCCTCTGCTGTCTTAAAAGAGCGTAACGCCCCAATGCCTCTTTATTCTTTTCGGTATGTTATCATTGGCATTTCCTTTTATTACCTTTTGTTCGTTTCATATTTTAACGTCATCTAAAATGTGTACTTTGATTTATGTATGGGGATTTAGGGAAATGGCAACCAGCTGCAGCTTTTGGGGCTTCTCATTTAATGGCAAAACAACTATTGCAAATAACTTAATTGATTTGGTTTAGGGCTGCACGATATTGAGAAAAAATATATAATAGCTGTATTATATTAGCTGTAAATATTTTCAAAACAGAAAATCAACAGTAATGTTTTACTGTTTCAGTACATGAAAGCAAACATGACTTGTAATATGCACATTTGCAATAAATCCAATTATGTTGTGTAGACCCATTTTAAATTGTCTAATCCTGGACACTTTCTGTTATGACACTTTCTGCCCAGTTTGATCGTGAGGATGATGACTACACAACCCTAAATGTTGCAGCTTTTTGCTTTAAAATATTATACCCCTCAATGGGCCATCTTTTAATTCTTGTAATAGTCTTTAGAAAGCTGTATGTTTGATTTCTTGAATGTTTTGCCAATCAGCAGACGTAGAACAAACTTCAACCCAAAAAAGTACCCTAAAACAACCTGCCTAATTAGTTAAATGAATGTAGAGGGAAAGGCCCAGTAAAGAGAGGCCGTAATAAAGATGTAGTTTACAGCAATGCATGCCTACATTTTAAATATGTTCAAATTATTTTAAGTATTTACTCTTAATAAATTTGTTTTGTATTTGGATTGAAAACTGCAAATAGATTATGCATTCATGTCATGACCATGTTCTTATGTAGCTGCTGTTATCTTTTGGTAGGCGTGTATGGTGATGTCATGAGGGTGAAGATCCTCTTCAACAAGAAGGAAAATGCTTTGGTGCAGATGTCTGATGGAACCCAAGCCCAGCTAGGTAATTATAAGTGTTCTCAACTTGAACTTTATTATTGTCTCTCTTCTGAAGAGCTTTGTGATTAAGGTTTTTTCCTAATGTTTGTAATTCTACAACACCCTGTTGTGTCCTTTGTTATTAGCTATGAGTCACTTGAATGGGCAGAAACTGTATGGCAAGGCATTGCGGGTGACCTTTCAAAACACAACACTGTGCAGCTGCCACGTGAAGGCCATGAGGATCAGGGTCTGACCAAGGACTATAGCAGCTCTCCGCTTCACCGCTTTAAAAAGCCAGGCTCCAAGAACTACTCCAACATCTTTCCTCCTTCCTCTACTCTCCACCTTTCCAACATCCCGTGAGTACAGTGTCTGTCTCTTAGAGGATCTGTGTTTTTTATGTTTTGTTAATGGCAAGATTTTATTTCCTTTATTATGTCCAGACCTTCTGTTACTGAGGATGATCTCAGAGGGTTGTTTCTAAGTTCAGGAGCTGTGGTTAAGGCCTTCAAATTTTTCCAGTAAGTGTTTGAACATTATCTATACAGATGTAGTCACAATCCAGTATGGAAGGCCTTAAATATGTTGTTAATCTCTTTAGGAAAGACCGTAAGATGGCTCTCATCCAGTTGGGCTCTGTGGAGGAAGCTATCGAGTCCCTGATCAAATTTCACAATCACAATCTGGGAGAAAACCATCATCTTAGAGTGTCGTTCTCCAAGTCCACCATCTGATGTATTTGGTGGGTCAGTTAGGCTGTTTTAGAGAAGGGGGGAAAAGAACTGTCACTTTAGACCAAACTTCAAGCCTTCCACAATTGATCACTGTGGATAACCATTTTCCACAACACACACTTAATCATTCCTTTATTATAGCTATATTCACACATATATATGTCAATTTGTATTTCTACTTTGAACCAGTAGACCAGAGAAGTACTCTAACCCAGTGTGATATTTGGGTTTTAATAGTACTTTTTTCAGACGGTTTGTCATGCAGACCTACTATAGTTACTTGTTGGCACACATCAGTTTGAGATCATAGATGCTGCATAGTTTACACTTGTGCCTCTGCGGAAACCCGCACTTTCAGGTTGCACACGCAAAGCTTTTCTTATTTTGTTGAACCTATAATTAACATTTTTAGACCTACCCACTTTATGCCTTTCAAACAAGCTGTGCCTTAAATGGTGCTTTAAGTATATGTCTACACAATGGCCTTCACAATGTCTTTGGTGTTGTTTGCTCCATCACAGGAGCCAATATCCTCAAACTAAGAACTCTTCCTGCCATTCCTATTCCTACAGGTTTTGGTTTTGTTCCCATTTCTAGCTATTACAGCTTATCTTTTTGCATGTAGTTAATGTGTTAATATGTGGTTCTACTTCGTACTATTGTTTAAAAAAAATCAAGTCTATAGTGTCGTTCCTTATTGTTTGAATTTTCACACGTTTCTATACTGTAACAAATCTGGGCATTGGCCCACCATGGTCTTTGTGTCTAGACCACCTCATTCCCCATTTATTTGGGGAGTTCACTTGTAATTTCACAACTTGTCCCCATTGAGTTGCTTTTATGGGGTTTATTATGATATGACTTGGAACCAAATCACACTCGGTTCATAACCTTGGATTTTTGCATAATTTTGGTTATGGCGCATATGGCAGAAGTCCCAAGTAATTTTAAACGTTTTCTTGTTTGCCGCTACGCTTGTAGTTGCTTTTGGCAAGAGTTTAAATGAACATGTCAACTTAACTTGCATGTTCAAGTTTCTGTTGAACCGCTCATCATTTGTCACTTTGTTAAAGAAAATCAGCATTATATAGTCTTAAGTTACTCGTTTTGTTTGCCTGAACCGAGACAGCTGTGACATCACTTGACTGTTGGCACTTCTGTATTTTTAAGTTTGGTAGATGTCTGTGTTGAGGCCATGGTCTTGCTTGCAATGCTTTAGTTTCATCTTGTTTGTGGTATAAACAGACATTTCTTTTTACCTTCCAGCTTCTGTGTATAAAAAAAATACTTCCTTTTCTTTAAGCTTTTGCATTTAAGCAGAACATCGGCATTCCTAAAAGTTGTTCAGTTTGTTTTGAGTGGGGCATGATGGACCAAAGCATCTTTTCTGTTCTACCAGCCAGTTTTGCCTTTTCTTATCAAAGTGTATCTAACTGTGAGGCAATATTCTTTTTTACCAGCTGCTTTGAGCATCCAGTGGGCAGAAACCAAGCAAAGTTAAGAGGGCTTATATGTATATTGCCTTTTTGTTTACAAAACACCTTAAAAGAAAGATGTGGTTTAAGTATATATCAAATGATTATTTCTGTTAGAAAACAGAACCAAACAGAAGTCTTAAGTAGAGATGGCGCTTCTATTACATTTATTTGTTTTTTTTCCTGAATGGATATGTTAAGAAAATGTTAAGTGGGTGATGGCTACTGTATATAGGGGTTTTTGTACAAGTACCTGAAAATCAGCACCAGTTCTGTCTCAGACGTGTATATTTTGATATGGCAATACCAGACATTTAGCTCACTGTAGAGCCTTCTTTTTTATTACACAATATTAAAGAGATTCCAACACATTGTGTGTGAACATGCAATTGCCCTCTTGGACGTATAACCTTTCTTTTGATAGTTCCTTATGTTTCTGCCTTCAATAAATCTTTCAGTTTCTTGCTTTCATCTTTTTGTCTTAATTTCTGAAATTACAAAATTGACATTTTCACATTCTACATTTGGTTAACAATCTTCCTTTTTAACTTTCCTTACCTGTGAGAGATCTCTGTTGACTTTGTGTTAACTAACTTGCCTCACTGTCTGGTTTCTCTCTTCTGAAATGTTGAAAATGCTCTTACTGTACATCTTAAGAGACTTTTTTTCATGTAGGCATGATTAGGCTTACTTTTCTCAAGTGAATTTTATTTTATCTCAAAATATAAATTCGTAACTTCTAAAGCAGAAGCTGATGTGTACAGTAAGTGAATGCGGGTAACCTCACAATAAAGCTCTACATCTCTTATGATATGTCACCTATCGTACAGCAGGTGGCGCACTCGATTAATATTCAGGGTTTGTTTTGGCGCATACAGAGAGTTAAGAGGCAAATCAGTTTTCACGGCTGAAAGGGTTGGATTATTGGATCAGGTATAGGTGACAGAGCTCCGGTAAAGACGCCACAGTCCATATTAATGAGAAAGTTATCTAACAGCAGTCATTTCAGTTTTCATAACAATGTTTTCCCCACGTTGGCTGCTTGACGTTTCAGTTAATAGTGCATGTAATAACCTATGATGTAAAGAGGTGATTATTGAACTTGTTGAGGCACTTAGAATAAAATTAACTATAAATGCGTAAAATAAATACACAATGGGATGAAACGCGTTTTGAAACATCTCGTGGGTTTAACGCCAGGCAGCGAGCGCATCCCTAAGCCCCGCCCCTTTCTGAAGGTATACCGTTGATGACAACTGTCGCCGGACACGAATCAGATTCAAGATGAACCGGTGAATAACGAAGAAGTACGTGAGTTAAAATTCATTAGATTTTTAGCACAAATAGTCGATTTAGTCTAGATCTAAAATTAGATTAAAAAAAAAAAGCTAGCACAAATAGTGGGTGAAGACGGAGATGTGTAAGGAAGAATGATAAAATAGCCTTTGTTCCTCCAGGACACAGAGGACTCGGGTGAAACGGGTCGACGTCTGCGTGGGGTCCGATCTTTTTCACTGTAGAGAGCCCAAAACAACACGATTCCTGCAACAGCTGAGAGATAACTTACGCAGATAAGATAGCCAACTGAAGAAACGCGAAACTGAAAGGCGTGTGTAGCAGATGGGGATGTGTTTCACGCGTGTTTCTCGTGTACACCACATGGGGTAGAGCGGGATCTGAAAGTTGCTGCGCTATAACGAGGAGCATCACTGTAGGACACGCGAGAGCGCGCATGGCACTGTCCCGCATTCAGATGATGGACGGATTTCTGATGCCATAGAAAACGCCGTAGAAGACAGTACCGTGGAGCACATTGTACTTCTATTGCACGATAATAATTTATCGCAATGGATTTTCCATTAAAAAAAACTTAAAACGCACGACACGTATAAAGTGAGCCTCTGAACAGGTGATGCTGTTGAACATCGGTCTGGATTACATGCCTTTTTATAATGTTAAATATTATGTACACAGATTTTACACGTGCGTATTTGAAAAGTTTTCTCTGAAGTAAGCAGCTGCGAGTATTCATTTCGAGGTGAAGACTGATGTTAATAACTCAAATGGAGTTGACGGTGGTTGTTTTTACGGTAGTGTGTTGGGTGTCCGTATGGTCGGACGACAGGATCATCTCAGATAGACATGCGGTCTACTGGAACAGCTCAAACTCCAGGTGAGTGTCTTGTGCTCGTACCTGTCGCTCTTATATCATGATGAACAAGGGTTAAACTGTATGTTGATGATTTTCAGTCGTTTGTTACATGGGGTGTCATAGGACCTTTTCGACACTGTTTATAGTCTGTATATATATTCTTATTCTTACAGTATATTCTTTATATACTGATTTAGAAATCAGTAAGATATTGTTGATCAGTGTGAGTTTTTAATGATAAGTTCTAGTGTCTAGAATCTGGGTAGCCAGGTGGTCAATATAATGATGATACAGGCTACAGCATGTACACAAAAATGCAAAGTTTATTTCTTACACTTATTTTTTGTATTCAAAATTCACTATGAGGCGTGTTAAAGGTTTATTGTTAGAAATAGGATAACAGTAAATACAGTGTCAATTGTTTTCCACAGTGGCCTCTCAGTTTGATTATATTAAATATATGCTGTATGTTCTAGAAGAAGTGTCTCAGATGTGTGTGTAATAAGTCAAGTTTATTTTCCTTTAACAATATGTGACCCAGCCTGTGGAAAACCAGTTACAAGTAATTTTTTTCTGATTTACTTATTTTACAAAATCATCGTGCTTAATGTAAAGACTATTCTGTGAAAAATAACCTTGATATCTTTAATACTAACTGTCAAAGATTGAAATCATAGTGATGTTTATTATAGGTAAAATCAAACGTTGATGCTTGTTATCTCATAATTTAATTTTGGGACTTGTTTTCACAGACAGGGTCACATATTTTTTGAGCTTGTATTAAAAGACTACACAGTTAAAAGATATATTTTTGTCCTTCACAGAAAACGTACAGTAATACTGCTCTATAAAACCATGATACCAGTTGGCCCATCCAATAATCAGTAAAGGAATCTACCCAACCATCCAGCTGTTAATCCAGTTACCATGAACCCATATTTTCAGTTTTTGAACTAAAAGTGACTTTAAAATATTGGACAACTATAATTCATTGTACATGATGATATGTGTATTTATAAAACGAATTCCTAACGACCAGCAACATCAGACACATTCGCAGGCTGACAGAATTAAAAAGTACAAGTTCTCAGTGAAGTTTTGTGACATTGCCCATTTCTCCTTCTTTCAAGGGTATGTGTTAGCAGGGTTCTCTTACTGGCGTGGAGGGTTTTGCTCGGGGGATGTCAGCCTAATGGTTTTTGACATGCAGCTCCTCAGGTAGAGCTTGGCTAGATAAATAAACACGGCGAAGGTGCTCTTACGGCTGAATTAACAAAGTTAAAAGTGGCCGTCTTGCAGTACATCAGTAGTCTGCCGAGGTTTAAAATATTAAAGAGGCTCAGAGGAAGATTTCTTTGCAAGCTGTGTGCGCGCGCTTCTACCTCAATAGAACGCAGGGCTGGATTTGGATTTTTTTCTGTTAAATAAGCCACAGAGACGCATTCAATATGCATTAATCTTTATTTAGCGGGGTGCTTTACTAGTTCCTTATGATCTTATGCGCTTTGCTGTGTTTAGATGAATGAGATAAAAGTGAAGTGTGCAAATCCCACATCCATTTTCCCTTATTCATGACAGGTAATTTCTTTTGACTTCAGTGAATTTGCATGCCTCATTTTGCTGTGCTGATATTGGATTTGAAATATTGTTATGTAGTTCCCATAGATGTTGTGAGTAAAGCCCTGTTGTATTCACAAGTATTCCATCCAAACTATCAAAAAGAACAGCATTTGCGCCCCACCAAGGCATTGTATAAGAAACAAAAACAACAAAAAACAGCCCAGAGGGGTCAGCTCTACTTTTCAGACCGTCCTGCCCTCTCTTCTGGTTCTCCAGCAGTATTATAGTCACAATTGCGGAGAGCCTTTGCAGGCCGATTCACCTTGAGCATTAAAAGCTTGCTATGAATCATATTTTCTTTCTCCTAAGCTCCCTGTCAGGGGTTTTCTATTGAAGCATGCACAGAAAAGAAGATGGACATCCCCTTAATGCCAATATGTTTGGCCTCTTGGGGGTCCACATGAAAAAAAGGAAGATGCCCAGCTCTGTAACCCAAGAGGATGGACTAATCTAATCCTGTGGTTTATCCTTCAAAAGGCCCTCTTTTCTTGAAAGCTTTGAGGTTCTTAACAGAAGTCCCGGCTCATAGCCTCTCGCTCAAGTTGTGCCGTGGTTGGCTGGGGACAGCTCAGCGCTCGATGTTGTCTGTGCCTTCGCAAAAGGAAAAAAAGTTGAGCTGAGGAATCCAGTCCTCACAGTGATTCATAGATGGGCGCTGTCATTATTCCCTTGACAGCTCACACTGCTTTTTTCAAGACGCTATGCCGCTGCCTTTTGAGGCCCACAGTAGTGCTCGCTGTTGAAGTTCTGTCACAGCCAAGCATCTAAAGGTTATTTGCATGCCGTTTCATCGCTAAATTGTTACTATTATGGAAACAATGAATATGTGAAAAGGTCTAGATGGAAGCCACGGATAGCCCAGACCCTGAAAAACAGCCTATGAATATCTAAAGCAAAATTGCTTCCACAAAGCAATGCATCAGCGAGCTCGGTTTGACTGTCATTACATTTGCTTATCGTTATTTGCTATTGAATTCAATTAAACATAACCTCTCGTCTGATTGTTTGCTTTTGGATGGGGTTGCACAAGCATTCCTGTCTAATGATTTTGACGATCCACAGCTGTGTTGATGATGTAATGCCTTGAAATACTTGTCTTGTGCCTTTGAGCTCTTTGCAAGTGAGACAATCTCACAGCAAATCACTAGCTAAGATTTATATAACACCCTTCTGTTTCTCTAGTAATTTGGATTTGCCGTATTTTAGGAATTTTCAGTGGAATTTAATTTTAGAAATGAAACCCATTTATCTCTTTATGCTCATTTGTCCTTACATATTCTCAGAGAGATAAGAGAATATGTCTCCCAACCCAGTTATCCGAGTATCAGAACACTGTTAAATTTGTTAGACAAAGCAGGTAGATGCTCAAGTACCGCAGTACGAGGTTTGGTACTTGTGTTATGATTTGACATCCTATCCATCTTAAGCCAGAGAAAGAAAATATCAAGAAGAAAGTTACATTTTCATAACATAGCAAAAGCTTTCCAGGAAACAGGAGTGAATGTTAGTCTTTATTGGTTTGTTGGTTGTTTTATTTTATTTTCTCATTGTGATCTGAGTGAAAGCTCTGTTGTTATTCTCCTCAGATTTTAAGATGATGTTCTCCTGATGCTTCACCAGTGACTCATCATCTTGTGAGGATCATATTAAAATACGTCTTAAAATATTTAGGTTCACTGGTTACAGATTCATCACCTGGTTTTCATCATATGATCTGTTCTGTCTTTAGTTTCAGGCCTCATTGTTCTTAAAATCCAAATAATTCAGTTTATAACTGTTAGCTGTTTATCTCTGCACAGTAAAAGTGTTTAAATGTTTTCAAGCTCTATTAGATCTTAATTACGTCTCGGGATCTGCTGTGTATTAAAGTAGTTTCATGGTCTCTCAAGGCTTAAACATTTCAGCATGTGAATATTTATCTGAGGAAACCAGAACAAAACGTGTGCAAGGACAGACGTTGTATAAAGGTAGCGGTGCATACAACTGATGTTCTTAAACATTTAAAAATAGCACAAGGTGCTGTTTTAGTCCCAGGGCTATGCTAAAGCCCATTGAAAACCACTGTATAAATTCCTGTTTCTCAGTTTCCGTGAACAGTCTCAGATTGCATACAGGACTACATTTTCTTTTTTGAATCCGTAGCTAGCTCGGTTTTTTTGGATGCTCCTATTTCTGTATGTCTTGACTTTACTGCTTGCAGGGTTTGCTGTGTCTGTCTCCTGGGAATACAACTCAGATTTTTTCAAGCTGTCGGAACGTTTGCAGTACTGTGGAATAAAAGCTAGGCATTGTTTCAGGGCGTGCGGTTTCAGCCTGGATGCATGCTTGTTCAGCAACCACTGAATAGACCGACTGTGTTTAAAATGTTTTAGTCAGATTGATGATATTCAGGTTCTGGTGGAGAGAGATTTTTTCATTTGTAATTCTTTGTCATCATTAGTAATGATAGTGGTTGACCGGCATGTTTTTTTAAATGACCAATAACGAGTCAGCAATGTGGCCGATATGAGGCGGATATAACACAAATATAATTACGGTAATGAGAAAATTGGTAAAACTAAATTAATATTTATTGTGCATTTCGTATTTAGTTATCAGCATGAAAACAGACTTAAACACATAAAAAGGTAAACTTCAGTCTTGATGATTATGTTAATTATGGGCAGTTAAATACAACAGGTATTGCATTAAACATATTGTTATTCCTTATCATACAATATTTGTATTTTAACCACCTCACTCAACTAATTTTAGTGTGTTCATTTAACGAGAAGAAAGTGTTAATGTATATATGTAGGTTGCACCGGTTTTATTTATACAGAATCAATGCAGCATCTGACACTAAAGCCTGAGCTGGTTTAGTGATGCCATATTTTATTCATGTACTTGTTTTGAATGATGTGAGGGTGAAAAAAAATTGAATTTTTTTATTTGGGCGAACTATGCCTATATTAACTTGGCAGTCCCCAGATGCCTTTATACAAAAGCATAAGTTTAAAGCCGAACAGTAACTGTCCCTTTGCATTGTGTGCTAATTGAGTGCACTCAGTAAATTGTGATAATGTCCTTCACCTCCTTTTGGGTGAAGAGTGGGAGTCGTGATAAGGGACTGAATCAGTGAATCAGACACTGAGTGTTTGCAGCTCATCAGGCCTCTCTGATTAATAACATCTCCACAGCACTTTGCATTATCGCCTCAATATAATGAAGAGTGTATTTATCTTGCTGATCTCTTTCTCTGAATCTGCACACTATACAGGATTCGTTCTTTTAGCCAATAATTGTATTCTTTTACATGTTAGTAAGGTTACACGTTTTACCCGGAGAACGTTCTCGAAACGTGATTTCGAGTTTCTTGACATGGTCGCTCCACTTTGAGTCAGGGAGCGTGAAGTTCTCATTTCTGTCGCCTTAAACCAGGCTATAACTCTCTATTGTGCTCAGGACCGGAAAGTGGTTGTCTTATATCAAACTCATCGCTGTCTGTATTTCCCAGCCCCTCACAGACATTCCCACTGTGGCTCTTAATTAAGAATGTTGTCACAGAATAAAACTTCAACAGATTGGTTATTGATTGAAACTCCTTTCTTGGCAACAGTCTCCGAATCCCCCATGACTTTTTGCCGGCGGCTGCTATTACACGCAAGCAATAGGTACCGCATGTTTAACTGCTCCATTATTCTCCAAAGCCATTTGGTGCGCTGTATATTTGTTTCGTTTGCTGATTTATCAGCGTCTTCTGTCTGAAAATTAAAACGGGTTGTAGCAATACCTTAATACATTACGCACAGCTCTGTTCTGGCCCGTGTGCTTAAAAGCCAATTTAGGATGTATATTGAGATAAAAGCAAAATCCTAACCCTGTTTGCAGACTTTAAGCATAGATTCCAGGATGTGGAATATAATCCTTCCCCAAGGCTTGTTCTCACATTGTTATCTCACTTAGAGATAAGATATCATTCAGTGTTTGTTTGTGAGACCCCAGCTAACCACAGATCACCTCTATTGATTAGCACTTCCAAATGCTTTTGAGGAATGTTACATACTTTTGACAGGTTTGAGCTAAGGCCACGGTTACCCGAGAGTGATGTAGTGAAAAATGAAACATAATTGACATCATATTTGACATTCATTATACAAGTAAACTTAACACAGTTTGCATGTTTCTAAAAGGAGAAACTAAAGGGTCACAAGGAACACTGGAAAGGGACAGTTCTTGGCCCCTCATCCATCTCTTTACTATGTCATGCTCTTTTTGGTTTTAATGCCAAACACTCTGCGAAGAATATCAATGAAGCTCGTGGTGGAGAGAGAGAGAGAGGGAAGGCATCGCTAATTTTCAACACCCTGAGGAATTTTTATGCATCGTATCAAAAAGAGTTGTGTAGTTTTGGATTGATTGGGCTGCACTTCAAACATGGTAAACTGACAGTTTGGAGTTGCCTAACAAACATGCAAAATGTGTTTTGGTTGATTTGTCTGAAATGAAGATTTTGTGAACTGGTTTTTCACATTTAATATTTATGTTTTGCTAAGCACGGTTACTAAACTAAGTGGTTAAGTAAACCAGTTCATGACGGTGATAGCCCGTGGCCAGACTTGAAGGATTTTTTCTGTAAACCGTCTGGAATCAGCACTAGAATATTCTCTAGACTGCAGGCAGAGATGCCTGATGCCATACGAGGTGCCAGACACATTCGCCCGTGGGACATTTTGCCCGCTCAGATTAATGGTGGAGATGTTCTCTAATGGACCATAAGAGCTGGTTTCTGTTATGCACTCAGTGACCAAGTAATAATTTATTCACCTTTTGCCAGAGAGTGTTTTTAACCTTTCTCCTAGTAGCGAAACATTGCAACAACTCTGTGGATGAGGCTCTGCTTTAAGTATGTGTGTAAACCCCTTGAGAGCTAATTAATTTTCCAAAATCTTGCTTATCTCTCCTCTGTTTTCTAATTTTAGGGGATGTAGCCACACGTTTGTTGTAGGAGAAAGGATGTGCACTGGAGATAAATTTGGTGCAGAGATTAATTGATTTTTCCAAAACCGCTGCTTGGTGATTGTCATTTTGTGTAGGGAAAACTTTTCTATGACAGTTGAGATGGTTATTTGATGTATACATTCTGTGAGAATTTATATTTCATGTTTTGACTAAAAATGTCACATCCATAATGCTGAAATTGCCCAAATACTTAACATAAACTCAATATTTTTCCCTTGCATTTTAACACAGAAGTTCCTATTACATCATAAAACTGATGGATGCAGATTGCTTTGTTTTATTGAGTGTATTTCACAGCAGTAGTTCAGAGCAAATGCACTAGTTTTATTGCTTTCCAAACGTAGCATTTTTTGAGATGTACCTCCAAAAATAATTAGGTACTCTAACTTATGTGAATTATGCATCTACTTTCCTGTTTTTTACTTTGGAGATGTCCCACACTGTCTCGAATCACGTCGCCTAACAATCTCTTTTGCATCTATTTCATGCATGTTTGCGATGTTCACCTGTGTTTGTTGCTCACAGTGTGTTCGTTTGGAGCTGCTCGGTCCCTTTTCCTTTACACTGGTGGGAATCTCATGGTGCTCAGTTTAATTCTGTAAGGCAGGCCTGTATAAATAATTCATTTCTCCTTTGCTAGCCTTATTTCTGCATGTGGTACAAGTGTTATTGCCAGTCTACAGTGGGGAAATGCAGGAGTGCTACAAAGAAAGAAAAAGCTTCAATTCACTTCTCCATCGTTTGTTTCGTCGACCCTTTTCCTACGCTCTCTCTCTCTTTATATGGTTTTCTCTTTTGTTTACGCAACGTCTTTGTTCCACATATCACGAGTGTACAGACTGTTTTTCCAGAGCAATCAGACACTCAAATACTTAAATGAGTCTCAGAATGTTTACGCATGGGTCATCATAAAACGTTTTCGAAATGTGGCTGGTTTTAAAGAAATGCCATCTTGGCCTTTAAGGAGCTATCGAATTAATGTAGTCAGAAATAGAGATCACACTTACCTATGTCTGCTTGTTCATCCGAGAATAGTGTTGGTTTCTCTAGGGCATGAACAAGCTGAGGACAAGCTTCAGTTTAATGGATAACCCCATAATCACTACAGGGAAACTACTTAAGGAAACCATTGTATGCTGGAGTCATGTAACAAGGAAAATGTGGTGTCACTGAGTTTAATAGTTTAATTTAAAGTGTAAAAATGTCAATTTTCTCTAGGAAAGCTTTTACAGTATTTCCTGTTTTTTCCAGGCATACATTCAAAAAATGATTCTTTTGCTGAACCTAATTCAGTTGTGGACATTTATGCTAAACTTGGGAAATGAGTTTTCTTAACATTAAATTAAACTGAACTCTACTTAGATACCTAATGTAGTGGAAATGGAATTGAGTAAACACAACAAAATTAGTTGTCAAAGTAAAGCATCCAAATGTCTTGCAATTAGCAAGAAGTAGCAAACATAAGTATGTTAAATGTAATTAATTTTTACTACTTAATTTAAGCATTTACTCTTGCTATTGCCAGTCCAATACAAAGCATGCTGTGAACTGAAATGATCTGCACACTTTCAGCATACTACATTAACGCCATCAGAAACATACGGATGGATTGATTAAACAACATTTTACAAATTTACACAAACTAAATTGTGAGCAATAAAATTAAAGTGTAACTAGATTTATTTTGCAATAGCTCATTTTATTAAAGCCAATAAAAAAAAATCATATTTAGTTCAGTTTAGTTTTTAAGCCATTGTCTTCAGCACTGATTTTGAATACTGTGGTTAGGAAGACATATTCTAATATCTTCTACCAGAGATGGAATTATTTTCTAATAAAATGTGCACTTTAAATAATAGCTTTTATATCTTTTAGTGCCTTTTAATCGATATCATTTTAAGTTTTTGTTCATCTCTATTTTTCCTCATCCTCACAATGATATAGTGCAGTGATTTCTAACCAGTATATGTATACTAAAACAGAGGATACTAAGAAAGATTTTTTGCTTGGTTAACCCTGTAAAACCCTGTAAATGAAAATAAATCATAAACACCATTCAGTTCCTCTTTGAAGATAACTTGAAAGCGTGGGATTCTGCTTTTTGCTTGGATTACACATCAAATAAAATATATGTGCACATATATATATAAAGGCGCTGGATTGAGGAAGATTTCTGCAGAAGCCATCTTTACTCATCTCACACACACATCTCTCATCTTCGCCACAATAAAACACCAGATAAAATCCCCCCAGAACTGTCAAAACATGACAAATCAAGTTCAGGTGTTTCATATAAAGGAATGCAAGGTTTATTCTTTACAAACATTATTGATTTTTACTAAAAATAGATTTTAAATTTTAATATTAGTGATAACACTGCATTATATCAAATAAAATACACGCTTTAAGATGTTGAAACAAACATTTTAAAATGGCTAGATGCTGATGAAGGGTACTTGAATCCTACGAATCCTACTGAAAACTAGTACTTCTTCCTACATATGTGTTACATACTACCTGAGTACATTCTCTCTTTAGGAAACTAAACATGGAAAACATGTTTCCGGTTAATATCGGCTTGCAGCAGTGTGTTTTTTCCTATACTCGTCCAAAGACTTCGAGTGAAAATGTGAAAATGTAATACAAAATTGTAACTAGTGCAATTTGCTCAGTGCACACAGATGGCTCCTACAATGGCCCTGCTCACATTAGCTGTGATTGCTTTTAAATGATAAGTGTCATTGAGAAGGCACTTATCCAAAAAATGGCTTTGGCAAAAGCAGTGAGCTTCTAAAAATGCAGTGCATTGTATGAAAGGAACAGTGTGTGGTTTACAGCTTGTCACTTTCTAAACCGAACCCCTTCCCTGAACAGCCTTCTGAACAGACCCTTTAGTCTGTAAGGCTCGAAGAAAAGAGTTTTTTTCTCCCTTAACCCACAAAATTACTGTCTCGTTATGGTCTATTTGTGTTGGATAGATTTCCTCGCTGCTAATCTCTGCCACAGAGGACATCGATGCAGCTCGGTGATAGCAATGCATTGTGGGTCAGACCCAATCCTACACCTCCTACATCTCCTTAGAGGGCTGTTTCATATCCTCCCTCCCCCAGTTTAATGTCGCTCCATACAATTATAAAAGCCTGTCTCTCATTGCTTTGCCCTGCAATTTTAGGCCCATTTCTGATGCGGGTTATTATGCAGGCTTAGAGGTGACTTGCAAAAACTTCTGCCGGTAAATAGTGCCTGAGAAAGGGAGAGAGAGAATACAGTGAGCGTAAATTTTCTCAGGTCCTTCTCTCTCAGCCTGGCAGGGAGTGTGGGTGGACCGCTGGGCTGGAGGATACAGTTTCCATGACTGCTCAAGCTCACATTTCACAACTCAGATTTGGAAGCTGCTACATGACATGCCCTGTTTGTTAAATGGTATCATTTGTGTTTGTATATCTGTTTCTACTCTGTTTCTAATGGTAGCTCATGAACATGTAGAACACAGTCATGTTAAAGGTTTACACGGCTCTAAAAGTTTGGATTACATATATATTTTTACAATTATTATTTGATAGGACATTATACAGAGAGAAGAGAAAGTACAGGGTAGAGAGTTTAATTTAATTTATATTGTATTGTATTTTATTTTATTTTATTGTATTTTATTTTTTAATTTGATATATTTTGAAATATAAGTAAAATATAAATGTAAAACAAAATATAACAATAATAACAAAATTATTATTATGTTTTGTTTTAGATTGATATAAGATGTATTATTAATATTATTATTATTTTATATTTTGTTTTAGGTTTATATTAGATTGAACTATTATTATTGTTATTGTTATTATTATTACATAAACAAAAACATATTATTTTTGTTAAATAACTTTAATTTTGTTAAATACTTTTGAAATGATCTTTATTATTTTATAGGTTACAGTACAGTAGGCCTACAAAAAATATAAAACTACATAAGGAAGAAAAGTTTCTCTTTATGGTGTAGTCTGGGAAGAGCAGAGGTATTTGCTACAGACATACTATGATTGATGATGCTTCTGGGCATTCAGGATAACAAGGTGCTTGTGGACTAACCATCTCGTCTTCAAGGTTGTAAAGTTTCTTTCTTGCACCACCTTAACAAAATCAATCCATTGCCATTTCTCCTGAAAATAAGTATTGACTCGTCTGAATTAGAGATATTGCTCCAGTCAGCAAATAACAGGAATCAGGTATGGTCAAGCAGGGTAGAAGAGGACCTTTAAGGAGTATTTTAATAGGGGATGAGCTTGATCTTCTCTTGCTCTCCCACTGATCTCTCTTGTTTGCGAATGAGCAATCCATCACTCCATATTTGCAATGCATTCACCCTGCCTGATTAAACACGAGCAGCCTCACAACATCTGTCATTTCAACCGATCTGGATTTATTTTTATGTAGCGCATTTTGACGGAAAGGCTGTTTGTCGTCAACCTCATTAAATCCTCTCTGCTTCCTTAGCAAGCCGAGCACGTGTGCGGAGTTTGTCAAAATGATCTGAGAAGATTTCAGACCACAGTGTTTGTGCTGATTCATGGCATTCATCAGTCTGCCGCAGTAATGAGCTTCTTGAATCAATATCAATAAACGGAGGATGAGAAATGTGATGAGGATGAGAATGGCCAGTTTAACGTTGCCTTCTGCCTTCCCATCGCCATCAGTCTGCACTTGAACGTATTGTTCGGGAATAAAGTGTCCATCACGGCTTAGTGTATCACTGACACAAGCCTAAACTCACTCTCGTATCTGTTCCTAAGATAAAGTAAACAAGATTAAGTGTTCTTCAGCTCATTTGATCGCTCTGAGATTTCATACATATAAAGCAGGTGTGTTTGCTTAACAAAGATATCTCACAGGGCTTGAATGTAGATTAAATATCAACTGCCGGAATATATAGAAGCTGATTTGTGAAACGATTGACAAATATGTCTTTTGCCCTAGAAAAATGGCGACCTGAGAATAGCAACAGTTCTTTATTATTAACACAAGCATAAATGTATTGCACCTGAATAATTGGTAAACGCCTTACAATATTGCTTTTCTGACACCGCCGCAGAGAAGCTGGTTGATGGGTTATTTTAGCTAGAAAAGCAGTTGAGCGTTGCTCTTCAGGTAAATGGTGACCACTTGGGCTGTTTTAATAAATGTCACACTGACTGACAGTGTTGAAGAGTTACTGACTAAACAAAGTCCCTTTAGAGAAGTGTCAGCACTTGACAATAAAACATATTTCCCACTAGTAATTAAACCTGACATCAGCTGTAAAAATCAGCTGTACCCTAAATTTGTTTCTTAAACTTAAATTATGCTAAATACACCTTTTCTAGGGCTCTCTAAAGACTGGCAACCACATACCACTTTGTATAGACCCCCTTCCCCAGAGAATCATCAGTCTTTAACGATTGAAAATTGGCTGTTTTTTCGAAGGGCGGGACATCCGTCGCTAGAGCGGGCCATACTGAACGTTGTGTTTTTCCCCATTCATAATAATAACACTGTGGCACCTCGTTAATATCTTTTATCTTTGATTGAAAGTGACAAGAACAGATGCTGCACCTGTTGAACGTGAAACGGTTTTCATAATGTCGTTTTTCTAATAAAAGCTACTTTTTTTGTGGGGAAGGGAGAGGTGTGATGTGACAAAACTCTACCCCAGCTAACAGGAAACATCCTTGTAACATAATCAAAACATTTTCTTAAAGTTATCAAAACATTCTTGCTGTTATGTTAAAAGTTATATTGAACGTTAGTTATAAAAACAATATTATTTCATTGTTGGTGGAACTTTTAAAGACATTCAGAACAGAAATGTCTTCATAACTTAATGTAAATGTTAGCAAAACAATCATAGACTGTATTATTGTTAGCCGGGACGTTGCTGGTTCTGTTTATGTTTTTGCGTGAATATATTATGTCAAGTTTATTTCTGTCAAGTTTATAGTGTTTTAATGCCACATAAATATCGCTTTGATTGTTATAGATTCGGTTTTATGTGTAGCAAAGTTTTTAATGGGTAGCTTGACTTTAAACTACTACTTTACAGGAACATGTTGTTTAGCATTAGCTAGGCACATATTAAATATTATTTTTAGAAAGAGGGCCATTCTCTCTCCAAAGCAGGGGGCAGCAATAGTAAACACAATTCTTCGAAGCAGGCACGTGGAGGGGATCAGAGAGCAAGTTGATTGCCCATTGGTACATTGTCTGGGGAGTATATTCAAAGCTCCAGAGCTGGAATGAGAGGCCCCTCCTGGCGATTGGTGGGTCAGGTCCCAACAGAGACAGCTCTCTGAGAAACCCTTGTCTCCCTTGGCAACATCACAATCCAGGAGGTCACAAAGGGCTGGAGAAAAGAGGCTTTAGGGTTCAGTTCAGATGGTTATTTCTCCCCTTTTCTGTCAGATGCTGAAAGAGAAGGGGAGCCGGGATTACGCAGGACAATTCTTCCCTCTCTCACTCCTTCCTCTTGTAATGTGAGTACGAGCAGCTCTGAGGAAGCTCGCTGAGAGAAAACGTAGTGGATCTGGGCTTTTTGTTTCCACCTTCTCGCTCCCTGCTGAGTATGGACCTCCACCAATTCTCTGAGCTTTTAAGTGTGGAAAAAGAGGGAGATGCTTCTGTTCTCAATCCTCTTTATTCAGTAACAAAGAAATTGAAATAGGAACAGTTTTTATTGGATAATAGAAAAGTTATGAAGTTGTGAGTTATGGAAGAAGTACAGCAGTTTGCACAGCTCCAATTTATAGTTCCTTCTGGAACATTGTAGTAAAACTTGTCGGAGTTATTGTTGAGAAATTTTGTTTGACAGAAAAAACAAATGGTCTTTTGAGCCCTGACTGTTTCGATTTTGACGGTATGCAGGGCTGCTGCTGATGTGTTCAATAAAAGCAAATAAATGAAATCCTTTGAATTGTGTTTCTCCCCCTCCTTAATGTGCTGAAATACAAAAGCTAACGCTGAAATTGAAACATAGCAATAGAAGCTGATAATGAATAATTCATGAGACATAAAGTCACCATTTTGTGTTCCTGTTTATACGTGTTCCTCTGGAGAATGAGAAACAAACATGCATGTCAGTTTGGTTATTTGAATCACTTACATTCATTGTAAGAGAAATGGTTTGTTTTTTGTGTTTACTCACTGGGGAGAGATGTGTTTCTAAATGATATCATATCGCTGTTGTCGATCTCATGAGGTGTTCTCAAATGACAAGAGCTAGGTTAATTTTGCATGACAAACAAGTTACATAAACCACAAAATAATTTTTTGCTTTGTACGTTGAATATGACAAGAACATGCCTTTGGGCATTCCATACTTTTTTAACCAGCATTCTCAGTTAAATAATACTAATCATTTTGACTGTCAAACTAGAATTTGTCTGTTTTTTTGTTACATTCTGCACCAAACAAACTCTGTCTGTGTTAAACAAGAACGTTGTTTTAGGAGATTTAATCTGATACATTCTGCTGTTGTCACCAGGGGGTTTTAAAATGAAATCTGACTCCTGCTTTGAGAATTCTTGGCCATAATTGTTCTTGCTTTGCAGTAAATGAGCTGCCTGTAGGTTATCTATCAGTTTTAGTGGGGTATTTGTATACATTATTTGCTTATTGAATCATAAAGCACAGGGTGAAACACAAGGCACTGACAATTTAAACAGCTAAATCAGAAGTGTGTCCGCTGAAGTGTGCAAATTTATGCTACGTGCATATTTTGTGAGGGTATGGTTGTAAGACGATCAAAAAATGAATACAGTTGCCGTGTTCTTACAATTATAACCAAACAAACATTCATTAACAAAAAGGTTAATGAGCTGCTATATTTCGTCTGATTAAATGGCACATCTCCCAGCATGAGGCGAAAAACACTGAAATAAGCTAATGCCAAAATCAGAGAAAACTTTGGTGGAACATGACATAAAAATATATTTTGTCTGATATCTATGATAATATATCATTCAGCATGTTCATTATATCTAAAACTGTTATAAGGTGAGGTGGAAATATTAAAATATACAAAAATGCATTGCAGTGAATGTGCAAACAGAAACAGTTGAGCTACAGCTTGTCTCAGTATCAGATGGCATGCCCACAGACGCCCACATGCCATTCATCTGATGCATATTGCACAAAATTAAAAAGCACTTTCTCTATCTGGCAAGCTACAATCTGATTGGATGACATTATGCAGTTTTCTGGAGTAAAGGCACTCAGGTTTTTCATCAGTTTGCCAGGAAACAAATTTGTGTTTCTAATCACTGCAAAGCTTGCCAGGTTTGTAACATCCAATCTTTAAAAGAGTTTAGCTTGTGCCACTTATTTGCATTATATAGATTCTCATTACATTACATGTTTTCTGCCAGTGTTTTCTTTACAGTAGTTGGGAAATTATTTAAATAAAAAAGAAAGATTTTGATTAAACAAATTAGGATATTGAAGTCAATGTGGAACCAGAATTGACCGTATTTGACCATATAACTCAAACTGAGTTCATGTATTTCCTAAAAAATAAAAACTGAATTTGCTTTACATTCTCTGCCACAAAAAAACTTACTTAATAAGAGTTAATAAGTAACTCTTATTAACTTTTTTTTACAAGAGGCTCTTTGAAACCACGCTATTATGACACTACTACCTTTCTGTTTCTTTGTGAAAGTGAGTTTTAAGCAGTTACTAGCATTAAAAATGAATATTGTGCAAATCACCTCACATACATCTTTCTTATTGATAAGTGGATATCACTGGAAGCCTTCCACTTGAAAAAGTGCTCCAAAACTGACTGTGATATATGTTTGTTGTGCAGTGATACACAGAAATGTTTGGTGAAGTGCTCATAGCTGTACTTTATCATGATTAAAACATAGCTATTGACCAATCAGATTCTACAACTCTAACTAGCGGTTTTATAAATGATGCTTTATGCCATATTAACATAATATACTTTGTTTATTTGTAGTCTGTGTGAGTCAGAACACTGGACTAGATAATCAAAATGACATTTGTCAACAGCTGTTACACAGTTGTGTTTCTGATTAGTCATTTCACTTAAAGGGATAGTTCACCCAAAAATAAAAATTATTTTATTATTTCCTCGCTCTCATGTCATGTCAAACCTGTATGACTTTCTTGCTTCAGCAGAACACAGAACACAGAAGAAAATATTTTGCAAAACACTGGTTACCGGCACCCATTCACTTTCATAGTATGGACACAAGGTACAATGGAAGTCAATGGGTGCCGGTAACCAGCGTTTTGCAAAATATTTTCTTCTGTGTTTCATATTTTTTATTTTTGGGTGAACTATCCCTTTAAAATCAGTGTGGCACATATTAGCTGTTACTATTAAGTGCATCAGTGCCATGTTCATGAGGTCTGACAGAAACCTGAACACCCCACATGAGTTACTGTATGTCTCACCAATTTTATCTTGCTGCTGTTATTCTTTCTGTTGTGAAGGTTAGGGAGTTGGCAGGAGCCTCATAAAGCTGTGTGGCGGGCAAATAGCAATCTTTCCAAGAAGGCCCTTTCGAACATAAAGAACAAAACGGCAGGTTTTTTTAAGCATTCTGTCAATACCAAAACCTCCCTCTCAATACTGCAATAGAGAGAGAATGAGTTGTTTTACCTCTTTGTCATTCTGCATCCACTCTTTTTCCAATACCATTAGTGCATTAAATGAATGGGGTGTCACGTTAATGCTATTCCATTATTTCATTCATTCAAGTGTAAAGAAAAATAACACAGGAACTGATACACTGTTCTTCTGGTAATGGAAAAGAGGTCAATGTCATCCAGAAATGCTCAATATGTTATTCCAAACTGCCACAGTACTGCGTTTAATGCTTCAGTTTAGTTCTGCTGTTGACAGCAGCATCCTACTTCTGAGATACAGTTGGTACAGTGACACCTGTTTGCCATTTTTATTCACTCCCTCCTTCTCTCTCTCATCGTGATTGTTTCCCCCGAGTCTTCTAAGCCCCAGCTGGTGAGAGTGTCTCATCTGAGAGATGATTAATGAACAGGCATACATAAGGCTGCCCAAAGAGCTCTTCAGGACCCCTCCAGTCCGCACCACAGCTCCGCTTGTAAATCATCAGTTACTGATAGCATCCCGCTGTCAGTGATTGAGTTTAATGTGTAAATGTGTGCTTCATTTGTGCATATGGGAAGTCAGAGTTGATGGAGGTGATGAATTGATTTCACAGGTTTCACAGCTATTGTTCGGAGAGAGATTGTTGCTTTGCGAGATGTGTTTCTGGTTTTGTAAAAAATGTGTTAAAAGCAGCTGGATTTGGTAAGATAAGACTGAAGCCCACGTTGCTTCATTTTCACAGACGGATCACAGAGATGGTGGAGGTGGGAGCCAACAGAGAGGCAGGGAATAAAACAGGAGCCCAGCATGAATGCATAAATAACAGAGTTGTCAGGGGTACAGCGTGCTAAACATAATGCCACATCGTAACAATGTCACGTAGTGCAGCATTTATTAGCTAAAATACACAGAATGTGGTGTTACTGATGGATCCAATTTGGAATTTTATGGCTTTTAGTCCATGTCTTTCAGCTTTGAGGTCGACAATACCAACAGTGCTTAGAAAATAAAAGATTGTGGACCGTACAAAGCAAGAACAGAGAGAATCATCCGGCAAATTCCTCAAATATAAAGGCATCTTGTTAGACATCATTAGGGCATAAAGCTTTAAAACATTAAAGGCCCAAGATCATTCTGCATGAAGGAAGGCAAAGCTCTCAGGAACACTGGTTATGTTAACGTCATTATGCTCTTTCAGCAGGATCAAATCGCAGCTTTGATCCGTCTGGATGTTGCATAAAACCAGTTGCGTCGAGCTGATATAATGATATGGATTTGATGTGTTACAGTGTCAATTGTAGGACTATTTTGTGGTTGTCTGTAAGTGTGTACAATACAGTATGGGAGGCAATGAGAAGATATTATTTTCATATTATTTCAAGAATTTCATATGATATTACATTTACATTTAGGCATTTAGCTGACGCTTTTATCCAAAGCGACCTACAAATATTAGGAGACAAATTAGATTATTTCTGGGTCAAAAAAGTATGATATTGTGATTCTTTAAATTTAGGGTATACTTATTCAAAACTGTATTGATTTAAAAATGTTTGGAGCTTCCTTTATAGCTTTATATCAGTGTGGACTTTGTGCACTTATATATGTTGTTTTGAATTTGTTTGCACTAATCTAATGCTCTTGTAAGTGTCTTTTTAAGATTTGCTAATACATAATTACGAACAAATTCTTGGCATTGGTATTATGAGGTGATATTTTTCTTTTTGTAGGTCAATAGTTGTTCTTTATACTAAGCTTTTTTGATTCAGCATGACACTTTTTCTGGTAAAATATGATCATTTTGACATTTATTAAGCATAAATGCAAAATGAACAGCCCAAAACTTGGAAGACATTTCCAAGAATGTTTTCCACCTGGTCATTTTGCTTTATATCACTTATTCTCTCCACTTCTCTCTCATGTATTCTCCAGTGTTCTGGATTGTAATTGTCCATCTGTTTGACTTGATCGTGTGGGGGATTCTCATGCAATTTATTACTAGTGACATTTAAAAAGAAGTAATTTATTTGCGAGAATCCAATGTTAAAGCAAAGTCAAGCAGAGTCACTAAGATGCCTTGCAACAGTTATATAAACAAGTTCAGTCCCTAATGACTCACTAAGAGTCACTGATTTACTGAGACATAGGGCTGGGCGATATGGCAAAAATGTAAACTCGATAATTTTTTCCCATATTGATCGATAACGATACATAATTCGATATATATATATTTCTGTTAATGCTGCCAGCTTTAAAAGAGTATCCCAACTATGACTGAAACCATAACAATTTGAGGGTTCATTAATTTCATTTTAAAGTATAGTTTTTTGTCGACAATTTCATCATTTTTGGATAATAACTTGAGGTTAGTTTCACTTTGGTCGCTGCTTCCACTTATTTTTGTCATCCTCGTGCCGAGTTTGCTTTGCAAAGTGCCGTAGGAAATTGGCTTCTTCTTTGTTCTTTGATTGTTCTTTGACGTGAACGTTAAAAGCTGCACGCTGATTGGCTGTTATATTAATCCATATCGAGTAAAAATGCCTAGAGCTTATCATCGTTATCGACATATATTTTAGCGCGATTCGATATGATATCGTTTATCGGCACAGCCCTACTGAGACATTGCACATTTTATGGATAAATGTTTTTTAAGACCAACATGACACATATAGGTGTAATGAATTTTAACTTGCAGGTAGATTTCAGTCGGATGAACTAGCATACATTACGGCAGACATTAGCATACAGTGCACTTGAAGCAGATGGTAATGTTGTGTATGAAAGTTTGTGTCTAAGCCTATTTGTAAGTTCAGGGCAATAGTGATGAAAACTTTGTTATGCTTGTTATTAAATGCAGTTGTCAACAAGATGAAGTTTGAGGCTGGTCTTAAAGAGGTCAAATTTGAAATAGGTTGCTGTTTTTGTTAGAAAACAGGTATTTCCATACTCTAAATTGTCATTGAATGAGTCATGTTCAAAGGTGTCTTACAGTAGATACATCATATCAGTTAATTAACACATCAGTTCGAATAGCTACATCAGGGGGTTGTTACGAACACCTTTCACCTGTGGTAAAATATAACGCATGGCCTCTCGTGGTTTATTGCTTTCATTAACATTCTAAAAAGGAGAAGTGTAAGGACACAACGAAGGACTTATTTCAGAGTCACGCATAGTTTAACATTTTGCCTATCATTTACATTCTAGCAGCCCGCCGTACCTTTTGCCCAGTAGAACCATTTTCTTCTAGCCCATTACACAGTTAGGGACAAAATGATGTCTTAGATCATGATGACAGATTTCGTGCTAGGTGCTAATGTGGAGCTTTTTGCCCACAGCACTTTATGAATATGAACTCTTGACAGCTGTTGCCAGCAATAAGCGTGCCATACACTTACACAACAGTAACGGGACATTTCCCCCAAGCGTAATAGTCTGTGGGGTAGAGATATATTACAGTCACGCTCATCAATGCTAATAAGCTCCAGTGGGCTCTCAATAACAATTAGTTTCATCATCTGATCCCAGAGCTGTGTGATACCATCTTAAAAAACTTTAATGCTACCGTATGGCAACAAGTAGAGATATGTGCGCAGTGTATACTGGCTGGAAATATCATCATCATCATTAGTTCACATGAATGTTACAATGTAATGATGTTTTAACCGTCTTTGGGGGTATTGAACTAGATTACTTTATCAAAACTCCTACAGATTGTGCCTAACTGTGATAATCCTTTACTGTTGTAGATAAACACTGTGATGAGGTTGAAATCAACACTGCAGATATTGTGGCGTTGAAAAGACCATTAGTGAAAATGCTTCTGTGTGTCATGTTTCCGTGATGTTCATGTCATCCCAGCAGGATCTAGTGGGCTTCAATGAAAGCAAGAAAAAAAGATTTTTTTAGACTAATGACCTTAAAATAGTATAGAAATGTAAATAGTTTTTGCATTTTATGTGTCAACAGTATTCATTTAAGATCTTTCCATCACATTTCGTTTGTCTCCAGGAAGAAAAATATGATATTAAATCCTAGATTTTCAATACGCTCCTGTGTTGACTGTATCTAAGCCCACCATAGAGCTGGATTTTCCACTGAAATGATACACGCATTGTGTTTTTCAAATTGGAAATGCGCTTTTCCTTTTTCTCGTGAATTCATTTATTCAAGTCCATGATGCACATCGATTTCATAAGAGTCGATTCATTTTCGAGCACCGTTTGATGCGCCGCTGCCCCAAGGGCTAATTACTACAATGAATCCATTCATTCTCCATTAACACAAGAGCGAGCTTTTGTTTTTCAAACAATAAGAGAGAGAAGCATGCAGTGATAGATGGGGGAAGGCCGACGGCCGTTGATATTTCAGAATGTCTTGTACACAAACTGACTACAGTCATTCACCCACAGGCAACATCTCAGATTACTTCACCTCTCTCTATTGCTTTGTAACCACTGCAGCTCACCGCTCTTTCCGAGCAACAGCAGGGTAGGTTTTGGGAAGAAGATGTTGCACTTGTGCATTCGTGTTTCTTTATGTTGTTGACATACCAGTCAGGTGTAGGAGGGTGAGAACGGTTGAGGGACATTGCAGGTACCCTGGGTATCTCTAATTGGCCCCAGGTGAATAGTTGTGTCAGCGGTAGAGGAGCGTGGGAGATGAAGAGGCACTCGTGGAGGAGCCGTGCACCGATCAGACTGATCGAGAGAGAAAGGGATCGATACCAGATTACAGATTCACCCATTACCTGGGTTAAAGTTATGTTAAAGTTAAGTGCAAGAGATAGTTCATGACAATTTGCTCATTGCTTATTCTTGTCTGGCCCCAAAGTTAATTTAAGTTTGAGAAAAATGTTGAAGAATGTGCAGACCACAGTTTCCATATAATAAAAGTGAAAGGGGATCTCTGATAAAGCTCCCTCTGTGAAGGGCTGGCAAAAAGTGTTAATGGAGCAATTACCACTGGAATACCTTACTTGTATAATTCATTCAAAGACGGACCTTTTCTACAAAGTATGGGAACCATTTATAAATTATTTGGACCCTGGGATTGCCAATATTATGCTGTCTGGATTTCATGGATGAAAACTTCTGTACGATGATAACTTCTACCAATATGTGGCAATTTGGACATTTTTGCTTGTATTAGTTCTTTTGTTTCCACAAAATGAAACAAAAATAAGTGTCTCTCTCTTCCTCTGAATCCATTCAAATGAAATACCATTAGACTCAATGTGGCAAGTTTAATGTGATATGTCACATGGAGAATATTTCAAATATTAACATGAATCACAACCTTAATGTGTGTTTGTCACATGAAGCTATCATGTCATGTCAAGTCATATAGACAAATTTGATAAAAATCATCCTGGATCCCCTTTCATTTGTAATTTCTGGATGAACTGTTTTTTTACTGACTGTGTCATGTGAGGGTGTAGCAGTAGTGCTTTGTTGATTGGTTGAAAACTGTTGCTAGGCATACTGTAGTTCATGGCATTGTTTCTTCATACTGTCTGATGTTTCTGAATTATGAATGCACTGTGTGCACTGTAACAAGTTAACAGAAGTTAAAATGAGCTTCTCACCTGCGCATTGATTTTGAGAAAATATTCAGCAAAATTGATTTTTTTTAAAAGAGCATTTATGTTCCAGAGGTGGAGTGTAAAGTTGATAAAGGTTGCGAAGGCAGGAAATGTACAATATTGTCAAGCTGGAGGAACTTCCTGAAGGTTGACCAAGATCAACTGACAAGTCTCACAGGGGGATAAAATCAAAGCCCGGTTCAACATCAACTTCTGTTAGTCTAACGTCCTTTGAGCAGTCGGACGTATCGTTTTGAGAGTTGAGAAAGACAGACCGCTCTATGTCTTTTATCAGCAAGTTTAACCTACACAACAATTAACATGCCACTTTTCTTATGATGACTTGCATCTCTGGCTGCTTTGATGTGCAAATGATTCGAGCTCTTTTTCTCCTTCCCCATCGCAGAGTATGTTTACATAACGCAGAGCACTGGGAGCCCGTGAGAGGCAGCGTGCCAGCGCTGCCAGGAGAGGCCTGATAGATCTCACTGTCTGATCTCCGCTTAGCCATGGGCACTGAGAGGCAGCGGGAGAACCCGGGAATACATTATCCACTCTGGGAATTTTAAAAAGGGGGAGATAGTGAGAAAGGTGGACGAGAAAGTGTGTGTGAGGCTGAAGGAGGAAGATTCCCACAGACCACTTGGCCAAACCACACACTCTCTCTCTCTCTCTCTCTCTTTGAATTGCTCCAGCCAAGTGATCACTGATGTACTGTACTTGTGTCGTCATTCTGCAGTTTGCTTTGCGTTATTTATTTACCCTGACAGGAGCGCTGCCATCCGCTCAAGGTCAAACTTACTTAAGCATTACGTAACCTCAGTAAATATTCTCTTTGTTTTTTTCTCCTGACGTGAATACTAAAACACACGGCAAGTCGTGCATGCTGATTTGGAGAGTTGGGGAGGATTCTCATCTTACGCAGCTGATTGAAGTTTAGCGCTGCATCTAATTCATTTCATTTAAATATTTCACACACATGGTTTGATTACTGGTGCTCGCGGATATCAGCCTCGTGATTACACGACTGAAAAAAACATTTTTATCACAATTCATTTTCATGCTGGTCCTGGTTGGTTTGTACCGGTTATGGCTGGTTTGATGCTGGCCATGCTGGCCACCAGCAAAAATTTCCCTCACAAAATTTACCATGGTTTTTCAAGCAAAAAACAAATGGTAATCAACTTATTTTAAAAACTGGTAACTACACATTTACTTTAGTAAAACCAAGGTTAATTTTCATGAGGGTTGGCTGGTGAAGTTGGTTGACCGTGTTCTTGTTGCTTGTGGATAGGGGTGTGCGGTCTGATCAAAAGCCTGTTTCATGGTATGGGTAATTTTATTTTGCTGTGACACTTTATACTGTGGTATCTATTGCTTTTGATGTTTTATTCTGTAACGATATATGCCCTCATACTGGTGGGAATACCCATACCAGGGTCCAGCAAAGCTGTTTTTTTAGCATGTTGATTTTATTTTTTTTAAGTTGCTGTATTTACTGGTGTGGAAAAATGTTGTCATACATTTTTGATGAAAACCTTCTGGAAATTATTGAGTGGAGCCTGTCAGAAGATTTATTTCTTGAAATGAATAATATTTGTAGATTTTTTTGGAGAACAAAATTGCCTGAATCTCTCTTTCTGCAGCCATACAAAAATGTCTTTAATGAATAAAATACATGTCAAGTATAAATTAGACAATCACCTGTGGTGTAATCTGCACATGGGCGTGCTGCTCATCTTTCGTCTCCTAAAAAAGAAAACACAGAGTGAGGGGAGCGTTATTAGAAAGCGCCGTAGTGGAATAAAAATAAGTCACTGGAAGTGCGATACCGATCCCAGACCTCAATCATTTGCTGGACACAGACCAAACCTCAGTGCTAACACAGCTCCAAAGGACCCGGGAGTCAATCGATGTGACAAACTGCTCGCCATCTGTTTAGGAGGATCTTCCCCCCTTTGAAACCACCTGCCAAGGGGACATTGATCTCGACAGAGCTTTAGGAAGCATATCATTAGCATTATTTGCGGATTACACTAAGCATTAGCATTATTTAGAGACATGGTACTTAATTTTGAAGTGCATCCGCTAACAAAAAAGTAGCATGGCATTGCAGTGGTGTTTTGGATATGGTGGCTTGGATTTTCTGCAGTCTCTGGCCAAAAGTGTGTGGGCAATACCAAACCCACATGTGCTAGTTGAGCATTTCATTTCAAAACCTTTGGCCTCGAAAGGGAGTTAATACTCTCAAACAGCTTCCACTCTTGTGAAAAGCTAGATGAACATGCCTGTGTGATTCATAGAGCGTCAGTGAGGTTAGGCGCTGATGCTGGGTGATTGAATCTGGCTTGCAGTCTGCATTATAATTCTTCCCCAAGGTGTTTAATGAGGTTCAGCTCTGGGCTTTGTGCAGGCCAGTTAAGTTCATCCAGTGGCCCAGTAAATAATTTCCTTATGGACCTCTCTTTGTGCACAGGGGCATTGTCATGCTGAAACAGAAAAGGGACTTAAAGGAATAGTTCACCTGAAATTTATTCGCCTTCATTTCATCCCAAATGACCTGCTTTCTTCATCTGAACATAGATTTTTTTTAAGCATATATATTTAAACATATCTATCTCTTTATGTCCATATATAGATTATGATGCATATTTGTACCTTTATTTGCACACATATATGTGTGTGTGTGTGTGTGTGTACGTACATATATTTGTATATATATATATATATATATATATATATATATGTACATCAAGTGATGAATATTTATATAAAAAACGTCATATTCAGCTGAAGAAAGAATAATAAGTCAATTAAGAGATCATTTTAATTTTTAGGTGAACTGTTCCTTTAAATTGAAAAAGGGCTGTACCAGAATATAAAAAGCACACAATTCTCTAAAATGTCATTATATATTGTAGCCTGAAGCATGAATACTTTTCTACTGTAATGAAGGAGCTGTTAATCATAAAATGTCCACAGTGTTTTGGCCATGTTGTATATACGCTATCTGATGGTTTTCCTGTACCACGTAGCTACTATAGTAACTACCACTTTTGTCATTCTTTCAAATCAAACCCATAATGTGCCTCGCAGCCATCAACCCAGTTAGTGACAGCAGAAAAAAGAATAAAGATACAGGAAGCGTGTTCTGGAGGCAATGACAGTCTGCCATAACTAAATCAAGGTTTAATAGCTGCTATTCAATTATCCTGCATAAGCCCTAAAGAAGTCATTCGCATGTATCAGTAATACAGTATTACCCGTCCTCCTCCGCTGAGCTCTTAAATGCTTATTGTGCTGTTTCCAAGCAGCGTGCACCAGCTCTTCTTCTTCTTCACAGGTGTGTGTTTGATGATTGCAGTACGCCTCTTAATTCAGATGTTTCCCCCTCACAGTTATCTTGCTGTGATCAATGCAACATGACAGTGCTGCTTTTATCAGAGGTATTTATAGGCCAGACCCCGGTGGTCTGTTCCTTCCTCTGACACATCACACTCATTAAGTGCCAATCAAAGAGCTCCCATACCTGAGATCTATTCCCACCGTAAGTGAAAAACCGTGTTTTTGCTGGCATCTCAGTCGCATCACTGTCCTCTCCAGAATTTGGAATGGAGACCCATTTAAACATTCTTGAATTTTTACATTTTTTAATACTTCACACTTAGTCCGAGTTTTTATTTTATTTTTTTTATTGATTTTTTTTTCACAGTAGTCAAAGCCTGCTCGATATTACCATCTCTGTTTGAAGCATAAAACTGTTTCTTTACACGTTTCCTATGAAATCACACCCGACAACTTAATAACTGATTTTTGTTCATTTTTAACCAAAAATTTTTTGTTCGTTTTTAATCAAAACAGAGTAATTGCTAGGGATGTAATAATATGCTAAGCTTACTTGTACAATATGATACAATACAATGTGCAATATTGGGTTCACGATTATGATTGTATTACAATATTTTGACAAAAAATTCAGATTTATTTCCAATAAAACTTTTTTTATAATTTAATAGAGAATGGACAATATTTAATTTTAAGGTTTAACTGAACTTTCTGTATGTAAATTAATTCCAATTTTATAGGTCTGTCACCAAAAAATTTATTTATTGTATTTTTCATATCTGAATTATGATACATCAATATATCTCTACACTTTAGTAATTGCTGACTGGTTGTTAAAGATACACATTGATATCAGAGTAATGAATAGTACTTTAATAATAAGACTTAAAACATTAACATATGCTGTATTAAAATGAAAAAGTATTGTTTTTATGTTCTAGTTTTATCTAGTATATAATTAGCATCAGTTGATGTGTATTAAGTTGCATCTTCAGAAGTATTAGAAGAACCATTAAGTGGAATCAGATTTTGATTTTCATCTCTGCTTCTCTCACTGTGATCTTGTTGCTGTAAGAAGGATCTGCAAGGACTCAAATGTAGATCAGTTCATACACAGACCTTCAGATTGTTTGTCAGGCATGAGCTGCTTTGAACTGATTAAATGCTTCATTGAATTAGATAATTCCTGTCCTCCTCATCACAGTTCGTCCCTTGAGTCAAATATTTGCTGCCTGAAACACATTCTGCTGCATTACAAATGCAACGTCAGTTACGATAGCTCATCTCACAACAAAGACACTGAGAATTTACATTCATTGTTGCATGTAAGGCACTAAATGTTACATAGGATTCATCCAAACTGTATATTGCATCCGCTGACAGGGCATCTGTGAACATATCGGTTGCAGTGCTACTGTGAGCGCATGCCAAGCATCCAGTCTTTTAACACTGTTCTTTACGGGCTGTTAACCAGGAGGGGAAGGATCGCCCCCTTTTTGGGTCTAATTAGCTAATGGCACAGAACAAGGGAGCGAGGCGCAAAAGGGAAGGGAAATAAGAAGTAAGCAGCAATGCTAGCAGAGATAATTACTGAACTTCAAAAGGAAATATTAAAAAGTGAATAAGACCAGCAGCACATTGAATTAAGTGAATAATTTAGTAGAAGTGCTTACCCTGCTGCCCAAGTTTTGATTTGGAAAATATACACCACCAGGCTTTAAATTTGCAATATTGTTTACATCAGTTTCAGTTCCAGGGGATTGGTAGCTATTCAACAGAACGTGATTTAAGCCTATCGTCATAAAACACTTTTTGATCATTGGCTAAGATATTTAAATTCACACCACCTAATGTATGAAAGTCACCTACTGTGTGCTAACTAATATGAAATCGTAAATGTTTGTCTGGCTTTAATTTGAATGACTTCGTCTTTCTCATTGACCTTGATAGAACTAAATATGAAAGTCAGCAGGGTCTTTTGTTGTCGAGTCACCTCTTTGACAGCTATTCCCATGCGTTTGCGTGGGAAACATCAAAAATGTATGTTTGTAAAGGGACTCTTTTATATTGCGTTGATGCCCCAAGACATAGTTCAACTGTGAGCACGTCTTTCTGTCTTTCTGTACATTTGGAATTTAGTAAGCTGGTCTCTTATTCAAAGATAAAAGAAATATAGCAGTGACCCTTTAATGTAAGTCAAGGGCCAGCTAGCAGATCTGATGTTAAGGTGAATGAGATGATGTTACAAAAGGCCTGTGTTGCTCTGAATTTTCTTGCAAAACTGATGTTGTTATTGTTTTAGTCAAACTCCCACATAAGCTGTACTTAAAAAAAGTTTTTCTTTTAAAGCTGCACATTATTTACAAAGTTTTGAATCTTTGTTGTAGTGCAAAAGATGATTGACAAGCGAGTGGGCGCTCTTTGCTGTTGTCCGTATTATGTCAGTATATGTGTTTACACTACAAATGCAATGTTACAATATACACATGCTTGTTTTTAACTACTTCCTAATGTGGTTTTGCGGTTTGGTCCAATCACAGAAATGTATTTAGCACGGTACGCTTGTGATTGGATCACCCAATGCAGATCTAACATCTGTTAGCCAGAGTCAAAGAAAATGAAAGAGAAATTATTTTGTTGAGGAAACAGATTGTAAGCGATTGAGTGTGCCAGTTGAACTTTTCTGAGATTTTGCCAGCTGAATTTATGCCAATCCAACATTTATCACCAAAAAATGCATCTGCATATAAAATAGTCATGTCTAAGAGGGAAAGTGGATAAAGAATTAAAGTCTGCATGAATTATTTTCATTCAGTTGGCACTCTAGTCTTTGTCGTGATCTTAAGGGTAGGTGGGATGAGCATTTCACCAGTCTGGTTTTTTGTATTCCGCCCAAGTCTTCCTGTAGGAAAAAAAGAGAATATGCCATTGAAAAACCAAGCCTCCAGGCAGCGATTTGTTCATTTGCTTTAAAATTAGGCTGCAGTAGGAGCCAGTTTTTCTCTTGAGTGTGTCCCTATTTCAAGAGCCCGACGAGGGTCAAGGTTTGGTCAGTGGAGGAGAAAAACAGCGTCCTCGTTTTAACAAGAGCCAGTGCCACTTTACAGCATCGTACAAGCAATTGAGAGATTAGCCAAACCTCCCACAAACTGTTGTCATTATAGCTCTCCCACTCCAGAAACGGCCTCTGAGCGCGGCATGTTCACATCTACAATAAACAGAGATAACTAACACAATTACTCACGTTTTAATAGGGCTGTTGACGTCACGTTACCGCAGAGTCCTGCTGTGTGACGTGCTTTATTTTACGTAAAACTGTTTTGCATTGTATTATTTATAATTCTGTTAGAATTATATTTTTATGGCTTTACATTAACGTGGAATATTTGCACTTTTGAAGATTTGTAACGCCACATGACTTTTTACAGGTGAAAAGTGTAAATTGTGGGCCAAGCAGAGATGAAAAAAAAAATGTAAATGTTATCACAAGTTTTCTCTAAATTCACGCCATTAGTTAGGCCAATTATGTTACAGCGATCAAACTCAAACAAACAGACTGCAATTTGGTTTGCTGCTGCTAATGGTGCAGAAAGTACACACTTCACCTTTTAGTGAACTGCAGAAAGGGCATTAAAATTACAAAAAACTAGACATGATGAGTGTAGTGTAAAATCTTGATGTTAAACAAAAACACATGTTGTTGGAGCCGATGGCCTCGTGGGCAGTAATCCAACATGTGGCGTGGTTGCACTTCGGGCAACACGAGTTAGAATCCTGGCTTGTGGTAGTTTCCAGACCCCCTCTCATACTTTACTTTCTAATAAAGCCCATGTCATTTTTCAACTACCCAACAACGTTTTGCATGCTGGAGTTTTTGTTCGCTTTTTATTATTGTCACAGCAGTTGTTGAAGGAGTCTATAGGTTTAGGTGCTTTAGGCGCTCAGTATTCTGATCACTTTCTATACCAGCACTCAAGTTTGTAGCCATGTGCCTGTGTGTTAAATTGACCGTTCTGTCTCAGAGCACTCATGCATTTCAGCAGTAAGGACAGCTTACCACAGGAGCCCCCCTGATTAGAGCCAGTCAAAAGAGAGTCGATGAAGGTTGAAAACAGGGTGCAGTACTATTTACTGCCTACACACAGTCATGTGAAATATTCGGAGGCCGTTCGGACCTCAAAGTGGTGCCGTTCTTTTTGAGGCTCAGTCGGGGCGCGTCCAGCACGCTTTTAGGCTGGCTGGGTCAGTCTGCCAAAGATCCAGGAGATAGATCTGCCCAGAGCTGTGGCCTGAAAGCGATTTTTCACCTATGTTTATGAGACAAAAGAGAAAGCGGCAAATTGTGTCTAACTGGCAGTGCGTTTGAACACATGCTGTATTTGTTGATTAATTCTTTGAAAAAGGCAACAGATGGTAATGTTTTGCAGCTGTCAGCGCAATTATACAATCCATCAACTTCTCCCGACCTTCACTTCAAATACTCCTAATTTATTTATCATCTGTGGCATATGGACTGCGTATCAAAATGTGTTTCATTTATTGAAATACTTTTATTTACCTCATGAGAGTGATAAAGGTCTTTTGTAGTGCAGATATAGCTACAGTTCAGTTTTTGTCGTGTTACATTATCTCACCTATAAAATGGTTTTCTGCCCATATAAATTTTCTGTGTTTTCCAGTTACGGTGCAAGACACTTAGTAAATCATATATTAAATGGTACTGCTGTATACGTGGTCATGGGTTCAGCTCGCACATAAACTTGCTCTACTCCTAAATAACTCTCACCCAACTAAATCCTTCGGGGGGAATTTGGTTAGTTTTTCCATATATTTTCAGTGTTTAAGTTTGCAATTATTTCAAAAAGAAATTATTATTATAAATATTTAATGTTTTAATTTCACCTGGCTTTGTGAACACACAAACTCCACCAAATCTGTGATTAAAGTTGGAAAATGAGTTCTCTTTAAAATCATGAGAGTCTTTTGTTGGCTGGGAATAGCTTTTAAATGTATATTACATTTTTTTGCTATTAAAACATTGGTCTGAAAGCATCTTTTTATTGTATATACGCTTTGTTGACCATTGTACTCAATTATTAATTTTCTATACTCTTCTTTTAAAGATGTGAAAATATTTTATTATTTGACAACAGGCATCTTAGTGTTGTGAATGCAATAAGAATTGCTTTCCAATCATTTTCTAATTTAAAATTAATAGAACAGGTAATCCAAAAGAAATAAGCCACAGCTGAGATTTCTTTTATATCTTGATTGTTTCTAGACATCAATGGGATTAAATGGCAGGCAAATGGAAAATTTTGCTTAAGTCTCCCATCTTATTTCTCCAGAGAAAGATGCAGAAATCTCACAAAAAATCTTTTGTTGAGTTTCAGATCTCAACAATCTTGCAGACTAAGCTCAGATCAAAAGTCAATATTATTGAAGACTGATGAATTAAAAAATTTGCTCTTCATTTCTGTTGTAATTTCTCTTAAGCAATATTAGTAGAAACATCTGAGACTGAGTCGATGTGAAAGCATGAGCAATAACCTTTTTCTGTGGGACAGAACCAGAAATGGTAACTGAAATCCAAATCTTACATGGGGCTCTGTGCAGGTCTAATCTGTTTAGAGAGGAAATAAAAAGAAATTTGGGTTCAATCTTACAATTTTGGATAAGGTCACCTCATAAAGGCGAGCCTCACGAGTCTAGAAGCAATCAGTTTAGTCGTTCTCCATCGATTCTCTTTCATCTCCCTGCACAAAATCACAATCATGTCTAGTAAAGTGGGTGATGATGGCTGTCGGGTGAGCAGCTCATAGGGCAGCGGCCTCATTGAAGTCCTGTCAGTGGAGAGTAGAGCCCCTTTTACTCAGTTTTCAGACACTGTGGGAATTAAAGGCTCTTGTCTACTTTCGTGTAAAATCCACTCCACGACAGCTCTGAGCCCTGTTTCTTGGGTGGCTTCATCTGTAGGACCATCACGCAGAAGCTGATGAGTGTCTCCTCTGCGGACAGCTGTCCAGCATCATTAGGCTTCCTGCATCACAGAGACACGCGGCGACAGTGCCGCGTCTCACCTCTGCAGACTCCACACCTCTCAATTCAGTTCACCAAAAAAAGACTTGATTTTTCTTCAGATGTTTTACTACACAGAATAACGAGAAACTTTAAATGAGATCAAAATTGTTTTTCTCTGTCAGCAATGCGATTTAATATAGACTTTTGCTTGGGCATCTCCTACATTGGTAACACTTTATAATAAGGTTGTATTTGTTGACATCACTTAATCTATTAGCTAACATGAACTAACAATGAATGCTTACTTCTACAGCATTTATGAATCTTACTTTATGTTAATTTTTGCATTTACTAATACATTTTTAAAGTGAAAGTAACTGTTAATGAATCAATTAATGAACACAAACAATTGCTTTGGCATTAGCTTACATTAATAAATGCTGGAAAAACTATATTGCTCAATTTGAGTTTATGTAAATTTATGCATTTACATTACATTTACATTTAGGCATTTAGCTGACGCTTTTATCCAAAGCGACTAACAAATATTAGGAGACAATTATGCATTTATGCATTTACTAATGTTAACAAATACAACCTTACTGTAGTGTTAGCCCTGCATTTTGTATTGGAAAAAATGAAAAAGAATCTCTGGAGACTGGTCACTCTAATGCAAAGTATCGTATGGCTTATTGCTTTATTAGATTGGCATTAAGAGTCGTAATTCACTTTTGTTTCTTTTCTCCATTGATGGATTTTGTTATCTATTTATAGCTATAAGGAATCAACAACAACCCACAAGCCTCTTTACAATTTACAGACAAAAGTTGCTATAATTGTCATGTCATGCCATAATCCATATTGTAGTATAACAATAAGGCACTTATCTGGCCGCTACTATTTGACACAAAGCTCCTAAAATCATTTTACGTGAAATGAATTAGAAAATTATGGGGTTTTTAAGTCCGGCTCACAGTGCCCTTTGTAATAAGTCACACAGGAGCTAAAGCCTCCAGTCCTGCCTGCAGTGTCGTGCAGAAGAGTAGAGAAATCTCCTCGTTGTGACTTCCGTACGTGAAAGCTCATAATTTCACATTTAAAAAGATTACGGCCCCTGCGAGGCCACCGAGGCTCCCTACAGGCACGACGCTCCCTTTTTAACGCTATAGCCTAGCCAAGAAATCGAGTTGCCTAACAATGAGTCAGATATTAGGGCCGACGCTGCCTGTGGTAAGATGCCACACTCCCAATCCGGTAATTGTATCCAAAAGTACTATTTCTTCCCATGGAGATGCTGCGCTATCCCCGCTGCTTTTCTGTCTGGGCAGAGGGGAAATAATGAAGCGGGCAGTATGCTGTGAGGAGGCTTTGGACAGCCTTCATCAATAGAATCGGTTGCTTCCACCAAAGCCCAGGAGCCCGGCTGCAGCTTTCAGCCATTGTGACCAGAGGCAGAGTTACGATCCAGACGTCATCCATCATACACCAGGCTGCTAAAGTAGTCAATGGCCCTGATTAATCACCTTAGCCGAGCATTGCTATAGGAGGGGCGATTGATATTAGGGCTTTATTTATTTTTTGCACCCTCCATCAGTTGCACATAATAGATTAGGTTGCAGAATGTCGGAGTTTAGTCAACCTACTTTCAAATGCCTGAAATATGTGTGTGTTTACACGCACAATCTCACACCAATTACGCTAACCCAATAAAATATGGAGTCATAATTCTAGTGTAAAACCTTTTGTTGTTTTATCATTTATTCGCTCTCATGTCATTCCAAACCTGTTTAATTTTCTTTCATCTGCAGAAAACAGAACAAGAATGCTGGTAACCAAACAACATTGATCCCCATTGACTTCCATTGTATAGACACAAAACCACTGAGACATTTCTCAAAATATCTTTTTCTGTGTTCCTACACATTTTGAACAACATGTGGGTGAAAAAATGATGACAGAAGTTTTATTTTTGGGTGAACTATCCCTTTAAAACTATTATCCGATGCACTTTAAGTACCTAGATTTTACTTTGCTAATGTAAACACATTAGCCATTATTGTCTGTTTTGGTCAAATTTCATGTTGGGTCTCTCATTGTTGGGTTTTTATAATAAGGTGATTTTCTATAGCTATCAGCGCTTGGTTGTAAACACGCTCTTTACGAGACCTGCTAGAAAATTTCCATAATTATACGCACGGTTGCATCTAAATTGTGCAAATTTGATGATTTCATGTAATCGTGTGTCGGCTTCATTAAGTGCCCTGAAAACAACAGCACTGGTGACATCATCAAGACTAGATCTGGCCCTCTTGCCCAGCGTGTCTGTCATTCGGGAACACTCTCTCTCTTTCTCTTTTGGCCGCATCAGTACTTCCTCGCTCCTCTTGACATAACAAGGTCCGGTTCCCAAGCCTGAGCATCAGATGCGGGCAGCAGATAGTCCCAGCGATAAGTGGCTTTTCTCCTCTCTTTTATCTTGCATGGAAGAGCTTTGCCTTGGAGCTTTGCATTCACAACATTGTTGCAGTCCTTTGCTTTTCCATATCATTAAAAGCCCCCAGTGTCTCGAAGGGGCTGGCAGGATGGTAGAAGGCCTGCTTGTGACAAGAACACAATGAGAAAGACTGGAAAGCCTCCAGAATCACATCGCAGTGGCTGCGGTTTGCCATAATGTGTAACGCACTTTTTTAATGCCAGATTTTTAGATCTTCTACCTTAGAATTAAAGGAGCATAACATCTATACTACACAATACAAAAGGCTACATTTTTATTAAATTAAAGTTTTATTTTTTATTCTACACTACTTTACCATAAGTTCTATACATTTCTTTAGTTAAATGCTGCCTTTCAATGCTGTTTTAACTTCTTTATTTGTAAGTTTTATCAGGATATAGTGTAGTTTTTTGTTGTATTTAGTATAAATGTGTCTGTTCCACCCCTACAGCTGTTACGCTGATTGCTCGTTTGTCACTGTTTTGTGCAGAAAAAATACATATCTGATTAAATTTAATTATCATCAGATAATTATACATTTAAAAGATAATTATACCCACTTAAATTACTTCAATGTAATTAGCTACCTTTTGTTAATAGCTTGTAGTGGAACTAACTTGTTTTTCAGAAGTGTAGCTTTACCATGCCAAGCTACACTTTAGTAGCTTCACAAACACAGTTGTGTGTGTGTGTAATCTTGTGCCTCAAGTGATCCTTTGATACAAAGACTGGGGGAAAGTAAGAGAGCAAGACTTCCTGTAAGGCTTAAAGTAATGCTCATATATGCTGTAGCTGCTATTAATAGCAAAAGTCTGCAAATTCACTGAACTCTGCCACAGGAAAAATGTAGTTACAAACTGCCCTTGTTGCTTATTTGTGTGTGGCTATAAAATGCTTATGAAATATTTTTTTACAATCAAAGGGAGAATCTGTATATCACTTTGAATTATCTACAGTGAATAACAAAAAGATATTGTAGAGTTTCTCTACCAGCACGTTTTATGTCGTTCACAAAGCTTTAATGTTTGAGCAAGTCTTGAGTCTTAAAAGAAAAGTTCACCCAAAAATGACAATTCCTGTCATAATATTTCTTAGTCCCATGCCTTTCAAAACCCATATGACTTTCTTTTGTCTTTGGAACACAAAAGAAGTTATTTATCAAGTTAATGGTGACCACAGCTGTCAACAAGATCATCAAGGCAAGACTTTCAGTGAATATTATCTTACACTTCAGTCTGTTCCTCGCACAAATTTATCATTTGACCAATTCCAGCGTTAAGGACATGACATTTTCAGTCAAAACTATCATATAAATATAAATTCTTACAAAATGTATTTATTATTAATTAATCGATTATAATTAAATTAATCTATTTAAACAAATGGAAATATACATGTGTTATAGATGTGACAAAAAAATAACACGTTTTTGAGAGGTAACATACCTTGTAGGATTTCTGTGTATTAAAATGCACAAACCAGAATATCCAAAAAATAGAGAGAGAATGGCTCTTCAGAGTCATTTGATTTAATTTTATGTGCACATTTATGAGGATTACACACTGTTATGGATGTTACAATTCTGAAAACAGCACTTTCCCTGACTATAAAAAATGCTTTAAAAACTTTGGGAGGTATTTAAAGTATTTTGGGAGCTATCAGTTTATGAAAACCTGTGGTTTTATTTTTTTCATGGTAAGGTTGACCTTTGCATGGAATCGCCCATATGCCTTTTGAAGAGTATAGTGCTTGATTTCTATAGACAAATGTAATCGATATTATGGTCCTTTTTATATCTTGAAAGCTGCTAGTCTACCTACATTTTAATAATGTGAAAGTGAACGTGATCTAATTTCGTGTTCATGAGATGAAAGAAATTCCTACATCAGGACACGTAAACCAGGTAAATTATTATGACATTTAAATTTTTGGGTAAACATTCCTTTGAACAATTCACATTGTCTTAAATAAATGTGAACATGAAACCAGAGAGTGAATTTTATATTTAGTTCTGCTATATTGTATATTTTTAGCAGTCATGTCAATGTAGATTGTGTTCTCGTCCTGTGAGCATCTTCACTGTATAAAAGAGGCCTTAGATGCCTGAGCTTGAAGATCTCCTGAATATCAAAGTTTTAAGAGACAAAGGAAAGAGAAAACGCAAGCCGACAGCAGGTGAATGAGGAGCATCATGCTGGGAGAGACTCTAGTGTGTTTATTTACAATTCTGCATGATGCTCTGAAAAAGATGTGTGTGTGTGTGTCTGAAAGAGAGAGAAATCATTTTGATATTTCTAAGCATGAGCATCACACTGTTTATGATTCAACTGTCTCTGCATCATGTCTGTTAACACCACCCCCACCCGAACCACAGCCAGATCTGAGGTTGTTTGCGAAAAGCCATTAATCGTGTTTGGTGACGGAACCAATCAGCGGTTATAGATAATGAAGTTATGGAAGCCACTGTAAATTCACAGATCAATATTTCACCATGAACCATAAACAAGTTCCTTTGGGAGAGTTTGAGAAGGTCAACGTGTTGGTGGAAAGATGTGAATGATGTTCTTCACGCACGCACACACGCACGGATGGGATCTCTCAGCATATCCCAGGATGTTCTTCTCACCCTGATATATGTCCCTTCTGTAATCCGTTCATGCATGATTAGAAAAAATGCCTTTGAGTCGTTTACATTGAAGGTCAGCAGCTCCAGACTTTCGAGAGATTGATTTCTTTTGATAGTATAAACAAGTGATCAGACAAACAAGTCACTTGGGCTTGTTTGAAAGGGCCTGAAATGCATTTGTCAGTTTAATGTAAACTGGAGTGTGGAGAGATGGTATTGAGGTAACAGTTTAGAAATGTGCTTAATCTACAACAGGTGGCCTTGATTAGGACTATGAGAGCTGATTTACAGTAACATATCCAGAGATGTTCCGCTGTAGGAAAGTAATTTGCTGCAGGTTTTATGGTATAGCTCAGTGTTTCCTGCAAGGCTTCTTTGTGGCTGTGCCTGATGTTTCTACTGTACCGAAGAAAAATAAATTATATTTTACCAGAGTTAGGGTTATGAGCTTAATATTTAATTTAAATGCAATGAGACAAAAACAGTTTGTGAGCTAATATGCAGTATTTCTCTTTTTATTTAACTGTAAATTAAAGGATTATGAAAACATCAAAATGTTTCCAAAAGTATTGTTGTTTTAGAAATGTTGCTCAGTGGTTGCACTTTAATAGATCAGGAGATTTAAAGTTCTCGGTTGTGTTTCATGGTAAGTTTCATGTTTGTCTCAGATGTTTCTTCTAAAATTGCTTGAAGAAATAGAAATATATAGGAAAATATACAAATGAGACTTTAAAATGTACATGTATGCATTTGGCAGACACTTTTATTGAAGCGACTTACATTGCATTATACTATAAATTGTTTTTTGAGTATATGCAATCACTGAAGCAAATCGATAACACATTTTTACAAACTGAGAGACAGGAAAGCTTCAGAAAAGCAAGTAAAAGAAACGTGATTAAATGTATGTAGACTCTGTAGCTTAGATTACTAGATTTGATATTAAAATAATAACATTGCACACTTGTAAATCTAAATCGACACTTAGTTTGTTACATTGTTGAGTTGTCTCTTTTTTTGGAAAATATGTAAATATGTTTTTAGGTGTTTTTCTCAGAAAAAATATTTCGGAGAAAAGTTTCTTTTTACTTTACATTCAATCACATTTCTCTTGGGGACAAACAATAGCAATAAGGAAGAGATCTCATCTGTGATTTGTCTTACTTACGGGTGTAGTTAAGACCAATTATGAGGGGTTTGGGTGAGGAGGGTGATTTTAGGGAATCACTGGTGTAGGTCTATAAGTATTTGTGTGTGTGCTAACATCTAAAAGAGCCATTAAGTTGAAGGCACAACAAGCAGCTTTAAAAAGGCACTTGATGTGGCTATAAGTGCTGCTCTGTGAGGAAATCACCCTGCCAATAGTTTGTCTAGTTAAAGGACAGACAGCGGGTGCTGGAGAGGGCAGCTTCACTAGATAAGAGGACAAGACCTTATACTGAGCAATGAAGGGAAATGGACCAATAGCTGACAGTTCTTCCTCACTTACACATGTGTGAGTGCTTTCTGCTGTTCTCACTTAGATACATGTTAGTCTATAAAAAAGACAGGTTTATAGAGTTCACATCGGGCAAAGTGACACAACTTTGCTCAGACTGCTTGTTTTAGTTTAGCTAAAATAATTATTTTTTACAAATTTATTTTTTAACTTTTTGTCTAAAAGAGTGTATCTCTCATGGGTCATATTTTACTCACACAAAATGCAATTTTTAAAAAAAAAATTACAACATTTTTAAATGTATTAAGACTGTATTGCTTTTTAGATAATATCTTGAATGAATTTTGAATTCCAGTGTTATGAATGTGACATTTTCTTTCAAAACAGAACCAATATTATACCATTTCTTTATATATACCTAAAGCCCTGTTGATAAAGTCTGTGCATCTATTTTAGTGATCACTTGTATGAAATTGGCCATACAATTTAGTCTTTTTCCATTACCAGACGTCCCGATTTAAAAATATCCCTCAGTCTTATTTCATATTCCGTCAACAGGCCTTTTTTGCAGTGAGAAGCATATTCACACAGGACTCTGGCATCACACGGCACAGCAGTCACACACATTTTGCAGTCTCTGTAGGTCACACTGACTTTCAAACTGATTCACTAATGCTGTCTTTTGCCCCTCCACCCCTTCCCTTTCCCTCTCTTCTCTGTTTCTTTTGCTCTTAAGCTGCATTCTCATAAAACACTTGATATATACAGAGAGAAAATCGAATGTGAAGCATGAAATTCTTTTACAGTGCCAGTGTAGTTCAAAGCTTGGATTAAGGGTGCAATTTCATATGAAGTTTATGATTTACATGACAAGCTAACTGGAAATCAACTCGCTGACTAAATTTGGTTTATGTGAATATAATCAACATGTTCATTTATACATGTCACTTCTGACCTTCAGAGTTGTTTTCATGAGCTCTATTTTAGGGGCCTAGTAAAAGTATTTTTTTCAGACATTCTCATTTTAGTATAACAGAGAGAGTTTGGTAGTGTTTGTGTGTTAGATTCTCTCTCTCTCTTTGCATAATGGTGACCTAGATAGAAAACGTGCATTGTGGCTTTTCATTGCAGCTTATTCTGTAGCCTGTGATTTTCAACCCAACAGATTTAGCTTTTGTGTGTTAAACATGTTTCTGTAGTACAGTCTGTATGGAGCCAAAAGAAAATATATGAATTGTAGGATATTGACAGGAGTATTGTCACTCATACTGTCCGCTCAGACATGGGTTGGCTAAAATGACCTGATTTTCTGTTTCAGGTTCTGGCAGGGGGAATACACGGTGGCCGTGAGCATCAACGACTACCTGGACGTGTACTGTCCTTATTATGAGACCCCTCAGCCTCACAGTCGCATGGAGCGCTACATCCTTTTCATGGTCAATCATGATGGTTACCTCACCTGTGAGCATCGCATGCGGGGCTTCAAGCGATGGGAGTGTAACCGGCCCCAGAGCCCTGACGGACCCCTGCGATTTTCTGAAAAGTTTCAACTCTTTACTCCCTTCTCGCTTGGTTTTGAATTTCGACCTGGACATGAATACTACTACATATGTAAGTGTGCGCATTTACAGTACAATCAATAACAGTTGCAACCAGTACCATAAAATATATATTATCATTTATTTATTAAAGTCACATGAATATGCATTTTTGAATATTATTCAAAATTATTTTTTGAATAATTATTCATTTTTGAATGTTAACTTTCAAAACTAATTACAGTGATACAGTAACAGACCTATTTTCTATAGCATTTATTTGTTACAGGTACAGCAAGCTGTTGTTTGTTCATCCTTTATATTCACCTTCTTTTAGATTGTTTGTCATCTAATCCTTTGTAAACATGGCAGGTGTAATGATGCTTTCAGACAAAGTGCTGCATATGTAATTTAATCGAGCACAAAACTAGCTTAAGCAAAAATCATTATTTGAAGTCATTTCATTCAGTGCGGATGTGACTGAAAAATCTGACGTCTGTATGTGTTGTTCACTTTGTAATTAGTCCATTAGTATTCAAGAGTTTGACCCATTTATAGGCTGACCTGTTGCAAACATGACAGACAGACATTAAATTGAATCGAGTAAACAGCTAATCACAGTGACAAGCCCTGCCTTCTCTCACATGACTGTTTACTACTACCCCCTTTATGTTATTTTTTTTTCACTCAACCTTATGTTTTATTCTAAACAAATATGACTTTATTTCTTCTGCACAACACAAAAGATATTTTTAAGAATGTTGGTTACCAAACAACATTGACCCCTATTGACTCCCATTGTATGAACACAAAACTACTCAGAGACATTTCTCAAAATATCTTCTTTTGTGCTTCACAGAAGAAAGAGTCATATGCAGGTTTTGAACAATATGACAGCGAATAAATGATGACAGATTTTTGGCTCTCGGTTGAGCTGTCCCTTTAATATCTTGTTAGATTTATGCCATGCTTTAGGAGCACTGTGAGAAGCCTGTAATCTCAAATAAAGCACAAGAGGCTCTTCTTTTAAATTGTATCCTCCTTGTGATTTGCACACTGTTTGATCTCAAATCTCATCATATTTGTTTTCTTTTCTGTCTATACTATCAATTTTTTTCTCATCCAAATGTTTTCAACGACGCTCTGGCTTTATTGCATCTTTGGAGAGAACGTCCCTGAGTTGCAGCACATATGGAAAAACCCGATTAGATTAAGAGACGAATTGTAAAAATAGAGAATTTTAACAGCTTAGGAGTATTCTAAATGAGAAACACCCAACAGCTGATTCCCATTAACCTCCCAAATCATTAAACAGGAAACTTCTACTTTCATTATTTATTTTACTGTCCTTAGCTGAAGACAGCTTGGTGAGACAGTTGGTTTGCCTAGACCAAATAAAAAAATAGACAATTTTCTTTTGTTTAGTTTTCCGTCTTGCTGTTTCAGGAGGATAACATAAAAAAGCTTTATCAGGGAAATGCGGGGAAAAACAGCAAGCGAGCCAATCAATAATTTATATGGTGATTATGGGACATGGGAGGCTTTGGTGTGGGCAGATGTGGAGAGACAGAGAGCCACCTGTGTGTGTGTACAGTACAGAGCTCGAAAACTTTGAGCTTCTACAGGCTTTGTGTCACTGTCCATCACAAGACATCCCCCATCTGCACGACGAGCCTTTCTCTCTCCCATGGAGATCCTCCATGCCTTTCATTTGACTGCTGATTATTCCCTGATTGACAGCTCAGACTGAAAGAAAGAGAAGCTGGCATTGGGGTAGAAGGGGGTGCTGTGAGTCAACATCTCCTCCACACCGACCCCCATCTAGCAGCGGGACGTTGCACTGCTTATCATACACACGGCAGCGTCGTCTCTTCACACGAGAGGGAGAGAGAGAGACATGCCACAAAGAGCGAGAAAGAGTTCAAAGATACCTTTCAACTCTCCTGTTTCCACCCCAAACTGATTTTTAATGCACCAGCTCCCAGCCAGACCCTACATTGTGAGTCTTTTGTTTCAGGCCGATTGGGCAGGGCTGGAAAAGGCCTTCGGACACCCCCACCACCCCCCGGAACAACTGTCCTGGAGGGGATTGTTTGGACACCAGCAGGTCTGTGGCCGTCACGGGCCCTTGGGGATTGTTGTTTCGAGGCGGGGTCGTGAAGGTCACGATGAGAGATAGACCTGGGAGGTTATCAGGGGGAAGTGGGGGCTGATCTTGATTGTCTGCTGGTAAAAAGAACACGTCCATCAGGTCTAGTCAGACTTAACCCCAGACTTCCACCTCTCCGCCTGTATTGATCGGCCGTGATGACATCTTGACAGGCGTCTTCTACACAGCTGCCGGCGGTTGAGGTTGGGTGCTCTCCAATGAACCTAAGATCCGGTGTAGCGGACATGCAGCAGGAATACACAATGAAGGGCGATGGGGGAAGGGCTGCCGGGCCTGAAGATGACAAACTTCTGCGCCTCGTACTTTAACAGCAAATAAGTACGATCAAAAGCATTCCTTTTGACTTTTTGGCAGCTTCAAAACTCAAGTCGTATTTCACGTTCCCTTTCAATGTCGTCGGAACCTTATAAGGAAATAATCGCGATGTTTGTTGGGTCTGCAGAGCAGAGATGAATGAAGTCATCTGTCAGAAGGGTTACGTCTGGAGAGTCCAGATGAACTGTGCTGGAGATGTACGGGTGGAGCTGATATGAAGGCTGATGTTTGAGAGTCGTCTGACTCAATGGCGACTCTGTGCTGTCAGGTCACAGACTGTTCTTTGGGATAATTTCCTACGGGGACTCTGCGTGTGTCAGGCTATTGTAAGTGACGACACCAGGCTGGAGAAGGTCAGAGCAATCTCCTCTGAATGGAGAAAATATGGGACTTTGTTCTCGATGTGGTTGTCGAAGGGTCAAACTAACTCTGGGGCTAGACAGACTTTTAGTGTCATCTCAGAACAGCAGCAGAATCTTAACCAGATTGATGAGCCACATGTTTATTCACTGTTTGAATGTTTCTGTTTGCCATCCTGCATTGTGTGGAACTCATTATTTCCTCTCTTCCTTGTCAACAGCTTCTCCTCATCCCAACCACGCCGGCAAGCCTTGTTTAAAGTTAAAGGTGTATGTTAAACCCACAAGTAAGTCAAGCTCTGTGTTTCTCACACTGCCCACCACAGAAAATAATATCTGTGTCTACACTCCAGCTGAGTGTTAGACGTTACAGGCATGCAAATAAGCAGTGTTAGTCACATCTTTCAGGAACATTTTGTTAATGAGATATCATATTTATTTTTAAGCTGAGATCTGCATCTATCACAATAACAGGTCTAAAGGGAGCGATTTGAATTACTGTGAATTATTTCTCCTCAGGAACTCATCATTTATCATTCCAAGCTTATTGGTAACAAATGCAAGTTCTGTTTTAAAAGGATTTAGATTCTGGTGTCTTATTTGAAAAAATAAAAACAGCTTTAAGCAGCATAAGATGGTTGTCTGGTTTTCAGTTGACAATTATAATCACATCGTCAATGACCAATTATTGTCATTTTTGATTTATTTAATCAGCATACTGGCTGTAACATGAAACAGACACGAAACACACATACTAATATATTGTAAGTCACTTCGGATAGAAGGTCTGTAAATGTAAATGTTACTGTGTGAAAGCAGCGAGAACATCAATATGTCTAATCTAATCTACATTTAATGTAATGACAAAAGTTCTTTTGAGCAAGCAAATGAAACATACCTGAATCTGCCAATTGTTATTAGTTAAAATCTGTATTGAGGTTAGTATCGGCCCAAATAAAGTTCTGTCGGTACTGATGTCACCTCTAATTGCCAAAATTTATTGAATGTGCACACCTCAAAAGATAGCAACTGCTATGTGAATACATTTGAAAATAAAAACACTTTCTCTAAATGGAAGTTCAGTGTTTTTCCTCATTGGCACAGATATGTCAAGTTCCTGTAATCTATGAAAATTGTTGCAAGCAGCAAAAAAGCAAAGCAGATCCTTCGTCTCCATAATTAAACTGTAATTAGGTCAGTGCTGTGGGCTCCTGCTGCTTTGACTACAGGTATGTGTTTCCTAGCGCTTCCTCCCCGTGTGCTGTCTGTCTGTGTCTGTGTGTTTCAGATGGTTCGGGCTACGAATCTCCAGAGCCTTTCCTGACTGATCGGAGCCATCGCTGCAGGGCAGACGGCCCGTGTCTCGCTGCGCTGCTGCTGCTTCTGGCCCTGCTGCTGGCCCGCGTTTAAAAGCTCCACGGCGGCCCAGACTGTCTATCGCTCTCCCTCGGCCCATACTCCCTCAGGGAAGCCCTCTTATCCGGCCCCCCGGCCCAGTCATGCATCCCCTTTACCGATTGAGCCCGGAGCTCCTCACGACTGATCTGAGAACTTTCGACCGACTCTGGGGTTTTACGCTTACGGGACAAATTAGCAGCTGATGTAAAGCAGTAGCGAGACTTAAGCACCTGGAGTCTGTTGTGGAATGTGACCTTTTATATATGCTGTCATGTAATCAAGGCTTAATGTGCCATTTTTTCACCGTTTAGGGCATTGCAGTCAATCAGCGGTTTACAGATGATTTCATACACTGATTTGGATAGCTATAAAGCCACCGCATCATTTTTTCATTTAGATCCTAACTACCCAGAAATCTTTTCCCACAATGACAAACGACACCAAAGGACTCTCTTCAGAGTTTTTGCATTTGAAGGGAGATGAAAAAACGTTTTGTGGTAGCCAGCATTTAGAAAATTAATGGTAGACATTCACATGCATGTGAAACACTGTGAAACCGACCTTCTTACAATAGTGATGATATATTTTTATTAGAGACAAACTAAAAATAGACTCTCAGACCTTCTAGACACTCTTCTGGCATAAAAGGCACAGCGGGATCAGACAGCCAAATGTCAGCACTCACAGCTGGCCGTCACCTTAAAACTGTGTATTGATGGAGTGGATCTACTAGAGGAACACAGACTCTGAATCTCTTAGATTAGATTTCTTGCTTTGGTGCAAAACCCAAATGCCGCTTAATAAGACTCTGCATCTGTTTTCTTTTCAGCTGTGTGGGATGTAAGTAATAACAAGGAATGAAGCAAAATGGTTTTTAAAACTGATCTCTGAAGATCAGGGATCAGCCACTTTTAAATCACCAGTGTAAGATGACAGCACTGCAGGCTCCGACAGAAAGGAAATGGATTTTTTGTATTCTATTTCATGTTATTTTTGTAGCATTTAAAAGCAACATTAATTATTCATGTGATATGAGGAACGGTTTTAGCGTCTTGAGTGGCGATACAGCGTGTGAGTCAGCAGTCGGACGCATTCGGAAGGGCCCACTCGTTCACTCTTACTGTTGTTATTGTGATCTCGTCAAACTGTATTCAGTATTTAAAGAGACAGAAAGCATTTATTTCCATCTGATTTGATTGTGTCCTCTTTTTCATGTGACGTTTTGTACAGATAACATGTTTTGTCGAACCGAAGAAACATGCTCAAATTCAAAACAAAAAAATAAAGCGTTTTTGTCTAAGATTCGCTGTGAGGAAAGATGGAACTGGGGATTTATTGTCTAAAGTTGACGAGTGGCATTTTGGCTCAGCTCGGCTTTCTGGAGTTAAAGGTTTTGTGTGCGAAATTTGTGTTTTAACAATAGCAGATACTAAATCATGTGAGCCCATTGTGTAATGTGATAAACCAATTTTATAAATGCAGTTTAAGCAAGTTATGTAGAGTTATAAGCATCTCTAAAACTATTGCAGGTTTTAAATTTGTTAGCGTTTGGGGATGGGGATGTGAATAAATCATTTTTTAAAATAAATTAAATTATGATATTTAGGTTAAAAAGCCCTCCCTTTAGCTTTAGGGAGCTAAATGCCAATAACACATCTAAAAACTCTGTTGGTAAGGCATGGGTGGAAGATGCAAGATGCTTGAATTATTTTCCATAATAAGAGAATATATTTGTTGCAGCGAGCTGACTGCTCATATCACAGTATCACAGCTCTAAGATGAACGTCACACTTCACATACGAAATAACACAGGAGTCTTCATAAAACACTAGATTATCTCAAATACTTCAATAGTAGCTTCTATTTAGCTCATTTGTACACAGGCAGATAGATGAGATTGTGTCCAGTTGCAGGATGACTGAAGTGAGGTCTGGTCATCATGTAGGTGGGGCTCTTGACTTTGGCCTGGATGCTCATTCAGCTATTAGGTGAGGGATTGGTGGCCTGGCTCTGGGCTCAGAAAACTGAATGTCCTATCTGAATATTTTATGCAATGTAGACTATGATAAAAAATACATGGGCTAGAAAAGCATCAGTGCAAGATCTGCAGACTCCAAGCAATGGTGAAGCAATCCAAACATGTTCGTAGCTGCAAAAGTTCAAGGAATAGTGGCCAATTTACAAGCCGTTTGAGAAATTTCATCACTGTTTTTTTTTTTTAAATGTGTATGGTAAATCAAAGAATTTCTATTCTAACTTGGTTTTGTGTTACACCATGCATCCTGTGTTACAGTTGCTAATTGAAAACAACAAGAGCCTTATATATTTTTATTTAAGAATGTAAAGAAATTCGGACTTAATGTGGGAAACAGAATACGTGCAACTGAGTGTGATTTCTCGATGGTAAAATAGACCTTTGCTGCCCCCTAGTGAATGAAGCTTTTATGTTGCTTTAGTAGGTCATTTGATTTTCATATTGGTATTGTTGCAAAAGTAATTTTTCCACATGTGAAACTAACAACTAACACAATTTTAAATCCTATTTTGAGTATTTAACCCACAGGTTCTGTGTGAACCTGCCTTCCTGTTGTAAACATGTTGGTTTCCCACAGTTCCCTCCCTGAGGTAAAGCACAAACACATGTCTCAAAGCTCCCGTGCAGTCAGTGCATCTCCAGTCTATCTGAGACATGAGCTGTTTGAAAGCGAGAAAAGGAAACATCTACAGAGGGCTGACTTCAAAAACCCTGAAATGAAACGATTTGTGGACCAGCAGAAAATTCTTGCCAAGGATCACAGGAGATCAATGTGTTTGATCAACAAAGAAATACAAGAGGTTCGAAAGACATTGATGGACATAAAATTGACAAGTGGATATTGTCATCAAGGCTATACTGCTCATCTGAGATCAGTAAGTATTGCCTTTTCAAGCTTTAAAAATTTTAAAAACGCAAAAAAACGTGCTAACATTGATTTGAATGATGAAAGAGGAGACTCTGTAAAGTCAGAATTCAAGTTTGACAGCATGAACGATTGTTTGTTTGATGAAGACACTGGTGACCGTGGGAGCGATATGTCAAACGTCGACGAAACACTGGATACAAATACGTTTAAGAAACTCAGTTCCAATGGCATTCACTTGATGAAGTCAGAAAAATGTCTTTTACCGTTTCAAGAAGTCTCATCATCTCGTTTTGATGTCTTGGAAATGTCCTCAACTGAATGCAATGGGGATGCACATCCCCAGAAGACTTCCCAAGCATCACGTAACACAAAGACAAATGTGAAGAGAAGTTTCTTGTCTCCTACACGATTCACCCTTCACAGAAGAGCAGCACCAGTCCATCAAAAATTCGATCTTCATAGATGTCCCACACCAGTGATTATGAAGCCCTCGAGGGAGCGGGAAATCAGCAAGACGTTGTCAAGACAATTTCAAGATAAAGACAGCAAGAACAATGCTATAAGCAACATATCAAAGGCAGCCATGAAACGTGGCCTTGATCTGCTCATCAAAGAATATAATTATCCGCAAAATCTTTTAAACAAGGGAAAAAAGAGTGTTTTACAGGACAAAGTGTGTGACTTTGTTTCAGAGCTTTCAAAGTTTAAATGCGAAGTTTAACACTGAGTGGTTTGGTCCTTGTGTTTAGACTGTAAATATGAACATGATATGTAATAATTGTCCTGTCAGTTTTGAGGATGATACTGCATGTCATGTCTTAATGAAAACCTACACAATGGTTTTATTATCTTTTGTTTAATGGGCTATGGTGTTATTAGCCTCAAGTCATTTGTAAGTAAAATTTTGTAGACATTTATTTAAAGCTCATCATCCTCTGAGAGATTTAATTTCCTTTCCATCAGATTTCATTTAGTTGGCAAATACAGTCCGGGCATGGCTGAAAAGTGTCCTACATTTAGATAATCAATATAGGCATCAATACCAGTTCATAGTGTTTCCTGGCAGACAGAAGCAGCACAGACATCAAGACATTTATGGAAAAGCCACTTTTGAGGTCCCATCATTTTAACTAATTGTATTGTTTGTTGAATTTTTTTCCTTAAAAGGCTTTTAAAGCTTTCTCAAGTACTCTAGGGCCATCGCTAAACATTTCCCTAGACTGCTTAAGTATTTATCTAAAATTCAAATATATATAGCTGAAAGTTCTTAGCAACCACTTTACCCTAAAACATTTGAGGGATCAATACACTCAATACTGTAGGTGTTTTAGTAGGTGGCCTAATTAACTAAAAAATGTAATGTCTGACATTGTATCCACTTGGAGAAATAAACATTTTGAGGGTTTGAGCTCAACTGTTGAGATTGTGTTGGTTAACCATCTCTTATGGAATCACATTATTCAACAATATTCATTTTCACCATCCCCTTTTCATGCACGTTCATTTTTTTTACTTTTAAGACATTGTTTTTGTAATGCATATTTTACTTCAAGCTTTAGCTCTTTTAGCTTATATTTTGTCTTGGATTGTGACAGTTTTGTTTTTTACTTTTGCTAAATTTTCTTGTAAATTGCTTTTTCATCCTATACCCAACTTGTTTTTGTTAGTGGTTTCAGTATTAGTAGTGATATTTGCCACAACTCAGGATGAACCAAATGCTGTTAGATAATTAATTATGCTGAGAAAGAACAGGAACGTTTGTCAAATATTCAGTGTAAATGCTTTGGTAGAGATAATAGATAAGCATTTTATTGTTTGACATTCTGGAAGTGTTTCCAAACACCATTTTACATTATTATATTTAACTTTATTGGTGGTCTAGCTTCTCCAAAATGTCCAGCGTTTCTGATACCCATCACAGGACTGTAATATCCTCACCAGGCTGTAGTTTTAGAATAAAAAAAATAGTTAGAAGTATTGTACTCTAAAATAGATAAAACACCAGTAGCAACAGTTAAACTAACAGCCAGTTTGAGTAAACTGAGAATGACTCATGCTGGTTGTGGTATTGTGGTCTTCCTTAATCATAAAACATTAAAGCCAGCAGAGGTTGTAAATGGTTTTGCATGTGCGTGGGGATCTAACAACAAAATAACAAGTGCCAGGAGACTGTGGTGACATGCCTGTGTCACAAATCTCACGCTCTGAACAGCTTCTAATGAGAGCCAGTGGGGTTTCACTGTAGCCTAACAACCCTCCTGTTTATTTCTGCAAACCTGTCAGGGGTCTGTAGATTGCTGCTCTCCTGATGAACTTCAAAAACTCTGAATTTATTATTTCTTCACTTTTCCAAACATGTGCCCACATAATTAAAAGTTTTACAGTTTATTTTTTTACTAATACAGTATTTAAAAGTGAACAGGGTTTGTGTAGAATTGTGTAAAGATACATTTTAGCTAAATTTTAGAGATTATGTGTGAAATGCAAAGTGAACCTCAGCCTGATTGACAGACTGAAAATGATCATTGAATGGTTATCATTTTAATGCTTTATTTTTTAATGCTTATGATATTACCATTTCTAACGCGAACTGTTTAACTCCACTAGCACAACTGAGAAACAGTGTAAAACAGCAGGTCATCTCAGTCTCCTCACAATCTGTGTCAGAAGCGTGATGAGTACTTGATTCCTTGCAGGGAACTTCAACAGATTAATGAAGACAAAGTCACACCTGACAGTGATTCATCTTCGGAAGCCAGGTATAATTAGCTCTTTATAAATATTCATATTTTGTATAAATGATGTACTGTTAAACATGATGTGATGAAACTACTAAAACTGTGAGACGATGATACTGAAAACAACTGAAATGTGTGTCAAGGCATTGAAAGATAAATTCAGTAAAGCGAAATAGAGTCTATGTAAATTAAAAAGAAGTAAAAGAAAAAGTTAAAAAATTTGCTCATGCATTACATTTATATTAATGCCACTTAAAGTGTGATGTAATTGCTCATCTTGCATACTGAGTTTTGAAAAGCTATCATAGATAACATACCTCTATCCTTATGTGTTAAACACTTGTAACATTAAACGTGGCTTAATATAAAAAATCCTGATTTATTAATAAATAAACTTTAGTTTGAACATGCACAGTGAAATCAGTGAGATGTATCTTCATCCATCATCTTTAAGCAAAGAGCATATACAGACATAAAGGTCATCACACATACAGAAGGGAATGAAAACAATACTCAAAACAAAAAGACACAGTTAAGTCTCTTTACAGTCAAGCTTCTCAAGTCCATGGTCCATCTGAAGTAGTAGTAGTAGAAGATGACAGCGATATGCAGTGCTCTCTACGGTTTACTGGTTTCCCCGTTTCAGGACAGGACTGGCTGTGAAACGGCCATGTTGAATATTTCAACTCAGCTCAGCAAGTCTGGTTGAAGGCCAATCCTCTGAAGCACATCTTCAGGCATGCAAAAAACAGGATTCACAGGTTTGATCTGCTCATCTCCCAGTAAAGACAGTCCCGCCACACCAAACAGAGTGTGGAACGGATCCACCTGGATGAAAGACAAAATGAGAAGAGGAATAAATCCTGGCAAAGAATGACCCACTGAGACTGATACAATCCATTTGATGAATGTTAAGTCCTACATAAAACAGCTTTTTAATTTGCAGGTGCACACTTCAGTGTGAGCTTACCATGTCTCCAGGCCTATCAGCAAACCCTCCAGTTTCTTCATCCTGGCAGGCAAGAATAAAATTGCGCAGTTTCGTTTTGTCAATCCAATGGATTCTGCCAATGATTTTCAGAGAGGCAAGAACCCACCAGGAATAGCAGACATCAGGCAGCTGAAAGCAGAAAAATAAAATAGGGTTTTATTTTAGGGTTTACTTTACAGGTTTATTATGATTTACTTTTGATTTCGTTTCATATTTTTATTTGTACTCTTTTAAGTTAGTAGTTTAGTTTTAGCATGTTTTTATGATGTATAAATAGTTTTCCTTGTAGTTTTTTTATTCGGTTTTTCATTTCAGCTCTGTTATTATTTAATCATCTATAATTTCCTTGATCTATAGGACTGCTCACCTTCTCTGGTCTTCCATTCAGGCCTCCTGATGGTAACTGTCTTTCACAGAGCCACCAGCCCAACAGATCTGCATTTACCTGATGCAGCTTTCCAGTGATGGACAAGAAGCCTGTGCAGCAGTAAATCTGGACCAGACATACAAAGAGCAGAGGCAGTCTAAGAAAAACATGACCATGACTGTGGGCATCATTTACAAATACATTAAAATGTATAAAGGTATGTATTAGTGTTGTCTTGTAATATGTAAATATTAAAATACCTGACCAGCATGGGACTCTGAACCAGGCCTACAACCAAACCCACCATCAAAGTTCATACAGGAGAGAACGAACTCCACTGCCTTGTCTAGGTTGATAGCATCCAACTTTCGCTGCAGATAAATATGTCTGGTTATATGTGCTAAAAACCTTGTAAGAATACCTATAAAAAACAATTGATTATTATATTCAAATGAAAAAGAATACAAACCAGTAGTGCCAACGTTGCAACTGCACAAAAGGAAAACCGTGTATCTATTTCCCCTGTTAAAGAAATAGCAAGCATTGATATAGTTACATAATATATAAAAAGCTTTTCTAGTGACTTTCTCCATGACTGAAACATTGAATTAATTTAATTAAACATACCCCATTTGTCCCCTGCGAATGAGCCATCCTCCTGCTGTAGTCCTTTAACATAATCCACCACTTTGCCCACATCAATGACATTGATGCTATCATACAAACACAAGATCTAGGGGGTCATAAAGAGTTTATCATCATTGTAACCCATTTGCAACAGCTATTATTATGATATTATTATTAAGGAATACTATATTGTAAATTTGTAGACTCCTGACCTGTACAGCACTGAGGGTGTAGAGGAGATGAGGATCATGACCAATACTGGCACTGATACCTCCACAGTCATGCTGGCAGGACTTGATGAACTCTATGATCTCCTCTCGGTTCATTCGAGAGAGCTGACCCATCAGGTCCATTACTGTCAGACCCCAGTAGATGCCACTCATCCTTAAATACTCTGATAGTGTGTATTCCTACAAAAGCGAGTACAACATACATGTGAAATAAAGAAACATAAACATGCCTCTTTGAAGTTTTTAAACTCACATAATCGTCCTTCTTAGAGCCATAAGCTGCAATATAGTCCGCATGCTTGTCTAGAAGGACAGTGCTGGGAGCATCGGGTTTAATAATGACGTCTTTAACCTGGGTCCCCTGCAAGACAAGCCACGATCTGCGATTATTTCATGTCATTTAAAATAAACACTCCAATCTGTCATATTAATGTGCGGTCTAAAGCGAAAGCAGATTGGTTTGATTCTCTGAATGGCTAGGAGGGTGAAAAGCATGTTTATGTTTTCTCCTTATCAATTTTCAATGCGCGCTGTTGTCTCGTTCACGCTTCGAGTATTCGCTTTATTTTAAACGCCGAAAAAAGGGAATTTACACAAACAGTGCAACAAACTATACAAAGAAGTGTTTACTTTACCATCCTGAGGAAGAAACGATTGAACGGACTACAGGCGGATATGACGTTCACGTTGCTCGCCGATTCTACTGGTGCCCATAAAGGACAAAATACATTATCCAAAGTGTTCGACTTCATACGGCGCTGCGCACTCACAAAGTACCGCGAGAGCAACTCGAAATCGGCGATATTGTATCGCTCTCGCGGTACTTTGATGTCATACGTCGAACAGTTTGCGCAACGCCGCATAAGGTTGAACAGACTGTTGTTGGAGAAGACGCTAATGTAATAAGTAATGTGGAGGATGTTTTGCTCATTACTCTTTCTAAATAGCTGCAGATATTTACGTCTTCTCCTTGTGATGTTGTATTCACGGTGTTAATTAAAATAAAGCACATCGTAAAGCAGAAAAAACACGATTGCTGGTTGTTCCGGCCATTAAACACTTCTCGTACTGCACAGATTACAGTATAACTAAACTGTTTCAATGCTAAACCATCTCCTTATATTATCCTTATCGCTTTTTGTAAACATATGAATAACTCCATAAACATCACAAGAAAGTATTTTTTTCCTCACACTGATAGCTAGTTACTAATGTAACTTGTATATTATACTTGTATATTATATTGTATATACTTGTATATTATTTTACCCTAATATTTCACCCGGTTGTTCCTGTCAATCTTCTGCAAGCGATCAAGTAGCATAATTTTAACTAAAAGATACCTAAAAAACTATTATTAGCAAGAAAATGACAATACTTTTTCAAAACAGGTTATTTTTATTTTGTGGACATAATTCATTAGACAGATTTTTGTTATTTATCTGTTATTTTGTTCATTAATTAAACATTAGATAAACATTAATTGTTCAATGCTCCTAACACAAATATTGCAAGGCATGCTGATGTGACATAAGGCAACAGACAGTCTGCAAGTAGCAATCCTGAGACCCATTGATCAAAAACAAAATCAAGTACAAAAGTCTTTAAACAAAAAGATTAGTTTCTGGCATGAATGTCTTGTGAAAGTTTACTGTTTGTATCTCCCAAGGTGCTCTCTTGAGATAATAAGCCGTTGGATTTGAGCAGTTCCTTCATAAATCTGTGAAAAGCAGAACGTAAGACAAATAGTTTTAGCATCTTTACCAATAATTAAATAAACACAGATATTAAGGGACCACAATCCTGACCTGATATATCTTGGCATCTCTCATCAGCTTCTCCACAGGATATTCACTATTGAAACCGTTTCCACCGAAGACCTGGACGGCATCGCTGGCACACTGGTTTGCAATGTCTCCAGCAAAGGCCTTAGCAATAGAAGCATAGTAGGTGTTCCTGCGGCCATTATCCACCTCCCAAGCTGATCTCTGATAGGCCATCCTAGCAAGCTCCACTTTCATGGCCATTTCAGCAAGAATAAATGACACTGCCTGGTGCTGGAGGTAAGAAGACAAAAACATTTAATATATTATGTATACAGTAGATTTAAGAATTCCAGATAAAAGGTATCAGACTATCAGAGTCTTAAGTTTAAATTGATAAACACCTATTGGAATATACCAACCTCTGCAATCAGTTTGCCAAAAGTCTTTCTTTCCAAAGCATAATTGGTGGCCTCATCCAACGCTCTCTGTGCAAGTCCAACGGCACCAGCAGCCACCTAAAAAGAAGAAAAACTCCTAATTTAATCTGATGCACTAGTTCTACCTGCATAGGTCTTATTTAAAGTTTATGAAACATCAACACATAGTTGATATGACTATGGTAAGATTAAATCAGCCAATTGAAATAAATATCAATGTTAAGATGACAGAAATACTTACAGGTGGTCTGGTCTTGTCAAATGCACCCATGGCAATCTTAAAACCAGCTCCTTCTCCAATCAAAACATTCTCCTTTGAAACTACCACCTCTTCAAAAGTGATGCCCCTGGTGTCTGAGCATCTCTGGCCCATATTCATTTCCTGTTACCAAATTAGGACATATAGAAAAAGTCTGGAAAAATGTTTGAATCCAATGTTAGACTGGTTGTTATCAGCTCTTACCTTTCTTCCTGGCTGGAGTCCTGGGGTGTCAGCATCAACAATAAAGCCTGTGAAAGCCTTACTAGCAGGGCACTTAGGATCCGCTTCTGTACGGGCCAGCAGGAAGTACCTAGATAAGCAAACAAAAAAAGTTTATAATTGTCCCAAAATGCCAGAGGTATAAATTCCTGACCCGAGTACAAGGTGGTTCACCTACCAGTTTGCTTTCCCCCCATTGGTAATCCACATTTTCTGACCACTGATCACATAATCGTTTCCTTTCTTAACAGCCCGGGTCTTCACACCAGCTACGTCAGAGCCCGCTCCTGGCTCGGTCACACAGTATGCCTGTCAACACACACTTAATGATTATCCACATGTGTGTCTGTACTGATTGCTGCCTTAGGAAGGCTTTCTTGCACATTATAAATATGATTTCACTTACACACATTAGTGGTTCCTCTGTCATTCTTCCCAAATATTTCTTCTTCTGAGCATCATTACCTGCAATAATGACTGGCATTTGCTGCATTTCAAAACACATTAAGAGTCATTAACAACAACAAAAAAAACCATATACCAACATTTTCAGAAAAAAATACACATTGTAACATTGTGTTAAATACAAATAATTAATCACATTAGACACTTACTCCGAGAGAGTTTGCCTCAATCGCTGTCTGTACTCCAGTGCATCCATATGCCAGCTCCTCTGTGATGAGGCATGCGTCAAATATGCCCAGACCCATTCCACCTGTAACAGTGTTGACAACATTCAACTCAGTAAGAATTAGAACCCCAGTCTTTAGGATACTCGTAGAAAATGCACAGGACCTACCGCAATCCTCAGGAATATGTCCATTCATTAGACCCAGCTCCCATGCTCTCTTAATGAGCGGAAATGGATACTGCAAAGAAATCAGAAAGAGACTTTTACAAAACAGATAATACATAATACACTTTAATACATGCCATAATGTGCTAGAAGCAAATAGGTGAAACTACATACTTCACCACTTTTATCATATCCTGGGGCAGCAGGGATAATCTCCTCCCGTGCAAACTTTCTTGCCAACTCCTGAAACTCTTTCTGCTGGTCAGTTAATTCTGTTGCGATGTAAAGAGCATTTTATTTTTGCTTTGACGTTTTTAATAACACTGTATACAAAAGCAGATCACACCAAGAATAATAAATACACACCAAAGCTGAAGCCTCCAATGCCAGGTTTTGAGGCGGCAGCAGCAACTTTGGCACTAGTGCCCTGAAACCGGAGCCCGGCCCGAAAACTTCCCCTCAAAACCTGTCCGACAATCATCATACACATAACATCACTTTAGCATTGTGAACTGACAGAATTTTAATGACGCACCTCTTCCTGCATACTAAACACTGGCAATAAACAAGAAGAAAATGTAGTATTTCTCATGTTTTGTAGTATTGTGAGTTCCTGACCTATAAACAACGACCTTTCACCAACTGCGTGTGTTGTTTTGGGAATGCAATTCCCAAACTCAACTGTGTTAGGTACGTTACGACCTCAACAGACTTTATATTTGACAAGCATTAACAGGTATAAATACGTTAAAAAAAACGACTACTTGTGTATACACTGATAAAACAGCGTACTTACCTTAGTAAACAGCATTACTATCCCTTACTGTTGAACTCGTCAATGTCGTGTTAAGACGTACACGCCACAGCAAGAGCGAAGCCCAGACCAATCAGCGGTCTCCGTTTGATCACGTGCTCGAGAACCGTCGCTCCAGTAACTTGTAATTGACGTTTTTATTAAAATCTCAGAAACGTCAAACAGTATTAACATATTGTATATCTCAATTATCTTTTAATAATATTTTTTAAATAATATTACAATAATATTATTAAAATGATAATAGACTTATTTCTTTAACGTTTACTGTATTTTGTGTAATGATGCCAACCAAAGACTAAACGCTATTTGCAAGTTTATTATTATTTATTATTATTATTATTATTTATATGGTGTAATATGGTGTAATGTGTATTGTACACACATTTTTCACTTTTTTATGCTTGTGTGTGATATCATGCTGACTATTTTGGGCGAATGATTGTCTTTTAATGCCATCAATTAAAAAACTAATTTACATAAAAGTATACATACATGGTATAAAATACGTCAAAATATAAAAATGAAAGTGAGACGTACTATCATGGGTGTAACAGGCAGTTTTTCCAGTAGGGGGTGTAAGGTAAACACATGAGAGGATGGGCCATCAGACCAGTAGAGAGAGACTCATAGCTGCCTTTGACAGATGCCAGTTAGTTAGCGCCGTTGCCATTGCTCAGGAGAAAGATCTAGTGGCAGTAAAAAGCCTGACTGTATCTAGATTTTAGGTAGATGTGGGATCTCGGCTAACGCCGACAAATAGGGAAAAAAGGGAAAACATATGTAAGTGTAATGATCGCTGACGGCCGAACTGCTGAGTGTTGTTGACACATTCTTAGCTAGCTGTCCTGCTAGCACACTGAAACTTGGAGATGTCTCCGGGCGACAACCCTCACACTCTCCTCGGGAGGATCCGATTTTTAAACAAGTGCATTGAGTGCTTCCGAAAGAGTGAACCTTTACCGGAGTCTTTATGTTATGTGCCGAAAGAGGTTTGTTACAAAATTTGTAAAGATTCGTCATCGGGCTCCACTTCCGCGTCGTCGTCAACAGCTGGTAACTCGTGTGGAAAGAGTATGGTGTCGGTGTGGGAGAGCCCACATCAGGCACCACAGAAAAAATCAAGCAAGTTTAACATTGAGCCAAAGAAAGGGACGTGCATACGGACAACGGGGGAAGAATACTGCAACAGTCACGGCCTGTGGGTCAAAATAAGCAGGGTAATGTATCGATCTGTATGTGCTTCTGTTGGGTGATGATGTCAAAAACTGATCTGATTGATCTGCGGTTACAATGTTTGCGGTTACAATACTCTCCATTAACATGGCACAACGTTTCCTGGTCAGTGACGTCACTGATTGTAATCTTAATGTGAGTTGTCCACTCAGCAGCTCAATGGCTGTTGTAGTAAAATGGACATTTAAATGAGCTTCAGACTGTTTTGTTTTTCAAACAATGTTTGTTTGACTGTGCTGCCCATCACAGGAGCAGGTAGAGGAGTATCGTGCTGGTCTGGACATGGAGGAAGGCTGGATTCTGGTGTGTAAACATACGGAGGGTGGAGACAGGCTTGTGCCAGTGGAGTCTTCTGACACTATTAGCAGACAACAGCAGCTGTTTGGCTATGACCACAAGCCCTGCAGCAGGTGTGTACCTTTGTGATTCCCCACCTAAACCCCCTTTTTTTGTGTCCCTAAAGAGATAAAAATTAATCAAAACATCCCAGCATGAATAAACCCCCCAAAATTTGGTTGATATAGTTAAAACATGGATATACAAATAAACAGCCATTATTAGGTTACACCTTACCATGTAAAATTAGGCAGACAAGGGATAAAGTCTCTGATGTATTCAGTTTAGTAACAGCTGTTTGGCTGTTTATTCTGCTGTTTTGTTGAATATAAAGTACCATCATTTGTGCAGCTAAGAGTTTTTTTTCAATGTGTGGCTTGTGTAGATGGGAGCAGGTGGTGGATGTTGAATACTCTTTACATATGGGGGCCAAACCCAAGGTGGCAGAACCTGATGAGACTGCAGTTCAGAAGCTGAGGTGAGTGCTTTGACATAACATACAATGTGAGCCAAAAAAAACATTATGCATTATACTGGTTCAGAAACATACAAGCAAGATATTTTTTGTAGGTTTGGGGCATTGTTATAGTAAGTAAATATGGTTGCTCCTGTGATGTAACAGTTTGCATTCACTCTGTCTTCCAGGTATGTACCTCCTACATGGACATTTGAATGTGATGAGGACCTTGTTCACTACTTCTATGACCACATTGGGAAGGAAGATGAAAATCTTGGCAGTGTGAAGCAATGTGTCACCAGCATTGATGTTTCCTCTAGTTCGGTACATAAATGCTACAAATCGTGTTATTTACAACCTGAAATATATTTCATGCAAGTACACAAACACAGATTTGTTGCTGATCTTAATGCTGAACTGTTGCTACAATCCTGGAAAGTAGGTAACAAAAAAACTGTTAACATGCTTGCATGAAATAATAAAGAGGAGAGAGATTTTAACATATCAGATGTTTTAGTCTAGTAAGTGAGTTTTTATGCTTAAGGAGGACCCCAGTGGCGGTGCAATCTGCCTGACAGATGGAGACACCGAGACGTACTGGGAGAGTGATGGCATGCAGGGACAGCACTGGATCCGTCTGCACATGAAGAGAGGCACTGTGGTCAAGTAAGGACAACTGATATGCTAGAGACTTATTATTATTATTTTGTCATTTGTTTATTAATAAGCCATTCAGAAAAGGTATATGCCTGCACGGTATTACACCGACTCAGAGATGGTTATTAATCTACATTCTCTGTTTCTTTACTGCATGCTGAATATCCACATTCTTCCCTCAATGTTTGTTTATTGTCTCCTGCTCTAGCAAACTAATATTGACAGTGGACTCAACAGATGATAACTATATGCCTAAAAGAGTGACAGTGTATGGTGGAGAAGGAGATAACCTTAAGAAGTACAGTGATGTAACAATAGACGAGTAAGTCCCACACTACAGGTGACCCTGAAAATTATGTGGAAGTTTAATTACACTTTTTAACCAAGTGGAATATGCAATTAAAAGAAATCTTGCAATTACTATTTCTCCTACAGCAATTTGATAGGAGAGGTCTGTGTGCTGGAGGATATGACATCACACTTGCCTATTATAGAGATCAGGATTGAGGAATGCAGAGGTAAGAATCATTTAAAAATGACATGCCCCCAGTTTAATCTAAAAGCGGAATGGTAAACTTTTCAGTCCCAGTTCTTGTTTTTTACGGTATTGTGCTTTGCTGTAGATGAGGGAATTGACGTACGGATCAGAGGTCTAAAGATTAAATCATCCTGTGAGCGAGACCTGGGCCTGAATGCTGAAGTTTTCCAGTCTCCTAACCTAGTGCGCTACCCGAGATTGGAGGGCACGGCCCCTGATGTCCTCTATCGGCGTGCACTGGTCATTCAGAGGTAACACTTTTAATGTTTTTGCCTTTTAAACCACATATGAGGACAAAATTAAGTAAACTATCATCATTTTATAAGGAGAAACATTTGTACGTAAACTTTGTTTGATTGCTTCTAGTTCAGGCCAATGTTTTATTTTTTTCTATAGGTTTATCACACTCCTGGACAGTCTTTTGCCTCATATCGTTCCTGCATGGGACTACAGCCTTGGAACATTCAACCAGATCAAAGTTAGTATTTAGGACAAATTTGTCATTTGTCAATTACATATACCCTCACTAGTTAATAATTATTTATTGTGATTTGCACTTTGTTAATTCAACAACTTGTTCTAGATTTTCCTCAAACAAGTTTTCTATTTTACATTCTTTTGTACTTTTATGGTAAATGCAACATCTTGTGCTAAATGTGTCAGGAAATATAGCATGTGCCAGTGTGTCTAAATATGTTTGGCTTCTCTGTGCTGTCCCATTAGAGCATAAAGCAGTTCCTGTTGTTGTCAAAGCGCCGCTCTGCCCTCATCACCCAGTGCCTAAAGGACTCTGAGACCAGTAAGCCTAACTTCATGCCGCGCCTTTATATAAACCGTCGCCTCGCTATGGAGCACCGTGACAACCCCACTTTAGACCCCACATGCAAAAACTCTGTCTTTACTCAGGTATTCTACACAACAATACTAAAACCTATTTATTCTACGTTTTACATTATATCTAATTATTGTAAAACAATAAACACTCTTTGTTATCATGTAGGTGTATGATGGTCTAAAGCCGTCTGACAAATATGAAAAGACTTTGGATTACAGGTTGTCACTCTCTTTCTCTATCAAAAGAAATCTGAGACATTTGTCTACTATACTTATTACAGACATTGATGAGAATAAATATTTTCTGTTCCAGGTGGCCAGCACGATATGACCAGTGGTGGGAGTGTAAATTTATTGCAGAAGGCATCATTGATCAAGGTTAAATAAAGATAAACTACCTTACGTCCAAGCAGTTAACAGATACTGTATGTAAAAAAACCACAGTATCCATGCCTCACTGGTTTTGTGTCTTGTAGGAGGTGGATTTCGAGACAGCCTGGCAGACATGTCTGAAGAACTGTGTCCCAGCTCATCAGAATGCCCAATGCCCCTTCCATTTTTCTCTCGAACTTCTAACCAGGTAATACTTTAGTTATTAAACACATGCTTCCTTTGTAGTCTAATGATCTGAGACTCATCCGTCATTGTAAAATTATTGTTTCAGAAGGATTGATGCAATGTTTTGATGAATATTTTGTTATTAGGGAGCTGGTGAAGCTCGAGACTTTTACGTGCCGAATCCTTCATGCAGAGAATTTCACAAGTTTGAATGGATCGGGCAACTTATGGGAGCAGCTCTTCGTGGGAAAGATTTTCTGGTTGGTGCTTGTCTTTATAGTGTAATTCTAGTACCGCTATTTGATTCATTTATTGTTGGTATTACTTGAGCTCTTAGTTGGAGAAGGGGTTTCATAATATGTATTCTTTAGGTTTTGGCTTTACCAGGGATGGTGTGGAAGCAGCTAATTGGAGAAGTTGTCAGCTGGAGTAAAGACTTTCCTGCTGTAGACTCAGTGCTGGTGAGCACATACATTTTCCACCTTCATTCCGCTTTTGGTGCTGACTGCTTTTTATCCCACATAAAATCAGTGCAACTCTTGCAGTGTGTGATGGAAAGTGTTTGGTGTGATCCATTAGGTGAAGTTGTTGGAGGCAATGGAGCATATGGACAAGGAGACTTTTGACTTTAAGTTTGGTCAGGAACTTGTATATACCACACCCCTGAGTGATGGGCGGCTGGTGGAGCTGATTCCAGGAGGCAGTGGAGTGGTGGTCAAATATGAAGATCGCATGGAGTTTATACGGCTGGTACAGAAAGCAAGACTTGAAGAGAGCCGAGAGCAGGTATTGCCGCATAAAATCATTTTTTGTCATAAAATTTCCTTTGTATCTTAGCACATACAAAGTTGATGTTTTCCAGCTTGTCCTTTAAGATCACATATTTAATGAAGGTTTTGTGTTCATGTACTACAGATAGCAGCTATGCAGGCTGGACTATTAAAAGTGGTGCCACAGGCTGTGCTGGATCTTCTGACATGGCAGGAAGTAGAGAAAAAAGTGTGCGGAGACCCAGAGATCACAGTGGAGGCCCTTAAACGACTCAGTAAGTCCTACACCATCTCTTACCATAGCATGAATTGTTGTAGGATTCAGAGTGAAGGCTTTGCAGTTTTGTAGAAGAGTGGCTTTCAAATGGCATTAGGAGGTTTTTACACATGACACATTGACCTGAAACTGTACCAAAAGTGTTTCTTGTTAAATATTGAAATGTATTAAAATTTCCATTAACTATATATGCAGACACTATTCAAAATTTACTTTACATTACTAAAATGTTATGTAAAGGATTGTAATACATGTTTACTGACTTTTGACTCTTTAACAGCACGTTTTGAAGACTTGGAACAAACAGATGTCAGAGTGCAATATTTATGGGAAGCCCTCATGAACTTCACCAATGGTTAGTTTGATTCCTTGTGCATGAAAAGACTTGTTTTTTATAATATTGAAAACGAAGTACTTCTCTGGCTCATGGTGATATATTTTTACTATTACCAGAGGATCGTAGCAGGTTTTTGAGATTTGTGACTGGCAGAAGTCGTCTTCCTGCTCCAATCTACATCTTTCCAGACAAACAGGGGTAAATAAAGTAACATGCAAATAACAAAAATATATATATATATATAAGATAATAGTCTGTTAGCTTGTGCCCTAAATAAACAGTGAACAAATGTATGTTTTTGTCTAGGTCTGAAATCACAGATGCACTTCCTCAATCTTCCACATGTTCCAGCACCCTTTATCTACCCAAATACCCAAGGTTTGCTGCTATAAAAATATATATTGTTATAAAAACGTTTATTGCATGTAATAAGATATCAGATTGTTTGACTGTATAACATATTTTTAATCTCAATCCACAGTGCTAAAGTATGTGAAGAAAAGCTTCGCTATGCTGCATATAACTGTGTGGCCATTGACACAGACATGAGCCCTTGGGAGGAGTGAACTAATGTTGCCATGTTTACAAATTTTACACCAGATTTTTTTTTTTTGCATAATTTAAATTGTAGTCTTCAACATTGTGCACATGACCATATCCACACTATTGCCAATTACATCTGTACAGTATCAATAAAATATTTAAAAGTCGACCGTGTCTTTTTTTTCCAGGCTTATAAATGGCACAGTTTAGAAATATGTGAAAAATATTTTTTAAATAATAATAATTAATATTGGAAAATAAATACATGACGTCTGGGGGCACTAGTGAAAATGTTTATCCTGTTTCTAATTAAGTACATTTAGAAATACATTAAAGTAAATTATGTTTCTAATTAATGTACATTTATCCATTTAAAAAAATTATTACAGTTCAGTTCTGGCCAACAAATGAATTTCAGTCATGCACCACTCTCGCAATTTCTCGCGATATGTTGTTGCTTTAAAGGCGCACACGCCGCCTTCTGCGAATCCTCTTTCTCGCCGGCGCCAGAGAATGGGTACGTGTTTCCAGACTGATCGCTGGGACGATCCGTCTTCGTCCTTATTATCTGATAACAGCTTTGATTAAACTAGTTCTGTGGTGTATCGTGAAGGTAGTTTACAAACAAAATAATTGTAAATCGCTTTTTAAAATGTATTAAATTACATTTTGGCTAAAGAGTTGCTAAAAGTGATTGGAGACATGTCTGAAGATCGCTGCGCTCGTTGGGTACAGTGCTCTCAAGCAACTTTAGAGTGTAGATAATACTTTAGTCGTTCACTACAACCGGACAAGATTGTTAATTGAGTTATTTTCTCTTATAGAAAAACTTTTGTGTTTGAGAAATTATAAGAAAAGACATGCGTTAGCGAGACATGCTAAACATGCAGGACGCGCGCATGTGCCAACCACTAGAATACTGAAATCCGGTTACCGCTGTCTCAAACTCGCAAAATTCTCTATAAAACAGACTTGCACAATTTGCGTATGAAGAAATGTTAGTGAGTGCGTCTTATTACTCATTATTATATTATATATTCATATATGGCTAAACTACGTTGATTACACCACAGACTTTCATTCTGAAACTTGAGTGTATATGATGAACCCAATTGCGGAAGCCGATTTTGTAATGTGGATAAACCTTGGAGAACTGATCACTCAAGTGTGCCTTACAAAGTGGTCTTGATCTGTGTCACTGATGGCTGATTCTCACACATCTCTCTCAATCTCTGTATTAAGGTATCTCAAGGGACAACTGGCACAAACGCCGTAACACTGGTGGAGACTGCAAACCTATCCACAAAAAGGAAATTGGGCTTCCTCCTCCAAACACCAAGGTACCTGAAGCATGTGTAGCTGTAGTAAAATGTTGCTTGATGATGTGAGTGATGAAAAAACATCCTTAGGTTGGTCATTTTTGGCCGTTCTGGTCAAAGTCCTTGACCTTCCAATGTTAGGATTAGTCATAGTTACACTGACACAACATTTTAGTCTCAATTTCTCCCAATAGGTCTGTGTTTTGTGTAACATTTTGTGGCTCTTTGTAGATCGGACATCATCGTATCCACACAATAAGGGTCTGCGGTGGAAACCAGACATATCGTGCCCTCAGGCTGGTTTGATGTGGGCAACTTCTCATGGAGCTCAGAATGTAAGTGTTCTCAAGTGTGTAGTACTTCTTGACAAGATGTATAGTAAATGTCAGTCTTTCGATGAGGATAATTTGCCCAGTTCTGCTACTGAATGTCTTTGATGCATATCCTTATGTTCTAACTCTGAGAAAGCCATGTTTCTGCCAACGTTGTGCTAGAAGTTTCATTTCAAGCTGCTGTTAAAAATGTTTCGTCAATGATTACAGGCTGCACTCGCAAGACTAGGATCGTTGATGTGATCTACAACGCCTCTAACAATGAGCTGGTGAGAACTAAGACCCTGGTGAAGAACTGTGTGGTCCTTGTGGACAGCACTCCTTTCAGACAGTGGTTTGAGTCTCACTACGCCATCCCGCTCGGGAGGAAGAAGGGTGCCAAGCTGGTAAGTTTAGGCAATATGTTAAATAATGTTTGTCTTTCTGTGATGATAAACATTGTCAGTTCTGCTACTGAATGAAAGTGATGCAGTTTAAGACTCTGAGAAAGACTGAAAAGTGTTTTACTTCCTGCACAAGCATGAATTAAAAGCTGGTAAACTCACAAATTGTTTGATTTATTATTCCAGACCCCTGAAAAAGATGAGAACAAGAGGTCCAAAAGAAGCTGCTTGAAAGAACAGCTGGTACAGAAAGCAAGAGTAAGACTCTAGGAGAGCCGAGAGCAGGTATTGCAGCATAGCCAATTTTGTCAATGTCTTGTATCTCCGCAAATCACGTTAATGTTTACCGGTTTGTCCTTTAAGATCGCATATTTAATCAAGGTTTTTTGTTTGTGCATTACTAATCAAGTGTTAACCTAAATGCATACCAAAAATGTTTCTTGTCAAACATTGAAATATTACAGTTTCTGTGACCTGTATATGCAGACACTGTTTGAAATTAACGTTGCTTCAGTTTTTTGTAAAGGTTTGTAATGCATGTTTTTATCTTTGTTTTAAAGATTTGGAATTAACAGCTGTCAGAGAGCAATATTTATGGGAAGGCTTCATGAACTTAAAGGCATGAAGGCTACCGATGGTGAGTTTCATTGTGCATGAAAAGATACCCAAGGGTTGCTGCTATAAAAATATAATGTTAAGCCTATATAAAAATATTTTTTTTAATATATATATTTTCTCAATCCACAGTGCTGAAGTTTGAAGAAAAGCTTTATGCTGCATATAACTGTGGCTATCGACACGGACATGAGCCCTTGGGAGGAGTGAACTAATGTTGCCATGTTTACAAATTTTACACCAGATTTTTTTTTTTGCATAAATAAATTGTAGTCTTCAACATTGTGCACATGACCATATCCACACTATTGCCAATTACATCTGTACAGTATCAATAAAATATAATTAATTTACCCTGTTTTTGTTATTTTTCCAGGCTTATAAGTGACATGGTTTAAAAATGTAAAAATCTATGAAAAATAAATGCATACAGTGAAGTCTTGAAGGCACTAGTGAAAATGAAGTTGTGTGTAATGTTTCTAATAAAATACATTTAAAGTAAATTGTTTCCAATTTATATTTCTAAGCTATTAATATTAAGCATAACAATTTAAGTGAGAAGTTGAATAGAAAAACACCTTTAAGAAAATGTATTTCAGTTCAGAACCTTTTAGTTTCTGTTACAGATCTTTACCACTATAATACATTTATGGTTCAACAACAAAAGATTGTGTGTATGACATTTGTTCCTTTACAGTGTTGGTGAATAATTTTATTATAGCAAGTATGTAACCAATATTTAAGATGGCAGCAGAGCTTTAATAGAATAATTGTGAGTCTAGAACAAATCTTGCAAAGCTTGTTGCTTTGTTTGTTCTGGAAGTTGTGGTGCAAAAAGGTTGTCAAACATGCTCTCCTTAAAAAGGTAGCAGTCATAAAGCTCATTCCTGTGTTTTGGGTGTCCTGAACAATGCTCATGTATCCAAGCTCTGTAATGCACATGTTCATCAGTAATGTGTTCTATGAAATGAGGAATATTATTCGTTTTATTATAGTGAAAGGAAGTCCCCATGTTTTTGGTGGATTGGTTGTCATTTATGCTACCAGAGTTTAACTAGTACAATTTATTAGGGTTTGGGTTAAACATTGTTAAACTATGATTACTATAGTGAGACCATACTACGTTTGTGCTTACTATGGTTTAATCACAAATTAAACAAAAAAAAGCTATAGTTACTAAAATAACTACCACTATTGTTAAGCAATCGTTATTTTTTATAGGACTTACAACACATCACAAACACGCAGTGGCAGTGTGTTTAACCAACAAATGAATTTCAGTCATGCACCACTCTCACAATTTCTCGCGATATGTTGTTGCTTGAAACCCGCCCATGAGCCTTTGCGATTCCTCTTTCTAGCCGGCGCCTGAGAATGGGTACGTGTTTTCAGACTGATCGCTGGAACAATCCGCTATCATCCTCACTATCTGATGATAGCCTTGATTAAACTCATTCTGTGGTGTATCGCGAAGATAGTTTACAAACGATATAATTGTAAATTGCACCGTCTAGCGAGTTTTTAAAATTATCTTTGGCTGAAGAGTTGGCAAAGTGATTGGAGTCATGTCTCAAGATGGCTGCGCTCATGGGGTACAGTGTTCGCAAGCAACGTTTAGAGTAGATAATGCTTTAGTCGTGCGCCGCAACCGGACAAGATTGTTAATATATTTTTCGAGTTATTTTCTCAGACGCCAAGGCGTTTGTGATTGAGAAAGTATAATGGGAGAAAAGCGTTAGCGGGACATGCTAAACATGCAGGACGCGCATGTGCCAACCACTGGAAGACCGAGATCTTGTTAACGCGGTGTCAAACTGAAATTGGTCTGTTAATGTTTACCAACCATTATTAGTTCCATATTTCGTCATAAAACAGAATTGCGTGTAAAGAAATGTGTTTGTGAATGCGTCTTATTAGCTACGAGCTAATGCTAGCTTCTCGCTAAAGCGCATAGTCTTTCCGCGTTGGTTCGTGTTGTGCTAAACTAGGTTTATTTGCACCACAGACTTTCATTCTGAAACTTGAGTGTATATGATGAACCCAATTGCGGAAACCGATTTTATCATGTGGATAAACCTTGGAGAACTGATCACTCAAGTGCGTCTTAACATTTTGATCTGTGCCACTTATTGCTGCTTCTCACACATCTCTTAATCTCTGTACTACAGGTATCTCAAGGGACAACTGGCACAAACGCCGTAAGACCGGTGGCAAACGTAAGCCCCTCCACAAGAAGAGGAAATATGAGCTCGGGCGTCCTCCTGCAAACACCAAGGTACCTGAAGAAGCATGTGTAACTATTTAAATGTTGCTTGACCATGTGAGTGATGTAAACACATCCTTAGGTTGGTCATTTTTGGCCGTTCTGGTCAAATTCCTTGACCTTCCAATGTTAGGATTAGTCATAGTTACGCTGACACAACATTTTAGTCCTGAATTGTCTCAATAGGTCTGTGTGTTATGCTTTTATGTGTAAAATGTTTTTTGTCTCTTTGTAGATCGGACCTCGTCGCATCCACACAATAAGGGTCCGTGGTGGAAACAAGAAATATCGTGCCCTCAGGCTTGATGTGGGCAACTTCTCATGGGGCTCAGAATGTAAGTGTTTTTGTGTAGTACTGTTTGGAAAGATGTATACTCTTAAAAACAAAGGTGCCAAGTAGCACTAAAAGTGTTTCTTTGCCCATAATCATAGGGGCACCACTTTAAGTGCTATATAGCATCTCAAATAGTGCCATGTATGCCATATAGCACCTTAACCACTCCAAAGAACTGCTGAAGAACCACACAGGTGCTTAAAAGTTGCTCTCTGTGGAATCAGGGCTATATAACACCTCCAATGGTCCTACATGGCACTATCTGAGGTGCTTACAGTGCTATTCAGCACCTTTTTTTTTTAAGAGCGTATAGTACATGTCAGTCTTTCGATGAAGATAATTTGCCCAGTTCTGCTACTGAATGTCTTTGATGCATATCCTTATGTTCTAACTCTGAGAAAGCCATGTTTCTGCCGAGGTTGTGCTGGAAGTTTCATTTCAAGCTGATGTTAAAAATGTTTTGTCAATGATTACAGGCTGCACTCGCAAGACTAGGATCATTGATGTGATCTACAACGCCTCCAACAATGAGCTGGTGAGAACTAAGACCCTGGTGAAGAACTGTGTGGTCCTTGTGGACAGCACTCCTTTCAGACAGTGGTTTGAGTCTCACTACGCCATCCCGCTCGGGAGGAAGAAGGGTGCCAAGCTGGTAAGTTTAGGCAATATGTTAAATAATGTTTGTCTTTCTGTGATGATAAACATTGTCAGTTCTGCTACTGAATGAAAGTGATGCAGCTTAAGACTCTGAGAAAGACTTACTTTAAAATAAATTGTTGTGAAGTTTATTTTCTTTATGCAGAATCCGGCATTAAAAGCTGGTAAAGTCGCTAATTGTTTGATTTATTACAGACCCCTGAGGAAGATGAGATTCTGAACAAGAAGAGGTCCAAAAAGGTCCAAAAGAAGCTTAATGATCGCAGAAAGAACAGCAAGATCAGCTCTCTATTGGAGGAGCAGTTCCAGCAGGGAAAACTGCTTGGTAAGTCTTGTTCCAAGGTCTAAATAATGTTGTTATAGTGAAATGATGAAACCTTTAACCAGTTCTGCTACTGATACCACAGTGCTGAATTATAACACTTCTGACACACCCAGATGTTGCCTGCATCAGTGTTTGTTTATTGATACATAAATGCTTAATGTGTGTTTGTGGTTTGTGTCTTCACAGCCTGCATTGCCTCCAGACCTGGACAGTGTGGTAGGGCTGATGGCTACGTCCTTGAAGGAAAAGAACTTGAGTTCTACCTGAGGAAAATTAAGGCCAAGAAAGGCAAATAAATGTACAGCTCTCTTTGATACAGCCATTAAAGAAAATACCCCAAATCAGCATGTTGTGCTTGACTTCATTTTTTTTTTTTTACGTTGCATCATCATTCTTGTAAGCTGATTAGAAGGTAATTTTCCCAGTTTGTCTTTTTGCAAAGATTAAAACCAAGAGTGTGTTGGTTGTTTTTAATATGGCATCTTTCAGATTTTTTTTTCCTTGAGGAAAGTTGATAGTTTTTGTAATCTTAAATGGTTAATAACCTCTTATAAAAGTGTCAAGTGTTGTGTGGTGCCCTGCTTTCATTTGTCATATTGAGTATATCTGAAAATAAATCTGTTGAGGTTTAACTAGTTTTTAATGCATTAGGTTCACATTGTCAGAGTTAAGTTTTAGAATAATGCTATGCTTTTTGATTACAATTGCTTACATTTTTATATTCTCTATACAAACATAAAGTACACAATTCTTCAGTTATGCACAGCAGTTAAAAAAATGACTTTGATCCACTGAGGACCATTTGAGGTCTGATAGATGGTTTGTAAGTAACAATTAAATGGTATCATTTTAAGATGCGAATGGGAATTATACAGCTGAAACGTTTGTCAAAATTACAAAGATTATATTATTGTAATAAAATAAAGTTAATGCATATTTTATTTAGGGTTCTTGGTTTGCTATTCCTATGGTTTCAGGTGATCTCAAAGGTTCTTCAGGGTGGTCATGTGTTAATATGTTTTGTAGTTGAGATGATGATTGCATGCTGGTCTTTGAAGGGATTTCAAGTGCTCTGACAGAGTGCTCATCTTTACATTTTGCTCTACAGCAAAGACATCGCTGATGTGTATTCTTGCTCTTTTGCTTTTTCATTTTGTGTGTAGTTGGCCACACACTGATGGCAAGCATTGTTGTTTTGGGGGTTGACACAGGTTCCTCATTTTCATCCTCTAATATCCTAACAAACAGATAAAAATGAAAGAAAATTCAATGTTTCAGAGTGGATCTTGCAAAATTAAAATATTTTTAACTTGTTTTGATTTCTACACACACAGCATTCTGATATGGAGTCTGAACTTAAACATCAAAATTAATGTGCAGAAAAACAGAATTATATGAGATACAAAACAGACTGCCAGCATTACATGAACTACTAAATATCTTGACAAAAATCATACCCCTTGATACTGTTGGAACTTATCATTTACCTCATGTCATGTGCTGAACCCATGAATACAGGTTTTGTTGTGGCAGAAGGATAAGAGAGACCCTTATCCACCCAATATTTGTCCTTCTCAAGAGGAGGAAGATTTTGATACATGTCATCCACTGCTAACATAGAAACCTATAAAAAATTTGCAAAAATTGTCAAAAATTATTTCAATTAAAAAGTCTGATTTGTGGATAGAAATATATTCATTTACTGACCTGAATGTTGCGATCTATAAGTTGGTTGGTTTCAAAATCATCATCGTCTTCTCCAAATGGGTTGATAATGAGTTCCCCTACCTGCAAAAACACATTGCACCATCAATATCAATGAAATCACACCACTTTGTAGAACTAAATATGATCATAAACATGCCTTTAACCAGCCAGCATAAAAGAAGAATTCAAGGAGCGTGAAAACGGGGACATACAGGTCCAAATCCCGCTGTGCCAATCACGATTCTCAGGTTTAACAAACTGTCTCCCAATTAGACAGAACATAAAGAAGGAGTACACAGCCAATGTTACAACCTGCATACAGACAACACAGAGATGAGGTCCAGTCAATAAACTAAACCCATAAAAGTGTCGGATGAGCATTCTGTAAAGGATGTTTTACCTGTGTGTACACCAGTGGGATGCTGATCCAGTCATAGTGAAACAGCATGCTGCATTTTGACCTGTAGTTATTCAGCTCCTGGAAAACAGGAAGATTAAATTGTGTACCTTTTGCACATATACATCATCTTGACATGTTTAAACACACTTACATCCATAAGCAGTCTTAACGCTATATCATCTTTGACACGGCCCTCTCTTCTTGCCTGTGAAGCCAAGTTTGCAAACCACGTAAGTGGCATCCAGTATTTGTTGAAGTCAGAATACAGATGATTCAGTTTCTTGAGCTCCTCTATGGTCATAAATCCTGCATTTAAAACAATGTTTTTGTCATGACAATCTATATAATTACCATTTTAATTAATTTTCTTGTTTTGATATTACAATGTGTGATCCACTTATCTTGAGAGCAGCTAAACTGAAAGGACAGACACCAGCGCTCCTTGTCTAACAACATTTATTTTTCCCTTATCTCTCAACAGTTTTCAAAAGTTAAATAAGATCTTACCTGCTTCCACAATGTCCTCCAACGTTGGATACCGCTTACGTACTCGTGTACTGATGGAACGCAGGATAAGAACAGATGACAGGTTTGCGTACCTCATGAGCGTACGCCTCAGCAGACGCCCTCTTTCATCTGTGCCATGAACATTTCCAGATACAACCATCATGAGGTTATCTGGAAGGGGAAAGCTTGTATACTGACCCCACCAGCGCTGAAATGCCTGTGTGACGTAGAACCCTAAAACAAAGCGCAGACCCGTTTAACAGTACAAGCAATCCTAACAGTATTAGAGTTCCTCTTGTCAAAATGTTTTTGCTCACCAAGAACGAAGGACATTGGAATGAGTTTTGCAAACTTGTTGCAATGCCGTGCTAGTCGCTCAAATAATTCCTGCTGTTCATTGTTGAGGACACATCTGTAAAAGTCAACATGTTGATGAAACTTAATCCGTCAGATACATTTAATGCAACATTTTAAACATAAGAGATGAAGAATCTTTACCTTTCAACCTAAATATACTGAATCAAACTTGCTAAGATACCTTTGTGTCCATTATAACATGGCATTTTCTAGCATCTTAAGTTGAGAAATTATCTTCTTAAATCAGTTAAGCTACTTAATCATAATTAATGTACCTTTAACACTTTCGAGATTTCGAGCAAAGAAACATCTGCTTTTTTCTCTACTTGTAAGTTGGTTTGTACCTCTCAGTCAAAGTCTGAATCTTAGCATTTAGAAATTCAAAATGTTAATACTTAACATTTAATTATTAATAAGAACATTTCTTGGTACCTGTATAGAACACTTAAGAAGCCGTACAGTAAGCAGAAAACCAGGAATTCTCTGTACAAAAGCTTGTAAATGCTTCCTTTCCATCTGAAGAGCAGCTTTGAGAATCCTCCAAACCGAGCATTAGCCACTTTGAGAGTGTAGGATACAGTCATGTTGCAACACTAGAGACAACACAAAGAATAAGAAACTTTAAAAAAGCTGACAATTTTGTCAATGCACTTTAAGCAATTATGTAATATTATATTTCACACCTCAATGTTTCAAGTCTGTATACCTTCAAAAATAAAAACGACACCTCCTGTATTCTTCTTTATATCCCTCTCTTAAATATGGACCAATCTATGTTGTGATTTATGGTTTGGGAACCCAGTTTAAGGAACAAGTCAATATACTGACCAGAATCACACTGTTCTCATCATTTTGAGTGATTACCGTGGCACACACACACAGCAAATTTCTAATTTATGACTGGGCATTTATCACTGTCTATGTATTTGCCAAAGATTTTGCTCTTTGTTTAGTTTAGTGTTTCAGTAGGTAGTTGTGTTTTCAAGGTAGTTGTGTAAGGACATGTTGAAGAAGTTGATTTCCTGGTCTGTCCCAGGGGGTCTGTATAGCAGCATGTGCAAAGAAAAGAGTTTGTGGGTATGTGTTCAGCACATACAATAAAATTTTGATTGCCTGAATTGTCTTAGTAAACAAAAAGGACAGTAGATGCGGTGTACTTGAATAACTCATAAATCCACTGTCACGTCACTGTAGTAAAACTATTCTCGTGTGAACTGTTCTCAACAAACACACACCCGAAACACAGTGATTTTAAAAGTAGTAGTGCTCTTATCCAAATGTTCAATCATTAAGATTGTCATGGGATAAAGCTTAATTTGTTAATACTATATTACACCATAATTAGACCATATCATATAACAACTTATGGACTCATGTTGAGACATTGTCACCAATAATGCCTAAAGAATGTTCTTGAAAGAAGATATGTTCAAAAGGTTTTAAGAGATGAAAAGATTAAACCTAAATTGCCTTGGTTCATAAACTAAATTGTTGTATTTTTCTTACAAAAATATTTCTCATACAGACATAAATCTCACATTTCAACTACCTACAAGTCAAATATCATGTTAAATTCTCAACAAAAAAAAAATCAATCCAATATTCCAATTTAATCGTTTTAGTCAATTTCAATCAACAGAGGTTTGATTCACTAGAAAATAAACACCAGGAGGCGCTCATGAATGACATTAATTCAGCACACTGACTGTGGACTACAATGGTGACATTAGTGTGATGAATACAGGCAAAACATACAAACCCTGTATGTCATTAAAACCCTGTATATGATTCTTAAGAAAGATATTTTGCAAAACCTTACCGGCACCCATTGACTTACATTGTACATTGTGTCCATACTATGAAAGTGAATGGGTGCCGGTAACCAGCGTTTTGCAAAATATCTTCTTCTGTGTTCTGCTGAAGCAAGAAAGTCATACAGGTTTGACATGACATGAGGGTGAGGAAATAATAAAATAATTTTATTTTTGAGGAACTATCCCTTTAAAGGAGCACTATATAATGTGCACTATAAGGGAAGAGATATTCTCTTCAGACATTTATATGGGATGGTTATTTTATCAAAGTATTTGAAAAAAGTCACAATGAAATAGAATCCAATAGAGCCTAGCTATAATCATACATGCATGTTATGAATTGCTTTACTAACTATACACAGTTGCACTCGTAAAAATGCATAAAAACCGTATTAGGACAGGAAAATAAATTAGCGTATCAAGTTTTAAAAAGGAGAAGAAAACACTTTACATACTTTCGCTGTTTTGTTCTTAGACTGAAGGCTGTTGTCCAAACAAATGGTATTTTGGCACAAATTCATCTGTAACTTGGTGCCAACATACAGGTTGCATGGCAGGCTTTTATCCTTTAAAACCATGAAAACATTATAAAATACACAAGACACAGATATTAATAAAGATTCACTAACTAGAAAACTAGAAAAATGTGGTTTTAGGTGGTGAATTATTGTAAGATGGGAGCAAGAAACCATATAAATTTTAGGAACCTAATACTCTATTACTCTATTTTAAAGACATTTTACTTTTATGAAAAGATTTGTCCAACATAAAATACATGAAATGCACTGCTTTAAAATGTCTTCATTCAGTAATGAAACATGCATTACACTCAAACAATCATCTATTTTGGGCAACTTAGCATGATCCAGGTCATTTTTTGTCTGTAAGAAATATAATTAACAAAGTACCTTTTGGTAAACCATGAATTAAATGTCTTTATTTTGCCATGCAAAACTGTGACAACAATGATTATGCTCATAAACTTATGAATTGTATTTTGCAATAGTGGTTTAAAGCAGTTTCTAAATGAAAGAGCAGTAAATTATAAAGCTTCAAGTGTAATCTTGTGTGTGTTAGGGCAGGGTTGTAAAATAGAGATTCAAAACTCTAAAGTGTACACACACCCCACAATAACTCTCTCTCTCTCTCTTCTGAAGCCGGGCAGGTAAAGATTCCTGTCAGCCCATTACAGTGTTCCTAGTTTTACTGTGACTGAGTAACCCAATGCTATAATTACAAACTCCCACACAGGAGGAAATCAGAGCTAGGTTTTTATTACTGTTGAGTGATTTCAGCCACTAATGAATAGGCTGGGTCATTATGGGGACACAGAGGCAGATAAATAGTGTCTTGTAAAGGCCAGTGTGAGATTTTGAAAGCGGTATATTCGGTATATATTTGGTCCCTTGAGTCAGATGTGTCTAAGAACAATAAACAAAATTGAAATGATATTCACACGAAGTTTCTTTTAAACAAGCAACAATATGAGCACTAAAACAGAAAGAATTCAACAACAGCCTTAGAAACATGAATGTCAAAGCATTTATATGAAGAAATAAATACTTTAACATTTTCAGCACTGTTTTCTTTAATACTTTAAGACCTTATATTAAATTTATACAGAAAGTCACATCCAATAACTATGCAAAATTTAAAGTTTTGCATCAAACTGCAAACAGGTAGTTGATAAATGTATATGTCCTATGGTGTAACATACAAGAAACATAGAAGAAAATAACAATTAAGATAAATCTTTCTCACCCTATTTGTAACTCAAGCAATTAGGATAAATCTCTCATGCTACTTGTATATTTTTTGCTGTCACACCATAGGACACAGTGACATTCATTTGTCAACTACCCAAATATCTGTGTTGTTTAGGCATTCTTTAAAAATGTGTTGTTGAATGTGTGGATTACTAGATTAATTCTACCATTTTGTTTATATATTCACCCATCACATAGAAAATAACATGCATACAGTTCACAGATCTTTTGATTTTTAGCCTTGCCATTCTTTCCAAATCTGCTAATGTTACATTTTGTTTGCTGAGTCAGCCTGATTTTATCTAAAATGATCTTTAATTAGAGTATTTTTAACACACTAAGAGTACATTTATAATTAAAAAGATAAAGAAATGATTGCACATTGTAAATTGACAAAAATAATGTGCATTTCTTAAGTTCAGCATGCAGTCAAAGATGTTTCCAATGCCCCTATAGCAAAGACCATAGATTTAATGTTGAATCAATGTTTTACCATTTTCAACATTGATCTTCTAAATATATATATTAATTATCTTTGCTATCTGGGGTACTAGCCAGATCCTACAAAAAATGTTCATTGTTTTTAACATTTACAGTGTTACACAGATAGTAACCCTATATAATTTGCTATGAAAGATAAATGTTAGCTCATCCTACATTAAAACAGTGAATTTTAGCAAAGCGCTTGGTTGACTTATGATGGATTAGATCTTATTCTAGAATTTCCTTGAATGCAAATAAAACTAAAAAAGTTAAATGTGACACCCAATACATCTACACTGTAACTGAGAAACAGTATGCATTACAATAACAACAAAATATAAAAGCGCAAAAATGACATAAACGAAGAACAATGATACAAATGTAGATTTAATGTAACTATCCAGTCAACAGCAATATAATAGCTTATCTTGGCATCAGACTGATTAAGTCTGCAAACAGGCTCTTTTGACACATGATCGTAGCAGTGCAGTTTTTTTATTCCTGTATGGAAATGCATTGGTTATGCACTGGTTCAGTAACTTCCTTTTGGATACAAATGTTTATTGTACTCTGCAGCACAAAAAACTCCAATATACCTGATAGTTTTTTTGGGAATATTTTAACCAAACACACATCAAAGGCATCTTCTCAGACATTTCTCTGATGTCACGAGAGGTCCACGCTCTCATACTCTCCATGATCTGAGTCTTCAATCTCAATCCCAGGAACTAAGCTGTAGTATTCAGTAGACTGGGTCAGGTAAGCTTTCTCCCGATCCGCCGAGTCCTTCATCACCTCCGTCACACTCACTGTGTCCAGATCCTGTTTGCCTGCAGTTCCCTCCGTGGAGCAAGTGGACGGCGGAGGTGCCAGTGAGTCCACTGAGCCCAGTTTGATCTCCACCTCCTCGTAGATGTCCCGAGTGCTGCCTAGCAGGTTGGATGAAGGCTGAAGCACAAGTTGGTTTCTCAGTATGACCTCTTTTCTGTTCTCAGCAAATATAGCTGACTCCCCAGTGGGGAGTTTGGCATGAGGCCATCGTCCATTGCACTGTGAGATGTTTGACCTTTTGCGAGCTGGGCTGAATGACGGTGTCTCTTTCCTCTTCTTCTTCCTCCCACAGCACCAGCAAAGCACCAAACTGAGGAGGAGAAGCAGAGGAAGCAGGATGAAGAGAGGGGTCAGGTTGGCCAAGTGGCACACATCACTGTTCTGCAATGACCATACCATCCGTCCTGCTAGACTTTGAGGAGATCCACAGGTCAGATTACCCACAAGGCTCTGAAGGCTGCTGGAGTTGTCATGTAGACCACCCTGGAGCTTCTCCAACAGCGAGCATGTGCAAGCCCAGGGGTTCTCCAAGAGCTCCAGATGCTCTAGTGAAGACTTAAGGACTGAACCCGGGAGAAAGCTCAACTGGTTCCATCCGAGGATCAGCACCTGCAACTGTTCAGAGTTCTGCAGAAATCGCTGTGGCAGATCCTTCAGATAATTCATCCCCAGGTCCAGCACCTCCAAACTGTAAGCTTTAGTGAGGAAGTCAGGTGGAAGAGATGTCAGTCTGTTCTGACCGAGATACAGCTGTCTCAATGAAGTGGGGGCATCTCCAACATCACTGTGATCAATGTGACTGATATTACAGTTCGTCAGATCCAAAACCTGCAGGTTTTTCTGTGACATGAAAGCAGCCCAGGGCACCTGGTTAAATGTGGATCCTGAGTAGTTCAAGCAGCAACTGTCACTGGCCACAAATGATGGAAAACGAGTCAAGACGGTGGCTGCTGGACATCTGCATCCTCCAGCACTTCCTTCAGTCACATGCAGCATTTGAAGAATGCCTGATGCACACAACAAGACAAGACCTGCAAAAATGAAACGCAAGAACGAATTAGAAAATTTTACATTTATACTTCTTTTTAAAGGGACAGTTTACCAAAAAATTAAAATTCAAAAGTTCAAAAACAACATTTTCCATAAAAACCGACCCAATAGCTCAAATTATAAATAATTTTTGTTCGCTTACAGATTTGAATTGAATATACTATATAATATATAATGTAGTATATATAAGTATATATATAGAGTATATATAAAATATATACTCCTGTGTTAAGCTGTTTTAAGGAAAAGTGATTAAATCTTCACCACTATTGCCACTAAATGAAATGGCAAAAATATTAATAATTATTTCCAAACAGGTTTACTTTAACACTCCTACTCTGTCTAAGGCTCTGTCTTGAGTCATTGGTGTACAAGTCAAACCACTCAAACAAAAACAGCAATGTTGTAAAAGCGCCATTATTTGCTACATCTTATTCTACATATATTGTAAATTGTATTTGTGAAGAGCTTTGTGCATGTGTATTGTATTTCCTGTCTTTCTGTTATGTTCTTGCTTGAACTCCAGGGATCTTCTAGCTCAGGTTGAACAGAGAGCTAAAGATCCCATGTGCATAGCAACACTGCCAAAGCTTCTGCACTGTTGTCATTTGTGTGAGAGTTGGCATGGTGATGAGATGAGTTTGGGATCAGGAGTCCACGGTTCACAAAGAAACATCTTATCTGGCAACCGTGCTGCTCACGGTTGGTTGGGAACTGAACAAATATGTAACATATCCTTTGACGGCTTTTAAGAAAATGCTTTGTTTTTGTGTATAATATACTTTCCTGGTTTGTGATCACTGCCTTTATAATAATATGTTGTTAAAATTGGCTCATCCATTTTTAGCTTTAATAGTAAAGATTTGTTAACCCAAAAATCTTTAGTTATCGTGCTCTAATCCTTTTCCCCCACTGTAAGACTGTAGATGTTTTTCTCCCACCAGTACACCATCAGACTTTCCTGATATAAACAATGGGAGTGGAATGTGCAAAGCCCTGACAACACAGAGGTTCCACACCAGGAACGAGGCGCGAGGAACCGAGCCAAGCGGCCCAGCCCACAACCCTAACATGCAGAACTGCTGAAACACTCATTTCAGTACAGATATCATCAACAGGTGTTTGTTTACACAACACTGCTCTTTTTTTTTTTTCTGAAGAAAACTGAAACTATTGAGCTATTTCATCAGTACAAACAAAAAACATGCCATAAATACACATATAGTTAGTTTACTATTAGTTAATAGCAGGTAATAGATACGTTAAATTTAGAGATTTAATCAAATAATGTCCAAACCCAAATTAAGTCATTTATAATAAGTCTTAAATGTGTTATTTAATGCCATCTGTAGTGGTTATACCAATGATATACCAAGTTTTGCCACCGACTCAGCAAGCAACTATAACGAAACAAGATCCCAAATTTCCAGCTAAGTAGATAAATGCTTATCTCTTGTGTACGCAAACACACAAACCTTTAAACTCAATATAATTGAACAAATCTACTTTTTGCTTCTCCTTTCTTTTTACTATGCAATAACAGTTAAAGCTGAAATTCATACATATAATATATGTGGACCTTTATGAAAATGACTAATTTACTTGGGGATAGAAATTAATACATAAAGACAAAATAAAGAAACATCTAAACAGTCAAAATCATTACATTCGTTTTGAATGATTGAGTTATCCCTTTATTGTGCAATGGGGATCAATTCAGAAAGGTTAAAGGTAAAAGTAAGTGTGTTTGGAGCACAAGGTTTGTTCAGACTAAACACGCATGCTAAAAATTATCTTTGTAAAGTTGAAACGAATGCATTAAGGCGATGGGTATAGTCAAACTTATCCTACATGATCTCATTTCAGAACAATGAGAGCTGTTACACCCAGTTCACCAATTTCCTCTCACATAGCGGATCTTTTATTTCACTCATGCGCAACTTCACAATCAGTCTGCTTAACGCTGATAAAACAACAAAAAATCTATGGAAAACCCATTTCAATTATAACTGCAATGTACGAAACGACAACATAAGCGGTTTGCCATTCACAAATTAACTATATCATTTTGGCAGAAGCACCCAATGGTCCATAATTTAAGGATGCAATTTTACAAAAGCTTGCGCGCATGTAGTTTATTGTTCGGGAACTAACTGTACAAGTGCAAATAGTATGTAAATGTGACTCTTACCTTCAGGTGTCATAACGTGACCTGTTGCTCAGTGCTGTGCCCTGTGAAAGAGCTGTCATTTAGTTACATAGATCCACAACACAAGACTTACAGCAGCGGCTGTACAGTATGTGTGCGCGGGGCGTGTCCTCATCCATACAACACTGAGCGGAATGTGCAAATTCACCTTCCTGTGAGTATGCGTGAGGGTTAGGGGATACAATAAACAGTTTGTACAGTATAAAAAGTCATTATGTCACTTACTGAAATCTGAAATCCTTTAAAAACTGAACTTACTATATTTCCTTCCAAAAACGTCGTATCTACTCCTAACCTATTGATTAACGTTAACTAATAATCTGACTGATCCAAAACTCATCCATCATCAAATTCTGTAAAAAAAAAACATTAGCTGCTGTGTTCATACAACTTTTTCACATTTTAAACAACGTGTCTTAAGCTACACTGTATTTTTTTGTCCATTCAGAAAACCTTATTCATGTTACTTATTCATGTTTAATCATGTTCTGGTCTGCAATGACATGGGTGATTGAATGATAAAAACATTTTTTATTTTGAGTGAACTATCCTTTTTAAGCATACAAACACTAAAGGGGCTAAGAAGCTTTTTAAGAGTTAAATGTAACCACTAGATGGCAGCATTTTACTAGTAATAGTTCATGAAATGGCACGCAATCCGCTGTACGTAATATTTCAAGATAAAACAACCAATAAAAGTACACTTCCATGTTGTTTTATGCTTGAGACCAAATGATCATGTACTAGTACTCGAACTTAGACGGCATTGAAAGCATCAACTTTTTACAGGAATTATTACAAGTGCTAATCATACCTATGACAGTTTTATTAAATGACTTCTGCATAATTAAAAGTTTGACTTTAGCATATATTTCGTAATATTTGGTATAGATATCAATACGTTTAGTATTAGTTCTTGGTCAATCCTTGTTAATCATTATTAGTTTATGTATTTGTACCCACACGTGCGCATGCTTTTTTGTTGCCATTAAAATGTCACTAAATAAATCAACAACGGCAAACTTTATTTAAGAAATATTAAATTTATTTAAGAAATAATACCAGATTGTCTCATCATATAATGTGATGCTGGCATCACACAGTGTATATGAGATATACAAATTAATATACAAAAAAATTATATATAGAATTGTGTCATGTGACCAACTCAATGTAAACAGCGTCTCTCCTCAACACTCTCTAGTCTTGGCACATTAATCATAAAAACTTACAGTGTGTATTTGAATCAAAACAGGCTACATCATCATCATCATCATAAGCGGTGTTGTCATTTAAAGAGACGGTCTTATCTCTGACTCACTGCTGGAGGAATCTCAGAGAGGACGTGGCCCCAGCACACATTTCTGTTTAGTGAATCTTCATACAGAGTTTCACTTTCTCAAGGACTCTTGCCTTCACATCGCCCCACACTTAACAAATCACTCCTACGCTGCTGCTCCCAGGTGCGGCGGATCAAAGCCATTGCTCACTTTTCCAGCTACTAAGAGCAGATCTAAATGAGACAGCGGTCATAGATGCCAACCGGAACAGGACAGGGAGGGGGGTGATTTCCACTCCCTGCAGAGACATCCTGGGTCAGACTGTAGCCTGCAAATAGAGAAAAGTTGCAGAACTGGACCAGGAATAGAGGCGAGCAACTGATGAGAAATGACTGACACTTGCCAGAAGTGAAAGGGAATCCATTTTGGTCAAAATCGCACAGTTCATCTCTTTCGTTACTGGGAATGTGCTTGAGGCGATTACAAGAGGCCTGAAAAACTAGGCAAAGACAGAGACATCAAGTAGGATTGAATTAGCTAAACACAATTATATATCTGCTTTTAGATTTATTTGAGCATTGTTTGATTTTATTATTCATCTGTGGCTGTGAAACCAAATTTATACATCCTTGTTTTTCCAATAAAAGAAGAAACATCTTTTTTCCATTAAATCACATCAATATTTAATTAAAGGATTTCTGGACCATCCTAAAATTCCCATTGTGTTTACAGAGGGATCTAAACATCTCCTTTCCAGCTTAGGTCTGGTTAACATGCACATGGATCTGATTAAATGATCTAATTTAGTGGTTCTCAAGCTGTCGTTTAACACTGATTTAAAAGAGCCAGATTTAAATCATTACCACTTGTTATTATAATTTAACCATGTAGACAATGGGAAACGAGCAAATGCAGCTATAAATCTTTAACAGCAACAATGGCTCCTTTCATGAAACACTCTCTGTGTTCCCGTAAGAGAAGACCTTCCTAAAACAGGCCGTAAAAGGAGGTATTTGTCCACCTACATTTGCTGACTAACGCTGCCTCTTTTTATAACGTTAATGCATATTCCAACATTAGTGCCAACATGTCGGTTTGCGGAAATATATAAAAAGTTGTGAATGTCATCACCAATTTTTTTAGATGCTAATGAATACAATAAAGAGCTTTACTTACCTGGCTGATTTACTGGTACTTCATTAAACATCTGGTTGAGTTTTTGATGTGGGGTTATGTGTTTGTCAGAGACGGACTGTAGCTCATTTGTACCGCTGACCAGGTTGATTCCACAAACCAACTGAGAATGTCTGAAAGAAAAAGAGAGTTAAAAATGAGAAAAAAACCCAAAATCTATAATCATAAATGCCTAATGTCTGTTTATGTTCTTATAGCTTAGCTGGTCGATTGTGTTTTTGAATACATTTAAATCACTTTAGAAAAGTAGTTTGCCATATGTGTAAATGTACCCTTTTATTGTGAATACATCAAAACCTCACAAAAGATTGTATTCCACACAATCCCACGCAAATGAATAACAGTCCGGATAGACATTTCTACATTAATCCAGTTTTGTGGAAATCAGTAACCAATGAAACAATATTACTATTTCAAATTGTATAACTCCAGGAATGTGGATGTACTTAGAGGAAAGCAACACCACACTCATATCCAGCCTGTGAAGAACCATCATGATGCACTTCATGTGGACTTCAGTGCTCATTATGATGACAAGGACTCATAAACAAGAGACGCTCTTGTCAATATGACTCACTTCTGATAAACTTGCACCACAGTGCCTGCCAACTAACCAGCCACAAAACATTGTTTACTTTCAATCTCCTTTAATGTAAATATTATATTGAGTTATGATTATGAGGTATGGGCACTCCTAAATGTTTGGTATGAGTAAAATTAAGTATAGGTTTAAAAAAAAGGGAATTATGAAATAAATGTCAGAAGAACAAAAAATAACTAATAAATATGGAATAAGTACAGCTGTGTTAAAGCATACATTGGGTGATATTATTTATATTTTTTTCATGTCTATATCTTATTGTTTAGCTTTTTTTATTTTGTTATATTTCTTAGTTAAAAATGTTAATGTTATTAATTGTTATTGTTAAATAATAATGTTGGTTGGGGAGACAATCAATTAAATATAAATTGTATAAATGTATAAATATTTAATTTTTTTTCCACTATTTTTACTGAGTGACATAATTTTGTACAATGTTTCAAATAAGTGGAAGTATTCACTGCTTTTATTTTAGATTTTGACTGTGCAACAAATTCAGGAGAGAGTCCCATCACTGGACTGCGCAGCACGAGAGGCAGATAAGTGATGTGTGAGGGAGCTCTGCAGTGAGAGTCGTGTACAGCAGAGAGTCTGTCAACACAAAAAAATGTTTAAAAAAAAACAATTGGATACTTGTATAAAGTATGTATGAAAAACATAATAGTGCTTTGGCAAAACAAAGTTTTTTTTGATGCAATTGATACTAAGCTATAATGATTCATATAATGGCAAACAATAGCCTACATCAAAGCAATTTAAAACTGGTTGTTTGTTTTTAGATTTATAATGAGCTTTACACAGGCAAGATTAAGGTCTAATGTAACACAAATGAAACTAATGCCACAAAGATTAAGAGATTTAATCACTGTGTCTTTGATTATCGTGTACCTCCTCTAGACTTAAAAACATACAGTCCCAGCATGCAACATCTTCAAAGCACCTCATGTGTTTAAAAGTCTTCTTTTTAACACATACACCATGAAAGTTTCATTCAATTACATGTCCATGAATTATCCAACAATATTACTAGATTAAAATTTATTTAAGAAAGTGTTTATTTTAGTGCTTTGACTTCCCAAATACATTTTTGAAAGTCCCAAAATTACTTGTCTGCTAAATAAATATTTGTAATTTTAAATTTTACTGTAAATGAATGTCTCATCATTATGATAAAACAATTTGTTTTAGATAAAGAGTGTTTTGTTGCATTGCACAGGTAGGGCATAATAACTATGTACTGTACTACACTGTACACTAAATGTTTTTTTATTTTGTCAAAAATACTAAATGACAATGCTAATAAAGGCTGACATTATTTGCAAAGGTAAGCCAAGTAATTACCATCAAAATAGCCCAAGGCTATCTATTATAGTATTATTCCAAAAGAAAACCCATCAATATATACACACACTCACAAAAAGAAATGAACCATAATTCACATTCAACATCTCATTTTTCATAAAAACGTTTTGAAATAACAATAATACTGAGTAATCAAAGCATACTAAATGGTTCATATTTGCCAAAAGAAACACATTTTGCAATGGGATCAGATTCTGACGGCAGAGGTTAGGAAAGATAATTGAGTTATAAAGTGTATAATATCTTTCAGAATCCATTTGGGAGAAATGAGCTTTCTGCTCATGTTGACTTTGATTTGGCACAAACCGCTTTAAGGTTTCTGTTACATAGTCACTGTTAAAAAAGCTGAAATCTGGCAGTCTGTTGAGTGTTAAATCTGATTTGTTATTTGATTAAACACATTTTCTGTTTACTGCCGCACTTTTTGTTACATTCAATTAATGAATTTAAATCTGGCAATAAACAGCATGTTTTAGACTGTGAAGAACATTATGACATAAAAGGATGAATAATATTTAATAATAAAATAAAATTATTATAATATTTAGTTTCTTTATTCTCTATAGGTCAGATAAGGAAATTTGTGATAGTAAGCATGTTAATACCTTAATACAAATGGTTATATTTCTACTGAAACACGTAAGAAAAAAAATGCAAGTCATGCCAGGATAACACAGATCATTGGGTTATGGTGTGTAATAGCATAACAGTGTGCAACAATAATAAAGATAAATAAAAATTAAATAATGAGAATTGCTATAGTCAAATCCTAGTCATTCATATGACTGTTTTAAAGTGGCCATAAATGCCAATACTGTATAAAAACTTTGCAAGAAAACACCTTAATGATAGATCAAACATATTCTCCATCTGCAAATATCTACCCAAGAGTCAAACAGAAAGAGCAAGAGTAGAGGTCACAGGTTAACTGTATGTTTAAAAAAGACACAATGCACAATGGTAATATTTTTCAAATAAAGAAACATGTGTTGCTTCACAATGTTTTAGTTCTCAGGGCAGAGAGGATTTGCTTCAATCACACTGGCCTTGCCCTTTTAATGGTCACATGTTAAAGTGCTCTGATCGAGGCAAATATGTGTAATGCAGATGGACTTCTCCAGCCAGTGACAAATAGCCAATCAGCCACAAGTAAAATTACTCCCATATGCATCAAACTGGGCAATTTATGTTTTGCAACATTCCCTATGTTATTTCCAGATTCGGTCAACAGCGATCAAACGTAGATGTCCTGCCAGCAATTTGAATTGCAACACTCATACAATCATAATTGTCATGTTTATCATGCCCATACTGACAAATGTGCCGACACTCACCTCGGCTGACTGATGTTGTTATTCGACAGATGGTTGTGACGCTCCATGTTGCGGTGTCTGTTTGACTGGTCCAGACTCATACTAGTGTCTCCAGCTAATGTTCTGCTGCAGGATTCATTGTTCTCTGAGAATGCTGTAAACAAAGAGAAGAAAAATCACAAATAAGATCTATTTAAAGGTTGTGGCTTTTAGTTTGACTATTATATATTATTTGAAGAGTCATCTATTCTTCATTTGTTGGGTATTATTGCTCTTGGTTTGTGCATTTTAATTTACAGAAATCCTGTAACTTATGAAAGGTATGAAGTGTCCTAAAAAGTGTGTTGCCTCTCAAAAATGTGCATCCTTTTTTATCACATCCATAATGCATGTATATTACCCTGATCTTTAATAAAAATGTGTATATATTTTATTATGTCTGGACTCTAGGAGGGTTTTAGTAAAATATTAACAGATGGTTCAATATATTGGTAATAAATACGTTCTCTGAAAATACATATTTCAATTTTGCCTGAAAATGTCACATCAATAATGCTAGAATTGTCCATGTGTTCACAGGCGCATCCAAATCTTTGTCCAATAAAATGCTTTATAGCACTTTATAATTTATTATGTTTTATTTCTACAGAAATGTAGGAACGTAGGAGTTACTATAAACCATAGCTGAGAACTCCAAGTTTCCTAAAAAAGCTACTTAACAAAATTTTGCTCTGGGAGATAAAGTCAAACTAAAGCCTCATAAAACTGAATATAACCAATCATAAGATTACAACATGTGTTGTATGTCGCACTGTTGCAGCAGTAGATTATAAAAAAGATGTTGAAGGAATCTATAAATACTTCATTGAAAGAATGCAATAATTGAATTTCAAATTTGACACACTGTATAGCATGAAGTGCACATGAAGTAAACATCACATCACCACATTTTCTGCCACCCCTCCTGATCCTTCTAAAGATTCATCTAGCTTAAAAAAGTAAGTAGACAGTGTAGTTATTCACATCTCACATACATTATTGAAAAGAAACAGTAAGCTGTTTGTTTCTCATTCAGCAGAACCAGCCCACTGAAATATTTGTGGCTTCTGTCTGCCTGCTACATCTCTCAGAAAAGCAGCGAGCCATCGAACACAATTAGCACAGAGAGCGCTGCTTAGGGATTTTCACCTAAGGTGTCAGTCAGTTGCCTTGTACTGTCAGACAGCTTCTTGACTCGGTCTCAAGCATTTGAAGGGAAAGTGTCTGGAATGGAAAGACTGTGAGGGACCTGCGTGGAACGGCTGCTCGCCCACGGTAGGGTCCCCGTAACCGAACAAACACTGAGCTTTTGAGCGCGTCGGAACAGCTGATGTCAGAAATAGTACGTTGTGCAAATGATGGGTATAGGAAAATGAGGAAGGGAGTGGATGAAACTTGCTGGTCTGAGCACATATGAAGCTGTTATTCTTTTGTTTTAATGTTTAATGCTTACAAGCGTATTAAATTATTTATCATGTTAAGAAAAAAACAAATCAACAAGCTTCCTTTCAAACATTTTCCCTGTATGTGATAAGTTTTTGATACATTTTGATAAGTTTTAGCAGTTAGAAATGACAACTAATTGTGCACTAACTGTAATATTAACTGTGATTAGTAAATGTAAATCTAAATCTTGTAAATATAATGCACAATAAAATATTGTAAATAATATACTGGAAATAACAATTGACAATCCAACATAGTATTTATTTCTGTTTAGTTGAATTAATGTATATTGCCTATAGAATAACTTACAATAATTCCATTTATTTATTATTAATAATATTATACAATTAATAATATATTTATTATTATTGTTATATTGTTTATTATAATCTACTGTATGTAAAGTTGCTTTGCAACAATGAAAATTGTGAAAAGCGATATATAAAATAATAAAATAACTTTAATTAAGAAATACCAACAAAACATGAGGCCTTTATTTGAGATTCTTTCTTTAAGACAAACACAGATAAAGGGTTTCAAATGCCTTCTGTCATACTCAGAAATCTAATTCGGCAAGTCTAAACCCAATTACTCATTAGCAATATGCTTACCAGTAAAGCTTTCCTTGTGAATGTTAGTAAGAGAGCCAGAGCACCTGTGGTCTGGGTTGTGTACAGCAGGAGTAGAGCCATGGAGATGCTGCAAGCCAAGGCACACATCCACAACTTCCTGCTCCACCTTATTGCGTAGCTGGCCCTGTCAAACCACACAAAACATATACACAAAATATCTACACACTGATCTTCTGCTATGATAAAACAGATGCCACAACCAGTTCTGTAGTCTTTGATTCCCAGGAAATGTCCTCAAAAACATAACTTGGATATACAGTAAGTCACATTAAAGTACAGTAAATGTAAACATGATGCTCGTAACATATTTTTCCCAGCGTGTATGGCTTGACTGAAAGCACATCGAAATCTTATTGAGTCTGCAACAACTTTCTGTTGTTAATCTGTATTCATTGGAGTATGTTTGCTATTTGCATGTCACATCTGGCCTCTTGAGGAATACAACTGCGCTGCTTATTAACTGTATTACGGGAACACATGTGTTCTTGCTTAGAATGCCATGGGAATACACAAAGATCTTTTCATCCTCCTTTCTTCATAGAGCAATAATAGCCCGTAAAACAATAGGTCTTTTCATCAAGGATCTCAGGGACAAAGATTACTGATGAAGTTAATGTATTAAACAATGTGACTTCATTTATCAGATCATTAGCCTTATCTAATTAGTTGCACATTGTGTGGGTTTTGTTGTAGAGTATTAAGTTATTAAGTGGATATGTGCTTGTTTTAATGTGTTTCTTCTAAATCTAACATGCACTTTAAATTGTTACCTTGTCAAGTATCTGCAGGGCTTTACTGGAGTGAGCCTTGATGTGTTTGCGCAAGGAGCTGGGGTCCGTGTAGCGTTTGGTGCATCCCGGGAGCTGACATGCATATGGTTTCTAACAGGAAAACGTAGCAAAAAGTGGGAGGCACAACAGAAGAGATGAATTAGTCACTCAAATGTCTCATTTGTTTATGTAAAAGCAATAAAGGAATTTTAATAAAAAACATATATGCTATGCAAACGTTAAGGGTCACTTTACTGAACTGAAAGGTTATAATCTTCTGAAGTATAATACTTCTCAAATCTTTTCATCAGAAGGTGTTTAAATGTAAAATTTTTTGTAGACAAGAATATAATTGTGCCAACATATAATTTTATTAGAAACCTAACTTTTTATTTAAAAAAAAAAAAAAAGTATTCAGTATTCAGACTAATACTGAATACTGACGAATAGCAACCAATATGAACCCGACAAAATGGAAACTTTTCTTAATATTGTTTAAAAAGCAAGTTAAAACCTCAAAAAATGGCTGATAAAATGTCAAAAATCTAGGCAAAAGGTGACAAAATATAACAAAGTTTCAGATATATTGAACTTTATATTTTTTATATAACGTCTTTAGTCACAAAATATTCTCAAAGTTACAGTTCTGTTATTTTATTAATAATCTTGCTATTACTCTAATATTATATAAACATCAACAAAGAATGCAAACCTTTGACCAGTAGTGTACAGTATGTGACTCTTGCTCACCATAGACAAATGAGACGTGTTCCTATCAGTATATTTTACTGAACATCTTTTAACATCATTATACTTATCGTTGTTACAATAGCCAATAAAAAAATAATTTTAAAGCTAAAAACAGCAACTAATAGTTTCCTCTCAAACTGAATTTTTTTTTTTTTTAAGTAGTTTAGAAAAACTGAAAGGAAAATAACTGTTTTAATCGTTTAACAGCCTTAAAGTTTGTACTCATAATATCTTATATAAGTCTGTCAAAGTAAAATATTTCCGGCTGGGAGGGAATCACTGAACTGTATAAACTTAAAATGTATGTACAACAGTGACTTTCTGGGCATGACCTGCGGTTTTCAGATGTTTCACATATCTACATCAAACAAATCCTCCACAGGATGTGACACAGGTGCAGAATGATACACAGAAAAGATTTAGTAAATATTAGGAAATTGTTGCATCTAAATTACACACACATGTCATCCTGAGCAACACAAATTCTATAAAACAATAATTAATAATGATGTGCTTCTAGCAACATACATCAGAAGTTTTAGCTGTATATTCGTAAAGTATGACAGTCTTATAGGGAGGAGGAAGAAAAGCTTTACTGGATCATTTTCTCAAAGTCTACAGGATGGGGATTAAAACATTGTTTTTATTAATAACACAAAGTGACATAATGATAACATCCCTGTTCAATCACTTACACAGATGTGTTCCACTCATTTATGACATGTGCAGTCTTAACTATTATAATCAAAACCTTATGGACTGCAGAGAATGAAACCACCCTGCTTAAATAAATCAGCTCTGTTGACTTAAGTGAGCTGAGGAAACAGATATGGTTGGCGGTCTGCTTGTTGCACAGTGTTGCAGATTGGCATTGGAGATGTGCAGTCAGGCTGGTAGATGCTGGAGTGTTTCTCTCATTAAAATGAAAAGAGATCTCTCAGCAATGCTACACTATAATTCCTTACTCTCAATTTTGAGAAAATAAAACCCTGTTATTTTAGGGGACTACTTTGTCTGGAAAAAGTGACAAGCTTGCCCTGCTTATTTATTTTCATTAATAGTGCTTTGGTTGATACATACCCTAATGCCTCAGAGCGGGAAAACAGAGGCAAAGATGTGAGATGAGAATTGAGAAAGATGTAAAGAAAGACACAAAGAAAGAACATGTGAAGAGCATTTCATTTCATCTTACAAGACAGACAGTGCTAAAGAATATAGTATATTTTGACATACACTTAGTGGCCACTTCTTTATATAAACGTGCTTCGTGATGACATGTAGTAGAAGAACCACTTTTGGCTGAAAGGTTCCATAAGAACCTTAAACATCCACAGAACATTTCTGTTTCACAAAATCTTTGTGGTGGAAAAAAGTTCTTTAGACTTCTAGACGTCACATGGGAAATTTGGGTTTCTAATTTAAAGGTGGAAATAAACAGAAAATGTCTGTATTTTACAAGCTTTTAAACATTAGACACACTATGACGTCAAAACTTTTGGTCAAAACTTACATACTAACAAAACTGTGATCTTGACCATGTTAATCATTTAATAAAAAGTTGTGTGAAGGTCACATTTAAGAGAGAAATACCAAAGACATTATTAAATTCATGTGAATATTTCAATTTAACCCGTTATGTTGACAACCTAATTTGTAAAATGCAAAATTGAAAAGCATTAATGTTTTCAGTTCATTGCATTCTTTTTTCACTTTTAATTATATAGCGCTTTTCACAATTTTCATTGTTGCAAAGCAGCTTTACACACATTTTAATGATAGTATTATAACTATATATAGCATAATAGTATTTTTTACAATGCTTACATCAATGGTTTTTGTGTTTTAACCTGAAGGTGAGTGAGAACGGTCATACATACAGTGTCCAGGTGTGTGCGCTGGTGTTTGGCTCGATCGCTGGAATTACTGAAGGCTTTCAGACAGCCGGGATGTTGGCATATGTAAGGCTTCTCTCCTGTGTGACTCCGTAGGTGGATCTTTAAGTTCTCCAAACGGGAAAAAGCTTTATTACAGCCTTCAAACTATAGGAGAAGAAACAAGCACACATTATCATATAAACAAACAGCACACAGCAGTACACCACTGTAATATCTCCAGACTGCAGTAGCATGTACATGTGCATACAAACTATGACAATTACGACAAAAATGGCACAAAGCAGCAGTTAACCTGATAACTGTCACTGCACATATTAGGAATACACATGAATTCTTTTTTTATTTATGTTTATTATTATGAAATTTGTCAATTATTTATTCATGAGTCTTAGACCGTCCCATCAATATATGTGACCCAGTCTGTGAAAACCAGGCTATAGTCTAAAAATCTAATTCTGAGATAACGAGCATCAAAGTTTGATTTCATCTATTAATTTCAATATGATTTCAATATTTGACATGACCTTACTCAGACTATATTAAAGATATCAGTGTTAAATTATCACAGAATATTACATTTACATTATCTAGAATGATTTTATGTAGAATCACAAAAATGACTTTAGCTGGGTTTTCCCAGACTTGTAGTCTGTCATAATTAGATTAGATTTGAACTATGAAATATTAAAGTGAATAGTGAAATAACCCAAGTGTTCCACCTGTGGGAATTATTTCAATACTGTGACTCCAATACCTTCCAACAAAAGTTAAGAAAAGTGTTTGTAGAAGCACCACAAATATAGGCAGCTGTGTTTGATTTAGAGTTAAGTAAGCAAATGGTTAAACAAGTGTCATGCATTATATTGCCATATTTACCAAATATCAGATTTAGAACAAAAATTACAGAAATTATTATGTGTCCGTTACAGTTACAGTATGTATTATCAATACTGTATTGAAATAAACTGTCTGAATATATTTGCCAATGTCTTTCTGACAAAAAGGAACAAATGATTGTGACATGTCATCAAAGGTATAGTTAAGAGAATTCTGTCATCATGTACTACTTTCTTTCAAAGAGTAAATGTGGAAGGGGACCAAGGACTAAGTTCTGAAGTAATATGAAAATGTTTTATAAGAAACAGACAATCCTAAACCGGTGGTAACCATTCCCTTTTATTGATAAAGTGCAGCTGGATATATAGTGATTAAAAAAAATCACATTGTGTTGTAAAATGGAAAAAAAGTGTTTTTTTAAAGACACAAGAGTTAGTAAACAATGACAGAACATTTACATTTAAATTCTTTGAAGCTGAACATTTTTTAAATATGTTGTAATACTATAGATATTAAACACTGTTATCATTATTTTATCATTATATAAATTGCCATAAATGCTTCTGACGTTGCTAATTCCTGCACAATTTTTATGCCTCTTCTAAAGATCTGTACACATGCACATGCCACTCTGCGAAGTTTATTAAACAGAGCATGTTCAAAGCTGCTTCCTGTTAGAAGAGCTCAACTAAGATGTTTGAGTTGGAGAAAGGCCAGCGAGGGAGTCAGTTATAAGACCAGCTGATTGAAAGTGGCAGCCGCAGTCATGCAGACTTTTGCTTGGAGCAATTCTGTAAAATCATAAAACATATTTTGGCGGTCCCAGGTGTGATGTCATGATGAGGTTATATGAAAAATGAACAGGGTTTCATTGAGCATCCTTACGTACGTCTCTGCAACTATAATACTGAAACTGAGTACACATAGAGATGTGTCCAAGTATACAAATGGATGCTTGTATCCAAAATGACTTACAAATGAAGTACACATTTGAGCAGACTATTTTTGCACAAAATGCAGAGACTGTTGAAGATTGAGAAGATTTGGGGTTTAAGGTCTGTAAATCAAGTGTTTATTAGTGTAAAATAGAGTAAAATACAGTGGTGTTATAATTAACTGTATACCTAAATGTAATATTAATGGAAACATGGACATATTTTTAATTTATTAACATTCACTTAAAATATTTGTCATCAACAGCCCCACCCCAAGTAACCCTAATTTTCAAAACACTAAAATTGTCATTATGTTATTATTTTTTAATTAAACATTTAACATTACGAATATATACAGAATGAAACATTTAAATTCTAATTAAAATGTGAACCAATACAAACAAATAAATAAAGAATAGGCTAACAAATTGTAAAATGTAGGACTAATACACTGAAACATTGTGTGCAATCTGTGTGTTTAGAAGAAATACTTTAAAAGTACTTTTAAAAATGTTTTACAACCCTATAAAACTGAGACTGGTCAGTCTAGATATTGTTACAGGTTAAAAACTTGCTGTTCTATATTATAAGAATATGCTGATTCAGATGATTACTGATCTGTCATTATCCATATATTTTAAAGAGGAGACATACAACTTTACTTTCTCACACTTAAAATAGTTGCTGGCCCTGTAAATCTTTTATATGTGTACCCTGAGCTCAGGATGGCTGTGGATATGTCCAAGAATATGACAAAATGTGATTACATTCTTGAAGTAAATCTGGTTAAATCTGTTAGTCTTACAACTCATCCCTTGTTACTCAACACTTCACTGTCTTCTCTACTTTTAATAAACTTTTTATTTGATAACATCAAAACAAACAATACTGGCCATCTTCAACAGGACAATGTATCTCATATCTACATGCACATCTTTTCAAAACGATATGACTCTTATATTGACAGCTATGGTGTGCCGTTTACATTAAACCTCATCACAAAATTCCACATAATATTCATTTAATTTTGACTGAAGGTCAAAAACATTTATCTGTCAAGATCATCCTTTAGTACGCAAAGTACTTTATTAGTATTTATTGTTCACGTAGTGCAGATGTTTTCCACAAAGACACCAATTGTCCTCTGGCCACAACAGTTTAGAAAAATAAAACAAGAATAAAAACACTAAACAGCAAATAGATTAAATTATATCCCCTGGCTATCTGACATCACTAAAAAGAAACACAATTCTTATGTTGTTCATTGTGAAGAAAATGAATAACAGGTTTATCAAAGGCTTTAATTAATATAGTTTTAGGATGCTGTTTTCCATGCCTTTCATAACATTTATCAGCATGCCATGCATATAACTGTTGACATAAAAATAATTGTAATGTCTGCATTATATTTTAATGCTTGCAAATCTCAAACAAACATCAAAAGAAATGGAACAGTGGGATTCATGGTAATTATAACTAATCATTGTGCATATAACAAAGCATAACATAGCACAGCGTAAAATGTTTTAAAGTGCAAGAATCCTTCTTCAATGTTGTCATGGAAACATTTGATTAAATTTATCATTTTATATTATTAGTCTCCATGAAGGCTACTCTCACAAATGCAATTTGTAACTATAACAACTTAAAAATTTCTTAATCTTTGAAATCTGCAAAACATCCATTTTGGGAGAGAAATTGAATCCACATGTCTCTCTCTATTACAAACTCTTACATCATAGAATTGGCAAATCTTAAACTAAAAGCCTCAGTCGTTAATCATTGTTGGTTGATCGGAGCAATATATAATAATTACGACCAATCCTTTTGTCTAAAAACACACCATACTATATAGTATGTGAAAATTACTATCAGAAATAAGTAGTATGCTCAAAACCTCAGTTTTGAACATTACCAAGAAATACATGGATGATCTTTGGCTTTTTGTACGATTTTTTCTATCCATTAGGCCATGGAAGTTGAAATGCCACAAAATTTTAGTTAGTAAATTGTTAAAGTTAATAAAGTTAATTAGTTAGTTAATAAAAAAGTTAATAAAAAGTTAATAAATTAATGTACCAAAAAATGACGCTAGGTACCAAAACATGTATTTCTAATGGTTATACTGTTACTTGTTTGACAACACCCGAGTAATTTTTATGTCATTGGTGTAGTAGGTCCAGAATGTATTTACACACATACAAATATATTACGTATTGTTTTAACATTCAGTTATTGTTTTAACATCCTACTCAAGTTGCTACTTAATTTATTTCTGTACGTACTGTTTGCAATTTTGGATGCAGGGACTACTGCAGTTGTGGCAATCTTGTCTGAATATGCTATGATATGTTGAATTACATTTTGAAACTTACACTTTTTTATTTAGATAGCACACTTTTATGTTGACTGTAAATACAATTTGGATAAGAAAGTTGAACTCACCATGCACTTGTTGGGTTTTTCACCAGAATGGACTCTCATGTGAATGAGCAGCTTGTACCGAGCATTGAAGGGCTTGTGTTGTCGGACACATCCTGCCCAGAAGCAGGTGAAGTCCTCGCCTTTCCGCTGATCTATGTGAACCTTCTCTATGTGCCTCACCAGTTCTTCTTTCCGCCCGTAAGTAGCCCTACAATCCATCCATAGACATGCCTGTCTATCACTCCGATGGCCATTTATTAAATCATCTCCAATCAACGTGCTCCGTCCCAAACTATTCTTGCATTGCTGTAGTGTAGGAAGTTCTTTGGCATCATGCTGTTTCTTGGTTGTGTTAGAGTCAGTGCTGATATACTGAAGCAGTTCTTTTTTGTTTTCAAAGTGTAGAAGCTTCTTACTCATATTTTTACAAATATGAAATTCAGCAACAGGTTCTTTCTTGGGGGACTTTGAAAACAGACAAGCTTCTGGAGGTTTCTCCTGCTGACTGCAACTGAAAAGAAGGTCCTGGCCCTCAGTTTGACCACACAGAGTGGACAGAGAAGAAGATCTCAAACACAAGTCAGACACAGAGCCAGAGGAGTGACTGGAGGAAGGAGAGGAGAAGGATGGAGAGAAGGTGCTAAAAGATGATGTGGAGAGAGAAGAGCAGAATAAGGAGCAGGACAATGTATCAGCATCTTGGTGTAGGTTACTTCCAACTGAGAAAGCGCAGGATGTGTTGCTCTTTACCCCACTGACATATGACACAATGGCTCTATCTGCAGAACAGATCAAATCAGGATCATCTGCTGTTATTGGCACAGGCGACTCAAAAAAGTTGCACATCTTCAGGCTGTCCATTTGAATCGACTGATTTAAATGTTGATTCACATAGGAAAGGTATTCCTCATTATTGCTGTTGACAAGGTCACATTGTTCCAGCTGTGCAACTGCTGGGCTGAGCCCTGTAGGCCTCATAACGTTCTTTGAGTTACTTTCAGTGGAACTGTTTCAGCAAATCCCTTTAAAATTTCATTGTAGAAACACTTTAGTGGGTTCTGGTCTCTCCGATGTTTTTTCAGTGGTGCATCTATGTTCATCTCCAAAGTATCTGCAAAAAAACAGAATACAGTGACACTGGACTAAACAACGAAATGGACAATGCTAAATGCAGGTGTAAATATAGTCCAAAATATTTTGCAATTTAGTCCCAAATTACCTACATAAGTCATCTAAAAAAATATGTAAGTGTGACTTACAAAAAAGCATAAACTTATACATGCACATTAGTTCAATTCATGTGACGCAGACACACACACACAAATAATAATAGTAAGAGTAATAATAATGATTAATAATTAATCATTATAAACAGCAACATATCCTGTCTGACCACCTAGAGCTCCTTCTCCATAATCTATTCATGAAATTTATTTTTGACAGCACACTGTACTCATCAAATAAAATATAACCATCTATAAAACAGTTCCAGTCCTTGATTCTGATTGGTCAACAGCTGTGTTTTATTCATGATAAAGCACAGCTATGACAGTTTTATCCAACGATTCTGTGTATTACTGCACAGAAACATATATCACATAGCCGGTTAGGTACTACTTTTGCTAGTAAAGGATGACTTTTAGTGATTTTACTTCATGAGAGTTGCATTGATACATATTTCCAGGCATTAGTATTTGTATAATATGGTAAGGCTAGTGCTTTTTCGTGAATGAGTCATTGTTGAAGGTGTTGTAAAGGTTACCCCGCTTTACGCTGTACCTAACAACACCCTTCAGCCTGCGATTTATTCACGATAAAGCACAGCCTCATGTAGCTTATTGCTTACACAAGTGGTTAAAAAGTTGAGTCTTTAATGTGCACCAGTTACATTAGCTCTTCAACTCAACAGGCCGTGATGCCACCTCACCGCACACCTGGAGAGTGACATCCACAGCTGTTGAAAGCCTAGAGACCGCTGAGATCAGAATCGCTGAATGTATTAGTAACCACTGGTTCAGTAGAAACTCTCATGAATTGGACTTGATTACAGTTTTCTCTCCCACTGTATGTTTTGCTTCCCTTTAGGTGTGCAGGTAGAAATGTTCAGACACACTGGCCCAGTGAAGATGAACAGAGAGACATTTGTGCCGTGGTAGATTGGTTGGAACCTCTGGCAGTGGTGGATGCAGAGATGTGGTACTAACGGCAAAGCTTTCTAATGTACCACATCCCTGCGTTAATGAGAAGCAGGCCTGGAACAGTGAAGACGGGCATTTCAAAGGCATCTCCCGTCCAACACTCACACTACTCTGCTGCTTTAACACTCTACACACAGTTATTCAAGGGATCTAGTGATGTGCTGCCATGATGGGTAGGTAAAGTAATTTAAGGTTTAGAAAATAATTTTAGGGACGCAGCATACAGTAGCTTCTGCACTGACTACATGCGACAAAGGGGCAAAAAGTGACCAGAACTAGACTTGAATATTCACATGGTTTTAATACTAATGGCTGGGAATTGAATGAAGTGATTATTAAATGTTTTAAGAAGGTTGATGACTGTTAAATATTTTACATTAAATAGGATACAACAATGAGAATGCAAAGGCAAAAACTGCATTAGAGTTATAATGTTATGTCAATGGTTTATTAGTCAAATACAGTGAAATTACATTAGTCAAATACAGTTCACTAAATTTAAAAAATATGATCCTCTAGTTACTCATAAAAACGGCATAGCATGAGTAACGGAACTGTCCTAACAAATTTCCTCAACATGCTTGTCCCATATGCTTATCTCTTAAGAACACAATATCGTGAAAACGTTAACAATGTAAAAAAAAACACGCCTCTTGAAGTCATTAAAAACGGTTTACCCCAGATTACACCCAAAGGTCTTTAAAATTCTTTTCACCTAAGTGTTGAGTTAAACACAATATTAAACACCTCAGCTGTTTGCTCAAACCAGTATGGAGATATAAAATTACATTGTTTTCTTTTGTTTACTAAAACGATGATATACAATTTTAGTGATGACACTGAAATAAATTTGCCAGAAACTGAAAGAAACTGTCAAAAATCTAAAATTCATAAGATTAAGAAAATCATATGCTTTCATTTAAATAATCAGGTTTTTATGCAATACCAGCACAATTTGTTTAAAACAGCTGCGTAATTTAAAGCTGGGAAATGAGTACTTATTTAGCAATAAAAACGTCTTTCTTCATTTCAAATTTATTTGAAACTCTTCTTGTCGAGAACAAGTATCCAATGAGGTCATATTTTCAAGTGTGTCATGTCACGACACAATTTAGATGAAGTAAAAACAAATGAAAATTACATGCTTTGTTGCTTCCCTTTTTTGTGTTGGTCTGTGTAATCAGCCATGAGCCAAAATTCTGACTAGCATGTTTATTTTCTTCAGAATGTCAATTAATGACATAAATGAACCTGCTGTGTAATTACACAGATTTATTAGCTGGCAGCATCGGGTGTCTGGCAGCTGTTAACTGAACTCTGCACAGAGGGAAAAACAGAATTAACTGTTATGTTAAGGTTTATTAAGATTTGAAACGCATTGTGTCATTTTCAACACTGCCACATTCAACAAGCCAGACTCTATTCAAAGAAAACTTTTAGGATTACATTGAAGCATTCGGCATGCGTTTTATCCAAAGTGACTTACACTTAGTGTATTCAGACTAATGAATTATTAGCATGTGCGCTGAAATCAAACCCATAATCTTGACATTATATGCTAGTTAATCTACAGGTACAACAGAATTATCAATCACTCTTTACTAAAGACAAAACATTATTGACTGTGATACAGAAAGGAATAAAAAACTACAAATACGACTGCACTTAATGTACAAATGTAAATATATATATTATATAAATTCAAGATACAATCCAGTGTCAACTTAAATACCTTGATACTGACCCTTATACTGAGAAAAAATGTATTTAATTATATTAGTGCAGATAAGAACTACAACTGAACTATTTTCTTCTATTTGTTATAACCAGGGCTTAAAAATAAGGGCAGTCTGCTCAACCTGGGGCTAAACATTCTATATAGAATATTCTATATGTACACAAAACATTCTATAGGCCAATAGAATACCCTATATATATATATAAACTAAACATTCTATATAGAATATTCTATATATATATATATATATATATATATATATATAAACTAAACATTCTATATAGAATATTCTATATATACACAAAACATTTTATATAAAATATTCCATAGGCTTAAATGTAAATGTTTACACCATGGCATTGGTGGAAGCTTAAAAATTAACAGTTAATTGTTTGTTGTTGTGTGTTTGTGATATGTCTATTGGCCATATTGTGTCGCCCAGAACAAAGAAACTGTCCTTTGTACAGTTACGGAAGACATCTGAATACATGGACTTGTGTCATATCTAGGAGACATAAATTAACAATTTAAAAATACTCTGGTGTCTCACATTACCAGCTAGTGTTATTAAAGCACCGATGAAAGGACACATCACTGAACAACTACAGTCGACCACAATGCCACACTGTCAGTTTCAAACATTTACGAGCAAGTGCATATCGGTTTAAAAATTTAGCTGAACTCCAAAACCAGGAAATTCCACTGAAAATGACAGTGGTTGAATCCAAACCACCAGACATGGACAGAGCTTCTCCACAAAATGTGGTGGGTAGACAGTATGTGAAGCTGGTTCTTACACACTCCACACATCAGCCAATGGCTTGGCACTGAAGCAGACAAGACCTCTATAAAATACACCCGGTTAATTGGTTGTGACTTGAATTTTATATTTCAATAAAATTATTCTGGTTCTGGTTAAAAAATGACTATCATTATGAAGTTACAAAATGAAATGTTTAAATTGGGAGCAACCTGAGAATAAACAAACGAGAGCTGAATTAATTTAAGTAACAATTTGTTTGCTTTGCATGTATAGTGTAACATCTTTTGCAACACGGAGCCCAGCACCTCTATTAAAGCCTCTTCAGCTATAAAAAGCCTCTCATGTTTCCAATCAGACTTCCAAACCTCAACTCCTTCAACCTTTCTGAATGTAAATAGAACTTTAAATGTATATGTGGAGAACGAATAGCACATAAAAGACAAATTTGAGTTTCACCTATTAAATACACTACACAAATAAAACCTGAGTGATCAGATTTTTAAAATGAAGCATTTCTGGAATTGTACATTGGTTTTTTTGGGCCTGTTGCAGAGAAAATATTTGATGATCCCCCACAGTCATATTGCTGGTCTCAGATCATATTCCCAAGCATTCCATTAAAATAAATGGAATTCTGGCTTCAATAAGAACTTTAATGTCCTGCTTTACTGTCCCTGTCAACAGGATCATTATCACATTCAATTAACTTTAAGAGTAAAACCAAACCACAGCAATACAAATAACATCAGCACTATAACGCATTAAAATATTTACATGGAAATGATAATGGATTCGACAGTCACTGATGCATTTGTTCAAAGGAATGTTTTCAGAATCTTACATAGCCAATGAAATAAATCACAAGATTTACGTCTCTAAAACAATACTGCCAGTACCACAAACTGGTTTTAGCCGTTTCTTCAGCAGGGAAAATGTAGCAGAATGTGGTGTGTGATCTGATGTTCAAGGAATACCATACAGACACACTCCTGAATCAATATTTCACCATCAGTGTTAGACAATATTACAGAAAATGTATATCAAAATAATTATTTTTCATTCTCTTTTTAAATGTTTAAGTTGTAAACAGTTGCAGTAATGGGAAAAACCCATAAGGACATCTTTAATTACAGGTTTAATCCAGATTTAAGATTAAACCAACATCAAACGCCTGAGACTCTCCAGAGATGTACTGTTTAATTTAAGGTATGTAAACAAACAGATCCACAATATTGATCATATAATTTCTACATAAAAAGTATTTTCATGTTGTAGAAAAAGAGACAGGCAAAAATGTCATTGTTTTACTAGTGAAAGCAGGTAAAGCAAAGCATCTTGAGAAGTCTGAAAACTAAAGCAGTTCATCTTGTCTGAGCATCTCAACCGAACACTTTTTCAGTGGTACTTTTTCATTACGTTTCATGCACGTTTCTCTTAATTGCTTGTTAAACTCAAAATAGTAATGGAGAACAACTGGATATTAACATGTTTACAATATCCCTATCTTCCTCTGTGCCAGTTACCTCACGAACCATTCCAACAAATCTTTCCCTCTGTCTATCTGAAGTCCGTATAAATCACCCAATTGATGCATGTTTCCTGAAGTCTAATCCGGTCTAAATTTACTTTTTAAATCAGCTGGAAGACGACCAGGGAGGAAATCTAATGCGTCTTTAGCAAGAACACACAATTACCTTTTTGCAAAGCACATATTTATAATCACGGAGTTGGACGTGCATTAAATGCAGGATTGGACATCAGTGTTTTTTTCTATAAAAGGAAAAAGAAAAGCTTGTTCTGTAAATCAGCTGTAATCACTGAATGTTGCATACAGCACATTCACTTTCGTTTAATAAATTACCCGTGAACAACTGACTGCACGTTTTATATCAATCCCACAAATTGACTTAAGAATATAATAGTTTGACTGCATAGCATAACAATTAGATACAGAGAAGATGGTTAAAGACATTCTTTTACAATTAACCCTGTATTTTATTCAGTATATGCTGATTATTTTTGTTTTCATGAGGTAAAGGTGAAGTATACTCACCAGAGGTTGAATCTCTCTGTCAGTCTTCCTCCGCAGCTGCAGGACCAACACACTACACTGAAGTGTGCATCTTTCCCTTAGTGCGAGACCAAACCCATTACACCACATCAACTTTACAGCAAGTTTAAAAACAAACGAGAAATGTTCCGCCTTCTTACATAGGCTTACCGGAAATAAAACTAAATATTACAGTAACCTAATATTTAAACCAATAATGTCCTCGTCGATGACGGTGTTGTGATGCCTAATAGATACAGATTACATTAAGCTGTAAGAGAGAAGCTATGAAATTGAATTGAAGAACTAGCAGATTTTTTAACAAAACCACCACCGAAATATTAATCAGTGCATAAATTCGTTACATCTTATATGTCCCTCCCATTACGCATGAAATACATCTGATGATTTTTTTAGGCACAATAACATTAATAACATGTTTTCAGTGTAAAAATCCATGTCATACCTGGACTTCATTTTACGTTCATAAAATATGTTTTCGCATATGGGTAGTTGACAAATGTCTATGTCCAATGGTGTGACAAACAAATAAAAAATAAAAAAGCATCTAATAATTAAGATAAATCTTTCTTATCATATTATACATAATTTCTTGTATATTTCGTATATTTTCTACATTTTTGCTGTCACACCATAGGACACACATATTTATTTGTCAACAACCCATATATGTATTGGCTTGTCAAACCGTTGCGCAATGAAAGTCATGCAAACAACACTAAACAGCGACACCTGCCGTATGATTCACACTGTAAAAAACTCTCTGCAGCAGTTTATAGGAAAACAATTTACAATAGTTTATTAACTTTCATGAAGTCTTCAAAAATCTTATATTTGAAACAAATAACACAAATATGTCCAAACAGATTAATAAACTGATAAACCCGAAAGTAATTATTTATGTAACCATGATAATGTGCAATCCAATTAGAGTGCTATAAAACAATTACAATTAAGAAAGATGAACAGATCCAGAAGTGTAACACAACAAAGATAACACAGAGCCCTACATTCGTTAAGGGGCATCATAGTTTAAATATACTCTGATAAAGAGTGACAATGTCTTAAACAATTTCCTGGAATCTCCACCATTAAGTCCACCAGTCTTAAACCCTCATTACATTCTGGCACAATAATTAATACTTGTGTATGAAGGATGCAAAGATTCATGTGACTGAGAATGTGACTGGGTCTCATAGTTCAGCACCACTGTAATATATTTTATAAGGCCTTGAGTTAAATACAGTGCTAACCCCACCATGCATGTCAGAATCTTTAAAAGATGTGTATTGTCCTGTGATGTAATGTGGCTTTTTCTTTTATTGCCCAACACACAAACAAATCCGAGAGCATCTGTGATAAAGGTGTGGTAAGTGTACTATTCTTTAAATTCCAAGAACTGCTGAAGCCTTTTGCGATGTTCTGTTGATATATTCACAGCACTGTAAACAAAGCAAATTAATAGTAAGGTTATGGATAAAAATGCACCATTGTGCTGTATATATATATAGATAGGACTTACTTCAAGTGCTCTCCAAAAGTGGTGGTTATTCTGTAGATGGAGGTTTTAAGTGCAGCTCGCAGAGCAAACCTTAGAGTTTTGTAGGTGGAGTCACCCATACTGCACGTAGTCCTCACAGGCTTGCTGGAGGCATGAGGCAGTTTGAAGTGTCTATCAACAGCCTACAATGTGGATACAATTTATTCTTTGATTTAGCGTAACTGACACGTTTGACAATGACTTTCCCATAACATTTTAACATTTCACATGCTAAAAAACATTTCAAAATTCATTTACAAATGTGTTCATAGCTACTTCTGAGGCAGATTTACATGTATGTGCCAAGATACAACAAAAGAAGTGAAATTAAGATTTACAACGTTACTACAAAATGTGAAACGTTTCTACAAAATGTGAAACGTTTCTACCAAGACAAAACAATGTTTTGGGAAGCACAACTAGAAGAATTTATATTTAATATAGAAATCTATAATTTAGGAGTGTAAATCATAATTGTTTTATTTCATGAAATATTCATGCTTTATTGCTTTACCTCTAGCAGGACTACCAAGCTACTGAGAATGTTGGGTAGTGTGGTCTGCACCACTCCAAACTGGTCCTCAGAGAATGAGGCTGCCACCAGATGAGATAGGCCTTTAAACAACCAACAAATCAAATAAATATATACACGTGCACATAAATAAGCATCTAAGATCTCTTAAACATGAATCATAATCCTCTAACCTTGAAGAGCCCAGATCTGAGCTTGGCTGTCAGCAAACAGAGCTTGGCTAGAGGCTTCTGGAAGCTGTTTAAAAAAAGACAACTTTTCAATATTTTAATACATGTCATATGGGGACTACACCTAAAAATATGAACCAAGTTTATATACGGTTTTACTTTTAACTGCATAACTTTATAGTGTGAGTAAAATATATTGCTACATGAGTGGACAATGGAAGAATAAATAATTTTGAATGTTTAGATGATTATACACATAATCAATCAATAAAAAGTCAGGATTTCAAACTAACACTACAAACAACACACAGAGGCGGACAGACAGACAGAAAAGACAAATGGTGATAGAGGCTAATTGAAAGATGACAGTGCATTACTGATTCCCACGACCATTAATCTTCTGTAAGAGCATGCAACATGCAGATTTAAATAGATCATTCAATCAACGCATGCTTAATCTTACCTTGTTAAATAAATACACTACCAGAACCCGCTTTGACAAATAGCTTTTAACCTGAGCAGAACAATTGAGAATATGACAGGAACATATGTTAACAGGTATCAAGGCTGAAATGTGAACTGGCCTTTTAACCAAACTGGACACTTCAAAGCTTTACAGTTCTTGCTCCTGCAGATACACATGCCAGGAAACCAAGATTCACAGAAAAAAAAAAATTCATTTACTGCTCAGGTAGGATTAGATGTTACCTGCTCTTTTCTGTTCTGGAGCCATTGGGCTAGGAAGCTGGGTTTCTGAGTGACTGGAGGAGGACCAGAAACAGTAGCAGGCGAGGCAGGAGGACTGCCATTGGTCTGTGACTCTTTAATGGAGAAATAGGCTAGCTTAGAAAGTGACATGTCTATGTGTTAAAATACAAGATTTGTGCAATAAAGGATTGTATAGAATAGCATAATAGTTTTTAATTATAAAATTTTTGCTGTGGTATTAAAATTGGCAAAATTCACAGGCATAGTCAAATTCACAGGCAACTTTCATTCAACGTTCATTTAAAAAATGTAATATGGTTCAGTGTGACAGTGTTACTCTATTTTTCTCACCTGTGGAGGCGCTCCACAATTTGGGGCCTCTCCTCATGACGTGAGGACTCTGAACAGAGCCAAACCAAGGAGACTGGGGTTCATATTGCCCAGCCAGACGGCGAATAGCAGGAGAGGAGAAAGCGCTGTCCAGATCTGGGGTGAAAGGAGCAGTGTAAGGGCTATTCACGCCCCCCATTGATGACTTGAGGAAGACGGATCCAGGAGTCCTGAGTGGGATATTGGGTCGAGGTGTCTCAGGCAGGTCCTCTGCCCCTAAGATTACTACAGAGAAAGAGAAAAACAACCTGTCAAATGCTCTTTAGTGGTTAGCAAGGTGAGTGCTAAACTTATGTTGAGGATCAGATGTGCCTTTTTATCCTTGTGGCTTTACCCGAGCTGCTTGAAGAGCCAGATTTGGTGTCGCTGCTGGCAGACTGAGACTTGATTCTGCCATTAGAGGCAACCGCATCCTGATGAGCTACCAGTCTGTGTGTGAGCTCACTTAGCAGAGACAGACATTCCTTACTGATCGCATTCCAGTTATGAGGATGACCGCCTACATACACAGGGTACATTATATTACTAGTGATGACAATTAATAAAATTAATGCGTTTTTAGAATTCAATGAAAGCTGGAGAGAAGACATAAAACATTATAAGCCAAGAATGGCATCCCACTAGCCAATGGTCAGTTATAGTCATTTGAAAACAAACCCTGGGTGGGTGGGCATTAACATATATTAACATATATCGATAATGGCTTTCAAGTTGTTTTGTGTGAGATTGTGCCCTAAGGCTTCATAAAAGGGATCTTGTGTGTACCTGGCTGACTCAAACTAAAGACTTCACATCTGCGTGAAGGAGAATGTTGCGATAAGAGAGCCAAGTCCTGCAGAGCCAAAAACTGCAAAAACAGAAGCATGACTGGTTAAATAGGATTAAACTATGCATTCTACAAACAAATAGAAACATTCATAGAAAGCAGGATCTATTGTGAAAAACACACGCAAACCAAAAACGAAACTTCAACCGACCTTCATGACTAAAGTGTTCTTGTCAGACAGAACTTTGGGCAGACACTGCTCTGCATCCTCAGTAAATGTGGATTGAACTGGGAAATTGTGGGCCTGGTAATGTAAAACCAATGATAATCAGGCAATAGAAGTTGTAGAGTAATTGCCACTACCTTGCTATATCTCAGGGTTAATGCACTGTTTATGTACCTCTGCTACGTAGATCCTAAACAGAAGCACAGTGATGTACCAGGTTAGGTACAGGAAAGTGCCACTGATCGACAGGTGGTAAAGGAGGGAGAAATCCAGTAGTCCAGTCAATGAATCCAAAGGTTGAAGAGAACTATAAGGTAGTTAAAAGTAGGACAAATTAATATACAGAATATCACACTGGTTAAAATGTAACTTATTCAGTGTATGCATACTAAATTGTAGAATCTGACCTGTCTATCTGTAGATTAAGTGTGCTAGAGATCCAGGCCTTTGGAAGGTACCCTAAAACACAGACAACATTTAGAAAGATCTTCTTTTCTATACAGATTCTCTTTAAGTAAATGTATATTTGACCATCTCCAGAACTTACCAAAAAAGAAATACAGGGCAATGAAATTTCTGGCAGAATAAAAGGATTGTATAACACTGCGCTTCACCACCATGGGTAGGGAGCCCTTAAACCGGAGGTATTTGTATTGCTTCAAAGTCAATGTGGGAGGGACACGAGAGGTTTTGCATTATTTATTTATTCATGAATACATTCATGATTCAGTTCACATTCATTCAATACTAATCACAGACTAATTATTAACTGATACTTGACAGTATGACATGTTTAGCAACTGAACTGAATAGCAAAGCACTTACTTGGATGGGTTGAAAGGACACATAATACATATTTTGAACCACTCCTAAAAAACTATGACTGTATCCTATGAAGGCCCCAGCCAGAAGAAGAAAAAGATGATACTCATTTAGACAGGTCATGAGCTCTCCGCTTTAAAAGCAAACACAAAATAAAATATTTTATTTTTAATATATTTTAAGAAAATATAACAGTACACTCAAATTCTGTCATTGAACACGAAATGATATATGAATGGCAGAGAATGTTAAAGTCACACTTATACTGTATGTATTTTAGAAGTGGTTTTGGTCTACAAAAGATTAAGACTGACCAACAGGCAATTTTGGGATAAGATTACTGCCAGAGTTAATTAAAATGACTTAAGATGACTGCATATGTATCATTTTCTTTGCCTGTAAGCATAATTACAGGAATGCCCAGAAAGCAATTAATGAAATGTGATCGTTTGTTGAAAGGTCAGAAATCAGTCAGAAATCAAAGCATGTAACATACCTCTCGGTTGGCCTGCAAGGACTTGCTATAGTGCTATAACGCCCACCAATGATTATAGCAGCACACCACATCATCAACATGCCCATGGCACAGTACACCAATGAATGAACACACTGCCGCGGGTGAAGCACTGTTCCCAGGAGAGCCACACGAGAACATGGAATGGAAGGAACCACTGAAAGATACACAAAGGGTTATGTAATCAGTAAAATAAATACAATAGTACAAAAAAGTATAAATAGATTATCAGATTGTCTAGTTTACTTACAAGTGTAGAATTCCAGGTTGAAAAAGCCAGTCACCAGACAAACTCCACATAGCACAACGAGGGAAAAGATGGTGCTTGGGGCAGTCAGTAGGCTTATGCATTCTGAAAGCAATATTTGAGTTGTTGATATTTTGTATCATGTTATGTTAGTTAACACTAACTGACAAGAAATGAGGGCTTAAAATAATGTCGAATTTACATTCAAGAACTTGTCAACAGGTTATTGTAGTCAAAATTTTGTTATAAAAACTCTTGACCATTTATCTCACCTGCAATCCACTGGATAGGATGAAACAGACAAAATCTACTGACGAACACAAACAGTGCAGTTGTCACAGGTAAAAAGATAACCGTCCACGCGATGCTCGCCACCGCCCTCCATATTACAACCTGTTAAACATAAGATGCCAATTTTGTCTTCGTTTTTCAAAATGACACACATTTTATTAAAATTAAAATTATAATCTAAAATTAAAAATGCAATAACGTGCATCAGTATTATTCTCTGCCAGTACACAACAATGACGATGTGCAGAAAGTCTGGGAACTTACTTTGCCGACTCTTTACTGATTTAGTTTTTATTACCGTCATGTTTATAGCTTATACCTTATGAGTCCTTACCTTTCTTATGAACCAACAATTCTGTTTAAGGGAAAACATGTTGTCATACTGGATCAGTCGTTCATCACATTGGTAAAATCCATATCAACATGCCATGACAAAAGTAAGTACAGGACCCGCGCCACACATTCGAAGGACCTCGTAAGGACCATTGCGGGTGTCTAACTTTCTGCCTGAGTAAAATCAGAGTAACTATGCGTGAACAGTTACCACTCCTTGAGCTGAATTGTAAGATCCGCTTTCTTTCTACTTGTTAGGAAATAATAAATACTAAAAATATTACTTGAAATCTTAAATTAGTCAAATTGAATTAAATGAAATTAGCGAAAAAAATGGCAATGCCATTTAAAGAAAGAAATATTAGCTGAAATAAAATGAATAAATTATATTTAATGTTAACAACAATAAATCATCGTACACAGCTTTTGTGGACATTACATGAAACATTCACTTATAAAACTAGAGTAAGAGACTGCATAAAATAATAACTCTGGCAACAAAAGTAAGCTAGTGATCTAATATCCTAATTAAACTTACATAAGAAACATTTAAATGTAGTAGAATTAAAACAATGCTAAATGGTTTTAGTCTTTGTCAGGATTAATCAGCAAGTGTGATTATGCATTTGTGTTATTTAGACAAACAGTTAAATGTTTCATGAAACAGTTTTCAGTTGTGTATTCCTTTTACATCATTCTGGATTAAGGCATTTTTCTCTCGATGAGTGCCGTTTGTTAACGTAATGCTGCGTCTCTCCAGATTGGTTCTGCTTTTATCCATTTCTCGACGCGTCTTGGTCTCAAATGCATTTGTGGGCAAAATCTGAGTTGAACTGATAGACATGTCAGTCTGAACGCCTTTATGCGCCGGCTTTTGCCCAGGTCTCTGAGGTATCGCAGGCAATGACAGCTGTTCACGCTGAGCCTTCTTATCTTCCCATAACTTCAGAAGACGTCGCTGATTATTTGTCATATCCTTCAGGTTTTGTTGCAGGGACAGCACTTGATCCTCCAGCAGTGTCTTTGAGGTCACCGTGTTAGCCAGTTCAGAAGTTAATTCATCAATGGTCAAGCTTAACTTTCCGGCTTTTTCAACGAGCGAACTGCATTCGCGCTCCTTCTCGTGCAGGTCGTTTATTATATCCTTGGTAGTTTTCCCCAAAAATTTGGGATTCGACTCTAAGCCAATTTCAGCCCGCAGGATCTTCACATGTTTGCGAAGCTCCTTGTTGTCCAGAGTCAGTTGCTTCAGCTTCTGTTTGAGCGCTTCGGTCGATCTCATCCTCGACTCGTGTTGCCTCAGTTTTTCTCTCATCGCGTTCTCGCGATGCAATGCATCGTCTCTTTCCTTTCTGCACTTCTCTAAAAGCTTTGTCGTCTCGTACTTGGACACTTTTTCCACTTTTCCAGCCATCATTAATTTGCACTCTTAAATGCAATATTGAAAACGCATGATCCTTTGTGTTAAAGCCTCTTTAAGTAAGTGTGCCATGTGTAGTCAATACAGGTCATTCATAAAATAATAATAATGCCAACAGATGCATTTAGAGATCCAAAAATTAAGCCTCCATTCATATTTGTAATCCACTGTGTGAGGGTAAACTGCGCCACAGTGACATGTCTCCACAGAGGTTATAGGTTTGGGAGTGAACATCGGTGTAACTCTAAGCTAAGGCTAGAATGACCATTAATTAGGACACACCACACACTGGCACAGTTTCAAGTGACAGAAAATTTGTTAATTTGGAAAATGCAGCTCAGCCATTTCATAAAGCCGGTGCCAGCTTCAAAATAATCAAATTAATTAAATGAATGTGATTATTAAAAGTTAAAAGTGCAGTTGATGGTAGACAGAGATATATGAACCGTTTGCACAGTATCAGATCCTGACATCAAAGACAAGATAGATTTTATCTATGACAATAAACCTTTGTTCGTGTATCTTAAATGAAATTCTATTATCTCCACCAAAACCATGTGGCTATCAATGTCACCATTAATCACTCAGACAATAGGATCTGGGAAAAACCTTGTACGCTTAGCATCTGTTGCCCATTTTACATGGCTCTGTATTTGTGTATTGAATGTTTTAAAACAAAGACATTTCAAAGTCATTATTTTGTAATACAGGTAACAGTTCGCATATATGCTTTCTTATCCACATAGTTCTTTGACAGTGTACATACAATATACAATGAAACAAATAATAACAAAACCCAACAATGGCCACCTCAGCGTAAATCAAGTTTGTAAAATATTTAAACAATTTTTAATGATCTAACTTTGGCTGTCAGCTTCATTAAAACTGAAGTAGGCAACCAATCAATCAATGTTCCTAAACTTCTTAATTATTTTTCCATTACTTCATCCTGATGGCACTGCAGATTATTTTGTGGTGTTAAAACATTTTAAGTACATGAACAAGTTTCAAAGTGGTAGAAACAAGAGAGTGACCCTTTTGAAAACTATCTCAAGCTCAATTATCACATAAATATTTAAAACACCTCTATCTTCTACTTGGTAACAGAACAGTAACATGGTTAACCTCAGACTAGCAAACTGCATATCAGGAAAATGTTACATATGATTATATAGATCTTATTCTGCTCATCCACAACAATGTCAAAATTAGGACCTTTACACTTACATCTTAACACACAGATTACAAGATTTAGTGAAATCCAGACAACCCACAGGCCCATTATCAAGATACCTGATTCTGTCTAATAAGGCAAGAGGAGAAGCTGCAATTACAGAAGAAAAACCATTGCAGGAGCAGAGATTATGTACAGGAAGTCAAGTCTCATGTTAACATGTGGAAACACCTTAATAGTCATGTCTTATTTTCGCATCAGTAGCTACAATCAAATGATTGTTGTCCCATCCAATGTGAAGTGCCTGCGTGGCTATTTTTGTGCCAGATTCCCTCATTATTAAACGACACAGAGTGCTGCACCATTAAAGTGCTGTAATTACACTTGGCTCTAGTTCAGTTTGCTTTTGTGGATGACAAAGTGTGGGTCACTTTCAAAGAGTCATTATGATCCTCTGATGAATCCTTCTCATACGTACTAAAAAAACATACCTGTGAGGAAGAAAAGAGAGAGAACACAAATCTTTCAGACTTTAACAGCACTTTTGTTTTTGTTTAACTGATGGCACATGATAGAATATAATTCTGCTTTCATACTGGCAAGTCTTGAAGATAGTCAATGACTATTGCCAGTATTTCTATGAACATAATACTCTTCTGAGAAGACACATTTGACACCAACATCTGATCCATTAACAAGCAGTGAACATGCATAGCTAAAAACTGTAAGATTTCTTACATGTCAATAGAGTTCATGTCTGACAGCTAAACAAATGCATACATATAAAACAATTCATTTGCTAAACATCAAGTTGAGAAAATGTGTAAACCATACAATGTGTACCATTAGCAAGTATATTTTATAATAAACAATAGATTATAATATAAAAACATACCTTGCAGCCAACTGCAAGCAGGATGTGTAGAATCACAATGGTGCTTATAACTGCTATGGTAATCTTCGGTTTATCATCCCTGGTGGCTGGCCAGAATGTCATTACCAGCACAGATCCTGAGAGACACAAAGCCACCACAATGGAGAACCACCTCAACCCTTCACTTGGTATTATCCACAGTATCTGTTTTTAATAAATGCACACAACAGGTTAATAACAAGTTATACCAATCTAAAAATAAGAGAATCAAATTCATTTAATTTGTGCATGTGTTTATCATTATGCACAAAGCAAGGCATATTAATGAAAAGTACTCACCACAGCAGGAACATAGATGGAGAGGGAGTATCCATAGACACAGACTATCTGGAGGAACGAGTAGGACACAATGCTTGTGATCTTTCTGTTTCGCCATGTGAGAAAACCCCACAGAGCTAATGGCACTAACCATGCATAGCTGTAGATCGCTGTAGCTGCCATGGTTACTTGAAAAACAAATAAAGACACCAGTAGTAATTTTAGGGTAAAAAATACCCAAGTGTGGAACTTTTTATACTATAGTTTAAATATGACATATTAGGCCATTACAATTGCACAAATGATAAGTAACAAATAAATATAATAATGTAATAGAATACCTTGTTATTTTGATCTATTTTGTATAAGCTTAACAAACTTTGAGTGGTTACATTTGAAACATTGGTTTTACATAAGCGTTTTTAAACAACTTATTCCTAACCTTTCCCGAAGTCTGGCACATATTTGTACTGTGGCTGACCATGGTGCACAAGAAAACTGGATATGTTTCCACTAATAGCGATGGCAAAAACAAGAGTTGCACAAATCCAGAAAGGTCCTACAACAAAAGAGACCATCACATTTACCTTTTCTAAACATCTTTATTTCTGTTCCCAAATTTGTAGTGTAATTTAGCTTACCATACAAGTCCGGCTTACTCCGTAAATAGATCTCAACAAAGTTTTTCCTAGGCCAAGGTAGAATTGAACCAACTATTCTGTTCTTTACCTATGAATAAATAAAATGAAACAAAAGCAAGTTTTTAATCTCCTGTCTTGCAGTATTGTTACCATTATGAATTCAACAATCTTTTCAATAACAACAAATTCCAGAGAAATTCTATGTTTTTTGCATATGCTCTGTAAAATGTTTACATTTATTGTGCAGTAAAAATTCAAGGATCTTACCTGTTGACTGTCTACATCAAATAACATTTGATAATACTCAAATGTCCAGAAAGGTGCACTTTTTCTTTCACCAGGCAGAAGCTGAATGGCAAATAAATAAATTAATTTTCTTTGGGTGAAATTATGATATTAGGCTTCTTTTAGTGTTTTCTTTTTACCTCAGTTTCGTCATCGCCCTTTAAATGATCAGTTTCGTCCTCTTGAAGGCCAGTTTGAGCCCTTCGTTGTTTACGGGATTTAATGGGGTCATCAATCGTCACTGATGTGGCATCTTTGTTACCTTTAATGAATTTTTGTTCATCTTCAAATTCTGAAAGTATAAATACAAACAGAAACATTTTGACATATTACAACATTAACTTATTATGACATTGTTTGCATTTGTAAACAAAGATCGCGTGTGTTAAACGCAGTAACTCGCCTTCAAACTGCAGCTGAAAATCACTACTCGCCATCACAAATGTACGTGTTCTGTAAATAAAGACATCATATACCTGTTAACTATAGTGTTGATCTTTTTTTAGCTGGTAAGTAATACGGACCATATATTTTACCACTGTGTTTGAAGTGTCCTGATCATATGTACTGTAGCAGTGAGAACTTGTACAACCTGTTGACAGTCGAACGTATGCGGATATTATCACTCATCCAAACCAGAAAACTGCAGTAAGTTTGTTATGCAAACGCTTAGAAAAGCTCAGATAACTTTACATACATGTAATAAACAGCATAAAGGACCAATTAATTTTAAACTGTATAATAATAATAATTTTAAACTTATAGTCTTGCTGGTCAACGTACCAGTGAAAGGATTTGAAACTTTGAAGGTGCCAATTTTAAAACGCGGAAATAAGAAATTACACAATAAAAGTCTTTACTCGCTCAAAAATAAATTCTTCTGTGGTTTAAAACGTAGGTGAGCAAATAAAAAATATGAATTATTATTACTGCTACCTATTTGACAAACTATACTAATTGGTACAATTTAAATACAATTTTATATGTAAATATTTTGATAAGTACTTTTATTTTGGTATGCAACAGCGGCGAATGTTTCTCCATGAGCGCGACGCTTTTAAACGCATTTTCTGCATTTTTGCCAACTTCTCTACGTTTACGTCAATATACTCGTGCTTGAAATAGTCAAGTCAGCTTTCGGAACCAAACCTTTTGGAGGCGGTAATGATGTATTTGAATGATGACTATGGATCTGTTTATGTGCGCGAGAAAGGAGAGTTGCGCTATGTAAACGCAGACGCTCCGCCGCAGCACAGACTCTTCAACAGAGACTTCACCTTTAAACTTTGCATTGACACTTTACCATCAGCTGCTCACACAAAGAGAAGCGAGCACTTCATCTTTACCTACAACAAAGAGGGAAGTCTGCGGTACACGGTTAAATCTTTGTTTGATATATCGTTGCAGTTCATTGCTGATCACATTGAACATGTTGATTCACTGGTCGGTTTTCCTGAGCAAATGGCTGATAAGTTGTTCTCGGCAGCTGAAGAAAGACACAAGTTCACAGACACTCATACTGCACCCAGAGCACTGCAGCTGTTCTGTGAAGCTTATAACGAGCTGGTGCTGAAATCACTGTGTTTAAGAAATAGGTGAGAAGTGCTAAGTGAACAACCAACTAAACATGATTGCATCTTAAACCCAGTTATCTCTCATTATTGTCTTTTTTAGGCATCTTTTAATATCTGAAAGATTGGAAGAGATAAGACAGTTTCAGAGTCTGGAAAGCCTAGACCTCTATGGATGCAGATTAGGAGACAACCATGACATTTTTAAATACATAACTTCGGAGGCACTGGCTAGGTAAAAATGCATACTTCTTTTAATATGTACATTAAACTGTGACAAACGGGCAATAACAGATATCATTAATGCCTATTTTCCTACAGTCTAGTGAAGCTTTTCATAGGCGCAAACCTCCTGTCTGATGCAGGACTGCAGAGACTGACAGCACCTGTCAGGATCATGAAGAAAGGCTTAGAAAACCTGCAGTTTCTAGATATATCTGGTACATTTGTGAAAAGTATTTGTAATAGGAAATGTTAACATTTCCTTAAACTATTTTCCTGGTATCTGAGTGAATTTTGTATAGTAATTAACGCTTTTAACACTGTTGATATTTAAACAGACAATCCTATCACAGAAAAAGCTCTTGGATATCTAACATGCTTTGCATCGCTTCGAAAATTAGATATATCCGGGACAAATGTAAAGGTAACACAATTAAACGTAAAATGGTTTTGTTGCATTTATATTGGTTGCCTAGGTTTTAATGGAGATCTTACTGATACCTTTTTTAGCTGAACATGTCTCTGAAAGGATTCTTTAGGAGAAAGATGGGAATGGTCCTCTCAGAGACACCTTTGAAGGAGTTTGCTCACTCCATTTGCAAAACAGAGGGCTGGGCCGAACAGGTAACATACACAAAATGTTTTATGATATCTTTAATTAATTTTGTATATCTGTGTATTGCTGCTCATGTAGACAGGTCTCCATCTGTGTTTAAATCTTTAATAAGGTAATAAACCAGTGGGATATTACAGCTTCAGAAGTACCAAAGAAAGAAAACAAGCCAAAAACAAATGCTCTACGTTTCTGTAAGTTTATTTTTCATATGTTTGCATTATAACAAACTTTGAATAATTTTAGGAACATATATAATAATTTGGTTGTAAGTCTATCAAAGCACCAAACATGATGTGCATTGTTATATTCAACCTATTTTTGATCTAATATTTTGATTATTATTGATTATTATTTTGGTCTTTAGATGGAAGGGAAAAGTTTGTTCGAGAGACATTAAAGTCCTTGTCTGGGACAAGTGACACCACAAAAGAAGATAAAGTGCTGGTTCACTTTTATAAGCTTGATCCCTGTGGTGTGATTTCTGCGGCTGGACACAACACACATCCCACAACAGTTGCTACAGTACAGAATGGCAAGAAGAGGAGACTGTCCGTGGAAGATGAGCAAAGCTCAACTCCTGTCGCGAAGCGCCAGTCTCTGTCAGCTCTATCTGAGGAGGACTTGGATCTCCTAAATAGTTACTGAGTGACAGCAATGCATTCCTCTGTGAGGAAAGTGACACTTAATTGCTTTCAATGTGTATTATTCAAAATTAAAAGTTCATTTTAACATTTGTAATGTACAGAGTGTAGTTCCTTTAGCTCAGTTAGTAGAGCATTGTGTTAACGGCACAAAGGTTGTGGGTTTGAATCCCAGGGATCACACATACTCATAAAGAATTTTATACCTTGAAATCACCCTAAATTGCATAAGTGCAATATGAAACTGTGAAATGATGACATTCAAAAATGTATCAAAACAAGTAAAATGTAATGTAAACATATATTTTCTGACATCAAAAATATTTTAAGGGTGGAATAAAATCCCCTTGCAGCTATTTTTCGTTTTAAACTATATATTAGTCTTTGGTCTATGGGTTGCCACAACAGAAAACATTGTGCAACATCTGCAGCTACAGCACTTATTACTGTACTTAAACGGTCTTAAATTGCAGAGATAACAAACAACTAATAATGTCTACTTAATTTAAAACAACATAACCCTAGAAATAAAAAAAACCTCACAACAGCACAGATACTAGTATTATTTATTTGATGGCCTGAATTTTATTTTTCTTTGTCTTCAGTTGTGTTTTATATTTAATTTAAAGTAGATTTGTTGATGTCTTGAATTGTATTCAAAAGTCTATGTTAATGGTCAGAAGTGCATTTCTTTGTACATAACAGTTTTGTTGGGCCTGACCATGCCCATACTAATATTATGTGTTTTGTCTATTCTGAACATATGACAAAACAATGGTAGTGCTGTTTGAAAACATAGAAGATTGAATAGAATCTATGAATCAATGAAACATAGAATCAATGAAGTTGTTTAAAAAACAAGAGCACTGAACAAATTTTGGTACGTTTGTTTATTAAGAATATTAAGATGACAAATCTAAAATTGTAAAATATCTTCATTTACAATGCCTGAATTTCACTATGGTTCTGGCAGTTCAAGGATTTTTTACACACCATAGCTATGTTCAAGAGATATCTTAAACATAAATCAACGTTTCACTGTGCAACACAAATCACAACCTGATTACACCAAAAAATTACAAAAGGGTAGTAAACACAGAGGAAAACTGAGATCCTACAGAGCTTTCATTCTGATAGGTAATGCCTCTAAAGTGCCAAAACAGACTAAATATTTCCCACAGTCCACACCTTTCAAATTTGATAAAGGAGAAACATCCATAGTAAATTTGAGTGTTAAGCAATAATCACAATTCTGACTGAAATACCAAATATCTACTCATAAGACTTAACAGCAGGAAGACCCCCGGTTGCGTTAGACGTTTCTACTCTGTGGTTTACGTGATCTTTAAATGTTAGACTGATCCAGGTTGACCTTTGATGGAAGGGGTCCTGCTTCCTGCTCCTTCTCTCCAGGAGATCTGATGATGACCAGAGAGGACTGCAGATAAGGAGTCAGTTTCTGGTCCTTCATGTACTCCATATCCCCATATATGCTAAGTTTCTGTTAAAGAAAAAGCACATATGAAGAATGTTCTGAGCTCAAAGATATTCATCTTCCTGTTAAAATAACAGGTGCATTACCTCACTAAACAGGAGATAAACCCAGTGAATAGACAATTTATTTAACCTTGTTGGCAATTCTTCCAGCAATGCTAATCCTAATACTTCACTAATGCTAAGTATGACAAATCTGACAGATTTGTCATAATGTTTTAATGTAGGGTTCAAATGTTTTACCTCAGCAGGAACATACTGCTCAACAGCCGTGGACACTGTGGCACAACAGATCCAGATAAGAACCAAGACAGACAGAACCAAAGTAGTGGTCAGGATCCAGCCGGGCAGCCACGGGTTCCTTAAGTAAACAAGATGATGATGGTTCAGATAATAATGAATAATTTCAACAAAACACAAAACAATGGAATTTTCTACACATGATGGGACCAACCTTGAGAAACAGCTGAAAAGACTGTAATACTCTTCAGAGTTTCTGTAGTCAATAAACATGTCTCTGTCTCTCTCCTGAACGAAGCTCCTTGGGTAGTCTTTATAAACAGGATTGTTCATTCCCTGATCTACTTTAAAAAAAAGCAGAGGGTCAAAATCTATGTTTTAGCAATTAATACTTGATGCTGTTAAAGGTACTGCATGTAATTTCTACACTATAAAGCCAAAGTTTCTATATTGGTCTAAAACAAGCAGATTACAATTTCTGGTTTACTGGCACTAATGCTGCAGAAATTATAGACTGCAACTTTAGGATATGATTATTAAAGTCAGAAAATGTGTTTAAAACCAGTGAAGTCCGCAACAAGTACAACACTTCCCACAACCTGTTTATTTATCACAGAAGAAAACAGTGATAGACAACCAATAACAAAAAGCAAAAGCGACACATTTTAGATGCTTACAAGTGCTCTCTTGCTCCGTCTCTTCTCTCTGAAAATCCAGCTGAGGGATAAACTGAACTTGAGGCTCAGACTAATAACGGAAAGAAGAAAACTAATTAGATACACATAGAAATTAGGTTAATGCACTCTACTTGCAGCACATCCACAGGAATACATCAACATCTTGTTGATATACATGAACAATATACAAAAATAAATGTGTCCGATGAGTAAATAGTAACAAGTACCTGGAAAATGACTACTTTGCCATCATCTGCCTGCAGGTAAAATGTCCAGGATGAGGTGATAAAGCTGTGGGCTTGGCTCATCATGTCCTCCCAAAAGCCCCTCACCAAAGTCAGTGGGTATAGGAGATGGATTTTGGGCATCATAGTCAACAACTTACAACCCCAAACAAAAGGACAAAAATGTAAAACAATGCACGTGCGAATTAGTATTCATTGTGTACTTCAGAAATGCTTTCTTCCCGTTACCTGCTCCATTCTTTGCTCTGCAAACGGCAGCTGACTCTGACACCCAAGATTGCATGCATACTGCTCATCTGACTGGGTGTAGGCCTCGCGGCAGGCTGAAGGAAATCAAACCAGAACAACTGGTTATAAAACACTTACACGTTCCTATATTTAAAAAAGCGAATTCACACAAACAACACTAAAGTATTACCGGACTCGCACTCGGATTTGGTTTCATTGAGATCCTTGCTGTCACCGACAAACTGACAAATGGAGAAGAGACGACATCCTCTTTGACAGGCGTACAAAGCCTCTTCCTACCAAAACAAACAGGCCAAAATAAACAAATCCATTGTTTATCTTCTTGCATGCAATGCAAAATATCTTGCGATTACAAACTGACTAACAAGTTAAAAACTCACATGCGGTAACACGTTACCGTTACCGTAAAGTCAAAAACGCGTTGAATGTTTTGGTTTATGAGTGAGGCTCGCGCTTACCCGTGGATAGGTGTGCAAACTGTACGTCATCTGACATGTTTTAAGACAAGACACCGTGTTTCCCAAAACACTATCAAACACATCGGAAGATCCTGAGGTGCTTACAATTAAAAAGCTCATAAAAATCCCAAAGAACTGTACAGCACTCATTTTTGTTAAGTACCAAACATCGACTAAACGACGCTTCCTTGTTTGTTAACCTGTGAAGATATCGCGAGATTTCCAGGACAACACTTTCTGCGCACGCGCTGTGAACTATTTAATAAAAAAGCCCGTTCGGCAACTAAAACTAGTATAGTATTAATAGCTTATTATTAATTTAACCAATGTATTAGGTTAACATCAAAACTATTACAAAGTAAAATCTAACTGATTTACAAAATGTGATTTTATACCGTCATTGAACTGACATTGTAATGTATGTGTAATGTCTGTTTGGATGCTTACATTCACAAAATAGCATGCCAAAAAGAAGTCACATAAACGGTCTTTATTGAAAAGCAAACATCTATACAACTGAAACGTACACTATTTAATTTATGTCAGTTTCAAGGGATCTAAAATCCATGACAAAAAATAAGACGAGATTTCATCCCAATGGTGGACTGTCCCAATCACTGCAGTTGTTTCTCTCAACATCAAAGGAAGTTCCTAAATGACATTATAAAACACCCTATAGAGAACATTGAGAACATTGTTTTTGTGCCTATGTAAGTGAGCTTCAAAAAGGGGGAGTGAAAAAGGGGATATATCCCACGTTGATTTACAGCACAAATTTGAGGCACAAAAAACAATCCAGGCATATTTGTTTAAAAAAGCCAGTAGTCTCAGTGTTTGCTTTTTTTGGATTTCTTGTGAGAACGATGTGGCGATCGTGACCGAGATCTGGATTTCTTTGAAGATTTTTTGGGTGTTTTCGACCTGGACCTGCGGGACCTTTTAGGTGTTCTTGGTGGGGAAGGAGACCTAAAATAATAAATAAAAACCAGTGAACCTCAATCAACAACAATTCTGTATATATATATATATAGTTTTCTGGTGGAACTATACCTCTTTGATGATTTACGGTTGCTGTCTCTAGGAGAGTCTTTATAAGAAGATCGAGAGCTGTCTTTTGTATAGGATCTATCAGAAGCTCTGATCGTGGTGACGGAGACCTGCCGCGTCTACTGCTGCTACTTCGGGTGGGGCTGGGGGAGAGACTGTGCCTTCGTTTTCTGGGGACAGGGAAAAAAACAATCAAATACATGTCCGGGTCATATACTGTGATGTTCTCCAAAACAAAGAATGATATTGCATGAGAACCATTGGTAAGTATTAATGAAGCAGCATAATCTTATTGATACATTTATGAAAGCATTGTCCTCAATATCAAAGATTTACTTGTCTTACTTGTCTTTTCTGCTTGGTGTGGCGTCATCTTTCTCCCTCTCTTTATGTGAAACATCAGATTTCTCTTTGTCTTTCCTCTCTCTTTCTTTCTCTTTGTCTTTTTCTGTTTCTTTCTCCTTTTCCTGAACAAGACAAAAAATTGTGGTTTTAAACAAAACAGAAAAAGGAGGAGGGATATGGTTCTAAAATATAGCTGCTACTTACCCTCTGCAGTAACTTGTCTCGATACAGTTCTACTTGTTCTTGAATACTCTGTCCAGATTTTTTAGGTCGTTTTCCAGATTCAAGCTCATCTTGAAACTTCATGACTTTAAGCTGTAACAGGAAGGAAAAGGCCATTTATAATTTTTACCAATGTAAAGCTTTTGTTAAGTACACTTATCACTTGGTATACCTCAATTTCTCGCAGTTTGGCACGTTTCTCCTCATTCATTTCAGAAAATTTAGCAGACTTTGAATCATACTCTTCTTTAACAGGATTACTATAGAACTGCTGCTCGGCAGAGCTGGAGCTCTTCAAAGAGTCTTTGCTCTCAGCTTCATGTGTTGTCCTATAACACAAACATATTTTGAAGTGAGTTTGGTCAAAAGAACATGACAGGTACATTTCATGAAGCTGTCAAAATGTATGAGAAAATGTTTCTTTTTTTTTAAATAAATAAAGTTAATGAAACTTACCTCTCTTTAGTTTTCTCAGATTCATCTGGCAGATCAAAGACTTCCCATTTTGATGTGGTTACAGCTAAAAATAAAGGAAAATCAATTTTCTGAAAATAAACGCACATAATAAGTAAACTACACTTAACATAATACAAGAAGAACTAACCTTGCTCTTCCAAAGCAGCTCCATCTACTTCTTCCCATTTTGACGGGGCTACCTTAAAACCTGGTTTCTGATCCACTAAAAGAAAGAAGAAAAACATCCAAAAATCTTTAGCAATTTAGAACTGCATTTGAATTAATTGTGATTTATTCTGTTTCTGGCATGTCAAACCGGGTTACCACACAAAACAATTTTTCAGTTATAACTAAAAAGGCTTGTAAAAGATAATTTTTCATGGATTGCTGTGGTTCTATTTGCATGTTACATATAAAACTCTTGAATAAACATGGTTAAACAACTAAACAACATTTTGAAACCCTTGGTATACCATTAGTACAAACTAATGGTATAACTCTGACTTGAGGGCAGATTTTACTTGGCATCTAATATTTTTTGTCTAACATTTTAAAACTGTGGGAATCCTGGGAAAAGTATAAATAAAAATATTTATATAATCTTACAAGGAACACCATCCAAATCATCGTCTACTCCTTTGATAGGCACTCCATCCAAATCGTCGAGAGATGCACCATCAATTGGCGCTCCATCAATGGGTGTGCCATCAACATCATCCAGAGGTGCACCATCCAGCTCCTCCTCCACAATAGGAGCACCATCAATTTCAAAGCTGGTTTCTGGTTGCTGAATGAAAAAAAATTCACAAAACATCTTGATACTTCTTAATGTATGATTACACTAGTCCTGGCTCAAATATTATATTGATCCTTCTATTCAAATTCTATTAAATAGAATATCTGAACCAGACTAACCTCTGGCACCAGCTCTACAGGCTCCTTTTCTGGATCAAGACTGACAAGTCCCAGGAAAATGTTCTGAAGTTTAATCAGGAAAGGATCAGGATACACTGTCCAGTCCTCCCATGCACGGAAACAGGACATTACTCGTTGCTGTGGAGAACAAAAAAATACACTTCAGACAGTCCACATAATGTCAGAAAGCAATCTGTTAAACATCAGTGAAAAACGGGAAGTCGCACCTTGAAATGCTCTGATTGCAAATGGCCTTGTATTGTCTTGTAAGTGGCATTGAGGTCAGAAAATATCTGACAGAGTTTTGTTTCAAAGCTGTAAAAGAATGGCAGATAATAATGTTAAAAAACAGGATTGTTAACAGGATATCTTTAAAATGAGCTAATCGAATAAACTCATGACACTTACAATTTTCTGTAATAAGAGGCATTAGCAACTTTTGCAGATGAGTTGTACAGCACGTCCGACACCAAATATAACCTTGCAATCTTAAGGAAGATACAAGTTTAATAAATATGAGAAAAATGTGCACATACAAAATGCATAATTTAAATGAATTCCTAAATGAAGTCCTACCTTTTTTGGCAGAGGGGTTTTAAGTATGGACAGAGACTCAGTGATGCATTCCACAATCTCCTCTGCTGCATCAGCATGTGTAAGGCAGAAAAGCATGGCTTCAGCTATATCACTCTTCCTGGGTGTGAGACCTCGAAGGATCTCCTCCAGTTTATCCCTTTCACTGCAATAAAAAGAAATCGTAAGCACATACAGCCAAAACCCTTGTAGTTTTATGGCACCTGAATAGTTCATCTCCTTTAATGAACAAAGAAGAAAATAAATGTTTTGATATGCATACTCGTCTTTTAAGGTGCCCTTCTTGCCCGTTTCTTCATCTTCTTCTTCTTCACGTTCTTCAGGAGCACCATGTAAATACGGGTTGAGAGGAGGTGGTCGCCAGATAGATCCATTCTTAAACATCCTAAATTCCTCAGTTTTCCATTTTGTTGGAGAATCGCCCTATGAGTAAATAATTTGGTAACTTCGTTTGTAAAATTTTATTCAATTTTCAACAAAGTATAGCAACAAGCAACACTAACCTGTAATATTGTGTATAATTTCCACCGGTAATAGACGTGAGCTGGACTTTGATTTTCAAATAAAAACCTGTCAAACCCATAAAACAATGGTTGATTAGAGACCATTTCCAAAAGACATGCTAAACCAACCAGTCCTGGTACAGATCATGAAAATATAAGACACTTAATACAAAAGTAGCATTGTTTCATATTCTAAACCTTTACGACAGTTATTTAATTTATATTTAGTTTTTTTTTACAGATGCCAAATAAAAACAATGACTCACCTGTAGAGTGGATTGTTAATTTCTCGGTTCATGATCATGGCCTCAAACATTGGTCCCTCACGCACCACAAACTCGATCATTCGATGTATTAGAGAAAGCAAATTCCTACAAGAAAAACACAGTTAAAGCAAAACAGATTCAGCGACATCACCTAAACAGCTTCTACTCCTACAGAATGACATGATGAAATGCAACATTTTTCCACTGCTATCCATATATCAATAGACATGCTCTTTGAGCTTTTAAGATTTAAAACTGACTTGCAGTGTGACAGCTTGTAACAATCAAAACATATAAAACCTCTCTACATCTACAGAGTTTCTGCCATGGGATTTTTCCCTCGTGACTTACAATTTGACCTTCTATCGAGACACTAAATGTGATGCCATGTGATCTTTCTTTTTGACAACAGATATAAGGTGGATGATAAGGGAGAAATAACCATGTAAGCACTTATAGAGTCAGTTAAGGGATTGGGGGTCAAACATGGGGGTCCCTGGTCTGGCTGTGAAGTGGTCGATAAATCAACAGATGATGTTTCTCTAATGTACTGAAACACAAATCACAAGTATTGGAGCCGATCATACCGATATCAGGCAATCATTCTGTATACTTTCCCAATCCATCCTGTGACGCTTTTCTGGTCCCTCGCAGCTGCAGACAGTTCAACTTGTGCTGCTCACCAAGGCCAATGTCAAAGGTCACTGAGACTATGAGGATTGGGTGTCGCTTTTGAACCACACTACTGTGGCAGTTTATGTGAGCAATAGCCAGAGGCGAGGTCTGTAGGTAACTGAAACTAGGTGATGGTGTATTCTGTTGTGTTTAGTTGGAAAATTAGTAGCAGTATAATAATAACCTATATCTGATTAAACAAGTAAAACCAAACTGTAAGATATGCATTACCACAGACACCTAAGATGAGACACCTAAGATCTATTAAAACTAAATCAATCCTTTGTACAAAAATGATAGATTACAAGCGTCTCCTCTAAAATCAAGATTCTTTTGCACAGTGAATTTTAATACAATAGGCATTTTCACTACCTAGGCAGTGGGACACAGAACCTCTGTAGACAAGTTTAAAACAAGTATGCGATTTGTATGGTTAGTAGATTTTTTCTCCTGGTTTTCATGCAATGCCTCAACTATTGCTCACCCAAACCAGCCTTTGGTAGCATGCATGTGTCCAATCATTCAAACTACAGAGATGGGATAAGTTCTCTACATTTCATAAGAATTTGGAAAAAAGAAAAACATGTACCTTTCTGTTGGGATAACCACTTTGACTATGGCTTGCGACAGAGTCTGGATATGAAGTCACATCAGATAATAAACATAGAATATATGTGAGTATTGTTAAAAAGAAACAAGCATAACACTAAATGCAACATATACTCCTACAACAACAAATGTGCTCTACGGTGTCAGTTTTAAAACTTGACTGAACACGTTCCCTAAAGAAAAAGAAACTAAAAAGCTACAAGATTCCTTCAATTATATATTTTCTAAACATTTTTTGCTCACTAAATAATCCTTTTTACAAACAGCAAAACATTTCTTCAAACAAACAGTATTGAAATAAATGCAGTTTCATATTAACCTGGCTTTGAAAAGCACCAAGGCCTACAAAACATCTCGTCCAATAAGTTATCTACACTCAAACACTTACCGGTACAATCTGCATGATACGTAATTTATAGTTATATGTGCGTACGTATATCTATATGATGTTACAAATGTTGTCTAAGTAAGTAAAACTACACAATTCTAAAGACACAAGCCATTTTCAGGATACAAAAATATAAAAATAAAACAAAAACTTTTTTCAACATAAAATTACAACATATACAAGCATGAGAAAGTCAGTTGTCCTAACTACATTTTTGACCGTGCTAATGGGAATCTTTTTGTCCCACATGTGCCAAGTTACCTTCTCAAAGTCCTCTTTGCTCTTTGGAGGGGGAGGCATAGGAGCATTGGGGTTCTTTAGCCTTTCTTTGGGCTGGGCATTGAAGGGCAGTCCAGAAGGTGGAGGCGGGAGGGTGTGCTCCATCATCGAAGGTGGAATGTATATGGGGTGAGGAGGAATTGGTACGCCTTTGCCCCATCCGAGTTTCATTTCAAAATTCATTACCATTTTTCCTGAAACGAAGAGCATTTCCACAATTCCGGATTAATGACTTTAAAAATATAAATATAAAAGGGATTTTAACAAATTAACGATTAGATGGATGGGTAGACAAATTACCATTTAAATGCTTAAGTGCTCGTTCAGCATCTTTCCTCGTCATGAAGGCTACAAAACCACAATTCCTCTCTCTGGCCCTCTCCTCATCAGTCCTGGGCCACATAATTTTCACACTGGCTAAAGGACCATAGCGACCAAATTCCTGACACAGCATCTCCTCATTCATCTGGAAGTGAAAAAAGCATGGATGTCAGATTGGGCTGCTATAAGAGGGTTACCCAAATACAGTTATCGGTTAAAAAAACTATTTTTGTCACCTGAGGATTTATGTTTCCTAAATAAAGATTTGTTGTTGTTGGATCACCAACATCATGTGAACCAGGAGCTGAATCATCCAAAACTGAAAAAAGATACACAACTGCTCTGAATGACAATTCAATGCTTAGCACATTTGCACCACAGTTAAATAAACAACAAATTGGTCACACAATTGCATTACACAGTATATAAAACAAAATTACCACTGGACGGACGGTTTCTTCGTGAAGAACCATCCGCTAAAAGAAGGAGAAAAGCAGTGTAAATTTTGTTTCCTTGATTAAAGATTATACGCTGCTGGGGGTGGCCATGATAGGTGGGAAAGGGGACAAACTTGACTGGGTCTGACTCCATGCGTGTAAAAAAAAGGATAGAGGGCAAAACCCTTATACATCTATATGAAAAATTAACTTACACGATCGTCGTCCTTCCGTTGCGAAAACAGGCTCAAAACGACTGACTCTCCCCTTCAATTTGTGACGTTCATCACGTTCCTCCTGTATCCTGCAAAAATGGTAAACAATTTAAATCGATTTTGGAGTTAATCATGTTAAAGGTGCTATCGTTTGTTAAATAAGTTAAGAAACACCAACTGTTTTAATTCTTCCTTGAAGAGTTCAAGGTTGCTTTTTTTCTTTTCTTTCTCTCCCTTCTTTGATGGCTAGGCAGAGAACAACACTGGGTTGTAAGAAAAAAATCAGATGTGTTTTTTTTTTTAAAAGGTTAAGTAAACAGTAAAACACTCACATTGCGTTTGTCTATTGCTAAAAACTGTGGGGGAGTTTCCAAAGGTAAAAAACTCTTTGCCTCCAAAACTTTTGACTTCGGTTTGTAAAGCTTTCCTTTCTTTTCATCGGCTGCTGCCTCTTCTATAACAGATAAAGCAGCATAGACAAATAAAAATTAGTGTTTAAAAAAACGTCTCATGTAATTGTCAAAAAAACAGTACCTTATTAACACTTCCAGAAACATGTAAACAAATTAAACATAATCATCGCAGCAACTTTCAGATGACAGACGTACCTTTGGTAGCATTGGCAATGCCACCACGGACAAAAGTTTTCACTTTTCCTTCTCCACCTTCAAAGGCAGCGAGAAACTCCTCATAGATCTCTGCAGCTGCCCTTTCATCTTCCTATAAAAACACACATTTATCCAAGCACAATGACGCTAAACTTGTGTTCTAAGACTTGTGAATTCAACATATGTAATATTCAGTAACGTTTATCTTCTTAGTACATTAACAATCCAGGTTTTTAAAAGAATAAACAAACAATTGTGGTTGGAAACCATGTCAATCAATAATGTGTGCTCATTTATGAATGTTTTAAACCAACAGCAAGTACTCACCTTCTTCTTTAGTTCATCCTGCTCTTTCTTACTTAGTGTTCTTTTTGCAACCGCCATCTTTCCAATACTAAAGGCCTTTAATTTACTTTCCAATAAAGCCTGCATGAAAACATTTAAAGTAATTTGTTATTCCACAAGTCACTTGATATTAACTTTCTAAAAAAAAGGCTTATACATTCTTGCCAAAAGACATTCAGATTTGTTTGACAGAACAGTAATAAAAGTACTAAAAGGAATAACCAAAAGAAAGTAAAGCACACATTCATTCAAGTATCATTAATATAGACTGACTTTATTTCTGTGGAGTAAATATTTAATTAGGATCCATCAGTAACTAACACATATTCAGTCGGACAGAACTGAAATGGCTACAATAGATCTGCAATACAATTGTATAGTACTATATAAACTGAAGGTTCACGTGGCTAGCACCATTAGCAACACGACCACTTTAGCTCATCACAGCAAAACGGGTCTTTACTCAAAAATGAACATAGAAATCTTCACATTAAATATTTAAAATGCTATTAAATGATGTAAGTCTCTACTTTATGTGTTGTAAGTCTCTATTCACTTCTAGAGTTTACATTCATTTTCTGTTTGTGTTAGCTTCGTCAACACACAATAAACACACAGCAGCAACATGTATCATACTTTGTGGTGGCGTAAACATGTAACATTGAGATCATGAATATGATTAAATACACCATAAACCGTAGACAGATTTCGATCTGGTAAACTTGTTTTTGATGTATACACGAGCAGTTGCCGTATCAAGCTAACTACACTGCTAATGAGTTAGCATCGCAACCGAGCCGCTCCAATTATATTTTTCATATCATAGAGCAACATACTACCTAATAGACACAATATTGATACATTGTACCTGCATACGCAAGAGAGGCATTCTTTAACGTAATAAAAAGACGTGAAAAAACCTATAAAATACCTTTGAGGTGGCTTTCTGCGCCCCACCTGGCGTTTTGTCCGCCATTTTGCCCGACACAGTGTAAGCGCGTGAGGCGCGTTCACGTTCACCTTCGGAACGAGTCAATTTGACGTGTATTACTGAGGACAAGAGTGTGTAGTGTTGAAATCACTGCAAAAACTTTTGATTTTGGAGTTATAGGATGTGTTTTGATGCACCGATACATTGAAACGGAATGTATATAATAACAACAACTGTATACATACTAATTTTGGGTACAATGAAGTACAACACAAATGTATGTGTTACATTTATCTACTATGATCCCTAGAGTATACTTAGGCCCTACTGATAAACGTGGCTTGACTGCCATCTGCTGTACGTAAGTTGAGTTATTGGACAATGGACAGGCTACTGTACCAGGCTGTTATGTTAAAATAAATACTGGTTAGCCCATGTCATTTTTGTCCTTTGTAAAAAAAAATAATTTAACATTTAAATGCATTGGTCTCTCTGTGAGGCCTAGTGTTCTTGCAATCATAAGAACAACTATGAATGTATATTATGCACACCAGCTGGTGATTTAAATAAATTCACAATTAATCAACAAAAATCACAATGATTCTGAAATAAACTAGGAACTTTATTTGCTTCCATGTCAGTTGATCTGGACTGCTGTTTATCCCAAGATCACCTTTCCTGTTCAAACTCAAAAGAAGTAATAAATAATATAGTTTATCTTTAGAGGCCACATGGTGGACAATATAACAGTTTTACAAGACCAACACTTTATTAGTAATAAAACAATACTGCCAATTTCATAACTTAACAAGACATAAATGCATTTATGTATAATATAGAAACAATAAGATATAGTACTGTATATAGCCTATACTGTATATATACTGCACATAATGCAAAAATACATATCAGTTAGTCAGATAAGGTATGTCACTCCAAGCAAGCTGATCAAATTAGTTGACACTGAGTGTTATTTAAATTTCCATTGTTAACAATAATTAGACAGGATTCTGTGTATATACATCATCATGCAAATACATAAACACAATTCTTATGTAAATATAAAATACAATGTGAAATAGCCACTAAAACACTTAGAAAATATTGAAATTATGTACAAATATTGTAAAATAGTAAAAAGATTTTGTAAAATGATTTGCTATTCTAATATGTGAGTAGCCTATAGATTTTAGCAATTTAAAAGACAAATAATCTGAAAGGCACATACATTTCACGATTTATTTTCCTGGAAGAGTTGCAAATATTGCAAAATATTATCAAAAGCTGATCATTATTAAAAATAGACAACAATATTAATATGTGTACTTTTGAACGATTTACGAGCTATTTGTGCATCAGCATTCCGTTTACAAATAAATAATCAATAAAGATTTAATAAAATCAATTTCAATGATACATTTTTACAAAACAGGCAAGTGTAACAGTGTAGCAGATGTAGCTCCGCTCTTGGCATTCACCGCGTGCCTTAATTGAAATGCATTAAATCAAGGTCCACCGTGAACACGTACAGCGAGAGCCTAAACGACAAATAAAGATTTCACTGGACCTGATGAGCAGCTGAAGCAGTTTTATATATACTGTATGTAACATATAGGCCCTACCCAATGACTTTATTGCCTATGCACCATATAGGCGACAGGCAAGGTAAATGTGATTCTGACAGCAGGTGTATTTTTTCAAAACAAAACTTAAAGTCTTGAAGAAATTGATATCATTCTCTATAAGCTGAATGTGCCAGATGATTTTGGAATCCTGTGTTGTCCGATGGACAAAGCACATAACTGAATCGGAGGCAGCGGTAGTGCGTTTCACTTCAAAGCATGCCATCAAACACAGACTCTGCAATCTCTGCAACCTACAAAACATCGAAAAGATAACAGTTAAACCATGATTCCAACAAGGCCTGTTCGACATACAGTTAACATCGACCATTAGACAACACTCGTATTTATATAATAGTCGTCTAGAATAAGCATCAAATGTGTGCCTCCTATAGCATTAAAAGAAAAGTAAGCATTCCACTTTCCGTTTATTATCAAATAATAAACGAATACAGAAAAAATCATATATGTGTTTAATACCTTTGCTGTCGGTTAATTCGGCAGCATCCGTTTATTATCCTGCATCATGACCGTAACTGCATCCCACAAGGGTGGATAAAACTGGTTTATTATCTGCGTTCATTTTTGGGTTGTAAAGTCCGTGTACATACCTCTGTAAAGCGATGCAAACTTGTTAATATCGCCGCTAATATTTTACAGCTGACTTTCAAATGAATGGCGAGAGAGCCGAATAAATATGGAAACTGCGCCGAGCGCTACATTACGAGGGAGGCGCGTGACGTCACCATGCGGACAGATGTTTAGTCCCTGCTCCTCGAGTCGGGCTTTGTGTCAGCGCCAGCAAATGACATGTGCATTACAATCGATTGATGCTCATAGATTGCAATATTGTCGTGTCAGAAAGAGCTGGTGGGATAAAAACGTGGCGTATTTTAACGTTTAAACATTTTTGAGATGACAAAGCAAGTAAATGGTGAAATTGAAAGCTGCATGTATTATTAAAACGCACACACGGATGGTTTTAGCCGTAAGCAGCATATGTCAAGAGCAGATGAATTAAGTGCTTCCAGTCCAGATAAGGTGAAGGTTCACGCTCTTGTTGATTTCCTCTTGACATATCTGGAGGAATGACCACAAAACTATGGAATGCAAATCCTGCCAAATTTAAATAAATAAATTAAGTGATGAAAATGAAAATTAAAACCAGATTAAGCATTTCATTTTAGAAAACTGTGAGCAAAATATGTGTCAAAATGGAAAGTAAAATCATTTCATTTTTATTTTAACAGTAACAGCGCACCCTCCCTGTCAAATTGAAAAATAATATACAATTGGTGATTTGACGTTTCATTTTCACTGACGTCTCGGGGCAAGAAAAAGAAAAATGAAAAGGCAATGTGAAAAAGAAACTGCAAATATATTTTTACAAAGATTTTTATTAGTGTTCACGCAATAATATATACTGACACAATTCAAATTAAAATGTAAATTTTGCTTTTCATTTAATTTTCTTTTTTATTTCACAGTTTTCATTTTCTTTTTCAAAGCCAAATTGTATGCAAATGATCATTTGCATACAAGTTGGCTTTGAAAATGAAAAGCAAAATTTAAATTTAAATTTGAATTGTGTCAGTGTTATTGCTTGAACACTAATAAAAAATCTTTGTAAAAAATATTTTTGCAGCCAACACAGAAATCTATATCGAGAGAAAGAGATCTCCACTCTTATAAATAAAGGTTCTTCATGATGCCATAGAAGAACCGAATGGTTCCATAAAGAACCTTCAACATCCAAAGAACCTTTCTGTTTCACAAAAGTGAAAGTCCAAAAATGGTTCTTCTATGGCATCGCTGTGAAGAACCCTCTGAAGCACTTTTTTTTAAAGTGTACAAACTAGCTTGGTTAATGTTTGACAAAACAACTTGACATGTACAAAGGTGAAAAAACAACAGGCTACATCAGTAATGACATGATTTGTCCATCTCTTTGCCTGCCCCTCTTACGTAATCCTGCTGGTCTGAGAGGAGTAACATGCAACTCGATCGGGTCCCACAGACATGAAGTCTGCCGAAGTTGAAAACGTTGAAGAATTAAACGGTTTATCTATTGATTCCAGCCGGATTGAGACATATTTGACAGAGCTGAAACGAAAAGCTGAAGCAGAAAAAAGCATTCGACACTTGGATTTGCCGAAAACTTTTTTGATCCGGTTTTTGAAGGCGAGAGACTTTGATGTTGAACTCGCGCTCAAGGTTTGTATAGCGTTGCTTTGCTCGATTGATGAATGAACCCAAAATGCAAACGTATGCACTAATACTTGCTTTATGTAGTAACAGTAACACTAGTAACACCTTGGCGATACGTGATTTGATTAAAAAATAGAGCAACACTCCGATATAGCAAGTATATATAGTGTTTAATGTATACATAAGTGCGAAACCGAACATTCTTCACATACATGCACGGAAAACCGAAACGTTCTTTCCGAAACGAGCTTTCTTTTACAAAACAATGTGTACTATATATGTACATTAGGTGTGACTTTACAATAACATATAGATTTTAACCAATGTAATCTGTGTAAAATAAACCTCACTGTACACTTCTAAAAATAAATTTAAGTTCAAGGAATTCCATTGGAGAACAGTTTGTGGTTGCCCAAGAAACTTTTCAGTGTTTACACTGCAAGAACCTTTTAGAACCTATTAACCGAAGGTTCTGTGAATGTTAGGGGTTCTCCATAAAACAATACATTTATTTTAAGAGTTTAAATAAGAGAGTTATTTGTTGCAGATATAACCAAAAATTACAGTACATCAATATGTATCATCTTTCCATTCTATGTCCTGATGTAATGTACATATTGTTAATCCATGAATACATGTCCATCCTGTTGCCATAGTGCTAAGATTTACAAGTAACTTTAAAGCTATTTCAGCTTCTGACTTAGATTTTTCAGTGAACACTCAAATACATATTATCCAGCCCACATAGCTGTCAACCCATTATGTCACCATATATGCTATTATTTTTGTAACATTACATAACAAGTAATTGTGTTGATCAAACAAAACTGACACAACACATAAATAACTTTTGAGCATACTATCCTATTCTTGATTTGTTTCGGAAACAGTATTACCTTTTATCCACAGCTGTTGATTAACTATCACAAATGGAGACAAGAATGTCCCGAAATTACAGCTGATCTGCGCCCATCATCTGTCATAGAACTTCTTCAAAATGATTACCATGGAGTTCTAAAATCACGAGATGATGCCGGAAGCCGCGTTTTAATCTATAGGATTGGCAAGTACACATACAACCTCTATTTTAAAAAGTTGTTTCTGCTGCTGCAATAGTAAATAGGTGTAACACATTTCAAACACTGTTTCCAGGTCAGTGGAACACCAAAGAATTCACAGCTTATGAGGTTTTTCGTGTGAGCCTCATTACATCAGAGTTGATTGTTCAGGAAAGTGAGACTCAAAAAAATGGACTTAAAGTTATTTTTGATCTCCAAGGCTGGTGCTTTGCTCACGCTCTGCACATCAATCCTTCCTTGGCAAAAAAGATATCATCTGTACTTACAGTAGGTATCTATTCAAAGGTTTTCCTTGAAGAGGATGTTTCACTGATTGAATTAGTGATTGGATTAGATTAAATTTAAACGTCATAATCTCACATAAATTAAACAATGAAAAATGCATAAGATTCATCAAATTGATTTAGAATATCTGCTTTACCGCTTTAGGACTCCTTTCCTTTGAAAGTCCGTGGCATTCATTTGATAAACGAGCCCATTTTTTTCCGTCCTGTCTTTTCCATGATCCGTCCATTCCTGCCAGACAAAATCAAACAACGGGTCAGTTTTATTTATGTATATGGGATGTAAAAACAATCGAGAGAATTCCCATTCGTTTATAAACTATACATCTACAGTAAGCTATTAATACTGTTTTTTCTTAACAGATTCATATGCATGGTAGTTCATATGTCCGAAGTCTCTGTGGTTGTTTTCCAAAAGCCATCCTCCCTCCTGAGTATGGAGGCACAGGACCCAGCCTAGAAGAAGTGTGCCGAGAATGGACCGAGTACATCATGCAGTCTGAAGACTATCTTCAGGAGCTCTCTACAGATTTGGGCGGAGGAGATACCTCTCAGGGTTCTGCCCATAAATGATTACAGTGAAAGCACTTGTGTACTTCTTACTATGTTTTGTAAAACATTGCACTTAATATTTGTGAATTTTATATGCATTAGGAAACTGCACATGACGGAATGATGCAGCTTTTAAACATGTTTTATATTCAAGACTAGAAAGACGAAAAGTGACATTCCCACAATTACTGAAGCATACTTTTCTATAATTTTATTTAATTCTGAATATATTACAGATATTCTAACAAGGAAGTAGCATATTTAATATACCTCTAAAGATACAAAGCATGAGATGTCTATTTGCACAAGATGCTTTTTAATGTGAAGTAACTTGTGAATAACACACCATAACCATACTGTTGATTGTATATATATATATATATAGTATATATTTGTATAACAATGGACATAACTCAGGAAGAAACTCTTTGTGCTTCTGAAAGTTTAATATGAAGTGAAAGTAAAGCAAAACAAATAAGGCAATCAAATGAAGCCTGAAATGAAAATTCTATTTAAAACAGTCGGCGGCCTTTTAAAACTAGCTGCCTTAGGACATGCACTTTTTAGTCAACACCAGGAAGTGAGGGAGTGTAGTTACACTTTGATCCATTGCCTTTTGCTCAGACTCTTAAGCAAATATAATCAGAGACTGATGACCTTACTTGAGCTCTCTGTGTTAACAGATTTACTTGAATGTGAATTTCTGGAACACTATATATTTTTTTATAGTCTACCGTTTACTTACTATAGCATATGTGTTTAATCTTAGAAGTCCACACATTCTGTGTTTTACATTTCTGTACATTGTCATGGTGAAAAAATATTATTAATATATTTTCATATACAACTCAATGTGTGACTCAAATAAACTTGGCAACCAGACATTTAGGTCACTGTTTTGAATTATTTTACCAATATATAGAAATGGTTTTCTGACAGTTGTGAAAAATAATCAGTTGCACAATCTGATAAAAATCTGATAATATGGGTGAAAGTATGTAAAGGAACTGTTAGTCTAAAACAGCACTGTATTATTCCCTTAATACCCAAAACAATAAACTGCTGTATGTCTTGGATAGTTTGGTGCTGCATTTATAAACATTGATGATATATATTTAAAAATTGTCCAGCAACATAACATTGTTGAGTAGCTAGTGTGATAAAGACAAACATTTCAGAAAATAAATAAATGAATAAAACATATGCACCATAGTAAGCATTTTATTTTCAGATCTTTTTAAATTCCAGACTTAATTTTTCAGACTTCTCTGTGACATTTTAATTGTGTGAGAAATCAAGCAAACGGTAAAGTTAAAGTTTATTTAGTAAAGGTAAGATGTTTCTAAGATGCAAGGTACAGGAAATCGAAGTACATGTAAGAGAATAACATATATAAACTTAAAATAAGTAAAATACAATATTAGGTTTGATAATTGTTAACTGGAAGAATAACAGACTTTTGTATGTAATGAACGCCCTCTGCTGGTCTAACACACACAATGCGTATTTAAATACACACAACGTGCGTTACTGGGAAATATTGTGTGGGTTTAACCTAAACTCAAAACTCCAAATTTTCCTGATGATTACATACACTTAAACTATGAAAACTGCTGTGAACGAAGCAACACTTTCTCACATGTGCCAAATGTATAAAACAGATGTACTGTGGTGTGTGAAAAGGCCCATAAGGCTCCCATATACTTCTTTGATCTTTTAGTGCATCCCAATCTATCAAAACGAACTTCCACACAAATTACTGCGATGGTGTTTGAAATAAAGCATTTGCTGAGTGACTACTCTTTATTTCCACATGTAAAAAGCGTGTGATTAAATATAAGAATATATGAGGTGATAAAATTAGGTCAAAGTTTGTCCTCCTTATTCTTTTAACCTGGTCTGAGTGTTTAGAATACTTTAAATCCGATCAAACAGCATAGTAAAGATATTTTAAGTATCCAGATCCTCCCTATGTATCCTCTTATATTCTTAAACTGATCTTTAATAAAACAATTGTTTTAATTCAACAATGCACGACTATGCAAACATAATAATTTGGGATGCTTCTAAAAATTAAAGTCTTAAGAGCAGTTATCTTGGACATTTGTGGGACTCGTGAGCTTAATGATGAGGTGGACAAAAGAGGAAAGGGGGTGGGGCGCAAAAACGTATAGATCCGAGTCACAATTTGCCAAGAACAAAAAAAAACAAGAACAAAAAGCCTAATTTCATTTTACATCCTCAAAAAAAAACCTTATTACAAAGAAACAATTTGAAATGAGCCAAACGAGTTGACTGTATAAAAATGCACTCGAATACATTTTAAATAAAATGTACATTGAAGGCGAATACGCCTTTAAACTAAAAGACATTCATTTGGAAATCGCAACTTTAGTACACATTATATAAATTCTGCGTTAAACTGAATCATGGATCCTTTAGAAACTATATTTAATAATGATGTGTAACGTGTTATTTCTATAGGAAAAGAGATATGTATAAATCTCGCGATAAGTACAATCTTCCATCTTGCCACGTTCCAGTGCTGGCAGAAAACAGGGACGGGGCGGTCCTGCCTCGCAGCTATCCACACGATTGAATAAGTCACTAGCATGTGTTTGACGATTGGATGACATTTTAATATTCCCCGCCCACAATGGCTTTGTATGAATAACACTGGTCGAAGGCTCAGTCACTCAAAAGGGAAGGGTTGCTATGGACTTCAGCGTATGAAGGTATAGGGGTTTGATTTTGCAGGGAATCATCATCAGCACTGAGCACTGATATTACAGTCCATTCATTTTCTACAGAACGACAACAGACGAACAAACAGCAATTGCAATGGCTCCGAAGAAAAATGCAAAAGGAAACACGAAAAAAGGTTAGTAAATTGACACTGTTTTTGCCAAAGATGCGTACATCAACAGCCTTCTGCACAAGGCCTTAAAAGTTAATCAGGCGGCAAGATTGATTTTGGTGATCTATTTCAAAGCTCTCTAGTTGGGATAATAAATCACAAAAAGACATTATTAAAATACAGAATAGGCGCTTTGTAGAAACGTATACATCCATTTGTTATTAAGACTGTAAACAGACTACTTAAACAACCTTAGTTGTGTTATATTATAGCTGGTAATAGTTACGTATCATCGCCAGAGTGTCTTGTGTTAAGTCAGCGCAGTCATGTCTGTTAACTTAAACGTGCATCCCTTTACTCTGTTGCACAACTCTCACAAAGCTCAGTGTAATAATTGTTTTTGTTAATTCACACAGCAACTCATTCCTGACCTATATTTTCAGGCTAATGTTTGTTCATGGCTTGCAGTCAGAGTTGCTCAGCGGGATCGCTTAAATGCTCACGTGTCAATATTTCTGGAGTGTGGGAGGGGTTACACGTGGCCTCTAGGGTCCCATACCCCCACAAAAATGTAAAACATACCCCTTTACTTTCTGCAGGACCTCGACTTTGGTTCTTACATAATCACACTGTTACTAAACTCAACAACAGAGTTTACTCCTAAACTCTGTTGTTGAGTTTAGTAACAGTGTGATTACTCCTAAACTCTGTTGTTGAGTTTAGTAACAGTGTGATTACTCCTAAACTCTGTTGTTGAGTTTAGTAACAGTGTGATTACTCCTAAACTCTGTTGTTGAGTTTAGTAACAGTGTGATGATGTAAGAGTGAGCATAGTGTATTTCTTAATTTCACTTTTCGACGTGGTTTACAGCTTCTAAATATGTGTGAAATTATCATACGCTACAAAGATCTCCTCCCTTTATCCGTGTTTGTCTAAACTCAATGTCGCTCTCTGCAAGTCATTCCAGTTTACCTTATCAAACCAATTGATCTGATTCTTTCACGTAACGCTAATGGTGAAGCCGCGCCTCTTTGAGTGTTTGCTGAAGGTTCTGCAAGAGTTAAAAACAGCACTACTGTCCTCAGATCAGCGAACCTTTATTGCTTTGCAAACTGTTCATCTTTTATTAAATGACTTTTCAGGGATATTCAGATGCACACAATAACAGCCAGAGTGCCAAAGAAATGGTAAAGAAACGAAAGCATGTCATAGTGTGCTTCAAATAACTTTGCATGGTTTACAAAGGTATTTAATCCAATGCATTTGTGTCCTGTGTGTGTGTCTCTGCAGTAAATGTTTGTGTGTGTCTTAAACGCCAATAAAGAAAATCTCAATGTGCTCGTGAAGAATAAATGAAATTGTATATGTTTTCATCAAACAACATAAGGGCTGTCAGTTTTTATAGTATGTTGGGTATTGTTGTAAAGGCATCCTTAATGCTTGTATTGATCATTTGTAATATGCTAGTCTAATAGTCATTACACACTATAAACTTGCCTTTAAACCACTCGTTCACAGTGGTAAGTTGTTTTTTAATAGACGGACTGTTTGCTGGTCATTTAGATTTCCAGTCAGGGTAGTTGCTGATAAGATCATATAAGAGGTTAAGTGTCAGGGTCTGGTTTTGTGACTGAAACTGCTTATCTAGAATGTTATGCAGCGGGGTGTGTGTAGGTATGACTGAAAAAGAGTGTTTCAAAGCCATCAAAGTACTGACAAAGGCATAGCAACAACTACAAAAGCAGTTCATGAGCTACAAAAGGTGTTTGATGCAAAATTTTTTATATCAGATCTATGAAATAAGTGGAAGAGGGGAAGATGTTGATTGGGACACAATAGAAACCGTTTGACTACCTGTGGATTTAGAGACGAGTCGAGCATGTGTGACTTAAGGGGTGTGTCTGGTTAATGCAGTCTGCTTAAACTTCAATTTGTAAGGGATAATGTACCGCCAGACAGGTTTTCATCACAGAATAAACTCTGACATGGTGATTAGGGGTTTATTCTGCAATAACAGATGGCTGGATATCCTGCTTATTACACGACTACTTACTACCTGAGTAAAATATTTGTAATGAAATTGATTTGAAATGTTTTATTAGTTCATTTGTAGCAAATACAAACCAGCCAAGACACAGCATTTAAACAAGATGAATGGGCCATTTGGTTAAATTATTTGTAAATATAACCTCATACATGCTATTAATTAGGTATATTTGTATTAAATTAGTTTGTAAGTAAATTCTTTGTAAGCTAAAGGTTTAAAGTCCCAGTACAAACCTGTGTTATTAGTTTTGACTGGTTGTTATCAATAATAACATAAGGTGTGGAGTAACTGACCAATCAGAATCAAGTATTCCAAAGCGTCATGTAATAATGTGGTTTAAACTGTAGTTAAATGGTTTCTATTTATAAAATACCTCTAAATGTATTAACTCGAAATGTAGGTTTTGTAGCTTTTTACATTTTGTTTCTGTTAGATAAAGTTGATTTTGACAAATCCAGTCTGATCCCACTGGTACCATGTTTATTGTTTTAACAAGACATTAGGGAGGCCTGTCCTTGTATGGGAAATAAATATCTCTGTGACGGGGAGAGTCACTAAAAGGTTGCCAGAATGGACATGCTTATCAGCTTAAAAGTTGGAGTTTGATTTAATCTTTGGAAAATATAGATGCAATTGTGTCCTGTTCATTTGTTAGGTGTAAATTGGCGACCAGTCAGCCATTGCAGTTTTCATATGTGGCTTATAAAAGCAGGATGAAGTGAGATCTACCCCTACCCTTTCACATGAGTGCTTGAGATTTTCTGGCTTTCAAGCGGACCGTTCTAAAAATAATCTATTTGCTGGTCAAGTTCCATATTAAGTTCCGGCTCAATTCACCAGGAACAAAAGCAGGAGAGCTGCAGTTGTAGTGGGGTCTGGGGTAGGATTGGGGTAAAAGACGCTCTCTTATTCCCCACTTCATTTGATGGGATGGGGGAGCCACAGGCAGAGGTCAAGGTTGTGAATGAAGAAACGGGTTAGTGTTTGTATGCTTTGTTATAAATTTCATAACGAGAGATGACATTTAACTAAGCGTGACGGTGTGAAAGAAAGCCTTTAAAATTGCATGATTTGTGTTTACTGAGTTTAGTGATATGTATTTATATGTGTAATTTGCATTTTGTGAAAAAGGGCAGCCAAAACTTGACAAAGTTTTATCAATTACTTGAGTACTATTAGAGTTTAAGTTTTCTTGTTGAATTAATTCGTAAAAAGAGAATTTCTTTGTCTTTATGCTTAAGAAGATTTGAAGTTATTATTTGTGTCTGTAAGTGTTAACTGTAATTTTTGCATCAGTTTTTGTGGGGTGCGTGTGTGCATGAACTTGCTTGTGTGTTGTTTGACCTAGAGAACGTAGCGGACAAAACACCTGTTCATTCTTCCCACCAAAGCTCAAAATGCAGATGTATTTATACCAAGGGGAGCGTCAGCAGCCTCAGAATAACTGTACTCTTTTAGCCTTGCTGTTTTGTCACCTTGCGATTACTGTAGATTTGATTTGAGATTCAATTTTCATCTAACTAAAACAGATATCACATGGCTCTTTCTCATTTAAAATGGAAACAATTGGTTTGTTTGGATTTTTTGCTTTATGCAGATAACAAAATATTTTATCAGCTGTGGTGTCTTTAGCTAAATAAACTTAAACACACATTAATACAAAAAGACTAATTCTATTTTAAAGGAATGGGCTTATTTTGGGAATGTATTATGTGAGTATTAAGTGAGTTGATTGTGTTTGTTCAATGCTGTTGTCTTTGTGGGTAATCTTCTTTTTTTATCATTGTACAGAGGCCAAGCCACAGCAGGCAAATAAAAATGGGAAGAAGGCAGAAGCTGCCGGAGGCACCTCCTTCTTCACCTGGTTCATTGTGCTGGCTCTCCTGGGCGTCTGGACCTCAGTAGCTGTGGTGTATTTTGACCTTGTCGACTATCAAGGTGTAATCGGTGAGTCAGTCGTCTATATGTTGCACTTTAAGTTCTCTTTTGCATAGTGATGCACTGATAGACAAGTGCACCTATTGTCATTTGCTCACTTATTTAACTTGGTCATTAAAGTAGATTTTTTAAAGACATGCATTAAGATATTAGCTAGTTGCTACATCAGTAAATCATTTCATTGAACATTAATTGCTCTATTTGACATTCAACAGGACAACATTATAGTAGACACACAAAATACAAATAAGACAACATGACAATCTTTGAAGGTTATTTTTGCTATCAAATATTTACTAATATTAACTAATCTGACTCATAATAGTACATATTTCCTTAATAAACCCAATGCTGTTGCTTTATGTAAAATGTAAACTGCTGCTTCAGCCAACCTATAAATACAATTTTGCATACATTGTGTATATCTTAAGTGTGATTAATGTAGTCTTTGGATATGTCATAATATGTAATTCTTTTAATAACTGGACTTAATTTTGCATGCAGCCAAAGCAAAGGACTTGCGCTATAATCTTACAGAGGTATTACAAGGTATGAAATCTGATTGATTAGGATCACCTTCATAAAAATCACTTCATTGACAGAATTCATCATTTTCATTTACAAAACATTTATAATGGTGTTCCTGGTGTCCATTTGCATACTGTAATGACAATATCATAAGAATTATCCCCAATATAGTATAGTAGTAGTAGTAGTAGTATAGTAGTATCTGCAGAGCCATGTAAGAAACCTTTTAGCTGTTTATTATGCAACAAAAACTCAGCTAAATTAGTTTTTTAAAGTGTTGAAATACAGCATTGTTCCAATCAGATTTTTACATCTAATTACAATCAGGCAAAATCTGTGATTTTCACTAATTTCACTAACTATGGGAGAGCTGCTGAGGAGAAATGACACAGACTAAATAAGATTTATTTTACTTTACTAGGTAAACTTGTAACCTATGACACTGATGGTGATGGAGACTTTGATGTGGAAGACGCTAAAGTTCTACTAGGCAAGTGCACTTATTCCAATGACTTCACTGACAGATTTGATTGTTTTGCATGACTGACTTTGGTTCACTTTTGTGCAATATTAAATCAGACCATGTGCATGGTGCTTCATCATGCTACCGTAATCATCATTTTGTTTACTTCATAAGTCTTTGAAAAGAAATTATATGTGACTTTGCATGAATTTGTGAATTAGACCACATTGTAGTATTATAAGCAAGAATGCTGCAAACATGTGTTTGTTACTAGGTGAGAAAATAGAGAGATATTTTTTTCTCATTTGCAAATATTGGAGACCTACATTCATCCAAAACCGCTTCATAGGTGCTTCCTATGCATGTTTCTTTTCCTTGTCATGTTCCTCAGCTTCTCCAGATTCCTTAATTACATCTTTAACCCTTTTTAATGCTATTGGATCCTACTAACCCTTGCAAACCACCCCACCTTTCTCTGTTTCCCTGCTCTTCCACTGTTCTGTCTTTCCCTCTCTTTCCCTATTTTCCCGTCTGCGTAGGGCTGACCAAAGATGGCAGCAAAGAAAACTCAGACTCTCTTGAGGAAGTGCTCGATATGTTAGCAGAAGAGGGCACTGATTGGTTTCAGAGTTTCTTCACCTTCCTTTATGATGCTATGAGTCCATTTGAAACACTAGAGGATGAAGAAACCGAGGCAGCAGCGGAGGATGTTGCTGGCGCGTCACAGACAGAAGGGGTTCAGGGCCAAAAGACGTGCGTTATTTTAGGCCTTCAAAATCAATAGTTGTGTTTTCTACTGCGATCGTGACGGAAGCACTTTATTAGAGGAGGACGTACTCCCTAGACGAGTTTTGTTGCAAACACTTTTTGAGAAGACAACAGCCACATTTGGGAACTCTAAGAAGATGATGTCGTTATAAACATTTACAACTTTGTAAGCATTGAACTTGGGGTAGATCATGTTTAGTTGAAGCTCTTTTGCAACAGCTATAACTTATTTACATTTTCCATATGACATTAGTGCTGAAAGTTTTGCCAATTTAACATGCATACCTACCTGCATGTCTCACTTCTCTTACATCATGAATAATATAGAAAATATGTATTTAAATAGGCAGTTTAGCACTGTACATGTAACATCATACTACTTGTTTAAAATCATTTTTCTTTGTTTTTGGGCTGTATATAGTTTATTTTAAGAAATTTTATAAGTAATTTTGGGGTAAATTGCATCCTCAGGAATTCTGTGTTTTGTAATTCTGAGGTTTTTTTTGGTCCTGCTAAAAAGAGAGTAACCAGTTCAACATGTTCACCTTGTTCACAAGTTTTTCATAGTTTCATTGCGTCACTGCAGAAAGTCACATAAAGAAAGCTAGTACTGTGGTCTGACATCAGTTTTTCTATGCAAGAACTAGTTCAGTGGCCCGGCCTATGGATCTTCTCCTGAACCCCAGAGTTCTGTAACCGTCAACAAATGGTTCCTACCTGCCAATCTAAAGATGCTGAAATGGTGGGCTTACCAAATGTGATGTGTTCATTTATAGGTTCTGCATTGCAAGGTGGTACTAGCGAAGACTGGAAGTCTTAATAATGTAAATGTCATACGTGCTTCGCACACTTTTCCTACGCACACCTCAGGAATGATTTAGGAAAATGACTAAGATTATAGTGATGGTTGCTTTTGCTTAACTGTCACTCAGCACAATTACTTAATTTGCTTAAAGATTTAAATAATATTGAAAATAAAATAGTTTATAATCCTGTTTTTATGTACAGTTAAAGATTTACAAAATGACAGGCCAGCATTTTTTAAGTTATGTTAAGAGGGATAATGGTAGTCGAGCTGCATTACCTTTTTTCTTAATTAACTGTTTGCACATTTGTAATATTTATTATTTTACAGGGGGAGTTCTGATTATAATTTAGATTAATAGTTTACCATTTGTGTATTTGGGCTTTTTTAAATTGGCATGTTTTGATGCTGTTTTAAATGGCGATTTGTAAATGCATTATGTTGTTCTATTGAGACAGACACAATGCCTTTCGCAAGACCACTGTGTTTTTTTAATCAAAAATGAAATCAAGTTAGAAATGGGTGGACCGACTTGTCAATATCTTCTTCACACATTCCTTTGACACCAATAAAGGCAAAGGCAGGGCTTGCAAGTTATAACTTGTTTTCTGTAGCAAACATTGACTTATTTGAACATATTCTCTCTCATCCACACTAGATGAAACAAAAGATGTTTCCAGGAGAAAAGGTATCTTGCACACTTGATCTTAGTGCATGGAGCATACTAGCCTCCAGTGTGTAAATTTAACAGAGTTTTCAAGCTTACTGAATCCACCTCAGTTTTTTGCATGGTTGGCTTACTTTGAATATTTCAAACTTATTTTTCTGTTTAGCTGAAAAGTTTTAATAGTAATTTATATATTTGCAGTTGTTTCTTGAAAACCTGCATGTGTCTAGGTGCTGATTTTACAAGCTACTGTAATTCCACACTATAATATGTTTGTTAAACGAGTATACTTTTTCTAACTTATTTGCAGATAATATTACAGATCTTTGAACTTATATATACACTTAATATATATACGTTTCCTAAAACATAATTTATAACATAAAAGCATAATTTGTATGCTATATCATGAAACGCTAATGTGGGTGATCTGAATTTTGCTCCCTATTACTCACCAATTCTAAACCATTGCAATAATTGCGTTTCCGTGTGACTTGTTTCGTGAGTGGTGTTGCAAGTTAAGTTACAATGATTACACCACCAAACCAAGTTCTCACCCCCTAGAGCTTTCCAAAGCCAAAGATGTTGGGTTGAAGCTAAGAGAAGCTCTGAAACAACAGCTCACCATCATCCATGAGAGAGTGGAGGCCAGGAAGATAGCTAAAATGGCACTGGCAGAGGTTAGGAGCATCCTAGCCAAAGAGGAGGAAGAGAGGACCTTGAGCCGAATAAGGGAGGAGTCGGAAGCCAAGGCCTGGGAGAGGGCTGAGGCACGGCTGAAGGAAGAAGGAGAGAGAATAGAGAAGGAAGATGTTGAAAAGGCCATGGAAAGGATTAGGAAAGAGCAAGAAGAAAGGGAGAAAATGGCAGAAAGAGAAGAAGCCAAAAAAGCAAAAAAGGATGAGGTGAAGGAAAAGCCAGATATTGAAAAGAAATCTCACGACAAGCCCATTGAGGAGGAAAATAAAAAGGTTGAGAAAGATGGAAAATTCAAAGAAGCCAAGAAGGTTGCAATTAAAAAGAAATTGTAAGACATGAGCTGGTAATGTTTTTATACCATTAAAATAATCTTTTCCTTTTGTGTAAATTGTGTTAACATCTGGCTGAACTTAATCTCAGTCGAGTCATTATGAGTGGTTTTCAGAGACCATCTTAGAACTTGTTCAGCAGTATAGACTGTATAATCATATCGATTAGCTGCCTAATGCGAAGAGGCGTGCAACAAAATGTTTATGGAGAATTTGATTGGTCAGAGCCAAACAAGGTGCTATTCACTGATCATCATGTCAAAATACTTTTGTTTCTTTCAATGTTTTTGTTATTAGAAGGTAGAATCTTGGTTTACTCTTAACAACTACTAGCTATAGTGCGAAGATTTCAAACTTTTTTCTGATCTTATTCATGCAAATAGGTAGTTGCTAAATAGGTTTGTTACTTTACAACGAGGGAGAAGTTACTTGTGTTACTTGTCAATAAACTATATGAATCTCTGATTTGCTTTACTTGAGTGTTTTCCTTTTTAGAATGATGCACAAAAACAACAAAATAAATATAGAACATTATTTGCCGTTACATAATGCTTGAAAACAGGACTGCTTTCACAGGGATGCTAACCTTTCCTCAAACTCTTTAAACTGTTCTGTAAATAATTACTCTTCCTCTTCTTTCCCCTATTGGTCTCTTTAAAATCTCAAGCATACGTTTTGGTCTTAGACAAAGTACAGAAAAGGTCTCTAGTGTGAACCAAAAGTCTATAGTGTGATGCAAAAGTAAACCAAAAGTCTTTCGGAATTTAGTTTTGTAAGTGCATCAAAGAGACATGTGCTTGTTTTCTGTCATTGTATTCTACATATGCCTCATGTATGCACATCCGCATGTAAAACCCTCAGGACTGCAAGAAAAACCCAGCATTGTGACCAGTGAATCAGTTGAGAATAAACCTGCTGAACCTATGGAAGAAGGTAAAGTGGAATCATATACATCTATATATTCCTCAAGCAGTGTTTGTCCAATAAACATGGGTTTTTACAGATTTTTATAACTCAGTAACTAAGTAACAGGAAAGTAAACTGCATTTGCCCTCTTGTAGTCTTTGCCACCAAATTAAAACAATACCCTGCAGTAAAATGTTAATTGTATGTCCATCTACAACATATTTTATTAAAGCAATCATTATTACATTTGTCTAAATAACAAAAAGTCTAAGATGGTCATGTCTTTAAAAAATATTAAACATTAACACAGTGTCCTTAAAGACAGTGTTGTTAATGTGTGTAGCACGTATGACCTATGTTAAATGATAGACACGTACACTGGAAGTACAGGGAACATAAGCACTTTTGTACCAGTAATATACCGAGCAAAAAACAGTCTTACCACATAGTGGCAAAATTGTTGTGTAATCCTGACATTAAAAAAAATTATTGGATTGACATGCAATAATTAACAGACATCGGTGGCTAATCTTGTCAATGTAATCTTAGTTTATTTTTTGTACAAGCATCTTTTACCAGTTACTCTCAACTCAAAGAACACATGCTGTTGTACTTTAAAACAAAAAAGATTAGTCTAGTTGTCAAGAACAGTGTGGTTGTGTTTTTGAGCTGGTTACAGATTGAGGCTGTTTTTTTCAGGGGTCAAGAATATTTTTGTTGTTTTCAACTGCTTATGTTTTTTCATCAGCTTCAGACTCTATTGTGGAGGAAGAGGTTCAAGCTACTAGAGTTGAGAAATCTGTTCAGCCACCAGGTGATTTTTGCAAGAACAGTTCTGCCCTAGACTACTTACTATGCTGTTTTTCATGATCACAAACTATTACTCTATGGTACAGTTGTCCATGTTGGCTGTCCATGGCTGTGGTGATTATTGGTATTTATTGTAAAATGCAATAATAATAAAGTACTTGGACTTTTCTGACGTTTGTAATTGACTTATTGGTAGGTCCCAATATATGTTAGTATTCTCAACTAAATTGTTTTTTCTGCAGAGCCTGTCACTGCGGAGGAAGAGCCTGTCTCTGCAGAAGAAGAAGCTGAGGAGGAACCGGAGGAGCAGCAAGAAGTTCCTGAGGAAGAACCTGAAGTTGTGGAGGAAGAGCCAGAGACTGTGGAGACAGTTGAAGAGGAAACTGATGAGGAGCCTGAACAAGTTGAGGAATCTGTACCACTTGAGGAAGTGGAAGAAGCAGTCGAGGAGGAAGCAGTTGAGGAGGCTACACCAGTAGAGGAAGAAGTTGTGGAGGTCGAACCAGTAAAGGAAGAAGTTGAGGAGGCCGCACCAGTGGAGGAAGAAGTTGAGGAGGCCGAACTAGTGGAGGAAGAAGTTGAGGAGGCCGAACCAGTGGAGGAAGCCATTGAGGAGGCTGCACCAGTGGAGGAAGAAGTTGAGGAGGCTGCACCAGTGGAGGAAGAAGTTGAAGAGGCCGAACTAGTGGAGGAAGCAGTTGAGGAGGCCGCACCAGTGGAGGAAGAAGTTGAGGAGGCTGCACCAGTGGAGGAAGAAGTTGAGGAGGCCGCACCAGTGGAGGAAGAAGTTGAGGAAGCCACACCAGTGGAGGAAGAAGGAGGCCGCACCAGTGGAGGAAGAAGTTGAGGAAGCCACACCAGTGGAGGAAGAAGTTGAGGAGGCTGCACAAGTGGAGGAAGAAGTTGAGGAGGCCGCACCAGTAGAAGAAGCACTTGAGGAGGCTGCACCAGTGGAAGAAGCAGAAGAAGAAGCTGAGCCAGTAGAGGAAGACGTAGAAGAAGCTGAGCCAGTAGAGGAAGACGTAGAAGAAGCTGAGCCAGTAGAGGAAGTAATAGAAGTGGAAGAAGCAACAGAAGAGGAAGCTGAACAAGTAGAGGTACCAGCAGAGGAGGCAGAACTGGTGGGAGAAACAATACCGGAAGAAGAACTTATAGAGGAGATTGCTCAGGAGGATGAGGAAATGGACTCCACAGTGGAGGAAGCTGAGTTTGAGGAGGAGAATGTGGAGGAAGAGGGTATGTTTTTTTTGTTTTGTTTCCACAAGTTAATTCAAAGGTAAAATTAAAAATGGAAATATGTCTGTAGACAAAGGGTGCCGGATATGAGAAATTCTCTATCTAGTAGAAATAAGCCGTATACATACATAAGCTACATACATAAAATGGGGCTTCTCCTATTCAAGTTAAAATATTATTGTAAAAACAGCATGTTTATAACATATGCACTTTAAAGTGAAACTAGAACCTGATGTTGAACACTTCTGTTCAAACATGTGTGTTTGTTTTGCTACAGAGGATGAAGCTGCTGAGGAACAGTTTGAAGAAGACATTGCAGGTTGGTATTTCAACAGCAAAGGTTTATTTGAAACATACACTTGTAGGGGCGGTTTTCCGGGCACGGTTTACATTAATCCCGGACAAGGCCTTAGTTAAATAGGACATTTAAGTAGTTTTCACAAACATGCTTTACAAACATTACTGGTGTGCATCTTGAGATAAATCAGTGAACTGATATTTTGAACTGATATTTTAAGTTAAGGCAGCTCAAACATGAATTTAGGTCTGGGACTAGGCTTAAGCCCTGCACAGGAACCCCCTGATAAACAATAGAGATCACTTTAATATATTTTATATATCTGTATTTATTCATTAATTACTTTGCAGATTTTTGATTACTTTCTGAATTTCTTATTACTTTGCTAATTACTCATTTACAGAGGAAATTCCCCAGACAGAAGATCAACTAGAAGAGCCCACAGGTAATCAGTTTGCCATTTATGTTGTTTGTCATGATGGCTTTCACCTGATTAAACGGTAATACCAAGCAAAATGGCTTATATGGCTGGATAGGCGTACTAATATCCGTTGTTTTGTGTGTTACAGAAACATAAAGCATGAGGCAGTATGGAAGACCAGCACCACGTGGCATTCCACTGGATCTCTGCAGCTGCCAATTCTCACCTTGGAGTTCACGGAGCTCACTTGGTTTTTTGGGGGGGGGTTTGGACACTCAAGACAATTTGTTATTTTATAATGTGGTCTCTTGTGTACAAATACACTTTTTTAATGTTTTGTTATCTTTTGTTTGGTTTGGTGTTGTTAGAAATTTTTTCCCTTTCCCTTGCAGATCCTAACAATGACAAATTATAGTTTTGTGTCTGTCCTCTAGTTTTGTGTCTAATGCAGATGTGAACTAGCGATTTTTATCATGGATAATAATTGGGCTGTACTTTCCTTTTTTTGCGTACAAACACCTTCATGTTGCTTTGTAGCTCAGATATCTTCACATTTTATTCTGAATTTAATTTATCAATGTTTCTTCATTAACTTGTCTCATTAACTTTAAGTCTTTTTGCCACAATGTGAAGGTACTATGCAAAGCTGCACTGATCTTGCGCTAGGATTTCATCTTTTAAGTTTTGTACTACCGAGATGTATTGAGTCTACATTTCCAATGTTGCATATCAAGGACAAGTTTATGCTGGCAGGATAACCAAGATAATTGTGATGTGAACTGTGTATGGATTGATTGGGCGTGCATGTGCGTGTTTGTATGTTTGTTTGAAAGTTTGTTTATAACTCTATGCGAAACAATCCTTTGAGCCATTTTTCTTATTTTATTCTTTTCTCTCGGCCTACTGTCAAGATTTCAGTACCTCTCTATTACAGTTGTTTGCCAAGATATATCACAAAGAACAGAAAACCTTCCATTCTTCTTATTTTGGAAAGTCAAAAATTTCACAAGCATTTTCAAATTTTTGTTAGTAGCAACATTTTTTAAATCATGTGAAGTTTTGAACGTGTTTCTGCTCTTTGGTTTAGAAATACAACTAATGTGGGCCAAGACATGTGTACATTCCCTTCATTGGGTGGTCTTTGTCAAATGTTACTGCTTCATAGGCATATTTGAAAAAGCTTCAAGCTCTTTGTTTCAGACAGACACTCAAGCTGCTGTGCAGTAAGCGTGTTATAGTCTGTGGGGCAGTAAACCTGAAGGTTATCAAACAGTGTTGTTTATTAGTAGTGCCATCATATGCAATGAAATGCCCATGTAAAGTGTGCTTGGTTCAAGCATGGAGCAATTTCTTCTATGAAATATTTTGTTTTTATAGCGGGTAAACTTTCTCTTGGTGAGTCATCAGTCAATACATGCTAAATAATTTGTTAAATGTCACTGCCTGTGCATTTCAGTTCATGCACCTTTAAACGGCTCCAGAAAGTTCTGTTGTCTGTTTTCAGTAAGAAACATTACTACAAATGTAGTTTGTATTAACTATTATGGTCATCATTCTTGCCATAGTTATTACAATACAACGTATCTCTCACCTGTATTGTAAAGTAAATGGGTTAAGTAATTGTTTTGAAGGAAACTCATTTCTGGCTCTTGTTTCACTGTGGATTCTTTTTTATGGTATTGTTTTATGTACACTGTAGTTTAACAGGGCCTGCCAGAATAAATTGTTTAGGTGATAGGTGTTAGGAAATGCTCTTCAAATCAATGGTTTCACTATGGCTGGAGTATAGTTCTGAGTTTTTTTTTTACGGTGTTTTTGACCCTTAACACTTTTGAAGTCAATGTGAATTTTTCAAGTGGTATTGATTTTGCATTATACAAACTTTTTTCTTTTGTAGAATTTGTAAAGGTTTTTAGGATTTGACACTTTATAGTCAAATTAAATTTTATGAAAGTGTTAACTTCTAAAAGCCATATGTAAAAGGTTGGATTTAGCAACCTCCAGTGGACAGACACCTCACAACCAGGAATAAAACGATTTGTAAAGAGGTAATTTTTTATTGTGGTTCAATTATGCAGAAGTTTACGCAAAACTTTCTATTCAGAGGTTTACAATAAATCCTGCTGTATAGGCTAACTGGGTTTAAGTTATTGAGGTAATTGCAATCTTAGAGAGTTTGGGGTGATATTTCAAAAATCTGTAAATGTTTTAAGTGCTGCAATAAAGGTTGGGACAATGACAAAGCCAACTAGACCTGTTTTTGTTCTGTTAATTTCTGAGTAATGTCTTTGCTTTGAACTATTCACTTCTGTACGAATGTATACATCAAAAAGCAATCACTCAGAATTAGCTGTTTTTGCTGCTGTGCTCAGCGTAGTATTAGAACTGAAATATACATTTTTAAATATATAGATGGGATTATAGGCAACTCTGTATTTAGTTTCCTGTTAAACATGTACTGTCATCCAACTTCTGCCAATACATATACAAATGGTCTATTTATTTTATTAGTAAATTTATTGCCAATATAAGTCATGTTTATTATATAATACGTTGAATAGTGAACTTTTATTTTGACATGAAGTCTTTTATACAGATTTTGTGTGCATGTCCTCAGAGCTATGAAGCAAAAATCAAAGCGCTGTCTGTCTTTTTCTACACCGTACCAATGCTGTTAAAATATGAAAATCAATTTTAGAAGATTTTTTTTATAAAATATTGCTAATAGGAATAGAAAGAGTCAACTCGGTACAGCAGGTCAGGTTATCAGGGTCATTTTAAGGATCGTAAGGATGCTGACCGTGAGACAATTCTGCGCATGCGCATCATTAACTTAAAGGAAGAAGGCTGCTAAACAGAACATAGGTACGTGTGTTATTTTATCAGCCGTAAAGAAGACACGGTCGGATATTTTAATGTACTCTATGCTTTTGCAATTATTGATAAATACTTAAGCTTTGTGCTGTATTTTCTGTAATTTTTTTATCTTCTCCACGAACCCGGAAACACAACGCAGAGGGACGGAGGCTGAAACTGACAGTTCGTGTTCATTTCACCGCTCATTGGTAAACATTTTGTGTTATTTGAACACATTTGAAATATATGTACTCCCAGAGAATACTGCGTTTTAAGTCGTAGTAACTACTTTAGTCATGAGAGAGATTAAACAGCACATGTATCTGGAAAGTGTCTTGTAAAAGTGTCAAATATTTTGGTTCCAAATTTGATCTATATAACTATTTCAAGCTGCATTACTTGTTCATATAAAGGTTTACAATGAACTATTTTATAAATGCTAATTTCTTCAAAACAACCAAATCTGTTTCCAGTACAACGTTGTGATATATGCCCAAATTTGCTGCAAAGGGCATATAAATCATTCACTGTCTAAAAGGGGACAGGTTTACCACCATAGGTACCTAAATATATTATTAACCATAGTTAATACAGTTCCTGATACTGGTAAATATGATACATTTGTATTACTGTTTGAAGAAAATCCCATATTATTTTATTATGTATATTTTACAGTACTGACAATAACTCTTACTATTTTGGTGAAAACATTGGTTGCCATGGGCTACCATGAGCTTTTATTCTGTAAGGAAAGTCAGAGACACAGTTTTGGTGCTATTTATAGGGAGGACACTATACAAGTAGTTTGCTCAGGGATTAAGAGTCTACAAATCCAGCGACGTGATAAACTTCACTTTGAAACATCAGCCTCCTCAAATGATGTTTTGCTGCAGACATGAAAGACTTTCTGCTAATTGTAAACCTTGAATCTGCCTACTTGGACAATAATAATAAATGCTATAATAAATGTATGATAATCAGATCTGAAAGGAGGTCCCTACATAAAGGCAAGATGGCTGATCTTTGGCAGGATGCTATGGACCATGCTGTGACCTTGGCCAGGAAAGCAGGAGAGGTGAGAATGCATATTCTTTAGTCTTGAATAATGTTTAGGAAGGCATTTTCAGGTCATTAATACTTGAATACTTTTTTGTCTCTGTTGCTTTCAGATTGTGAGGGATGCTCTTCAGAATGACCTGAAGATCATGTGCAAAAGTTCATCTGTTGATCTGGTCACTAAAACAGACCAGAATGTGGAACAGCTTATTATTACATCAGTGAAGGAGAAGTTTCCTACACATAGGTATTGAACCCTTCATGCTAACACAGGGTCAAGAGATGTCTAAATCTTCTGTGTGGGTTACACAATAGATTATATAGTAAAGAGAATAGACACATCGGCTCGGTTTTGTTTCAGTTTCATTGGTGAAGAGTCAGTGGCTGCAGGAGAGCCTTGTGTTTTGACTGACAACCCCACGTGGATTATTGACCCTGTAGATGGAACCACTAACTTTGTGCATGGGTAATATATTCATATTTTATTTCCTGCTATGGCTTTTGAAGGTATGAAAAACAACAACTGAAACTACAAACCCTTGTTGAGACATAATATAATATTGCATATAACTAATCATTTTTTGACTCAAGATGTAAAATAAATGTGCTTTCCTCTATTCAGATATCCATTTGTTGCCATATGCATTGGCTTCGCTGTCAACAAAACGGTAGGCATCATTTGTTTTCAATTGCTCTCATTTATTTTAGACTGACTTATTTTAGCACTGGTACAGATAGTCACAAACTGTTTCTGTCTTGCAGTTAGAGTTTGGTGTGGTGTACAGCTGTATAGAGGATAAGATGTACACCGCTCGAAAAGGGAAGGGGGCATTTTGTAACGGACAGCCTCTTCAGGTGTCGGACCAAAAAGGTAAGCGAGATACAGTTGATCCAAATGCATTCTGTCTTGACTGTCATCTGAATGTTTTCTTACGTTTCCAAATCATATAATAGAGATCAACCAATCAATCATCGCTACAGAGTTTGGCTCTAATAGAGATCCTGAAGCCGTTTCCAAGATTTTTTCTAGCATGAGGAAGATCTTGTGTCTGCCAGTCCATGGGTATGTGCTATACTTAAAACAGCTCATTCACCATATTTAATATTTAATTTAATCTGTGTCACCTCTGACGAATAGCACATTAATATGACTTAAACATGTATTTCTTGATAAGGATACGTGGTGTAGGATCTGCTGCCATCAACATGTGTCTGGTGGCCTCTGGTTGTGTGGAAGCTTATTATGAGATTGGGATCCACTGTTGGGACATAGCAGCTGCTGCGGTCATAGTGTCTGAGGCTGGAGGAGTTCTTAAGGATTTTGAAGGTGAGACGTCTTCTAAGTCTGTATTAGCTGTATCTAGATGTCTTCTAAGTCTGTATTAGCTGTATCTCGTTTCTCTATTATGATCAATAATTGTATTTCTAAAATTATAGAATGTGGCTATAACTGTTTCTTATTAACATGGTTTGATGGGGTTTGTTCTGAATATCCTTAGGGGGACCAATGGACCTGATGTCTAGAAGAGTTGTTGCAGCTAATAATGAAATACTTGCAGAGAAAATCATTAAAGAGATTGAAGCATTTCCTGCTGTTAGGGATGATGCACCTGTACATCCTATAAAATAAATGTTATCATCTATTCTGTTCTTTACTCAGTATGCATTTTAGCTAGAAATCTTTTGTATATTATGTAAATGACCACTGTTCTACATTGTTGAAAAAATGTATTAAATTCTAATGCAACTGTGTATTATATTGTTTGTCTATAAAATGTTTTTATTCAAATCTAACCAGAGAACTGTTTACTATTAGTAAACACCTACCTTTACCTTAACTAGTATGTGTTCTAAATATTTATTTTCTTATCAAAACATACAGAGCACAAATATAGTTTCTGGCTAATACCAGGAGAGGCAGCTGAGGAATAAATAACACCTAACTAGGTCGCCACATTATTTCAAATGATCTTGAACAGAGAAATGAGACCGTTAGAAAAGAATGTTTTATATTCACAGTTATTCACAAAAAAAATCTACACATCATGCCAATACCCTTTTCACAATGGCCAAATGTGCAAACTTGTGCTCAGTAAAGCGCATTTACCGTGCGTAGCTGACTTAATATAAAATTAATATAAAACCTAACAAGAGTTACAAGTATGAGTTGACCCTCATTGACAAAAATTAGATGTCAAATAGATTATGTGTTTCGTACGATACAGAGGTTTTAAGTGCATAAGAATCCTTAGTGCTTGTATTGAAAAACAGATAAAAACTTAGCATCATTGCTGGATGCTCTGCCCATTTATAAGCAAACTGTGCAAGAGTAAGATGATTTTTCATAAAAGTTTCGGCTGGTCACAGAGCAGCTGAGTGAATGTAACTGCATTTGTCCAGGACTGTGCTCTCATATACTCAATCTGTAAGCAGCAGTAGATGCTGGGAGTCCTCAGGTACAGCACGACTCAAGACCGAGTACCACGGAGCTCCTGCTGCAGGAGGTGAAGAGGGAGACGGTGTGGGAGGAGCTGTTTTCTTTAGTCCAGAGGCTTTAGCACTGGTCAAACCCACTCTGTCTTTTAAAATCTGAAAGAATGACAGAACAACTGTCATTTAATCAAAAATGTTAATGAAATGAATATGATATGGAGATTAATTACGGTTGTGACAATATGCCGATATATTACATGTCACAATACAAAAAAATGTGAGATATGTATCAGAGCTATGTTTGACAATGTGACATCTGTTTGTTTGAGCTACTAACATGTGACCTATGTCAATATTCAATGTTTACATTTTCTTGCTTTCTTGTAGGGTTCAACTTTCTTGTGACAGATCTATTTTTGTTCATTAATTTACATACAGAAGGTTGATGGATAATATATTGGAAATGAATCTGTTTCTTATTTCTGTTTCATTAATTCTTCATTTATGTTTTGTTTAAAATATCAAAATATAGTCATAATCGTGGACCCAGTATCATATTGTTGCATGAGATGAGTGTATCAATACACCCCTATATTGTAACAAACTAACACACTTAAAAATAACCGAAAATATATAAACATAATACACTATATATAATACAATATAATACAGTATGTCAATATGCTGTTTGTTTATTTTCATATCTCTTAACATCTTGTTAATCTGTCTAAGGTAAACATTTTAAAATTGTTTGACTATCTACACATGCAGTCTGACGTCTTTAAGCATATCAGCTGTTTTTCAAGTACAGGCCAGCCAGCATAAATTAATGCTTTTTATAATCAATTACATTTAACTTTACAGACACTTATTAAAACAAGATACATAACAGGAATAATATTAATTCACAAACCTGTCGTAGCCTGTCCTCGTATCGATGATCTGGCTCTAAAGGTTGTTTCTCTGGGACTGGCATTTTCCATCGACACAGTTCTGCTTTCAACTCTGCACCATTAAACAGTACCAGAGGGTCCAGTCCATTCTGGTTTATTAGCTCCACCAGACACTCTTTATAATGTAACCTACAAGCAGACAAAACATCTGAGAACATTTCTCGGTTTGCTGGATTTAGATAAGGTAACCTGTTATGCCTTACATGCAGTAACCACTGTATTCAGACGGTCGTCCACACGGCTCCTCTTTCACAGCTCCTGTTTCTTGGAACTCCATTACACCACAAATACCTATAACCGAATCATTATAAACATGTACAGCCAAAACCCTATATAAGGAACATTTATGTGTAGACAAGCAAAAATATGTACCTGTTGAGTGTCCTCCTATTGTACCTTTGGGCCTGAATATTAGAGGATGCGAAACTCCATAGTACTAAAAAGGTAACAGATTTAGAATGACACGAAAGTGATTAAATACTTTATTATTACATTATTCCTGTAAACACAGTGAAGACGATTCTCACCTGCAGCAGGTCCCGTAGTCTCAAAACACTCCAGTCTCTTAAATGATACAGGCAGTCTCGAGGGTGATGAGCATGTAAGCCCTTAGCGCGACATTCAGCAGAAAAATTACAGGCCTGCAGAGACACCATTAATAATTCTCATTATTTATAAATGATACAAACTCCAATAGGAGAACTGAACGGAAGAAACTTACGACGCCCTGTTTAAACGGCTTTCCGCATCCGCCGCAGAATTCATGCTGGCACTGAGTGCATTTGAAATGCAAACAACCTCCTTTGGCCAGGAGGAAGCGAAATTTGCATTTTGGACAGTCTGAAATAGGACATTCAAAATGTTACGAAAGATAACCTGGGATGCTTTAAAGTTCAAAGAGACCCATGTCCACGTTTTACCTATTTTGTTCCTGCTAAGAAGCTGCTCCAGCTTTGAGTTCTGATACTCGGGGCTATTGAGTTGCTCCCACTCTTTGAACTTCTCACAGGAGATTCCATCATGCTGTGGAGCCCACTAAAAAACAAGCATCAAAATCAAGAACATCCATCAGGAGCGCTATCAAAGCGGCCGGGAGCGCTTCTGAATATTTTTACTAAACCTAGACAAAACCTCAAAGAGATCACCTACAGGCCGTTTGCACTGAAAGCATGTGCTTTTTCCACAACTGGGGCAGTCCATCCTTAGCCGGTGTGCTTCATGAAGGAGTCCAAAGCAGCACTAGACAATACACAAAAAAGGCCTTTTAAAAAATGTAGAAGCATAAAATGCTATTGTGGTCAGATCTGATAGTACATTACATGTTTGTGAATGATGGAACTCACGTGTGCACACCAGCGGAAGTTGGGCATTTCCTGCAGAGCCTTGTCTCTGAGCTTGCTTTGAAAGAGCTCATGGATCTGAGGGTCCAAATAATACCTGATCTACAAGTACAACAAGATACACAATATATTACAAGTGGTACAATAAATTAGATGCATGGTACTCTTATTAAATTACATCACTTAATGTCAAAGGCCATAAACAGGGTCGGAGCTCTGCACCTGTGTGTCGAGCAGACTGAAATACTCCATAGTGTCCTCTCTTCTGCCTCCTCGTACATCAGGAAGATTACAGAGGGGACACACTGCGTGCACAATACTCTTTTCTTTAATAACAGAGGAGAAGTATTTCTTAAAGCAGCTCTCACAGAACGTGCAGGAACAGTGTGTCATGGTGATCATCTAAAGAGACATAAGTTGCATAATAAATATTAAGTATAAAATTTCATGGTTTTTTTACATGAACATTTAAAGTTCTTTCATTTTATTGTTGTCATATTTTCATCTTTCATGCTTAAATATTAAATACTACACATGCAAGGAAATGTTGTTGTTTTTACTTTTTGGTAAAATGAATATTAGAATGAGAACAAAGAAGAATGTTCTGAATTGACATAAAAATAATGAGAAAATGCAAAAGATTAAATATTTTTGTCTAGTTGTAAAATATGACTGGGACACGTTTTGTCAAGATTCAAATATTCAATATTCACACATATGATACCCATATCATTTAACATAAATAATATATTTCACAGTGGCTTTATTTGATTAGGACAAGTGGCCAGTTAATATCTTCTCACCCGGTTAACGGATACTTGCTCCTGGCATATAGGGCAGTCATGGGAGAGATATTTCAGAGCAGAGGGGAGATCTCGACACGACTGCACTGCTTCCAGCACGTCTGTAGGGCTAAAACTGCAACCGTCCAGACTCAAGATGCTTTTGAACATTTCCGCTTTCTCACCGTGGACACCACCTGGGATCTGACAGTAGGTTGTGTGTATAGTGCAATCCTGTGCAAACGAGTGAGTGAGAAGCATGTGAAAGGGATATTCTCATATGATCTACTCTTACCTCCATATCTTCAAACTTCTTCAGCTGAATAAAAAAATGCTGCTCATTAATTGTAATCACCCTTTCAGGCTGTTTCAGAACATGTGCTGCATCTGGAAAATAAATAAGAAAAAAAGGTCAACAATTAAATATTTTATTTACCTGTTGACCTAAGAATTAGATACTTGGAAGTGCTTGAATTTACCAAAATGTCATCAATAATGTATTTAGAGAAAAATTTGCATGAAGGAATACATAAAACTGTCTATGTCAGACACTTAAAACACAAAGAGAGATGATAACTCTGAGCTTCAAGAATCATCTCAGATCAAGTCTTGCGAAATTTTCTTCAAGTGGAAAATAAAATCTACATGGGTGACAGTAACAATAGATAAATGTGAGTGAATTTAGTGACAGTTATCACTTGTGTCCCATACCTCTGTGGTCTCTGAACAGGATCCAGGCCTGGTCTGGCCGTGCTGCAGGATATTTAACATCCAGAACCTCTCCTCCAGCATTCTGCTTTCTCTGGAAGTAAATGGTTAGCTTGTTCCTCATCTTGCTTGGAGAGACGCCCACAGGAAGTCTGTTTACCACCAATCTGTGACAATTATCTACTAATTTTTGGTGACCCATGGAGTCATCTTGACACTGTGCCCCAGCATGGAGAACATCTTTATGAGAAAAGTACAATGATTTTTAATACAGCCATTAAAGAAATTAAAATTCTTAAATATATTTCAATTAATTATAAATAAATAAACACACTTGAACTTTAGTCTTTACTGTCTATCTTTGCTTTACTAACCAGCATTAAAGAAAATAATTTCAGTCCTGACCGGACTCACTATTGAATAATAAAACAACCTAAATAAAACTTTTCAAAAATACTTTTAAATGATGTGATATGTTGTGATATATACCTTTGTCTCTGTTGTCCAGCTGGTACATGTTGACTACTCTTTGTAACTGAATGTTTTTGAAAAGGTCATCGATTTCATTCACATCTGAAGAATTGCTGGTTGCACCTAAAACAGAGATAATCAAATATTAATCCAAAATATTTATGAAGAGCTAAGCATTTTATTACTCCAAAAAAACATTTACCCGTGGTGGGAGAGATGAAAGGGTTTGTTTGGTGGTTAGTCTGTAACGTTTGTGCTCCAAATGTGATCCCAAAATCCAGCAACTCCTGTGTGTATGATCTTCCTACAGCGCTCATGTCAGTTCCACTGGCCTCCGACAGACTACTGTGGAACTTTGTACTCTTGGGTAGGGCTAGAAGAAGAAACCTCATGGTTAGCATAGAAAAGAAAATGAAAGTCTGCAATATTAATTGATGTCAATATACCGGTAAAGATTACACTACAAGAGGGTCACAGATTTATTGCACTTTGTGTAATGTTGTATAATTTTACCGCTAGTTACCGCTATTTTAAGAAAAAAAGGGAATTTAATTGTCGATCAGTTTGAGTCGTGCTGATGTTCAAGCTGATTTGCTGCCAGATTTGCAGCCTGTTCCTGTATTTTTTTTAATAAGAACATGCGCTAGACAGATGTCTTTAACAGCTGTGATGCATCTCACTGTATTTTCAGCATCTCATACCATGGCATGAGTATCTAATATTTGAGATAACACATCAAATTACAGTTCAATTTTTAAGTCGAAAGACCTGTATTTCGCTTCTCTCCTGACAAATTTCTTGCACAAATAATGTCCTTTCTTCCTACTTTCTATCCTACACAAGTATTTATAGCAAAAAAACCAGTGTTTACTGTTGCTGGCGTGCTGAGTCACTGATGAGGTGGACATTTCATGTTTAGCAGTGGATGAATTCTGCATAGAAGTGCTGCTTGCATGCGGCCAGCTACAGCACAAACAAGAAACACAGAAGAAGACTGGGGTCAAGAGTTCATTTACTATAAATTCTGAACCATTTAGCCTGCTGTCACTAACCTGCCATACGATGTACCAGGGCTCGGGTGGACCACAGGTTCAGCAGGCTTTGCTTGTGGAGAAAGTGAAAAAGCTTCGACTGGGTGAGTGGCAAAAAGGGGAGTTTCACGCTGAAAGGCAGCAATCATTTCCTCCAGAACTATTGTCAAGTTTGACCACCCCTGGGAAACAAGAAGCATTTAAATCCAGAGAAAATCACATAATTCAAAGAATAAAATGTACAGTATAACAGCTACAAAATGGCTTACAACTTTCCAGTTGCTGAGACAGTGGAGAAGAACACAACCAGACGCATCCACATTGCTGCTTTTTGCATTGATCACCATAGAGGATGAGGGACAGACGAAACACCGGGGTGGGTTTTGGGGATGAGTCTCATGGATCCAGATGCAAACTGGAATGTTGTACTTGTTGCCTTTATAAAAACATGATACAGATTATATAAGCAAGTGAGATAATGTTAGAAACAGTGATTTGAAAGAGACAACTTTTACACTACTTCTACCTGTTGAAATCAATTACCTTCATATGTTACAGGAACTGTGCCACCCAAATAAACCAACTTCTTCTTATCATTGTTGGGGTAGACTGTACAAAGAGAAGAAACTCAACACATGAAAAAGCCCACACTAATACATTTACTACAACCGCTTAAATGCAACCGTGTAGTCATACATAATTCAGTAATAGCTCAAAAGCATTCTCTCTGAATCACTTTACAATCACAGATGCTTCTGTCAAGTTCTCTCATAAGCTTTCAGAAAGTAACTCACAATAATAGTCCACATAGAGCTGCAGATCTGGGTAATCTCTCAACACATCTCTGATGTCATCAAGCACCTCATTGGGGTAACAGTAATTACACTATTGAGAAAACATTAAGAGAATGATCATGAACTGGAGAGAAATTAAACTGCACTTTACACAAATACAGTACACATACAGTAGTGTCCTATTACCATTTAAAACATTTTAAAGCATTAAATAACACACATAAATACCTATATTTTGATGTGACAGCTAATAGATATTTTAGAAAAACTATTAAGTGCAAATAAAAGAGAAATTTATAGTCATTTATTTACATCCAAAAATGTAAATTCTTCTTCTCTGTCATTTGAAACATGTATGACTGTCATTACTGTCAATATTAAAGATATCAATAATGTTCTTTGCAGGGTCATATATTATTGTTGAATGAACTATGCCTTTATGGAAGCCAAGAGTCAACTTACAGACTTTATTTTAAAAGTTTCAGATCCTGTTTGGCCCCTATTTACATCATGTAACTCGCAGCATGGTGAAAATATAGATGTTAGTGCAACGGAGGCAGATGCATGTTAATGTTTACCCGGATGTCCCATATGCTAAACAAACTTCCATACAACAACTACACTACCGTATAGCTACAACAGCCACTGTTGTTACAATAAAAATGGCAAAGTTGTTAGTTACGTACCAAAATTAAATGACCAAAAATACTTTCTAATTTCAAAATTATTATTTTTTCAAAATTACGAAAGAAAAAGATTAATTGAGGTTATTTATTGACGGTTTCCTGTAGTAACGACAGCAGTAATGTGTTGGCGGAATCTCTGGTTTCTATGGTTATTGCTGTAGGATAGTTGATCATGTTAGCACTAATTTGGCGACCATCATATGACCCATTAAAGAATCTACTTCAGAATATCATCGAGCTGTGGATAAGTGATGTTTTACAGCAGTGGTAAGTCATGCGTTTTGATCGTAATCTTACACTACTGTTTATTAGCTTGTTAGCTCATTAACCAGTACAGTCTGCTACTGTTCACATACACGTACCTTGACAAGTGTTTTATATGTCAGATCGGCTGTAACACGCGACATGTTCACCCTGTAACTGCATGTGTTTAGCGTCAAGTAACGTTATATTGAAAGGGCAAAATCATATCTGTTGCTTCCTCCATTGCCCAAGTTTACATGTCAATCGGGCAGTTTTGGTTTTCTTTTACCCGTAAACGTCAGTACGCGCCGCTGATACCGAAAGTCTGACTGCAGTGCTCCGCCATATTGAGTGTGGCAAGAAGCACTTTGACTTTGACTATTTTTGCCTAAATAAGTCATTTATGTAATAAGGGACGCGGATAGTGGAGTGGTTCTGGCTAATTAAATTGGGTTCTAATAAATGACACGGAGATAGAGACAAAAGTAAGGCACAGATTTAGAAAAAGTGAAAATATAGCAGAATGGCAACTCCCAGTGTTGTACTGCGTCTTTCTGAACACTAGATGTCAGTATAGTGCATACAATCTGCTCCCTCAGCACTGAAGCTTTATACCATTACACACTAATAACTACTGTGCAGATTTATGTTTTATCTAGGTCAATGCAGAATGCCCTGTATAGCTTAGTAAGCAACAAGACTTTCACCCAAATTTATGCATTTAACTTAATAAACTAAAAGGTTGTAAAACATTTAAAAATATCGCTATAATCATTTTAGTACAAGAAAATAAAGTCATATTACCCAATATCTTCACATATTTTATTTATTTTCTGCAAATACAGTGGAGTCGAGGAAAAAATCTGGGGTTTTGTAAAACCTGGAAACGAAAGATTCTGACATACTATGAATAAGAAATATATTTCTTCATTAAGTTTGTGCATGTTCTGAGTACAGAAAAATGTCAGTAATAAATGTAGATAAATTTGTTACATAAATTTGTAATAGCGTGCCTGTATTTGCCAATTTTAGTACATGTTGACATTCAATCATATAAGAAGATGCTAAACAAGTCAGTCTGAAATTTTGTTAATTTTACAAGTAAACTATTCACTTTGAACACTTTGAATAGTTTTTGTGTTAATATAATCTAACAATATCAAAGCCTTTGTGGCCCAAAGTGGTCCCAACTTGACCGAAATATGCTAAAACTGTGCATGATAAAATCATGGCTGATCCTCTTTCATTAAAAACCTTTAAAATATTAACACACAAAATACCTCATACAGTGGTCATATAAAGACAGATGTCATCTAGAATTTAAGTTCCGGGCAGTTTGGCAAAACAATCTTGTGCTACACAACCGAGATAACAGAGTCATTTTCTGACTCACCCCAAGTTTATTTTTTGAAAGCTATGAGATGTCCAAGGCACAGAGTGGGTGGACGGCAGGACACAGAATGAAAAGTGATTTATGATAGTGAGATAGTGATAAGAGAAGCAGTGAAACGAATGCAGTTGTCAGTCAATTGTAAAGGCACGACCCCGGTTCTGCTCATGACAATATCTATCTGCCACGCGTTATTATGGTGTACTGTGAAGGTGACCCCCAAAGGTATGAGAACACAGTCCTCTTGCTGAAAGTGGGCCACTGCATCAGGGAAATACACATACTGATAGACTTATCTTATCTTGATCTTTTCTTATTCAGTATAACATTAGTTCAAATGTCTTATTCTTATAGTTATGTCTTAAATGAAAACCGTGCACGTTCACACAATGTTTTGTTTAACCCACATCTGTAGATGTTCTATAGCACATGTAAAATGTCAGTGTGGTTACTAACAAGATGACTTTTTTCACGGCACTCCTTCATATTAAATAGTAATAGTTTTTTGTGTGAATCACCTGGCTGAAACATAACAGCAAGCCAAGGTGAGATGGTCTCCCAGGTCCATTCATTCATTGTACCACTGCCCTACTTCTAGACAATGGAAGCACACTTGGCTGCACGCGTTTCACTTTGGTGAAGCAAAAGCAACAGCAGGCCTTCTTCGCTTTTACCCCCCGAGTGAATTTACCCCAGCTGTGCATTAAGCCTTCTAGTCCCCGTCTCTCACCGCACGCACACACACGCGCGACCACAAAGTGCACACACATGGCTTCACAGTCTTTATTGGTTCTGAGTTAGGCTGTACACAGCTGCTGCTCATACTTGAAGCCAGGCTCAAACAGACCGATGCTGTCTGAGGGCCCATTCCAAACCTCTCTGAGGTTCAATAATGGCGACATTACCAGCAGCAACGTCTCTTTGACACATGCAGTGTTTCCACATGAAAGTGGGCGTGCGTCGCTCGCTCCTGCCTGGAAAGATATAAAAGTCCCACAGGCATTGGGGTCTCTTTAAATTAGTAGATGTGCAAGACTTTGTGGGGATAGAAAAGCAAAACTATTGGCCCATCCAAATAGCTCTAATTAAAACCTGATGTAGGGTGGAGGGCTTTTGACTGTCAGGGTGGGACTGTGAAGTCAAAGCGATCCAGATGGAGAAGTGGAAAGAGACCACAAGCTTCTCTTTATAAGGCTTTGAAAAACTATGGACTATTGATAAACAAACAGACACATAGATGGATGTAGATATATATTGCACGTATGGATTTAGGACTTTATGCGCCAAGACAGTTTCACAATTCAAAATTGACCCTATTCTCTTTATAAAGCTTTCTAAAAACTACAAACTGTATAAATAGATCGACAGACAGAAAGACAGATATCACAGATGTAGATAGACAGATGTAGATAGATATTTCATGTAAGGATTTAGGACTTCATGTACAAAGACAGTTTTACAATTCAAAATTGACCCAAATGATTGTGAAGTCAAAGCGATCTAGATGGAAAAAGTGGAGCACAAACTTGTCTGTATAAGGCTTTCTAAAACCTACAGACTATTGATAGACAAATAGACAGATAGATGTAGATACATATTGCATGTATGGATTTAGGACTTTATGCACCAAGACAGTTTCACAATTTAAAATCCACCCTAATGATTGGGAAGTTAAAGCGAACCAGATGGAAAAGTGGAAACAGACAACAAACGTCTTTTTATAAAGCTTTCTAAAAACTACAAACTGTATAGATAGACAGACAGACAGACAGATAGATATGTGCAGATAGATATTGCATGTAAGGGTTTAGGACTTCATATGCAAGTTCAAAATCCACCCTAATGATTGTACCATTTATCTTGCCAATGTTCATGGAAATGGAGTTTAAATGGGCAGTGCCAAAAAAGGGAATTACAACAAAGCCTGAAGAAAAACCCACAAAAACAATACAGACACAATCGCTTGTACGCCTGTGTATTTAAGGTTATGTGCATATGTGAGAGTGTGAAAATGTATATATGTTCTTACCCGTCTATGTGTGTGTGTGTGTATATACCGCAAGGTATTTGATGTATTTTTTGTGCATTTGAACTAGTTGAAGGCTAAGGAGGGCTTGTCAGATCCACTCCAGCCCAGAGAGGGGGCTCTCTAATGGGGTTTGTCATCTGCTAATGATAGCTCACAGCCGTGAGCCGCCAGAGGTTTAGAGGAGCTTTGCAAAAAGGGAAGAGATCCATAATGATTTGGCATCTCTTAATGAGAGCCAGTGGGCATCCTTGACCAGTGCTCGGTATGCTTTACTACAGGGAAATGGCAAGAGAAAAAACCCCCACTGGAAAAGAGCAGTCGGCCGTTAACCCCTCAGCCTGCCACAGCACATTTACCATCAGCACCTCTGTAAAGCTATCCATGCCTGAATTAACCCTTTAACCATCTGCAAGAGCACATTTAACACCAGATATGCTTTCAGGTCAGAGACGTGACATTTCAGCCTTAAACCCCCCGGGCAGTTGTGTTACTGAATGAAAAACATGAAAATGTTCCACATACAAAATGTTCTTATGCTGCACTTGTTATGAAAGGTTGAGTCATGAATTTACTTTTAAATCTGACCTGTTCAACATATGCTGCAGTCACATTTCTCTCTAGCCGTGTAAAAGTTTGCATTGTTTTCATACAACTGACAAAATTATAATAAATCCAAAAAACGATATAAAGCAAATAAGTTCAGCACACTGTTTGATTCATAAATCGTATATTGTTATTCGAGATTATATCCCTATTCACAAGCTTGTTATACCATCCCATCTCTCTTCTGGAGTAATAATGGCTGTTTTGCTTTGTCAATTTTGCTTACTTTGTTGTGTACATTGGTTGGTACCTGTGAACTGTTACTGTTCCACAGGTGTATTAGTTCACAATTCACTTTAATATTTCATAGTTTAATTCTAATCTAATCATAACAAATATTATGTTGATGAACAAATCTCAAAAGACTCAAGAATAAATATTTGACAAATTTTCACAACAATAAACATAAACAAAAATTTTTTATTGTTAATGATTAATATTATTTATAAAACACCTCAAATTAAAAAAGAAAAGGTTTTAAAAATGTTAAAAAACATCTAATTTCTAAAATGTAAAAAATTGTAGTTAGGATGCATTTTAATGTGTATGGTTCATATGTGCAGTGATAGTTATCATCACTGTAATTGTACCACAAAAGTTAAATTGTAAAGTTTGATTAAAAAGCTGTTCAATACAAAATCAGATGGCACAGGCACCACGTAAGCAATTAAGAATAAAAAATATATTTTCAGGACAATGTTAAAAAATATAGACCTTGTATGATTACAGAATGAATTTTGTAATGTTCAGACGTTGCTGGAGTTGCACTGATTGCTGATTGGAAGGACCAGAATCTAGTTTTATAATGTACTTAAGGTTAAAATCAGCCAATAACCAAATTTTTTCTCCAAATTCACTATAAACCCCTGTGGGACTGTACAGTGATGTACTGCTCTGCCCATCAAGCCCAAACACTATAATCAAGCATTCAACATGACAGTGAGCTACTGTATCATTGACATTATATGTGCCAATGCTATAGGTATGTCTCTCCTGCTCTATCTGAGGGTTTTATATGACGAGTCATGCAGGTTATAAGTTGTTTTTTCACCTGGGAGTCGAATGAATAAAAGATATTAGACAAGGTAAACTAGGCTACAGATGATATTGCAGCATGTTACAGCAGACTTTTCCACAGAGAAACCAGCCAAAAAATACAGCTTGAACCTGAAGCTGAGTACCACCAATCTAGAAATTATGATTTGATCTTCAGCTTGCGGATACATTGGTCAGAGCCATATGAACACAGTGTTAGTGACACACTGGTGAAAAGTTATTTTCGTCTTCCAAGTTTACTGGTCTTTACTATAGTTTCAATGTTCCTTTAGGTTAATTTTATTAGATTATTACTGACATTGCTACTGGAACATGTCAACTGAATTAAATATTAATAAGCTACAAGCTGTATAACAAAATTACCAAATATACTGATTCTAGTAGTCAAATTTCAGTTATTTCAGTTGGCATATACTGTACCACGGCGTAGTAAAAGCATCCGTTTACGCCTCTCACTGCGTTTCCGACAGCTGTCATTTTGCTTATAGAAAACTGTGAAAAGAGTGTTAAGGACAATCTGGCCCACATTTCCCTATACAGTTGGCATGAGCCACATCATAAATCAGAAGTGTTTAAGACTGTGCATGTAGATCCATATGCCAGAAGATAGCAATAATAAAACGATAAAAATGTATACATGTAAACAGACATATACAGTAATGAAATGTTCATGGAAAGAAATATGCATATTGTTATTGACATTAGTTTTTTAACATTCATTTTTTGAATACATTAAGTTTGTACAAAGGTGAATATATAGATTTTAATGTTAATCTCAGTAGTAATTGCATATGCTCCACAATGTGTTAATCCATCAGTTATAGAAGAAATTAGCAGGACTGCAATTCTCCTGACTATGAGAAATAAGAAACACGCTTGAGAAATCAAACGTGGGCACTATTGATATTAATGTTATCATTTATATGTTCATACTTGTACACTTTTCAATTTAAATGATAAATCACCATTTTATTACAGCGTTTGTATTTTTCCTATGCTTATGTGCTCCCAGGAGTCTAAAACTTTAGATTTAAATCAGAAAGTACTGTATTCCGCAAAATGTTCACTATTGTGTGAGGAAGCTGTTAGAAAAAGCATTGCTGCGTCATCCTGTTCAAAGTAAATCAAGGTGGGTCAGAGAAAAATGAACAAGAAATCACTTTAAAAACACGGTTTAATCGACTCAAAAGGAATGTTTAACAAAAGGCAAAGCTAACCTGACTTCCAGCTCAGTGGGTTCCTATACAGTGTAAGTATTAATGAAGTTCTTTTGCAAAGATCCTATGCAAATTTACCTTTCCCACTTTTGTTCAACTTTGCAAGAAAACCAAATTTAGTATGTTAGTACATTATACAGGGAGGATTTAAAAGTCTAAGATCACTTTTCTTTTATGCAAATTTCTCATTACAGATTATATTATCAGCATAACAATTGTGTGAAAGGTAGAATTGAAAAGTTTAATTTTAAGAATCTCTTTGAATATGCCCCTTCTGCACACACTGAGCAGCAAAACCGTGCTGATCCATGTTATCTCAGCATGATTAGAGAACGTTCCAGAGAGCATCTTGTGTGCCTCAGTGAAAATCTGACCTTTATATGCTTCAATGGAAATTTGACCTTTTGTACAAAGGAGTTAACATGGTCATCAGAAATCTGCTTACATTTGATTAGTGGCCTGGAAAAGGTGAAAAATCTACCTATTATATTAGGTTTAAAAAAAAAAAAAAAAGATTTTCAATGTGATCTCAGACCTCACATGTGGAATCACCTAACAAACCAATCTTTTCTCCTTGGACAGGCTAAGAAGAATGGATTGTCTGCTCTGGATCTATTCTAATTTGAGATGCTGTGCTTTACGTGGTCAGGCGGTTAAACAGAGAAACTATTTAAATTGGAAATACAAAGTGTGTTAACTCATGGTGAACAGCCATTTTATGTTGCTGCTGAAAACAGAGAAAACCCAGATTGTTGTGTGTATACATTTCAACTGATATATTACATTTAGAACGACTGTCTTAACTTTACACTCGCTTCTTGTTGGATGGTCAGCATTATAAGTTATAAAACTTTTCCTCAGAGATCAATAAAATTTCTCTCTCTTCTGTATCTTTTGGTGTAGATACAAATTATTGCAGCTATTGTACACAGTAGCTAGTTAGGGTACTATTAATACCCTTACCCCAAAGGGTTAATATTTCACTGATCCCTAAGTGGCTTACAGACATGAAATATCCTGGGTTTCCATGGTGACCTTCCACCCTCCTTATCCCCGTGACTGAACCTGGAAGTCAGCAGCAACTTCTGCGAAGTAAAAGAATAACCCCAACCCAAACTAAAGCTCTATTCTGTCCCCTAATCCCTTGCTATTGCCAGTCTTTTACGGAAATAATAAATATCCATAAATGAAATAAATATATCACACCTTCCCTCCTGCTGTGCAACCCGCAGAGCGTTAGGTTTATTAATTGAATAAATCTGTTTCTCTCTCTCTCTCTCTCTCTCTGTTGTGGCAGTGAGTCCTCTGTTGCTCTAAACATCTGTAACCCACCGTTTACCAGAATTAAGACTTTGAACAAGTGCCAGCACCATTTCAACAAGCTATCTCAGTTTCTGCAGGTCTGTTGCCCCTCTTCAACTCCTCCCAATAGGATCTTATCACTCCTTGCTGGATTTCATGCTTACATAAAAACATTAGCTTTACCAACTGCTTCACACCCAAGTGTAAGGGAGGGAAGCATTCCAGATGATGAATATTTCCCTTTGTGTTTCCTTTTATTTCCATACCAACACAGTACAAAATCCATTATGTGATGCCAAAGATGACTTGTGTCCAGAAGACATCACGAGTGGTAAAGAAAACTTACTCTGAATGACCTTTTCACAAACATAATTTTATAGCCACAATAACCTTTTGGTGTTAGTAGTGCTGAAAAAGCTGTCAAAATAAAATTCTTTTTACCTTCATGTTGTTCAAAATCTGTATATGACTTTTTCTTCTGTGGACCACAAAAGAAGATATTTTTTGGTTACCAACATGCTTCAAAATATCTTCTTTTGTGTTCTGCATAAGAGAGAAAGTTATTAAAGTTTCAATCTGATAACATTTATTTATCGATGAGAAAAAAATATGTTGGTAATGTGTTTTTGCATTGATCGCCTGGACAGAAAAAACAATCAATGTTCTTCAATGCAGAATCGCTTGACTTTGTTCACGCTTTCAAGCTATGAAATAATCTCAAAAATATTAGATAAATCACTTGATTTCAAAGCCAGCACCCACACAATTTCCTTTCCATCATATTTTGACGTCTCTCAGACAGAATATTGTTTGCTACAGGGCTGTCTCTCCCACCTCTCATCATCATATTCTGTGGAAATCGTGAAAGAAAGGCCCCTGTGGGTATTCTGCATTACTAGACGAAACTGCTTTGTAGATATGTGCGAGGCATGTTCTTCTCAGGTATAACGTTTATACTGCTGGAAATTCTTTGTTTGTCTTGCCCATGGGTTTCTTTCTGGTTTGTAATTTGCGGTGTAAATCAGACACTTACATCTTCCAAAAGCTGTTAGTTGAGCTAAGCACTTGTCATCTGCTCTCTCGCTTTACATAAAAGACGTCCACAGTGTCTAATGATAATGCACATCACAGACGTTGTCAAATTCTGCTTCAGATACAGTGTTTGTGAAACAAACTTTTCACCCAAACAACTAGAAGCATTAATCACCGCAGGCACTCGAAGAGAGAAAGGTGTGCTTTAATTTCTAGTGGATAAGACAGGCTGTCTTGCCCGGTGAAGCGGTTTTGGTTGAAAGGTGATTAAAAGTTTTTTTCTCCCTCATCAGCCAAACAGTCTTCCAGGGCTGTCCAGCTTGTTTCCTGAGGCCTGGCCCTGCCCACCTCAGGGAGTGTGCCATAATGAGATTTTACTCGCAGGCCAGCACAGGGGTATGTGTGAGCAGAAAGGCTTCATGGAAGGTGAAAACAAGAGCATTATGAATTTCTAATCCCTGATACATTATTCATTCATATTACAAGCCCAGAACACAAAGGCGGGCAGGAGAGCACTCACTTCAAACGCTTCTCTGATATCTCGGTGTGGGTAACCGTTGCATTCTTCAAATGAAGACGAAGTCTTTAAAATGCATATATTAATGTCTGAAAATAACCGGCGCATGCCACGTAGCTCTGCACCGGTAGAGGCGGTGAATGAAGTTAAATAAAACAGAAATGAATAGCAAGAGGTAACGCATCTGTCAGGACTGAGAGTCTGCTGGAGATTCAATGAGATTTTATTGAGTTATTGTATCGCTTTAAAAAAGGCCAGATAAAAGAATTTGCATTTTTCCAACTCAGCCACATTCTCGATTATTAAATATCACACATTACTCTGTGAACTGTGTCACTTTCCCACACCAACAACAGAGAATATGATTCATATTCAGATGGAAATGGTCTTTACGCAGCTCTCAGGCATTGCAGCCAATAGTGAATGTGATGAATAGTGTTGAATTGGGTATATTTAACTTCAAAAATGTATTTTTATGTATTTTGTATGAATTGTAACGCGCAACGTGTCAAGATATTTCCCGAAAACACGGCAGATATAGTACCGATTCTGACAGGCCGCTGGAGAAATGAGGTGGAGACGTGGAAAAATAGCTGTAGAAGAAAAATGAAGTCAGCAGAGGAATAACAGGCGAACGAGAGTGGACTGAATTATGATTGGTTAAAATTAGATTATGGCTTCTTACTGAAATGAATCTACATTTCTCAGCTGGATCTTATATCAGAAGTCTGTTCGTTTTTCTCCTTTGTCTCTCCATCCCAAAAGTAATTAAGTGATGTTTCTCCACAGTTTCTTTCATTGCAGGTTTAATTACAGAATGTGATGACAGTGATAAAAATGCTTGCGAGTGTAAAACTTTGCAGTTGTCTCTGAGCTTTGACCCTTAATGAGGAGGATGAACGCAGTCATGACACCAAAACTCTAATATGAACCTTACGGCTTTTTTACTACTTAATGAGACAAAGCAAACAAACAAACAAAAAAAAACAATATTTTCATCGCCAGAGGGGACTGACGGCTAAAATGATGATGCATATTGTACATAATATAATGTTTAACAATGTAAATAATATGACAAATTAGTGTCTAATTGCATTAAAAATAAATTTCTTATAATAATATAATGTGATTTATTCCAACTAGGAAATTGTGATTAAGTGTTAAGTGCCTCATCTACTGAAATGTTTTTCTAGGGAGTGTCTATCATTTACGCTTTCCCATTACAAACGTATCAGTATCTACATGTTTCAGATCATTAGCTGCAACAGAAAACAAGAGATTTGGAAAACAAGCAAGAAAACAAAATGACAAAACTATAACTAATAATGCAACTACACAAACACAATCAAACGTAGCACATCCACAATAAATGAGGCATGCAAAGACTTCAATGTTCACCAAACGGCTCTAATCTTATTTTGCGCTTTGAGATGTTTACAGTTTGATGGCTAATTGTCTACCGTGCTTTGTGTTAATCTCTCTGGTTATTGCTGTCTGTCTGATAATCCCTTGAAGAAGGACGGTTGAAGAGACATGTTCATAGAAGCCTCTCGGGGTCTGCTAATGCATGCTGATCATCGCACCTTGACAACTCCTACACAGGACCCTTCTTAGGCCTGATTTGATTCTATTAGCAGACAATACAGAATGAGAGAAATAGGGGACAAAATGGTGGAAAAAAATCAATTACCTTCAGAATCTCTCAGAGGATCCTGTTACACACTGACGAATGACTCTGAGCCAAAAGCGTTCCTTTTTGTGAGTGATGGCTCTTTTGTTCTTCGCTTGTGCAATCTTATTTGCCTGAGTAGGACATTACGTCGGGTCATTGGATGCAGATGTGTTGTGCAGGAAAGTGGAAAAAGAGAATCTTAGGGGAAGGAAGGTTTCGAAGAACAGTGACTAAATATGCCTCGTGCCACATCACACACACACACTGTCACCTCATTTCAGCTTGTCACATCGCACGCACAGACACACACACATACACGTTGGGTTTCCGTGTGTTATGGGGACTTTCCATAGACATAATGACTTTTCTACTGTACAAACTGTATATTGTAGGCTGTGACCTTTTTATATCATTTAGATTTATAATCTGTTTTCCTCATGGGGACTAAAAACATGTCCCCACAAGGTCAAAAACGACTGGCATTACTATCTTTGTGGGGACATTCGGTTTACCAGGACCACATACACAGATGCACAGATGGAAAAATCTACAGATTTGACACACACAATTTCTTTCCACATTGACAGAGCAGTGTGTTCACAGCTGTTCCATATGGCTGTCAGTCATAGTGTCAGGTCTCTGAGCTGTCTCATCCATCCAGACTTCCCACATAGCTCCTCCAGGGATAGTGATGGTTGGTCAATTGTCTTCGGGGATTTAGAATGCATAATGCTTTGCTTTGACACTCGGTATACTTGCTCTGTGTACTGTATAATTGCTGTTTTTTTATGTCCAACACTGTGCTGTTTTGTCTTATTGTGGAGTGATCAATATTTGCATGATTTTGTATGAAGCATACTAGCATACTAATAATGAAGCACACCCCTAACTTGTACTGTAGTGAAACGTCAAGATGTGGTCTGATGAATTCATGAATTAACCACCTTATAAAAATTGTAAAATGCAAAATCGCAGCTTTCATATATTGTGAATTATTTTCCAGTTTGGTCTTTGTTGTTAGTGCTTGTTGTTGTTGAGGGTTTGGGTTTTATCAGGCAGGGGTAAAGTTCAGGGCAGGGTTGAGTCCAGACAGCCTGGTGGGATGGATGGTTTGCGGGGGAATCTTGGGGAGAGTGAGTTTTTTTAGCTTGAAGGGGTTGACAGCGCTGCAGCTGGTTGAATGTGGAGCGGTCGGGAGTTGAGTACTGTGAGGACTTGTGACTAACAGGCACAGATCCCTCAAGGTAAAAGTCACAAGGGGGGTTCCAACAGAAAGTGACAAGAGGGAGCCCACCCATAAATCAGCTTTTCATTTTAATTAGCCTCAAAAAGCAAAGGAGGACAGAGGAAAGAGAGGGCAACCAAGATAAGCCCCCATCCCTCAGGTCCAGCTCAACCCCACAGAGCTTTAAGCTGGTTTGCATTGCATTAGACTTTACTCCTTTGTTGGCCAAGACAAATTTATAATCAAACTGAAATAGCACAAAATTGCACCTCCATTTTCTGACATGAAGGAAATACAGTGAGCTTTGATAAAATGGGGAGAAATTCATTCAATAGGAACAAACCATAAATCATATCACAGGATGTGGTTGGTGAAGTGTTTTATTTACTATTATTTGCACTGTGTCTCACTTTGTACAATATTGAAAGTGCAGATGTTTGGGCAGATGCTTCAAAGGAAGAATTTTATGGAACAATTTTGTAAATATTAACAATAATAAAATGCACATTAAAAGAATGTGTCCAGCTCAGTTTTGGTTTATTATTCATTTGGAACTGTTCTTATGACCAAAGCAGATCTCCTTCACACTTTTGCGTAATGAATAAAATTATAGTCTGGCTGTGGAAATAGGGAGCACATAGAGAAGCTAATTTATTGTTTGCTTAAAAAACAGTAACCTTCATTTATGCTACCTAATGAAAACAACAAATCAAATGGGACATTATAAAAGTATAGATGTAAATATGATAAATTAGCATTGTGCAATGTTGTAAATACATGGAAATGAATTTGATGTTTATCAGCATCCAGGCTCCTTAAATCATTCATAATTGTAGGAATATTCAGTTTTCCACATCATAAATTACTTAAATATAGTTCAATTTTCCTTATGCTTTATTCATTTTACCTTTAATATTGCTGCAGATGAATGAATTTACTTTAGCGTCAATGCTTTATAACACATAATGACATTCAATACAATTCCACAGTAAGATCTGAAAGGTGCTAGTTAACAAATGAATAAAAATATTTTACACCAGACATCGCTTTAACATTTTATATGCATAAGTGATTAATAAGACATATCACGCCATATGTTCCAGTAATTTTCTGCACTAAGCATCACTCTTTTACTTTTAATTTAAATAAATCATTTTTTTCAAACTTTATTTCAAATGAATCATTGTCTCTAAATATATAACATTATATGTAAAAATATTTATGTTTCAGTGCTTCTGACTGATTCATATGTCCTATTGCATCCTTATGATTAAACAGAAATTTAACACATAATACACGATAATCGAATAGCAATAAATAAGGGTCATTATCAGAAAACGCTATTTAAAGTTGCTATGACTTGCTATGTACATAGTTACATTTTTTTTATAGATATAACTCCATTTAGTGTGTAAAACTTTGTTTTTTATTGCCAAATGATTTTCCTTGCATTTTAATTAGTTATTTTTATGCACTTGGTTCAAACTGAAGTAAATGCCTCTTACAATCAGTAAGATTATTAGTAGTTCATTATGTTTCAACTTTTTTGCCTCTTCAAGCTCAATAGATCAAGCTCTGTTTGAACAGTTTCATTTATTTATTTGTTTATTCTTTTACAGAATTAATATTGTTCATGGCACAAAGCCAAAGCGTACTGTACATAATGTTTGTGGTGCAAAGATACTGGCGAATAAAAGCTCTAATTAGACACTTTTGCCCTGACCTTTCAGCCTGTAACATTTAACCTCACATCATTTTGAAAGCAACGTTCTCAAAAAACATCTATTAACAGAGAAATGTCAAGGTTTATTCAGTTTGACTTGTCATGATATACTAGAAGAACCAGTTAAAGGTTAAAGGTTAAAGGTTTAAAATAATGAAGCACTTTAGGGTTTCGATTAGCAATGATAAATAAGGTACTTTGCAACTTTTGTCTCAGGATTAATGAATTACAAAGCAGCCTTTAAAAACTTTTTTACTGCTAATCTGAATATTGATTATGGACTATGATGGTCCCTTAGTGTCTGTGTGGTTATGACCCTGTATTATTGTGGGTTTGAGGAAGTTTTGCCTATGCCTAATAAAATAATCCTTTAATAATTTAACATTAAAGAATGTAATATTGACATCTTGGTAATCTGTGTAAGACTGAGTCAGGCAAGTGAAGTGTATTTCATTCAGTAAGCCACTAACTGTACCAATTTCCTGTACTTTTCTTAACCTGGGTTAAATATATCTTTCCATATATATATTTTTCAGACCCCTAACACTATCAAAATGTGTATGTGTGTGAACGGGGTTTGTTCCTGGCTCACCCCAGGAGTGCTCAGCTGCAGAAGCATGCAGGTGTGACTCAGAGAAACAGTCCTGCTGAGGACCTTCACAGTCTGATCCAGAGCACCGCGCTCGCCAATTTGCTAATCTCACCAATGCCCCCTGGTGCTGTTGCCTGGTAACAGAGCAAGCTTGGCTGCCTCTAATTAGCTGTTTGGGTGAGTCACATGAGTGACAAGTAGATGCCAAGATAATGCACTTCAGCTCTCTGCCCTTACGTTAGGTCTTCGGTGAATGACCCAGAATGCACTATTTCAGGCCATATTTGTGAAGGTTTAGACATTGTACAATATGTTATAATGTACTTTAAATTCATATGTTTATTGCTTTATATCTACGGAGATCAAACTTATTATTAGATAAGAACAAATTTAACCATAATAAATGAATAAATAAAAACAAAATAAATTGAAGTCACCAAAATCACCAAGCTTGTTTAACCCATTGACAAAATCGATAAAACATTTGAATATGAATTGACTGCAATCTATTGCTTTTGCTTTTATATCTCTGTTTGAAACAATTACAGGTCGCTTTATGTGAGTTTTAAATTCATGTACTTTTTTCAGATTTTAGTTTTTAACCAACAAGGCTTTAATGACTATAGTGTCACATAGTTGTTGAGTGTACAGAATACACTTTATAAAATGCTTATTTTTTTTAACCCATGGTTGGGTCAAAAATGGACAAATCCAACTGTTTGGTTATAAATTAACAGCCCAAAATGCTGGGTTGTGTCAACTCATGGTCGGGTCAAATATGAACATTTTCTGGGTCAATTTAACACAAAAGTTGGTTTTGTCCCTTTTTGTCCCACCATGGGTTAAGAATAAGCATTTTTAAAGTGTATTCTTTCCATTTAAACACACATTATCAACGTATCAGAATACAGAATGTAACTGATGGCTACAGTTCAGCACAGAAAGGGTTGGGGTAATTATCAGAAGTTACAACCTTCACCACTTGGGACTGATTGTACAGCCACTAATTAGAAATGAATGTCTAGAACGGCTATAAATAGCTTCATTGTGTTTAATTGGTGGCCAATGGGAGGGATGACATTTTTCATCGTAGCCTGAACTAAATAACCTGTAATTTAATACAGCCAAGACATTTCAGTCACTTGAGGGATGTGGAGAGAAATCAATCTAGTATAAAAAACTTTGAAAAGTGTGAAACAACAATTTTATACATAGACCTCTCGCTGTCCTCTTAAGTTTGGAGGTGATTAGAATAAGTCAAACTGATCCTCCCTCTTAGATCATTTGCATTGTTGAGTTAAGTTTATGTAAAGTATATGCAACACAAGAAACTAATTCTCAGTGGTGACAAAGAAGTGACAGCTCTGTAAATGCTAGATGTCATTAACAAACACAAGCTTTTGTGGCACATTCTTTAATTGCTCATACACAAAAGCATGAGGAGAGAGAAAGAAAGTGGCCAGACTCAAACTGTGCGCCGTGTGATATTCAAATAATGGGGTGGTGCAGCCATGTGCAAAACAACATCAAAGACTGGCTTCTGTCTCTTGTCTTTCTCCAGACCTCTTCCTGTCAATCCCTGCTATATTGTAAACTTTTAAATAAGCAGAAGTATAAAAATAAGAGTAGTTAACTGCTCTTTCCGCCGAGAGTGAAACATGGAGCTGGTAAATGTTAGACATCGGCAGCCGGAAAATGTTTTTGCATTGCTTCCATTCAGGTAGATAAAACATATCTGGGTCATTCCCACTATGCGGTACATTTACATGTTCCCATGGACTACATGGCTTATATATTGAGCATAATAATAATAATAATGCACATTTTATAATGATGGACACATTAGTATTTTAACCTGTTACCTGTCACAGCACATATTGAGCATAAATATAAAAATGCACTAGCCGATCTAAAATCTTTTAAACCCTTTTTTAAGACTTTTTTGTTTAAGGTATTTTTTATAAATAACATTAACATTAATTGTTTTATTTTTTGTTTATTGTTATGAAAATTTGTCGAATATTTAAGAAAAAAGGAAGTCATTCTAATATGAAAAATAGTTTCATTTTTTCCTTTTTAGAAGTTCTGCAGCAAACAAAACAAGGTTCTTGATTTTACTTGGTTTTATAAAAAAAAGTTACTGGAGCACGTTTCTGCTATAGTATATCCATGTTACTGCACAGAAAAAGTAGTGCATTAAAAGAAGGACCCAACTGCTTTGCACAGTTTCTAGAGGATCACAAGAAACATTAGCAACAGATTCATATTTTGCTACATGAACAGAAAGGTTAGGCTCTTTTCGGTCAAAGATAAATGCGTAAAGCTCAGAGATGCTATACTTAACATTTGTCGTTCAAATTTTCAGAAACAAGAGAAGGTATCTTCAGAACATTTTTAGATCAAACAGCAGTACAGGAAGACAAGCAGAAGCATGACAGAATGAAAACATGAAGAAAGCAAGCAGACAAGGGAGCAGGAGATCTGATGAAGAAGAGGATGGAGAGGTAGACTGGGGAGCAGGTGCACACACTGGGATGACAGGTGATCCTCCCATCCTCTGTGAAAGAGAGCAGATGGGGGTAGACGCTGGGGATCAACCCCTATTTGATCTGAACCAAACTTTTTGGTCAGAGCAGAGGAGGAGAAGTTGCAAGGAGAATAAAACATTATGTCCTTGTGCTCTGCGCTTGGATGGAAAAACTCATGATCCTTCACTGGGTCTATGAGCCACACAAGCTTTAAAATATCTGTATCAAAAGCTGCATTAAAGAAGTTATATTATATGTTTTATTTTTTTTCTTCTGTGAGGTTCACCCACTGTATGTTTCAGAACCATTTCTAGTCTTTGTCTCTGACCTACAAAATAATAAAAAATGTGAATTTACTCGTATTTATTGTATTTTTTAAAAACATTTTATGCAGGAAAAAGCCACCAAACCTTAATTTGTGTCATTTCGAATGCTTTGGATCAATTTTGATTTCATGTTACTTAAAGTGCTGACACGAAAACACAAGCTTCACATTTCCATTTAAACCCTCTGGCCCAGACTTTTGCCTGCCAGGCTTTTTATTGTAAGTGCAGTACTATAAATGTGTTTCCTGTTTGTTCTGACACACCGAGGGCCAAATCAAAATAATTGTCTGTAATAATCAACAGCATACCATAGATTCATACCATAGATGCAATCTAAAAAATTATCTATATATAAAATTAGTCTGTCATTTCATTATTCATGTTCATTAAACGTTTTCTCTGTGGCTGAAACAGCAGATGCTAGTTTTGATGTTTTCTTTGTGCAATTAGCTCAAAGATATCATCGGTGGAAGTGAGAGAGTTGCCAAGGTACAGTAATGAAGGTCAGTAATAACAGTGTCTGTAGGAGTGCCCCATATTCCTTGCCTTTCTGATAGTTGCAGTTTATGTGATGAATGGGTCTTATTATAATTTAGACATCTGATACATCCGAGGGAGAAAATGTTTTATGCTTCACTTGATCAGTCTAAGGCATCCGCTAGGGGACAAAAAGTGTGCCTTTGTACTCATGTTGGGTCATCGTGTGGGAGGCCTGGCTGCCATTTCATAGGCCATGCAATTTAATGGTTTAGTGGACACAAGCTAGAATAACTATCTGCCAAATCTTTACTCGTGAGTTGAGCGCTTGCATCTGTTCGGTTTAGAATTAGATTGAACCGTTTCTTTAACCTCTTATGTGAAATCACCACACAGCCCTTAAGAAAGGTGATGAAGTCCAAACAATGTCTGAGCTTAGCCATCTACTTTATGGTTCATCTGACTATGTAATCGTGGCTTTTTTAAAAGGCGCTCCTTCACAATTTTGTTTGGAAAAAACCCATTGGTGTTTACATTACAACATGGTCACTTGCCTTTTCATTTACATCAGGTTTAACACATCCAAACACAAAATGTGTATTGTACTGCCCACTTGTAAAAGGGTTACAAAATACCAGCCTATCGAAGGTCTGAACCAGTTTCACATGGATCTCTTCAGCCCCCATTAAAGCCATTTTCCTCTTTCTCTCGTCTCTCCATAACCCCCACCAGCATTAACCCCTCCCTCCTCCTTCCCTCCAGTCACTCCACCATCACGTTTTCTGCTTGGTTATTGGAGCTGAACATGATTCAATCAGAGTTGCTGATGAAGAAAACATTTTTTATTGAAAAGGGAAAAGTGAAAACAAAGGAACGCAGTGAGTGAGAGGTGCCGCTGGAAAACAATAGCCCACATTCTAATCGAGGGATGCTGTGAGAGACTGCTGGGGTTTGCTAATCTCACAAATTTTATTTTATATTACATTTTAAATGAAAAAGGCCTTATGTTTCTGCTTTGCAATATGAAGTCTTACATATGCATTGAGACTTTATTGTCATTTTTTCTTGGCAGGGCAGACAAGAAAATGAATATGTAGTTTCCTGAGAAACCTTGGTGCAAACCTTGTGCAGCATGTAAAAATACACTGTTTAGCACAGCAGAACAGCACAATGTTACAGGTCATAAATGAATACTGTAGACAACAAATACAGATTATATATACAGATTATATATGCTTTGTAATTAAAGAGTCTGGTACATGAATAGATTTCCTTTAGAATTTGTCTATTTTTCACTATTTGTTCATAAGATTATGACGATGGGGACCTAAAAAAGCTGTTCTTCTATACATATAATCTCTCTGTACCGCATTACGATCTAATTCATAAAAGCCAATTTGTTAACTAATCTCTTTAGAGGTTATATGGGGGTAATATCACCATAAATATATTTGCTGAACAGTGAGATCTGAGAACACGAAGGGCAAGAAGTTACCAAGAATTCATCATCTACATTTCTTAATGAGGGGCATTAATAAATGAATGGAGGCAGCCGAGTTAAACAATCTCTGTATAATGATACGAAGAAGAAAGAGCTTTCTTGCATTCCCATTTGAAAAATTAAACCCTCGCTAAAATCGCTATTTTCCTTCAGGCGGCTCATTAAACGTGTTGCTGTCCACCTTGCTCGCTTTTTTAATCAACCTCCCCCTGTTACCCACTTTCAACAAAGAAGGGTGGATTTGAGAGGGTGCCATCAATGAGCGGCCCTCCCCTACAGCAAGGAGTTTCTGTGGATGAAGTGCCAAGGTAATTAAGACTCTTCTCGCAGCTCAGGCACTGCACAACACCACTGCAGACTTTAGTGGACTCTTCAGTCATCTCAGGAGAAGTGTTGCTGAAGTCAGAAGAACAAATTAATCATGGTCAATGTCAAAAAGAAAGTGCTAGAAACATCAGCCTTGCCAAAAATAGAGTCTTAAGTGTGTTTTATTTTATATACCAAAAATAAAAATGCAAAAAAATGCGATACCAAATGCAAAATGTTCACGTTAAACAGCAGTTAATTACTGTAAAGGAGGCAAAATGACTTTCTACATTTGCAGTAGCACAATTATAGCTCAGCTATTGCTTTTACAATAGCAAGTTGATAGTCGAGTGGTGTGACAAAATGCCACACGGCCACATTAGTAAGTCTATATATCATTGTGCAGCAGAAGAGCAAGAATATCAAAAGCATGAGAATTTCTTTCTCTCTTGACTAACTGTGCGAAGTGCAATCCATGAATTGGGTTCGATAAACTGGTTCACTGACATCCCACAAATACCAGCAATTTATATAATATATTTGTGGGAAAATAAATAATTAGTTTAACGTTGTTGTTTCTTGTTATGGCTTCTGTAAACAGATGGTAGCTTTGTTTATAGCCATTGGCAGCTTAAATGAAATGATAAGCAATTATTTAACAAATATAAGCAGCATGGCATACATAGAGCTTTTCTGAAGAACAAACATAGTGTCCTGTAATTCAACACTGAACTTAAAACAAACAAACAAAGGTGGAACACTTTAGTTATTTCACTATTTACTTTAATATTTCATAGTTGAATTCTAATCTAATCATGACAAACTATATACTGATGGAAAGGTCTAAGACTAAAGATAAATATTTGACAAATTTTCATAAACATAAACAAATTTTTTTTAAATACCTAAAATAAAAAATAAATATCTAAAATGTTATGCTCAATATATGCAGTGACAGTTTTCAGGTTAAACTGAATGAATTTTGGAAAAATCATAGAAATTCTTTAACATACATTATGTGAAATGCATTGCAAAGGGATACTTTACATGAAGAATCACTTGTATTTTAATGATAAAGCAAAAATTGTGCAACTGCAAGACTCTTAATTGCAGTAAAAGAAACGGGAGGCAGTCATGGGAGTCTTCAGCTTCTCTCCACACCATTTTTAACATTCATTCACGCTGTATAGTGTACTGTGTACTTCACCTTCACAGGTAGCTGTAGACTCAACTCATGGTGTAGTCGAGCATGCAGGTGCAGCATGAGGGAGTTATAGCAATTAATTAAGCTTGGAACAGATGAACCCTGTGTGTGTGTGTGTGTGTGTGTACAAATGTAAGTCTGTAAGAGAGTAAAGACACAGAGGTGTGAGCAGTAATTAATAGAGTCAGGTTTCTGCAGAGGTGTAATCACATGGACCTCTTTGCTTATGTACTGCCCACATGTACAGCCAATCATGATATCTGACGCTTGTAACATTGAAACTCTGTGTTTATGATCTGCCGAACTTCTGATATCAGTTTGTGTTCACAGCATTAAACAGCAGTGCTAAAAGACAGCACACTGTAAAATGTTTTGTCACTAAACCTAAACACGTGCTTTATGTGGAAACAAGCAAACGCTCTTGTTGAGGTCAAAATATTATTTAATATGATTGACTTATTAAGTAATTTTAATACGTTACTGCACTTTAAAAGCTACTGGTCAATCACACCAGCCAGCTGTCTGATATTTATCAATTATCACATTCAGGGATTAATGTTGGAGAGGAGGCTGATTGCTGTTATTGACTGGTATTTTGGGTCGTTTTCTCCACAGTATTTTTTATATATAAATAACCATTTGATGCTTTATTAATCGTGTTTTATAAAAATATATATAAAAATAATTGACCAAAATTCCAAACTGTCAACAAGTTATCTTGCAGAGAACATATATAGTAAAGAGGATGATGAACAGTATGCTTAACAACAGACAGGGTGTTACATTTGAGTTAAAATCTTGACATGCTCCATGATTCTAAATTTAATACAACACCAAAGCATTAAAAGTGACAAACCCTTTATTTATTTAGAAGTGGTGTGGAGGAAATTTCTCATAACACATGCTCACCCAAGGTACTTCATCTGTGCTATTTAAAAGTTTCATGTGATAAAATAATGATTAATAAAATATTTATTCTCATATCAATATTTGTCCAATTATTTACTCATGAGGAAAGTACTGTAGATATCTAAAAAGCGAGTATGTGTACAGTCAGTTGCTCATTATCTCAGAATAAACCCTGACAGGGAGATATAAGACTCATCTGCTCTCTGTCAGGGTCCTGATCACCCTGTCGGGATTTATTTTGCAATAACAACCTGCTGACTGTACGCTTTCTCTTACATATGTATTGTGTATATGCCTGCTGGGCAAAAAATAGATCAACAGAACAAAGAGTCTCTTTTGTTGCCCCATTGGACGCAATTTTTGTCTGACATTGTCTTGTGTAGGATTTAAGAAACAAATTTACATTAAAAATTCAGAGGCTGTGGAAACTTGAGATGCACCATGACAAAACAGAAACATTTATTATTTACATTTATCACAGATAAACACTAGAATTAAATTTGAATTCAATATTTTTCATATTGTCATATTTCTCTTGATTAAAACTTCTCTCTCTATTTAGAAATCTGTCTATAAATTATATATCTTCATGTAAAGTTATTACTGTAAAAATAAGTACTTTTAAGTCAAATAAATAAGGAACATTTTTAGTTGAAAATAGTAAAAGTAATAAGCAACATTTTCATGTACTGCACTGAATATTGACACAATAAACAGGGAAAGAAAAACAAACATTTTACCCAAAACACTGTAACAAATTGTACCTCAGAAAGCAGGTTTAGGTTTAGGATCCAAGTGCAATTTAATCATTTAAATGGGAAGCAAACAACAAAGCACAAACACAACGACTCAAGGAACACCACAGCAAATTTGTAACAACAGGTTACAATAAAGACAAATGCACTAGACTTGACGAGACGAGAAAGACTCAAGTGAGAACAATAAAGACTGTTAAAGTGCAAGGACAAGCAGACATATAACAAACATATTTAAATACTGCTAAACACACTGATTAGATCAATCCATCGTAACCTTTTATGTCAGTTCTGTAGCCTTTTTTCCCCATATTCAAGGATCAATAGAACAGATATATTTTTACTTGGTTATAATAAGGTTGTCTGGTAAAACACCTGTTGGGATTATTACGGTGTATGACAGAAGGCACTGAACAATATTTCACTCAGTGTGGGTGATGTAAAAAGTAAGATTATTGGCATATGAATGTGTGTTTCTTTCCCCGAAACTCCTCAGACAGATGTACAGATGTGTCACATAACTTCTTGACATTTGTCTCAGGATGAGCTCCTGCGAGGTGAAGGTCCTCTGACTCCCTCATCCTCTCCCACCTCCCGCATCTCTCTCAGGCTTCAACAGAAGATATATGCAGATTTCACTTTATTTATGAAACAGAACAGGATCCAATTCAGCTTCAAAGCCGTTTGTCAGCACTCCTGTCTCATTCTCTCCTCTTTTCCCACATCTCAATGCAAAGCTCCAGAAACTTTCAGTGGGTAAACCACTACTATCATTTAACACAAATGTATGCAAAAAGTAAGTATTTGCCAATTAAAATAGCTTGTTTATACAACATTCATACTAAAGATCGCTTAGTTTCTCATGACACATTTTATGTTCTCAATTATTGCCAGAATATATGGCACTCTGCTCACTTTCAGGAAGTTTTTTTATTCAAATATGGTTTAGCAGTACAGCGCTCAGCATTGAGCTGTTGGCACTTACATCACTGGCCTTCTGCCACGCTGTCATCTTAAAAATGGCACACGGCCCCTAATTATGACACTTTTAAAAAATAATTTCTGCCAGGGATTTCACTGCTGTCAATTAAATCCATATTTAAAATGTATGTTTAAAATAAACAGTAAATACAGCCAACTGTGCACTCTTTAGACAGGACTTCGATGCGATAGTTTATGTTCTGTACGAATCAATTCAGATTTTACCATCATCACTCCAGGAAGCAGAACTGAAAGTTCTTCTGCATCAGCTGCTTTTTGGCATTTGTATGTAAAACAGAGTCTATAAATCTAGTGCACTAATATTTGCAGAAAGACACAAAACTACTATTCGTTACACTGGAGAATAGTTTTGAACCCACAGTTGTGAGATCTAATACTCAGATACATGTCATAATACTCAAAACAGTGAGCATAACATGTGACTACCTTGTTAGTGCGGCAAAAGCATCCCCGTTTGTAGAAATATGTTTAGGAGATGCTGTTAATTAACATCAGGACATTTTGTTACCATTGATGGCTTAGAGAAAAATAATTACCCGCAGATCAATTTATGTGTCATTTCAATTAATAGGAGGTGCGGCAATAACTGGCTGACTGTATCTTTACCCATATACTCCAATCCGGTTTAATTAAGAGAATGTGTTCGCCGCTGTTTCCAGTGTACGTCATGAATCACACATGAACATGACAAGGGCTTGACAGCCTGTGGCCTCTGCTGTGTTTAACATGGATTAATAGCCACCTAAGCACACGTGTCGTAAGGAACGCTGCAAATCAGATGTTGGACCGTTTGAGATGAGCGTTAAAATGACTGATGTCACCAAACCATTTCACACGGTACTGTAAAGTGCAAATGATATAGCGCGTGTCCTTTAAATAAACGAAAATGCTTACGGAAATAGTTAATGATATCTCACATTGACAGCTGTCAACACTCAAATACTAAAAAAAATTGGGTCCGGAGTTTCTTAAGTGACAGTATAACACTTTGCAGTCTCCCAAGGTGTAAGACTCACTACCAAACATGAAGTACAGAGAGAATTTACTACCCTGGAGAATTTAACAGCAGTCACACATTATATTACGACAGCAGAGTGTGAATCTTCACAGATACACACATTCACATGTGATTAAACTGTACACACACGTTGCATATGGTAGGTCAGCAGATATGGGAAAGTGATATTAGGTTTGTATCTTCTGTCCAGCTTAAGGAAATCATCTAAATCACAGCAGTCACAAAGGTTCAAATGTCAAGCTACAGATGATTCCACGGCATCAAGATGACATTTCACATGCAGTGACATTTTTCTTGCATATCTACACAGCTAATCCCAGTTCAATTCTTTTTTGTTATCATTGCTTAATTTACACATTTTGTCTTGTTGATTAGTCCAAGCAGCACCGTCAATGATACTGTCCACATATCGCCTGACATCTTTGTAGTTTTTTGGTTTGCAATGTGTGGTCACAGATGTGAACCATGAAAAAATACTGATACCATGTCAGAATAGGGCATCTGTATATGCCCTATTTCCATATCTGATATATGGAAATACATTTCTCTCTATATATATCTTCATGTGTGGCTTATACAGATGTAAAATGTCACATATTTTACAACAAAATTTGCTGTTTTCATATAGTGTTTCTATGTAACATAGGCAAAGGTATGATTCGGCGCCAAAGATGATTTTGGACCCTTCTGCTTATGTGATATTGTTTTCATTACCATAAAGCTAATATTAAACAACTTACACTGAAATGAAATAGCTCCAGAAGAAACCAAAGCAGCATCATCCGATATGTGTCTCCCAGCAACAGCCACATAATCATCTTTTATTACAACGATAAGAAACATAAGAAGATCATTATAAAAACAATGATGTCTAAATGCAAATTAAAGCTTTATACACTCGTGACATAAAATGTCTGTTTGCTCTACATAACATTGACTCCGAAGCAACCGAAGCAACATAGGGAGCCAATGCTTTTAAAAAACATCACATACAATAATCACAGTAGACAGCGTTAAAGAGTAACCAATAATGTAGCTTCACAATGCCTCCGGGAGGGAAATGTCCTTCAGTGGAGTCACATGATCGAGTGACAAACCTTGACAAAGTTGCATCCAGCACCGGTAACTTTTATACGCTCGTTGCCAAACTCTGCGACTGTAACCTCGGAGACCACACAGAGGGAAGGAAGCGGATACAAAAGGGTTGAAGTCGAACATCACAGACGGCGAATGCAATGAAATGTCTGCCTTGAAGCCGTGATGTTCTGTCAGAGAGCGACACATCTCTCTTTTCTCTGGCGTACCTCTAGCCTCTTCTGTTTTCTGCTTTTGCCGTATACCCCAGAGTGGGCTGTCCTTCAAACTTATCAACGGGCAGCACCGCTGTGAGCGAGGTAATTAAAAGTCAGCCGTATATCTGGGGAGAGATAAGTGCATCGCGAGCAATGTGTAAAATTGTGGGGTCGGGATAATGAGGGGTTGGGGACTGTTGGGCTGGTTTTAATCAGGGGGACATTCACAGCTAATTGGAGATGAGCTGAACTAGCTCATCCTGGAGAGACACATCAACATTCAGGAGCTCACTTTCCCTCAGGACGCACAGGGACGTCACCAGCCTCCTGCCCTTTCTTCTATCTTAATTGCCATATTGAGTTATGTTAATCATTTTCTTTTCTTGTTAAAAGGTAGTTTTTCCCAACTAATTCAAAGTTGGCAGATGCTGTGCTGGGTGTTGCAGACTTCCCGACCCAGTGAGAAAATATGGCTAATTTATCGCAGCCTCGGTGACGGAGGCACAATAGCGCGGTAGCAAAGTCGGAGTCGATTGGCCCTAATGAGAAAGCCGAGGACAGATAATAAACAAAACTACAAAATGCAAATAACCAACTCAGATCTTAGTCAATTAGTTACAAACGCACGGCTTTGGTTTTTCCTGTTATTTTTCTCTGCGTGGCAGTCCTGAGGTAAATCTTAGCAGGGATACAGCTGAAAAGGCACTTTTCTCCTCAATGTAAAACATACATACAGTGCCGTTATTACTCCAAATAACTTACGGTTTATTAGTTTTCTCCCTATTTCACAGATAAATTAAACACCCCGCTGTAATTGTTCCCATGAATCACGAGTACTTGGACTCGTTGGAAGCGTGGAGGCCGGCATGAATGCACTCTTTCCTTGGCCAGAAGACAGATCTTTGTGCGAGCTGAGGGAATATTCAGAGAGCTAACCGGGCGTCCATGATCAGTCTGCAGCTCACCTTGCCTGCGGCCTGACAAATAAACGTCACCCTTATTATTCTGACAAATGTCCTTTGTCATTTCTCTGACACGCGCTCGTTCTGCAGGCCAGGCACGATAGATAGCGTTTGAAAACATGTCGCTACGTGTCACCCGTGTTTGGTTGTTAGGAACAAGATGGATTGACTCATGTGCTGTATAAATTAATCCGGTATGCAAATAGAAGGGACTCTCTGGCGGTCACATTAAATGAAGTGTAAGGGGCACTCTTTGAGTTAATACCGACACCTATCGGCAAGGATGATGAGCATTTTTTTTCTGGGTTTTTCTCTCTTATGCTACACGTTTTTGTAAAATTACTATTTTTAGATACTGCATTGCACTGTAGTTTGACTGAAGTGACCCTTAAAAACTGTATTTTACATACATACTTTCCAGACATACTACATACACCATGTTTGCATTGTCACCTGTACGTTTGTTGTCTTATGACATTACAACTGTAAATACTTTACTTTACTTTTCTTGCATACTGTTTTATAGACTGTGGATCATTTAAATGTGGGAGTCGCAGAGCTTTGACAAAATTAGTGCTGCCTTCAAGTTCACTTCATTTTCTTGTCAGTTGTTGTTGACTTTAATTTGTCAGAAAAAAATAGCTTTTTACATAATAGATCACATTATGTCACTGTGTAACAACTTGGCCAAGTTGACTACTTGGAAATATGGAAATGTTTGAACATTTTTTATTCCTATTTATATTGTTCTTATTCTGTTATTCTGTCTGGTGGGTTGCACACATGTTGTTGTTGTTATGTACTTGTATGATGCTATGTACTTTTTTCTGCTTTTTCTCTTGTACCTTTTTTCTCAAAAGCACTATTCATTTCACTATGTGTAATGCTTTTTCTGTTAGGAAAACTAAAATATATGAATTAAATAAAATAAATAAAGACTAACAGTGCTGCATTTGTGTCATTTTAAAATTCGACTTGTTTTTCATTAACAGTACAAATGGCTGTATGGGATGTTTTATGTCTGATCCAGTTACGTCAAAGAAAAAAACCAACTCGCTGTGCCAAGTGAAGCAGGTAAACAGTAATTCTCTTTGGCAAAAAGAAAGGAAAGGTCATTAGATAAAACCGACAAACGTTCCACTCTGGTCCCCAGACTCGTGTGTTTTGTGGCTCGAGTCTCCTGAGCAGATTATTTAAACTCACTGTACTGCATTGATGTTTAATTTCCTCTCATTAGAACCATCTCTATGTCTACCCGCTGCACTGTTTTATTTGACTGCAGGCAGTGTTTGATTGGAAAGAGTGTCTTGCCAAAATTGCCATTCATTAGTAAACAAACTATTTACCCTGAGCACATAAAAGACACCACTTAAAACCACAGCCGATGGCATGAATCAAAATCCGATAGGGCAGATCTATCAAAAGCGCACTGGCTTCCTTTAATCAGTGGTGTTTTCAGTGTGAAAGCAATCAAGCCTTTACACACTTCACCACTGGTAATTAAAATAAACAGACTGCACACAAACACAACCACTGACAGGAACGCCGGGACAGCTGAGCTCTGCCTAAACGCGCACGAGCGCTCAGTGCCTTTTTCTTATAAAGCTAAATGATGTGTTTTTCTGCAGATTGTATTACTTTTTTTAGGCATTAAATGTAAACAGGCATTAAAGGTCTGCAGATTTTTCTACTCAGGTCAGCTGTTTTTGACCTGGGCTGTGAGAAACTGACATGATTTAACATGCCACATTTAAAAATGATAAATGCACCGACCTGAACTCACACTACTCTAAATTGCCCAGAATAATATTTCAAGACTTTTGTGAAGGCTTTAAACAAATGCCTTGTTGTTTTGACTGCACTCAATTTTGGTTGAAAAATATTTTTCACAAACTACAGCAATCAGCAACGTTGCGCTATAGGGCCGGAAACAACCGTTTTAGTAAAGCATTGGTCAAAAAACAGAACCTGTCATGTAACCTTCCAGTCAACGCTGATTTAATTCCTGTTCCATCAACCGCACGCAGGAAGCAGACTGACAATCAAAATTAGATTCAGACCTACTTGTAAAGTCAACATCGGTTTTCACTATCTACCAATGTTTTATTTATTTTTTCTGCCATTTGTCAGGAGAACAATGAGAATGCTGAAGGAGTCAATGACTGGAGACAGTCCGTTTATATCAACCCAAGTTACTTTATATGGCTTGGACACCTCAGTCCAGGAACATGCTCAGTCTTAAACAACTCGTTGATTTCTGTTGATTCGGAGCAACATTACTGCAGGTCAAATGTGTCTTGCTCTATTAACCCGAGAGTCGGGCGTTCATTTCTCTGAAAATCCGTTAAGTAACAGTTCAGTGATTTCGAGCGTCTCTCTTTCTCTGCTCCAAGAATCTGTCATGTCTGAGCCAATAGAAGCTTGCAACTCTTTATTTCGAGCGTGAGTAAAGTGATTTCAAGGGAGTTTCTGTGAAAATCCACAGTCTATTTTGTACTAGATTAATCCAGTAGAGTTAAAAAAATGCTGCAGTATTATTTATGCAGCAGTTAGTTGCAATACTCTGATCTGAATGGACAATTTCTCACATTTCATCACAAGAGTGGTGATATTTAGCATGACTAACAGCAAATGCATACTTTAAATGCACTGCAAGTCGCTTTGGATAAAACTGTCTATCAAATGCATTAATGTAAATATACATTTTGAGAATTAGATATTGGAAAAATGCTGGGTAATGCTGATACACACATTACTTTTAAACGCAATTTTGATTGGTAGCAACGGTCAGATGTCAGAACCCCATGGCAATGACAACCCTGCTGATATTCACTACAACAGCACTTTTGCTTGTGTGATACTGCCTTAATTTAATTATAATACGTACAATGAAACTCCCTTAGAGGAAAATTATATGGGTTCATCGCAAAGAGAGTGTAAATATGCATATTGCGTGATTGCAGACTACCCTTAATGAATGACAGCCATCCTGACCCCTTATAAAATTGCAAAGCATCCCTTCTAATTTATTTCACTGTCTCCAAGAATTTACAGGTCAATTTGGACTTTAGTGTCATGTAACTGAATTAGACTCAATAATGATTAATTAACAGACATTACACAAGGATGAGAACTTCATTATTCTAATGCTGCCTAAACATCACCTATTACTTGCAAATGACATCATTAATCTTTCATGAACATGCTATGGGAGTTTCCGAAAGGGCATCATTGACATTTACAAAGATTCCTCCAGGAATTACTGGGGTGCAGGAGTTTAGATTTGGATGTGAATTTAAATTTGCTCATACATACCGTCCCAATTATTGTGAAATATTCTGTGTTTCAGTTCTCTAAATAAGCTTATTTATCATTTATAATCTTACAGATAAATCTCCTTACCACAAAACACAGCAGTGTTAAAACCACCAGGAGGTTTGTGCTTACTTATATGTTGTTATGTTTTTTTTATTATGTATAAAGAACAGGCTAGATTGTTATGATGTCAAAGGGTTAATTACACAAGAATGTAGAAATATATAAACGAGTACACAGCAACAATTAGCACAACAGTCTTACTGTTTTAGCACTGCGGTTAATGACACGTGGGAATAATGTACAGGACAGATCCTAATAAGGTGGGTGTTGAGTAAATTCCTGTGTGATTAAACGTCAATCATCGTCTCTCATGATGCAGACAGATATAACAAGTAAAGACATTTATTGGTAAAATTCGCAAGGGGTTTTGAAAATTGTATGACAATATGTTTTGTCTGACGTTTTCTATTTTTTGTCTTGATCATAACATTGTAAGCATGAAAACAAGAAAGCTATCAAAACACAAAGTAAATTTCATATCCTTAAAAAATAACTTTATATGAAGTATTTCTAATATATCATTTTTAAAAAGTTTTCAAGCAATTGGTAAGAACCAATTTCTGAATTATGACGAGTTCAGACTACACAATATCGGCTTGATTATGCCACTGTTTGTTTGACGCGGGATATGATGATTCATAGATGACAATGGGCATTGGGACGCAAGACTCAATGAATTTATTATGTCTAGTGTGTCATTGTCGACAATCTGTTTCTGCTATGACAGAAAGACAAGCTCACACTTTTTCTGTCCTCCACAACAGTTTATGTCACATCTGTAAAATTGACCAATAGGAGCAGCCTGTCCATACACAGCTTTTAAACATATGCAAAACAAAAGAGAGACACTGATATTGGCGCTATAGGTGGAATTATGCAATGAAAGAAAGGCTTTACTTCAGCTTTTCTGATGACAGAGAGAAACAGATAAATGCTCCGAATGATAACGGAGACGCTTCAGCAACCTTATGAGTGCTGGAATTAGCATTAAGCTAGCAACTGATGCATTATATTCTATAATTATTTTTTGTTTACGCTCTTGTTTTTGGAAGTCAGTCACTAGTTCTGCCTTCTCAATGCCATCATGTGCATTACTGAAGTGTGAAGTTGCATTTGACTTTACGGCAGCACTGTGACATATTTCTGAGTAATATAGAAGAAAATAAAAGATGTGGCTTGTTTTTCTCCACTGCAAATTGATTTGATCTAGAAAGTTCAGAAACGGGACAGGTTAACGGATTTTTTCAAACTGACAACATCATCATTTTGGATACAAAAAGTACATTTCAAGATTTTCTTTAAAGATTTTAAAAAAGATTGTAGATTGACTTTGTTCACCACAAACAATTGATTTCATGTTGACTTTAAAGATGGCAAGTGGTAATTGGTTGGGAAGCAACATGTATGTAGTCTGACATGTTTCTGATCAAGAATTTAGGAGTATCTGACAACAGAACTATTGTGCAGTCTGGCATTACTGTGAATTTCTGCAATCTGCACACCTCATTTCAGTTTGTCAGTGCGCTGCCCATTGCAAGTGTACTGGCTATAATCAGCATTGTGTGAAACCAGAGGAGGCCTGCTGGTGTTAGCCCTGAGTCCTGTCCCCCATGGCTGAGGAAACTGCCGGGGAGGCTTCATTAGCATGTTGATTGCATAGCACAGAACAGTGGTTAAGCAGCTACTGAGCCATAATGAAACCAGGTTATGATGAAGGCACCGCACCGCCCAGTCCAGAGCTGATCCACAGATCTGCTGACCTGCTCTGTTAAACCTTATCAAACACACGTCCACAAGTTATCAACTCTCCCATCATTCCCTTAATTACTATACGCTGTCGAGTAACCGCTCTCCCTCGCGTTGCTTCTGCTAGCTGTCACGCTTGGAAAAGTCAAACTGTATAAAATATCGTGCTTCTTTTGAAGCCAAGTAACATTAATGCAATGTGGATTATCTGAGATGTCGAAAAAGCAATTGTTGGCACATCAAAACGAGACATGATAAGAAGTAACTGTGACACGCTTTGTTTATTTACACTTGCCTCAGCCAGATTATTTGTTCTGACACATCTTTGCCAAGAGAGAGACGTATATTAAAAAGGGCAAAAAATAGTAAAAACCTTTGAAAAGGTGAGACAAGTCACCAGGATAAGTTGTAAATGACTATAATCACACTTCTGATAGCTGACGGCTTCTTGGCAGGGGATTCGTATTAAAAGAATACACAGACTTTTGTTTTATAGTCACTGTAATGCCAGGAAACATCACAAATCCATCAATCAGACTTGAACAGGTCAACCATAAAAATCACTGATACTTCCCCCCAAAATTAATACCCCCAAGTCATGAATATTAATAAAAAATAACAAATTAGATTTAAAAAACGAACAATAGAAGAAAAATGATATTGTTATTTTCTGGATTTTAACTTAAACTAGAGACCATTAACATGCCTCACAATTTGATACAGCAATTCTCTTTTATTTAAACAGATCACAGGACCTCAGTTGAATACTTGATAGAATGAAACACTGTAATTCAGTGTAACATAGCAACAGAAGCAGGACCACTTCTGAAAAATAGAAAAATAGGTGTAAAGCAGTGGTTTACTTAAGAGAGGTCATGTGAAATGCATAATCTTTTGTCATCCTAATCAGCATTCGGTTCTAAATTTCATTGTTTATATCTTACTGTGGATACAACAATGCAAGCACGTTTCCTTTTTACTGATAAGCTGCAATTAACACGAAATAAATCTAAAAGCACCCCACGCTATTCAAGACTGAAGCCATTGAACTGGATTCTTTCTAATAAAGCTGTGCAGGAAATAAAGATCAGCGGAGAGATATCAAAGAGGATGCCTACTGTGAGGGCTGCATGAATTATTTTTTCATTAATTACCATGGTGAGGCTTGGCTCCTGTTTCCCTATTGTTTAATTTACAGTAACAGCCAGGAGTCCATTGAGACATCAAATCTCCCTAAGAAGACATGTAAAGTGTTGCCTAATTTTAACATGCACTTTTCTTGGATAAATTCTTCATTTTAATTCTGTTTTATGGGGCTGCAGGGAGCTAATCTAATTAAATATATTTTCTCTTTAATCCCTGTGGTACATCTACTATATGACTAAATCAAGGTAGTCACTGCTTTGCTTGACCCCTTAATTTACATGTGAGATAATTGTATTAAAGGGATAGTTCAACCAAAAATCTAAATTTGCTGTTAATTTACTCACCCTCAGGCCATCCAAGATGTAGGTGACTTTTTCTTCAAGAGAACAGTAAAGAAGATTTTTATCTGAAACGGATAACCTTGGTGATTCATATAATGCAGGTCAATGGCTACCGGTTTTTGAGATTTATACAAACAAGGCCAAATCAATGATACACTGATGATACACTGAGGTCTTATGAAGCAAAACGATTGGACAGCCTCGGCATGGCCTTTCTGTCGTTTGTTGATGCAATGGAAAGGTTGCACTCCCTACAGTCATGCATTAATATTAAAAAGTTTATGCTGGTAAACTACTACTACTGTTAATATAGGAGGCAAAAATAATACTCTTTGTATGTCATTGGCGCTGCTGCTGAATGGCTGTAGTCCCCATGTGGCATAGAACCCGAGTCAAATTTATTATTACTATCACACAGCATGTCCTTTCCCTTGTACTTTAGCTGATCCTTGGCCTGTATTTGCATTGCTAATTCTGCTCTTGTCTCTCTCTCGGCTCCTGTGTGATAAATCAGCTGAAGCAGATGGTCTTTAATTCCACTGTTGAGTCACTTGCTTGTTTGGAAGCTCTTTCTCATTCAAGACCTGCGCTCTAACTTTTACGATACGGGCTGCAGTTAAGACACATGGATCTATCCGCTTCTTATTTCTTACTCTTGAAGGAAAAGGAGCATGCATTTAGCTAAAATACTAAAAAAAGACACATTTATGTGTAATGTGCATAAGCTCCAAATATGGCAAATGATAAAACATGTAATTTTTTAGTAGCAATTCACACATAAAAACAAACAAGAAAGTATAAAACCAAATAATTTATGAAATACAATTATAAATAAATGAATACAAAATATCTGACAACAACAACTAGGGCTGTAACAAAAAATGTTTAAACAGCCAAGACAGAGTTGGTGAAGCTCATCCAGAGTTCTGCACAGAGAACGCATGAGAGAATTACTAAGAAAGAAAGGAGAATTAAATTCATCTCAACATGAAAGAGTTCAAGTAAAGCAAAAGGGAGAACAAAAATGCATCCAGAACATCCATAAGAACATCTTGAGGTCAGAGGGGATTTCAACCTGCAAAACGGCAAGAGAGACAAGAAGATGTTAAACATTTATTCTGTAGAAACAGATTTATTTTGACATTGGGGAACAGACAAAAAGACGGAGCACTTCTGTATTTTGCATGGATCAAAAAGCAAGAGCTGAAATCAGTCTAGGGAGGTCTGGATTATGTATTGGAGCATTGTTGTGATACCTTATCGCTCTGACACATTCCCTCAAAGTGAACACTTTGCCAGGCTTTTAGTGTATTTGCCTCCGTGGTAGTGTGCGTAATTGCACAGTAGACTTCCACAAGTCAGGACTCGTGCTCCGTTCCCACTCTGTCATTGTATCAAAGTTCTGTCACTTCACTTCCTGCCTGACAGTATAATTTCTGCATCCATGTCTTACTGATAGAGAGATGGAGTTATGCATTATGTGAAGAATTGTGCAGGGTGTTGGTCTGATTGACTGTAGGTGCATTGACTGCACATTAGTTGGTCATATTAAATAAGGTGCAGTACAGATGTTGCTAAAAACGATTGTCATTATTTCTAGCAGACCAGCTCTGAACAGCAGAAACACAAAATATGACTGTTGATATGAAAGAAAAATGACAGATTCTCTCATAGACAGCAATGAGATTAAATGGAAACTTTGCTTAAGTATTCTGCATCTCAAATATTTCCCCTGAGAAAAAGACCAAGACACCTCACAAATGTTTCCATTAGAGATTCAGAGGGGATCTCAACAATGACATAAGCAATTAAAAGTCAACAGTCAACATTTCAATATGAACTTTAACATTCGTTCAACAGCTTCATATAATCTTAATATATTTTAACAATTGTCTCATTTTGGAGAAACATATGATAGTATTATCTCTGATAGTATTATATCAGCAACATTCAATCAAAGAATTAAAAGTAATATCGGTAATGAAAATCTAGTTCTAAAAAGGTACAGTAAGGTCCATCCTGTCCTCTAAAGCCAAGTAATAGTCATAAGAATTATGACTAATAATGTAATATAAAAATATACTATGGTTTTAGAAGAACTTGGAATACATGTATACTGTTTTTATAGTATTTATAATATAGTATTGTTAATATTTTAGGGGGCTTGACAGCCTCTAAACTGTTTTGTCTTTTTGCAGAGCAGCATGAACACTCTTCATAATGTGTGCTTTTGTTTTCCACAGAAGAAAGAATTTATAATGGGTTTGGAGAGATTGAAACAGTTCATGGACACATGAGACAGGCTGTCATGCTGAATTACCACACTGTCACAGACCCGCTGTCTGTTCTCATTTTCCTGTTATTGAATCTCGTTCAGCCAGTTCTGAAAATGAATTACCTTCACATATGCAATCGCAATGATGAGGAGTTGAACTGGTCCTGGGCTGAGGGACACGGGAAATAATGCATCTCTCCAATGGGGTTTGGGAACTGTTTGTAGACATCAGCAAAACAACTTGCTACATGTCACTGGACCTGCCATGCTGGTTTAATGTCATAAACACTGACATTTCCTCCTCGGGGTAAAAGGGGATGACATGTTATTTCCCCTGAAATAATGTCGAAGATGTCTCATTTTGAAGGAGCTGGCACAATATTCCAGGCCTGTAACCAAGATGAGCTTTGTTTGGCATGCGTTTGAGACAAATATACCCATAATACCCATAAAACACGTGTCTTAAAACAACTGCATCGCATTTGTTTTAGTTTCAGTTTCATACAGCTGAAGCCAAACCAAAGACTCCAGAGAGGTTGTTTTGCTCCCTTCATTATTGTGTTACAGTCGTTACATTCGACAGCCGCTCTCACCTTATGCGTGTATAAATTTGGCCCATGAGGTAAAACAGGAGCCCAGAAGGCTGTTAATTATTCATTTTCGAATCACCGGTTTCTCTGTGACATATTAAGTTATTAAAATCATATTATTCATTTTCATCTGCGGTGAATATGTATACATGTGGCCCATGGGGGTAGAAATGATTTTTTCATTTTTTTCCTCTTAATTAAGATAACATAAAGTGCTGAATTCTGTATTGTGGGCACAGAATATTTATTCATCACTATATTAAATATTAATGCACTTTTTTGAGTACATGTAGAAAAATGGCCTGAATGTTTGACCTGGTATGGGAAAAAAAAGAAATTGTTTCTCAGGAATGGGGTGTGATTTTTAGAACGGTACTCATAGTTATGAAATTTTAATCCACTTCTAAACTCTCTGTTGGTGAAGGTTGATTTATTAGCCGGAGGTCACGCACAAAAACACTGTGGGTCATTTTCAGGTTGGTGCCGAGAGTCCACGAGGCTCAACCCTTTGTGTACTGCCCACAAGAAAGGATGCATTAAGAATAAAAACAGGGTCAAGTTAGCTAGCAGCATGGGTTAGATTTTAGCAAAAGAAAATCAAGTCGGTGTGTGCAGAGCTTTCTCACACTGCTGTACCGGCGATTAAGAATCTCATGGTGAAGTGTAAGTGCTGTCTTTATCCACGCTTTGGACCGCCTTAGGCTGAAGGGCAGTTTTAGCTTGCCTGTCAATACGAAGTCCATCTCAAGAGAGACAAATAGATTGAGGTCTTATTGGCCTGCTCAGTCAAGTAGTGTCCTCGAAGAGTTATCGCTAAAAGCCCCGCTTTCACTGTACTAACAGACCCTCATTTAAGAGTCTTAAGTAATTTTCACATTTGGGATGTTCGCTTGAGTCCAAATCCACTATTCGATTGTCCTGCACACTATTGCGATAGTTCATATGTGATATTGCACAAAACCACATAGTGTGATGGGACACACTTCATACGATAGTATACGGTGAACCAGTAGCGTACGCCCGTATTGGGTCCAGGAGGGTCAAGGTTTGGCTGTTAGCATGAACCCATTCCTGCTGGTGGATGCTATAATTATACCACCTGCTTCCAAAAAGCATTTCTCTCTATTGAAGGTCATTCAAAATGAGCAGTGAATTCAGATTCACATTTATCTTGGTGTCAGATGAATGGCACCCATACATCACCATTTATTATCATGTGTTTACTAAGCTTTTTGTTTTATTGAAGATGCAGGAGCACTGCTCCTCATTTGTAATCACTGAAAAACTTCAAAACATCTGAAAAATGTTTTCAAACTGCAGATGCATGACTAAGTGACTGAATGGTAACACTTAACAATAATTAAAAGTATTTGTTAACATCAGTTGATTAGCTAGCATGAACTAAAATGAACAATATTTAATAATCATACTTCATGTTCATTTCAGCATTTACTAATACATATTTAAAACCAAAAGTTGAATCTGTTAACATTAAATAATGCACAATGAACTATCATGAACTATTTTGCCATTAACTAACACTATAACATGGCATCTGGAATATTTGATTCTGATTGGCCAGTTGTGACAGGTACGCTATTCCCCCAATCAAAACTAATAACCGCTCAAAACTAATAACACATGGTCATCCAGGTAATGTGAGCCAACTTGAACTTGAAAATAACTTTACTTACTAATAAATTAGATAAAAATATGCCTAATTAATAACACATATGAGATTATATTACAAATGATTAAACCAAACTGTTTGTTCATCTTGTCGTGTCTAAAGCCAATAACAAACACTTTTCCTTCTGGAAGGTTTGTATTCGTCACAAATAAGCTAATAAAACATTTTAAATCAATATTGTGTCCAATAATTTACTCACATGGAAAACAATGCAATTAGTAGAAAAATGTGCAGCCACTTGGCATTGGGGTCCTGGTCACTCTGTAGGGATCTATTCTGTGATAACAACTGGCTTGTTGTACTGTACATTATCCCTGACTTAAACTATATTGCTCTGCTACTGCATTATCTACATAAACAAATAGAATCTCATTGTAAAGTGGTACTGACTAAATGTAAAACAATGTAAATAAATGCCACCATCTTTGTGTGGACCACTTTTCTTGCCTCAATGCTTATGACTTATTCAACTAAAAATCTAAGCAGACATAAGAGAAGATCTATGCGATTCTAATATTGTATTTCTCATCCTGTTAAAGATAAATAACACTGTAACATCACAATAGTGAAATTAGGCCTTTAGGCACTATCATCAGCTTTGGTTTGGTTTAGGTCACATTACTGCTCTTAAAAAACAAACTACAGGCCATTATGCTAGACCATAAAAATCAGTTTATCATGCTGTTGTTGAGTAATCCAATTGAAAAATTTAATTTGACCCCAAATCACACAATGACAACCGCAAGACGGACTAGAAATAGCTTGGCCACTTATAACATAATATTCATCACTGTCTCCTGTGATTTAGAAAATACTCCTCAACTTTTGGCCTTTGTGAATCTTATTGTGTGTTCAGCTTTAGTGTTGTGGTCTCCCAGTCAATGCCCACTCACACTCCACCATCTTTACTTAACGTGGCGCTGCTGCCGTGGCAACCAAACCTCCCGCTGTTCCCTCAAAACCTAAGGAGGAAGCTGTTGTGAATAGCCGATCGGTACAGGAAGCTGCTTAAGACCGGTCTAAAAATGTTTCTCTCAGATCTCTCGGTATTACTTATGATCTGCTGGTTGTTGACATATCAATAAATGAGAAACTGAATATTCTTATTTATTTGGCCCTTGGGTAATAAGAGGCCTGAATAATTGCTTCCTCCTGTTTATCTGAAGCACGCTAAGACCGATTATAAGATAACCGCACAGATTATGATCACTAAGAAAATAATTGTCTTTCACCGTGTTTTGTTATTCAGACATCTGTTACGACTTGGCTGCTTCAACATGCATGCGTCATCAGCGTATGTCTGAGATTTTGTCGGATTGAAAGCAATCGTGTCTCTGTTGGGAAGGAGCCGGTTGCTTGTATTGTATCTGGACGTGCGTGTATGTGTGTGTTTTCTTTCTCTTGTGCTGGAGGCTACATCAAATCTCCTGTTAATGTGATCCCTGTCTCCATTTGATTGACAGGCCAACCTGTCCCTGAGGAACGGGGAGATACGACACCTTGACGAAGTGATTTAAGAAGCGCAAAACAGACTCTGTCATTATGTGGTCTTCACGTGAAGGTCAAAAACACAGACTGCATCCCGGTTCGTCTTGTAAATCACACTCTCTACTACTTGGGAAGGCCATGTAAGATATTCATGACAAAGGGCTGGTACTGAATGCTTCGCTAAACAGCACAATTAAGATCTAATTTACTTAACTCGACCTTGGCGCTTTCTAATGCTATAAACAGTTACCTGCTTTCAATTTTCCAGCCCGTACAAGGCGTTAAAGAAACTCTCAAGCACCTCATTATTTGAATATTAAAAGTGCATTATGCATGCAATAAAAGCAAGTGTAGAGCTAGTTTAATCAGGTTTTCTTTAGCTCTTCTAGGAGGTATTCATCAGAAAAGAATACTTCTCTACAGCTAACTGCTAATATATGGAAGTATTAAATGAATGTGGTGTCTCCGCAATGTCATTAGCTGTATAGCACTGGGATTGGCCGTACTCAAAAGTTCATATTGTAAGATTTCAATGCTCGATATAGATTCATGACAGGGCAAGTCATTGGATTTATAAAGAGAAAACCAAAGATTTTACATTTTGGCCCATTTTTCAATTTCACACTATGAGTCATGCAAACATTTTTGGGTTATACATTTGTCACTAATGTCAGTCTGTTGTCTTCCGGCTGAAGCTAGCTTAGAGGTTTCTATGCAAGAGCCTTTTTGACTTTATAACAGAGATACACTGACATTGTGGTGCTGATATTCAGCGATAATTTCATTTTACATAATGCAAATGCAACACAGAGCAGACAGGAAAGGATACACCGTTTGTGTTCATGCACCACACGCACAGACACGCACCACTTCACGCCATTGACTTTCTGCCAGCACATTTTGCTGCCACTGCAGGACTTGACATTTAATGATCTTTAGACAGAATGATGTCACATTTATCAGTCTTCATCAGAGCAGACAGATCTCAAATCCCCAGTGTAAAAACAGGCTGGAGAAGCACAAACACACGCGCACAAGCGCAGGTCACATGCTCCCCTCCTGCTCACACGCATATAAATACAAAGTCACACAAAATTAGATGATGATCTCCACGGTCACTTACATTCTGAATCTATACTATAGCATTTTAATCCCCCTTATAGACAACAATTGTGTTTTTCCAGCCATCACATCATTTCCTTAATGTAACATCAGCGTCTCGGTTTTAATATTTATTCAGCAAAGCAAGAGAAGAATTACTGTAACAGCCACATATTTTACAGCTACAAAACATCCACCCCATCACGGCAGTCGGTTTGTTTTTTTTCCACCCCACATCAAATTCATCACACCCTATAAATGATGAAGCTCATAAACAGAGACATCAAGCGGAGGGCATCGGTTTGAACATTATCACACACATAATCTGGTCATTGAAACTGAATGTTCGACCGGAAGCTTATGCCCCTTTAATTATGCCCGAGTAAAACATCAGATGCATTGATCTCCTCAAGTGATTCATCTATTAGGAAATAAAGTCGTAAAAAGAGTCTCACATTAACGATCTGGCAGAGGATAGTAGTATAGATTGATTGGACCGACAGACCTGCTTTTTATGGGGCCTTATTAGCCCCAGTAAGGACAGAAGATCCAGGGCACGCTGCAGATTTATGGGAGAATAATGCACCTTGGCCCAGCTTCGTTTTGCCCTCGACACCATATCCTATTAACCTCGGTAATGTTTATCAATTGAAGTATGGCCACCAGCATAATACTGCTGAAATAATGTTATTACAACATTGACCCATGTTGGTGACCCAGGGTGGAATGTGATTGCTGTGCGGGAGGTCAACGTGAGGCTGAGAGACCAGAGGACACCCAAGACTCCCCCTGACTGCATCTTTCCATCTACTAGCAATATCTCCTTCAGCCCATCTGCTCTCGTTGAAGAGCTGGATGAAGAGTGACTGTCAGATGAGCCAACGTGAAATACGCTTCAGTGATTTTTCACTGTGGACGGGGTGTGAATTATGGGTGTCTGGGGTGGCGGAAGGAGGCGAGGGGGTTCTTGAAAGAAACATTTTTCATTATAACAAATACTTCTTGGGTTTCATTTAAAAATGTGTTTAAAGCTGCAATCCAAAACAAAAATATGTTATTGTACATCTGAAAGTAATCTGAAATGTTACATTACAAACAGAGATGGCAATAGAGAGGCAAAAGTTATGGACTGCAGCTTTAAAGTAATAGTTCACTCAAAAATGAGTGATTATTTTTTATAATTTTTTAATCATTTACTCAGAAAGAGTCACATACAGGTGTTGAATGACATGGAGGTGAATAAATGATGACAGAATTTTTAGTTTTTGGGTGAACTATTCCTATATTGTTATGATAAACTAAAGAAGAAGATAAATTTGGTTTCTGTAAAGCAACTGGTAGACAATGTGCAATATCAGTGCAAAGGTTATAGCACTTTGGTGAGTGATTTGGTAAAAAGTGATTTAAAAAGCATCAATGTACAGCATACAGCTTACTGTGCTGGGGCAGCAAAAGACAATTTGGATTGCGTGAGATAAACCTTAAATAACTTTTTTTCACAAGCTGTTAGGATTAAGAGGAGCTTTTGTCACTGATAAACTTGATAGACTGAATCCAGGTAAAGTTTGTACATAATTAGTATTTTTATCCAAAGTTCAGAATGTTGATTAAGCTGAAAGGTTCAGTAATTACTGCGGCTGTACCACAGGCACACACCAAAGGTTACGCATATAAACATATCACTATTTTATTTCATTACAGTTCATAAAATGAATTAAAATCAGTGGAAAAACACGAATGCTTATAGGGCAGAAATTAAATGTTTTACGGTTACAGTGGACTTCCTTTCACAGAGATGTGATTCATAACAGAAAGGCTAACAATTTAATAGCATCAGAATATAAAGTGATGTGCAATTGATATGTTGGCCTACAGACTCACATTCACCCACACGGGCACACACTTTAATACACACTACACAGTCCCAACTATACAGTCATAAATCACATTTCCTTCCCTTCTGCCAAGGCAGTGCTGCTCAGGGTAAAATACACAGCATCAACCCAGTACACTGCATGCTCGTAAATTCAGTGTGATGAGTAATGAGAACGTTCAGCCCCCTCCCTTACTGCCTTGCTCATTCCACGCTGACCCGAGATCAGCCCCAGCTCAACACAGCCGGTCAATCTCAGACCGACACTGGATTGCTTTGCAGTCACATTTCCTACTATTCAAAATTAATTATGCATTACTTTACCAAGCTGGTGAGCAGCATATGCAGATCGTGAAAGTAAAGGGCCAGTGCTGGTGTGATGGATCTCGTTTTTTTGCTTTGCGATTCTTGCCTCACATATTTTTAAATAAACGGTTTTCCCAAAACTGAAAACTGGATCACCATCAAACCTTGTGTGACACACACAAAAAAAGAAGTTGAAGAATGTACTGGCTAAATGTACTTTTCCATATAATAAAAGTAAATGGGGACTGAGAGTCGTAAAAGCACCATAAAAGTGGTCCATATGACTTGTGCACTATTTTCCAAGCATTCTGAGGCCATGTGATATGTGTGAGGAAGGAACAAGATTGTAAGCAATAAACAAAAAAATTATAAAAAATTTTTTTAAGTTATTTATAAAATTAAAAACATTAAATTAATGTTATTTATAAAAATACTTAAATTTAAAAAAGTCTAATACTGCCTTTTAACCATACTGCTTTTAAATGACATAAGGGCAAGCAAATAAATAACAACAGAATTGTAATTTTTGGAGTTTATTCCAGAAAGTCTTATTCTTAAGGAAATTATTGCTTTGAGCCTGACACTAAATGTTGCATGTTTCACTAACTATATCTAAAAAATCTCGCATGCGTTTAAAAGCGGTAAGAGGTGCTGATGGATTAGTCAGACGCGAGTGGCTGCAAGCAATTTAGACTTGTCACTCTGGTAATGGGCTTCTCTAGCTAATTGTTAAAGTTTTAAACTTCCCATAAGTCCGTTAAAGCATCTATAAACAATCTTCCTATAACGTGACATGTGTGAACAATAAGCCCTAAGAACACAATATACAAATCATATTTTTAAACATATTTCTTTTTGCGCAATCTCATTAACTCAATTTACGGTGACAGCCCTTCCACTCAGTAAACAGCTATGTCACAGGGAGCACAGGAACATCTGTCATCAATTCTGTGTTTTCTGTGTCACATTCTCATCAGCTGACAGAAATGGGTGACTGCTGGCATCTTTTAATGTCTGGTAGATATTTGCCAAAGCTCAAGAGAGGAGCCAGGAGAGAGAGAGAGAGAGAGAGAGAGAGAGAGAGAGAGAGAGAGAGAGAGAGAGAGAGAGAGAGAGAGAGAGAGAGAGAGAGAGAGAGAGAGAGAGAGAGAGAGAGAGAGAGAGAGAGAGATTGTGTCTATTCTGGGCTGGTAAATTTGGGTGTTGGTGAGATGATGGTGTGGCAGAAGTCGTGCTATGCTGGGATTAATCAGAAAAGTGAAATTGTCTTAGAATAACTTTCTCATGTTCTTGTTCACATATGAGAGAGATTGATCTGGGTCTCCCACACACAGAGTTTGATGAACGTCAAAGTAAAATGTCTTTCTGGTTAATCACATCAATTTGCATGCTTTCTAAATTAGCCTGCACGTGTAATTATAGGCATCATTCTAGTTATTATGGCTATGTCAAATTGCAAATGAAACTGTGATTATCAAATCATTTCATGACTAGTACATTGTGATCAATGATTTCTCTTACCTGAAAATGATCATGTCTGGGACAGTGTAAAGTCAACCGATCGTTATGACCAATCAGAATAATGTATTCTGAAAAGAAAGCTTAATAACAAAAATTAAACAGTTATGCATTTTAAAGAAGCTTTTATCTTGAACTAACTAAAGCACATTTCGGGGTATATGTTTTATCAGCCCATGTATTGTTGGAATTGAGCTACAAAAACCTGTTATGTATTACATTTTGACATTAAACAAAAATTGAGGTGTTACTTAAAAACTTGGCAGGTGTTTCTTTCTTTACAGAAGCTGTTTACAATAACATCAGCAGTGACATTATGTAAACATACCATCCATCAACATTTCTTGTTCAAATAATTGTCCCAAAGGTCATTTTTAATTACACATGGGTAAATATCAAATTAATTACCAGCCAGCAGACAAAGCATTATATATTCCACCACTGAGACTCATCAACGTTTTTTTTTTAATTAGAACTTCCACCATGTTAATTATAAACACAGATAAAATCAAAAGTGATCGTTGTATCTCGACTTCCTTGGCAGAGCGGTTATGCAGGTCAGATTGGACATACAATACATTGCCAAGTAACTGTCTCAGGTCTCTCTATAAACTATTCAACTTTGGTTTTCTGGGAAAGTCTTCATTTAGACAGTTCATGTCCAAACTTTGCAAGCAAAAGCCAGAGATTGATTCTCATCCTGGCATGTGGTCCTAAGACAAAACTGATATACAGTGAATCTGGCTATATCATAGCAACGCAATGTTTTAGAGTCATATAATGTCTTGCCAAAACAAAATAAAACAGTTTCTAGGGCCTGACTAATTATAGACACACAAGAAGGACAAGAGAGGGGATGACGATGAAGACGAGTGCATTCATAACTTTTACACACACACAGAGAGACAAAAAAAGTAAAAAATGTATTACAAGGGTGTTTAATTCAGTGCCTTCTAAAACTTCTTACAAAACATTGCTTACATGATCTTCAATATTGATAGTGTCGATAAGAAGATCTCTTGGATTGAAAGCTTCGACATCTTGGCAAACCTCAACACACTTGCAGACATTGTTGAGATGCCACTAGAAAATACAGCGGAGACACACCTAAGATTACAGGGATCTTATTATCAGGAGAAACATCTGTAGAAGCATGAGACATATACAAAAAATCTCTTGAGATTTTGAAAACAACTGAGATATTCAAGTGATCTCATTTGTGTTTCTTTGCTATGAGAAGTATCAGGAGTCATTCCGGTCTGTTTCTCTCCATTGGAAAGAGGTAATGGAGCACAGTCAGGACTCTGGAGCGGCATCCTGATCCCAGCGAGGGGCCGCTGAATGTCAGAGCAGGCCAGCATTTAGCGTCAGCGGGCCTCAGACTTGTGGAAAGGCTTCTGTAGAGTAAACAGAGGGGGATGATATTTGTCAGCTTGGCTGTGGTTTTTCACCCCACAGGTTGCCTGTAATTTGGAGAAGGAGGAGCCGCTACCCCTGTTCTGCTACCTCAGAATAGCATTCAAGAGCTGATAAAACTTCTATAGAATACTCTATATCACACACCCAACTAACTGAGAAACTCATTTAGCACCTTAATAAAACTCATTAGTAAGAATAATGGTGAGGATATTGACTGAAGAGCACACTGAAGATCTTATTTCTAAGATTACTGACTTGCCAATAGGTGAGAGGTAACTAAATAAATGACTTTACATCGACTTTGTTGAGCAAATCCACCTAATACCTTTTATACATGTTTTATCACAATGTTTTAGGCATTTTGTAATGCCTAAAATATAATTTCAGGTTTTTTTAAAAACCTGTCAGAACAGACACAGAGTAAGGCATTACCGTTTTTTATTTATTTACAGTTACTTATGATGCACTTGCATTACTGTACATGTTGTATATACTTTCAACAATTCTGTATAAATCTATATTTAAATTCTAAATTTACCATTACAATTAGTTAAAAATTAATCAGAAATGAGTTCATAAAGTATATTTTAAAAACTAATGTTTACAGTTTGTAACAGATGTTTAATTTAATTTAATTTGAGCTAAATTAAAAACGTAAATAAGTTTCTATTGTCTGTGTGTTCAATAGGATGATATAACTTTAAAGAAGCAATTAGAAATGTAATTGTTTTTCAAAAAGTGTATACAGCCAGTAATTTAAATACAAAGTTGATGATGTAATCAGTAATATATTTATTACAGTATATGTTTCAACCTTGTAACATGACATTTGAAGAAAGAATTGCTACATGGGTAGTTGACAAATAATTGTGTGTCTGTATCCTATGGTGTGACAGCAAAAAGTAGAAAAAAATAAAAATAGCATGAGAGATTTATCTTCATTGCTGGAGTTACAAATAGGATGAGAAAGATTTATCTTAATTGTTAGAGGTTTTTTCAAAATCTTCATATTGTCACACCATACTATAGTACATAGACATTTGTCAACTACCCACATAAGAGGAAAAATACAGTCATTATAGAAAGAATACAGACTGTACCTTTAAGGGTCTGCGAAGCGTCTCTAAGATTCTGAAATAAACTTGTGTTGTAAACAACTCTCACGAAAGACAATCCCGCCGGTCTGATTTCATTTTTGATTGAATTTCATAGTCTGGATGTTGCTCATCACTCAGTGACCCGAACAAGTGTACAGCATTATCTCTCCCTGCGACTGGACAAATAAAATGCGAGAATGAGCCGAGGAGTGATGTGACACAAGCTGCTGTGTATATGCTCTTCAGGGGCTGATATTGTTTCATCTGGCCAGTCAAGCATATCGCTTTACTTCACATGCATCCTGGGAGCCCTCCACTGCTGGAAAGATACATTCACACCTGCTGACCGCTATTAACTACATATCTATCAAACCACTGCGTCAATTTGACAAGAGTGTTCTGGAGAACCAAGACGGCACACACATACAAACAAATACACAAACACATTTTATTCTATCATGGCGAAGGCACTCTATTGATTTTGATTGCATTTATACTGAGATATGCTCTATTCTCTAACCTTCCACCTAGCTTTAACACAAACCTTTTTAATAAGGAAATTATGTAGTATGTTTATTAAACTGTAAACTGCCACATAGGCCATGCAAACCTAGCAGCACACACACATGCTGCTTGCACACACTATGTTGCCAAAAAATATGTAAATGCTCAAATTGCACAACCATATGAACACACGTGGACCGTTTCATTTCCAAACCACAGACATCAATAGGAAGTCGGTTCTCTAACGGCTTCCATTCTTCTAGGAAGGCTTTTCACAAAATTTTGGAACTTCACAAAAATGATTAGCTCCCATTCAAATACATGAGCATTGGTGCATTCAAGCACTATTGTTGGGTGATTGGATCTGGCTCACAGTCAGTGATCCAATTCATCACAAAGGTGGTAAATGAAGATCAGGTTCGGGCTTTGTGCGGGCCTGTCTAGTTCATTCACACCAGACACAGAAACCGTTATAGACCTCGCTACTGTATGTGCAGAAGGGGTTTGTTTTGTTGGAAAAGAAAAGGACCCGCTGGTATGACAACATTCACTTGTATGTTGTAGCATTAAGATTTACTTTCACTGGAATTAATTATGTGACTCAGAGAATGTTTGTTTGAGATTATGGTGAAACGGTAATTAAATAAAATCTTAAAAAACAAGGAAAATGCACAGTTTGAAAAGCATCTCTGTTCAAAGAACCAAAGAAAGCGTTTAATCTTTTCTTCAAGGCAAGAACACTGTTGAAGGACATTACTAGTGCACCTGAGACTGTGCAAAGCAAATGAAATCCAGACGTAAAGGAGCCTCTTACTTCAAGATGTATTCAGCAAGTCAAGCTATGAAATACAAGTTGAGAAGGCCGTTAATGCTTCTAATGTATGATGTGAAACAGCTCCGAGATCTGAAGCGGACCACAAGAGACGGTTCTGTATCCTCTGCAGAGGCACCTGACACACAGCTTCTGCAATCCTTCAGCAGTCATTGTCCTCACTTTGGAGAGGTTTGTTTGCTTACCTTTAGTGTGTAATAATAGCCTAAGACTCCCATGAATATTATTTAGCTTGATGCTCATTATTCATCTTCACAAACACCTGAGGGAACACATTTACATTGCCAGATGAATACTAATGTTGCCGTCGGCACAAAGTTCATACAGAAGTTTTCGGGAAGAACGTTTAAGATGAGCAAGTTCTGCACACAACCAATTACCTGTGATCATCGGCAGGTGTCTGACATCATGCTGATGTGTACCAATTTCTCTTTATACGTTTCCAGTGTCGCCAACTATGCAAAAGCCTAATGGGAAACCACTTGCAATTTCTGTCAAAATTCAATGTCTGTAAAAAGACTAAACATATTTTGAAAATAAATAATCTGCATTATCTTAAATGTAAAAGCTGTATGTCAATTGCATCATGTTTACAAAAACTTTCTGTCCTTCTTTGTATATGTTTCTGGCTCTCTACAAAATTTTGAGATTTTTCCCTTTAACAGTTTCTCGCTGCAGCACCATCTCTTTTCTTTTGGGAAAAAGCTCTTCTATCCTTCTTTTTCTAGTACTGGTTGATTTCAAAACACTTACCACAATGGACTTATGCACTTATACCCATGAACCCATTAGACTGACATGGAAAGCTTGCTGAATATACTCGCAATCACTGGAAATCACTAGAATGAAAGCTGTGTTTATTTTTTCCTGTCATTGAATGACTGCCCTGAAAAAAGACCATTTCAGTCCACTGTATGGGCAATTATTTCTTTCCACAAATTGCTTCGGACCGATCCATTTTCTGCCCTGCAACGATGTTGAACTATTGTTTTGCTTTGAAGTCATGACTTATGAACCTGGGGCTCTGAGGCTATAAGACTCAGCAAATAATACAGCTTTGTGATGTTTTGTCCCCTTGCTTTGTTTCAAAGAAAGGTAAAAAAATATGTTGTGTATAATGTCAAGTATGTACTCCGTCATATGAAATATTTACTAATTATAAGATTATCAGTTGTTTAATGGTCACACAAGATAATTTCAGGTCTGGATGAGCTACGGCTAATCATACAGTTAGTTGGTAATTGTACACTGATAGATATATAAATATATGCTGCTTATTACTGAACCTTATGTAAATGTATTACATTTACATGCATATACATACAGACTGAGACTGAATATAAATGTAGGATCTTATGATCCATGTTCTGTATACCGAGTGTCACAATTTTGCCCATGTTAATTGCTGCATGCGCACAAAGCTCTGTGATGGGGTGAGGGGTGTTGGGGGATAGTGTTAAATTTGTTCATAGACTGTGTATTATCCACTTATCTGCCCGACATTTCAGGGATGAAAGACGCTCCGCAATAGACTTGAAAAACACAATGATATGGTGTCTTCATAGCTGCTTCAATAGCTCTGCCACAATCGGAAATTCAGACCAATTTGTGTTTTTTTGCAGGATTCAGGTTATTGGGTTTGGCCAATAAACTAAGATGTAAAATAAACCCAATGCAAATTTCTGGATTTTGTTTTCTAATAAGGCAGAGAACATGCACAAAGTTTTAAAAGTTATTTTTTAGTAAGACTGTTTTCAGGGTTAAACCAATTTGATATGATTTCAATGTATTTCAAGGTTATGTATTCTTTTTAATTAACTGCTAAAGACTGCATGTAATAGATTTTGACAATTGATTTGTTTGACAATTTCTTTGGTGAAACGATAATTTTCAAAAGCATACACTTGAAGTCACGAGTGGGTGGTTTTCTTTTATATATGCAAACAAGTTTTTTAACAAGCAAGATAAATTTACATTTTTTGGCAACAGAATTGAGGTGTTGCCAGTGACTTGTGGCAAATAAATTATTTATTATTTGAAGTTAGTGAAAAAAGTGTAATTTAGAGCATCTAACTTCATCTATGTTAGAAGAATATAATTTACTATTTGAATGACAGATAACTGAATTTTGACGGTGCGTACACACTGGTGTTTGTTATTAAAACGGTTTCACTATGAAAGACTGATATTTCCTGGGAGTCAATAGTCACCTTAAAGTTAATTTGAAGATTGCAAAAGTTCACAAAAATGTACTTTATGTACATAGTATTTGCAAACTTGTAAAAATTCACTTTCAGGTGTGGTAAAAAATGCATATATAATGAATGTTTGCCTGTGGAGACCTTTCCAAAGCTAGTTAAACATTTTGACATTTCTAAGAGTAATGCAGTCTTTCCAGCTGAGTAGCTCTGCATATCTTTAAGCAGCGAGTCTGGGCGCAGGTGTGATGTGTAAATTAAAATATATCCAAGTAAGTGCAGATTTTCTATGTTTTAAAAAAAAATTGTGTTATGGATTTCATAATCTATTTGGATGATTTTCATATGTATTATCAGTGTCAAAAACACCTTAATTGGTCATTTTTAACTTCTTTTTCATGCTATTAAAATGTTGAGGCTTTGCACCTGAATCTGCTTGTACTTTAATGTTTAGTAAATATTCTAATTTGGAGCACTTTCATACTCACTGACCCTTTTAGAACTGAACAGGTCATTTTTTTGTTGTTGTAACTTTAAGACTGATATGTAAATAAAAAACACACTTACTTAAATTTGAAGTTTCCTGTCAGTTTACTGCCCCATTCCTTAAAAACCACCTCTTTGAAAAGCCTGAATTATATTATGATAGATTCATAAAATAATCAATGCTCCAATGTGAAGCTGAAACTGTGAAGGTCAGGCTGAAATGCCAAGGGACATTGTTAAAAATAAACTTTATCCACTTGTTTATAACTTTGGGTCTTTAAAATTGCATGCAAAAGTGCAGAAACAACAGTATTTTAAAGAATTTTAAATGTTACAGACGTAAACACATTATTGGTGGTTTTTATAGTGTTAAATTAAATGACAGTATCTATCCTACTTGGTGAATATTATCTCTTTGTTCAGACACTCTCAGGTCAAATTCTTGCCACATTAACAATTTTAAAAATCAGCTTTAACATGCATTCTTGTATGAATAAGAACACCTGAAGGCCAATTCGCACTGATTTAACAAACATGTTTGTTGGCATTTGTTGGATCAGTGTGAATTTGCCTTTAGAATGTTGGTTTTTGGTGGATCGGTGTAAATTAGCTTTGAGTGCTTGAGCTTAATTTATTCTTTGTTAAAAACACAGAATCCTGGTACATTTGACAAAATGTGCATTAGCTACAGTGTATAGTAATCTGTGACAAACAAGCCATTATTTTAGATGTGCAAGTAAGTTATTTAAACCGTTCTGCATCTGTTGCTAGCTTGTCAATGTGATTGACCTTATTATTATTATTCAGAAAAAGTGCCAGATCAATGTTTTTGAAATTGTGAATATGCAAAGAAGAATGTTAGCAAAGAATTTACAAAGCAAAAAATAATGAAACCTACATTTTCAGGACTAATTGTTAACCCAGATATAAGTATAAAACAACATAACCCATTGGTAAACATAATACTGGGTAAAGAATGACTCTGGTTTAACAATTTCAAGTGTCAAGAGCCATTTCGAGTGTTTTTGAAAACAGCAGTACATGATTACAAATGACCCATAAATTATGGTAAAACATGGCATAATTTAATCTATCGCTGGTAGGCTTGTATTTTATCTTATGTAACCCGTCAGAGGATCTGAGGGATGAAATCACATAGGCTAGCACGCTATTTCAAGTCATATTAACTACTCAGAAATATCAATGAGAGTATGTTCTGTCACCTGACAGCCCTGCTAGTAAATATTGAAATGACTGGTACATTATGCTCATTTCCTGCAACAACACAATATGAATAACCAGCATAAATATGGATTTCATCTCTTAGGCATTTGAATCTCACAGCAAAGTACCTGAGTGTCAAATGCTTTTGACAGCGAGTGTTATGTGCTGCCAGATATTAAAATGAATGAATACTTCACCATGCAGCTCCGCTGGCTGTGTTTAGCCATGGGGGAAAATGAATTTGAACAAGAGTTTGCAAAAGACGTTTCTATTCATTTTTCGTCTCGTTAAAAAAACGAATAGGTAAGTAAATGCCAAAATACAAATAAAATATGACTTGGCATTTCTAAGTTTGCTCTTAAAATGATCCTACAACATAACAAGCAAAACAACAACTGTCCTGGTTAAACAGTCCACAGTGGCAAAATGTATACAGACTTACTTCTAATGGCTGTTTAATCACTTGACTGATGAAAGTACAATTTGAAGCCTGTCTGTGGTTTTACAATTACAATTTTCTTTGGATAGGTGCTCTGCTAGTAGTACGTCCTCTCGCTGATGTCTCAGGAGACGGCGTAGCTCTCTGTAATTGATTCACTTGTTAATGCTGACGCTCGGAGACAAACAGGAGCTCTCGGGGACGTCCTTGTCCCGGCTGGAAACAATTCAGAACTTTCAACACCGTTTGCCTCATGCGCTTGCAGTAGGCCGGGAAATCAACGTGATATCGATGTACCTCCTCTCCCGTTAAAGGTAGAGAAAAATCAACAGCGCTGGGCCTATGGGAGAAACTTAAGAAGTAAGATTGATGCGTTCCATGTTCACCATCACTGTTAATTTATGTCCCGTTGCTCCATAGATCAGTAATTATCTCAAATTGAATTCTCTTGGAGCGCAGGTCATCACGGGATCATGGTGGTCTTCTAACGTCTAAAAATTTGTGTACTGTTGTATAACGGCACATAGGGAGGTATTGGAGGAAAGCTTCGGTCTGCAGTTCTGTGCTGCTGTGTACTCGGAGTTCTTTGAGGAATAGGTCTTAATTACTTCCCTCAGTACTTAAACGGGAGAGGCCTGGTGTGATGGCAAGGTGTCACTTCCCGAGTTCTCTCTTTCTCTCTCTGTGAGATCCCAGTCTAGCTGTTGTTCTCTAAGGCTTCCTGCCCTAACCTCCGCTCATTAAAAGATAATTAGCCTTATTAGAATTTTAGCCTGTTACCAACTCACAGCCAAAGAGGTGCGATGAAACATAAGCAGACTAAAATTAGACTTTAAGACTTGAAACGTATGATAATTTCACATTTTGGCCAAGTTCGTAGCAAGAAGATATTTTTACTTTCACTTACCATTAGAAACCATTTGAAACCACTAACAATGTTATGAAATAATAATTGCGCTGTACAGCAACAAGGTTGTAAGAGGTCCAAACGTGCTTATATCACCTGCTATGATCAATTTTCCAGGCAATTACTTCCTTAAAGATAATCATGCATGCCGTACTCGACACACTACAGCACATTCTCAAATAAAAGGTGTAATCCAATAATATCTTTAAATCATCGGTACTACTGATAAGCTAACAGCTTTGGTTTATAAAGCTTAGTACATCACCCAATCAATCCGTAAATAGTAAAAGCAATCAGCAAAACACAAGCTACATACAGTACACAACAGTATCGCAAAAGCAATTTAAATGAAATCAAAACCTGCAATAAATTTATAAAACAATACTTCAGTCCAGATCTCTAGGTTCAATATTAGTCCATTGTGTTTTGTTAGATATGTCCCATGACAAAATGTTAGTTTGCATCAAACAATCTCAAACACAGTGTCGGCGCTGTGGTGGGGCATTCGAGGGCCGTGCCCCCCCTAGCGGTCATTGATGCCCCTCCTACCACAGGCCATGGCGTGGCCCAAAAAAAACCTTTTAGTTATTCTTTTAATTTTAAATGTACAAACTGTAACTTAAATTAAATAAAATGAAATCAACAGGGAAAACATTAATTTTGGTTGTTCATGACATGTTACTAGGCTTGGTCATCATAGGTCAATGCTTATTGGTTGCTGAGTTAACTTCAGAGTCCATTGAGTCCATTTCAGTTTGTCCATCTTTATCATATACATTTAGCGCTAACTGTTAGCCTAATTATAGACAAAAAATGGATTTACAAAAATGGTTTAGACCTCCTCAGCCTCTTCCATCAGCAGAGTGAGGTGGATGAACTATTTCTGACATGTCAGAGATGGGTAAACTGCATTTATTTGCGATAGCCTCCACGACAGGCCTGGGCGCTGTGTGTGACTGAGCTGGATCTCAGTAGAGAGGGCATAACTTTACCCCCACCCCTTTCTGCCTTTTAATGTGACTCCACTCCAAACGCTGTCTTCATTTTGTTTATTTAACACAACGTTTTTAATTTCAAAAGCATTTCTAAATTCAGTTCATATTTCCAACAAATGAAATTTCAAGCCAAAATAAGCGAAATGATTAAAAAATATGTCATAAAGTTATGCGCAAATCCTGAAACGCGGCTACATGATATAGAAATGAACAACAACAAGAATAAACGAAACTCGCAAATAATAATTAATAATAATAATAAAACGTGTTTCTCTTTTTTATTGCATTTCTGCTATGTTGGACTATGATGTCGCCACTGCTTAAAAATATTTCTCAAACGGCAGTGCCCCCCCGCCGATGACCCAATGCCCCTCCAGTAGATCTGCTCTGGCGCCGACTCTGCTCAAACATGTTTTAATGTACAATAAACACATTCTTGCTGTTGTGTCACTCCTGTCATTCCATTAAAATAATGTCCATTAGTCTAAAGTCTGCATACTTAAAGAATAATGGATGTATTTGTTATGCATTTTACATTAAACTATATTTATCATATTTAAGCTTTGTTAGTAAATAAAGATCATTTAGAAAATCATTCCAGCCATGTGTTTTTCTAAAAGCTAGATGTGCCATTTTGTTTCATATCTTGATGTTTTACTATTGGCAGTAGCGTTATTTGTATGCATCTGTACATTATAACCACAAGCACAGTAACCACAATGTGGTTAGTTAACATTGTTTATACAGTTAAGCAGACACAATGAATGGGTTTTCATGAACATACCGACACACGCCACCTCACAAAGTTCTGCTTAGAGCCCTCAGAAGTCCAGGACTGGCAGTGTATATAAACATAGCCATTCATCGGAATATACTGTGCTGTTCAAAACTGCACTCATTGTGGGTTTTAAGAATAGAACGACATTGATGAAATGCTTCAAAGACCTTATTAGCATCCCATTTTGCATTTCTGCACTTACATTGTTGTGAATGTCAGATTTCACATAACAAACCAATACAGTGAATACAGCTACTGGGGTATCAGCGGTTTTTCATACAGCTATATATATGCTGGTTCTCTGCTTCAATTATTTTTCTAACAGTATTTGAGAAGGGATGAATCAGTCTGAATAAGGTTTTATGTTCTCAATCAAAATAGATCATAGCTGAAGATTTTGTAGCTGAAGATTCTTGACTGTATCTGTTCATTATAGAAAGAATATAAGATCCATTTCCAAGAATTATGCAAAATCCAGTATATTCACTCACTGCCTCCTTTATTATTAATCAGGTAATGGAAAAGGTCCACAGTCTAGAAAAATCCTTTGATAAGATTATACATAATTTGTATATATAATGAATAAATAAAATGTTTACTTTTATATACTGTCAACGTTGTCACGACTATTTTCTTTTAAGCGTGTGAGCCTCTTAACAAAATGTGAAAAGTATAATCGATAATTATGTAATGATGCTGATTCAGTAGCTTTACAGTTAATAATGAAAGATTTTAAGATTTTTAGTGCATTAAAAAAATTTTAGGCATGAACTACACTGGTTATGGTAAGTGCATATTTTTGAGCATACTTTTTGTAATACAGTACACCAGTTTCACTGACATAGTGTAATGCATCTTTACATCATACTCCACAAAATGTTATACCATATTAAACGTGCGGGGTCGAAATTAAGAAGAATGATTATTCCAAACAGCCGAAACATACTGTCAGACAGATACACCACACACTTACATGTGATATAGGCCTACATACTATCATTTTAAACACCAGAAACATGCACGTTAACTGGTTGAACACTGCACATTAGCTTGCAAATAAAACATACACAAACCAACTGAATCTTTATTTAAAACTATTGTCTGCAAGTGTAAAAATGTCAGGGTTTGCATATCTTTTTTAAAGGTCCCAACATTAGTAAAAGTGGCTGAAGGTTATTTTTAATGTAATGCAAGGATTACAAAGAGGCTGTTTGAAAGATGAGAGTCAACAAAAACCTCACACTTGTGTGTAAGCATGTAGTGCTGTTGCTCGCATAAAAAGAGGCAGTTTACAAACAAATCCTTAGAGCCAGCACAAAAACAGCTCATTTAATTCTAAGGGGAAAAGATGGTAGAAAATTAGTATTCATCCATCCATTTTGTATGCTGTTTATACCATGTAAGGTTGTGAGGAGCGCTGAAGCTACAACATGATCATAACATCTAAATGAAGACGTGGCTAACATCATGCATCAAAAAGATGATGGGGAAAAAATGAAAAATAAGATTTGATATGACACCTGTAAGTTTTGTTGATTTCCTAAAAAATAGACTAGAGAAATCATATTTGGTGTTTAAACATTTGTAATTCTGCCTCATTTTGTTGATGTGTAATGTCCTTTAGTTTCCAAAGTAGAGGTATGTGACATGAACACCAAGTTTACAAAATGATCTAACAAAGTGTTGATATAAACTGACAACCCCCCCAAATCCTAAACTGCTTAACATGTCTGGAATGTATCCAACCAGTGACTGTGCATCTGTTCAAGAGTATTACACCAAAGAGTAAATCCACCCCTTCAACCAAAGAAAATAATTCTTTTACCAACCTCTAAACAAACTTCACCTGCTTCTGGCCTAATTTATTTTTTTCTTACTTTACAAAAGAACAGTCTGAATGAGAGGATCCTTTCACAGCCCTATTGTTGATTATTAACCTTCCACTGAACTCTCAATTAATCCGCCCGGGGGTCACGGCGAGCGGAGCAGAGGCAGTTCAGCCCACTGTAGCCGGACAAACTCGCTGCATTCAAACAGCCAGATACCGGCCCGCTGATGCTCATTGGTATTCTGCGCAGCGGCGAGCGTGTGTGGAGAATTAATTTGTTACATATGTCATGTTCCTCATGCAGTCCTGGCACACATTATGGCTGGGTCTGCAGGGACTACCCCCAAACCACGCTCCGGGCCTGCTTCCGCGCTCCCGGGAGAGATGGGTAGAGAGAAGAGAAAGAATTAAGAAATTAAAATGATGCACAGCCCTGGAGGATTAGCAGTCGAGGTCTGCTAGCGCCGGAAAATGATGTAGACGAACCAGAGCGAAAGCTCTACAGTCTGAAAAATAATCAAAATAGTGCAGCGTAAGCAAGGTAATGCTTTGTCTGATATTGATATGTTGTCTGCAGACGGACTCGCCGCATTCCTCACAACAAGGCAGAGGAAAGATAAAACACGGAGCAATAACGCAAATACAGCCATCAGGAAAATGATTCTCCGCGAACAGAGTGCAGATTAGGTCAAGTAATACTTTCTGTACCGCGCAGCTGAATCAATAAAAGACAGTTAGAAGGCCGTGGCGACATTCTGCTGGTCTAAAGGAACATCAGCTTACGGCCGCATAAACTTATTGGACTGTAACTACAGCAAAATACAAAAGGCAAGATCCTTCCCGGCCACTCTGTGAGAAGAAAAGAATAAATAAAAGAAAAGGAAGCATCTAAAAAGGTCAATGTTTTTCTCATATGTAAGATGATTAAATGTCTCCAGCATAGGACAAACATTGTTGCAGGTCTTTTATTTTTTCAATTTGTGCATCTCTCTCTTTCTCTCTTGCTCCCTCTCTATCTAGGGTGAAATGAAGTGCTCCAACTCATTAGTGTCACATCTGTTCCCGCCGGCTGAAGTGAAAACTGTCCTTCTAGGCCACTCCTCTGGGTGATTGACACATTTTGGTGAGCTCTGGCTGATCGATTGCTCTTAACGGCGAATCACGATGAGCTCTCCGTGCCGAGATTGCTTTGAGTTTTGGCTCCAGCTCAGCTGGAACAGAATGACAGTGTATGTCTCAGTGATGCTGTGCCCGGCCAGCCTCTCTTATACCTCGCCCCCCGGGGACTCTCTTTTAGTGACATTCCCACAATGAGGCTTACGATGTCCAAGGACTCTAAAAGAAAAGGATGGCGTTCCCATCAGATTGACCAAGCCTCTGCTGGGAATTGATTTTTGTCTGAGTACCTCAAGATGTCCCCTTTCTTTCCTCCGTATATTTAAATCATTTGGGTCGTTTACTGTAGCAAGAAATAGAAAATAATGTGTAAAGAAAAGTTTCGAGGAACATTAAGATCACCGTTTGCAAGTTTGGTTTATCTTCCTCTAGTTTAATAGACATTTGGAGCTCAGCTACAAAAAAGTTGAGACCTACCTATTAAATATAGGACATATCTACTTATCTACTTTATATCTAAATTCCCCCGCAGGGCACCTTGTGTGCTACTGTAATAGGCCTATTACTTAAACACGCTTTTACATCAAAGAGCACATTTCGGAAAAATTATATGCATATGCACATCACTGACTATGTCAGTGTCCTAAAATATCACATTTAAAGCAGTAGCAGTTTTAAAACTTTCAAAGGCCCATTTTAAAAGACAGGAAGAGATTTAGGTAATACCTGACAGTGTTTTGAGCGCAGATGATGTGTGGCTCTTATTAACCATGATCTCATTGACCTTTACGTGCGCCGAGACATTTCCCGCGGCAAGAACAAGCAAGAGCTTCAGCAGAGAGAGACGATGCGCTCGGTGTGTCGTGATAGGGGGTTGTCTTTATATGCCAGGCCGCTGTCACAGATAAGTGTCTTGACCCATATCACTGCATTATGATTGGACAGTGTTGGACCAGAGCATTGCCGAGGATAAAACCACTGTCAAAACTTAATTTACTGTATTAAAGGGCAACATTTTTTTCCCCTCAGACTTTTTTAGGGGCATATTCTTTTATAAATCTTATAAAACACACAGTATGCTGTCTATTTATGCCAAAGCTGAATAAATAAATAATGAACAAGCTATCATTACACGATATATTCTCTGCTCGAATATAGTTGAAATTAAGGTCCACTTGAACTAATGTTCACACAATGTGTGACCCTGCACCACTAAACCATAAGTAGCACGGGTATATTTGTAGCAATAGCCAACAATACATTGTATGGGTCAAAATGATCGATTTTTCTTTTATGCCAAAAATCATAAGGATATGTAAAGATCATGTTCCATAAAGATATTTTGAAAAAAATTTCCTACCATAAATATATAATTATTTTTGTAAATGGATTTTTTTTGCTAAGGACTTCATTTGGACAACTTTAAAGATGATTTTCTCAATATTTTTATTTTTTGCACCCTTAGATTCCAGATTTCTTTAAACGGTATCTCAGCCAAATATTCTCCTATCCTAACAAAACCATACATCAATGGAAAGCTTATTTATTCAGCTTTTAAATTTGACATGTGTTATAATATACAACTCTCTACTGTATCCCAACACAACAGTTTGATGTAATTGCTGTTTGAGGTTTTGCACTTCTTGTACTTGTAGCTTTTCTCATTCAGTGTTTTAAAGTTTTTTACACTTTATACACAAAAAAAATCACTTTATATTAGTCACACATTAAAAAACACTCGCCTCTGACACAGTGACTGCTGACCAAATTTGGCTCTACAAAAGCACTAAACCCATTTAAAGCACAACACTAGGCCTAAAATAGACTATTATAAAACAGAATATTATACGTTTTATAATTATAGTATTGCATATTATTTGTATTACCCAGACAAACATTGATTCCTTTCATATAAAAAAGTGTGTAAAGCCTCAGTAGTGCAATAACCTTTCATAATAATCATAAACACAAGGGCTTCAGTATTCAAGATGCTGTTCTTTATGCAGTGACTGTCTTACACTGTATTCCACCGAGTGCACGGCACTGAACAATTCTAGGTTTTAGTCAGGCCATCATTTTACCGTTATTCAGTATGTCATCTGCATTCTCAGACTTTTCAGACACAGTTATAAATTAGATCTGGGAACTAGAGGCAGTAGGCCGGCCACTCAAGTACAGCGCCACTGTGCCCTGTCTGTGGCTATAGGGACCTAATGTGATTTAATAAAGACTTTCATTGAGGCAAGAGGCTGGATATTTCAAGCAGTGCTATGATGTCAAAAGCACCATGGCTGTTATGAACTTTTATGACCTCATGTGGGGGTATAGATGTCTTGGGTGTTGTTTTATGTGACCTTGAGCTCTGGGCTGTATATCCAATTCATTTCAGTGTCCCCATTAAACATCAGTCTTATGGGACACTGGCTCACAGTCATCATGCTGTACCACTACATTATTTAAGCCACAACAAGCCGAAAGAATTGCACGTGCCAACGTGTCGGCGCGAATGCATTAACAATTAACATTTTGTATGCCACTTTTGCATTTGTGCATATAATAAATTGATAACCCCAAGTGCATTGGCATGTAACATTAAAACTATAGCCTGTAAATCAACGTTGACCTCCACGGCACAAAAGGTTAAGAGGATTTCACTCGTCCAGATGTCAATAGCTAAAACAAGCAGCTGGGAGAGAGTGGCTGAGAGCGAGCAGATTTAGGTGATAAACTCTGTGTGGTGTCAGAGGTCCATTGACTCAGACAGAGGGGGCTGTAATTCTCCCGTTGCTGGTGCAACAGCCTCTGCGTGCCCGGCAGTTGATGGGGACTAACTTGGGGATGCTTTGATGTGGAAGGTCACTGTAAAAGTCCTCATTAAACAGAGTTTTATTTGCCTCCGAACCGCCCGTTTCCAACCTCGCTAACCTCTAGCCGCCGCGTTCCATTTGCATGATAGCGATACTTCCCATCCTGGGCGCGCGATATCAATAGCTTTCTCTCCTGGAGGGTCTTGTTACCTGGGCATTCGTGGAAATGTCCTCAAGATAGGGCCTTTGTTGCCGTCCCTTTGAACCGTGTTTATCATCTCAATGATGAGACAAAGAAACCCCTGTGGTGTGCTATGATGGGGATTGAGCTTCAGATTCTGGTGAGGTTCTGCAACGCTCTATGGCGATGTATATTTGAACTCGTAATTGTCGGTTTATAGTCGGTGCTGCGAGGAGGGAGATGAGATTCGGATTGCATAAAACACCGTGCTGTAAAATTATATACTGTGCCTGTTTACATGATGTGACAAATTACTATATTTATCAGAAGAAATGCTCTGAAATAGCATGTTTAGGATGGAGAACAAGTAAGTTTTGAAAGATGGATTTCGTGACCAGCATAAGAATATTACAAATGTTTCGACTGTTTTGATGGTATTATATATTATATTAGATATGTAATTTATAATTGTCAAAATTAAATTATAAATTATATTTTGTTACTAAACAATGACGAAACCTATGTTACATGACAACATGTAAATTTTGGTAAAAGAGAGACAATATAGGGACCACATCAGGTACATACAGAGCTGTAAGTCAGCCATCTTTTCTATGAGCTTATATATTACATTTTACACATGAGCTCCAGTAACTGCAGACAAATAAAACAGGACTACAGTGGTAGCAGAGAAACACCCCGGCAGCCTTAAATTGGCACTTTGACAACAAGAGTAAAGGCCAGAAGCAATAACTGCTCACGACAAACCTACATGACTCCAAATGACTGAACTTCTTAGGCTGTTGTGTCGACATTTAACCACCTACTTCACAGACCCCTGACCTGCTCTTAGGTTTTGAGTTCTGAATTATTTTCATCCTCACTGAATTTCATGGAATCTGCCATTCGAACAGTTTGTACTATTCTTAAATTCTACATGAAACTTTTCCACAATAGAAAAATACAAGCATTGTAACTGAAAGTATAATCAAACCGTATTATAGACTGGTCATCCTTTGAGTCCGTTTCTTTCCAGGAAGCCAAGGCAGTCTGAGTGAAATCCTGTATGCTATGAAATAGTTAGTTTCTCTTAAGCTCTAAAGGTTGCCGTAATTATCTGCTGCTAAATGATAATTATTATTATGTCTAGAAAACTAAGGGATTAAACACAACACCGGGATTATTCGAGTTGAGGCAATTACAGAAAACGTGTTCCAAACTTAAAGTGAGGTCCAGTATGCAATTATTTGTACTTGTTTTATCAGGCATCACGTTTAAGAGGAGCAGGGGAACGATTAAGCTCAGCCATTCATGACCCTGCCGGCCCTGCAAAATGCTGGTCAACACGCTGGTTGTAAAGTTTCTTTTGAAGAAAAAAATATTTTTTACAAGAGACATGTGTTTAAGAGACGATACTTAAATGTATGTCTCCTGTAAAAAAAACTTTTTCCTTCAAAAGAAACTTCAAGATTTCTTCATACTTTACACATTGTCTTAAGTACTCTTCGTTTATAATTATTTTTACTGATTTTAGATTTACTGAATCTCACTAACTGCAAAAAAGTTTTTTATGTGTAAGCACTTTTATGTCTAAGCAATATCACGTCACCAACAGTGCTCTGAATACTTTGATATACTATACAACAGTTTGATAAAACAGGCATCCCAAACCTTTTCATTCCAGGACCGACCAAGACAACTATAAACTACTGTACATCAAGACCCACCAAAAAATTTTTCCAAATAGAAATATAGGGAATAGACATAATTTCTCTAAAGAGTGTATTTTTCTCCTTGTTATTATATAAAGGAAATAAACTAAGTTTTATTGCTATACCAATACCACAATTAAGATGAGATCAAATATCAATATATTGCCATATAATATCAAATAACATATGTTTTAGACAAAAACTGTCCAGTTAGTTAGTATATTTTATTTGTGAAAATCGAAATAGTTCGAAAAACAAGCCAAAGCATCACAATTTGTGTATCACCAAGCAATGCACTTACTGCAAGCAGGTCTGGAACAAAATCCTGATCCTTGTTTCAAAGTCACAACAGTCCACCCACCATTCCACATCCACTCCGCACTGCTTTCATAATCTGGTCCGAAATGCTACAAACACAGAAAAAGAAGTGATACAAACTATAAAGTTTTAAAGTCTAAGTGCCATTACAAAAAATATGAGAACGCTCAGCCGATCGTGTTACAGGACCTGAATCAACTGTTGTATAACAACACATATACCAGACATTAAATTCTTATTAGTGTCCCAAAGCTTGTTGCTGTGAATAAAGTCTCTATCAGTCAGTGCAGCCTGCAGTGGTATTACAGTATAATCTGCCATGTCACAAAATGAAATGTATCCAAACACACAGACGAGACTTTAAGACGGTCAAGACTGGCCTCTCTTGATTGTGTTTCCTACAGTAACGAGGCGAGCCAGGAGTGATCGTGATCTAATGAAGCGTGATTGAATGAGAAATAATTGAATTATGAGAGGACAAATCTTCGCAGCGCAGAGAATGAATCAAAGTGTCTCAGCTGTTGACTGATGAGAAAAACTGTTTAGGGCTGTTTATGTGCGTTTCAGTGGCTTTCGGCAGATGCAACTTGACTCAATCCCTCCAATCCCTCTCAAGAACAGAGAAAAGCCTTGCATATTGAGGTGCCTCTTCACATTATGATTAGTCTTATGAAAACCAAACTCCATTACATGAAAAGTCACTTCATTCAGTGATCCCTTTATAGAATGCAGTGGCATTACTACACTTTTCTCAGCATGCTCTTTAGAGACTAATGCCTTGTTGGTCTGGGCTTATTTAATAAGATCAGAAGATAAAGAGAAGTCTTTGTGTGGTATCACTGTCGCTTCAGCAGTTACATGAGCAGCTTTCATTAGCACATCAAGGTAAGGTTATATAAGATAACATAAACAGTGGCAGTTGTTTGTCTACAGAAACGGCAAATGACACACAGTTGCATGGCTTCTTTCACTTCCAACCAGAAGTATGTTGAACAATAAAGCTTAGTTGGTGCATTGTGTTAGCAGTGCAGAGATCATGGGTTTGACTTCCAGCAAACACGTATACTGATCAAATGCATCACTTGAATGCACTGCAAGTCACTGAATAAAAGCGTCTGCCAAAGAAAGTAAATGAATGATTAATTCAATTCAATTCCAGATTTGATTTGAAGGACAAACCAGGAAGTATACCTCAAATATACACAGAGAATAGAATTGAAATGTAAATTATATAAATTCACATACAGTACTGTTGTATTCATTAATGAGTATTTTCAGAAACATTAAGTTGATATTTATTATATTAATTTAATCAATTAATAAAATTTTTACATTTGACTATTTAACTTTAATTTTATTGACCGTGATGATAGAATAATTACATTTACAGAAATCTAAATCTTTAAAAGACACATTATTTTATAAATTTGAATATTAATGTCAATTGAGATCATTATATAAAGTTCTCCTTAAAATGTGTGATTATGACAAATTAAAAATGTGTTTTAAGACAGTGTTGAACTTATTTTAGATAATATATCTGTTAAGAAAACACACAATCTACAGTAGGGAATAAATAATATTTAGTCAAAATCCACATTACTGCTGACTTTCATTAGAAATGAGGGCTCATGCATGATAAGTGGTGTAATCTGCATTCCTCTCCCCACTAGAGAATGCATTTTCACTTTACAAATGCTGATATTTTTAGACCTGTGAAAGATTATACATCTTTCTTTTCCATATCAGAGGTTGTAGTACCCTCTCTCTGTTGGTTTGTATTAAGCAGGAGTCAAGCACGTAGCAACACAAATGGGTAGCAGGCGCTGCAAAGTAAGGCACAAGGACAAATGAGGCTTTATGCATAACATTAAGAGTTGGACAGCCAGGCCTTCAAGAGAATTTCTGTCACATGAACAATGCCTGCTTTGCTGCATGCCTCATTATTTTTTAGCAACTCGTGTGTTTGGCACAACATTCATAGGTATGCTGTTCCACTCATACTGTAGAAGCAGAAGATCGCCGTCTTGTGCCATTTGACTGTGGAAATTTGTGACTACGACATCAAAATATCCTTATATTTTAGATATAAAAGTATATGTATATTTAAAAGAAAGTGTTGAAATTGACAACAGTGTTTAGGCTTAATAAAGTATCGCCCTGAATAAGCTACATCACAGATCTTTAGGCCTACTAGACGTAATAAAATCTGAGATGACTAAAACTGTCAGACAGTCTGATGATCTAAAATTGATAGCCTGTTCAAAAGCTGTACACCCTTGGTTCCTAATATCATGTATTGTCCCTTTAATGCCCCTTCCAGTGACTGTTTGCAGCCTTTTGTTGTATGTGTGTGCTCGCGCGAGTCCTTCAGCTGTCCTGAGTGACAAAGCTGGATCAACATTATTGAGCCACAATAGCGGAGCACTCAAAGTTGAAAAACATGCAAAGAAATTTGAAGTATCGGGTCAAGAATTTTTGTCAAGAACAGTGGGCACTGCTTAGCAAAACCAGAAAACTGAAGTAGGATCATTCACGATATATGTGCCATATATTTATTATGTATTCATCTTATATTCAGTCTGTGAAAACCAGGCTAAAGTCTAAAAATCTAATTCTGAGATAACGAGCCTCAAAGTTTGATTTTACCTTTTAATTATGATTTTAATCTTTGACATGACATTACTCAGACTATATTAAAGATATCAATGTTAAATTCTCACAGAATATTCTTTACATTACGAAGAATGATTTTATGTAGAAAACAAAATTCAAAACAACTCACAACAATTCACAACAACAACAAAAGCACTTTAGTTGAGTATTCACAGACTGGGTCACATGTCAATATATTCCACTAAAAAGTTCACCCGACTAAACAAATGCTGGTTATCTAATGAGTGTGTAAACCATTAACTCCAATTACTGACTATTGATCTGTATACATAAAAAAAGACAGAATAAGAATTATTATACTGAAATAAGGAAGGGGAAAAACCTAGAAACTAAATGAACATCTCTGTTTATATCTTCTATTTGCATTTTTCTTTTGCTACTCTTTTTGACCTTTAGCCTTAATGGAAACGTGCTCATAGACTTCATAAGGTTCTAATCCCCAAGCGTTTAACTAGCACGCTTCAAACCCTACAACTGAGATACAATGGCTCGCCTTATTCTGAAGCACCCGAAGGCAATGACAGCGATGGCAACATCTGGGAGTGCTTTTGAGATGTGATTTCAGATGTGTTGAGTGTTTACTCAAAACATTCTTGTTACTGATGCAGGCAGACAGGCTTCTGGAGAGACACTTTAGCAGCAAAGCAGACATGCCGTGTTGCCTGACATAGATAAACACCCATTTTATCTTTGCGTTTCCTCTCTCGATCAGGGTCTTGTGGGTTACAATTAGATAGATCCAGAAGCGATCAATGGGATTCCAAGGGGTTTTCTAATACATTAACCATTTCTGGTTGTACACTAATCTATCCTTGTTTTCCTTTCTTGTGACTCTCCCCTTAAAATTGGATTTTCATGCTCTAATTAGGTGTATCTGAGTAATCTCCGTATCATGTAGAGATGGTCACTTCATTGTGTCCCTGACAGCCCTGTTTCAAACTATCCCATAGCCAGAGTGTACAACATGTTTCCATATTGACTGTATCAAATCCAATCCCATGGTACTTTGTTAAAGTGACCCAAAGTGCGGTGCGTGTAAAAGCACCTTGAATGGCTTCGTCCCCATTGAAACACAAGCTAAATATGTTCACACCATCAGTGGTGCTCTGATTGGTCACAGCACATCTGTTTGAGGGAAGAGGATGCAAAAAAAGAAAGAGTGGTTAAAGAGAAGCATTTGTTCGGATCTACGCAAGCATGATGGCAGGCTCGACCGCGTGAATGAGAGCAAGACGGGGCCCCCCCGTCTTTCAGCTCGACCGCTGAAGCATGTGCACAAACACACGCCCCTCAGGAGATGAAACCAAAGACGCACAAAAGCACCCATCTTAAAATCCACCCTTTCCCTCTGTGCCTCTCCTGATCAATAGAGAAGTGAGATGTGTGTGGTTCGGGGGGAAGGAGGTGTGTGTGGGTCACCGAGTCGGAGCTCCAGTGTTGGTGACATCTGCTACCCTTCAGTAAGACCCTGACTGATTGAAGACATGGTCAGCCTCCACAAGGAGGAGAGAGCAATTGAAAAACGCAAGAAAAACCATTGAGATCAACCAAAAGAGCAGTGACAATGTTGTCCACCTCCTTTTAAACCATGGGAGGAGATTAATGCAATTTTTCGAGAGACAGAAGAGTTGGGTTTGCAGTCTGCATCTTGGTATTTGCTTCTGATGAGAATCATGTGAATGTTCCCCTCCCCCAGCGGCCGAAAAAATGTCGGAGAAGCGTATTGTTATTTAATTATGAAGTCTGCTAAACCCAGTCTAAAGGGAATGCTTATTTTTACTTCCTATGGGCAGATAATCATTGTGCCTGACACAAATAAACACATCTTTTAAATATTTTCACACTTATTACTTTGTGTCACCTTTGATGCTGTTGTAGCGTAGTGCAAGAAGAAAGCTGTTTTTAGCTCCATGTTATTTTGATGAACTTGTCATATTACTTTATTCAGTCATTTTTTCTGTTGTATAACTACAATTCCGTAATAACCATATGGGCTGACAGACTGTATGTGAGATCGTACAACACAGTAAATGAAATCAAACATCTGTGTCAAGGTTAATAGCTCTCACCAATGTGAGCTATATAATTTTCAAAAAACAGAGAATTATCCTATCCAGGTAGGGCAGCGAGCAACAAAGCTAAACACGATGTGTGGTCGAAGTGTTCTTCCAGGAATATATCAGCACGGACTCCCTATTATCGGTCAAGAATGTGGGGTAATTTATGCTGTCTGTGAGCAAGGGCTTAAAGAAAAGAGATAATTGATTGACATGGCAGACATCGTTACACCCATTACCTGCTCTTAAATACTGGGTTGCCTCTCAATAGAGTCTTATTGTCCCAGTCCAAGCTCCCTTCACGGACTAATACGAGCCTCACATCAGGAAGCCCAAAGTAGCCCAGCAAGAGAAATGCAGTAACCACATTGATACAAAGACGCATTATTTTCACTGTGTTACTTACCCTCCGAGACGAGAGGTTTCCATGGTTCCGTATGCTTCTTGTCTCTGGTGGGGGTACAAGCCAAACATAAGTGGAATTAAACAGAGAACGGGATAAAAGTTGAATACAAAGCTTGTAATGTACAAAGCATGTAGTGGTTTGAAATGTTAAATTAGGGGAACATTTTTTTTATTAATACACTGATTTAATCTTTGACATGATTCAAAAGAAATGCTTCTTATTCAATATTTGCCATCAGCTATAATTTCTCATGGAGCAAACTAAAGATTTAGCTGTTCATACAGTAGGCTACAGACTTTTTAAGAATTAGAAAAAAATGTGATGGGTTGCGCTTTTTATTAAAGTAAATAGAACTCACATTTTCAGATTGGTCATGAATGACAGTTCGACAGTTCATTTCACTTTAACTTTTTCATTTTGATTTGGTGTAAAGACAGGCCTTGATAAATCAACCTTGTAAAAAATGTACCGGTTTATATGATTGCCTTATTTTATTTTGGCTTTATAGGTTGCTAAGGAAAACTGAAAGGCAAATATGTGCGTTGCGATTCATGCGCTCACTACACCACCACTTCACCTTTGAGGAGACTCAATACTTTTCTTAGCTTCTACGCAGTCTCACAGTAATCAGTGTACTATTCGGATGTGTTTGGTAAATTGTGCATTTTATAAATTTGGATCGCAGACTCTCCCACATACAGACAATGTCTACTGATGTCAAGGGCAAACTAAGGGTCTATCAATGAATATCACACACTGGGCCAACTTTTCAGCAGCGGAAAAAAATAAAATATTGCGGCATAGCACAACACTGTCTATGATTCTGAAGTTTAGACCCTCCTGGTTAAATATAGCTCGACTTCACCCTAACACACGAATTAGGGATCTGGGCTACTATTCACAACTTCAAAGAACTACTCTGTCCCTGTCTCGGTTCTTTCTTAGCTGTGGGATTAAATGCAAGAACGTTGGTCTCAGTAGCTCAGGGTTCTAGCTGTCGCCCGTGTTGGTTAATCCTGGGCTATGTGACACTGTAAAGTGTCCCAAAGTAATTGTGAAGTTGTGCATTTGTGTGGTTTTGACTGGCTCAGCACTGCCGTTGAAAGCATAGGTCTACTGACGGTGACATAAGCCAGCAACAGTTAATTAACTTTTTCATAAAGTAATGCTTGCAGCCGGATTAGAGGACTCTCTTCAACTAAAAAGTTTCTCTTATTTGTTTTAGGTCATCGAGGGATTGAGGGTTTTGCTTCCCTGAGGAGCCCTGCAGCTCTTTGACTTAAATCACAGTGAAGTGGAAGACAGACACTAGCACATTTTCCTGCTATTTGAACACATGCTTTAAACATACTTCAATCTGTATAGTAGAAATCTCAGCAGACTATTACATTTGAATGAACTTCAGTAACTTCATTTATTTTCTTTGCGTTTTATTCTGGTTTTAAATCTTCATGCTCTTTTCACAGTAATTGTTACATGGTCTGTCTGTAATATTTTTTACCCTGTACTTTTACTCAACCATCAATTTTTTTAAACATGCTTTATAGAAAAACAAAACACAATTTTTTTGTAAAAGTCAGAGAAGAGACATTTACAAAAATGAACAGGTGGTTTTATAGTAAAAAGTTGTTTTTAGTGGATTGCTTATAAATTGTATAAGCAGTTTTACCCCATATTTTTAAACTGTGTTTACTTCAACAAAATTGTGGTTAATTTGTGTTTTTACCCGTACAATTATTTGTAGTAAAACCACAGTTAATTTATGTAAGGGCAAAGAGGAGGGTATGGTGTAGACTCATGCATTTTGTTATTTACCATGCCAAACTTTTACCAAACACAAAGCAATAATCTCTGTCCGTAACATCCGATACGTCCTGTAAATGATCCAGAACAAGTTTTAAACAGTTATATCTTAAATGTACTTCAGATAGGAGCTGACTGACATCGGCACCTCCCCTCGATGCAACGCGTCCCAGATGATCGATGCTTGAATGGCACGCTCACACACACTTGTTCATTTCGTCAGGGTAGAGTGCGCACTTTCACCAGAGAAAAGAAGTTACGCTTGAGAGTTTGGGTGACTAGCTGTGGTTCCCGAGGCATGCTTTACGGATGACCGACAGTGTCGTGGCGCTTTTGTGAGTGTCTCCTCAGTGCTCGGTGCTCTCCCCTGGCTGAGGTTCGCCGCAGCTGTGCCTTCTCAATAGGGCTTATTGTAGCTGCTGTGTCGTAGACGCGCGGAGTCTGAGCGAACGGCGCACTGATCGCGATCACGCTGTGAGGAGACGACTGTAGTTCACGGATGCTTTCCTGTACGTTTCATTGACTTATTTGTGAAAAGGCATTGGAAGGGGCTACGGGGTGACGGAATCCTCCATCATTTTCACAAAGAACACTCACAATTGATGAGCACGCGAGGAGCTGGCGGAAAAAGGTACGAGTGTCATTTATGCTGTTTGCGCTGAGGTGCAATGCCGCACGGATAGTTGAAGAATAACGTGAAGAATATACGTTGTGTGTTTGCGGTGCATGCTTTGATGCACAAGACACACAATAAAACAATGTTTAGCTATCTAAAAGTTAACGAGATTACGGTTATTCATTTTAATGTCTTTTTTTTAATGAAAAGGACATGCGGATCTATAAACAAAAAATAATAGGTTCACCGAAACACGAAACCGTTAATTTTCTCTGCAGTATTTTTCTCTTTAAAAACTGAAGCGTTATTAACCTCAGCATAATTTTCTCGTTTACGAATTCATTAATGTGTTCATTTGCCATTTCACAGCGTGTCCAGTATTTCATGTTATGCGTAAAGAGTGATGCTGATTTCAAGTGCCACACTTTTCAAAGTTTCTCTCACCTCGTGTGATGTTTTAATATTCAGCGCTTTTTTCCCTCAGGAGCATGAGATGCGATGTTCAGAAGTTGAGCTCCGACAGTCGGCATATTAATAAAGCCTTTACCAAGCGCAATTTCTCAGTCCTGAAAGCAATAGTTGGTACCTTGCCAAAAAGTCTCATTTGTGATGCAAATAATGTCGTCTGCACTGTGAAACACTTTGTTTTGACGAGTAGACTTGAAAACAATCCTATAACGGAAAATACCTGCACGCAAGGTGTCTGTATATACAGAAAGGTTGTTTTGCATTTCTGTGTGTTCGTGCATCAAAACAAAAGCTGTTATCACAGCTAGAGAAATGATTTTTCTTCACAGCTCGGTATCAATCACAAACACCTCCCTGTCAGGACACCACTGCAATGCCAACAGTAGAGAAATCGACCTCAACTTTCCTGTCATGCGGTACTGGGCGGCCACTAGGTGGCGTGTCGAGTGAACTGTAATGCCAGCTTGCTATTGCTTGCTATTTAGACTAAATTACTTGTGTGAGGGCCTGAATATAACAAAATATGTGAATTCTATGTTGCACAGAACGCTGTAATTAGGTTGGTTATTTTTTTATTTTACATTTTAGTTTCTGACCACGTTTAAAGAGGAATGTATACATAGTGTATGATGTAAGGTTCTCTATAGTATTGCCTGTTCTTGAGTCAAGGGCAGGGCAGATCCTGTGAATTCCTTTACAATTGTTAACAATGATTTAAGTATAGTTTCCATTGCTTTTGGCTTTTATTAATAGTAAAATCATAGTACACTGTAAAAAAATATATAAGTCCTCTTCAACTCAAAATATTCTACCGCTTTGTGCATCTAAATGTTTATTTGGCTCAGGTAAAGTTTTTATGTAAAAACGTCTGTTTATCAACTGATAAAGTTATGAAACCTCAACTAAACCAGTTGAAAAATTTAGATGCAACCAGTAACTAGAATTATTTTGTTTTTTTACAGTGTAACCATGATTTACCACCATGCCAATATATAAATAGTAATCTGACAAAAAACAATGGTTACTACACATGTACTGTAATCACTACCATCACAAATTTTCCTACAAAGATTTTTACAAAAAAAAGTTAAAATTACCAAGCTTTTCTGTAAACACTAAATAACAAAGTAGTCAAATCTACTTGAGCACCATTTTGCACTCTCATAACCAATTACATCCAGCCCAGATCCTTGCGTAATCCAGTCATAGTTCCCCACAAGAGACTTTATAGGGAAGGGCAGCCATAATAAGAAGGCCATATGCTGCCAGTCCTCAATGTGCCGTGTTTGATGTCCAGATGCCAGGAGTCATGCTTGTTCTGCGTTTGAGCATACTGTCCCTGGTGAGCGCCACAATCGCTCTCCCGCTGCAGGGGAGCTATGACTAGAGAGTGTGCTAAGATCGGTTTTGGAGCTCAATACCTGGCGGTGACTGTGGGCACTCTCTCGGGGCGGTCTGTGTTGGAGTTTCAGCTTTTCTCGTCAGATGGCATGGGGGGCTAATGAGACTTCATCATCCTGTCCCAGACCATTTGGGCGATCTGTGCTGAACACAAAGTCCGGGGCCTCAGCCAAAACCGACAGCGAGCAGATTCGGGCAGAGAAAAATGATAGCGGGGGGCTGGAAAGAGAAGAGAAACAAATATAGTACACTCATGGTGCGGTACAGTCGCCTTATAATGTACAGCAGTTCACCAGTAGTATTATTCATGATCTGTCTAATTTGGACCATGGACACAGATGCTGTCTTTGTGTTTTACAGCTTTTGATTAATCTTCTTGATGTAGTGCCAGAACTGAGATCATTAAATAACACAAAAGGGCTGTTTAAGGATTCTAATGCAAAATGCACACAGATTCAGTGTTTTACAGGATATAAACAGTCACCTGCATCCCCTTCATTTTTTCTTAATCAAATAAAAGCTTCTGTTTTTTCTAAGTGTTGTAATTTCTTCTTTTTTCAAACAAAATCGTACTCATAGCTTCAGTGCAATATGATTTTGGCACGTTTGAGAAATGCCCCGTAATGAAAACATGTTTCTTGTGTCCTTGTTTGCTGCCTTTTAATGCAAGCCTGATAAACTATCTATATCACCTTCCAGCTCTCTTTATTAGCCTGCGCTACGCTATAAGTATTCCGGACTCGGAGCTCTTTTCTTTCGTAATGGTGTATGCGGCACATCAATGAAAGCATTGGAGGTCTGAGATAATTGAGACGCGAGGAGGATTATTCTGCCGTAACCGTGTTTCTCTTCATACGTGTTAGCCATTTACTTCAACTTAGTTGAATCCACTCAGTCAGACGTGAGGAGATCTAATCAGTAGCTAAGCACTTGTAATTCCCCTATAAAGTGAAGCTTATGATAAAGATTACAGGCTTTAGCTGAGACTTTTCCCTACTGAGGGGTCTTGGCACTGTGGTCTTCTGAAGCAGAGCTCAAGACGCTCTGTTCTCCTCCAGCAGAGCTGCTGCTTTTGAGCTTCGAGAGAATACAAGGAAGAAATGGCTTCCCTGAGGGATCCTTTGTGATTTACTCCTCTGTTCACCTTCAGAGCTTCGCTTTCAAACATTCAATTATTTAGCATTGTCTAGCACAGATACAACATCTGTCATATAGATTTAATGGTACAAATGTGTAGAGCATAGGTTTATCATCTATATAACGTCTCTTATTATCATCACTTTTTATCACTTATTATTATCACCGTTTCTATTAACTGTTGAAAGCTACATTGTTACAAAAACAGTGATAATAATCAGTGTTTGAAGGCCATTTGAATCTTTTATGGAATAGTCATCAACCTTGCAATCGTCACAAACTCGAAACCAAAAATGTTGTGGAGTTCTGTTATCTCTTAAGTGGAGGTCAGATCTCAATTTTTAATCAGACAACGATGGTTTTCCATAGGGATTTCGACATCCTCTTCAACATCAAAATAAGCTGTTTGGGCGTGAATCATGCTGCCGTGGGTTCTGAACTGCTAGAAGGACAGATTTCTCTAGCGAGCATATATGTGCTCTACCCAAATCCCCTTTGAACTATTTTTTCCTGACTTGTAAGTGTTTGACTTTAAAAGGATGTTAGAAACACCTAAAAGGCTCTCTTGGACCGAGAAGCTCCAGGGACCCCTTAGGAGGAATTTGTGCCTGGAATTGTCACTTTAAAAGTGCATACTTTTAAATTGTAGTTCTCCAATGCTATGTAGAGCATAGTTTTTTTTTGTACAATGCTATAAAAATCCAGCGTCACCCGTGTAACACACCTTTATGGGGCGATATGGCTCAGTAGTTAGGTCTGGGCTTTTAAAGGGACAAACGAGGATATTTTGAAGAATGTTGATAACCGAACAACAATGGCCCTCACTGACTTTCATTGTATGGACACAAACCACCGAGACATTTCTCAAAATATCTTCTTTTGTGTTTCACTAAAGAAAGAGTCACATACAGTTTTTGAATGACATGGGGGTGAATAAATGATGACAGAATTTAACATTACAAATAATTTAAACTAAACTTCGCAATGACACAGTCCATGCTATATTTCACAATCAAGCCAGATATGGCAATTGAGCTTCATTCCCCCATGTGAAGACTTGGTACATATTTGCTTTATTTCTCAAAATCTTCGCATTGGAGCTCTGCCTCCCTCCCTCTCCATCCTCCTTCAGCCTTCTTTCAGCCTGGAAGATTAATGTGCTCCACTTTCAGCAGCCCTGTCAAATACTCATCCAAAGGAAAGAACTGCATGTCCGTTTTGCTCACCTGTAGCTGTCTCCCAGCACCTGCCTAGCCATCTCCGATAGCTGCTTCTGAAATGTCAAAAGTCATGTTGTCTTAATCTGAGGTTCAAGTGTGAAATGGGTATTATAAAGAAATGACAGTAAATCAAGCCTGCATCTGTGCTGACTGACACTTTATTCTATATTTCTTTGACTCTTTGTTTTTCAAATTTCTCACTTTTGTCTTCATCATGCTCTCTCTCCACTTTTCTCTCTATATTCAACCTCTCCCCCTGATTTCTGTTCTCGCCACAGGTTGGAGAGCTTCAGCTACAACCGTTGTTCATTCCTGTGGTCCTCTCATCAATCACTGGTCCGATGGTTTGCTCGATTCTCCTACCCGAGCCAGTTCTGAGGGCGGTGCACAGCTTTTCATGATCTTTTCCTAAGCCTCAAGATATCTGCTGTCCGTTCACTACGGAGGAGTGTATTTTTTGTTTCTTTTTTTTACTTTTGTACTTTCATCGAAATGATGCAGAGAAGCTCTGCGGTGTGGAGTGGACTGACTTTAATGACTGTGTTGTTGTTGGCCCATTGGGACGTGGGCTGCTGGGGAATGACATTGAACTCAAAACCTCTCCGTCCGGCCTCTCAAAGGCCTTCAGGGGCTGGCATGGCCGCATCCCTTCGCAGACACAAAAGAAACTGGGTGTGGAACCAGTTCTTCGTCCTGGAAGAGTATACAGGAGATGACCCGCTCTACGTTGGCAAGGTAAAGCTTAATAGTTCTATCAATATTCTCTGTTATCTTAAACATAGCTCACACTACAAAACTGAAGCTTGTTGACATTTGATGTTTGCAACAACACAGAAACTGACAGTATGTGTATTTTTGCTTGTAAACACTATGAAAAATCTAAAACTTTCAATAATCTAATACATTCAGTCAGGCCCATACAAAAATCTGATATAATAAAATACATGTAAAACACACAAGTTCATATTAGGCAGTATATCAGATATCTGTATGGGAGTAATTGCAAAAATAAACACATAAACTGCTCATATATCTTAACCCAATCTCATCCCATTTTTTACTTTTTTCTCCATTCTGTACAAAAGTACAACAACTACATCCATGTTGTTTACTTGTCAAGCATAAACTCATGTTGCAATGTGCTGCTATTTCAGGATCACAGGTAAAAAAAACAAGAAAATGTCTTTTTTTAGATATGCGCATGACGACAAGCCTCATTCTTGTAGTGCGTATCAGGCTTTAGACTCTAACTGTGCTTGGTGTAAAAAACACATACGGTGGTTGAGGTCATCAAGGGCTTTTTTCTTGACATCTACATCTTTGCTGCAACTACATCCTAGCCTTTAAGGTTTTATATAGAAATGTTGCCGACTGCTGAAACTTGGTGCACCTGTCCTTTGTTTAGTGCTATGCTGCAGTGTTAAAATTCATCCAGTGACTGCCTGTTAACCGAGGTGACATGTTTATTTAGATAATGTAGTTTGGGTGCCCAGAAGCCAGTAGACCTGTCCGGCCATGCAGACTTATTTCAGTGAAGTGTCTGGCAGAGTCCACCAGCTGCACGTCATCACAGCTTCTGCTAAACATGTGACTCTTATTAAACATGACTACCTATTGTGCATGGACAAGGCATATAGACTCTCTCAAGCAAGACTCTTGCTGAGGCAAGAAAAACTACTTAGCAGAAGTAGTTTTGTGAAGGAGTGCAGAAAATAAAAAAACACATTTAACTTTTTGTTCTTTTTTAAGGGGTCATTTAGCAATGAATCAAATTTTCCTTGGTCTTCTGCGATAAAGGAGCTTAATGTACTATGAAAACACTGTAACTTTCAGAACTTTTCAAAATATTTATTGAGACTACGGTAGAAAATTGGATTATTGGATTCATTAACACATGAATGGCCATGTTCACTTGTCAACAACACCTGTACAGGATATTGAAAAAGAGTGAACAAGTCAGATGATATTATAAAAAACTTTTAAATGTAAAATTAGTTAGTAAAAGTGCATAACATTTAATTAGTATTTTGGTCTTAAGTTTAACTTTTCTTTTTCAGTAAGATAATAACCAACGTCAGTAAGATAACGAGACTTATTTTCAGAAAAAGCATAATTAAATTAGGTTATGAAATTATTTTTCCCTATAGCCAATATGTTTTTCAAATTTGTGCTAGTTATGTTTAAAACGAGATAAAATAATTTGCTGAAGGGGCAAAGCAGCAAAAAATAGCCTGTTTTAAAGGTCAGAGAAATGCCTGAAAAACTAAAATATAAAAAATATACAAATATAAAAACACTTTACTAAAAGTATAAACCCTTCAGTGGACAGGATCCATCAGTACAGGTCTTACATTCAGAATAAATATGAAACCCGAATATAGAAAGAGTTTAAAATAGCCATATCTCTCTTTATCACCCCGTCCTCATTATTACACAATCACAGGAAACCTAACCTGCTCTTGTCTAATGCTCCTAAAAGGCAACTTTATCACTCCTTTGTAATGATGTGTCAATCAAGTTCCTTAATGAGACACATGTAAAGAACACACAGGCTCTCTGCCCACATACTTCAGACATGTTAACATCTGCGATCTTAATCCGACATAAAACCTTATTCTCAGGCCATTTTAAAAGCTTCTTCTGATATTCATTTTTACATATATTTCAAGTACGAGCATCACAGAATACAGGTTGACATATGCATTTTATCAAAGCCCTAGGCTTTTCAGTGGTTTTGGTATGCAGATTTCTTTACAAGAATGCCTGAGAGTGTAAATGCACAAGAATTTGATGAATGTTTGACAAATTGTTTGATCAAATGGCTTTAGCATGTGGATGATCATGTGTTTAATATTGCACACCTTGTTTGATCAAAATTCTTTGATATGATGGGTTAGTCCTGCTCTAAACTAAATGAGTCTAAATGGCTTCTTGTACAGAGAGAAAAAAGCCTCCTCACACAAAGGACAAAAAAGCTACTCTTTTATGTATTGGCTCTAGTTCACTAGCGACGTGATTGCTTTATACACTCAGACTTGTTAGTAGTTAGCTCAGTGCTACACGTAAACGCAGCCAAATGCTTTCCCCTTTAAAAGATAATGAGCCAGATACTCCAACATGCCACCTGTTATACTATCCTTGGATTTTACAATACATTATCTCTCAGCCGCTACACCAGCACACATCTCTCTACCATCACGCACTCAAACCCTGACAGCCAGGTTGAACCTTATTAGATTTTGGCTCATCTCCAATTCACTCGGCTCCGAGGGATCCAGGCAAAACAGAAATGACTGAACACAAATGTTTCCCCCGCACTGAATGATGGGCAGAGTAATGTACGGTACGGCGTGAAGGGAATAGACTCTCTCACATGCATTCTGTATAATGGTGGTTGGTTTGCACTAACTGTCTTCTTTCAGACTTGGCTTTTATGTGGTCATCCATCATTTAATCACAAGTGAGTGTGAAATATGGTCTTATTCATCAGGATGTCTATGAGGTTAACATAATACAGACATAAATGACAGGGTCTTCACCAACAACTTTATTACTAGGAGATCTCATATAAAATTTTCATATTCCCTTTCTCGTCGTGCTGCCTGCTTTATTAGTCCAGATATTACTGGCTAAATAATAAATTTGAGTGGTGGATGACTTACATGGGTTTTTAAATGGCCCATGCCGATACAGATATTGAGAGCAGGGTGGCTTAAAACCAAGGCAATACTGATAAATATAATTTAGGGTTGTCAATATTAGTTAGTTTAGTGGGTTAAAATAGTATATTGATTGATCTTGATAAATAAATTGAGCCACTTCTACACAATAAAAATGTTGGGTCAATGGGTAGGTCAAATATGGACAAAGTAACGTGCGATCTTTAAACATGATGTGTGCATATATCCAATAGATTAGAACATATAGTAAGTACTTTAAAACCCTGCAATAACAGTAAAGGCAAATGTTCAAGTGGAATTCTGCATGTGCTGGACCCTCATTTTCAATGGCCTAGAGACAGACGTTACATTCATAAATAAAATGGAACTGTACATGTTGGAAAGAAAACTAATTAAATATTGACCTCTAAAGCTACTTTTTGTAATATCTATGCTTTCATCTGCCACAATAATGCCATGTTTTGGAAAACCTTACATTTATTCATTTAGCATATTTGAGAGCTTTTCATTTAAAATATTTTTGATTAATGGATTGTCACAATGTAATTTATTCAATTAAAAATGTTAATTGACAGCCCATTAATTAAATTTTAACAAAAGCAAATAACATATACACAACATTTCTGAAAATAAATGCAGAGACCGTTGTCACATTCTCTGTCTAACATTCTCCATTCCACACAATCTTGGCATTTAAATCTTTGTTTTTAGGGCCTTTTAAAGACATTTCCACAAGAAACAAAGGGAACCTTTAATTTCCACCTCTAATCATCACTTCAAATAACATTTTCTACTCTTAGTGTTTCTCCTTATTGATTGTCTCCCTTTTATATTACTGTGAGCCGGGAAAGGGCAGGGAAACACAAAGAGAAGCCTATTCTTAACCAAACATTCAATGGCAATACAGCACTCCAATCTACTCGACCATTATTATCTGTGAAATTATACCAGAATGAATTTAATGAATATGTCTTTGCCATCTTGATATCGTACCATCAGCGACTGGGATTATTGCCCATGGTGACCTCTTTGCAGCCTGATGAATATGGATATGATAGGTCCAGCTTGAATAAAATGCTCAAACGAAGGCATGTCACAGAGAGCGCGATGAATTATGCATATCCGTGTCTCTGGGGTGGGTTCAGTAATATCAACAATTATTAGAAATGACCCCGGTGTCTTCACTGAAAGTACACATTCATTACAGCACTTCCAGGCTATTTCACGTCAGGATAAGCATAAACAAGTGTCCGGTGTCATTAATAGTTCCGTTGCAATAAGTTACCTAGACTTTCATTCTGGCACGTAATTAAAGATCTTGCCTCTGGTTTAGAATCACTGCGATACATTTCCGATTATATGCTACTGTATCGAGGCCTCTCAGCTGCTTGCTGTACCACTATTCTGGTCTTTGAGCTTCATAAGATGTGCTGGGCCTGTCAGCTGGAATCCCTCAGCTGGGTGTCGAGTGTCCGTTCATATTTCGCCCATATCTGCAGAGCGCACCAGAGAAAACCGCTTTAAATTCAGCCCTAATTGGGGGGGTTCTTTTGATGGTGAAGCCTGTTTAATAGTATGGGGTAGGGGAACGTTCCCAGGCTAACTTCCGTCGTAACCCATTCGCATTTTCTTTTCTGCATTGCCAAAAACAACTCGTACCTCACCTTCTTAATGCGAGCTTGATGAGGGGCTGTAACCCCCTTTAGCAGGGAAGAGAGATCCACACTTCTCTCCCCTCTGGCCGCCGGGAGGCTTTCGTCAGCCAGGCCAAGCAGATTAAACGCGCTCTCTGCTGCGCCCGCCCTCCCACCACATCAATGATTTGCGCAAACCGAATTAAACAAAATGAAACAGAAAAAGAAAGAGCTCTTTTCATGTTGCAGATCAACAAGCATTCCCCATATCCTCTTTGGAGTGATTTCTAACATATGCTGGGTAATTAAATGCGATGCGAGAGGAGATGCTTTTTCATCTGCTTCCAGCCCGCACTGGTCCATGCCACGGCCATTTGTCATCGGTGCAGATGAAAGTCATTGGGTTGGCAGTCATGGCCCGAGTTCTCCTGCCAATCCTCACACAAACACGGCGTGGCGTACGCACGCGGCGATCTGCTCGCATTCATAACGGTTTACGTGCAAGCGGGCGCAAATGGAGGACGTGAAGAAAGTGAATTGTGTCTTTTTAGATAATTAAGGCTAAGGGCATTGAGGGTGTCTAGTCACAGAGGTGCTTTTTTAATAGAATCTGGCAGTCTTTCTCATATGAAGAGTGATATGAGCAGACACCACCGAATCTAATGACAGGAATAAAGAATCCTCTACAATGAGGGTGAGATGAAGCTTGCACGTCTTCAGTGAGGAGCAGCTCCACAACACAATAAAATACCATTTGCATTTATATAGCACTCTGCAGGTGTTGATTCAGGTGAAATATTACAACGGGGAAAAGATCCAACACCATAAGAGAGTATTGAAAGGCACAGGAAAATAGGTCCAATATGGGAAAAGCTATCAGGTACAAATGACTGCCTTTTTCTCACAAACTCAGCCTTTGCCTTTATCATAGGCTTGACTTTACTCCGTCTCTTGATTACACGGGGCGTAATCTCCCTACACTCCCTACTTCTGCCATTAACAACAAACAAAGTTGCAAACAAAAGCCCTGATATATGAACAGCTCCAGAATGCCAAGCTAGGTTTCTTTCACCTTTAAATGGTAAGTCAAGGGTATCTCTAAGGAACTTGTCGCTCTAATGAGACTTTGCAGGTCTACGCTTATGTGCTTACACAGCAAATACTGATAGCTGACAAATCTGTAGCATGCCCGAGTTGACTCCTTTATGCTTAAAACCTTAAAACTACCTTTTAGAGACTTCAATTTATTCTCAATAGTTTTCTAATACACAGAGTAAATGAAAAACATATATTACTTAAAGGGACAGTTCATACTTTACTCACCCTCATGCCATTTTCAAACTTTTAGGATTTATTTATTTTGTGAAAGATGATATTTTTAAGAAATGTCTCAGTTGTTTTGTATTTTATATAAAAATATCATTTGTTTTCTGCAAAAGAAAGTTTAATATGACATGAGAGCGAGCAAAGGATAAAAGAATTTTCATTTTTGGCTAAACTATCCATTTAATTCTATAAAAATCAATGTGAAGTCCATAATATAATATCAAAATCTAGTGTTTCCCAGCTAAAAATATTATAATAAAAAACACGTTATAACCTTTCACTGCATCATAAATCCTTTAACTGTGAAGATTTGCTGCTAATAACACAAAAGTAATAATGCAAACCAGTAAGTCACATGATAGACTCACAGATGATTCTAGAAGTTTCTGTCACTGCAGAGTCACTCTGAGAAATTGTGTCATGCTTTACTCGGATTCATTTTACTCATCAACTTAAAACAGAATATAGTCATCCTCAAAGAGCAATGCTAATCATGTTACCACTGCAAAAATAGCTTGCCTTTCCAAGGAAATGGCAGGAACTTAATGCTTTTAAAAGCATAATGCAACTTCATTATTAAAAATGACCAAGCATATTTGATCACAATAACGATATATCATAATTATCACTCACTTATAACTCAGTGATACAGCAGGACATGACATTTTATTTATGTTTATTTTCTAATAAATTTCATTGTTAACATTTTGCTTTAAATGTCCTTGACCCATTTACACTCATTTACACATTTTGGAGGACACATTTTTTCCAAAGCAACTTTCAGTGTATTTGGGATATACTGAACATTTATCAGTCCATGCATTCTCCAGGAAATAACCCATGACCCTGGCATTACTAGTGCCATGCTCTGCCAGCTGCAGTAACTAAAGTAAAACTATGGTAAATACAGGAATACAGTTACACAGGACTTTTCACTATTTCTTTGCATGATGCAGTTCATTTTGCAGCGCTTAATTTATAGACAAGAGGCATACTGCATGCTTTGATTGAGCAGATATAGTTAATTAAAAGAGGTGCCATCTGTAATGTAGCTAGCTGTGCAATTTTAGTCACAGTTTCCGAATCGCTATTAGGAAATTACACTAAATCAGAGTGAACGCCTCGCTAGTGCCGATCACTCCAGAAACGACACCCATATCAATTGTGTTATTTATTACGAAGTTTTAGTTTGAAAGTCACTCATTAAGCGGGATTGTGCGGAAAGTAATTGATGTGCGCTGGCAGGCGAGACACTTCCACATTTGCCACGTTCATAATCATTCCGTATTTGGAGGGAGCGAATGTACGAGAGGGAGCGTCATATTAAGGGCATCCCTGCAGGATATAAGAAGGAGACAGATGAACATAAATTAGCTGTGTGTAAAACAGGCAGTGTTTGTAATCTCGCAACGTAATTGGGCTCGCTGGTTTGCCAGAGACATATGACACGAAAGAAATGACAGTCTTCATTTATCTTCTTTATTGCTGTGGAATGCGTTGGCAGTGCGAGACTAGTCCTGGTCCAGAGGAAGGAAATGTTATGTTGCGGAAGTCAGCGTCAACAACAACCCACGTTGCAGACACAGAATCAGACCATTCACGTGGTGTGACTCAGCTAAACAGATCATTAGGGGCAGTGAGCTCGCTGGCAGATCTCACTAAAGACTCACACGAAAGGTGAGCGTTCATGCCTAGACTTCACTGGCCTAAATGACTTCCTCCTATAGTTCCCCCACTTTCTTCTTGCCGCCCACACTTCAGCTTCTGATCCACCTTCCTCTCGCTCCTGTTTTTAGCCTCTCGTTCTTATTCTCAACAGCCTATTAACTTGCACCTTTTTTCTCTCTTTCTCTTTGCTGTAAAAGAGTTAAAGGGCGAGAGATATAGGAGAAAGTCAAGAGGCGACCCAGTGCTACTGCATTACAGAGTAATTCAAAACGCTCTCTCCTAGTCACACGCTACATCACACACACATACAAAGAACTGCACTAAAAAGCCATCTATAAACATCCAGTTTTGTTGTTGTAGTAGATATGATCAAGCTTACACAGGATTTTTGCTAAAACTGACCCATTATTCACAAAGCTCTACACCCCTCCTCATCACACCCCTTGTGTTTACGAAATTGTTTTGCTAATTTGACTGTGGTTTCAAGTACCAGTGTGTACAGCTCAGCTCTGTTTACCGCTTTGAACCCGTTTAAATCCATTTCACAAATCAGATTGGTAAATGCAATAAAAGGGGTAAAATAAAAAAAACACAAAGATAAAGGATGACTGTAATGACTAATAAAAACTGTTGCTGTATCGGCTGCATTATTCTGATTTAGGATCCAAACATGAGTTTGAACTTTTGCACGTTTGTTAGATTGAAATGTTGCCTGTCATTTAAATTTAACATATGATAGTAATTATTTTGACAGCTTTAAAAATTTTAATGACTTGGGATATATACAACTATTACAATCAAATTAGATGAGTCTGTGAGTTACAGCAGTAGAGCTGAGCATACAGAAAATAATGATCTGCAGTTGTCATCACTGTAAATTATGGTCATAATAAACATTGAAAATTAGAAATTGAGGCTTTGAATTCGGAGCCAAGCCCAACCCCATGACAGTCATGAGATTAAAGCTGGCCTTGGGCAGCTGCCAACGCTTACATCCAAACACAGGTTTACTTTGATTAATTAGCTACAAATGTCATTAGCACGCTCAGTTCCTGTAATGAAACCATTGTAATTTTTGATTAACGGACATCACATATGGAGCAGTGCTGTTTTATTGGTGGAGAAACTGCAAAGTAAACAAGATGTGACTGGATGGCTGGTTCAGTAGAACCAGAAATAATGGGTATCTGACAAACACCAATACATATTATAGGTATAACTGGTTACAGTATCTTCACGCACACATGCACAAAACAGAAAGTGTTTTAAAGGTAGTATATATCAGATATATATTTTTACTGTAAATACACACAATACGAGTTCATAAAAGTGAAGTATTATGAAGTAAAACATTTTACAAAAATGCTGTTTAAAATAGCTTTATGTTCATGCAGAACATATTATGTCATGCATGTGAATTACGTTGTGGAAACATGGTACATTTTGTCTCATGACAGTAATACAGCTTAGCTGTTTAAGTACTGACTTATGACATGGCAGGACTGCTTAAATGAAGCAAACAAGTTATCATTTCATTCTGGCATATACTGTAGTAATTCTGCATGCAAGTATTGTTTCACAATGAAATACAGTCTCTTGAGAAATATGGAATTGGAGACTAAAAAGTTTAGAAACTCTCTGAATAATGAAGAAAAAGTAAATGCCTTGTGGCTTATGATACTCCAGACAGCAGAAATTAATTTTCTTAGCTACAATCCAAGAAATAAAGTAAAGTAAATAAACTGCTCTATGCTGGTGACAGAAATACCAAGTCAGTTACCATGAAATGGCAACAGCATGAGAAAGGTTCATAATAAAGATTTCTGGACCGTGAATTAAAAATCAGCCAGTGAATCTAGTGTAATTTGGTGAAATACAAATGTTTTATTCTTTATTACTTACGTGCATTGTTGACACTACTTAAATTCAACATATCAAATGTTCCACAACAAACCGTTTGTTATTTAATATCGATAGGATTGACGCAAAGCAATTGACACTTTACTATTCATTTAAGAGACTGCAAACCTCGTGTCTCCATCCTCAACTATGACAGGTTATATAGAAAGTCGGGCGTACCCCTTTAATAAGTATGCAACAAGCATGCACCGCGTATCAACCTTCGGGTCACGTGAGCAAACTAAGTAGTGCACACTAGGCTTGTAAGTACGAAATGGACAAGTGCAAGAGGGTTTCTCCTCACAGCAAACGCCTTTTAAAATGTCAACAAGCGCGTGTATCGCCGGAAAACTCAACAGATGAGTAAGGTATTGTACATGTAAGAGCGTTTTAAAGTATTAAGTTATAAATGTGTTTTCCAAACATTGTTTTTAAAAACTGTACAAAGACATTACATGATACAATAATAAATATGTGATTCATTTTTGTAAGGAGTACGTAACAAAATGTGCAAAATATAACAAACAACATACCTGATATAAACTCCACTACACTTCTCATCAGTGCTTCAGTCCATTATGGGTTTTAATGCGAATATCCGTTCATTTGACGCAAAAATGATGGATTCTCCGTAGTTTAACTTGATATTTCTTCAAAGATGATCATCGCCTTGGAAACGGCGCTTCACAAAACCCTGACAGGTGGTTTGTTTTAAATCAGCGTCGGATGCAGTTTTTAAACCGACCAAATCACGTGATATCAGTACAGGTGTTTTCTACTTAAAAGGCGCTGCGCAGATCTATTGGTATATGACAAGTACCGCGAGAACGATTCAGAAGCGCACAAAGCAGTCTGTTCTCGCGGTACTTTGATCGCTCTTGCGCATCTCTGCATACTCTGGTAATTCATTATGATTTATGGCTGCATACTTATCTTCAGCTGCTTTTATAATGAAATTACATTTCAGAAGGAATCTATAAATCGACAACTAATGCTACAAATGATTAAAAGACACTTAAACAAACAGTTATGTTATTAAATTATATTGTACATTACATTCATTACATTACATTGTACATTGTACATGTACATTACATAAGATCACACTGATTAAAGCAATTTTTGTAGTTGTTAGACATGTATTGACTGTGTATTTAATGTTTTAGAGTTTTCTTTTTTATCAGTTTTCATTTAAAAAAATTGCCCTTGACTCTGTCAAGGGCAGTTTCATGTATTTTTTCATACAAATATTATTTGTATGAATTTTACATTTTAGAGATTGTACTATTATGATTAGTATGCATATCAGGGTTATGCTGCTTTCCACTCAGGAATGAATCTGTGCCCTACACTGGCCTCCCCATTAAAATATCTGCACCACCATTGACCACAGAGCACTGTCCCATCACTCTGTCTTCACTGTTGTTCAAGCACTAAAGCTTTTTGTCGTTTTTGACAGAAAAGAACCTCACTGCATCATCTAAAGGCATGTTCTGTATAACAAGACACAACCCAGAAATAGATATTTTCATCTACCCGTGTTTTCTGAGATGGTATGAGAAAGAACAACGTGAAAGTTTTGACATATTTATTCAGTCAGTTTCCATTTTGTTGACATAGGCATTTCTCTGCACAAATCTGGTGGAGAGGTTTTATCCCCATTTATTATTTAAACCACTGCAGAAGTATATTCTAATAAGTAAACAGACTACAGACTTACCGGCTTTATGTATTTCTGTGCTAACTAGAAAGAATCTACAGTTGCAGTGACAATAAAGGTGTATTAATGCCTTGTCTCCTCTCTTTTCTGTCCCCTGCAGCTTCACTCTGATGTAGACAAAGGTGAGGGCAAAATAAAATATGTCCTCAATGGCGAGGGCGCATCCTCCATTTTCACCATTGATGAGAACACAGGCGACATACATGCCACTAAGCGTCTGGACCGAGAAGAACAAGCCTATTACACGCTTCGAGCTCAGGCAAGAGATCGCGCCACCAACCTGCCTGTTGAACCAGAGTCCGAATTTGTTATCAAAGTGCAGGATATTAATGACAATGAGCCCAAGTTTTTGGATGGCCCTTACAATGCTCAAGTACCAGAAATGTCTCCTGTTGGTAAGTGCTTTAAATTTGGTCATACAAATCTAATCACCAATGACACATATTATGTTTTATGATGGTTATGAGCTCTGTGCCTAAATCTATCAAGCTTCCTACTGCTCACACATACAGCCGTCTTCCAAGGACCATCATAGAACATCATAAGTGACTGATTTGGAATTGTCTGTGTGGGAAACGGCTCACAAAAATAGCTTTCCACCAATATAAGATCGTAGGAGGTGGCATAATTCAGATACCAACTTTTTGGAAGAACTTTCACGTCGAGCGTAAAGTATCTCTTTAAATGCCTGCTAGGTTTAGCTTATTTGTTTAGGTATTAAGAGAAAACCTAATCGCCTAAGGACAATGATATTCACATCGAACGTCCCCTATACAGGACAGTTTGACCATGCACAACATAGTGGCTGACAATCACACAAGCATTGACATGCTGTTTTAAAAGAGCAATTAACATGCTGGCTGCAAGTGTCTGTCCAATGCCGTGAACAAAGCCATTAGCCTCTGTGAATGCAAGCGACCCTTGTCCTCAGTGTCTGCTTTATAGATCCATTTAAATTCATTAGCAGTCAACCGGTGATGAATGGATTTGATTAACGAGAAAATGATTAATTTAATTTGGTAATTAAGAAACAGGAGATTGTTTGCAAGTGTGGGGACCACAACCTAACCCAGACACGTCTCCCTCATACCAGACCAGAGTGCAAATTTATAACATATGCCTTTATACTTTCATCCAATGTCTTTCTCATATATTGGAGTTTTTATTGATGTGTGTTTAAGGGATTCTTAACTGCCGTGACCACACGCCTGTGTCCCTGTCTGTAAATATAGCAGCCTGTTGAATCTGTCAAACCGAAAATGGTTTTGAGGAGGCACAAGGTTGCATGTAAAAACTAAATCACATCACGCCATCTGATAGAGTTGCACTCATTTGGCTCTGGTCCCTGTGGTTAGGAGTTGCCATGATACTACGTGTCTCCAGATGTTTGGGTTACGAATTTGACAACATCTGGGCCTGTCCCCAAATATCTTTTCTTCTTACAAGCAGATGCATTTAGGAATAATCTGCAATTTCTGAGGAACATCGCAGTCGAGACCGGCCTGTAACTTGTGTCAGGCCTGGCACCTTTAGCCATTTTACAGTTTAAAATCTGGGATAAAACCAGTAAAATCTGGGCAATATCAGTGAGATGATAAAGCAGTATTAAACATCTATTTGTGCTGCTATGTTTCAGTTCTCTAGGATTTCTGTGTGAGAATCATTGCTGTAGATGTCCATTTTCTGTCACTAAGCAAGAAACCTTGACTTTATTAGAAAGCTAGATTTTAAGTGTGTGGCTTTAGGTATGGTTGTTGTTTTTTTGCAAAGGTGCATGCCTTAATAAGTACTGAAGAGATGCACGTTTGTAAGTATCCAAGACAGGTTCAGAAATCCAAAATGTTACAAAAGTAAATGGAGCGTGCACAGTAAAAATGTACCATCTTTTTGCTGGAAGAGAGCAGTTGTTGAGCAATTTATACTGTTTTTTTCATGCCATGTTAAACTGATAAGCTGTATCAAATTTTAGGGCAATAACTAAATGAAGTTTAATTATTTTGATTGAAGTGTATGTCTGGTACCATTTTAACCGGATCGGGTGGTTGATTTGTTCCAGGCACGTCTGTGGTTGAGGTTAAGGCGACTGATGCAGACGACCCCACATATGGAAACAGTGCCAGAGTCATCTATAGCATCCTTGAGGGACAGCCGTATTTCTCAGTGGAACCTAAAACAGGTACGGTAGACACAAGTTGAGAATATGTTCATGTTTCTGCAAAAAATTACTGGCCTAAAATTATTTAACTTAAACGTTTGCACCACCAGCAACAGTCAAAGCTATGAAGTACGGAGATTTGTTTTTCATTCAGCTCTTTGGGTCAACAGTATGCAATTAGTGTCTATTTGCTGTTTATTCAGAAGTGGGGTTTGATTTAATCATAAATGGAATAGGTTTGTAAAGGAAGAAAATAAACGCACGCCTTCCGTTTTGCAGACTTGAGTGACATTGCTGACATGGTAACCACTAGTTTCTTTAATGGGAACATGGAAATATCAAGAGACTAGTGTTTTGATTGACTCACTTTAAGATGGAAAAAGTTGATGGGACTTGTGATGAAGTTACTGGCACACATTACCACTTGATTACAGAGAATGAAATCCTTAATGTAATCAGCTCTCCAGCTGTAACTGAGGTCATTTTCACATATGGACTCAATCAACGGGCTAAATTACAAACCCTGATTAAACTTTTTCTCCCTTTTCTTTTAAAGTCTAGGTCTAATTTTAGAGATTCCACCGCAACGTGTCTGAGAAAATGATGCGAGATACAGCAAATAGCAGCACGTATCGATTAGGATTTATCACAGCTGCTTGTGCGCTAAAGGAAAGATGTACTATTTAATCAATCTTGGGTGTGCAAAGCAATGATAATTCCAAAACTAACAATGGTTTGGGGAGGAAATTGATTTTAAAGTTCTGCACCGGCTCCAGTGAATTTTACTCATCGATGAGAGATGTATTATGATATGGACTAACAAATCTGGAAAAGGTCCTTGCTATTGGGAGATTACAAAATGGTAATCCTATTTTAATTGATGCACACTCCATCTCCTTAAAATGCAGAGGGGACAGCGATTCATTCTGTAATCTAGCTGCATTTTCACAGCTCCTACTGGCAAGGACATTGCCATTAAACTGTGCGATGCATTACGTGCGTCAACACTGAACAATAGGATGTGCTGTAAAACAGACACTGTAATACACTTTTGTGTACAGGCATCGTGAGGACGGCTCTGCCCAACATGGATCGAGAAGCACGGGACCAGTATCTGCTGGTCATCCAAGCCAAAGACATGGTGGGCCAGATGGGAGGACTCTCGGGCACCACATCGGTGACAGTCATGCTGTCGGATGTTAACGACAATCCACCCCGCTTCTCACGGAGTACGGTTTTATTACCAGCTATAAAACAAATGTGGACCTGATCCGTCATTAATGCACGTTGTCACTTTGGTTAATTTGCATTAATTAAAGTAATCTGAGAAGCTTAATGACTCGGGCTGATCTTGTATTATACAGATCAAGCGCTCGTCGTAGCCGCTGTGCAATTACCAAGTAGATCTTCTGAAATGCAAAAGAAGAGAAATGTAAAGTCTTCCTTTATAATAGAGGATTTTTTTAGATCACCGTCACAGTCATTTCCTTCCCTATTTTTAGCAGCGTGATAACATCATCACCACCAGCATATGTCTGCGAGTGTGTAGAATGAGCATGCAGAGCTTAGGCCGCTGTATCTGTAGAGTGGCTTTACCTGCCACAGAGCAGAGAGATACATTATTAGCCAGACTCTAACAGCTGGGTGATAAGAACGGAAAAAAGAGAAATAGCATCATCAATAATCTCTGTGTGTGGGTGTGTGTGTTTGCCGGCCCTCTTTTGCAGAATCCTATCAGTTTGCTGTGCCTGAATCCCTGCCTGTGGCATCGGTGGTGGCCAAGATAAAAGCCTTGGATTCTGACATCGGACCAAATGCTGAGATGGACTACAGAATTATAGAGGGCGACGGCCTTGGGGTGTTCAGGGTCGCGCCAGACAAAGATACCCAGGATGGAGTCATAACTCTGCAGAAGGTATGCCAGAGACAATCCAAACCTTATATGTTTTTCGGCCCTTTCTATGACAGCATATAAATGAGGGTGAATGCTGTGCTCGGTGTCGCCCGGTCTAAACAAACACTGCAATCCAGACATTAGCCTTGAAAAATATAGGCTCCAAATGTCTGAGACCACAGTGCAAATTTAGAATTCAAATCTAATTTAGACCTGGAAGTAAACATTTTAGGATATGACATAAATTATGGAAAATAACTGAATTAAGTGACATTGCAATAAAAGTAAAAACTATTTTTACTACGTGTTTTGTATATAACAGTAGTGGAAGTGATGCAGTCACTTTCATCTTTTTGCAGTAGCAATTAGTGAGGAAGGTCAAAGGTCAATCACGAGGCAGCATATACAGAAGACGGTAAAACTCAAATTAAGACCCCTTGGATTTTCGACGTGGAAATTTACTCATTGCCTGCTGCATGCCTTAATGGTTAGCATCCTGTTGCTGTCATGCCCATAATAATGAAGGGCTTCTAACAGCTGATCATGACCCATTTCAAGACCTCTATCCCACCCACATCGGACCCCTGACATTCGCTTACAGGCAAAGCAATCTATTATGAGTAACGTTTCTGTTGAATTCATTGTTTATTGACAAGCTGACTGAGCGTTGTCAGATACAGTGAACATTCTGCTCTTGTTTAATCGTTGTCCCTCACTGGACCTCACAAACTGTCACCCGGGTGACCCTTTGGTACATGTCCGCAGCCCTCTAGTCTTCATACTGTTGACTCTTAAATTGGTTGCCAGGCACCCCAGCAACCACATCATCAAGTATACAGATGACATCTCAGTGCTAGGGCTCATCAACAACAATGATGAGATCGCATGCAGAGAGGAGATGAGAGACCTTGAAATATGGTGTGTAGTCAACAACTATCTCTTAATGTCAACATGACAAAAGAGATAATTGTTGACTTCAGGAAATCATCAGTGTTTGGAAACTGCTCTTCCTCTGGCTGGAAGCCCCCGCCGTGAAGACTGCTCAGCATGTCACTTCCCCGTGAGCAGCGTATAAAGCAAGTCTGTAACAGCATGGAGGACAATATTTTGGCCTTCAGCCTTTTGCCCTTATCCCCTCCTGGGAGGGAACTCAAAATGTTCCCTTCTGAACCATGAGACTCAAAAATTTTCTTTCCACATTCAATCAGGATACTAAACAGCTTTGCCTTAATACCTAGACACCTCCTCCCTCTTTTGTTGGACACAGATGTTTGTACTTGTGGTGCAATATTCAGTGTCATATTGTGCATAATGTTTCATTTCTACTATCATAAATTGTGTTTCTATCGTATTATACTTTATATTTTGTTAATATAGTATTTTGTTATTTGTGACATGCAATGATATGTCTTGTGTTAAGTGTGGACTGTACTTAAGGACACATAATTGTCACATACATTAAAGGGATAGCTCACCCAAAAATAAAACATTCTGTTATCATTTATTTACCCTCATGTCATGCAAAACCGGTATATGACTTTATTCTGTGCAACACAAAAAATATATTTTGAGAAATGTGTTAGTGGGTTTTATCTATATAATGGAAGTCAATGTTGTTTGTTTACCAACACTCTTCAAAATATCTAATTCAGCATTATTGCTTTAGAAAAAGGATACAGTTGATTTAAAACACATTGATCTTTGGTGTCAAACTACAATAAACTTAAATTTTCTGAGATATAGTCTTCGTGACAACATCCCCGTATGAAAACTCGGGGATAATTCCTTTACAACGTCTAATATTTGTGGTTTTCAGGGAAACTACATTTTATTTCTTTCTCTACCATATACAGTACAATTGACAATTAACTGACTTTGACTTCTCATTTTAAAGCCACAGTTAAATGTGCTGGATTTGGTTGTACCCTTAGGGATGTTATGTATTGTCAGTGATATGAAGCAGGCACAGAAGGTAGTTTTCAATGCACTGCATATTACCGCAGACAGGAGTGATAAATGACTATATGAGAAAGTATTCCACAAGACATTTTTAACATCATGTATCTCTGTCTTAAAATCAATGTACTGCTTTGACACTGTTCTTTTCATGTCCTGTCAATCGATAGTAATGCTTAAATGAAATATGAGAGTTTAAGGGAGAGCATCAAGGTTTCTCGGACACATTATGTATACACACGTCGCAGGGACGTGTGCTTTGTTTTTGCGACTTGCCTGAATGCTTATCGCAGACACTGTGTCCTTGTATACTAATTCGAAACAAACTCTTCAAACGCTCCTTTTTTTGCTGTTTACCTTAGAATCTCGACTTTGAGACAAAGTCAAGCTACACTCTGAAAATTGAGGCGTCCAACAGGAACATAGATCCACGCTTCTTGTCTCAAGGACCATTCAGCGATACGGCAATGGTGAGACTGACTGTGGAGAATGTAGATGAGCCTCCTATTTTCTCCTCTCCGCTCAGTAAAATGGTCATCTCTGAAGCTGCTAAAGTGGGAACAATTATAGGGACCGTCTCTGCGCTGGACCCGGATTCCACCAACAGCCCCATTAGGTAGGAAAGGGTCTACATGGTGTTTTACAGCACAGTGATGCTGTTTTTATGAAGGCGAGATTACATTCTTGAGAAAGACTAAAGGATTAAAGCATAAAACCTTAATTGTCTCGCAGACAATTTTCACTTCTGTTTTATTAGCTCAATATGCTGGTGCATTGCACCGCTAATGTCAGAGCCTTTCGTGACACAATTATTGCATTTAATTATTTCCTTTGCTTATAGAGGAGTGGATGTAAATGTTAATTTGCAAATGAGTTGTGGACTCAGGTGTTTCTGCTAGGAGACAAATGTTCATAATTAACATTTGCTAGTTGCCGGTAGAAAAAAAATCAGATTGCTGGCTTGGGATTCTTACTCTCAACAATAGCTTTAGGCTACATCTATAAGACTTGTTAAAAGTGAAATCTTCCCTGTTGTTTTGACTTTGTCATGTTTTTCCACAGGTATTCGATAGATAGAAACACAGACCTGGAGCGATTTTTCAACATCGATGGTTCAACAGGGGTCATCAGCACAGCTAAAGCATTAGACCGAGAAGCCAATGCTGTACACAACATCACCATCCTCGCTATTGAAAGTTGTGAGTGAACTCCTAATCAAATAATTTCCAGAGTGATAAAGCTATTACCGTTACTGTTATGATCTGAAGGTCTCTGGGACATCTGTGAAGGTTACACGTACAATAAGTATGTTTGTCTCCTGAAAAGAAGAAAAGAATAAAAAATATGATGTGTGAAAGAGATTTAATTTAAGTATATATGCTGCAGTGTTCTTTATGGTATGGAACAAGGTCTATCCGTTAATTTGTCCTTCGTAAATGGGCCATTCAGACATACTTTTATACTGAAAGATAGTCTTCTCGCTTTTAATTTCATTTCATATTGTAGAGCTTCGAGCAGCTGTGTTTCGCTTTTTGCAATCCAAAATTCTATTAGAATGAAATCCTTCAAACTGTAATGAGAGATAAAATTGAAGCCTCCCCAGCAATTTCCCAATGAATGTCATTATCCCAAGGCTAGCAGGCTTTGCTTGGGCTAACATTTAGCATTATTCTGAAGTGATCAATTTTTCAAACCGTGTGCTGTGAGCATGTGTTGTGCTGTCGTACAGCTGCGAGTTCTGTACAGATGATAGCGCAAGTCTTCAATCTGTGTGAATGCTCTAGCCAGGCTACGAACAGATGCCGCGCCACTAAGGTGACCCCCATCCGCTGGCACCTTCGTGTTGTTTGATCGAGCCTTGTCCTGATTGTAGCCGATGGCCAGAACTGAAGCTCTCACATACTGCAAGGTTTTCACCACAACCTTTGTTTCGTTTCTCTCGGTCACAGATGTAACCGTGTTGACTTGAATGATGGAGGAGAATAATATTCTCATTGGATAAACTCTTAACCCATATTCACAAATGTGGACACTCCTAACCAAAGTTTGCAGATTTACCCCAGTGGACAATCAGTCTAGTGTCTGAAATGGGTTTTGGCAGAGAAGATTGAATTGTCCTTTTCTATTTGCTTGTAAGAATGAGACGGGGAACCCTAAAGGTAGCTTCAAGTCATTCGTCTTTAGGCGGTGTTGGGTAAGGAGCTAATGGTTTTGATAATCATAAGGGAGGAAATCTCAATTTTTGAAAATGGATTTTTGTAGATTGTGAGGGCAACGATATTTGAAAGGGGCATCTGAATACGGCTGCCGTGCGTGCCGGGATCTCTTTTCTGGTCAATAATTTACAACCCATTACATTTGTGACTGCACTTAACATGCCGAATTACAAGTCTATGCCCGGAGGCGTCGATTGTGACATTATAGTCATCGCAACGACAGTGTGCTTAATGGTCACTGTCCGTGGCACATCGACTCTGAGGTAACTTATCACCCGTTTTATTGTTTAGAACATTGTAAAGCCGGTTATGATATGAATCTGGCGGTGGCAGGCTGCCTGGAATTCTCTCGTACCCTAAAAACTCATATTAATACATGAATTAGATCAAACCGAGCTTTGTTTCTCTTTCCATGGCTGCAACTCAGCATGTTGCCTGCAGGTGTGTAAGCTACACTGGCAGATGGGCTCTATATATCTTTGGCTGAAGAATCTGGGAGACATATATTTACTGGCACGGGTTTTTGTTGTGCATTTTGCTTAATCCTGAACAGTTTTTGGTAGATAGTTGCGTAGAGCTAGTGTAGCACATACAATAAATCATGGCGTTTTCATTGAAAATCAACTCAGAATGAGCCAGCATATTTCCAGTCCGCTGCCCGCTGTGTGTTCACACCTGCAGAATTGATTTATTTGTGCTCTCCATCAACTTGTTTGGCCGAAGACCACATTTCGTTCTCCTCAATGCCCTTACTGTCTTCCGTGCCAAAATTATGATGGGCTGAACGACAGGAAAATGCATGAAGAATTTTGTCAAACCATATCGATAAACACAGCCAGGATGCTCTTAAATGTTGTTGATGTATCGATCTTGTAGCGGCCCACAAAGAATGTGAGAATGTACTAGAAAACAGCAGTGAGCCCACTGAAAGAAGACTAGCAGCTGTGTATGTTCTGCTTGACTAGAGGGAGTGTGCCCTCAACAGGTGTTTAGTGTTGGCTTGTGCTTAAATAGAAGTACCATCTGAGTTATCTACATTGCATAGTTACACAACAAAAATAACCCCACACCCTCTCGCAGCCTGTTAATTTGTTGATTGCCAAATGCCGCTTGTCTCATTGTCTGGTTGATAAAATCATCCTATTGCTAACAGTAGAAAAATTTATCATATGTGCATTTGGCCTAACCCTAAGTATACACATAAAAATGCACTATCCAAACTACACTTGTTTTAATTTTTAGATATTTAAAAGGAAGTTTTATAAATAACAATAAAATGAACATTACTTTTTTGTTTTATGTTTATTGTTATGAACATTTGTCAAATATTTAATATTAAGTCTTATACCTTTTCATCAATATATAGTTTGTCATAGATTAAAATTCAACTATGAAATGTTAAAGTGAATAGTGAAATAACCAAAGTGACCACAGTTAACAGGTTAATGTACAGCCATGTGTGTATGTACATTAGCTGTGCATGTGCAATGTAGAACTGCCTTATTTGTTCCGTTTTTTTTTCTTGTCACTTGCCAGCGTGTGTCTGCTGTATCAGATTGAATTGCTGATACATGGTATAGTGTTGCAATTGGCTTATTTATTTTGACAGCTCAAATTTGATTCGAAGTCACATCAAAATCTATTGCTTGTATTGCATCAGTAAATTTCCTAGTCCTTTTATGGCCCTTTAGAATCATGGGAACACTAAGCAAAAAAATACAAAATCAAACCGTTAATTCCACGTTTCACTTCAAAGTCTGTGTTGCATCTGTCATAGTAGCTTTCATCGGGAAAACAGTTACTCATTTAATCTAAGGCTTCGTTTCTTGTACAAAATGGTCTAATTGGTCATCTTCAGATATAATGCTTTGCTCGATAGTTCGTTTTATCCTAAAATAAGTTTTTATTTTTAGTGCAGTAGGAGTTTAGGTTATGAACAGCAGGCCAATTAAACTTATGAAATAATTGCAGCTTAACACAAAATACTGACTTAAAGGACCAGTTTATCGAAATTAAAATGAAGTCATTATTTAGTTAATGACTCTTATGACATTCCAGACCTGCTGTAAACACAGAAAAGGTCTGTTTCACACGTTTTTGTAAGCAGTGAATATTTATTTTGCACCTATAATAACAGTTACAGCGTTCACACAGCAGTGGCACAGCAGTCTAGTTTTGCTGCGCTGCTCACACTCTTTAAATGATGCTGCGCTGTTGATGACCATAATGAATGAATTGACATGAAAAAATTTGCACGTGCCCTGAAAAAGCATACAATCTTTGTCTAGTGTCCTAGTATATGAATTTTAAGCATGTTAGAAAACAAACAGCATATTAATGCAATACTGCCCAGAGGTAAAATTGTACAGAACAAATGAAAAATATTTTAATTATAGCTTAATTCCAAGTCTGGTTCTATAATTTAATACTGTAGTATTATCATGTATAGGCTCAAAATCTGTCAACCAATCGCAGTTGAGTATACATTGGTATATTAAGAATAATAAGAAAGTATATTAAAAAGTATATTAAGAAAGCAGTGGATGCCACAAAACTGATTGTGGAAAAACACAGGATCTATGACCCATAAAATATTTTTATAAAGAATCATTAACAAAGGCCAAAGCGTGGGATGTAGTAGCTTTGGCAGATGGTAAGTTAACTTTTAGATTTATTTAAATATTTTGGATATGTGTCCTTTTTTTAATCTGAGGAAAGAACTAAACAATGAAAAGTTTTTGCTGGTGTTTAAATGCAAAGTAATATTGTTATTCAATAGTGTGTAATTACTAATATGAAGCGCTTACACAATGTGTGAAAGTATAAAGAGAATCTTCTGCTGCTGTAGTTTTGCAGTACATGTGTATAGCAAGACGACAAGTCTGTTTTTAATGATAGTTCAAAGTGACCAGACTGTCATGCTCCTAAAAAGCACTATCAAAACATCACAGAAGTAGTTCGTGGATCCATGTTTGAACATCTCTGAAGTCATAAGATAAATTTCAGTCAGTTTATCACTCAAAGCTAAGTCATAGTTACTGGTAATCTTCACCTCTGGCGCGGCTGTCAAATCAAATGAGGCGCAGACATCAAACATCAAAGGTCATTGGCTCTTGAGTGTCTCAAAACGTCAAACCTGCACTATATACACAATTATCCTTCTTTTGTGTGTGTGGGTGTTTCATGAAATAAAAAGGACAGCATATATAGCCTTTGAATGACATAATAAAAGAAATGTGTAGGTGAACTGCTCCTTTAATAATTTCACGAGCAGGCGAAACAGTTGCATGAGAAAAGAAATCTCAGAGCAACCAAGTCGATGACTTTTGTCACAGCACACAATTAAATAAATGTTTTGGGTGAGTTAATGTCTATATGTTTCTTTCTCTATCTTGTTTATTGAAATGTATACTGTTTCTTTGTGATTTCAGTGGATCCGTCACAGGTGGGCAAAGGTGTGGCTCTAATCACAGTGATGGACATCAATGACAATGCCCCAGTCTTTGCCATAGAGTATGAAACCTACTTGTGTGAAAGTGCTGGACCAGGACAGGTATTGTAGCTCTTTTTGCTGTAACATAGAGGCTTTTATATCAAATGTGAAATGTGCTATAAACTGAGTATGCATGTCTGCTGAGAGCAGCTACTAAATTATAATAACCATTTTTGCAATGCAGCGTTCTGCTGTGAAGGGTTTGAACCAAGGTTATAATACTGCAAATTGTATTTCAATAAATTAACCTTGATTTTTATAATACTTGGATGTATCTTTGATATTCTGCAGCAGAAAAGCCAACAGGAAAGATTCTGGACATCAGTGGTGATTCAGAGCCATTTAAAGAGTTTAGAGAGAGACAGATGGACAAAATTACAGCAACAGGATTCTTGTGGCTTTCTGCTGCAGATCACTTTAATCAGGGGATCAAACCATTGTGTGCTCATGTGGAAAAAGCCCTCCACTGATGCAAATGAGACAGAGGTGACCGTGGCATGAAATTGGTTTGTTGGGGAGCGCGGCGTTGTGTCAAGTAGCCAATATGAGGTCCTGCAGCAGCCAATTGCAGAAGGCACACAAACAAACAGTTCAGTCATTTTGAAATGTCCTGATTCAGACACGTTTTCTGTCACGTTCATATTTTGCCGTTTGTCAGGATGTCATTATTAAGATGAATGTCACGTAATAAACATTGTATGACTGCGTGGAGGAAACGCTGTGCAGCTTTGTTCTATCCTAATGAAATGTGAAAAGGCGCTGACAAATTTTGTTACATGATGTATAATTCATCCAGAAAATTCTTTTAATGGAAAATTATGTTCTTTATCGAATCTAATTTAATACGATAGTCAAACCCTACTTAGTAACTGTAATCGGTTAATTTACATCTTTTGACAGACGGCGTGTGTATTTAGTGGAGAATTAATAGTTTTGCTTTGGCAGAGCTGTTTGAAATTCCTGCTCATTACTGTATAATGTTATTATTAGCGTATCAGAAATTGACTTGATCTAATCAGTTATTTTGGGAGCAGTGAAGGGATAATAAAAGATGTTTTTCTTTTTCCTTGAAAAAAATAATGTCTCCCACAAGAGCCCTCAAAACAAAGAGAGAACAAAACAAGGCTGCAGGGTCTACTGAGCGTGAGATACAATCCCCTGTTGGAACATCATTGTCTGTGCCATAACAATTAGTCCTGGCCTGCCCGTGTCCCAGAGTCACAGTGAATCATGTTTGTTTTGCCTAAGTGAAAAGGTGCCGGTGGTCTCCTTTTACCAATGCTATCTCAGCCTTGAAACGCATTACTGAAGTCCCTCAAGACTCTGTATGTGTTTTGGACACCATCACTAACTTTCAAACCCTCTCTTGTATTGGAGGCTAAATTACTTTCTCGCCTCTCTGAGGAACAGTGGATTGGTCTCAGCTTTTCTGAATAGAGATGAAAGCCCCTGTATGTTTTTATAATCATTTAGCTTCCCGAGTGACTCACGCTCGCCTCTGTATCTATAAACATGGGGCCACTTGAGCGATAGTCAAACGGCGTCTCAATAACACGGCTCTCTCCTGCGAGTCTTAGCGCGACGAATCTGTCCTTATCACAGCCCTTAAACCTCTGTACCTGTAGCAAAGAGGCTCTCAGACATCCTGGAGTGCTTGCTGAGGAGAAATCTGTAAGTCAAAGCTTTTGAATGAGCTGTTAGACGAGGCATTTTGATCAGATAGATGTATGCAGCGAGACACAATATCATCAACAAACAGCGGTGACACTTTCACGTTCTTTGTCACTTCTGTGCCATGCAAAACAGTTGTGAATGCTGTTTGCCGATTTGCGTCTGAGGGAAAATAAGCTCTATTTTGTTACAATGTCTACGGGTGTATATCCACATCGTTGTGTCTCATCTGCACATTTGTATATTTAGTGCTTCACACCTGCTCCATCAAGACGCCAGCCTTCCTGAAAGAGAGCGAGCCCTTGAATTTGAATGAACCTGTCGGAAGTGCCAGGGGTAAAAGCGAATTATTGCATATGTTTGCACGGTAAACCTGTTACGAAGTGAGGTTTTCAAGAAAATTCAATCGTTTTTTCTCAGCTGTCATTGATAGTAGGGCTTTTATACACATTTTTCAAATTAAATAGCCAATGGGTCGTCTAGTTGACCTCACTAATCTGCTAGTTGACCATCGTGACCTATCCCGTATAGGTGGGGGTAAGATGAGTTAGCGGGAAATTTCCGCATCATTGCATCCGAGTCTAAAACAGATGGCTTGTCGAAAGAGGTCCCCAGATCCCCATCCAACAAGTGCCTGTAATGGGGTCACACCAAACGCATGTCTTCACCTTCTCATTCCAGCTCGGAGCTTTTTCCTCAGTGTCCTTGGTTTCTCTTTTGTTCCTAATATGACTTTTCAAATTTAATAGAAGCTTAATACGAATGGAAGCTGCGGTCTCTAAATGAGCCAGGTGATTTGTTACAGGTGATTTAGCAGATTAGATTATGAGGAGTGAGTGTTTTCCCAGGGGTTCTTTATCTCTTTAAGGTCGTCTATATTCTGCCTTGTCTCTCTATGCCTCAGAGACGCGGTCAGCAGAGACGCGACTGAGCCACCGTGAACATTTCTCTTTCACTGTCTGTGAGCTCAGATGGCACACGAGAGATTCTTTTCCCTCCAGCCAATTTTTACATGCAAAAGAGAGTAAATCTCCTTTTTTTTTACGTCTTCAGGGTTGGTTTCCACGTCTTCAGGGTTGGTAAATGAAAACTCACATTTGTTTAAAACCTCAGATACACTGCCTTGGCAAGATGTTCTTATTAGTTTTAAATGAACTCGTTGCATTGTTGATTTTATCAATACACTTTGCATTCGTCTTAATGGACTACCTGTAATTCATTTCGTCACAGTTTCCTGTAATCTGCACTGAAGGAACATCCTCGCCTCTCGTGTCATTCAGGCAGCAGGAGTTTTTAATAGTGCAGAGTTTTACGATTTAAAAATATTTACAGATAAATTATAAATCCCTCATAGTTCCCATTGCCAAATAATCACTTAGCGTAAGTGGGGGAGGTGGCGTTAAATAAAGTAACCGAGAGGAGAATTATAGCGCTGAAAAACTCTCGCTTAGCACAAGGTCATATTGCTCCAGCAGACGAGAAGAAGAATCTGTTAGCTGTGGCTTCGCTGCATTTGCTTTTGCTCGGCCAGTGCAATGGGGTTTTAGAAGATTTTTCAAGCAGATTGAGTTTGTGCTGACTGTAGCCTGACGCTAGGGAAGAGCTGTGCACACAGTATTTAACCCAGCCAAAGCCCACAGATTAGGCCACAACAGTGTCAGGAGAATCGTCTTAGCGTACCACCTGATGGTTCGCCCTGATATTCATCTCTTAAACGCAGCACTTTGCCGTGCTTTAGGGTGGTTCGGTTTAGATTTAGGCCGGGATGGCCCTCTACTTTGCTAAATCCCTGGATACCGCATAAGCAGCGTCTATCGCAGATAGCTTAGCGACTTATTCTATCCTCTGAATGTTGTTTTCGGTCACCGTTTCAGAACCTAATGTGCAATTTGACATTGTCAAATGTGTGTTTTCATCCCTTGAATTCAGTTGATGGCTTGGAAATGTTCTGTAGTTTTGCATGAAATATTCAGGTTTGCGTATAATATGAAATATTCATCGCTGAACTGACACTGCGGTGGATTGAGCGGGAGATCTGTGGATTGATCTGTCATGAGTGAGGTACTGCTGTAGGGCGAGCCAGGATTGTTGTAAGACTTTTTTGTGTTGTTGTCATTTGCGTTGATGTTTGACATGTAAACATGTTATGCTGCAGATTGTCCTCCTAGAAATTTTCCATTTCATAAAACAAACCTGACAAGTTTCACCTTCTATTTTAGGCTGCTGTTGCCTACACAGGCGTAAGACTTCATCTTTTAAACTTTGTGTTATCTGCCCAACATGGCACAGTAAATACAACGTGCATATATACTGTATATTTATATGGAATATATATTTTACGTCAGGTATAGCAGTTAACAGTATAAAATAAACCACAATAAATTATAAACCTTGAATATAAATGGGTACAAACTAATGACAAGCTTGTCCCTGATTTGCCAAAACTACTAACCCATGTTATAATAATCTCATATTCCTGTTCTTTATTTCTTCTTTGACACCGTCTCAGGTCATTGAAACCATAAGTGCAGTGGATAGAGATGAACCGCCCAGCGGGCATCGCTTCTTCTTCTCCCTCACCGCCGAGACAGCCGGGAACATGAACTTCACTCTCAGAGACAATAAAGGTACGTGATTTCATTACGACTTTAAGAGTGTATAGCGAAGCCTTGAAACTCAGCTATTGCTTCTAATGAGATTAAGCACTGCTGTCATTCGATCTATTCATAAGAGGCATTTTACATATTTTCACTCGTTTCACTTTATATTACTCGTGTGAAGTCACGTACATCTGTCTTTTCTCTCTAGATAATACTGCTTCTATCCTGACCAAGCGGAGCGGGTTTCAGAGGAGAGAACAGGCTATGTATCGACTGCCTGTGTTGATAGTAGACAGTGGCACGCCGGCCCTGAGCAGCACTAACACGCTGTCTATACGAGTGTGTGACTGTGACTCTGATGGGACCCCGCAGTCGTGTGGCACTGAGGCCTTCATGCTGTCAGCGGGTCTCAGTACCGGAGCTCTCGTCGCCATCCTCGCCTGCATCATCACCCTGCTTGGTAGGAGATCAGTTGTGAAACCTTTTTAGTCAAAGGAAGACAATGATTAACAAGGCAGTTGAAACTAGCCAAAGTGCTAGTTTTCCACCATTTATTTGCTATTAAAAACATTACAAATGCATACAATATGACGTATTTCAGAGGGAAACAGAGTTGTTTGAATGTATTAAAGGGATAGTTCACCCGAAAATAATAAAATCTGTCATATTTATTTACCTACATGTTATTCAAAACTTTTTCTGTGGAACACAAAAGAAGATGTTATGAGAAATGTTTTAGGGGTTTTTATATCTATACAGTGGAAGCCACTGGCTAATGTGGTGGCTAATGTTGTTTGTTTTGCAACATTCTTTATAATGTCTTCTTTTGTGTTCTGCACAAGAAAGAAAGTCATATAGGGTTTGGAATGACATGAATAATTTCATTTTTGGGTGAACTATCCTTTTTGTTGGATTGAAGCTTATTGGCTTTAACCTGTTAACTGTTACCGTTCCTCAGGAAGAACACCTATGTTATGTCTCTTTTAACTTTAATCATGAGAAACTATAAATTAATGGTATGGACTCGAGATGAAATATTTGACAATTTTTCATAGCAATAAACATAAAAAATTTATGTTACTGTCATTTATAAAAATACTTAAAATGAAAAAATGTAAAAGACTTAAAAAATATCTAATATCTAAAAATGAAAAAATTGTAGTTGATGCATTTTCATGTGTATACTCAATTTCTCCGGTGACAGTTATCAGGTTAATGTTATTGGTTAATATTACTTTTTCACCGCCACATTGACAGGCACTGAAAATAAACTTGTTTGATAGGCTGCAATTCATGTTTTTTGAAAAAAGGCTGTAAAAAATAATTTCATAAGAATATTGTACAGTGATAAATTAGACACAGAAAAAAACAGGGACATTTATTAAGAGTGGAAATAGGGTGATTTTTATGTTCCATTTCAGCATCAGCCTTGAAATTTGATAGATTGGTTGCTAAATGCATCTTAATAACAAAGGCTGTTTGTTCAATCTACAGTATGTTATTGCTTTCTGAAATTTTTGTAAAGAGCCTTTATTGCCTGTCCTGACATTTCGCATGCAGCCGTTACTGCCGTTACTTTAGTAGTGCAGGCGCGACGACACCGCCAGCAGGAACACACGATGTGTACCGTGAAGTCCGCTTGGTCACAATTGACTTGTTTACCCTCTCCTGGGAGGCTGTTGGTGTGTCTGATTACTAGATTTGGAGTCTTATTAGCTGATTGTTTGATGACTGACCTCTACCCAATATGTACCATTCACTCTGTGTGATTGGTTGACTTGTGTGTCTTTGTGTTGATTTGTTGACCTGATGACTGCACAGAGGGAGTGAATGCAGTCCTGATGGTTGGATTGATTTCTTGATTATGCCATTGATAGGTTGTCTCTCAGGCTCGACCGGCGCAGAGGAGATCTGTCCGCAGACACTGCAATAGCTTGGCTTGCTGACAGATGTTGCCTCTGTCTTAAAAGAATTCTATTATTGGGACAAGGCGGGAATTTGTATGTGTACAAACATGGATTTTAGACACAGACGCCTTCATTGTTTGACTACTCTTTCATTTTCAGCGTGCACAGATGACAAATAAGCAAAAACTCTTTTTCTTTCTGCCTCCTTGGTGCTATTACAGTGAAGTATGAACTAGTTCATTTCTATCTCCATAGAGACGTTACAACTAAACTGTAGATGTGAAGTACGCCCCAGTGAAGCCAAATGCAATATGTTTTAATTTGAATAAAACACAACTATTGACCAATCAGAATAAAGGAATAATGAAGAAATAATAATTTGCCCCAAAAACTGTTCCATGCATTTTTATTTATTGTGTAGCATTGTGTATAGCTTAGAAACATGTTAGCATCAATTATGGACACATTCTATCTTAAATTTCGATAATTGCACTTCAGTCACTTGTATTGCCGGTATCTGCTCTCTAGACTTTACAGCAGAGCCTCTGTCAACAGATTCTTATGTAACCACGTTGTTTTCTATCAAAGTGAAGGAAAGAAGAGAGCATCTATCTGTCGCACTGAAGGCTCAGGTTGTGTCCTAATTAAGATTGACAGGCCTTGTGAGAAATTTCATCCTCACCGAACAGCACTGTTTGAAGTCAACAGTAGCAGACTTCCTCCTAGTGTGTTGATTGATCACAGGCTCTTAAGGATTTATCACGTAAATGTGAGCCCAGCTAACTTGTTAACGGCTCTAACCGATGTGAAATAGTCGTCCCTGTGTCGCGCGGATGCAGGGTTCTCCAGTAAAGCCGCCCCGCCCCTCTCCTTTCAAAGTACAAGAGTTGGATTAGACCAGTGCTGTGCCTGATCTGAGCAATGCAGTTATTTTTGGCAAAGAGAGCCCGGCCCCAGGGGCTCAAGACTGCTCACTCATGGTTGCGGGGAGGAGGAGAACGATGAGAACTGCTTCAGAGGAGGAGAGCCACGCAGGGAAAGAGATCTTTCTTTTTCTCCTTTTATCTTTTTCCGGAGTAATGAATCAACAAGCTTCCTGCCTGGCATCGCTTCAGTTATCAAAGCAACACTCATCCAAACCTGGCAGACGCTGAACGATAAACAAGCGCACGTCTGTTACGAGCGTTTTATTTATTTATTTGGTGTATTTCTATTTTACCTAACGACTTTCAAAATCACCTAACGACGTACAAGATCTGTTGCGTGCTTGTACGGTGTCATTATTGCAACATCGGAGTTATAAACCCGAAAGCTTGATAATAGCTCATAAAATATTTGATACAGAAAAAGCTAATCGAGTTCAGTTGGAGGGATCCAGACAGGCTTTTGTAGTAAACAAATGAGGTTTTACCAGCGTTAGTAATCGAAAGTCATCATGATGATAGTCGCTGTGTAGGACTCTGACGGCTGAAACAGTCTCATTACTCTACAGTCTTAGGTAGAGAAAAAGGTCAGGTAAGCCTAGGGCGCTCTGATACATTCTGCACAGGTCACATTTCAAAACACTGACATCACCTTTTGGGTCTCTGCTCAGCCAATCATGCTGCATCATGTCTTCTCTTCCAGGTGCACTTCCCTTATGGCCTCTGACAGCGCGAGTGGACGGCAGACAGTAATACTCATAAGGCGCCTTAAGGCGATGTGATATGCTGTTGCGTCACCCAGAATAAATCACATTTTATTTCGTAGATAATGTCGCTGGTGTGAAAACGCAGGACAGGCAGGTGTCATAAAGTACAAACACCTTGTGTTGGGCAGTGGCATAAATGTCAACAGCCTGATGAATCCGAGTATCGCCAGTATATCTTGATTAGTCTTCACTGCTCCGGCTATTGGCAGAGGATGAGATATGTGAGAGAGAGCGAGAGAGAGAGAGAGAGAGCGAATGAGAAAAAGAAGGGCAGTGCATAATCTAGCAGTCACTGCCTCATTCTTAAGAGGTCGATGGGAACGAGGCCCCCACAAAATATCCCACTTGTTGTTTAATTGATTCTGGATGACGGATTGTTTTCTCAATCCAATTACTGCAAATTGAGGATAATGTTAAATTGATCTGCTGCTCCCGTTGAACATCCATCTTGTGTCAAAACTGCACCGAGGCTAAATCAAGCCTTAAAGTGGGTGCAGTCTGTAACAGTTAAGACTTAAGACTCTGTATTAGATCCATATAACTCCTCGTAATCGTATAACAGCAGCTCAGAAAATCAAACCTCACATCTTTAAAGAGTTGTTTTGATTGCCGAGTTGCAGTCGCATTCGCGCCTTCTCCAATAAAACAATGCTTCACGTTCAATTACCTTTCTGCAAAATAGGCGTGTCTGCGTTAAACTTCAGCTTTGATTTTAAAAGAGAGATTCACTGCTTTCAGCTTGCAAGCAGTGTTAGAAACGCATCGTCTTCGTCCTAGAAAAGATTTAACGGTAAAAGCTGCATAAGCGCAGTATGTGCATATGTACAGTTTGACAACTTCTTTGTTCTTTTTTTCTGTGAAATGCAAAAGTTGTTGTTTGCTGAATGTTCACACTGTTCTCTTCCATACGATATTAAGTGAAAAAATACACAGTAACAGCAGTAACATACAGTAGAAATAGTCTATATGACTTGTTTTCCAAAGTCAATGCTATATAATTGCCTCTTGAGAAATATATCAGCCTTGAAATCATTTTTTTGACAGCCTTGGTCATTATTTAGTTCCCTTTTATTTAAAAAATGGCTTGTACATTTTGCTGTAAATAACTCCTTTTGTGTTCCAGCAAAAAAGTCAAGCGGGTTATTTTTAAAAACTAATTTTTGGATGAATGTTCGATTATTTGTTTCAATGTTCATTTTTTACTTCTTGGCACCAAAAACTCCCGTGTATGAGTGTTGTGCTTGAATGTAAGGTTGATATTGGCTTTAGTTTTGTTTATATCTTTCTCAGTGTGTATGTGTGTGTGTGTGTGTGTGTGTATATACAGTGATTATGACTGCACACGTGCAGCCGCTGCCTCATCGGCCCACTCGCCCAGCTTGTCTGCCCCTGCGAAACGACACCAGGCCCGAGGATGAAGTATGAGGCTTTGGCACCATATTTCACACTCGCTGTGGCAGGCCTGAAGGATGGATCATTAGACGTTTGCCTCCCTTTCCCCCCACTCTATCTTTCTCTCTCTCTCTCTCACTTCGGTCTGCTCCCACTTACACCTCCTCTTTCTCTCTCCTTGACTTCATCAGCTCCCCTCCAGCTTGGTTTGGCAGCCAAATACTCATATGCGGTATCTACACAAAAGGATAGACTCCCGTGGGAGGACTGTGTTGTGGCTGTACTGTAAGATCCTTCGCATTCATGGGTCTGAGTGCAGCAACACAGAATTGGTTTTGCATTTCACACAACACAAAAAATGGATTTATTTAACTTTTTTGTGCATGCGTCTTGCTATGCTCTTCATTTCTCACCATGCGCTCTTACTTTTCTCTCGTTCCTCTGACAGAAATCGTTCTTTCATGAAATATTTTTCAACGCATTATGTATCTGATCTGTGGTTTGAATCAGCAAGGCGCGTGTCTTTGTGTGATGTTGGTGCCTTGCCTTTTGTCGATTGTTTGGATGTTGTGTATATGGGTCTGTGTTGTCGGGCAGGGTGATATTTTCTGACTGACATATAATCTGGTTTTATTTTACACATACAGTAGGCATATGCAGCACTCATTAAAGGGATTTAGTGCTGGTCTTTCCAGAATAAGCTGCTTGTGTTAGGACGGGGGTGTGGAGGGATAAAGTGGCCGATAAAACCTCATATTTACAGCACATATACTGCCCTAAATCTTCCTGTTCATGCATTTATGTGTTTATCTCAACCTGTTTGCTTATATTCACACATGAAGAATGTGAAAGCAAGGAAACAGAAACTGCCATACGCTACATCGGAGCAGCACGTGTGTTTGGTTAAACGGCTTTACGGTTAATAATAACTGTAAACAATCACGTAGGATAAGATCAAATGAAACTGTAACTCCTTTGACACCTCCTGCTCCCAGGAACACCTCCCATGATGAAACATCTCCTGCTCCGAGTTTGACAGCAGTGTTATTAAAACCACTACAGCCCAATCTGATGAACTTATTGATAAAACTAATGTACCAGATCTGCCCTAATTGAACTGCTGAGATAATTCAGGTAATCTTTCATGTTGTGCGAAGACGCGTCAGGCCTCGAGGGTAACAGAAATGTTCTGTCGAGTGTAAAACAATGGGAAAGTCACATTTTCGCGGAGTGTCATAAATATTGTTGAGATATTGTCACGCTCAATCTGAGTTTGAATATCTTACTGTATGTTTTTCTTTATCTTGCAAGGAAGAAAGGGCTTTTTTTGTTTTGATGTGTGGTGTTTCTGCACCACTAGTGTCACCAAACGAAATTGCAAAAGTAATGACAGTTTTTAAACCGGTTTACCACACACTTGTCTGCCAAAGGTCGGACACCGAAGAAATCATGTTTTGAGCAGGCACAAAAAGCAATGTTAAGATTATAATAATGATTTCTAATTGAAACCTTTTTTCTATTTTGGATTTACAGTGCTGGTGCTGCTGATCGTGACGATGAGGAGGAGGAAGAAGGAGCCTCTCATCCTAGATGAAGACCGGGACGTGCGGGAAAACATAGTTCGCTATGACGACGAAGGCGGAGGAGAGGAAGACACAGAAGCCTTCGACATGGTGGCTTTGAGAAACCTCAACGTAGTGCGGGACAGCAAAACCCGGAGAGACGTCACCCCCGAGGTTCCCACCCTATACTGCTCCCGTCCCCCGCCTTACAAAATCACCCCCGACAACGGAATCTTCCGGGAGTTTATATGGGACCGGCTGAAGGATGCCGACGTCGACCCCTCGGCCCCTCCTTACGATTCCCTGCAGACGTATGCTTTCGAGGGCAGCGGCTCGGTAGCTGAGTCCCTCAGCTCTCTGGACTCCCTGAGCACGGACTCGGAGCAGAACTATGACTATCTGAGCGACTGGGGACCTCGCTTCAGGAAGCTGGCTGACCTGTACGGCCACGGCGACAGCAGCAATATATTCTCCTCCTAGCTGGGATTAAAATTCCTGCCAAGGTCTGCTCAATCAAGGGCATAATGGAAATGAACAATGATCAAGAGAGAACCACTGACTCATTGATGCTTGAAAGAGGAGAGAGGAAAAAAGGGACAGTCAATGCGCGGGGGGGATATATCTGCAGAGAGCAGCGGTTTTCATAAAGAACACACAGTGGAGATTCAACTTTGAAGCACTTCTATTTAAAATTGCTGTTAGATGCCAAGTCTAGACTTGGGGTGTGGTCACGAAATCTTAAAGAGAGGTCCTCGTGCCCAAGAGAATAGTGGACCGTGGGCTACAGGGCCATATGAGCTGGTCCAGGAATACCAATTGTGCAGAAGAGACATTGGTCCTCGTGATTATAAATGAGAACGGTGCCATACAGCACCGATCCTTAATAGATCAATGTTTCATCAGATGTTTCTATAACTCGCAGGTTCTTGGAAAAAATCTATATGAATCGAACAGCTAGGAACACCAATATCTTTTCCAAGCGTATTGCCTAGTGAGAAACTGCAAATGTTGCTTTGTAAAATATCCTTTTCGCATAGCTTCACATCCGTTATCTGGCCTTAGTTCCATACGACGTTACGGCTTAGCCGCATGGCTATCACGTTTTCTGAAATATCCTGCAGTTACGCTGACCAAAATACAACCCGTAGTGAATAGGCTGCGAAGTATTGAGCAGGACAGACCCGAGCGGATTTAATCATTGAAAATGTATAGTACTTGCCTTTCAGTTGAGGCTGTCAACCTGAGTTACTTAGAGATGTTATTTTGTAAGTTTGTAGAGAGAGCCCTTATGACAGTGAGCCTTTGAAAGGAAGTCTTTTGTATCAAGCCTATTCTTTTTCTGAATCCCTCAGTGAAAAACTTAAAGCAGCGACATGTTTTTGTAGTTCTCTATGCTGTCCTGTGTACAGTTTTTGCAGTGGTTCTTGCTGAATGTTGTGAGAGCTGTTTTATTTTATTTTATTTTATTTTTCAAAGCAGGCCTATTGTTCATATACGAGTGAGTTTGAGTGACTGTAACCGGGGAAAAAAAAGAATGTAAAGAAACTATCCTAAATAATAACTGGTGATGTGTAAACCAGTGTAAGGACAACTCTCAAATTAATACAGTATATTTAATGTTTAGCTGTTGTCCGACAGGTTATTATGATTTTAAATTGTAACAATATAAAATGACAGTAACGGTCTATGGTATTATACACATGCTAAATTCTAAAGCTGAGAAGACATTTTGTACAGATTTTTGTAATAAAGCAAATTACAGCACACAGCTTGCTGTGACAAACTCCTCATGTCTGCTTTCATTCATTCGGACAGCCAGACGGAGCATATTTTGATCTGTGCCGAATGTGGAGATCTTACTGGTAAATTGGCGGCGTTTGTTTGTGAAACAGGGTGGTTTGCACAGACATGATGTGTAATCAAGGCCAGTGTAGAGAGCCAACAGGGCCTTGAGTTTGATGAATGACACGAGGCTTGTCAGAGCATTTAAAAGGCCTCGGCTAAATTAGCCTTTGAGGCACTAGATTGATGATTCTGTTGGAGAACGCAGACATGCATCCAGAAATACGATCACATTTTAAACACAGGTAGACGGGGTGTGCGACGTGAAGCTTAGCCTATAAATTGTCACGCCCAGACCAGTTAGACACCAAAATGAGCGTGCTCCAACCAAACCTAGTCTCTCTCATACACAGCTTGATGTGCTTGGATGGCAATCTTTTCACTAAACTCCTTTTGCAGGCCGACCTACGCTATCACAGTGTGAGATATCTGCGATCTGTTCTGAGTCATGAAACGTTCCATTTTGGTTTCTTCCCCAGCAAACGTTGGCACTTGGATATTCACTGCAAACTGTTTTTTAGACGGCATACATGTCGGTGCAAACAATGCATCATCAATTTCATTTGAGATTTTTTTGAATGCTCATATTGTCACGTTGTTCATTACATAGTTTGGTATTAATAGACCTAAAGCTTGGGAACATAAAATATACTGTTGAAATTAAAAGTATGCCTTGGAAAAAGTCAAATGATTTGAAATATATTGAGTTACATTTTCTCATCCTTTAAATGGAGATTGTTTACCCTGCTGATAACGGATTTGGTTTTTAATTCTAGCGATAACGTGTCATTTTGTTTGTTTTACTAAAGGTAATGGAGACTGAGAATACTGTCTGTGATCATTAGAGAAAAGCTGCTATCAGAAAGCAAATGTAATTATTTGTTAACTGGCTTGCTAAATGAAAAATAAAAGGGCAATTGAAATCTCGTTTGACTTGGCACTAAGTAATAATAAATACAGTTTTAATTAAGCAAGTCACGGCAGCGAGCAGATAAAGCAAACAAAGGAGGTTGGGGTAACCCTATTATGTCTTCTTTTCACAGACATGAGGCACTATAACGTATATCAGAAGGGCTGAAAGTAAATGTAGCTGGTACTTTTATGAATCGATATGCGTTTGTTAGTTTGGTTACGTTTCTAAAAGGGTTGTTGTATGGTTTGGAACTTTGAGCGTTAATAAGACCTTCAAAGAAATGATCTCAAAGGGCACAGCATATGATATGAATGCTGGGCTCATTAGAGCTGGCGGGTTATGTGATTATGAAAACCAATGAAGTTTAATAAAACACACTGCCGCTCTTTTGCTATGACAAAATTATTCACTACGTCTCAAGTCTTTAACTTGCGAATCGTGAAGAAATAATCATAAAAACAGTTATGAGCAGAGAGCCTTCCTATCCTGTTTGTGTCTGTGTGATTCTACATCCTGTGTGATTCTACATACGAGTTATGTTTATTTTTAATGGCTTAACATTTATTTTGATTTGCTGCAATCTGAACACATTGACAATGGATGTTCTGGTATCTACTGTAAGTGGCCTTTGCTGTCTGAACAGAGGAGAAAGCTCAGCTATCTTTAGTCTAATCAATACACCCGATAGTTGACAGCTTTGTCTCATAGACTTGAGATGTACAGACATACAGTACCAGTCAAAAGTTTGGAAACAATTACTCACTGTTGTTTAGACTTTTTTTGCGCATTTTAGAATAGCAGGAAGTAACACAATTGTGAATTATGTAGTGACTAAAAGCATCCAATAAATGAACTGTTATATTTTAGCAGTCTCAGTTGTTAAACGTTGTCACCCTTGTCTAGATTTTGTAAAATCATACTCTTGGCATTTTCTCATCGAGCTTCTTGAGATCTTAACCTGAAAAGCTTTTTAAACAGCACTGAAGGAATTTCTATCTATGCTGGACTCTATGCTGATGAAAATGTTAGTTTTCTTATTAAAGAAATGAATATGTTGGCACAATTTAATTTTATTTTTATTGTCAATTGTGTCTAAACTGTTGACTGGTTATTGTATGTGCAAAGTTTGTAAAAAGAAAACCACCAATGACTTCAGTTTGAATAATGTGTTTTAATGTGAGTACAGAGCATTTTCACCAGCTGATTTAAAGAGGGATAATCATAACTTAAGTCCAATGGCTGATTACTTCTAATGAATATTACTCATAAAATGATTTCAGCACCACAAAAGTACTTCTTACATGCTTCTCTCTTGATTAAGATAATTTAACAAGCAGTTCTGTAATGACACTCAAGATGTCTGGCCTCAGTTAAACTCGGACTTAAAACGCTTACGACGTGTCTGCGCTCTCCAGCTATACTCGGCGCCCTCCTGGATTTTAAATCAGTTTGACAAGCACAAATGTCAGAGAAAGACTTTAGGAATATTGATAGGAAACTTAAACGGTCTGTTTGACCATTCTTGTTTGACTAAAATATGACGGCTTTGAGCTTTCCGTGAAAATTGCGGTCCATTTAGAAAATTAACAACATTAATAAAGTCTCCCCGACGGAACGGTAGAGCAGATTCCTGCTTATACGGTTCCCGATGAAACACTTATAAAGCTCGCGCTTCGGATTTACAGCTTTCATTACAGTAACGAGATGTTAGTGTGCGTGTTAATATATTGCCTGCCTTCCCAGTCCTTCTCGTTGCATGTCCACAACGGCGCGAGCGCTGCCAACGACACTCACGTTGCCATCGATTTCCTCTCTAAATTAAATATACGATTTTATGCATTTAACAAGATTGCTCCCAGAAAAATCCAATTACCGCTCCAAGCCAGTGGAAAACTCATTAAAAGAGCTTGGATAATTATGCAAGCAATGGTTGTTTTAAGCCAAAGGAAAGGCTAGCGAATGGTTTTGAAATGTTATGAAAACACTGGGGATCTTTACTTGATCGTCTCGTGTGTTTGAGAGCCCAAAATATTAATAAGAGGGATTGTGATAACAAAACAAACAACGGAGGGATGCAGAGAAAACTTTTTTAAAGGTTGCGAGGGTGTTCTGATCGATCATTTTAAAGAGCGCATCTTGAATTTGTATTCATAATGAGTCACGTCTAACGCCCGCCAAATGCAGAGCTGCCTGCATGCCCGAGACTTGTGTTTTCAAGTCATATATTGACATTCCTGGGGCTTTGTCCTCTGGGCTGAAGCTTTGGGTTGAATGTTGGCTCTGTGGCTTATTGTGTCTCGTGTATGTTTAATGTAGCAGTGCCATGCGTATATCTTGACATGGCTGAGTGTGCTTTTTATTTGCTTTGAACTGACCTTGGACTGCAATGGCTCTCTTTGAAGTGTTGATTCTGTCAAAATATAAAAATATACATACACAAAGAGAAACATAAAAAGCTTACCCTCTCTCGCTTTCTCTCTTGCTCTCTCTCTCAAGGGTTCAGTATACAACAATGTGCATTGTGATGGTTATATGTCAGAAAAAACACTTTGAGGAATATTTTGTATTTTTCTTTTTTGATCTTGAAATCTTGAAAGTGTTGTTTGCCACAAAAATGATTTTGTGGACCAAAATATTTTTGCAAAAACGAATTGCTTTCATTTGACAAGTAAAATATTGTTAAAATCTATTTATGATACATTTATATGTAACATTATTATGTTACATACTTAAATTTTTGTATTAAGGTTTTTGAAATGTAGGCAAAGAGTTGCTGTTTTATAGATCCAAAAATAAAATTGAATCACACCACTTTCCCAAAGTTACATTTTGTGTAATTTCCTTAAGAGGTTTATTCTAAAATGTGGAAAAATATGAATAAAAAAATAGTAAGTGGCCATAAGTGTGTGACCATGACATCTTTGCACACAGTTTAAGCCCTTTTCCCTTACATGCAGATTTGCTTGTTCAAATTTGTTGGATGATGTTTGTGCAGTGCATTGTTCAAACAGTGTGACAGATCCTCAGCTGGAGTGAGTTTATGGCTTTGACTGGGCCATTTCAGACAGTTTTTAGCCATTCGGATGTTAATTCTGCTCTGTTTGTATCCTGCTGAAATGCATTTTCCCCAAACATTATTTTTGTACTGGTTTACGATTGTGTTTTTCTACATTTTGCATCTATTATTCTCTTTGCTTCAACAAGATACCCAGTCCATCGATTTGCTGCATGATAGAACCCCTACCATACTTCACTGTAGGTATGCTGTTTGTGGAAGTGTGGGCAGTGTTAGATTAGCATCACACATATTGCTAGGAATTGTGGCTGAAAAGCTCTGAAATCATTTTACACTTAGCAACTGGATCATTATTATGTCTTCCATCCTGATTTCACTGGTTCCCTTTTGTGTGATGGTCTCTTTTGTGCCATGCGCCATGAGTGTTATGCAGAAATCATTATGGGTAGTTGAAATAAATATGTAAATGTGTCCTGTGGTGTGACAGCAAAAGTGTGGAAAAAATAGCATGAGAGCAATACAAATAGCATTTGAGATTTATCTTCATTGCTGGTGTTACAAACAGGATGAGAAATATCAAAAAATTTTGTATGTCACACCATATAGGACATTTGTCAATATCCTTAAATAACTGTTGTACATTGACTAACGCAGTCTGAGCTACTGGACATAGGTCCTTCATTATTTACTATAATATTTCGTATAAATTCTAATTAAATCTATATCTTATATTGTTAATTAAAACTAAAAGAATCCCATAGTTGTTGTCAGACATTTGCACATCTCTAGCCCAGCACAATATCACAGACTATTCTTGCTTTGAAAATAGCAGATCATTAACACATGCTTAAAAACACAGCTACTGATTATTGCTCTGCACTTGCCTTCTGATATTTTTTTCTCTCCGTCAATTGTTATGATCAAAATAGGGTGCTTGAGCAGAAATGGACAAAAAATCCTCCAACAAATCATGAGTAGGAGGACATAGCTGGGGGAGGGCATCACCCTGAGGGAAATGGAGAGCAATCAGACACACATAGAGCTATCAGCACCTCAATCTGCAGATTAGGACAGTCAGGCCTCAGGCTCCACAAGTTTAGGATAAGACAGACCCTCCACGCCTTTCTTAAGTGTCGGCAAATCAACTGTAAATTGGCACTCAGAAAATGAGTTCTCCAAGCCGCCAGAGCAAGACTAGTTTTCGAACCTCGTAAACTCTTGCAATTATTTTTAGAGATAGGTCGAATAGCCGCATAAGTTACAGAGTTTTGTTTAGACTCAAAGTTTTGGGCCAGCAGTGAAGCTTAAGAAAACCGTGTACTTCAGTACATCAAATCTGGATCACGGCTCATCTGATAAATGCGGTGAGAGGCTCTCAGTTAAAGCGAAGTCTTAAGTGCTCTATCTGCTTTGATACTCTGTCATCATTCTTCACCCAGATCTCTTCACTTTCCTTCCATTAAATGCTGCCACTTCATATCAAAAGCATGTCATTATACGATGCATCTTTTTGCATCTTTAAAAAGAAATGTTAAAAAGCTCCTCAATGTGCCTTATTACAAAACAGACCATTCTTTTGTGGAGAATATTATTAGGACGCCAGTGGAAAATGGGAATATTGTCGTACACCGCTTCACGTCGTATGTCCGAGCAGAGTTATAATTGTCCCTATCTTTTCCAGAAACTAAAATATAGTCTTTCTGTATCATATCCATTTTGTTTAAAACTGGCCCACCGGAAAGATAATCAAATGCCGTTTCAGTCATCCAGGGGGCGTTCTGCTGACTTTCACAGCTTTGTCCACAGGGACAACACCTCAAGGGCACAAGATATTTGGTAAACTCTGCTTGTACCCAGGGGTCTGAATGGCTTTCTGGAGGCTGGAACATTTAATGTTAATGAAGTTTGGAAAGAGATTGACCTGCATCCTTGATCACTGCGGCATCATTCATTCTGATTAGGGCACAGATCCACGGCATCCTCATCTAGGCTTCTCTGATGGATTAGTTAGTCAGACTGAAGCCTCCTACAGGAATTCAAAACCCTTACAGTTTAATCACCCTTAAAGCTGGTGGATGACAATATTTACGAATGGGCACACAACAGCAGACTGGACCCGTGGAGAGTAAATATCACAAATGAGGTCTTGTTAATGTCTCAGTAGTTTATTCTAGTCTTCAATGAGGTACATGACACTCTAAAAATGATGAGTTATCAATCCATGGTTGGGTCAAAAACGGACAACCAAACTGTTAGATTAAATTTTACCTAGAAAATGTCCACTATGGGTTAAAACAACCCAGCATTATGTATAACCCAATGGTTGGGTTTGTCCCTACCCTCCCTGATTAACCCAGCATTTTTAGAATTTAGAGAGTAGATGGAAAATGTTCATGTATCCTGCCTATCAGTCTCTTTTAGATGTTTCAAACTGGGCTCAAATTTGACACAATACTGAAGTGTGAATTCAATATTTTTAGTTTGACATGAATATGAGGTTAAGTGTTCCTGTAGCTCAAAGCATGGCTCAATTCCAGTGTCATAGGTTTTATTTTCAGGGAATTCATAGACTCATTATACAATCAACTTGGCTTTACAAGTCATTTTAACTTATTATTTTAAATTTTGGCCAGTGGCGAGTTGCCATAACTTGAAATTCTTTAATTTAATGATTTCAAAGAACTTTAAACTGTTAAAATGACTTATAAAGCCAAGCCTTGTGTTTTGTTGTGGGTTCAGTCTCAAGGATGTCACTTTGAATAAAAACACCTGTCAAATGCTGTCAAAACCTGTCAAAATGCAATTTTTATGAGCTGAGCTATGCTCTCCGTATCTTAGAAAAATGACTATGTGTGTCATATATTTAACATTATTTTCTTGAACCATTTTTGCATTTAATTTACAATAGGGTTGTATTTGTTAACATTAGTAAAACAAAGCTAATATAAATTAACAGCGAACAATACTAAGTATATTATTTTCAGCATTTACTAATACATATTTTAAATCAAAAGCTGTATCTGTTAACATTAGTGAATAAACAATGAACTAACTAACAACAACTGGCATTAACTAACATTAACAATGATGAATAAATGCTGAAACATTATATTTCCAATTGTTAGTTCATGTTTATGCAAATGAGAAATCTCCTAATCTTTAAAAGACCAACATCTAAAGCAATACATTTCCTCTGCGCGGATTGGAAGAAAGGCAGCACATGATACTCTTTATTAGATTTGTTGTGTAATTGGCAGAAATGAAAACCAGAGAAACCTTTCGACCGTGATGGTGTTTATTACTCCTAAACCGTACCTTGCATCTGCAGTGCTAAGTGACATTGTAAGAGACTGTTTGCAAAGTCACTTTCATTGGATTGCTATTGAAAAAACAGACAGTCCTTCATTAGCCCTCGGTGAGAATGAATATTGACTTTAATATACACTGTCCGATTTTTCCCTTCATCTTAGTGCCTGTCAGACTCGAGGGCTTTCTCACTGCTAAAGCTGAGCCGCACCAATCACGGCACTATTGTCTGGGAATGGGCTTCTGCTGTCAGACGATTGCTGCTCTGTTTATCATCCCTGAGCGGTTCTCTCCTCATAAACCACCATACAGGATTATCACGGACACAGAATAGCCATAATCGGGTTAATCTTAGGATGGGGAGGCAGTATCGGTTGCCTGTCTACATCATTCTTAAGGAGTGCGGCTGTGCTGTGTGTGAAGTACATCTGGGGTAACGTGTTCAGACGCAGAGCACATAAGTTCTGCCACATTAGCTGTCCTCTGTATGGTGCGTTGTATCGCATCTGTGTTCACGATGAGCCGTTGTCCCCACAATCAACATTCATATTGAACATTCATGGCGTTAGATGTGTGTCAAAGAATGCTTTCTGACATGCGGAGTGGATTTCACGTTTGTTTCAGGGGCATGAACATCAAAAATGTAGATACAAGGTTATGAGAGCATGTTTTGAGTCTTTTCCTCTGAACACTGCAAAACTGAAATCTAGGAAAGTAGAAAAAGTCTTATAAAATACATTGCACACCGGACTATAAATCTTAATTTAAGAAATGTATTCTTCTTTGGCCTTGGCAAGTAAATATTAACAAATTTTGAGCAATATTTTACTAGAAATAAGCAGCAGTTATAAATTGAATATTTTTGTGCATGTTTGGTAAGATTGTTGTGCTTATTTTAAGACTAATACTGCCGCTAAAAATACTAATTTCAAGAATCTTTGGAAAGGTAAAAGATTGTTTTATATAAATCTTCACCAAAAATGCTTATAAAAATGGAAAACTGCTAAGCTAGTCTAGTTTTGTGTAGTTTTAAGACCCAACAGAACTTGTAAGTGACTAAATGTAAGTTCGGATACTGCAATTTTTACTAACTTATTTACTATTCAGTGCTTTTCAGCTTTTTTTTAATTCCGTTTTAAGCATTTTTGTCAAGTAGCATTCATTAGTGACTCAACATTTATGCTATTTTTAAGAATTCTTACCAATTCAGTTTTGCTTACCCCATTAGCAGATTTTTTTACTAGATTTTAGTACATTTTAAACTAGATGTAAGTTTATCTTGCTTGTTTCAAGAAGGGTATTTTTTGCAGTGCACCATGTTTGTTTGTTTTTACAAGATAACGGTCATATCAACTGGTCATAATAACAAAATGTTTATTATACTGTATGAGAAATATTAATCATTATCTGAATGCCTCTAAAAGAGTCTGACATTAATATAGCTTCAAAGCTTTTACATTATAGTTTGGGGACCAAATGTCGTCACAAAGACAGTAATACTAATCTAATAATTTTAGACTTTGTGAAGTCATTTTTTGATCCACATGAGGAAAACAGCTTATAAATCATACAAAATAATTAAATTTTTGTTGGATAAGGTAAAAATGCAGAAAGATTTGTGAGTGTTATGTTTAAGGGTAGGCTTACTGGATACAATACACAGTTTTTACAGTATAAAAGTCATTACTCTATGTCTATGGAAAATCCATAAAAATGTGTGTGTGTGCGAGCCGCTCAGGTGTGAGATGTGTAAAAATGTGTGTTTGTGTGAAGAATAACACATAGTGAGACGATCAGGTCAATAAATAAAATTGCTCATATGTCTGTCGTTGCATGGATTGGTTTGGTTGAACTTACAGTTTCTGCTAAAACCCTTTGAAAATACAGAGCTGTTACATAAGCTTGTGAGCTTGTGAGAGAAGAACATCAGCAAAAAGTCTTTAACATAAAAAGTGAATTTCCGAAAAAGTGAAATCTATTCAACCATCATCTGTAGATGTTTCCCTGGTCAGAGTCCAAAAGCACACTGAGGTTGTTTCCTTCCTCTCATCATGTGGATCCAAAGAAAACTGTCAGAAGGAATTGCAGACCGATTGCTTAAGCTGTGTCCTAAATGATTCATGCTTTAAAGGTGTGGACAGAGGGATTATAGTTTTTTAACCTGTGTAGTCACACCTGACACAGCGAGTTGAGGTATGATATTGGTCATTTTGTACGTCAGTAAATATAGCAGCTCCGGCTCTTGGCATTTTAATCCCTTTAGTGATCGGCCTATGAAGACTGATGTTCAGCTCAAAGCTCTCTGGAGAAAAGTCTGCTGCAATTTCAGTGCCATCCTGTTTTGTACCTGTGGCTTCACACATCTCGCACCTAACCGGCTCTCACAAGCTGATCCCATCACCCTCACCTTGTGCAAGTGCGAATTGAACCTTTCGGATCTCGTTCTGGCTCTGCTGGACTTGGGAAAAACAAGTGAATTAATATTTACACGGTAGGCAGGCAGTGTATGGTGTGATATTGTATCTCTTTTGCATTTCTCCTGTGTCGCAGAGCCAAGCAAGAATTTCAATGTGACTCAAAGGTTAGATTCACTTGGCCGGCAGTTATTTGATTATGTCACCAGGTGTGACTCAGACACACTCGGGCATTAAAAGACATTTTACTTTACATTTGCACATAGACATTTTGTGCCTTATTTAATCCAGTCTAAATATAAATTACCTGCATACTGTAAAAAGCTAATATACTTAAAGAAGATGACCAAAAACACATCACTGTTCTTGAGCTATAAGGAATGAAGCCCTGTTATGATACTTTATTATCCCCACAGAAAAGAGAAATCACAAGTAAATTCTCTTGAATATCTTAGTTGTTAGCTCTAGACATCAATGAGAATAGATGAAGAGCAAATAGAGACTTCTTACAATTGCTTAGTTCTGTTTTTTAGTCCCCAGTAATCCCACATATGTCTTCTTTGAACAATGTTTCAGAAGATGAAGATTTGAATATGCTTTTGCAGTACTTTACTTTGATGTCTGTTGCTGCATGTAGTCAAACACTTGTTCTTTGCACAGCTGATGGGGTATATGACCATATGGTCCTCTGCAGCATCCAGATGTAAAAACTGGCACTTCCACCTCTAAAACGAGTTCCTAAGGTGTGTTCACACCATGTCTGAATTACTGTAAATACGAAAATTGATGATTTGTAAAAAAACATTCACAATTTTTTTTTGAGAGTTTAGAGCAGTACTTTGATGTCATACACATGTAATGAGGCAATGCCTCAAAGAATAAATTATTATTTTATTGTAATAATCTCCAAAAAATTATACCTTTGTCAATGTAGACTAATGTAATTTAATAAAAATAATTTAATATTACAATTTTTTTGGGGTTTGTTCATCTAACAGATTTATTTTGGCTGACAATCTGTTTATTTCTTAAACATCCTTATGTTGACACCTTAATAAAACACACTTTAATTTTAATTTTAGATTTAAGATGCATTTAGAACAAGAGTAACCCCTGAGCAATAAAAAATTCACCTTTTTTTTGTCAGATATTTCAGATCATTATGGAGGTAGAAAATGTATTAAAACTATTTTGTTTTAACTAAGAATCCCTTCAGTCCCTGAGCTATAATGACTAAAACCTAAAGATATGATTTTGGCATTTTACTTGTATAAGGTGTATTACCTTATACAAGTAAACTGTCTAAAATAAATGTAAGTTAGATTAAATTAAGATGTATTTTTACAATTTTAATGTTTTTGTTTTGTAGCAAGATCTCTCTCCCCCAACCACTTTGATGCTATAACACTTTCTTTTCACACAGGCTCTTAACAGTTTGTCAAACTCAAAGGCTCACATTATTCAGTGCAATCTCTCTGTCACATATATAGCAGCTACAGTACAAGTAAATACAGTACATCACCTCTCATTAGCTTCTTCTCTCTGTGTCTGACTTGTTTACCTACTCTTCTCTGGCTCCTGGCAGTTGAGTCACATTCTGTGGTGTTCCAGGCTTGCCGTTGGGAGCGGGCGAACATGCAGATGATCTGCGCAGAGCATCCTGTCCCAATTGAGATTGACAGGCTGTGGGGTTGCAGTGGACCATGCCAGCCGCTCTAGCATTGGAAGCATTCATGCAGGTACGTCTAGCCCTGTGGCAGGCGGTGAGGGGGACGGGCTGCCTGAGGCTGGAGCTCTGGATCCTGGGGCCGACCACACACTTTTCTTTAAGTGTGTATGCTTAAGTAACAGATGGGGTCTGAGATGTGGTGATGGGAGGGTTAGTTTGCCGTGTTAAACAGTAGAGGGAAATCTATCCAATGAGGGGTTTTAATATTGTTACAGTATTTAGTATTGACCATATTTGCCATCTGTGACATATAGTGTGTGTTCTCTGCCACCTTTATCTGTATGTACTGACTACCGAGGTCAGTTATTTCCAGATAAATGCTAAAAATGATAATGGACCCATCCGGGTACTGTGATGTCATCATGAGCGATACTAGTACTACTTATGTTTAACCTGATAACTGTCACTACACATACTGAGAATACACTTGAAAATGCATTACAATCTTTTAATTTTTAGATTTTTTTTTAAACTTTATGTATTTTAATAAATAACATTAACATTTAATTTTTTTGTATTTTTATGTTTATTGTTTTATGTAATATTGTCAAATATTTATTCTTGAATCTACCTTTTCATCAATATATAGTTTGTCATGATTAGAATAGAATTCAACTATGAAATATTAAATTGAATAGTGAAATAACCTGAGTGTTCCTCTTGAGGAATGGTGACCGTTAAAAAGTTAATGTGTCACTCCACTGTCTCTATTCTCATGCCAACATAAGCAAAATTCCCAGCCGACACTGAAAGACTTTAAATCAATATTTAACGTCCAATTATTTTCTCTTGTGGCATGTAGCCGTGTAATAAGCAGGATAATGTACATCCAGTGGATTGTTATAGCTAAATAAACCCCTTCAGGGTTATACAAGACCCTTTCATTTTGCTATAACAACCATCTTAATGTACATTACTCCTTACATAACCCTACATGTGTAATTTTGCAACACCAGTCATTTATAAAAAATGGCTATTTTTATAAAAAATATCTTAACTTTGGGGTATCTTATCATATACTGCAGCAAATCAAATATTGATATTTTTTATGGTAGACATATAGGATCAAGCACACAGTATTCCTTGCAATATACTGTACAAAAGATGCATGAAAGCAGGGTGTTCCTAACAAAGATAATACAAATATTTAGAGACATATATTATATACACAGATAAAATGTCCATTTAAGTGTTTACTTTTGTGGTGTTTCTATTTAAAGTAGCATGCTGAAGATAAACAGCAGAGGTGTTTTGTCATCAGTGTCAGCACTAACTATAGCAGAAAGGCGTCAAATTGAACTGTCAGTATGACACCCAGAGAGCATCATGGGAGCTGAAGAGGAGAAACGTTATGGTATTCTCCTATTTGTGTGGGCAAAAAAAGTGCATCTTTGAGGTGAAATCAAAGTCTATAGTGTTGTTTACACACACACACGCACACGCACACAAGGACACACACAAGTCTCTCTTCAAAAAAGATCAAATGCCTTTGGTATCTCTCTTGAACACCATCAATGGTTGACTGGGAGCACATAAATTCTTTGACCCATCCCCAACATCAAGACGACGGCTTATACCCATTTATGTCTGTACCATTAAATGACACATATTGTATTTGCATGGTTTTTGCTGAAATCTCATGCCCATGACATCTGAGGGATGTTTGAGCTCTGTGAATGGGAAGTGACTGACAGGCACCACTGATGACATCAGCATATGCTTATCCTGAATGATATAAAACAGAATTTGATTTAGTGCAGTTGTAGCTATCAGACAAATCCCCGTCATAGCTTTGATATGTTTTGTAATGCTTTCTTGGAATTTCGCCACCATGTTATACAGAGAGAGAGAGAGAGAGAGCTGGTGTGCTTTAGATGAACTTATACAGCAAAACAGATTAAAAGCATTTCTGTAAGTGGATGTATGTCTAATGAGAAGATGGCGTTGATTTGATTGAGTAAACCCGAAACATGTTGTTATCTTTACATAATAGTAGTTCTGCATTAATTTTATAATGATCTTAAAGAGACCGTTCACCCAAAAATGAACACGCTGTTATCATTTATTCATAGTCAAATTCTGAAAAGTGGTCCAAGTTTTAGTCACACTAGTCATATGCACTTCGACTGAAATTTCAACAATTTAATTGCATGTACAAGAGAGATCAATGAATGTTGAAATTGTTGAAATTTCTTATTATTTTATTACGAAAAATGTAGAATTTCTCAGAACGTTTTGAAGGACACCTGTGTAACTAAATGACTGCCAAATTTTCATTTTTGTGTGACCTATCCCTTTAAGCATTTATAAAAGCCAAACACTGACTTTTCCTTCAAAGATTAACTTGTGTTTCCATCTGCCTTGAAATTCACATGTTTCCCTTAAGCGGTACAGCAGCGTATGGATGCTGGTAGATGACTGACATGTTGATGCTGGAGCTTGATCACAAAGACAAGACCTTCAAGGTGAAGACAGAAAATAGAAGCGAAACATGTTGCACAACAGTGAAAATGCGTGGTCTTAAACAGCTAGTATGCAGGGAGAATTTACAATATCCTCTTCGTTCCTGTGAGGCAGATGAGTTACTTCTTCAAGGACAAGAGGTTGAAATACTCACCGAGCAATAAAGTAAAAAAAAAAGAATTCTTACGAATAAACTCCTGCGGTGTTAAGTATTTTGAACTTTATACAGGAGCAAAAGTGTTTTTTAGCACATGTTTACATAAGAATTTGTCTCATCTCTGTCTCTTTAATCAAAGAGAATCTTCGCATTTCACCACTATGCAACTTTTAGAAGCATTTGCCTTATGCTATAAGTTCTCGGTGATGAAAGAGCACCTGTGGGTTTATATTGACATGTTTCTTGAGCAGTGTTAGATTAAAGAAACATTTGAGCATGCAGCTTTCAAGCTACATTTCAGGAAAACATCTCTGATAGGAACTTCTACCGAAGGCTTGAATCAGAATTTTTTTCTTGCTTTGATATCAGCGGGCTTGGGCTCTGAATCAGAGGCCTTTCTATCAGTCCAGCACCATCAGCGATCGCTTTGATTTGCACAACAGAGAGAGAGAGAGAGCTGTACATTTTTCACCTATAGCACCTACCGGATGCATCCATGCATAATACCTTTTTATATCACATACAGTACAGTACTATCAAAAAATAATGTCTTTGTGGAACTGACTCAATACGTTTGATTATTTACATTTACTGTGTTGAATAATGGATAAAGACACAGAAATTCAATATCAATTGCTAGAAAGAGAGCGACTCAAGTGCATTGTGTGATGTTCACAATTTCAAAGACTCTTCAGAGACTCTCTGAGGAATTTGGTTGCTATTGAATGTAAGTTATCTGACATAGACGTGTTAGATCAATAGCATTGAATTGCCCATGTAGCGTTGGTCCAGTACATATTAACAAACTTATTTCAGGTGCTCATTAGCTAAACATTAGTCTGCTTACCGAGCGAGAAGGGGCACAGTAAATGATTGAACATCTGCTTTATACAGAAACTAAACAGACATTAACCGCTACCAAGGTTATCTGCCATATAACCAAATTACTGAAACCCGCCATACGGCCCTTGATCATATTGCACAGGTCGCACTTAACCTTCTTTATTTCCCTTTTAAATGCATAATTCTATGAGGTAAGCAGACGAGCCAAATATGTCAAAACAGCGCCAGCTGTGCGTGCCATAACGCTGTGTGTTTATCTCATTGTTATCTGTTGGCTGGCTTCGGTGTGCCGGGTCCCCTGATAGCACCCCTATAGACAGTAACATTTTGCCCTTGTAATGATACTCATTATATAGCTATGCTTAAGCCTCGCTTCATCAGATAAGGAAAAAAGGTCTGATCCTTCTTTCCCTTCACACAAAAAGTGTCATCAGTCCAGCCTTTATGCGATGCCAGGTATCCCTCCCCCTTTCAGACGGCTCAAGTTTTCTTCCATTATCATGTAGAAATGAATGTTTTGATATGTAAATGATTTAATTAATTAGACTTATCCCTTTGGTTCTTTTGAAAAAGAAAGTTGAGAGGTTGAATGGGCTCTATTATAGCTTTCCCTCCTTCAAACCCCATTTAAAAGGTGCCGCATTGCTGAAATTAGTTTGCGGCTGTAAGTTACACTTTAAAATGTTAAATGTTACCTTTCATCCTTTGAGGTAGAAATATGTGACCGCATTCAATCATTTAGCTTCCTTTGTAAGGGAGTTTATATTCTATTATTTCATCTATTAAAGACGTGCTGGAACAGGCTGGAATGCAACAGACCTGCTGACTGGCTTGTGACGATTCGACTCACAGGGTAAACAGAGACGGGCATTAGAGCTGAATCTCCGCAACAAATATCTGCTAATCAGGGCTGGACAACATCAGATCCTGTGTTTGAGAGAGACGCTCGTGAGCAAACATCTTTCTATCTTCCTATTTAGAGCATGAACTCAGTCCAGCTGACATTGTTTCTCTATGAAATCACCAGCTAATTACTGCAGTTTATATTAGGACAATACAACATTGTTGTGCTGTGCTGCTTGCAGTTTGATATTGACAAACGGACATTGTGGTATTTCATTGTCTGCGATATATATACTGTGATGGGAAAAAATACAGGATGACTTCAATAGCTTTATTTAGGAAGAATGAATTATTCTACAGCAATTCAGGAACAGCATCATCATGCAAAATAAAAAGCTCTGTTTTAACCCGTGCCTTGCATTTTTCATACAGTTCTGGCATGGAGGCAACAAACTATGTGTCTATTTATCCAAAAATCCACTTTCCCTTTTTATATCTTCCTGTATTGTACATTGCACATTCCCTAATGTGACTACAGCAGATATGCACATTGTGATGTTAAAGCTGAATTGATTATGCAGCCCCAGTCATTAGACCATCACCATTCGTCTGTTATGATACACACGTTTCATTTTTCACCCCATCTGTTGTGACTGAAACATGTATGACAAAAAGAGAATTTCAGATTTATGGGTCCCAGTTGAAATTTCACTTGGGATTTCTGCCATTAGACTGACAGAATTCATACAAATTACTTGACAGACTGTAAAGCAGATCGATGTTTTGAAGAAATATGAAGAATGCTCTTCTCCTGTGGCACCAGGTTAAACCAGTGCTGACCACTCTCAGAAGTGTGCTGCAGAAATCACCATGATACCAAGCAACAAACATTGCTTCTTGTTACGCTTCGTGTTTCATCTTTGATGAAGAGAGGCAGCAAGCATCCTTTTCTTCAAAAGCCTCTTCTGCTTTTCCGCCAGTGCCAAAAGAAACACTGAATGCAGCAAGACATAAAATATCCTCAGAGCGCTCTCTTACTTTACTGGCAAGCACACTTATCCTTGTTTAGAGTGGATTAACTTGGTGTCTTTTGAAGGTGGTGTTTGGTTCAGGAAGTTTGTGGGCAAGTGATGGAACTTCAGCGGTGCTAAATCCCTCTCAATCAACCTTTTCCTCTAGCTATGCCCCGTCTTCGCGCATCCGCCCAAACATATGAGCTGTCAGTACGCAACGGAATGGGGTAAAACGCAGTGTTTCTTTATTTTTTGCTCCTAGATGACAATAGCAAGGTAGACAGAGCGGTGGGTTTAGTGAGGACACGTCGATCCATTTTCTCTCACGAAGCTTGTGAAGATTGCTTTTGCTGCTCGTGACTGTCTGTTGACAGAGCACGTTACACAGGGCTCCGTTAAAACGAAACGATTATATCAGCTCACGCGGCAGAAAGACTCATTGTTTGAAGACAGAATAGTTCATGCACGCTTTCTGTAAGAGCTGAACACCTTCGAAATACACAACAATGCCAAAGTTTGAAGAAGACACGGCAGCAAGTTTGTATTCCTGTATAGAGTTGAGATAACTTAGTCTTTGATGGACTTGGAATTTAAAACCAATTTGCTTTCAGTAATGAGATTCTCCATTAGAAGCTACAGCCTAATTGAGAGAAAGTGAGGGAGGAAAATAGACGGCCGTGCAGTCGGCGAGCGAGAGGATGTGGGGAGGGGCGCAGGCGACGGACACAGTCACATTTGCACATTAATTACCAGGCAGGTGCTGGCAGTCCGCTTTAATGGGCTGAGTGAAAGGTCAAGAGGGTTTAGCTGTCATTTTTTCCCTCCCATTAGATCCTTTTTGGTATTTCACAGTCCAACTTTCTCATTTAAATATATCAGCGTCTTATTAAGAGGTTAATGAACCGATTGCACGGGGAAGTTTGTAATCATAGTTTTATTTTGTAATCATGGTTTTGTTTTTTAAAGGCGACATTGGTCATTTCCATGTAATTAATTGAGCTTTACGTGCTATAAAAATGAATGGTGGGTGTCAAACTTCTTCTGTTTCAGCATCTTATTGCATGAGACAATTGAAACTCTTTTCATTTAACAATGGGGAAAAATCAAATCAGTCATGACAGTTTGAACACCGGGAAGTGCAAAAACTCCCGGGTATATCCACAGATCCCTTCAGATACATCTACATTCTTCGCATGACAATGTCGGCGCAAACAAATTGAAATTTCAAAATCTATCGCGTTAGTTGCTCATTGGAGACTTTACAGAACCTGTAAATGGTCAGGCAGTCTCATTGAAATAAGAAGGGCAAACTTGTTTTTGGGAACACTGTGAGCTTAATATGACACATTACTGCAATTATTTGATGTGTTTTTCCTCTATTAATAATTCAAGCGCTGTCCTGCCGCTCTGAGATGCCAATCCATCAAAAACAAAGAAAACTTTCAGCACCGCCAGAGGGAAATGAGGATCTTTTGTTGCTCTCTAGCAATATTTCTAAAGCTAAACGTAACACACCTTGCCATACTCTAGCATATGCCCCATTTTTCTTAGCATCAGCGTTTTATTTAGCTTTGTCTTAGAAAGAATCCTATTTAGTAAGCAGGAAGGGTTTCATGAAATTGCAGTGGAGGACAATAACAATGGTGCTTGAAAAACTGCACTGGATGAAAGGACTTTGAAAGGCTGACGAGTTCTCTCAGAGGTGGTTCGGATTGACGAGCACTATTTGCTCTGTGAGCCTGCTTGTCCTTTTTGTCCACGCAGAGGGAAATGCCAACGCTGTGATGTGGAATTCTTGCAAGTGTTTGTCAAGGAAATCTAAAATCTCTCTCTCCTTTATGTGGTCGATAATACAGTAAATACATACCTGCTCTGATTTACCTACAGTCATGTTTTTGTTTATGGTTTTGTTACAATGGCACTGTGTATTGTTATGGGTTGTTTATTTAAGGGTGTATTTATATAAGTTTAAGACCAGATTTAGGACCAGATTTTATTATATCCTAAAACGTAAAACCTAGAAAAGTATAGAAACTGGGAGTACTTTCTTTTTACATGACTCTATATCTTGTTTTGGGGTTTTAATACACAGGCTTTTTTGCAAGCTGCAAACCCCAGTTTGAAAATCTCTGCATAAGAAATCACAAAATAGAAATTAAAAGAATTGGGAAGAAACCCTTTGCTACAAAATTTGTTCCAGAATCATAAATTTATATTAGACAATATCTTTTTAGAAGAAATGTCCTTGCTACGTGCCACTCTGTAAAGATGCTTTGAAATAATATTTATTGTAAAATATTGTATTAATAAATTAATTTTAACATAATAACTGCACATATTGAGTATACACATGAAAATGCACTTTCTAATTTTAAAAATCTTTTAAATCTTTTTAATTTTAGGTATTTTTAAAATGGCATTAAGATTTTAAATATATTTTAGTTTATGTTTATTGATATGAAAATTTGTCTTAGAAAAGTTTTAGACCTTTGCATCAATATATAGTTTGTCATGATTGAATTCAACTTTGAAATATTAAAGTGAATAGTGAAATAACTAAATGTTCCTTATGTGGAACGGTGACAGTTAACAGGTCAAAAATGTTTCTCTTTAGACTTGTACATCTAACATTGGTTTAATATTTGATAAAAATAAACAAAAAGATTTAGCTATTCATACTCTTATTATCAATAGCCTTAAGTTTAAATTTACCAAACAACACTATTTTCTTATCGTATATTCTGTATGAAATCAAATGTCATAAGAGTTGACACGGATATCTTTTAATGACACCTGTCTCAATATATAAGCCTGTCAGAGGTGGGTGTGGTTATGGTGAGACTGGAAGAGTGAAGCTTTATGTGGGATGAGAGACTGACTTGGCTAGACATTCAGCCCCTAGGAAAAGAATAAACGCTTTATCTCTGGAACTAACATTGTGCTATCCTTGGAAAAACCCTCCTAGGCCCTATTTCCTATATACCCCTGCCTCGGATTTAGATGTTTTCAGTGCTAGTGGATTGTGGGTAGGGTGCAAGAAGCAAAGCAAACTAAAAAAAACAGTGTATTAAAATGTTATCTGGCTGTCACATTTGGCTGGGGCCACAAAAATCCTCCAGAGTGCTAAACCGATCTTGCATTGTAATGAAACTCTAAGGACGACGTAATCTTCCCTCTGTTTGCGCACTCTACGTCTTTGAGAAGCGAGCCAAAACTGGAGAAGGACCTTCTGGTGGCATTCCCGAGGTTGTTGTTCCAATTTGAAACCTGCTTATATGGATGTTTGGGGGGGGAATGTTAGAAATTTTAATTTGGTAAAATGATTACACACATTAAACAACAATAAAACAACAAATATTTGCAGAATACAGCCACACACAACCGTCTTTTGAAAGCCCAGATGAAAACACAAACATACAAGAAGACAAAGTGATAAATGTTTAGGAAAAATAAAATAGAAACAAATCATTATTAAAATACATTAAGAGTATGTAGCTAATGTAGACTGTATATGTAAATAATACTATAAATAATACTATAAAAACTATAATAGAGACATTTGTGAGATTTCTGGAGAAATATCAGAGACGCAAGAGAATTAAGCAAAAGTTTCCATTTGCTCTTCATTTAATATTTTTAAAAAGTAAAAGAAATAACTGAGAAGATAAAAAGGTTTCATCTGTGATTTTTCTTTTGTATAGGAAGATACTAACAGAATTCAAGGCAACATTCTTTTTTTTTAAGGATCCTGCCATGTTTGTTTCACCTGTGAAGTGTTTTGTTGATGTGTTTTCTACAAATGCAATGTTACTGATTAAAACTTGCAAATGAAATTCATAAATATTTGAAGTATTTTTTAAATAATTCAGGCACTAGTAAAACACCTACTATAATACAAAAGAAATTTGCAATTCATGTTGCTTGCAGAAATGTTTCTTTAGTTACAATACACTTTACTTTTGAATAGCCTTCAATGGACTCCGTTTACCCATATAATGATCTACCAGCAGGCGATCACTGGCAAAGCTAATCAGCCAACCCCTGCCTAAACCAATGCTAATCAGCCTTTAGTACACCTAAAACATGACCACCAGCTGTGTCAGAAAGTCTGTAGTCACTCCACTATAATAATAAGAGTTACTTGATCTACAGCGCATGACAAATATTATAAATCTATATCAAATTGCTCTGAAATGGGGCTTTGACTTCACTTTAGTATGCCTAGTGGTTTTTATTGAGTAGATGGCCTGATATGGTTGATTATTTGCTTGTGACGCATGCCTTTCCAAAGTAATGAAACGTTATGGTCAATTTATAGCAAACTAACCAAGTACTCGCTATTGCAAAACTGCACTGCTACAGTATGACTGCAATTTACAATCCTTGTGTTTTGCGCAGTACACAAAATCAGTGGTTTTGTGTCCATACAATAGAAGTCAATGGGGGTCTATGTTGTTTGGTTACCAGCATTCTTTAAAATATCTTCTTTTGTGTTTTGCTAAAGAACAAAAGTCATACAGGTTTGTAATGAAATTATGATGAATAAATGATAAAGAATAACAAAGATTTTCCAGACTTTCTTTTGTGGTTCACAGAAAAAAACAGCATGCGGGTTTAGAATTTAATAAGGGCAAGTAAATAATGACAAATTAAATTTTTTGGGTAAGGCAATCTTTTAACTGTGTGGTATTGTTTTTATTCTTCAAATACTATTGATCCCCTGGTTTTTCAGCAGTTGTTAGTACAATGTGCAAATTTCCCACCCACCTTGTACCAATTACAAAGAATATTTAATCACTGGAGGCAACAAAAAACAAAAAGACACAGATATAGTGAGGCTTAGCTGTTATTTTTTCTCCGAAGGCACGGACTAACCTGAGGTCAGGTGCTAAATTTCCATTATTGAGTCAGTAGGGGCGGTTCGCTGTTGGGGAAATAGAGAAGCTGAGAAAAAACGGATTCAAAAATATGCTTTCCGCTTCTCCTCTCCAGCTACAGCATCACGTAACGTGGCATTACAGTTCTGTTAGCTGTCAGCTGGACTGCTGTTCCTACAGCTTGACCACACTTCTGATTAGTAGTCCTGTCAATTTTCAACAGCTTCAAACATAAAAAGCCTCAGGCAGCTTGTTGCAGCCTGTGTATTCGAGTGCCCGAAACCCATGTCTCCTGTAACGCACAGCCACAGTAGATTTTAAGGTGCTTGTTTTCATCGCTAACGTGATGTTCTCCATCACAGCCAGTGTTTTTCAATACCCTCACCTCGCTTCACCTTGCGTGCCCGATGATAAACATTTTAAATAATGAAGGGACCGTGGCGATGATCAGATTTGGGGAGTGATTTACGATGAGGTAGGGGCAGAGGTGACGGTAGGGAGAGGGACGTTCTGTTTTGGCCAGACACCGGCTCTTAATCACTCCCTGTCGCCGGATAATGACATGCATTATTTAACATCAGGCCAATATAATCCCGCTTTCACAGCGCTCATGTTTTAACTCTCCTGCGGCGTGCGTGGCGTGTGCCACAGTCAGTCTGTGTCTCTGATCCCGGCATTATTAAATCGGTCCCTGCAGCTCGGATGGGATTTAGTCTTACGGAGTGTGGGGCTGAAGGTTCTGCGACTGAAACTTTTCTGCTGAAATTAAACTCCGGGAAGGTGTTTTGTCAATCAAGGTTGTGCTGCTATTCCCCCAGTGAAACTCACTGTGTCAGTGACTTTAATGGTACGCCTGGCATTTCAGTAACATTCTCTTGAACTTCTTGGTGGCACGTGTTTACTGCTGCTCCATCGCTGTGGACGCAGCCAATCTGCATGCACACACAGTCCGGTACATGAAATGTCTCGGTCATACATTTCAGATGCTAAAATTTACTAGGACTGGGTGCCAAACAGCTTTAGCATTCGCTGACTTAAGATTAGAACTTAAAAGGGCACTTTGATTAAGGCTTTGTTCACTTTGTTAAAGACTTTGTAGTTTTGGTAAATGCACAAGTAGAAAGGAAACATTTTAGATTAAAAAAAGAAGCAAGTAACATAGATTCTGCTTGTTAAATTGACCTCTGATTCTGATTTTTTCTAATTTTATACCTGAATATTAAAACATCATGTCCACGGTAAGACATGAATCCATGGTGTTCTTGTACGTGTTTTGGTCAAATTCTAAAGCTGTGTTCACACCTTCAGTGATATATGTCATGATCTCTTACTAATAGGTTGTGAGGAGTCGTTCATACTGTAGTTTTGGTTGTCCTAGTAACAGTTATACAGTAAACGTCACTGCTGCTGATGTCATGTCATATCGTTTTATGCTGACCTTGAATTCAGTTTTATAGCACTTTAAATATTCTCTTTAAATGACACTAATGGAGAATGGGTTAAAATCAAATATGAATGATCTTTGGCATTTATCTCATTTAAAACACAAACGAATGGTCCTTCCGTTGGTCAGTCAGGTTTTCATACATTTTAAAGCCGTCCTTGTACATGAGTGGGGAAACATCATGTAAAACCAAGACATTTTATACAAGAAATAACTAAACTTATCTTCTGTCGGTTGCAGTAACTGACAGAAAATGTATCTCAAGAGCTCCACCATAGATAGTAAACATTAACAAGATGCACCAGTGCTATTACTATAAATGGGGGGAATGCAACAACCAGTTTGGTCACTTTAGTGACAGAAGTTCCCCCTTCCGCTAAAATAAATGATAAAGACTGATGTGCATATGCGCAGTAGCTGAAGTGACCTCAAAATAATGTTTTTGTGCATTTTGAGCTAAGGTTATGGTAAAGCCAAGTTTAACCTGATAACTGTCATTGTGCATATTATGATATATAATGTTAATGTTGGTTGGAAATATGTTTTTTTTAATAAATAATTGTGATTTTGGTCAGCAATATTATAGATATTAGTCTTCACTCTTATAATTAAGTACCAATGTAGAATTAAATTAAAAATTTTGTAGTAGGAGGAGGGATTTTGCTGCAGTAAATATGTGCCTGTCTGTAAGATATATTTTGCTAAGTGTACAAGGATGAGGTGTTGAAAAACAATTTTGCCACACAAATGACTTGGTTCCCCCCAAGTCGTTCCTTTCTCTTTTTCTTTTGTGTCTTTGTTTATCCCTCTAAGATTGTGGGTTGGTAGGTGTGGTTTCAGTGTCTCATCATTAGGAAGGTAATGCTATCTGTTCAGACCTGTCTGTGCAGCAGAGCTCTAATTAACTATAATGGAAATGTCAATCACAGTAGGAAGACATGCTGTCCGTGACTACCTATTCTCCGCTGCCTGCAGACATTTCTTTTCTTACCAACACTATACCTTTCAAGTGCTTTCTGTGTGAAGAAACGTAATCTTTTCATATGATATGTTTCAGCCTAATCAGTCTAATAAACAGACAGATGATCTTTAAATGTCCTTGATTGTGATCGTATTTGCTTTACGGTGTTTTTACAATGGATTAGCTGTCGGGGAATATGCTCGATGGTGTCTAACTGTGAGAAATAGCTTACGGAGCGAGGGCTGTCTCACGTTCTGTGTATAGTGTAATAACCCGAGGTTAACGAATCTGCAAGTCAGTTACATATAATTGATCACACGCTTTGCAATGCTGCTAATTAGGGTTAAGGTCAAAGAACTGATTTTATCACGAAGGGCTAATTAGTTGCTGGTTATGTTTTTAATTTAGTGCATGGCAAAGCGTGCGACACCGCTTTGTGGGCTTCCACGAAACCGTCAGACCTTACATCCAGAAACTTTGACAGAACGCTCTTTATAAATGAACGCTGCACATCCCCCGTAGCAAATAACAACGTGTCGAAAAAGCAGTGTGCAGTTCGGTGACTATGAAAAATTACCGCTGGAGAGGAGGCAAAACATCTGTAAGCCAGTGATTTATGAAATCCAAACAACTGAGTGTTTTAATTTGTTGTAATGTTTTTCTGCGCCTATAGCAGCTCCTGTGCGCTCACCAAGACCTTACATCCAGATGTGTTATGTTTTATAGATTAATCCTGAGACGGGTTGGATTCCATAGACACATCCTTTAATAAAATCTCTTCTCTCAAAAAAGCTTTTAGACTGAGGCTCAATTTGAGCAGCTAAGGAGTTAATATAATCTGTCTTTTTAAAGGCCAGTATGCATATTTATGTGTATATGTCCATCAGTGTGTGTATTTCCCATATATCAATGTGTGTGTATGTTTAAAGCCCCCATCTATCAAAGTGTGTGTGTGTGTGTTTGTTTATGTATCCCATCTATCAGTGTGTGTGTGTGTTTGTATTTAAATGTGTCTGTGAGGTTGAGGTGAGGACAGGGAGAGTTAAAGGAGGTGCTCTCTATAAAGGGCAGTCTGGTCTGTGCTTGGGGAATGGGAATGACATGCTCAGGAGAGTGTGTAATTAAAGAGGCTGCCTACTCAGCATCGCACATAACATTACACTCAGCTCCTCACTTAACGATTACACTGCAAACAAGCGTGCAAGTACCTGTCCATCTCTTACAGTTTTCCGCTTTGCCGTCACGCATTGACCCATTCTCTGGCTGCAGATGAGAGCCCTCCTCCTGATAAAGCCACCAGCACTGCAGTGGTCCTTATAGAGTTCACCCTGACATCAGGACAAGTGAAGACATTTGAGAGTGACCTTAACACTGTAGACGGAGAGCAGAGAGAGAGAGGTTTCAGTGTGACCTTGTATATGTGAAGGAGGAATGATGAAAAATGACTACACAAAGAAATACAGCGATGTCAAAGAAGCTTTCGATAGTTTTGGGGACACTTAGTGATAGTTAATGATAGTTCACCCTGAATTAAAACACAATGTTTAATAAATCTGATAGCTCAGATGCACGTGTTGGTTTAAATACCCATGTGATGTCTCTCTTTAAGTTTTATAGCACTTTTATGTTTAAAGCATGATTTATAATAGTCAGGTAAAGTGCTGTTTTTTAGAATTGTCACATCCATAACAGTCTGTATTCCTCATAAATGAGCATATGAAAATTCAAATAAAATAACTATTTTATGTTCTTTGAAGAATCATCTCTTCTCCATTTGTTGGGTGATATTCCTTCTGGTTGTGCATTTTAATTCAAACAAAGTACTTTACCTTTTAAAAACATGCATCCTTTTTTGTCACATCCATAATATATATTTCCCTCCTTTTGAATAGAAAATATATAGACTGTATGAAATGTATGTAAAATGTATAGACTGATTTGTTGATGTGTAGACTCTATCAACAGGGTAAAATATAGTAAAATAAAAACAAAAGCTTCAGTATATTGGTAATATTTGGCATGTTGGCATTTCTATCCCAAGGGCATACCATTTAACAATCACAGGGGAATCATTATCCATACAAATAATATGCATATGCATAAATATACAGAGACAAATATACTCTTAACAAATTAACATCAAAACATTCAATAATTATCAACATAAACAACAAATAACACATACACAATAGATTACCAAACTTTACCCTAAATTACATAAACCATAAAGAATGATCTTCCCACAACCCAAAATGTCCTAATCCTACATTACCCACAATTCCTCAGTGATGGTATAAAACAGGAAACAGTATGGGCACACCTCCTCTAAACTTCCCTGTTAGGATCCATGCTGCAGTTATGAACCTGAAAAGGTAAGAATATAAGAGGTTTCAAAGTAAAAATAAATCGTGAATAAAATCAAAACAAAGGAAAAACTTGTTGTCTGTCATTCTTGTAAAATGTGTGTTCTTACATAAAGAGCTATGATGGTTATTGTTAAAACCAGGCAAATCTACTAACGGCTTGTAAAAAAAAATTCTTCTAATGTTCCAGCATTGTTAAAGTCATAAAAGTAGAAATTAAGTAGTTTTGTCATTTTCTCTACAATGGCTTTATACACTATTAGTCTGTCAAACTCTTTCCTTAGTTTTAATAGTACTTCATGCAACTTTCTAAATATTGTGCCTGTGGTACAGGTTTGACATTGTGACATGGTGTGGTCATGCGAGATATGTGAGAACCAATGACTTCTGGAGTTATTGACGTCCAATCTATGCCACAGGTGCCATATTTGTTATAAGAGTAAAATACTGAGCTGCATGAGTTATTTGACTTTAGAGTAAATTAATGACTTCTGTTTTGGTTCGTTCATCACGCAAACCTATTGCATGTCTAGGTTTATGATGCTTTGTTCATTTTGGTGCTTAACATTCTGGTTACTGTGAACGGTCATAGTCTGAAAAAAATAAAGCCATGTGAAGATTATTCGACATGTGTTCCACAGAGAAAATAACCGCATGCAGCTGTGGAAAGCCGTGAGGGTGAGTAAATATTGACAGAATTTTAGGTCGCACTTAATCATGTCTGAATGTCACTGCATTAGAAAAATATCAAAAGTGAAGCAAGTGGTGTCTGTAAACAAATGATCAAACAAATAATCCTGTAGAGCTTTTCTCAGAAGTAACTTTGTTACATGAGCCAGTTTTTATTGACTTTCCTGCACCTGGTAACAAGGTGATTTTTATTGGGAGGATGTGCATCAAATTCTCACTGAGGTCTCTGAACAGAGTTCAAATTCATCTGATGTTTGATAAACAGGAAGAGTCACAATACTTTGTATTATTTCAAATGCACTATATTTTATTATTTCAAGCCTAACAACTTTAAGAAGTGTTTTGCCTGAAAGGTATGCATGCACATATTTTAATGAATGTTACTGTTTGATATATGTAGTTGTACAATGCGAAGACATTTATATTTTTAAGTGCGACTTAAGTGTCCAAATGTACAATACACAGAAGAGACAAATGCAGGAATCTGAGCTTTACAGTAATGGCACCGCTTCAAGTATCATTGCCTCCGCTCATCGTTATGTTCAGATTCATGAGTCAATAAATCTGACCGAATGCAGCGGCAAAAACCATTCTGACATTTTGTGACGATTGTGTCTTCTGATGTTACTATGATTAATAATACTGGTAGTATACAGCCCACAATCGAATGTGAAATGATTTTGGTTTGCAGATATGGAAAGAACAGATGTGGGGGAAAATGAAGCAATGAAACTACATCCGTAAAAAGAGCAATCTGTTGTTATTTGCTATTATTAGGCTTACAAAGCAATAAAGTCAGCAATCCTGACATAATGAAAACTACCTGACATTTAACTGGGCCTAGCAGACACAATAAGAAAAGCCTATATGAACTTAGCTGACTAAGCCTGGTGTTTACATTTTAAAAATCATTTTATCTGCTGTCATTGTTTTTTGTCCTTACTGGCACTATTCATATATTTACTGTGATGTGAATACAGGGCTTTCTGTTTTCCATGCAGATGCATCATATTGTTTTCCTGCACAAATTTAGAGAATAACATTTATGAAGTAAGAATAGAAATAATGCATTACATGCATGAATTATATATTTGAATATCTTCTCGCTTTTAAAGAATGTGTGACCAATACCCTAAAGGAAAAAGCTGCAAATCAAACTTATATTGTATTAATATCTAATTCATTTTTATTTACTTACATTATTATAAAATGTAGTTTCCAATGTAGTAAAAATACTTCGTAGAGAATTAATAAATTATTATCTGCATTAGAAATCGTTTACTAAAGCAAAAGAGGTTGTTTATTATAGTCATTTTACCTCAGGTAAGGTGTGTTCATAGACACAACAAGATCATGTAAAACCCATGGTTGAAGTTTGGTTCATTTTTAGTTTGGTTAGGATCAATATGTCTTTTGTAAACAAGACGCATGATTTGTTGTAACTCATCATGTCTAAATTAGATGAAAAAAATCTTGTCTTCATATTCCAGTCTTGCTTCGAGTTCCCTTATTGTTTTTCTGATGATATGTAAGACTAATGATTTTCTGTCTTGCTTTTAAATAAAATGTCAGCATGTTATTTCGAGAGAAAAAACAACAGTGCCTACAGTAAAATTAAAGAAATGAAAGACAACTCACAAAATACACTCCTTGTTAGTATCTAACCAGATCATCCAATTAAATTGGAAGGATTGTGGTGTACGCATCATCATTCTCTACAAAACATTTCTTTTTTACTTTGATGTGAAGTAGAGGCCTTGTTATTCCCAAATTAAATATTACCTATGATTGTCATGAATATATTTGGATTTTCCATCAGAAGTTTAGTGCTTGAGTTAATGTTTAGAACTGAAGCATCTTTACAGCGTTGTACACTATGTGTGGTCACTGGAAAGTCCTGAGGGACTGAGCTTTTATTGTGGGTGCTCTCTGTAGACCACACACTGTCTGACTGAAACTCACAGGCTTTATTCCCTGCTGAGTTAGATGGACTAGAAAGATTTATTTGCATTGATACTGACAGGGCTTGTTGTTTTGAACAGTTGGAACAAGATCACACACTTCATACAAATCTCACAATTATGGTAGCTTGTGGTCCAACAGTACATGGAAAACATCTATAAAATATCATTGCATTAAAGGACAAACTAGTAAGTCATCTATCACTGATATAACATTAAGGTGTTGTTGCTCTTATTTTCTCTTTCAGCTTTAATGAGCTGGTTCATTAGAAAGGTGCATGTCAAGAGGAAAATCTGAAAGAAGACATAGTTATAAAAATTAAATGTATGTATATGTACTATACTGGTGACGTACGTAATTTAGTACAAATTGGATCATTTGTTATTTACTCTGACACTTTGGCTTCCCAAAACAATGTAACTGGACAGCATGCTCTCTCTTGACTTTGCCTGTGAAAACCCAGATAATGTCTTTTTTTGTGATTTATTTTTTCTACATAAAATCATCCTACATAATGTAAATCCTACATTCTGTGAAAATATAACCTTGATATATTTAATAGTGATGGAGGAATGACATGTCAAAGATTGAAATTATAGTGATATTTACAAGTGAAATCATACTTTGATGCTTGTTAACTCATAATTTGATTTTGTGACTTTAGCCTGGTTTTCACTGACAGAGTCACATATTATCTAGTCTGTAGCATAGTGTTATGTTTTAAAAAAAAACAGGTTGATGTTGAAATTTAAGGTATGTCTACACACAATGGTGTTAAAGTAATACTCAAAGATTTACACATGTTCAAAATAAATGGGAATCAATATTTTCACCTCTTCTAGTGTTGTTACCTCACTATACAATACAATACAAAAATAAAACAGTCTGTTCTGACTGTTAAGTCTGTTCTGACTTAACTGCAATAACTTTCAGGTACAAGTAAATAAGCTTTTATAAATGTTTGCCTAGCGCAACAATAAAATAAAGAAACAAAGACACAGTTATAGAAAAACTTGACGGTTTTAAATATAAAAGCTCATGTTACCAATAGACTGTTTATTTTATACTCATGGACTGGATCTGATTCTACCATTCCAATGGTAGTAGTTATGCAATGTTAAGTGTTTGTTGAGTTTGGATAGATGTTAATTTGTACAATATCAGCATCCTTTAACGGATCCAGATACATGATTCTTTGAGGTTTATGAAATGATTAGATATGAAATATTCTGTTCTCTGTTAATAGTGTTTTACTCATATTTCATATTTGTTGAACTTCAATAATAGTTAAATTCAGTCATACAAGGGTGTAAATGACTTTACTTTTATTAGTCCCATCGCTTTCATTTATATATAAATTTGGTCTCAAAAAGTCTTCTTCTTGAACAAAACTTTTTGCATTTACTGAAAATGAGAGTGCTGCTAGGGGAAAGTGTTTAAGTAATGAACTAGTTTACCTGAACCTTCATGGCTAATATTCTGTCGGTTTTAATTTCGTTCAGTTGCCAGGAAAGATCACTACATCTCTTAAGTTGTGTATAAGTGTTAAGGGTTTAGATGCTGTCAATGCGTTGATATTGCATGATTTAATATCTGTGCATACATAATAAAAAGTACGCGTGTGCTTTATGTACAATTAGTTATTAGAAAGAGGGTCACAACATTACACAAACCAAAGAAAACTTAGGGTGAATATACAGAGACAACTGTCGAAATCTATATTCACATGATATATGCAAAGTCAGGATGAATTGTGTTCCAAGACTGAGAGCTCTTCTGAATGTGTCTTTCAGCAGTGCACTGCACTAGAGCATCCTTGTTAATGATATGCCAGTGCCAATAATTCCCCAACAACGCTCTCAGTAGACAGTCGGATAATGAGTCGTGCTCTGCTTTCCACAGCTGAACAGCTGTTAAGCTTCAGCACTTGAACTTCCTGTTCAAGAAACTCTGAAACGTCTCCCACATTTCTTGACCACTTCTCCTGTCAAGCCTCCGACAGCAACATCTACAAGGAATAAACTGACAACAGCAACACATGAACAACCGAAAATCGTTCTAGCGAGAGGGATCTCATTACCACAATACTAGCGGCGTGTGGTTTTTTATACTTCAGCCCTGTTAGAAATCGCTTGGTTGGGAGGAGTGATGAAATCCAGAGAGAATTTGTCACCACAGTATCTTCTGTAGTCTTATAAATGTGCTGAATTTATTTGTTATTGAAGATAGCTTGTTATATGTGTTCAATGGTCGAGCGCACGCTTTCTATAGCAGCCCTGGAGAGGAACCAACATGGAGATGGCTAAGTTTTAGCTTTTGAAGAAAGATTTTCAGGTTTTTAGGGTTAAACTTGCCTTTATTGTTCCCAGAGCCGTGAACTCATCAAAAACCCATCAAAATTAGCTTTATTTCACTGTGTGCAGTTTGAAGATAATTTGGAGCCGTTTCTAATAGCGATGCTTAATTTTAGTTTTAACAGCTAACTAGGTCCTCCTAAATCCAGGGGGATACATTTTCTACTTATTACAATGTGAAGGCAATTAATTGGGCTGTAAAATGCTTTTAATATCTCATGCTCATTTGAAACAAGGTAGCTTTAAGATCGAGAGCGGTCTGTTTGCTCTTACTGGGAAAGACTTCGCTGTCAGCACAGTTGCGACACCACCTGCGTGAAGTTTGGCCTGGTGCAGGGTTTAACTAATGCTATAAAGTGCAAGGCTGGCGATATTCTCCGGGGAAAGTCACCGTGACAAAAAGACATGAACTCTTATGGTCACACTGACCTAATTCTTTACACAGTACCAGCAAACTGTAGTGTGTTTGCTGTAGTGGAAATCTGAAAGCATCATGCTGTGTTCACAACGTTTGCAGAGATACAGATGAATCATGCGAAGTTACTGCCGCACTTTATGCAAATCACATTTTTACTTGATGCTTTTCCAAATTTGCATCCACAGAAATAGCAAATACTGCATACTGGAGAGAGACTGCATACACCTTCTCCACTCACAGAAGGTGCAAAGGGAGCTGTCAGAAAAGAAAAGTCATCCTAGGTAAAACATTGAAATAAAGTGTATATACTGTGTTTTACTAATATTAGTAATGTTCTTTTTATTGACTTAAACAGTGTACCGCGGGTCCCGTTTGTTATAGATCACTCTCATATCACTGCAATAAATGTCAACAACATCATCAACACTTTAACAGCTTGTTTATCATTCTTCCTCTTCCCTTCAGATTTATTGACATTATCATGAGCAGATTGCACATCGTGAGAGGACAGTGGTTTTGGGAGGAAAGACACACTTTATTACTACAGCATTAATATCCAATCCTGCGCTCGTCCGCACCAGCCGTGTTTTTCTACCTAGGATCCTTTCCCAGGATTTATGGGATCATTCACACAGAAAATGTGCACCATTAGGTTTTTCACACGCCGCAATTCAATCACGTCCTGAAATCCCCGCGCGGTCACCTCTCCCCGCGCGTGTCATTGTAGGCAGGTATTTCTCCTCGCCGCCACACCACCCCAGGAGTTAATTCCTTCTCGGACTCCAGCGGGAGAAAATCAGGCCCTGAAAAATCATTACTTTCCATAATCCCTGCCTTCCATACGCCATCACGCTAATGTGCGTATGACAAAAGGGTGGTTTGGAATGAAAGTGATAGGCACGTTGGTCGTGGCGGAATGAATGAAATTGGATTAGAAGTCGTCAAGAAAAAGGGAGATCTGTCCTAAAAATTGAATTCTAGATTTTAAGTGCCCTTGCCGTTCCAAGGTCTTTCATTCCTCATATTCTAACTTTATTTTCTAAAGCCCTGGCCTTTCCTTCTTCCTTATATTTGACATAGCGAGGAGAAAGTACAACTGGCATTTTTCAAGAAAATGATATACTTAGGTGTCCCTTGACTTGCTATAGAGGCACAAATCCTGTGTTTGCAACTATTAAGAACTATAATCTATCATCGTAAAATGAGTCTAGCATGAAAAATAGCTCGTTTTAGTCTGTATAGAAACCAAATCAAAGTTACATTTGAACGTACAGTATGTCAGTAGTAAATAATTTTCAAATATTTTTAAGTTTATCAAATGCACTCCTTCACTCTAAAAAAGGATGTTATTTTTAAAAATTTTTTGTGTTATGCTGTTTAACACATTTTGTCATTTTGTGTTAAATACATAAAAGGGACAACACATGTTGAGTTGAAAGTAACACAAGTTGAGTTAAAAGTAACACAAAATGTGTTGTTTTTAAATTAACACAAAGATGTGTCTAGTTAGGGACAACACATCTGTGTGTTGTCCTTAACTAGACACATCTTGTGTTATTTTTAACACATCTGTTTTTAGAGTGTTTGACCCTGTTTGAAATAAAAAATGAGAAATTAATTTTTTTCATTTGATGAAATTATTTTTTTAATATTGTTTCTTTTCATTTTAATTTTAATTGCAGTGATTTCAAAAATAACACAAATCAAAGTTTTTCAAAAACTGCTTTTGTAAAGCTTTTATACCTCCTAAAGTTAACAATCAACATTTTCTTCACCTCTTTTCACAAATCGTTTGTTAAAAAAGAAAAAATACCTAATATAAGGAGTTTTTAGGACCTAAATTGTACCTTATTAATGAAAAGTTTCTCCTGTTCCAGCGATAAACAACATAGTGCCGGCTCACTACTCAGACACTTAATCACTGACAGCATCAAGATAAATGATGCTGTTGACAGTGTTGTGTCTGACATGACAACAATTGTGTTTGTATTTAGCAAACAGTAAATTGTTAAACCAAAACCAGTTGATGTAATATCCGTGTCATGAATAATGTTGTACGTGAGCAAAAATGTGATGAGTTTGAAAGAACTCTGAGGAACATTTACCTCACCAACAACCACTACCAGACGATCTGCTGGGAATACAAACACATTGTGGTCTCAGGTGTTTACTAGAAGAAATTGGAGCTTAGACTCAGTAATGGTCTTCGGCGAACCGGGGTCGGTCACGTCGAGTCGGTTCTGCGGGGGGGTAAACGCAGCCTGCTGATAACCTTGCCAAACTAAAAACTCACCTGAGAGAGAGAGAGAGAGAAAACACACAGCATGATGCCATCTGCCAAGCGTTGCCTGATTATACTGTAACCAAAGAGGTGGGCAGAGTACAGGGCTGGCAAAGAGAGTTAGAAATAACAATGGCAATCAAACCGTTCCTGTATGCATGCGGGGCGACTCGGCCTAAGCATCACTGTGTGACAAGGGCTTGCTGCACTTAATGTAAGTGGAGCCAGTCGGCAATTAAGACAGCCGAATGGAATCTCGGCAAAAGCCGAAGTGGAGAAAATTATACCCTAAAGTGGGTATGATTCACTCATATATAACTGTCACTGCGCTGAACTTTGTTGGCCTCTCTTGTTGTGCCAGATTTTAAGTGGAACATGAGCCAGCATCGGAGTCACTAATATTTTAGTGGGCACGCTTTCAAAGGTCATCCACCATATGTCGGATGCGTCAGCTTCTAATCGTGTAAACAAAAAACAAAAAAATCAACAATGCTTTTTGGCTCGTCGTCATTTTTATGATGCTCGTACAACGTTATCGATCCGTTTATTGAAGTGCACGACTGCGCAGGAAGTACGCGGTTTCATCAGCCTCGCGTTGACCCTGACTTCAAAACCCCTCATATCGGGTGGGGAGTCTGATCATTATCACACAGCTAGTTTTACTTCCCTGCACCTCAGTATCTCAATAACACATCATATCACACGAATAACCGGGAGAGAGGAGAGGTGAGATGAGAGGGAGAGAGCATAGCAGAGACAGAAAGTCATGGTTGGTTTTCTTAAGCGCTGTCTGGAACCAGTGCAGTAAATGGGTTCGGCTTCAAATGTTACAGACTGTTCTTTACTGAACAATTGATAGTAGTTATAATATCTAGCCTGTAGATACTGAAATACGGTGATATATGAATGTTTGAGTATGAACGTTTGTTGTTCAAATATAGGACTAAGGATACTTTTTTATATGTTTTTAACTTTTCTGGAACTTATAGTGAATGTGTTTTTATTACAGACTTTGCTGCATGCTATATTATTGTGCATTGTCAAAATCTTGATTTGGCTTGATTTATACATTATGTAAAGCCATAAACTCTAATTCAGGCTATTAATGTAATTTGGCAACATCCAACAACATTCATCCATAAGTTGAATTTTTATAGTTTTTTCATCATTTATTCACAATTATTTTAACCTGTATGAGTCTCTTTTTTCTGCAGAACACAAAAGAAGATATTTTGAAGAATGTTGGTAATTAAACAACATTGACTCCCATTATCTTCTTTAGTCTTATACACAGAATAAAGAGAGATAGATTTGAACCACATATCACTGTGTGAATAAACGATGACATCATTTTTATTTTTGGAAACTATCCCTTTACTAACTAGTTTTTTTAGTTAGTATAATACCAGTGTATATCCATCCATATATAGGCCTACTTTTCTATTGGAGGACAACTGACATTTAATACATCTATCAAAACAAGAACTGCATATTGAATTCTGCACAGTTCAATGTTTCACAGTTTCAGTTTGTGATTTCATCAATAAAAACCTTTCTTGAAATATCTTTTTGCTTACTAACTCGCTCATTATTTTCTTGACCAGTCAAATGCAGAGTTGCCTTCTTGCTTATGGATGTTACATCAAATCTCATAACATGTACACAGATCCTATTCGCTTTTCATTACTATTTTAGAGTTACTGCAAATTTTTCTCATTCAGATCCAAAGAATGACTCTTATTCTCAGCTAGACACAGAAGAAAGGCCACATAATGTCTTACCTTAGCTAACATCATAATAATGCTCTTTGTGGTCTTTGTAGTTGGTTGACAGAGCGATCAGTTTGCTCAATGGACTGAATTTGTGGACCATTAGGCAGAGTGACCTGAACAAGCACAGAAATAACATTTCAAGAGATGTGATGATTGTTCCAGTGGACTTTGACTCTCAGCCCAAATGAAACGTGATGATTGACAGTCACATATGTCTCTGTATCGTACATGATGTTCGACATTACCGCGTTTTGTGAGAACGGTCTTTTCTGTTCATCTGTGTAGTACATCAGATATCAGTGGAACAGAACCATGAATATGTTCTTGAATAATTCCAACAATTTTTCTGAAAGATGTTGAATATTCAATGAAAGCTCTGTAGTTCATATTTAATTAATGCATTTGAACTTCATCTCAAGTTATCTGTTTGATCTTATGCCATTTTGTAAATCGAGCTCCTCGGGAGATGTGCTCCTGTACTTGCAGAGTTTGCGACTCAGTCGTTTTCTCTAAGGTAGACATAAAAATGATCACATTCTTGATTACAGAATGAAATATGTTCTTATTGAATTTTTTCCATTCATTTAGTGGATTAAGAACGAGAAAGTACATGAAGTATGGCGCGTTCCACTGAGAAAAGTCATAATGCTGTTTATGCAGACAGTTTATGAGGTCAACTATTATGATAAATTTTCTTGATGAATGTTTTAAATGAACGTGCTATTACCAGTGCTTGCACTTTAAGTCAAACACAAACATTACCTTGATATATTGTCTGTGCTGGTTTATTAACTTTTTAACTGCAGAGCATGTGTACATTAAAGTTGTTTTTAGCGAACAGTTGTGTGAAACATGAAGTATGCTTGTCTGTTGTAATTAGCTTAAAATTCAAGGCTAACATTTATTCAGTTGAATTTACACATTTAAAAACATGTAAACTTTGAAATATGAAAGCTTGCTTTTACAGCAATTTAAATATCTGGAGGTTTGTGGTTAGCTGTTTCATAAACTGCAGTTACACAGGTGATGAACACAGCTAACCAGCAATCTCTCTTGTTAAGGCCACAAACTAGAGCTCAAAATAACATGAAACTAGCTTTGGCTTTATGAGACGTGAGCTTTATCTGTCTTGGACTGTCACAGATTTTAGTGACCAGTTTAAACTTCTGCTCCTCTTACAGGTCGGTTGAGGTTATATCACATTCTTGTTAGAGCACCTGGCATTGATGCACACTGCTCTCTCCAACCAGCTGCAGTTCATCTAATGAAAGCCTTGCCTCCAGTTATCCAAGACTACTGTGTCCATATAAAAGAACTGCACCTGCGTTATAATGCACCTGAGCATAATCATTGATTAATGTTGCACCTGCATCTTCAAATCAGCCCATTTCAAATACTTAGCTGTCAACCTGGACATCCAGCAAACAAAGCCAAAGACGCCGGTTGCCTTTGGAATCTGTGTATTATTTGTTTTTCTGTATTAAAAACAAAATTCAAAATACAAGAAAACAACATTGTTTATTATTTGTTTCTGAAATCAAAATAAATAAACAAATAACGACTAATTTTCTAATTATGTGCTCAGATCCAAAAGGGAAAAAACAGATACGGGATTGCACAAATTTTGACTTTGATATTTAATTGACCCAAATTGGCATGACCCGGTAGTTAATGAATAGCCTACGTTAGTGGTGGTCATTTTGATTCATTTCAGTGTTTTGTTCTTTTTCAGTTCGTTCACTAAAATGATTCGTTCAGATTGATTCACTGATTCGTTCAGTTACCAGATCTTCATGTTACATACATACGCCAGTAGATGGCGAAATTGAGTATCTTCTGTTCTTTAAGTACTGTAAATGAAAAAACTTCTTCTTTCGCATTGCTCTCGTAATTAACGTCATTTTTTACCTGTTTAGTCATTTCTACACATTCGAACAATTAAAATGTTGTTAAATATCTTTATATAAATATGTGCAAACAATAGCAGTGCTAAACCAAAAATGAACCATGTTTTTACTACAAACCAATAACATTTAGTAGTAACCACAAATTAACCATGTTTTTCCATAGTAGGCTTACTATTGTAAAAACATGCAATAAGTTAGCCAAAAACTTCTGGGTCGTGCCAATTTGGGTTAATTAAAAATCAAAATCTGTCCAATCTGTTATCTGTTTTTCCCTTTTTGATCTGAGCACATAATCAAAATTGAAATAGGAGTTGTTATTTGTTTATTTATTTTGATTTCAAAAACAAATAATGAACAAACAAGTAGTTTTTTTAACTTTGGTTTTAATACAGAAAAACGAATGAACGAATGATTAATTCACAGATTGTTTGGTTATCTTTAATTTTGAAGGGTCACCTTTGTTAGAAACATAGCAACATGTGTGTTCTAATGCTTTATTATATATAATGTTTTAATGTAAATCAGCAATTTGTTTCACAATCTATTCGGAAACACAGTATTTATGCTGCAATAATAGCACACTTAACCTTAAATCACTGCAAATGGATGTTGCCCTCCAGGAAATGTCTATCGCAAAGTATTTGTGTTCATTAAGGCTATTTTTCCTCTTTGTACTCCTTAACATAAGTGTAAGAGTCACATTAACAGCTTCATATAATGCTTAGCTTTCTAGGGGAAAAAAATTACTTATTCCAATAATGTGCTATTTATTGTGATGTCCAGAACATTTTGTTCACTGGGTATGAGCCTGTATATCTTGGAAAGACTATTAAGTAGAAGAGGATGTTATTAGGAGCAATTCCACACAAAATAAAGATAATCAAAAGCATTCAGCCCAGATCATGGTCTCTTATTTTTATTATTTAATGTATATTGTCAAGTTTATGACTGGTGCCAAATTTCTCTGTGTATGTGCGTGTGTTGTCAACATCAGCAAAAGTAATTATTTTATTGTTGAAGGAATCAGCGATGGTGTAGTGGAGACACTTAATCAGCAACAACACCAATCAAGTATCGCACAGTTTATTCATCATGCATTATAGCATGTGGCTCATCCAGCCCGCTGTCGTAAATGACTAATCATGACTGAATGAATGAGGAAAGGAGACTGCTATTTTCAGCAAGTCATAAGACTGGGGCTTCAAAAAAGGAAAAGCACATAGACATCCTTAAACCTTCGTAAGGTTACAGAAATCTCCGGAGGTTTGGCTCATTTGTGGTATTAATTCAGTTTTTTTCATGTTAATGTTAACTGACACTAATTAATGGGTGGTAGCTCCTTCCCTAATGAGAGTCTGGTAAAGTTAAAAACTGTAAAAAACAGTGAGGTGTTTTTCACTTGACAATATTGGTAATACACGTCTTCCAGTGAGACAAATTACACAGATTTTTAAGGGGGTGATTTTGTCCTTAAATTAGATTCTGCCATGTCTAAAATATAGCTTTAATTAAGTTTCAGTTTTTCGGGAATACATTTAATATTCAGTGCAAATGTACCTCACAGGGATCGTATTTGGTCAGAAAAACCCTCTTACTGTCACATAAGGCCTTTGAAGCCTTTTGCTGTGGATTCAGTAAAATCATTATTGCAATGACAACATTCACACCTCACAGCCACGGCAGCATCTGTTTAATCTCTAAAGGTTCGTGATCCGCCGAATTGGTCGCCTGAATTGGAGTTAATTGCTATTTTACACTCAGGCAGAGTGGGCTCGTGCTGAATTTCTAAGTGGGTCATTGTGTGTTTGTTTGTGGGGAGCACTACATCACTCGATGGGGTGTGCGTCTCTGATAGCCACGGGGTCCCCCGCAGATGATTTATGCGAATAATACTGATACAAGTAATAATAATAACAATGTTTTATTGGAATAAGAAATAAAAGTGGGTCAGCACTAACCGACTGATTCAGTGTCGAACCCAGTCGTGCCTTCAGAGGCCAGATGCGTAAAGACTCATCCATCAATAAGATCCACCTAAATTTAGCTGTTGAAATATAGCGCCCCATACCTCTGCTCAGGAATGATGGAAGAAATATGTCTTCTGCCTATATCTGAAGTATTATTCATGAAATCATGATTTGATCAGCAAGCTCATTTAATAAACGCAGACAAATGCCTATTCATAAATCTCCAGAGTAATGATCGTCATTTTTCAGTTCAGCAAAATCTGAACCTGGTTTTTGTATTGTTTTATTTTTCTATCCAGCTGTGTCCATTCAATTTCCAAAACAATGCTGGTGAATGTGTTGAGATATATTTTTAATACATTTTGTTTATCTCCCAACGCATCATGGTTTCTCCTAGACCTAAAGTAAAGAACATCCACATAGAGTCATTAATAATGTGCAAGCTACATTAGATTTGTATTCCCTAGATGTTGAGTTTTTTCTCTCATGAAGGTCAGAATAGACATGATGCTCCATTTGACAACTAGTGCAAGACATTTGTCTGTCTACATAAGGGTGTGTGTGCATGCGCATGTGAATGCAACCATGCGCACAGCAGCGGTTCTGTTAGAAGTAGGATAGCTCGCAGGAGAGTGGTGAAGAGGAGACAGGAGGTAAGAGGTGATGACAGACTCGTGAGGATGAAAGGGTCTAACCCTGTTAACAGGCAACCTAAAGCCTCTAAATAAATGGAGTGAAAACTAGGTGACTAATTCAAGAAGCAGCTCCGCTCTGGATCGAACGACTGTGGGCAGATGTTTTGCCGAACCTCTCGTTCCGCTTGAACTGCTTTCCCTTCGGCACAGCCCATCATCTCCTTTGAATTAATTGTCTTAAGTTGTTGTCACCATGAACTAACTAATCTGTGTCATGCATGCATTATATTGATAATGAGCTCTTGTAAACAGTACTTAGCGGAGGGAGATACACAGGAACTCCTTTGGGTGGCTGGGCGGTCGTTAATGCATCGCTCATGAGATCAATGCTGGATATTTAAATGAAACTAAATAATCAAGGTCAACAGGCTCAGAGCACCGAGCGCAGAGTATGCAAAACCAATTTCAGGAAGCTGAATGTAATACGGCACGCGTGCCCGTCGAGTAATACTCTTATGCCATCTATCACGTTATGAACTTGCGCTTTGAATACGGTAAAGCTCGTCAATCCGAGCTCTGTGTCTATCCATCTATTTGACGCCTGAGGTAAGGCTGTAACTTGCAAATGGTGAAATTGCCGTCTCTTGACATTGTGATCACGGAATGGTTGTGCTGAAATTGACTAGGGCCTCTGCAACGCAACCCCAACATCAAAAAAGACAAGTGCAACCTCTAAGGAAAAGATGGTGGTAGGCCTGCTGTATTGCTTACATCGCTCACCATCCTCTGGTTTGACTTCATATTCAGTGCAAAATATTATGCACATAACATTTTATTACAAGCTTTGAGGCATGTTTCCTTTTTTCAGCACGACAGAATGCAAGATTTACCGTAAACATGCAGGAAAATCACCATAAGGCTTTTTGATTTCCATCAGCGTTTGGGGCTCGGCGTCCACAGCTGCTTATACAAGACTTGTGTTTAGATGTGTGTGGTATATTGCACTCTTTTTGTAGCCATAGTAAAGATGCTAAAGGGAAAACTAACAAAGTAAAAGAAAAGAGAACTGCCTTTTTATAAAACATGTAGCTGTTTGTGTTGTGCTGCTTCTATTCTTCTGAGATTCTCAGGAACATGCAACAGGCTAAAATTTCAAATGTTGTTTCTATAATTTTTATCTTGATATTGTTTTTACTTTTTGTCACGTCAGATAAAAACTCAAAACTCGCAGTATATAAAAACAAATGTATGTTTTGTCAGGCCAACCGAGAGCCCAAAGTCTTTTTGTATATCAGTACAGAGGGTGACAGCTCCTGTGGGCTGAGAAAATACAGTTGAGGCTTCTTCAGGTGTAGGTGTATGTTGACCATGTTCTGGATCCTGCCCTGCTTTGTTTTCTTATCTAACTTGAAAACCTATTAATTTAATTTGGTGGTTCAGCCCACACTCCTGTCAGGAGGAATATAATTAACAGAGTTTTGTTGCTGGTGTCTCCAACCATCTCACTTACTGTCTAACTCACACATTTATATAATGAGCAGACTCCTACATGACAGCTTGCGGTTGTGAATTATGACCGTAAACAGCAGCCCTGTGGTTTACCTTCCACACGGATATAATGAATACACTCACATGAAACATGATGACTTGTGGTCTTGAATTAAAGTGCTTGTTTCAGTCCAATCTGGTGTGAATAAATAAACAGGACAAGCTTTGTTTAAGAAATGCAATCAGGAGCTCAAAGCATTATGGGATTGCTGTATGTACGTGAACTGTGATTATTTAACATGACTTCCATGTGCTGTAATTGCCGTTACTGCAAGCTGTTAGAAGTGCCTTAAAATATCAACACTCTCTAGTACATTTGCATTGACTCCACCCACATATTTTTATGTAAACACTTTTGTTTTAGCCTGAAAATAAGTAATTGAGAATAGTTCTTATAGAGAGCTCCTCACATAAATCATTATATATTGTTAGTTATTGTTTTTGTGCATGCAAAACACCTGTAATTAACATTTGCATCGCCATTTAAATCTTCTTTCTGACCGTAAGAATTAAACAAGCTATTTTCGCATCTGTGCCTGACATTCAAATCATTATATTGTGGTGTATTCAGAAAAAAAATATTTTTAAGTTGCTGCAAACAAGTGTTAAGACCAGACTGACATACTAAGAGCATTTGGTAAAATTAAACTTCAGCCTTTCGTTTGTTATGTAAAGTTGAAGTTGCTACCCAACAGCAAAAAACAGCAGAGCATTTGGCAAACTTTCCTCATCTTGCACCCAACGCTAGTTAAATACCAATTGGTCTAAGTGTTGTCTCCTTATAGTTAGAAATACTACCTCTTTCTTCATCAGTATTTTACAATGCAAGGAGGGCAAAAAGATGAACAGTAAATTAGGCATTGCTGATGTGAGCTATTATGGGTTCATGTATTCATTTCACATGTCTAAGTTTCCACATGTTACTTTCTGAAAGTTACAATCCAGAAAGATTCAATCATACCTTTAGATTTGACTGCTCATATATTTATAGCCACATACAGCAAAACTCAAACGTAATAATTCAACTCCTGGAAGTCATTTTGAAATCAGATCAGCTCATCAAGACATCATCAACTTTTTTCCATAAATTGCATCCAATACCACATCAAGATTTTTAGCAGCTGGTGCGCTTGCACATTGCGCAAACATCTAGCACTACCTGTCACATCACATAAACATTTGCATAGATTACAGGTAAGAAGACGCCTTTGATATGATAACGACTGTCTAGCCTTCTCACATAGAGGAAAGCTTTAGTTCTGTAAGCGTCTCTCGTGTGGGTTTGCAAATCTTTCCAGTCAGTAAATTACATATATATGTTCATTTCCATTTCCCGTCTAATTTCAGTTTCTCTTTGTAGCAAAGAAATTTAATCCAAATTTGGAAGACAGCCATCATGTTGGTAATTATGCCCAAGTCTGGACGTAATTAATTTTATTGGACCAGTTAATCGATTCCTGATGAAAAGAAAGATTAAACTGATAGCTCTCCTCTCCAGTCACTGAAACTCCTCCCCCGTTGACTCCAGCACGCAGGCTTGCTTTGGCTAAAGCCATTACTCCTAAATGCATCTGTAGCTGGCCTGGATCCAGGGCAGATAAAATGCTCAGTGTCTCACAGCCCCAGCCAGCAGTCACTGCTTGATCTTCGGAGAGCGAGTCATTGGTGTAAGTGACGGCGGTGAATTCTTTATTCATGAGGTCCTAAACAGGTGTGGTGCATCTATTAATCAAGCGCAATCATCAGCGTACATTGATCACAGGTCGATGCAGATCATAACTCAATTTGTCGGGTGAACCGCTGTCATTTTTTTGCGGAGAAGCAACATCGTGATCCATTCAGTTTTTTCACATGGAGCGTGCGAGCTAATTGCGATGATAGCGCCGTAATGCGATAACGTACAAATTAAACTTATCGCTCTGAATGACGAAGCACAAAGAGTCGCGAGCGAGCAAAATCAATTTAGTAAGAGCAGCGGGTTTGGTAAAAGGGAAGAAAACAAGGGGGAGATCCCGGAAGGTGCGGATCCTGGTCGAGTGCAGCTCGGTTTAATGATGAGAGACGGCGTTCCGAGTGCCTTCTGGCAGTTTTGTATTACCTGCTAAAATGAGCTGACATTTGCATTTGAAAATCCTCCCTACAGAAAAGATACAATTAATTCTCAACACCTAATAGCCTAGTATTTGCTTGGCAAATCTGTTGCGTGTCATGCGCAAATTTAAGCCCTCCTTTGAGTATTTTGGCATTAAATTTGTTCCGAACATGCGAGTTTCCTTTACAATTTTCCAATCTAGTTACCTTGAAGCTCCTCGCAGACCTCGCTGCTCTTTTGTTTAGGCGGTACACAAAATTTTATATTCCGTGTTTGTCATTCTCATTGGAGGACTTTATGTATCGGTTCTATTGTCAGGCTGTTCTCCTGACACAGGAGGTGATGCTGGGCCAGATTTAGCTGCATAGAAAAATGATGAAATAGCTGTGACATGTCAAGATGTTTCACTATTCTTGTAAACATCTGCTATCAGACAATACAATAGCTGGCATCGAGCCAAGTTGTTTTCAAGGTCTCAAAAAGGTAGATTCGCAATTAGACCGTGTTGAAATGCCAGTACACTTCTGCTTGCAGCGTTCATTACGTTCAGCTGTCCAGTAATATCAGCGCTGGTTGAAAATGGCATGTACTAATGCCTGAACAGATTGTTCCCATGTCTTTGTTGGATAAGAAAAAATGAAGAGACAGTTTCATCATTTAAATGAGAAGAAAGTTGAGAAAAGCCATATCTCTGTAACACAGAAAGAAAAAAGTCAACCGTGAGATTTTCAGTCTTTTTTTCTTTTGTTTAAACTACCCAGTATGTGAAAGTAGAAACATTACAGGCTTATTGGTAGTATACCTATATCTCATTGTACATAGTGTAGTTTAGAAATAAGTGTACACGGGTATTGTGGTTTCATAATGAGCAAAACAGACTTCACATCGAATAATACTGGATATTGCTTTTGCCAGCACAGGTTAAAGCTGAAGGACATAAGTTGCCTTTGGTCAAATCCAGTCTTATTATTTCAATGTTCTCTCACAACATTGTCATACAAGAGGCATTTGCTCTAGACAGAAGCGCACAAACTGAATCAAGTGAGCTGTCTTAATCTGTCTACAACTTAAATCTAAACAAAAACAGCCGCGTAGAACAATTGTTGTTTTGACATATGGAAATACGACCGGTAAGCTGTGTTTTTCTCAACATCATGAAAAAGAGGAACGATATTGCAGTGCTTAATAAAGTCAGTGAGAGCGGCAGAATAGAATTATGGGACATTTCTGACTTCTCGGCTGTAACTGCGCCAAAAAGGTGTCAAGCTGATATCGATGGCAAAGGTGCCCAGGAGAACTATGAATAGCAAATACGTTTCTGCATTTACACACTGAATTTGAATTACTCCTAGCAGGATGAGGCTGCAAAAATCTACAGCTATCTGTGTCCTGGGTTGTAAGCATGACACTGTTCCATAATCCTTGAGATCCATATTTATGCATCATTCTGCCAGGTGACATCAGGAAACATTTTATTACCAGAGTTGAATAAGCAGAGCATCAATAATAATTTTTTATAGATCATTATTACGTCTTTCAAACCTTTAGATTTTGGTTTGTAGTAGTAGGATGTTTTTTTTAAGCTTGCACAGTTGTTTTACTGTGACCATTACTACAGCTTCTTCTCAATGTCGAGTGGGTTATGTATTGAGCTGAATCTGTAAGACAAATTCTTTGAAAATACAGTCAAACATATTAGCTAATGGGTTTCCCCTCATTAGTGAAATGTAAAATAATCTTAAATTCACGGTAAAAAAAACCTGGTAGCTGGTTGCCAGATATTCACTGTAAATAGTATAGTGACAACATTTCAGGCACTGTGATATGACAAACTGGTTTGTTTATTTTACACCTTATAAGCCAGAAATCAAATTAACTGATGTGTTTATATAATAAATCACTTGATCTACTTAAATCTATGTTGTACTGTAAGATATACTGACAACAACTATTACAAAACAGCTGGTTAAATGGCATGTCATATAAGTTAATCACAACTGGCCTTTAATGAATAATGTAAACATTAATATAATGAATAGTGCACAGTGTTACCTGCACAAACAAAAACACCATTAGATAATGCTGAACATTAAATGTAACGCAAAACTCTGGAATTTCCAACAAATAGCACATTTAGGATTAAATTTAATAAAATGTGAAATTAAAAGTGATGCACACAATTTTTCACCATGAATTACATTTCATATGTAAAAAGAGAGATATAATTTTAATTACATATAAACATACAGTAATGTTAAAATTTTGTTACATTGATACTTTTTTTTGCACACAATATATATAGTTTTTACAGTATGTTACAGAAGAATTGCATATTGTTAATCCAGAATAATTTTGCACAATACTATATTACCCTTTATATCACCTTGAAGCCTTTGTTGTTTGTGCCAACACGACTGTATATATACCCTGCTCTTTTATTCCTTGGATCTTTAATCCCCACTTCATAAAGCAATTTGTCAAAAGCATGTGATAAAACGGTTTATGAACAGCAGATCAAATTAGTGTAATCAGCCCTGTGGTTGCAACATGTCCATTTGTATTCATAAGATGCTCAGGTTCTTTCAGATGTGGTGGAGCTGGGGGGTTTATAATGGTTTATTTGTCATTTTAACACTGCTAAACTAAAGACATGGACATGTTATAAAAGCGTTTTGTCTGTGTTGTGTCTAATAGTTTACACACATTCTTATCTTTGAACAAACACCAATTTGTCCTATTAGAGTAATTTAAGTTTTAGTTAAGAGTACAAAAAAACTGCAAAAGTAACACGCTTTGCAATGGTTGGAAACAAAAGCTCATACATAATTACAAATAAAGGGTTATCATAAACATGGTGTGGTCTGTTTTACTTAATAAGCTTGCAGAGCAAAATATGAATAATGCATTACAGTTTTTCTCTTTGTCTCTATGGTACCGATGGATAATTCAATTATGCTTTGAAGAGACCAGAGCCAAATAATGCAATTAGATTTTATAAGGCAACCAGAATACAAAACCTGTCATGAAGGCGTAATGCAGTGTGATATGCCATTCAAGTCCATTGCTGTGTATTCTAAGAAAAGCCTGAAACCTGAAATGAAGTCAGTCGATGGATCTACAGTAGCTATTGAGGTGCAGGACACACAAGCAGCTCTTGTTGATCTGTCTGAAGCCTGCAGAGATGAATGAAGTCAGCTGTTTTAGCTCATGAGCTCTGTTTTTTCTTTTGCAAAACAGGGAGTGAATTAATTATATACCACAGTAAGAGTCATAAGAGCAGAGCCTTTGGGACATGTGACTGTAAGAGATGTAGTTGATGGTGTAAACTAGTCTTGGTGACAAATGTAAAACCGAACTGTGAATGAATGATGACAGTGTATAGTCTTTAGAGTATGTCAAAAAACACCAAAACTCCACTCAAAATTGCTTAGAAAAAGCTTAAAAACCTAAATGTTTTTCTTCTGTAAGTTGCTTTGGATAAATCACCTGCTAAATAAGGCTGATGAAACATAAACAGACGTTTAACAAACTTCAGGACACTTTTAAATCTAATTTTGGGCCAAGTAGTTTATCTAACTCAATTTACTGAGTAATGTTATATATCGTTCAACTTCAGTAGAAATAAAAACAATATTATTCCAACAGAATTTGTATTCAACTTATTACAAGTAGATTTACTTAAGTAAAAGTTGTTTGTTGAAACATTTTGTTTTTATACTTTTTTTCTAAAATTCTTTATATTATTATAATATATACATACCAATTAACATGCATACAAATCAAAGTCCCATAAAATGTCCATGAAATTAAAATTTACCTTATTATTAACTTTTATTAGCTCACATTACTTGTGGTTAATCTGCCCATGCCACAAAAAAAGTCTGAATGTGATTGTGATTAGTAACTAACATTGACAACTAAATTTTTTAAATGCTTGTTGAATGTAAAATTGTTTGAGTAAACACCAAAGTCCAGTTAACAAATGCTGAGGACTCATTTCATTCAGAATACACAAAATAATAAATGTACAATTAAAAAAATCTTTGTTGGGAAAAAATTATAAAGTTATAGTGCAAATGTAACTTGTGTCACTGTCCAGATTCCAAAATGGCATTTTAACATCACTGATGCATAAAAACATTCATTTATTTATTTTTAACCAAAGATGAGACACCATTTCTGAAAAGTTAAACACGATTCTCCTGTAAAAGGTAGATTTTTAGTTAATAATGTCTCAGATTCAGAGATTTTTCTACACACAAAGCTGCAGAAGAGAAAAAAGCATGAGTTTTATGGACTACATATGGTGCCATTTTGGTGTTTTTCTTTTGTACTTTCTGGAACTTGACAGCCCGTGGTCACTATTAACTGCCATTGTATGGCAAGAGCTACATAACAATTCTTCAAAACACCCTGTTTTTGTGTTCCATAGAAAAATAACAGCTTACAGATTTGGAGCAACATGAGGGTGAGTAAATAATGACTCTTCACGTTTGCACAAAGTATTTGTTTTTTTTTTGTCACAAAAGGCAGTAACAAGTTTGGTCAGAAAAATGACAACAGAGTGCACTGTTTATTGCAACTACAGCATCATAATTATTTTATATAGCTAATACCATTAGTTTTTGTGCTAAAACTCTAAAGATCAATGCACCAAACAGCAAACCAAAGGCTAGTTTTCATCTCTTCGACTAAAGCGTTGCTTAATTCGAGAGTCTGTCCAGCATGACAGCTTATATACCGCAACTGACAACATTTTTTTGTGCACCACTTGAGGTCTCATCTCCACCAAGATGGATCCAGTTGTTTACTGATAAAGATTCAGCCTAATAACCTTAAAAATGAGAGTCAGACAAGAAAGCTTTTGAGCTGGAGGAGTAAGATCAGGAGCCTTTTGAAACATGTTTTACATGTAGGTACTGTAACTAATAAACAATCTTTTTTTCTGACAGTGACAGTGAATAGTAACACCAGCTTTGTCTGGTCTCCAATACACTTTTATTGCATGAACCAGGGTGGCACATTTAATTCACCTTTTGCTATATATAAAAATAAAATAGTTTTAAATTCATGATAATTGTTTGGTAGCAAGCTACTCCCCGCAGTCTGAACAGCATGTTACCTTCACTTCATATACACCACGCTCCAAGCAGCCTGTGCTGAAAGAGAAGAACAACGAATACGAAGGTGGAAGAACACAAGAGCGAGAAAGAGAGGGAGGTGGCTCCGGAGAGAAACAGAAAAGGAGGGGGTAGAAAGGAAATGGGAGACAACAGAGTGAGATCGCCTCTGGCCCCCTCCTAGCTCTCGCTGGCATCTCACGCTTCATTAGTTTTCAACCATTATGAACAATATTTGTCATCTTCTTTGCCCCCTGGAGCTGTTAGTTTACAAGCCACCTGATAGAAATAAGTACAAGACTTCACATGGAATTACATGTGCCTCGCCTTTCTGCGTTTTTCCAAAGGCCATTTCTCTGTTTCCCCATTTTTTATGCTCTGTCTCCTGCATGAATATTTGGTTGAGGGGATTTAGAGCATTTGGCCCGTGGTCTCCAGGGGCAACACTGCACTGCGTGTTCTGCAGACGGAGGGATGTGACGGCCCTGTAGCAGCTCAATTACAGTATAATCTTTCTAATTAAAAGTGTAACCAGCATGAAAATCATTTCAGTTAGGGGTCAGACAGACAAACAGCGGCAGATTCTTCGCTGGTGTCACGTCAGTATAATAAGTGTCACGTTCTGAAAATCTCACCGCTGACATTTCTCAAACTTTATATTCATTCTCCCACAAAAGACTAACAGAGCGTATAATGCCTTAAAACGTAATTGATTTCATAAATAACCCTTTGCTGTTAAAGAAACTCAATTCTAAAGCCTGATTTTCTGAAGCACTTGTAATACGCCATGCTGTATGATTGAGTAAACCAATGTGTGTGCAGTAACAGATGGAAACCAACTGTTTGGTGTATTTACTCCATAAGCCAGAACACATCAGAGAGCACAACAGATGATCAATAAGACAGAAAACCCATTATTATCATATCAGGGTTCATGAGATTACGTTCTCCAGGATAATATCTTCTGCCTCGGCAAATTGATTGAGGAAATCTATTAGATGTGTCGCTTGGAGTTGCTAAGAAGTTATGAAAATGTATCTATTGGAATATCAGCTTATCCTTTGGGGTTTATGCAACATCTTCCAATGCGATGATGCTCATTTGATTTACTTGTACGCTCTCGGTTGATTCAGTTGTGTGGAACGAAGGACGATTTTAAGGATGTTTTTTACTAATTCCGTTTGCAAAAAACACACTATGAACAATTCTGCAGGATGGGTGTTATAGTTTATATCTGACAAAATTTGAGAAAAAGTGAATATAATAAATAATATCATGATACTTTACTATAACAGTAGTAGCGTTTCTGTAGCTGAGCTTTAAAAGCACTGGATAGCAATACAAAATGGAGGATAAATTGGAGATAATATTAAAAAATCTGAAACTCATCTGATGCTCTGGGAAAAGCACTGGTGTAGAATTAGAATTCTAATATCACCAAGCCATAAAAACGCCATATTACTGATAGAAGAAACTCATAAGAGAATGCAACATTCACAGTTTCAGAGAAAGGAGATATAATAGGAGATTCATGACATACAGATGAGAAGACGCATTAGGCGTCTGCTGTTTTAATCATTACTGTATCATTGTACTGCTATTGCTTTCTTTCATGTTGAGGATTTAAACCATAGATGTCAGTTTTCAATCCATATGACAAGAGAACCTCATCTCATGCTTTTACAGACATTAAATCTGAATATATATTCATATTTTGAGATGAAGAGATTTGCTGGTTTGCTTATATTGGGATGGGATTAGTTTTTCCAAAGCACTCTTGATATGCTCATGCAGGAATTAACCTTATGCAAAGCCTCTGAAATAGAGGACACTGTTTGTATTAGTCACCCTATCATCAGATAGCTTTCGTAATTGCATGTTTGCTGTAAAGACGCAAAAAACAATTCCAGCCCACACTGAGAAAGCACTTTAAATGGCATGGTATTGAGAAGGTAACTCATTTTTAAATCAATTTGTTTACATTTTACATAGTAATGTATATATTTAGATATAATAATCCTTTTTCTTGTCAAAATTGTATTCCAACTGCGACATGATTCCCCGCCGACACGTGTAAACTTGATGCCGCAAGTTTCTCACAAAAGTGAAGTACCAATGCCAGCTCTCTGACAATGGGACGGTCTGTGAAAAGATTTCATTTTCACAAGTTAGTCATTACCCAGAGCATCCATGAGTACCACAGAAAAGTCTCAAGCGTTACAGATGGGCTTTAAAGGACTGGATGAAAGCTCTCACCAGCTCTGAAATGTTGTGTTCAGTAGATTTTCCATAATATTTGTAGGTCCTGTGATAAACAATTATGGATAAGTTATGCAAGCAATAATAAGAATGATTAAAAGAGCCAAGGTAATGGAAATGGAATCTAGTGTATAAATTTCTCTCTACCCTTGATCATGGAAGGATGAAAAGATATGACAATAATACATCTTTATCATTCAATAGATTTCAATAAATTTCATGGAGTCCATTGTTGATGATGAACAATTCATTAATGAATACAAAACAGTTGAAGGACAAGTTGATTGTTTTTTGAAACAGAAGGTTTGCAGTCTTCTAAAGATGAAAAACAGAGTATACATTGTAGTGTGCTACTGTATTGCTGGACTAGGTTCACATTTGGAAGGTCAGCTTATACCACAATTCTTCTATATATTGGTAAAGAGTGCTGTATTGTTCAGTGACACTATGTTCCCTTTTGTACTTTGCTCTGTAACATGAAAAATGGCAATTAAAAAATGTTATAGGATGACTACAGAATATGTTTACATTTGTGTATTTAGCTGATGCTTTATAAGGTTACTTAGAAATTATTAAAAAATTCAACACAAGCAATATGTCATTTGGAGTCAACAATATTAGCAGTACCACAGACCACAAAATTACAAAGCTGTGTAAGTGAAAAAACAACAGACTTTATTTTAAACAGTGACAGTATGTGGCTTTCAAATGAAAGTAATTATACATGATTTGTGTTAGTGTTTTTAGTCAATAAAATAACCACTGCTCTTTTCGCTCAACAGGCAGTTAAAGTGTATTATAGCCCTAATGCTGATATATTTAGATATCCATAACTTTGTGTGATTTTAAGCAAAATCGACAGCTTAAATTACAAATCATTATTATAAGCTTACCATTGTGAATCAGGTAAGGTATGGGCACTTTATATACTTGATCAATAACTGTTTTTTCTTTAATTTTATCCTAAAAAGTTACAGATTGCTGCTTTAAAAATAATTAAGTATGTCAAAATGCACTGTTAATTGTCTATAATATGAGGATGATGTTTTTGCAGTGCAGTTACGGCATCAACCAGTAGGGGCTAACTAAGGCAACGCTAACCGGACAAACCTTCAACCCTTGGTGGTAACAAACTATAAAGTAGTGGCCAAAAGTGATGTTGCATAGAAAATCTTACAATAAATAAATCAAACTTTGACTACAATTGTTTTTAATATTTGTTGTTTTTATACACTTATAATACACAATGATATTTTGCTTCAGTTTATACTCCAAACACACCAATGCAACATGCATACAAAACGTTTAATGCATCTTTAATAAAAGATGATCAAATAAAAGTGAAGATGTCAATACTCCAAACTTGGACATGATTTTTGGCCACTACTGTATAATGTTAAATATTAAAATGCAGAACAAGAAATGTATGACATCTAGCATAATTCAAACTTAAATCTTGTGATATACACTTTCTCTTTAAAAGAGAAAGGTTTTCCACATTTCAAAACACAGTACAGGCTTGTTTGCCATACTGTCTTGACAAGCTTGTAGTGCGTGTCCTTGGAATTCTGTTCTTTATAACTACCCACTCGAGTATGTGGTGGTTATGCTACCCACAGAGACAGTATAGGACATGCAGTCCCCACTTTGAGGGGAACACACTGAGATTGTTTAAGATGTACTGTATATGTCAAGGGGTTCTCAGACCACTATATTGTATCAAAGCCGATACCTGGTTTCCTGGTTTAAAGACACCTTGGGGAGGAGTAATGTCTGGTGAAGTGGAGGTTTAAAGACAAACATGTATTGCTTTTATTTTCTCTAAATAGGTTCTCCTTTATGTATGTTACATGATGAATTACTGCTCCGTTGACAACATATATCACATTCTCAAAGAAATGAGTAGGAAATAAAAATAAAATAATAATAGTGATTTGTTAGGGTTTTTTTGTTCATGTCCCCTCACGCCGGAAAAGCCTTAAGTAAAACAAGAAACAAATCATCAATCCACCACAACCTGTCTCATTCAAGCAGGCACTTCCAATACAAGTGATAAAAGCAGCATTATGCCTTCGAAGTGCAGTATCCAGGAGGAAGAGTGCTCCATCCGAGTGACCCATAACTTTGATGTGCAGGAGTAGCACTCACTGTCTGGATGTTTTCAGCACTCATCACAGACTGTGATTGATAGGTGCGCAGGAGTAGTTCTGACCGGAGGAGTGCGGCTCTCACTCAGACGACTGCCACAGCACAGCATCTCTGTTTACCCTGATGATTTACTAGCTGCTGCCACTAACTCTCCGCGCACCGCTGAGACACCATGCTCTCTTCACACTGAAAGCTTTTTGAGAGCTCAGTTTAGAGATCAAACGGTTGTGATCCCCAAATTGCCGTGTGGTTTGCTGTATAAATATTTTCGACTAGTTCCTCCTTGTCATGATGTTCTGCATTTCATCAAATATGGAGTAGTTATGACAGTGCGGTTTAAATTGGTGATGCTTAAAGATGCTGTAATTGCAGGATTTTGTATGTTTTAAAATTCTTCTATACTACTTTTATGGACAGAAACTACTGCATGTAAGCTATTCGTAGGCTGATTTTACTAAAAATGTCAATGATGTGGGTCTGTGGTGTTTTCATTATTGTTTGTTTTAATGGGTTAATCCATTGGCTAGAGGAAGTGTGCAGAAAACCTTTTTTAAAACAATCATTTCTTCTTGCACAGGCATTTCACATTTAATCTAAAAACTGTCACTGCACACATAAAGCATACACATAAAAATACACTGTTTGGTACAAATGTTTTTTTAAAAAACCTTTTTAATTTTTTATGTAAGGTTTAATTTAAAAAAATAACATTACATTTTATTTACATTTTTTTGTTTATATTTATTGTTTTGTTAATTTGTCAAATATTTACTCTCGAGTCTAAGACCTTTCCATCAATATATAGTTTGTCATGGTTGGATTAAAATTCAACTATGAAATATTAAAGTAAATAGTGAAATAACCCTTATATTTTCAAATCAGAAAATCATTCCCTTAAACAGCTGAAACGTACTGCACATGAATTAATATAATACAGTCAGAAGAATCATTTTACGTTTTCTTGTCAAATTCTCTTGTCCTGTGTAATTTTATAATATGTATCTTTTCAATGGATTCTTAATGGAAAGATGTGTAACAGGTAATCGCCGGTAGTTCAGAGAGAGTCAGTCTGAGTCTGTGGGGTCGTGTCAATGGTTTTGAGAGAGTGACAGAAGACAGCTTTGCTGTAGCTTCTCTATGAGCAGAGGTGAGGCCTGGAGAGATCTTGATGAAATATTAAAGGGCTGTGAGCTGATGCAGGGCCAGAGCGAGGCCACTCGAGGGGCACTGTCTCCTTAATTACTGTGTGCACAGCTTTGGCTGTTTCATTTGGGAAAAAATCCTAGATCGAGGTTATGTTCAATTTGCCCTGCTTCTGCCACAGAGAGAACTGGACCGCAGTGCTTGGAGGACACTGCTCCTGATTTAATTAATGCTGGGTGTGTTGTGCCTCATGTTAGCGGGAGGTTTGCAGATTCTGAGTCATTAGGTAATAATAATGGGCTCAATCTCCATTGAATAACATATTTAGTAAACAATGAACGCTAATCATCGGCACAAAGTTGCAATCAGGAATATGCTGAAATTGACAGTGTAAAGTAAGACTTCACAATAACAATAATTATTTACAGAGTTGAAATTAAGGGTACAGTCAAACTATTACGGGGCTTATAGTGAGCAGGGTTTGGCATGTAGTGTGTTCTACTCTGACTTTTGGGTGCAGATGTAAAACGTGTTTAGTTTTCGAGATCAAAAATCATTACAAAATGATATGGAAATTAGATACATTTCAGTAATAATGTATAAAAGGTGTTGGCAGTGAAACCTTTTTATTCACGAAAGACAAATGTGAAAGATCTGCTGATCTCCAGGATGCCAGCGATGTCTCATGATTCCTGGACACCAGAGAGCGCAGAAGAAAATCTGTCAGTTCTTAAAGGGCTTGTTGCTGAAATTGATTAGCATTTAGATTGTATTGTGTTTGATTCAAAGGACAAAAGGCTACAGATGGTTTAAAAGCAGCAGATTCTGAAGTAGATCTTAAAAACTGACGGTTAATGGATGGGTTTACAGATTTTATGTTTTCTCGATTGTTCACCATTCTGTGGTTCACCATTACTCACTAATAATATTTGTAGCTCATAGGATTTAATAGTGCATTTATGAACCACTATGGGAGATTCCTCTTTTGGGAAGAGCCTAAACCGCCAAGTCTGATCTCAGAGACTAATTTGATCATATGATACATTTATTAGTATAAATTTAACATCCGCTCAAACCACACGACCATAAACCGAATAAACTTCATTCGTCTTCCTTTTTCCTAAGACCATGCCGATTCCTCATTGCAATAGATAATGCTAAAACATCTTTCTATCAGTATGCTCTTTCCAAAGGCTTGACATTAAGAAGAATAAATAGCACTGGTTTCACAACACCACCTAATTCATCAAAGTCGCTGCAACGGGTACATGCCCAGTGTGAATGATCAAATACTGGCCGGGCTCTTGACTCTCACTAAAGGCATCGGCGCATTAGAAGGCACGAGAACTGTCTGCTAATCAGGAAAACTATCAATCCCTTTCATGAGACGCATTAGAGGGCCACGGTTCTAGGGTTTCAATATCGTCATCTGAAAACAAATACATTTTTCTGGCAGCTTGGAGCAAGAGATTTAGCATCAAGGCAGGATTTGTTCATTGGAATGCATGAGCTGTTGCTGTATCTGTCTTTTAACACACAGTCACTCTCTGCTGGAGAGACCATAGTGAAATAAACACATCAGCAAAGTATTACGTTCGCACCTAGGAAACCAATATGACACATCATACTACAAAATTTCAAATGTATTAAGTATTTTGTTGCGAAAAGGGAGTTTACTACCAATGTGCAACTCTTAATGAATTTGCTGCTTACAGTAAAGTACTAACTACTGACTTTAGACAGTTAGAAACAAATAATAAATTTAGCTCAAGCACATGTTGTGGGATCTTTATTTATCTGCTGCCCTCTGCTGGTGATATTTTTAGGACTTACAATAAAATCTTTTATCACCTCTGTTGTGCACACCAGAGATTTGATACTTACTTTTTATCTAATATTTATCCCCACAACCACTAAATACATAATTCAATGCTCCATTTTTTAAGCTAAATGTGAAAATGAAACTATGAAATTATGATAAAAAATACATTTTTCAGCCTAGAGGGATTTGAAGGGTTTTTTTTTTTATGTATTTTAAAGGAGTGAATCACAGTAAAATAATAAATTCATAGAGCATCACATTTTTTCTTTATCACAACATACAGAAGAGATTAAAACTAGGATTAAACAATACAATCACTTTATGCCAATCACAATAAAACGCACACACAACAGGGGCCTTTTCCACACAACGGCCCTAAGCTATATGGCCAATTGGGTGAGCTTCCTCTACCTGCATGTAACTTAATATTCTCTGTACAGATTCTAATCTTTGAAGAATTGCTTGCTGAGTTTAGTCCAGTCGCATGCTGAGCACAAAGAAATGACTCTGACCACACACACTAATACAGCCTGTGCATATGCATATGAAAATAGCACATAAATTCTCTTTATTTTCCTCCTTTTCAGTTATCCCACAGTGATAATCACACTCCATATGCACACCAAGCCGATGGAAAATACATTTGCATTGTGGCTTTTAAAACATTTCGCATTAGTAGTCTCCTCAAACGGCATTAAAATGGTTCCCATTAAAATGAGAAATATGATGTTTAGTGACTTTACAGTGTACTTATTTGGGCTGTGAAATGTTCCATTTATGATTACATGAGCATACTGTTTTATAGTACAAACACAGGTTTGCTATTGCTGTTTGCTACATAGGAATACATTTGTTTATGGAAAAGAAACCATACCAATAAAATAAGGGTTTGGGTTAAGACATGTTTCCCTTTAAGCCATTGGATTGTACAATCACAGAGTGAAAGACGTTTTACACATGAACTACATATTTACTTAGCAGTGCTGGTGACTTGGAAAATAAACAAAATTGAATTACTGACTGCTAGATTAAAATATTTTTAAGAGCTGTTCAGATTTTTCACATCACAGTTATGCTTTTTGATAGAAAAATAACAATTAAGCCCATTCAAATATGCAATCCCATAACTGTAAAATTCCTATAAATAGCAAATAACAGACCTAAAAAAATCCTGAAAGCAGCCCACCCGGTGGAAAATATTTTCATAGACTCGTACTCCAGTCAGATTGTCAGCGAGTCGTGACCAGCCCTTTCACAACATGCTAGATATTCATGAATCAGTTTTGTGTATAACACTTGAAGGAGCATGTAAACATTATTATTTTAATATTCTTGAATCAGAGCGCAAAACAAGTGATCTCTGAAATGGCAAACACTTACAAAAAGGTAATACTGGCAGGCACCTAACAGACAATGTAATGCAAATTTCCCCAAAATATAATCTGTCTGTACATACTGAAAAACACATACAAAACACTGGCACTGATTTACAAGAAAGAGTGACTCACAACATGTCTTGTATAACCCAGCCTCTCCATAACAGGCCAGCATGTATCCTCAATGAGTTTGATCTCATTATTTTCCATATTCTCTTTCCAAATGTTGACTTTGGCAGGTGATATATCACCTTCATATATTAGATTATACAGATTTGTGGATGTGGCAAATGTCAGCTGGTTTAAAGCCGCCGGTGCCAAAGGTATTCCAATAAAGTCATGGATCCTCCCAGCTGTTTCTTCAGGAAAATGTACAATATCCTCAAATTTGACAATGAGATAAGTGTGTGATGGGAGGCTTTTGCTCACCTGGAGCCCTGCAGAATTATGAGCCAGCCACAGTTGAGCAAGCAGCTGTACAGGATTGGGGTCTGGCTGAGAGAGGATTTTCTTTAAAGAAAGAAACTTTGGATCTGCTGTTACACACCCCTGTCCACCACTATTGCTATTCTGGTTAAACAAATTGACTATGTGCTTTTTAATATTCTTGTGTGAGTATAAGCTTGGCTTACTGCCATATAGCATCGTGTAGATCCACGCCCGAGGGTCTCTGACCACGTGAACCGAGCGAAGTGAGCGTCCAATGACCTCTTGAAGAAACGGTAGCTTTAAGAACCATCCGCCGCTGCCCATGCTCAGCACCGGCCGGGCGTTTGGATACTTCACCAAATGCTGCCTCAGCTGCTGTATGTAATTTATGTGGACAGTCCTGCTTCCTCTAGTCTTTGTTTGATCAGACAGCAGCATCCTTCTCTTTCTCTTAGCTTTATGTCCTGTGTTATCATTGCTCTGATACAACTGAATGTTCTGCAGATGAAGTTTTACACTGTGGACTATGGAGTGGAACCATCCTTGAATGACTCTAAATCGCCCATTCTGCGCATCTGCTCTGGACCACTCGCAGGAATCCACTAGAGAAACCAATGGAGATGGGGGGAATCGGAGGTAGGTGGATGGAACTCGGAGAAATACAAAATCTGAGCTGTTATCAAAAAGAGGCTGGAGTATCTCCATACCTGAGCCTAGCATGGATGTGATGGTGACTACAGGTAAAAGTTCAGGGATTTCTCCATCGGCATCTGTTTTGTCATAAATGTTTTGATCTCTCAATTTAACATTGCACAGGAGCTGTTCACAGCCGTAAAACATTGACAGAAGCTCGGTTACCCATAAAAACAACACACAGATGAGAGTGCAATGAACGAGCATATTAAAAGACACGTGAAATTTTCTTTTTCTCATTACAAAACCCAAGGCAAAACATAGAGTCAGTACAGCAGAGATGTTTACCAGCAGTCCAAAGTCAAATATTTGCTGGTGAATACTTGTGACATGACTTGGCAAGGTTTGTACCCCCTGGCCAAACTGAACTATTCTACGCTTGTCCTCCGTTTTAGCAAAGCCTGCAAAGCCTAAATAGCTCTGCCTAGCCTCGATATCTTTATAATTTGTTGCAACTGAGACAACAGTCTCCGTGTCATTAATAACCACAGATAGTCTTACTCCATCTTTACTGATGTCTGTGAATTTACAGTCCGAGACCTTCACGTATGGGCCATGCATCAGATAAACCACTCTTGTGACAGGGCTCTCTATGGAAAAGGTCACGTTTATGTACTGCGTCCATCTCTTCTTGAACTCTGCTGCCTGTTCTGCCTCCTGTATCCTGGCAACCGGGCTGGATCCTTGCGTGTCAAGCCAAAACATTTTGTAATGGGCGTCCCACACGTCAATAAAAGCTCCGTTGTACTTTTCAAAAGATCTTTGAGGAACGTACCTGAAGTCAATATCTAGGTTGTGAAAAAATGCACTTACTGAATTAATAGGGGAGTGCTCTTGTTTCTCCACGTGATCTAACACTAATAATGTTTGGGAGTTAAGAAGCACCAGTGCTCGATACACGCTCTTAAGCTTCATGGCAGATGAATAGGCTGACACAGACTCGCCGCTCACAAATAACATGTCCAGATGCGTCGAGGCAGCGATGACTTCCCCCGCCGTATCTCCAACTTCCTTTTCTCCCCATCGCAGCCACTTTGAACATTCCCCTAACTGCCCCTCCCACGGCTGGTTACACTGACTGGTGGGGGAGGGAGCAAATACCAGTACATTGTTAAGATAACTGTATTTAGGACCATACAAGGCCTCGGACACAAAGACGTGTCCATTCGGAGCAAAGGTAAAAGAGTTCTGATCAGGGTGCTCGTGCCCCGGGTTAAAGTTCGTCCAGCCGTCCACCCAGGAATAAGGTTGGGCGTGGACAATATCGTACACCGCTCGCCCTCCTAATTTTCCAGATTTAAAGGACACAAACGTATTACCCTGAGCTTGAGGTAACCCTGCTCCATACGTCACAACACCCCAGTTGGAGAAAATGTGCATGTTTGCTTTGTTGAAGTCAGCTGGTGGTTCAGAAGGTAATTCAGGATCATACCATATGTACTCCGTGTGTAAAGTAGCCCAGCGCTGGGCTGTCGATTGCATCATGGGTCCATCTTTAGGACGATGCTTTCTGATCTGCTGTGCCAGCCAGTTCCCCGAGCCATTGCGGAGGACGTACGTATCCAAAAACACGAGCTGACTCTCCGGCCCGTAGAACCAGTTGTAGTTGGAGTCTGCGATGCCAACTGTCCTTTGAAATCCAGGAAGCAAAGTAGCATAATAAAACATAAAGTGTGTCCTTAACCAATTGTTTTGCCTGTTGTCTATTTGAAAATGACGCAATGCTAAGTAAACATACTGAGTGATGGATTTTGACGTGTAGCTACCGTACGCAACGCCCTCGTCCAGAGAGCCATCGACAATGTGGCTGAGGAGGAACATTGTCTTTTCCATGTAGTTCACGGCTAGTTGCTTCCATATCATGGTTACGGGGTCATTATGTTCCCCTGTCACAAGAGCACCAATTAAAATGGCTACTATATTAGTTGTCTGGTGGTTTTGTAGAAACTGCCTCCCCCACCCTCTGTGTTTGGACAGCTCGAAAAGCTCTTCGGTAACCGAACGGATTTTCTTGAGATAGCGAAATCTTCTATGTGTGTCGAGAAAGGTGTAAATAAAATCGTATGCTGTGGCAAACCCAGTGAGCGAGTGGGCCATCGGAACCTCATCGTTCGGGGCACTGGATACCATCCAGTCTGGATACTCTACCATTCGATCCATGTACTCGATCAGATACCGAGAAGCAGCCGAGTCGTCGGGCTGAAGCAGACAGTAGAGAGCGAGAGGGGGTAAATTGTTGCCGTAAATCTCGTTCCATTTCTTTCCGAAATCCTCATGGCTCACCGGCGGCTGGTAGACGGCTTCGTTGGACAACATGGTGGAAACGGCATTATGGATCACTTTGAATATGTGTCTGTGTGTGGTGGCTGCTCTCTTTCTCATCAGACGCACTTCTGACTGATCAAAGTACAGTTTGGGGTGAAGATGTGCTGACATGGTGATATTGCCCGCTTCAATGTCTTCATTCAAAGGCAAATATCTAACAGAGGCAGATGACATGCCAAAGAAAGCTTGTCCCACAGCCAGGAGACAGAGAAGAGCAACAGACCTCTGTATGCACTCCAGAGCCATGATACAAGAAACAGATGTGATGAGTTTCTCTTGGAAAGCTCCTCCTTCGCAGAGAAACAAAAACGAGTACTTTTACTCAGATATTTTTCCTTTCTAGACTTTTCCCTGTTGTTTAACTGTATGTAGCATTGTCCACATTTCCTAGACGTAATAAAAAGCAAAACTTAATAACAGACCACTAAGGAAATGTTTTTTTAGCACTCTTGCACATTAATGTTTTTTTCATATGTTCACAGTCTCTCATATTTACACATACTCCTAGGTTTGCGTTAAGCCTTATCAAAACTGCAGCACAAAACAGATTCAAGTAAAGTCAAAGAAACTTCCCTTTTCTGCACTGAAACGCACGCAATCGATCCATGTCTGACCTTATCATTCCTGCTGGTTTCGTGGAAATTGATGTCCAATGAAAACTTGTGCTGTTCGCCAGCAGATCTTCTTCATTGCCGTTTCTAACATGCCGCGGATTCACTGTGAACGCGTTTTGCTGATCTTATGACACGACAGGCGAGATAATCCGCTAATCCACTTTACTTTAAAGTGAAGATAACTCATCGTTTCATGGGAGGTTTGTCCAGATGGTCATCCTTCCTGGTTTGATTTGAGGCAAATAAAATATGAGTAGGCTATGAAGAATGTGCCAGCGCGGTCGGTACAGTCCGTTAACTGTTTGTGTAAAATGTAAAAAAGGATTGAGAAGAGTGCCTTTAATGTGCTCCAGTCTCAGCACTGTCTCTATGAGTTATTATTAAAGCATGTTACTTTTCCATCTTGCTTAAGTTATCTAGCACAACTTTTTGTATTGCTGGTCTTGTTATGATCGATAGATGGCGCCGTGATAACACATCGAATGGTTTCGTTATACTTACAAGAAGACGTGGTATTCAGATCCTTTACACTTAATAAATTAGATTAATTAAATTGGCATAGTAATGTAAAATACAAATGTATATTCATCAAGTATAGTTTAGGCACAAGTGAATATATTACGCAATTTGTAAAAATTGCATTATTGCCTTCATTGTCTCCTCACATTTGTAAGTTGTTTGCTTAGTGTATACATGCAAATAATTTTTTCTCTATCATACTTGGCCATAAAGGAATAAGAAACCTGCTTCAACTAAAGTTACAATGAACTGAAGCTGTTGTACATGTATATAGCAAATCTGTATTGGTTCATTTCCGGTTGATGTTTTACAAGATTTAGACTTACACAAAAACAACACTAAAACATAATTCACACAACAATACATTTGTCAAATTCAGGCCAAACAGCAATGCTGGGAGACTGTATTGCAATAATTTATAAACGGAGAACAGCAGTAGTATATATGATAGGCCTATTGTAGATTAAAACAACCCTACAATACAGTCTACATTAATCCTCTTTCTTTGCTTCAGAGGTCTTTTCTTTGCTGTCAGGTTGTGATAGGATTGCCTTCGTCCCATCAGAAGCAGCACTGCCCGTGGCTCCCTCGGCAGGTCTCTCATCATCTGCTGGTACAGCGGTACACGTACCCCAGATAACCAAAACAACTATACCCACCGGCAGTGCACACACAAAACAGCAGAAGACTGGAGCTGTCTGGAACATCATCTGAGACAGGAGGGATTAATATTAGTTACTTTGGCCAACAGTGACCTAAATATAAAGCCACAGGTAAATATTTGATGAGGGTGTGATCAGCAGTGTGTTTTGGTGAACTTTGCTCTAAATTTTTAAGTGTGTTAATGTATAGATAAAATGACATCAAAAAGTGAATTTTTAATAAAGAATGTGAGCCTTACCACCACAGTAGACTTTGCTTTATAGAAATTTCTTTTAGTTTGCTGCAATAATCCATTTCCTCCAAGTAACTGATCAAAGTAAAGAGAAAGAATTTTGTAACCTATTACATATCACAAGCAGAAAAAAGCAGAAAAGAAATCCCTAATTTTCCCTCGTTTCATACCTTTGCCCTGCCGTCCAATACGCTGTTGAGGAAATGAATTAAATCCTCAATGGTCTCAATCTTACTTTTTGGTAGAAAATATCCATCAATGGATAAGTTCAGCACAATGATAGATGGCATCACGACTTCTCTAAGGACATTAATATATAGAACTTATCTTTAGTATCTGGTATTTACCTTTAGTATGCTACTGGATTTAAATATTGTTCTTTGTACCTCCTAAAGTGGTCAACTCACCCCATAATTAATCCATTGATGTATTCATTATCATTCATATAACCAAACTGGTAATCGCTATAAGATAAAAACATATTTTCAGTATTTATTAACATTGTTTCAATTAAGGAAAGAGCTAACCAATCAATTATATGATAAATGACTTCACGCTTCGAAAATGAATTTGTTACCTACTTTTTGTATTGATCTCTGTATTCTGCAGACAACCTTTCCATCAGTGTTTTATAACTAGGAGAGAAATGTAGAAGTTTTGGGGTAAAAATAGGAAAACAATGGCAATTTTTAGTGCTGAAAAAGACCTGATGTCTTTCTGCATCATTAGTCTCTTACCGAATGCTTTCTTCACATGGTTTCATTTCATCTACTACTGCCAATGCCACAAGTTTACCTGTGAGGGAAGTGTTAGATGTGTTGACCAGATACTATGTATTGCTGTTTACAATGCATTAGATTATGCAGGCAATCACAACCTGTCAAAGCATCAATTTCATACATGTCTTGAGTAGAAGTCAGATCTTATTAGTGTCAATCAGAGTTACGTTTTATCACCTAGTTCCAGAAATTTAGTAGTGTTAATAAAGCTACTAATTAATAAAAAATAAGGTGTTTATTCATAAGACAAAAAAGCTACAAACAAATTAAAGAAAGATCAAGTAAAAATATATATTATAATCCAAGCTCATGTTGCTAGATGATGAAAAACAGGTGCTCATTTTGCTAGATGGTAAAAAGAGGCTTACTTTGTTCTCCCATTTGGTAGAGACTGAAGTGATCAATGTGGAAGTATAAGGGAAAGCGTTCCCGATTTACCCAGGATGACAGATCACCGTCAAGAACCTCTAAATAAATAATAAGAAAGTTCAACATTAGACTAAATAGAACTAAATGTTCTTCACAAATGTCTCATCAGCAAGTTCTGTCATATGCAACGTAAAAGTACTCAAACAAAATCTCCCATTTTATTACCAGCCAAGGTGCTTCTATTTATTTATGTACTTTAAATTATGCAAAATAGGTTTTACAGTGTGCACACAGTCAAACAGTTGACTTAAAGGGTGGGTGTTGGATGATATCCTACACAAAACACCTTATACAGGCCACATGACACATTAGAGTTGGAGCACTTTATTATCTCTCTGTTTTCATCATTTGGATAAGAATGGTAAGCCCATTACTGCAATTACTGCAATGATAATGTCTTCAGTATACAATAACTTTTGTTCTATACATGCAACAGCCTGTGCAAAGCTTTGGGTAAGTACCTCTAGTATAGTATTTTAAGGAAACTTTAATTTCAGCTCTAAAGTTCCCTAGTTTATTATATGATGCAAGGAAAATTAAAATATTGATTTTGATGTTTTTTTTTCCAATAATATTTATATAATTTTGTTTTTTTTTCAATCACAAAGAAATTATATCAGGAAAGCAATTCATTAATATTATTAATATAGCTGTTCAACAGTGGATTTTCTCATATATTCTCATATACTTATTATTTATAGGCAATCTAGAAGGTGCTTTTTACCATACCTGTTGCAAACTGACCAATCTTTTAACCTGGCCTCATGGATGTGCTAACTATTCATATCGAGGAGGACTCGTCTGACAGTGCAGTGTTTCACGTCCAGGTTCAGTGTGCTGATCCTTTACTGCTAAACTACTGGCTCTATAAGACGTTCTTCTACAATGGAGAAGTGCAGCAAATTAACACCCTAAGGGTGCGTGGTTGTCATGCGTTAGTGTTTGTACTAAGGGTGCTGCATCGTTCTTCACGCCTGCCCGATTCCCATTACTGGTGTCCTTTCCTAGTAACACTCTGCCTTGATGCCCTGGCATTCAACTACCACCTGCCCTCTGTGCCCCACTGGAATGGCACCCTTCGGGAGGCAATGAGGGGAAACAGCCTGGAGCTCAGACGCTGAGAGCCAATTAGATCTTGCTGCTTACACGCCTTGTGAGTTATTATGATATCTCTTGCTAAAGTTATGCACTCAAGTCGCACTGTAGGAAATCTTACCGTTGTACAGGTAGTATGTCCCATCTTTAAACACAGCAACGGCAGGAACTTCTGGCAGAGTCACTGCCTTTGATAACAATGAATATTCATGTTTATGTTCAAAGTAATTTTTTTATGTTAAAAGAAATGTCATCTGTATATTTTTTTCAGAAAAGCAGAAAGTCTTACTTTGGGAAGAACTTCAACAGAGGCAGAGAAAAAATATGTGTGGACAATATACTCAGCTGCAGCTTTGTGGTACTGCGCCTATGAAACAACAAGTGTAACGTCAATACCACACAACAGTCACTTCTTAAGAGACTAAGTGTTACAACTATGTGAACTTTGAACGTATATCATGATGAGATTAAATTCAATAATAAATCAACACAGTATATGTTTTATTCTATGCCATCAGTAATAAATTGATTAATTGTATACTGTATATACAGGATCCATATTTATTCACAATTATGTTCACAAATACCTTTAGAAGTGATTTTCCTCCAATGTAGACAAAGAAAAGATCATGACGACTCATAACATGCTGGAACAACTGTACACCTGAGAGAGATCTTACCGCAGGTCTAGATTTAATAAAAGACAAAGGGACAGCACATGGAGAATTACAACTAGCATTGCAATGACAGAAATCTATGCAAAACACAAAAGACAATTTATTATAATGACATTATTTTAAGCATTACCCTGAAACTCTATTGGTGAATTCAATAATAGCGTCCTTTGTTCGTGGGCCTTTGTAGTCAAAAGAGAGCTCTTCTTTAAAGCTTATTGAATTATATAGAAATAGAAAATAGTTTAAAAAACAATACAATATTATATAAACATAAAATATATACAATATTATACACTTATCGTATAATATATATATAATATATTAAAACTTACAATTTTATTGTTGGATATCCACGAATATTAAACTCTGAAGCGAAACCTAGAGAAGCAAAGAAAACATTTCAGTATATGTAAAAAATATTGCTATTACTATTTACTGATGTCACTAGTATAGATGTATCTAGCTTTTTCAGTTAATTGTAGCTGGTCAATCACAATAACGTTGGAGGGGGGAGCGGTAAAACATGAGATGTGGGCTGTATTTTATTTACTCAGAAGGATTATGCCTGAACTTAATAATAGCCTCAGGAACTAAACTGAGAAAACAGTGGCTGAAAATGGCAGACACCGAAAAGCTTAATTCTAAAATACATCAATGTCTAAAAGGATTTCTAATTGCTGAAAATGCAACTCATGCCATATGGCCATGTGGTTAACAGAGCACTCTGCTCAATACAGAACAAGTCTACAGTTTGATGAACTGACTCTCATGAGAGCGTGAAGCTTGCTTAACTAATCCCATTAAACAGCGGGTAAGCCAATCCTGCCATTTAAGTAGCATACTAATTGGTTGCTAAGCAATGGCCTGGTGTGGCCTTACCTTATTGCAAAATACACAAACCAATCTATAGAAGGGGATACAACTCATCCTAATATCCTATGTTGACTATGTCACACATGCATGTGTTGTTGACTTTAAAAATAATTTAGGAAATGCATTTAATGAAATTAATGCTTTCAATCAAACATACATTTATGAATTCAACCCACTTGTGTGCACTGTGGTATCAATCTTTCCAACATTAACAGGAGAGCCAAGACTCTTCAGCTCTGCACCCACGTCATACCATATTGGCTCAAACGTGTGGCAATATGCACACCATGGAGCATAAAACTGCAGTAAAACATCATTATTTCACACAGCTGGTATGACACATAATATAACATTATAAATCTCTATCACAGTAGATAAAATGCATAAATGAATCCACACAGTATACTATCTCACCTCCACCAGCCAAAGTTCATTCTGTCGGTATTCTTTAAACCTGTTGATTGTTTGTTGCAGTTAATAAAACACATTCAAATCTTAATAATACATCTAGGATACACAAAGCTAACACAACACTGAAAAAAATCAGTCACTTCTCATCGAGTTCCTCCACGTATCCCGACACCACAGCGACCACCGATACCAGCGCTGAAATAAAAATAAAGTTAAAGAATATTCAATATTTTCCAGTTTTATGTTAGAGAACAGAACGGTGTCAAAATCATACCTGAAAATATTACGTTTCTCATGTTTTCCTGTCACGTATTTTGACATAAACCGCAATGTATCCTTAAAAGTTAGACAAGGCAGAGAGAGGTGAGTGACATAATAAAGACAAGTAAGCTCCTGACCGACTGACCATCAGATTAACCCTATTGTTCCTTGGGTAGGAGTTTACAGAATTAGGGCATAAAATCAAGGTTCTGGACGAGTGGTGAAGTGCCTAGTTGTTACTTTAGCCACATTTCGGATATGCATCGCAATTAGGTAGACTGTAAAAATCAGTAAGTTAATGCAATAAGTTAAATTATAATTTAAAAACAAACCTTATATTCTTATATCCCCGTGTACATAACATAATAAACACTCAAGATGAGGTTCAATGGGCCTGTGAATGTGCACTATGTCTTTGCATGCTTTTGTCATCACTCATTGGATCATTTAAAATATTTTCATTTACCTGTTTTGTTATTCTTTTGTATATTTTCCCCAAACGGATTTGTAACTACTAGTATAATCACCCCAAGCTTTAATCTTCTTTCGTACAGTAATATCGACTGGAAAACATTTGTATTCCAATAGATGGCGCCATTATAATCCATTTGGCTTCGATGGCCATGAAAATCGTGAAAGAAAGGCATATTTTGTATATCTTATATTTTGCACTGAAAATGTGTAAATGTTAAGTTTTAAAGTATTCGTTCCATATAATATAGCCGATATGTTTGTTATTAAACGCGCCTAAGCTCTATTTATTGCGATGTTTATGTATATTCCGTATTTGTACTTCGCCATACCTTCAAAGAAACAAACCATTGGACAACGGTTCCGCAGGAGACATTTTGATTGTCGCAAAGACACATCAATCAATAAAAACACACGCCCTTGTTGATACCCGCCTCCTCGCTGATTGGTTGAAACTAATACCGTTTAAGAAATCTCTTGTATCTGTATGGTCAGCGCCGACGTCAATCTCCATCAAAGGAAAACGTAAGTTTGGTCCGTGGGGAGAGGCAACTGTTATGGAAGTCGCTGTCTCTTGAATTTACTTCACTGAATTTTTACTCATTCTGAGTGGAATTGACGGCTTTGGGAATGCACTGGTTGTTAATTTATTTAGACATATAGTAATTTGTGACGAGTTGAGCCTGACTAGATATAAAGGAACTCTCTGGAAAGAACTCGCGCGTTATTTATCTTCTCTTGACCACTTCATTTCAGTGGACAGCGCGACAAAACATACGCAGTTGCCAGCTTGTGCATGTTGAACAGTCGAAACCGCTTTTTAAATCGATTTCGCATCGTAAACTTTGCAATATTATACTTAGCTCAAGTTTTAAGACGCTCATGTGTCGGTTGTGTTTAGCTTAAATATAGCACAGTTCACGCTCGGTCAAAACAAGTAATTATCTCTGCATGTAAATATAAGGGTTGCAGTGTAGGGGCCTCGTCTGTTATGTCAAAATGCAATGGGACTAAGTGAGGCCTGTCGACCATCAGCGTATCTTTGCTTCAGTTCTGAGCCTGATGAACAGGTAAGACATTTTAACTTTGAAAAAGATTGGGATTGTCTTGGTTTTGTAATATTATCTTGGTTTTAAAATGATTTGATAACCAGGTGTTCATTTGCTTGTGTCAGTAAACAATTAAAAAGCGTTTTGGGAGTCAGTTTATTGACAGCATGCTGTTGCACCTGATCGCTATTCTCAGCGGTATTGTGATACTTATTGTTTTGCAGCTCGGGCAACAGGGATGCAGCAACAGAGTTTACTTTCGGTCGGCATCAATTATGCGATCTCGGATTGCAACACTTGCACTTCCGAGTTGTTTTTCGCGTGAACTTGCTGTTGGCTTCCTTAGTAATAGTAACCATGTAACGCAGAAACGTGTGCAAAAATATACTTCCTGACTGATGTGTAAACCTGTTTGCAAGTTCGCCTAGTAAATAGTGAAAGTTGGTCTTTTGTGGACAACATCAAACAGATCCACCACCACTAAAGGTATTGGTTGTTAATAGCGGACTGGTTGACCAAAGGGTTTCATCATCTGATACCCATGTGAGGTCTTAAATCATTGAAAAGCATTTTATAGGTTAAAGCATGATTTTTCATAGTGAAGTAAATTGCTGTTTTTAGAATGGTCACATCCATGTTCTGCATAAATGGCCACATGAAAATAACTATTTTATGTTCTCTAAAGAACATAATGTTCTTTAAATCTAGTTAAATCCTGCAAAGTATGTTGCCTTTTAAGGAAAATGACCTAGGCTGTGTCCCTTTTTGTCACTTTCAAAACACTTGATATAACCTTTTTTTTAATTGTTAGCCAGATATTTTTTGTCTGGTGTTTTTTGTGTCTGGTCTCTATCAACAGGAGTATAGTCAATATAAATAGATGGGTAAAGTTATAAATGCATTCTGTGAAAAATTTGACTTCAAGTTTTGACAAAAAATGTCACATCCATAACGCTGGAATTGGCCGCCTGTTTTGTATTTTAAGTATATTTGTATTGTAAAACACTGCCTTACATATTTCCCACTGTAACGTGTGTCAAATGCATGCAGACTATGAGAATCTCAAGTATGAGCAGAAAAATGTCTTTCTCATTATTTGAGACCTCTGGAATGTCAGGCATGCTTTTCATACCCTCTGCAAGTAAAAGTCGCAATGTCTGATCACTTAATTTAAAATACTTTCTGTAAATTAAGGCATTACAACCTCTGTTGGAATTCACGTTCGTTGTCTTCTTTGTTAGCTTGCACTTTTGGCAGATCTTGCTTAGCTGTTAGATACCATCAGTCAGATATTGAAGTAGTGCTGGTGGATCAAAATAACTGTAAATACTGTGCAGCGGTTAGCAAGAGTCAGCAAACTGTCATGTTGTTTTGGTGAAACACATTTGTAGTACTGAATCATTGTTGGCCTGCTGTGTGATATTCTCATTTCAAGTATAAGCTGAACGCATTAACTGTATGTGTTCCAGTCCTTACAATATGGTTAACAATTGAAAGGGAAGTCAAAAAGTTGACACTAATTTGTTATTGAAATTGTAATCAAAACGTGTTGAACTGTTGGCTGTTTTCTTAGACACTTAAATTTGGTATTCAAAGTGTGATTGTTTTTAACTGGAAATCACATGGCTTACTAAACATTTAATGAAGTGCAAACAGAGACCCTGCCAACCTGGACTTATATCAGAGGTTTGCTATGATTGACAGAAATGGGCAGCACTAAGTCCATATGTTGAGCAGCCTTGGGCCGGTATATATTTGGTCTTTTTAAAGTGGCTTTTTACTTGGGGTGCGGCACTGCAACTGCAAGCAGCTTTGTTATTTTCTTCCCAATTTATCCATACGCCTAAAATGGAACGTTAAAGGGACCATTTATATCCATCCTGTGTGTGTGGGTTTTTTTTAAAGAATGATGAGAGTGTGTGTGTTGCTTGATTTTGTTTTTAAAAAGATAAGGCTGAGATTTCAGAATACTTTTTTCTTTTCGTTGTTGTAGTCATTGTTATTATTGAACAGTGTAACAAATTGACATTTTATGCAAATGTTTTGTTGTTCTGTACACTACATTGTCTGTAGTACTTGTATGTTCCTCTTAGGAGGAGGATGGTAAATTCCTTCTTTATTGTTTATCAGGTGTGTTTAAGCTCTACTTCCACCATTGCAGCTTTAATAATTCGGCAAATGGTCTAAGCACAGTTTTTTTTGTTATCATTAAGGTTGTCAGTTTTTCTTCCAATACCTAAAAGAGGTTAACATTAAAAGATCAATGACTGTACTGAAGTACTGTAGTGAACTGTAATAACTGTCCAGTAGTTGTAAAAGCTGTTAACCTGCATACTACAGTTAATATTGTATATTTTATTTTGCTGTTTTGTTCCTCTCTAGGTCTGGCAAGGAGAGTCAAAAATGTGAACAGGTGATTAAGCAGGTATCTACCAAATTAGTTGTGCACCAGTAGCAATGGAGCGAGGCAAACGCAACTCCATTGCTGGGTTCCCGACACGGCCAGATCGGCTGGAGGACCTCGATGGAGGAGGAGGAGCCGAAACGGGTCCAGCACAGCTGGACAGAGTGTGTCCTTCTTCCTACCGGGCCCTCATCAGTGCCTTTTCTTGCTTGACCCGACTTGATGACTTTATCTGCGAGCGGATTGGCTCTGGGTTTTTCTCAGAAGTCTACAAGGTAAGATGGCTGCTTGATTATATTAGGTCATTTAGATTTCAGCCTTTTTGACGGGACGGTTCAATATTGAGCAGAAGTCTTCAACCCTGCTCCTGCAAATTAACTGTCTTGCAGAGTTTTGCTTCAGTGGTATGAAGAAAGTCAGCATTTCAGTATGTCTTGATGTGATCTGAAATCCAAGTGAGCACTCAAGCGTGTAGGTGCAGATCTGGGAATTCCCATCTCTGCCAGTTTTGATATAAGCTGTTGGTAGCAGCTTGAAAAGCTTTGGCTGACATAAGCATTAGGTTGCACTTGCAGACTGAAACAGGACAAGTTGTGATGAGTACTATTTACTACTTTACTATTTTAGACAGGGTGAAACAGGCTATTTATGACGAGGTGGATTTATGGATCAAAAGTTTTAGACAAGAACCCAGTTTTGGTTAAAATAGCTTTTTGAGTGGTTTCTCACCAAGTTCTATAAACCGATAGTAGTGGGCTGGTGGTTTGGTGGCTCAATTACCATTACAAGTTCCCACACTGTTATGATACCCTTTCATATAGCGTCTGTGTCTAAACAATATTGTTATTGTCAAGAGAAATGTAAGACGGTGATAAATACCAAACAATTGTGATTTCCCGTTCTATAATATAACAGGTGGTACATGTATATACAGGGACCCTGTTGCTTTACTGTGTTTATTAGTGTGGCTAAACGTTATCTTATGTAATGTGGTTAGTGATTGCATGTACCCTAAATGCTGATAACCTCTTAGGTTGTACTAAACTAAATACTACCCATGATGCTAAGCATCAATAGTACAGTAGTCTATGGGGGTTTATATTTACTGAATAACCTAATACATTTTTTGTCAGAAAAGAAAACAATGTCTTCGCATGCTGCTTAATTCTGCTGTTATAGCAGTCAGCTCTTTCACACATCTCTGTATCAGTCTCGTGAACAGTTTCTTGCCTCTGCAAATCATCTTCATAAATGGTGTGTGAGTCTTTAGATTGACAGCAGAACTATTAGACTCACTGGGTTTTGACTTGTTTGAAATGTTTTGATTTGACATGAAATTCAGTTGACTAATTTATTCAGTATTTTTTATGTGCAAACTGCAAATAATAATAATTAGCTGTGTAAATAGTTAATTGTAAAGCCCTGTCAAACTACTGAGCAAGACTGTTTGTAACCCTGAACCCAATTATCTTGAAATTGGTAGGCATTACTCCTCAGTGGTTTATTTTTTTATATAGAGTAAGAAATCAATTTTACTGATTTACCTTCCATCCCCTCACAGGTGGCTAAGACTTACAACTGGGCTGGATGGCTTTAGGGTGGCAGGCAGGGGGTGTCTGCATGTGGCTCAGGTTGGGTTAATGAGATGAGCCAAATGCCAGCTGTGTTGGGGGTTTCTGCAAGAACCTGTCTGGGAAACTAATGCCACAATAGTCTTTTAGTTGATTGAAACAAATTACTTTGATTCTGTACCTGCATGAGGAGCTTGTTAAAATATCTTCCAAACCCCCACTGCAAGACAGAATCCCTAAATCATATTGCTTAATTTTCAAATCCATTTTCATTTGCCGAACTGTAATATTTCCCTAAGACACTGGATTTGTTGCTTAGAGACAAGCTCATTGGGCGACAAGCTGCGACCTGAGAATACCAGAACAGATTGTGAGTTGTTGGGTTGTATAGAAGAGGCATCTGGGTCCATGTCTGGCAGTCGGTTCTCACTGTAGGTGGGCATAGCAGAACAGAAGTGCTGTTATTGTTGCAGAACACTAAATGTAGTATTGTTTGCATTTAATATTCTTTCTAGTCAGGTTAGCGTTATGCATTTACTATAAAAGGCAACAGTTAAGAAAATGTGGCCATATATATACACATACAGAAATCCCAAAAGATTTCAGTGCTTTCAGTTTGATTTTTACAACTGCTTTCTAGGCATTCAGCTGTGTTTTCATCTTTGCATAAAGCTTTAGAAAGTCAATGTTTTGGAGATATGAGGGTTTTTTTTAACTCATGAGGACATCCTGTGTGTGATATTTCTTTCCTGAATGACTTTTAATTGGTCAGCAAGATGAAAGAGGAAACAGTACTGCAGATGCACATTTTAGAGATGTTGTGAAACCCCTAACTGATTGTTTCTGTGCTTTGCGGTGTTTGCTGCTTTCCCTTCTTTATCTTGTGCTGAAAAACTGGTTAACAATTTTATCTTTTTTCAGACCTTTTTCGGCAATGGATGACACTGTTTGTGTGTGCTAGTGTTTGTCTAAAATTAGGCCTATGAGTTTCACTTTCTGTCATGCAGTTTAAGGACAATCCCTAAACGCATAGTAACATGAGAAGCATGGGTCAAGATTGACTTCTAGATTGTTTATTTTTTTCTTTCATTTTATGATGCATTTAAAACATGAATGAATTCCTTCTACACTTTTCATTGGTTTTTTTATTACTGTTGTATTTTTAGAGGCACACAGAATGATCAGTGGCTCTCGGTCTGTGTGTGTTTTAGGTGCGTCATAGAGCCTCAGGTCAGGTGATGGCTCTGAAGATGAACAAGCTAAGCAGTAACCGTGCCAACATGCTACGAGAGGTTCAGCTCATGAACAGACTCTCCCATCCCAACATTCTCAGGTTTGCACACTCTCAAATCTACTGCATTCAGTATCTTTTCAATGTTTACATCCTTTCTTGGTCTAATGTCACATCTCTGTCAATCTATTAAAGTGTTGTTCTTCTAAAGATCTGTTAAAGCAAAGTCTTCTATCTTTTACTACAGTTGAGAAACTTGTTTTTAGAAATTTAGTGCAGAAGATTATCTTCTTTACTTGTGGAGAATTCATACAAAAACTAACATAAAATGAATGCCTGTCTTTTGGTAGGAAATCACAAATGTTAAAATATCAAGTTAATCTAATAAATGTGCCCTCCACCAGAGAGAGATTGTTTCCTACATCACTGTATAAAATATCCATACAAAAGATACAAAAGATTGGCTAATGTCATTTTAATTTAAATGTTTAAATTAAAAACGAGGTGGACAAAGAGGTTAAACAGGATTAGGTATTGTCTTGTCATACTGATGTTACCTGGCTTGTACTGGTAGCTCATTGTGTCAGGCCCATACTGAGGTGAAATCTTAGGCCATGGCTTCATAAAGTAAGCACACAGAGACACTCTGCACATTGGTTGGTGGTTTATTGCTGTGTTGGAGCTGATGCCAATAAAACTAAATTTAACAAGCTTGTAACTAAATAGGAAAATGAAACTAACATATGTCTCAAAGGAAAACACGGCACCAACATGCATATAAACCAGTGGCTGGTGTAGCTTAATATCAATATTAGATTTCCTACTCTTTGATCAAGAAGTGTGTCTCCTTTTATGTACTGCCAAAAGCAAATTACTGCAGTCTATTAAACAGTGAGGCTTTGGAGTGTTGCTTACAGTTTAAATCACTTTTCCACTTTATGATGGAAATGCAGGGATGACCTCTTCTTTCTCAGGTCCACAGAAATCAGGTCAGAAATCCATTATCAATGGATGGATTACATCCCGAGTGTAGATTTCATTAAGATCGGTGTCCTTGGAAAAACTGTCTTCTTGGTCCTTCACGTCAGTTGAGTTAAGCTAGTGAGTGTTGTCAGGTGAGATTACCTGGGGCTGAAATGAAAAATAGGATCTGGGAATTTATAAGCAGAATGTTGGACATGTAGTTCAAATCTATAAATATATTTTACTATAAGCTTTTCTTTTTTTACCTACCTAAAAGCAAGTAGTCATCTAGTACAGTGATTTCTAACTGAAATGTGTGTAATTACACTTCTGCGCTTTTTGCACAGAAGAAGGGAAGAAAAAAAATAAAGAAAATTGTTTTTAATACAATTTATGCATTAAAAACAATTTTGAATTCCTTTATCCTTTCTTCTGTGCAAAAAGCGCAGAAGTGTAATTACAATGTGTGTTTCTGCCTGTGGGCAAGCTAGAATGGTACATCAGTTACACAAGCAGTGTTGTTATTCACATTTAAATGTCTTTTTAACACATCTTGTATTTCTTCTATTTTTGTGGTGTATGTAGGGCAGAATTCGAGTCAGTGGGCGAGAGGGCGAGCGAGAGCCTGTGTGTATTTTACAATTTCACCATTGTTGTGCCTTGTCTAATGGGGGTGGAAAGACTGTAGTGCAGACAGGGGAGAGCTGAGGGTGTCTTTGTTAAAGAAATCCTAACACGGAGCCATAATAAAAACCATGCCTGGGGTTTATGAGGCTGTAACTCTAAAAACAGGGACAAATTTGTACTCTGTCTAATGACTCGTGTGAGGTGCCCATTTAGAGACATTGATACTCTCTGTCATGGCTGAGAACAAATTAGTGAAAGGCTATTGCGTGTCTATATCGTGCCATTTACACTTTGTTTAATGTTTAGACTGATCATAAATCTGATGTGTTGTTTTTCAGATCTGATATTTTGGTCTGTTTGCAAGTGATGGAATCAGATCTGTTTATTCACACAGTTCAGACTGTATTTGGTATAGCTACATCAATTACCGTAGTAATGACTTGCATGTCAGTCCAATTCTAAGAGATGTAAGAGAGCAGCCATGACTGTGGAAAAGAGGATTAAACTGAGCAGAACGTATTGCCACATTGCACTACTCATGAGATGCTTCAGATGCGTTACTGTATTTACATATTCATTCATTGCCGAGTCTGAAACCACTCAATTCTGCACTCATTCACAATTCTTTGAGAATGATTGAATGCAGATTAAGCTGTTGACATAATTTCTGCATAAGTGCTGTAAAACAAGCTACTTGACAAGTTAAACAAACTTGTACATAGCTATAGTGAAGCAACTAAATGTCCAATTTAAAGGGATAGTTCACCCAAAAATAAAAACTGTCATAATTTTTTCACACTTATATCATTCAAACCCTGTATGTGATTCTTTCTTTTGTGAAAAACAAAAGAAGATATGTAGCAAAACGCTGGTTACCGGCATCCATTGACTTCCATTGTATCTTGTGTCAATACTATGAAAGTGAATGGGTGCCGGTAACCAACATTTTGCTAAATGTCGTCTTCTGTGTTTTGCTGAAGCAAGAAAGTCATACAGGTTTGACATGACATAAGGGTGAGGAAATAATAAAATAATTCTTATTTTTGGGTGAACTTAAGTGTTCATTGTAAAGATCTGTAAAGTATATTATAATCTTTTTTTTTCTATAAAACCCTAAAGAAATTTGTACAATGTAGCTAACTTAGTTTTTTATGGCTGAACAGATACTTGCCCTTGCGTACTAGAGACATTTTCTCATTTTATAGATACAATGTACAGCACTGTAAACCTGCCTGAGTTTATGGTGTAATTTGTAACTGCAGTTTTTGACAGATGAATATAAAGGAAAACTATCATACAACAGCCTTAGAGATTATCAGCAATGATGTAACGGCTTGTTTGCTTATAATGCTGAAAGTCTTTATGCCATTGCCCCAGAGTTTTTACTCAGCCACTATGTTTTCTAATGTCCCATTCAATTGTTTACTTGTACAGTAGCTGCTGATGCTTCTGAGCTGTACTTGTATGTAAAACTAACTTTTTCTGTTTCTTTGTTTGTTTTTGTAGATTCATGGGTGTGTGTGTGCAGGAAGGTCAGCTTCATGCTCTCACCGAGGTAAGTGACATACTGTGGGTTCAGATGTGATCATTTTAGCAGATGTGATCTTTTTAGATCTTCAGCAACTTAAACCTGGCTAAACTCTTTAACTTTGCCTGACCTTGCACAAAAATGAAAGTAGGGCCAGTGAGCTAAACAAAGAAGTTAAGTCGGCAACAAACACCTTTGACCGAAATTTAGCTGTATACTGATCTCATGCAGTGCTGCAAACGCATAACACAAACACTGTGTTATTTCTTGCTGAAAAATCAGGTAAAGAATTTCTTCTTGCACTGCATGAATAAGTTGATCAAAGTGTGCTCGCAAGGTACCTTTGATTCCTGAATCAGTGGCATTTCCCCTAGTGAATCTAAGAAATGACTTGCTGTGACATTGAACAGTTTAGTCTTTGTTTAGAATGGCCTGAGGGGAAGAATTCTATTAGAGAGCCCACCAGCAGTCCCCTAAGGCTTGATGTATTTTTAACATTTCTGACTGTGTGGGTTTGTTATGACTGTATGATTTGTTGTTGTACACATAGATGATCTTATGCTTGAGCGGAGCATGTTTTACACAGAAAACATTTGTTTGATTCTAAAGCAGAATATGCCTCAGTTAAATTATCTGCCAGTGCAACTGCATTGATCTTTAATATAAAATGATATCAGGCTCCGTATATGAATTACTGGTCCAACTCAAGGCAGTCAGAAGTCTAAAAGCATCTCTCTGTAATAGTACACTCATATGTGTACTATTACACAAGTAGGAATAGTTAACCTAAATATCCATTTACCCACTGTCATGCCTTCCCAGCTGACGTCCTTTCTTCAGCCCAACACAATCACAGTTATAATAAATAATATACTGGCTCTTCCTAGCTTTGTAATGCTATTAAATGGGGCTGTAATTTATAAAGCTCCACATGCAACATGCAAGTTTACTTATACTGACAGGAGCTTTATACTTCCTATAAGCAGTAGAGTTTAAACCACTTCATGCCCATTGTTTGTGCCATTGGCCCAGTGACCTTTGCTCTGCTTTCCTGATGCATGTTGACAAAGAGGTATTAGTGCTATAGTAATCGTAGGTAATCAGTGGCCTGCTGAAGGATTACACTGTTATCAAAAGCCACTATGGCTTTATATTGCTCATGCCATTAAGAATTCCTTTTCAATAGCTATTATACCTGTAAAGACACTTCATTTGGAGGCTGCTGAGTGACCTGACAACATTTCAAATGAGCTCTTTTGCCACTGGTAAGCTAGGAAATCAACCCACGTGATGGTTTTCACCACCATCTGCTTTTCCCTGCATCAGCAACTCTCGGGCACTCAAGGTTACCAATTCATAAAGTGGATGGATGCACATGAGTGACCAAACCTGGGCCATTCTTTTCTGTTTAGCTTTATCAGACAGACAAGTTACCAAGTTACTGCTGATCTAATGGAGCAATGCAGGCAGCAGTATTAGAGGTTTAACCCTTAAGAAATGAAGCAGACAGACGGCATAAGCCGGGAGTCTCTGAGCTGGAATAGGGGTATATGTTGGGCATATAATCAAGTCTGAAGAAGGGTGGAAAGAGAAATAAGATTAGAGTGATTAGCCAACCACATGGACTAGCTAAATGCTTACCATGCATACGGACAAGTTTTTTACAGACAAAAGTGCATGTTTTCTTAAGCTGAAGAGGTAATTGCGATTCCTGGTGTATTGTATGTACTAAATGTGTTTTATTTACAACCCTACCCTAATAAGTAGTAGTGCCATGTTCTTCCTGCGCTTTGTGACTTGTGAGTAGTTTATTGACCGATACTGCTATCTGGTCACCTGCTGATTAAAGTAAACAGAGCAAAAATAGACATCCACAATGATGTGAAGAGTGTGGGTCCCATATATTTACCCCTGGAAATCCAAGACGCCTACCCTCCTAATATCACTATTTGAATGCAGTAACTTTTATACTAAACTGGAAAGAGGACAAGAAGATTTATTGTTAAATTTTACCTCAATTTTTTTATTTGTTAGACTTGCAGTGTGCTGATACTGAAAGTTGCACAGACTACAAGAGCATGATCGTTTTTATTAGGTGGTATTATATGGCATTGGAATAGATGCAGGTCTTTTGACAACCTGATCAGAGTCATGGCACAAACTCTTACTTAGGTGTTGTCATTTTAACTCGTCCTGCTCGTCTTTCTGTTGACATCTCACTGCAGTGACCGCATACTAAGGGCTCCTCAGTTTAGTCAGCCGTGGCTAATTTTGTTAGTTAAATGTGAAGCCCTGTATATGTCAGTACAGATCATTTCAGACAACCCAAAATTAGGATGAGAGACCATGTCCTGCGGTGAATGCATCAAGCTGCTAGTTAGCAGCATAATATTGTCATACTAGCAGAAGGCTAGTTTTAAGCACTTAAGGCCTCCTGCTGGGTCGTACTGTTTTCATGCTTTTAGGACATTTTCCAACCAGTCCACTGAAGTGTTTGCCAGATTAAGCAACAGGAAACTGATTGGATTCACTTCTGGATTATAAAACCTAAATTGTGTCACTATCAGAAAAAACATAATCCTTGTGATGCAAAGATTCAAATCGCTTTAATTTTCCTTTTGCTATATTCTTAAAATGTTTAGGACACTTTGTGTTCTCTGTTTTATTTTTTATTATAAGTAATTGAAGGCTTCAGACAAGAATAACATTATCCTGTGGTGTTCATCCTAATGATTTATTTTCCTTTTCACAGTACATTAATGGTGGCAACTTGGAACAGCTGCTGGACAGCAATAAGTACCTGAGCTGGGCCATGCGGGTCAAAGTGGCCTTAGACATTGCCATGGGCCTTAGTTACCTTCACTCCAAGGGCATTTTCCACAGAGATCTCACATCCAAGGTAAAGCATGTCTTTGTTATTGCTTATGATCACATTAATACAAACTACCTTTTATATTTAAATTCACAGTCATTATGTTAATGAATTTTATAAACTAACTGTATGACACTAAAAAGATTGCACAAGTCAACCGGTATGCAGCTGGGTTTGCCTTAGGACAATTTTACATTGGACTTAGTTTTTAATTTTTTATCTCGTGTTTAAAATCCTGTAGCTTAACAGGTAAAGTAAGGTGCTAACAACACCAATGCCATTGGTTTGATTTTCAGCAGGGATTACACAAATGATAAAATGTCTACTTATTGAGAACCAATAAGGTACACTTGTCCACAGGTTAGATATTACTTTATAAACCAGAGGAGTATATCAATCAGCGCTGAAACGGTGCTTTGATTTAGTCTTCTGTTGGTGGCATGTACTGACATGCTGTTTCTGCTACCAGCTGTTGCATTCTCTCTTTTAGCACCTATGAGACTTCTCATAATTATAAGCTCTGGGAATCACCCCTTGGCTTGCACAATACCTCATTACTTTCTGTTTAAGTGATTCTAATTGACTCCAGTTTGAATCCCAAGTGTAAGGTGTCCTATGGGAGGAGCAATATGTTCCCTTACTCGTTGTTTTTTTTTTTCTTTGATGTTATCTCAGAACTGCCTGATCAAGTCAGATGAGAATGGTTATACTGCAGTCGTCGGAGACTTCGGCCTTGCTGAGAAAATCCCCAGTCACGAGTGAGTAAGAGGCAGTGTGGAGATGATGCTTGTCCTCCACCTTAAAAAATGAATCAAATATGCAGTAACTATAGCAGCAGAGCAGTTGATTTGAGGTGTAAAATGGTAGAGTCCTGCTGTTTTGCCTATACAGTCTTAATAAGTAAACTTGATGGGAGAAGCAAGCGATACGGGCAGTGGGGGGGTGGGAACATCTGATTTAGAACGAACATACTGTCCAAAGTCAACTTTTAAGAGAGCTAATAATACCAGAGGATCTCAAAGAAAACTCTTTCTCTCCCATGATCTTCCTTACAACACATTAGCTTGATCGAAGACTACCGCTGGCCTAAATGAGCGTATATTCAGTATTATTGTTAAAATAACGACATATTTTCAAAGTAAACAGGTCTGTAGGTGAACGACCAGTCGACTAATAGGTGTTGTGTAATCAGGCTTTTTTAGATGTACTTGTTTCATAGGGGCCGACTATTGTGAATCATCCTTATCAAGTACCTGTATTTATGTAGCGTACATAAGCATTTGGAAACTTTTGGGTATGGTGTTTAACCAACATTGTTTTCTGTGCTCGTGTGTTTAGTTTTGAGGGGGAGAAGCTGTCCGTAGTGGGATCTCCATTCTGGATGGCTCCTGAAGTGTTAAGAGATGAGCCGTACAACGAGAAGGTTTGATTCTGTATTCTGCAACATTATTTGGTTCCTTTCAGCATTTTTCTGAATAGACAGTCATTCCTCTGTATTCATGTCTAGGCTGATGTCTTTTCATATGGAATTATTTTATGCGAGATCATTGCAAGAATACAGGCTGATCCTGACTTTTTACCACGCACTGAAGTAAGTCTCCAACCTTTTTGTTATGACTTCATTATCTTACTATTTGGCATTATGACTTCTTATACAGTCTTACAGTACAGTGTTTTAGAGCCAAACTACATATCTTTCTTATGATGACAGGATGAAGTTAAGGTTTTAATGACTGATTTCAAAGAATGAAGATAAGGGTTTTATTTCTTTTGTTTCTCCATACTCTTCCTCCTCACAGAACTTTGGTCTGGATTATCACGCCTTTCAGCACATGGTTGGAGATTGTCCACCTGACTTCCTACAACTCGCCTTTAACTGCTGCAATGTAAGGGACTTTCTCATTACCGTGTCATATCTCACACTGGTCGAAATGAGACTTTTCTGGTTCTGACACTACTTACTAAAAACAATACTGTTGGTAGTTTTGTGGTAGAAAATCCCCATAAACCAACAGATCACAATACAAAAACTTCACTGACTCACTGGTGACATATTCATTCAGCTGATTTGAGTCAGTGAGTTTAGTGAGCTTAACCCATTTCAGTCACTTTTATCAGTTCACCAAGAGAACTTACTAATACACTTAGTATAGTATATACACTTAGTAATACAACTTAGTAATACACTTTTCAATTTAATTCAGACTCACAACTCGTATCAGATCACCATTTTTTTTGCCATAACACTGTAGCTTTGTAATTCAGTCATCTTTGAATAAGAACCAGTTCCTGAAATATTTTTTTTTAGTTCTGTACTGGTTTATAGGAAATAAATAAACTCAACTACACCATTATGAGTTGTCTAAACACATCTACAATGGTCTCTCACTACAATTTCGATAGAAATTAGGATAGAAACCTCAGCATGGCTCCAGATTTAGATGCTGATGCATTTTTTTTTGTTCTTGTTGCCTCCTCATACATCCCAGATGGATCCAAAGCTCAGGCCCTCATTTCCAGACATAGTAAAGAGGCTGGAGGAGATCCAGAAAAAGCTAAAAGCGGATGATCTGGAGAGAGAGAGGATGCTGTTAACTGCAGGGGAGGTGGACAAAAAGCCCATCACTAAAGGTGTGTTCTATGGGAGCGTGTTAATTTAGACATTATGCATGCTTTATTATTTTTCCATAATATATTTCATTCATTTAGCATTTGTGGTGCTGAACATACAGTGTTGTGTTGAACAAAAACAGTGAATCCTTGAGATACCTAGACGAAGAGCTTTGCACATCAAGTCATCCCCTAGAGTCTTTGCTCATACTATCCAACACCCTCCTTCCATGTTAAACCACAGCGCCAATGATTTATTAAAACACAAGCAAGACCAAAGGCAGTAATGCTGTTTCATATCCAGACGTTTTCATAGGCTGGGATGTGCTTTCCTAATATAAATGACTGTATATATATATATATATAAATGCACAGTGTCTGGTTGCCAGCTATACTCACTCCCTCTTTGCTCTGTAATCTTACATCCCTGTTTCCGCTTGGCACTAAATTATATCCTGAACACACAAAGAGTAAGTTACAAAACATTGTGTGGCTGGATGAGATTACAGCCTGCTTGAATATGATAGATATCCAGCAAACACTTAATGCAGACTTCCTTTAAATGTGGGCCTGTTTCTAAGCAGAAAAGTTTACCTTTTGTGTATAATGCTTTGTTTTGTTATACAGTTTTACACTTTGCTTAGCTTTTCCATTATTTTGTTTAATAAGCTAGTGTATTACTTTTTTCTGAATTATTTTAATGCATGATGTGGTTAACATGACCTGTGCTTTTTGACTTACTGAAACATACGTCACTTTGGCACCCCCTAGTGTTCAAGATTGCTCCCTTAAAGCTTAAAGTGTGTAGTTTTGCCATCAAGTGGAATTGTAAAATATTTGTTGTTTCTCATTTTTGTTGCATTGTTCCCAGTCTTCTGTTGTTGTTCCAAACAGACAGTCCCTCCCCATTAAAATGAAGTTAATAAGTTATCTCATATTTTGCAGGGATAGGAGAACATTCTAACAAAATTATGCTTTTTTAATCGTAAAATTTTTTTTTTAAATACTCACTTAAAAAAATGCACACTTAGGCTTTAAATGTGAATCAAATTTAATATGAAACCAATCTGTTTTTTGTTCTAGGGCCAGTTGATAAGGGAATAAAGAGGTTAAATCCTCACGGTTTCCAGGATGATAAGATTCCACCCAAGTCGCCCCGTCCACGTCGCAGCATCTGGCTATCCCGCAGCCAGTCGGACATTTTCTCTCGTAAGCTCACACGCAAAGTAAACGTCCACGATCCATATTACAACCCAGGACCCAAGGGGTATATTTATGGGGTTCCGAAAGTTAATCCTTTCAGTGCTAGAGAAGACTTAAAAGGCGGCAAGATCAAATTTTACGACATGCCCAGCAAGTCGGTCTTCTCGCTCATGTTCGATTTGCACTCACCCCACGGCAGTCAGAGTTCATACCAGCCTCTGCCCAACACTGGCACAGGAACAACAGGCATTAACTGCTCGGCCTCCTGGCCGGAGCCATGGCAGCTGCCAGGTCGGCAGTGCCGGTCTCTCCCCGTCTCCCCTCAGCTGCCCCACTCAGATGCTATTTTCTCGTCTCACTCCACGTCCAGGAGTGAAGCGGGACAGCCCAGCAGTGAAAGCAAGCAGAGAGTGCTGAGTGGCTGGGCTAGAAAGTATGCGGTAATGGAGATTCCTCCATACAAGACACGAGGTGAAAGGGAGGAAGAGGGGACGGTAGAGAGCTGGTCATCTCTGGTTCCCTCTGATGGTGAGGCTGAGGCCATGGACTGTTCCAGCAGCAGAGGAAGCCCTGCGGATGAGGGAGAGAAAAACTTCAGCCAGATGCAGAATGGTAGCATTGGAGGTCTTTGTGAGGACATGGAGGCTGAAGACCAGGAGGATGTGTTGATCTCAAATAAGACCTCTCTCACTCTGAGCATGTCCATTGAACCACAGGAACTCTGTCCAATAGTACTCACGGCCTGTAAAGCCACCACTGCGAAAGAACGCCTCTCCAGATGTGATATCTAGATGGTTGACCGACTGAAGTTTGAACTGATAAGATGCCATGTGATTAGAGATTATATTCTTGATATATTTAATGCGCTTAAAGATGTAAATATTGTTTTTTTAGGGCAAAAAAGCGACCGCTGTAACGTAAGCTAACAGGACGGCTTGGACTAAACATAAATGTCTGAAATGAGAGGAAGAAACGGGTGTGAAACACTGATCCGGTCCTTGTTACAGTCACACTATGAAGAACTCATACAGGATTTTATCTACACAGGGTTACATTTAAGACACGTTCATTTTTCCTTCCCTTTAAAATTCAATATGCTATTGATTGCACATACCACAAATGCTGTTTTGTTTGTCTTTTTAAACATGAGTTTGTCCACAAACTGTAAACTGTATAACGCACATTTAAGTGAGCAGCTTTAGCCATCTTATGGTTGCCATTTGTTTTTCTAAGTTACTGAAGAACAAATCTTTAGAAGATTGATGTTTTATAGTTTCGCACTGCATGGGCCTAGGAAAAAAATCCTACAAACATTCCATGTTTTTGTGTCGTAGTATGTCTTACTCTTGCAAAGGCTTCTGTGAGTTGTCATCCTCTGCTAATGGTGCGTGCCATAGTGATTTCAGAACAAGTTGGATCATTTTCACTCTTATGACCTCTCAGGTCTCCATAAAAGTCCTTGTCTGTATCTACTTAAAATTGTAATTGCACTTGAAATAAGTTAATAGTTTGAACTTTTTAATCTATTCTATTATTTGTCACTACATTTCTATGCAATAAATTTAACCGAGGCATGATAGTTTTATAGAGAGGATTTATTTTGATATTTATACGGAGAAAAAATAATTTTACTGTGTCTTACTACATGTCTGTGAATTGTTTAAACTTTGTTGTTAATACTATTGGATGAATAGAGATATACATGTGGAGAATTGAGTCTAGTTTATTTTTAACTCTGATTTTCTGCTTTAGTGGTCCTGACTGTTTTTCAGCGTTTGTAGATTTTTTTTAGATTTGTAACTGAATCAGAGATGTATATTTCTACCAAAGACAGATCAGGACTTGTTTTCCCCATTTATATGGCTTTAATTGTTGAAATGCATGTGTGTATTCCTATTTGTTTAAAATAAATTTAAAATGTCTTAATTATATTGTGGCTTAGTTGATGTATTATCTATTAACAACATAACCATAATTAGTTTGTTTTATTATGTTACTTGCATTTTGAGTTAAGCGTTTTCATTCCCGCAACAATTACAAGAATTAATGACGTTCCCTATGCCCATCTTTAAATAACATTACAAAAACAATAGACCAGATCAAGGAGAAACAGTGACAATTTCTTCAAAAACTTAAATTTTATTCATCAAAAAATGTGCACCAAAAAAAGAAGTCTAGAAAATTGTCTATGCACTTGCTTCAGTTTTTGGCAGCAGAGCTTTTCCCCAGATGAAGTCCATCTTGTGCACGTGAGCTTTTGAAGATTTGGAGAAGGTGCTTTTGACTACATGTAGAGGAACAGACTTGCCACTGAGGTACAGCTTATTAAGACATCCTGGGATGATGCCTGCAGAGGTGGTTTCTTCTGTATTTGCTGTCAGAGTCCTGGCAAAAGCAAAAATAAAGCCTGTCATGAAAGCATCAAAGCCTGCTCTGTGAGTTCCTCCTTCAACTTTCTTCTCCGCTGGTCTACTGGGAGATGCTTCTGGCTTAGTTTCCTCATTCCCATTCTTGCTGGCTGTTTCCACAGACTCGGACGCACCTGCTGGCTCATCACATACTGACTTCTCCTGATGATCTGAGAATGTGGGCTCATCTTTGGGCATCTCCTGGTCCTGCTCCATGTTTTCCATGTATGTCTTCTTACCCAGTGGGGACTCGCATGTATCAGCAGGTATGTCTGATTGTCCTTTATTATCTTTCTTTTTATTCTTACGCTTCCTCTTCTTTCTCTTGTCTTGTTTGGTCTCATCATTCTGGATTATAAGGTCTGTATCATGTGACATGGGGCACTGAGAGCCATTAGGACACCATCCATACGACTATAAGCAGAGCAGAAAACAATAATCACATATGCAAAATTTCTTCAGGACAAGTTGTTTAGGACAAACAACACAATGAACTTACAGAGAACTGAACACAGATGCTGTGGGCACCATCCTGACCCTGGTTGTCCACACATGGCCTGTAGTCTATGTAGCTCTGCATGTTCCCTGTATATTTACAAAACTCCAGGAACACGTGATTCCCGTTCCCACCGCCTTCAATGGCTCTTGAATTTTCCAGTTTACTGTGGAGGGCAAAGATGATACCTTACAGTTTATGTACTGACCAGAAACGTTCTGCTGTGGAGCTAGGAACCATTGCATGTTAAAACATTACACTTACCACTTCTTATATGCATATTCCAAGTATGAAGCTGTAAACCGCAGCTCATACTCTGTTGCATACTTGGTGTCGTAGATGCCCGAGGGAACCATCTGGGACAGATCTGCTGTGAAGGTTCCCAGTCGCTCTGGTAAATGGGCATAGAAGCACTGGTACAAGAAGACCATATCTATCAGCCCATTATGAACCACCAAAGGCTTGTTTGCCCTAAGAAGCTCTACGAAGAGGGATCGCATGTTTACCCCATGGGCATCTCCTCCCTAAAGATAAAACAAGCATAGAAACATAAAAAACTGTTTTATTGTCTGTATTGTACAGGTATAAATAAATTAATGTATTGTCAATATTATATCCATATTTTCCTTATAGATTTAAAGATACTCACTTTGTCATTACCCTTATAATAAGGAATGCCTTGAGCATATTGCTTGTTGAAATCAAATCCATGCTGCACAAGAAACTGAACCGATTGAGGTTCAATGATGTATTCCTCTGTACATAGCAAGGTTAGATTGTAAACCTGGACCAGGTACGTGCAGTCTGCCTAGGAACATAAAACAATTATGGTTAATGACATGTCTGATCATGTTTATCGGTAAATTACATGTTAAATGCACATCTTACTTTGTTTTCAAGTTCTTTATAACACGCAATCCCCAAAGAAAGTACTGATCGTGTGCGAGCTGCATGGCATATGGCTTTGTATCTGTCTTCAATAGATCTTTGATGAGAAAAATTAAACTACATGTGAGAATCATCTCGCATATATTACATAAAACAGCACAGTAGAAGCAAAGTCTGCATTATATCTTACTCTGCCAGAAGAGCTTTTCTTGATCCAAGACCACTCAGCTCCTAAACAAAAACATCCATCAAACAAAATCATCATCAGAATCCAGAAAGAGCTTTATTGCCAAGTGTGTTTTCACACACAAGGAATTCGTCTTTGTGTCAGGAGTTTCCAGTACAGAAAGTATCATCTTCCATTAGTGTAATAAAAAAATCAATTTATTCCTAATGTAAACAAAGCTGTGGTCATTCTTACCGTGTCAAGTGCAATGAATGAAGACGTTTTAATGGCTAGCACCATTGCTCCCCACAACTCCTTAAAATTGTTGCTCTGCACATCTATTACTGGGATTATCAGCGAGGACGTCATTATTTAATCTCACTGGTTAAACTAACTAACGTCAATTTTCTGCTGATTTGTCTTTTGGCCTTGACTTAATTGTCACTGGACCAGTAAAATTATAGCATTAAAATGTAAAATCCGTAATTTCGTAAACTAATCGACGATTTAACACCATTCAGCACACGCACAATTTACAATTCAACCACGCAAGTGTTTAGCTTTAATCCTGAAGGTTACATTGTTTTCTATAAGTACATGTCAAAATGTTAAAATCATTCCGCACACTTCATGATATTTTTCGTCCTCTCCATGCACCATGTGAGCTTGTCTATTTTCTTTCCGGCTAAAGTTTACGTCATAGGTAAACCCCACTTTTGTTTTTCTAAAATACAAAAAAATGAAATTAAATAAATAACTTGTCGAAAAATAATGAAGTCCTACTTTCATACCCATTTAAAATAATTTATATACGCCAGATGGGATCACATTTTATACAGGCATATCTACAGGCAGCGCACATATTGTACGTCATCAAAATCGCCCGCAGAAGTTACCGGCGCCATTTTGGCTCAAAAAAAACTCGCATTTCACTTATTAGTGTAACATATTTCCCTTTAGTAATCGCTATAGTGCATTAAACAGACCGGCTGTAAAGCAATTGTTTACGACCGCTGAAGCAACTTCAATCTCTTTACTGAAGCTGACAGTTTTTAATAATACACCTGCTAGCAGACATCTACGTGTCAACGTTGTTTTTCCCAGATGATAAGTTAAACATTTGGAGACTTTTGGTGAATAAAAATGGGAGGATGCTCCGCTCCGAACTGCTCGAACTCAACATCTATAGGAAAGCAGCTGTTTCGCTTTCCCAAAGACCCCGCGCGAATGAGAAAGTGGCTTGTAAACTGTCGGCGTGATTTTGTACCGACCCCCTGCTCCAGACTGTGCCAGGCAAGTAGACATCAGAGAAATATCCTGAACGCTAGACAAGTCATCTTTCTAGTATCCTTTTGATTTGCTTGTCTATATTCTTGTCATAAAGCACTATTTGAATAAATTGCAGGATCACTTTGAAGAGAGTCAGTTTGAAGAGATCGCCAGATCACCAGCAGGGGGAAGGAAACTCAAACCCAATGCTATACCAACACTTTTCAATGTACCCGACCCTCCCTCTCCTGTCACCCCTCAGATGGTGTTACCTGTTAAAAATGAGCCAGGTAAAGTTACCGAAGCATTTTAAACCACGTGAAATTCACATATTTATGTTTGGAAGATTTTCTTAAGCTTCTTTAAAGACTTGTAATTATAAATTGTTTTATCACATGTTATAGTAAATTCAAGTGTTCATGTAGCTTAATTGGTAAAGAACTGTGTTAGCAACGTAAAGTTCATAGGTTTGATTCCCAAGGCACACATGTATAGATTGAATGCAATGTAAGTTGCTCAAAAGTGTAAATGTAAGCATGCCTTCAAAAGAACAGAAGCTGAATATTATGTATTTTGGTCACTTTGCATGGTGTAATAAATGTCATGTTATTTATTTAGTGGAGAAAGACTTGAACATGGGGGACCACGGTTATGCCCGCCGCCAGCCCCCTGTGGATTCAGAGGAGGATGGAGTTCAGAGGTCAGAGGAGGAAAGACCCTGTTCTCTCTGCCAGCATTACAAAACCAAACTGGAACAGCAACAGCAGCATACAGTCAGACTACAGAGAGAGGTCATTATGAGTCATGTTTTCTGCTGATTAGAAGTATAGTATTTTATCAAGTGACTTTTATTCGTTGTTTCTTTTTAATACAGGCAGAAGAAATGAAGAAACGTCTTTACAAACTGAGTAAAATCGAGAAAGGGCTGCAGATGTTCCTGTATGAGGATCAGATACGTGCCCTAACGTTAGCCAAACGTTCTCGGAGGGCAGTGTGGTCCCATGACACTTTACTGACGGCTCGAAAAATCCGCTGCGCAGTAGGAGTTAAAGGCTACGAGTACCTCAGGGAACTGGGCTACCCCTTACCTTCATACAGGACGCTGTGTAATCGCCTTGAGCCCAAAATGATGGTGAGCACAAGCATGCAGGATGAACTGGCAGAGCTTGGTCTGGGAATCATAACTGCTTGTGACAGTCCAGAAGGCAACGCTACAAGTGATGAAGGACTTATTGGAATTATGACATAAGACACGTTTTAGGAAACTGCACTAATGCTTGAATTGACTGTTAAATCAGCCAAAGGCTACTGGATTAATTTATTTTGAATTTGAATTTGCAAAAATCCTAGTTGATACAAATTGATTCAGTATTCTCTGAGGTCTTTTTTCCTTTTTCCAAGGAATATTTTGATCATGATGCATTTATCGGGATAGTTGCTCTTTCTTAATATAAATAATAAGGAAGATTTGGAAGATCTGTCCTGACCCGGAAAGCAAAAATAATTGATTGAATGTTGACAATAACCAAATTAATGTTGATTCAACATTAAATCAGTAATCTTTGCTATCTGGGGGAACGAAAAGTTATCCCGACTGTATGACTTCAGCACCTTGCACAGAGATATTATTAGAGAAATGCCTCCTTGCCTCTATTAAAGCGGCGGGCAAATGGTAACTAGTTAAAATTGGTATGACACAAAGGCATGACTACTGTGAAGTCACTATTTTTAAGGGTAATGCTGTATCTGGTATTTTGTTTGACCTATACCACACATAGTGAGAGTTTAGCTGTCATAGAGGTTTCACCTTTTACATTTATAAACCCAACACACAAATGTAGTCAGCTGTCAGTGAGGGTACAGTTCTGATAAATAAACTTCTGTCAGAAAACCAAAACTGGCTACTTTTTTGTTTTACCACCCCTGTCTGAGCAGTTTTCTTTCATCGGCTAATTACAGCCATACAAATGTTACTAAATTAAGACATCCTTTTTTTACATTAGCACTTACTATTGCTTCTCAAAATTGTGGTTCTCTCTTTAAACTAGGTATCATAGATAGTAACTATATTTATCATTATCTTTGTCAGTATTTTGCAGTTTACAAAGAACAAATTTAGTTAAAATACACATTGGAAACTTTGTCAACAAGTCCTTTAATTTTTGGCTCTTATGGAGATTTGGACTTTCCTAAAGGTTGTTGCTATTTGTATCAGAGTCTGTACTTTGGCCCAATCATTTTAAAGGCAAACCTCTGCTATTTGCAAATGAAAAATCAATTGTTTAATCAATGTGATTGTGAAAGACCTTTTAAAGAATGTTTTCTTAAATGTAAATGAAGAAATACTTTTAGATCTGAAGAAAATGTAGATAAACATGATTTTATTTTTATACTTTTTATTTTTAGTGTATGGAGATCCCTGGCCTTATGCACATGGATTTTTTTATTAAAAAGGGTATGAACAGGCTTTTTATTGCTTTTACAAGGTACATTTATTTAAGTATATTTGCTTAAAGTATGGGAACAGAAAAGAATATGTTTAAATTGCACAGGTTACAGGGACACATGTTTTCTGCATGATATGACCACTTAATGTTTACCTCAAGCAAACAGCAGCAAAATGGCATATAAACTGTGCCACAGAGAAAGAAATCCAATAAGAATTTGTCACTCATAAACCAGCTAAAGATTTTGTTTTCACTTCTAAATCTTCACATCTTTTCCCACATGGAAGCTAAACAATAATATTCAGAAATCCAGTCAAATCACTGCAAGGAACAACAGCACAACAACACTATCCAAAGAACAGTAGTTTAATAGCTTTCATCTTCACATAAAATAAATTCATTTGTAGATTCATTTTTAGATTCAAATGTAGTCTGACTAGAAAACACTGAAGGCATCACTTAAACTGTTCATAATCATAAAGTTTCTTGAATCACTCGCACACATGAAAGAAATTTCTGAAATCTTTGTAGTAAGTCTGAGCGCAATCTAAAGGTCTCTTACTGGTTTGTTTTGTTTGTTAAGGGGAGGGGATAGTTCAGTGTGACCTTAAAAAGTGTGGTCCAAACAACTAACCCTTATTTCTTGTATTTAAACCAGAGAAGGGACAGCAGTTAAGGTTTGTCTGTATTTCAGTTTTATTAATAAACACTGAATATTAAACATGTCAGTAATTCAATAATGTCATATCAATGTAAGTTGATTTTGGAGCACTTTATTTTGTGGGTTACACAAAATGGAGCTGATTGTGTTTGTTTTTCAGTTCTTGCAGTGGGTGAAGTTGAGCCATAATGCAGGCTTTCTGGCCTTTGTGGTTGTCTGCTTCTCTGGCTCTGCTTGAGGCTTCATCGCTGTTTGTGGAGAGAGAAAATAATGTCTCCAGGATCTGTAAGCCTGCCCCTCATTGGGAGATCGCTAACAAGGCTCCAATGAAGGAGCTTCTGGGAAATGTAGTCGTCGTTGCTCTTCTTAAAGCAAGCTGACATTTCTGTCTCACGCAGGCTGCCAGGTCAGAGCTGGATCTGTTTATCTCTCTGTTTGTTTGAGATGTTTGTAGAAATGGTCGATATTTGATGATAAGTTGATTGACCAATGTGTTTTCCTGTATTTGTTAGCTTGGGGGGCCTGCGTGACAAGTTGGTCAATGGCAATCTGACAGACCTTGCGTTCCTGATTGTAAACGAGCAGGACGCACAGTCCAGAGCCATGTACTGGGAGCTTAAGAGGAAGGCGGCACAGGGAATCCCTGTCTATCAGCAGAGTCCACTGCAAAATGATGTCTGGGAAATCCTGGATGGAGACAAAGATGATTTCTTGGTGTATGATAGGTATGAACAAAAGACACTTCTAACCTCAGTACACACTAGTACGACCAGTTTGACTAGTTGGGGTTACGTGACTCATTTGTATAAGGTTATGAAGGTTATGCATAAGAATAAAGTCTTTAAGTCAACAGGTTTTTTAAGCTGTTTACTGCATTAATGTTTTGGTTTTGGTGGTTTGTATTTCTCATTTCTCTCACAGGTGTGGACATTTGACTTTTCATATTGTCCTGCCATACAGCTTTCTTCACTACCCTTACGTAGAAGCTGCCATCAGGGCCACATACCACAAAGACATATGCAACTGCTCAGTGAGTGTAAATATTCAACAATATACAGTAACAAAATATGTATTTGGACACTTAAGTCAATATTAAAAATTTTATGAATGTTATTTCTATAAATAATAAAATGTCAACCTGATCTTACAGGAATTCGTACATATTTTACGAGGTGGCTAATGCGTATGAATTTGTACAATGTGAAAGCATATGATTCTTAGAACGAAACAATGATAAAGGCCCAACCCTGCAAATATAGGAATGAGATTTTACAAATTAGCCACCTTGAAAAATATGTACGAATTCCTGTAAGATTGTGCTGAAAATGTTAAAGTGCATTTATTTAAAAAGGTAGCACTATTAAACAAGCAAAAGAATCATTTAAATGCATTTAAAACATTTGTAGTATTTTGTATCTAATGATATGTAGTTCATTCATTATGAGGGTGGCTTCAGTATCCAAAAACTTTTAGGTTCCACTGCATATATACAGCACTGTGTTTTTAATTCTTATTGTTTAATATTCAGAATAATCACAAAGTGTTTATTAATCTTTATTCTGTTTTAGCTGAGTGCCAAATCTACCATATCCGAAGACATTGAAAGCAACCGAAACAATGACACTGCCCCCACAGGAGACAATAGACAGCATGCAGAGATTACAGAGAGCCACTAGCATCCAGTCCTCAACATAATCATCATCGACTTCATCATCATCATGAACATCGTCATCATCATCCAAGCAATAACAGTCGTTCAGGTGATACTGAAGTGGGTACCAAAAGAACATAACCCAACATTCTCATCAAAAACATAGTTTCTACAATAAAGAGACTTAGAGCCTTTACTAGTCACTAATACACAATCATAAAACTCAAAACACCCACCTGGAGAGATTTGTGTGCTTTAAACTAGCTGAATGTATGTACAGTACAGTATGTAAATGTGTAAGTAGGATGTAGTATTTGTGTGTTTTGTGTTTTTTTTTACATAATTGGTATTCAGATTTTTAAGCAGCTCATGTATCAGACTTTTATATTGACCTTATGTGGGAATTCTGATATTTTTCTAATGTCATGTGTTTTACCTCACTGCTCTTAATGAAGTGTGCACTTTAAACCTGGATCAGGGGTCTGCGTATGGATGCTGAGCAGAGGGGTCAGCTACACTGTTTTTCACCAATAGGGGAATATGTAAAATTGCTAAAACAAAGAGCTTTGCTAATACAGTCAGTCAGCTAAATGCCTAAATGTAAATGTAAATTCCACAACTGCATCAGATATTAACTTTTTTTTGTTTATCTGAAATGTTAAGCAAGTTATACTTGTTAAGCAAGTTACATTTGTCCACAACCCAAAGTGTTCATAAATAAATTCACATTAGTACATTAAATAAAGCATCTACTATGTAATGTGTTTTTAGATTGAATCATGCTGTGAAACGTAAAAATGGTTAAAATTATAAGTTTTAATTTTGTTTTGTGACTTCGGTCTTTTTGGTGTATAAAGCAGTGTCAATTTCTTATGATACTGCATTTATAATAGGCTAAACAAGTTTGGTAATGTGGCATAGACACACATCTGAAAATAGTTGGGGATTTAGGTAATCCGTCCCGGAGGAAAGATGTGTAAACTACTTAACTCACCACTGACCCAGTGACTTAACCAATTCTCTCTCTCTCTCTCTCTCTCTCTCTCTCTCTCTCTCTCTCTCTCTCTCTCTCTCTCTCTCTCTCTCTCTCTCTCAAAACTTCAGTCATAATTGACATAGTTACACTGTTGCACATTGTTGTTATACACCCTGTATCGAGTTGTCGTCTGTTCTCCGATAGATGGCGCTATTTTAGCACTCTTAAATCAGCAGAGCAAACGCGATGGTAAGTCACTTAATAAACTAGTTCTTATATATTTCTAAAATACTTTATGGATAATTTTCGTTAGTTTGTTTGAATGTATGTTTGTCTGTTGGTTTGTTTTTTTACTTTTGTCCATTAATAATATAAGCACCTGTTTTATGTGGTTGATCGCTGTGTATCAGATGTCTGTATCGCCATCAGTATGGCAAAGGCTGCAGCTACTGTACCAATGGATCTTACAAAACGGAGGTATTTCTCAGTTTAATAAATGTTTTCCAAACTTAAAGATGCTCATTTTAATTTGAATGATTTTTATATAAACAACAGTATGTTTAAATCGAGGAAATAAGACGTTTACATCCCTTATGAAAATTAACCATAGTTTCACAGCTTAACTAAAGTATTTGTAGTAAAGCCACAATAAATTGACCATTCTCTCACTACAGTAAACACATTAACATATATCTATTTTAACGATTATGATATGATTATACACATATATAGCAATCAATCTGACAAAATGTATGGTTACTACACTTTTACATTTTTTAAACCATGGTTAATTCAAGTTCAACGTTAAACCAACTGGTACACGCGGGGAAAATGCTTTTACAAACTACTTTACTAACCAGTTCATTAAGCAGTTTAAGAGGCTAATGAAAGACTGCATTCCCACAGACAAGAGAACAGAGGGATGGTTATTGGTTTATTCTCCACTTCCTGTCAGTTTCATCTTCCTCTTTTACCTTTTCATCATCTGGCTTGGTCCCAAACTGATGGCACACAGACGGCCAGTCAACATTAAACCTCTGCTTATTATTTACAATTTCTCCATGGTGTGTCTCTCTGCCTATATGTGCTATGAGGTATGAACCAAGAGACAAAAGTTTCTTTTTTACTTTCATTTAAACGTCATGTTTATTAATGTAAAGTTAAAGTAAAACGTTTTACTTGTTTTTTAAGTTCACAGCATCAGCTTGGTTGGCAAACTACAGTTTGTTTTGTCAGCCTGTTGACTACTCTGAAAGCCCCCTGGCAATACGGGTAATCAAAATTGTTGCATACATTTGCATTACGATTATAGATATTTAAAATGATCAAGTAACATTATGTAATTGAACAAAACTGCATAGATTTAGATTATTTGTTTAATGTTGATGCTGCACAGATGGCCAAAGTGTGCTGGTGGTTTTATTTCTCCAAAGTAATTGAACTTAGTGATACGGTAAGTAAATGATTTCCTCTTGAAACAAATCACACATTCTATGAATGTCTTATTATGTTTTATGAACAATAATAAGTAAATCTCATTATTCATATTATCAGATGTTCTTTATTCTGAGGAAGAAGAACAAACAGCTAACCTTTCTGCATGTGTATCATCACGGGACAATGATTTTTAACTGGTGGGCAGGAGTCAAGTATGTTGCAGGAGGGCAATGTAAGTGTTCATATACTAAACAGACCTTTGTCATTTTCACATATATTTACGGTTACCACAAGCTTAGTTTGGTGGAATTCTGACCAACAGTCCACTTATTAAAATATATTATTACCATAAAACAAAAAAATTAGAACACATTTCAAATTTATAATATTCAGAGACTATCTGTGTATCACAAAGTATAGTAATAATTAAGGGGATGTTATGGTTGCAGTTGTACTCCGCCACCACTAGGTGAAGTCATGCTTTAGAAATGTTTATGGTATTGATGATGGGCAAATGAAATGCCCAGTATGTCATAGATATTTGATGTTTTACCTGTTTAATATTTGTAGGTTTAAGATTTTGTCTAACCAAGATGTTTTCTCTTCCTCAGCATTCTTTATTGGCCTCATTAACTCATTTGTTCATGTGGTAATGTATGTGTACTATGGTCTGGCTGCATTGGGACCCCAAATGCAGAAATATTTGGGATGGAAACGCTACCTCACTTGTCTCCAGCTGGTAAGTCTGTAAATTAGGGATCTCCACCTTTCTTCAGTCCGAGAGACTTGGGATCCACTATTGCATACCCTTTACAATAAGGTCTTAATAATTATAATTTCATCATTTCCTGATGTCATTCCAAACCTGTATGACTTTCTTTTTTCTGTAGAACACAAAAGAAAATATTTTGAAGAATGTTGGTAACCAAACAACATTGTCACCCATTAACTTTCATTGTGTAGACATAAAATAACAAAAAATAAAAATTCTCAAAATATTTTCTTTTGTGTTACACAGAAGTGTCATAAACAAGTTTTGAATGACATGAAAGTGAATAAGTGATGACAGAATTATTGTTAATTCATGTTAGCTAATGTAATTAACTAATATTAACAAATGAAACCCTGTTGTAAACTATTATATATTATATCAAATTAAGTGTTGTATGTTTAAGCTGTTCGTATAATATACGTATAGTGTAATTTTAATCTGTTTGTACTATGAAGTTTATACTGCAAATCTTATAATGTGAAAAGGATGCTGAATGGTTTAACTTTAGTTCCACTGATGTATAACTCGCTGTATTTGTGTCATTATCTCTGTTTGTTCCCTCAGCTGCAGTTCTTTATTGTGACCATTCACACTGCAGTCAACCTCATTGCTGACTGTGACTTCCCCGACTCAGTGAATGCTGTGGTGCTTGCCTACGCCTTTAGCCTAATCGCTTTGTTTAGTAACTTTTATTATCAGAGCTACCTCGCCAAAAAGACAAAGAGAACATGATAACCACGGACTCGGAGCATACAAATACATTGTACGTAGCTGATATTTCAGGATCCCTCATATCCAATGTGGCGCTCGTGACTTTTGTGTTAAAGATTGTTTTTAATCTTTTATCTAAGAACCATTTGTCTGTATATTCTCCCCTCCTCCAAACAGACGATTGTTCATACACACTATCCGCTCCCCTCCCCCATTGGTCATTAGGGATTGAGACCCTGCAATGCTCTAGTGATCTGGCCAAATTGAAATAAACCCGAGTCCACCTTCTGCTCCCCACTTACTTATTTATCTAATCTCCCACTGTGACACTTCATTTGTTTTACCACTCATTGGATCAGGTCAACCAATCACGGCGTAGCTGGGGGGAGGGTCTTATTTAGGGCTCTGCCTCTTTTAAGGCTGTCCTCTTTTTTTAATTATAGCTCCAACAAGCTTTTTAAAAATGAAAAGCTTAAGAATACCATTATTTTATATCCAATAAAAAAAATTATGTTACAACCCAGCTGTAATAGAACAAAATTGGCTGTGTAACTAGACGGTTTTGTTTGAAAAATGGGTCCAACCAGTTCTGTGCTGAAGTGAATAGCAAGTGTACTCCAAAAATCCTCTGTAAGCACTCTGTCACCTGAGTGACATGTGTCAAAACAGTAAAAATGTCTTTTCATTGCAGGGAAGCTAATGGCGTGGAATTGCAGGCTATTTCGCACTGGAGTATCTAGACTCCTGCATAAAATTAGACGACATTATAGGCACTTAAAATTGAAGTGCTCTTCCAAATTACTTTTAAATGTAATGCAGTTTTAATATTTGCAGTACTATAAGCTCTTTAAAAATATCTTCTCTTTTCAATAATATATTTTTAAATAGAAAGAACAGACTTTAGATTTGTTTTTACAAAATCCTCTCCAGCATGTCACTCATCTAACAGAATATATAAGATTTCACCTGTTAAAATGTATGCTACCCACCATGCCATCACCATGATATAAAATGGGCACCCTGCATTCAGTAGTCCATTACAGTAAACAGACAGTTTTGAGGTTTCTCTAAATGTCACCTTCTCTGTGAGGTGCCAGATGAAGGCCATTGTTTAATGTTGCTGTCATTTTAAGTCACCGCCATTCTTTCTTCTGCCTCTCGTTGTTAAGGTGAATAAAGAGCAAGATGTGAATATCTCTCATGCAGACTGACAGAAATTGTAAAGAGGAAAATGAGATGAGGAATCTACCCACCTGCCTCGCCTGAATTTCTTTTTGTTTTGCATTTGATGGTCACACATTTTTAGGTTTCTATAAAAAAGCATGTCAGCAGAAGATGCATGATACCTTTCAGGCATATCTGTAGAATTCTCACCAGATAAAAACAGCATTGCAAAATATATATTTATTGCTGTAAATCAATATTTATGTCTTGATTTTTAGAAAGAAATGTGCTGAAAATTGTGTAGGATAAAAGGAGAAAAATTTAGAAAAAAAAGCGTGAAAAAGTATCTGAATATAAACCTCACTAACCTGAGTTTTAAAGGAATAGTTCACTTGAATAACTCGATTGTGAGTCTGTATGATGGCAGAATTTTAATTTTTAGATCTCTTTAAACTTTAAATGTATGACTAAAGCGAGAGGAAACAATTTTCAAGATGTATTCTCTGAAAACCTCTTATAATATAATGCTTATAATATTAATTGCTTCTCACATAAATTTATTTAATTTTAAGGACCTTTAGATAATTTTACTGGGAAATTAGATAAAAATACTGATTAAGAAAACAGTTTTTTGCAGTGTGAAGTGTTTTCCTTCTGCAGTGAACTTTAGCGTGGCATTGTGCTCCGGCTAGAGTCGGTTTCCTCCACAAGCCGCCGCCCTCTCAGTCTGAACTGTAATTAGTAATCACTCAGAGAGGGACTGAGACCTCCTCACCGCTGCCTGTCGGTAATCACACATGCCCTGAGTACCAGCAAATGAACTGCTGATGATGATGCTTTAGGAGAGCCACGGTTTTCACACAAAGAGGGTTAACAGAAAGGTTAGCAAACCTCAGCCATTGCCTGTCTCAGCTTCCCCTCCGAGCCCCCCGAGAAACTCTCCCACAGCCACTTACATGATCAGAGTGGCCTGGCGGATGCAGTGTCACTGAGGGTGACGGCTAATGTGAGGTCATCACGTGTTATTGTGTTTCGTTTTGGACTGGAGTGAGGGTTTTATAAAAACAGTGAAGAGGAGACATTCTGACCTGTATACACACGCGCACATAAAGAATGTTGTTGACCAAGTCTTGTTGGTTAAGTGAGCTCTTTAGAAAAGACCTTTAAATAACACATTAGATTACAATTTATTCTAATTGAACTAAATTCGTGTCAGGGTCTATTATCACTCTATCTGGATTTATTCTGCTATAACAACCAACACTAAATATTAATCTGAAATGGTTTATTAGTTTGGGTGTAACAAATACAAACCTTCCACATAGAAAAATCACAGTTGTCTTAAAGTTAAGGCATGAAGGTCAAAGAAGATGAACATGCAATCTGGTTTAATTTGTTTGTAAATATAAATTCACATATTAGTTTGTCATATTTTTGATTTATTTTGCAGTACCCAGATGTTTTTAGCAGTGTCAGGGTTGTAACATACCTTGGAATGTTACAACTGGCCAATCAGAATCAAGTATTTCAGAGTACTGTGTAATAATTAGAGTAATAATTAAATGTTCTATTAATTGGTGTAATATAATAGTTTATTAGGCCATAATACTATAACTTATTTACTTCACTATTATTTTTTGTTAAGTTGCAGTAATAGTAACCATAGTACATTGAAAAAACATGTGTTACTGGAAACATGTCATGTATTTCTGTTGTACACTTCATGCCAAGGCATATTTTTGCTTAAACGTGTTAAAGTAACTATCTTTATCTACCTTTTTTAACGTTAGCATATGCTGAAAATGAAAAAGTGTTCCAGTGCTGCTGTATGGTTTTATAAACTTTCTTGGAATGCCTCTCTTCCAATCAGATTGGAGGATCAAAACTAACTGTTGTGTAATATATGTTTGGAAGAACACCTGTCTCATTTGCTCACATGTGTCACAAGGGATATTTTTATTGGGTTTGGTGTTCAGTAATGGAGACAAAGACCCCATCTGGGTGCAGTGCTATGTCCATCCCTACATCAACCTGACCTCCAACTGCCCCAGCTTCATTACTAATATTGTCCTATCAGGGTGGACCAGACTCACTTGAATATATAGATTGATTTGATCATTTTATTCTTTGTTAACCATGGTTTATATGATAACCATAACTCAGAATATTTCATACAAGATACAGCAGACTCTAATTGCATGGTTGTAAATGCGATTATCTGTGCTGTGCATCAGTTTAGTGTTGTGGGTTTTTGGCTTTCATCAACTGCGGTGTTTCAGTAATCACAATGACAGTTGGAATCAGACTTTAGGTGTGCAGGTAGATCACATCCAATCAGTGTTGCTGCTTTTCTCTGGAAGATTGACCTCAATCTGCTGCACCAGGACACAGATCAAGACTCTTTCTCTTCCTGCTTCTCTGGTCCTGTTGCTTACATTAAAACTGACTTGCTACTTCATATTCGCATGCAGCCTGATTGCATGTAGTACTGGTACATGGTAATATTGCACATTTTTTACAACATGTACATTAGTGATACGAACTGTTACAATAATTGTGTAGGTTTGTCATCAGACCATGATATTTGTAGTGCTGTTAAGCTAGTATGTGTATTAAATTTTGTAAAGGTCGATACATGCCTATAAGACTGTGATCTGTTTTTCAATGGAAAGATGATTGTATTGATGACAACTACATCCAAATTAAACTATTTTAAGAAATAAATGCCTCAGTCATATCATTTGGAGACTTGTACCTACAAGAAAACCTATGTAAACGGTATATGTGATATACATAGAGTATAAAATGCTAAACCTAATGTCAGCAGTCTCCACAAGGAACCAAATAAAACACAGTTTTCGGTTTGACAAAACTGTGCAGTCTTTAATATCTATTTTAAATTTGTATATATATCTGCCAATGTATATACCTGCTCAAATATCTATATACTATAAGTATCTATATAATATTCAAGAAACAAATGTTTTGGTATATCTATCAGGCCACAGTTTTGCTGCAGTGCAGTTCTCAGTCTATAAATGATGTTTGTTGGCTATTCGTGCACCAGCAGCTTTGCTCACCTTAATGACCTTAATACTTACAACAACTATGAATACGTGTGGTAGGTACAACATACCTTTTGGAATTGCAGCTCTGAGACTGCAAAATGTTGTTTTCAATACATTGAGCAGATGTAGTACAGAAATTGTGCAGGTCAGCTCTCAGTGGGCCCAGCCTTACCGAGGCCCGTGCGCCGGCCTGGTCGTCGTCTTTTCTTTCTGCATTATTCACCGTGAAGTGACCATGGGAAAGCGCACGGCTCCTTCTCTCTTGCTCTCTTTCTCTCAGTGTGTGCTCTATTCCAAATGATTTTTGCTTTGCATCGAAGCACATTTTGCCTGACACAAAGACAAAGGACTTTGCGCACACGAGTCCCTGGCAATATTAAACATTAATGCTGGCATAATTTCTGTGGCTCCCAAGGAGCTGAGCAGTGCATGCCTGCAGTCATCAGTGAATTATGTGTTTTCCCAATGGCGAAAAGATTGTCAAAATCAATTGCGTTCAGGGCAGCGAGACAACTTTGTGTTTAGGGCGTGTTCATGAGTGAAATGCTTTACTAATACGGCAAGGACTCCCTGCTAATCTAACCCGTTCCGCCTTCTTTTTCTCTTTCATGAATGCTTTGTAGGTTGTTTTGTATACATTTGCACAAACATCTGCATATGTATGACTGTGTTTGTGTGCGGATGTGCGTACGTGTGTTTCGACCTCAGGCCTCGCCACGGTAAGCTGAAGCTTATGCGCGCAGACCACGCTGTCTGCTCGACAGATGCGTGAGTGAGCAGATTCTACATTTAGCCAGCCATTATTTATGTTGTGCGTAGACCCAGCCCCACCGAGCACGGCAAGACACTTTAACATCAAAGCCAAATGAGCAGGGGCCTCCGCTTTCCCGTAGGAGCATGCTCTTTTGATTTTCTATCCATCTCTCCAGCTCTCTCTATCGAGTGGCTCCCCTCACCCCAGCGTAAGCTTCCCGGGTCACCTGACGCAGAGCAGGGGCCTGCCGAGGGTTGGTCTCTCCTCCCGGGCCTGCCGTGGCTGTGAATTACACCGCCGTTCCACGTTATTAAACATGACACTCCAGCAAGATAATGGAGGCTTTCTTCATCCCCATTTGAAATCCTAATCTCATTTCTTTGATTAATAGGCACTGATCTGCATATCAAGGGCTCTTGTTAATTTACTCCAGCAAAACCCCCATTTTTATGATGCACTTGCAAAAGAGATTGAGAGAGATTGTGAGGGGGAGCGTCCGTATCATCTATCCCAGTCTCAGCCCTCCTCCCCATGTGATATGATGCATGCGGAGCGAGATGAAAGTGTTGGAGCATAAACATGAGGGCTGTTCCTTGGAGTGATATGATGCTTTTTTGAGGATCATCACGGCAGGTTTTGAACGGAGGTTTTGAAGTCTTAAACACTCTGCATTATGTGAGGAGAGACAACCCCCCTAAATTCTGCTTTCCCAATTTCAGATTGCTAGGAAGTGCTCCTTTATTTCGTCATGGAGATTCAGCTAATTTCAGAGATCTTACAGATATACTTAGAGCTTCTCTTCTTCATTATTCTCTTTTATGTTATCTAGCAGGACTTCTCACAGCGCTGCTGCTGACTGGCCCTTATTTCTTGTGCGGCTGTCGTGCTCAAGTGTACTAGTTAGTCCAGCATTAGATAATCTGTTACGTCTTTTCCACTGAATCGAAATTTTCTGCTGTACTGTGAACCAGCCCAGTTTTCCACTGAGGGTCTATCAAGGACACTTTTTATGACGTTTGACTATTTTATTCCATATTTCATTTTCTGAAAGCTTTACCCAATGTGGATTTCTGCAGCAAGGCATTAAAGAAAAAATGATACATATACATATATACAGTATATAGTACTGAACAAATTATGCAAAAACAATTGTAACATGAAAACAAATATGCAAACATATTATGCAAAAATATCACTCACTCTGCAAACTAAAGGCAACTTGGTCAAGAAACAAAAAATGACATTAAGTACTAGTAAAAGTTAGTAACATAACTTGCCCACAAACAACTATTCCATACCACACACTCTCTGTACAACTTTTCTGTTTAAAAAAGGGTATTTAGACTATAAAAAGATTTTTGTTAAAAACATTTATCTGAAAGGTTATTAGGAAAACCAAATGTCATTACTGCAAAGCACCTTTTGTAGCACCTTGTGTTTCTATGTTTCTGTATTTTTAGACATGATTTTAGAAAATGTGAATATTTATTTAAATATGATGATGATCAACCAAATGATCAGCTTCTCCCAAATATACATTTAGAACATAATTTGTGTCGATTTCATGACTGACATAGTTTGAATGCCTTTGTTTTTACCATGAATGTAAAACACAAAACGGATAGGAAGTCACAGGAATAATTCATCATCAATGCTTCTTGCTAAATATATAAAAGATATGTAATTCACCTGACTAGGAAATATCAAAAAAATGTAATTCCCAGTTGTGATATATTAAGCCGATTTTTACAATTCTTTGTTAAAGAAAGAAAGCAGAATGGTGACAAATTGCCAAGAAAATCATTTTATTCCTTTATCACAACAATCATTGATTACTAAGCCTAGGTTCTCTTCCTAACACATTTGCAAGCAAGTAATCAGTTTCTAGATTAAGACAATGATGTAATGTGTGTGTTTTGTTTACCCAGAACGGTCTTCTTGTGGTGAAAATGCACAGAACGGCACCAGATTCCTGTTGATAGAAAAAGGGCACACATGACTTTTCCAGGCCAGGCCACAAGATGCCTAGAGCTCCTCTCCATCTGATCCTCCACCTGCAGAACCCTATAGTGAACTGAACACAGGCAAGAACCTCAGTCAGTGACACAAGGAAGAGGTGCTACAACATGGCGGCATGTGTGCATGACTGTGACAGAGGGAGACTTGTGCCTGGAAGCAGAAGCTCGTGAAGAATGCAGACGTGTTCAATAGAAACTCTTCAACCTTGCAAGCATGTGGAGTGACTAGTAAAGTAAGGAGGCTGAACTAACTATTATTGTGTGCATCTTCATCTAGCGTGCAATAATAATCCCTCTCTTGCTGGAAACTAACTACTCTTCACCTATCAATGGTTTATCTTTCGAGTATGCCTCCCTCTGAATGCCTCCTGATTTGTTTTGGTTTTCAGGCGGTGTTAAAAGAACGTTTAATGGTCATGCTGTTGGCTGCTTTGCTGTAGAGAAGAGCTCTTAATAGCCAGATGAGACATTCATGGAACAATCATGACAAAAGGTTGTGCTGTTACAGACAGATTTAGTGTGTTGTTTAGATTCGCAACACTTTATCTTTTGTCACTTCCGTTGTAATTATAAATGACAGAATTAGCTTTCTTTGAAAATCTGTCTGCAAAGCTGAGGTGTGAACAACAATGAATGTCCAGCCCATGTCAGTTTTTAAAGACTGTTTGGTTGCTATATGTGACTCTGTCTGTGAATTCTAGTCTGGTTAAATTTATTGTAATTAATATGTTGCTGTAAATTATTTTGATGGTTATATGATAGATTTATATGATTATATGAAAGATTTTAAGATACAGTAACTGAAATTAATTATTTTATTGACATAGTGGTTTATTATTTTTCAACAAAATACCAAAAGTTGGCTTCCTAAACATTGATTTCAATCTTTGACATGGCCTTTGCACAGTAAATATTAAAGATTTCAATGTTATATTTTCACAGAATGTTCTTTACATTATGTAGCATGATTTTATGTACAAAACAATAAATCACAAAAAAAATGACTTTATCTGGGTTTTCACAGACTGGGTCTGTGTTACAAAATTTCTTTTGTAAATAAAATACTAATAAAATACTAACACCCAGCTAACACCAATCTAATATTATGTTTGTGTATTTTGTAAATGTAAACAGTATCATTTTTGCTGTACATAGCGTCAACAAAAGGAAATTCTGAAACAATTAGATTGTTACACTTCTTTAAGAAAACGTGATGATTCTTGCTTTGTTGAGCTGGTTGGGTTGCTAAATTAAAAGTTTTATAAGTCACATAAAAAGTATCAACAACCAACAAATGGCTAATATGAAGTTTTTTTAAAAAAGCATTTACCCCACCAACATTTATTATCAATGGTTAGTTCACTAGGAAGTAGAAGATGTTATTAAGATGCTTGAAAATTATGTAAAGCTTTCCTTTTTCTAATATGTGGCTCAATGCCAGAGGTATGATAAGGTAATTAACCAGCTCATTTCCAGAACACCTCTGAGGGACTTAAAGTCAGACAATGGCTAATTTACGGGTTAATTATTAAGATGGGGAAAAGGTAAACATTGCAAGAATCAATTTGCCAGTGCATATTGCACTGGGGAGTCCTGGGGAAATCTGCAGTAAGCTTCACTGCAGACAAAACAACGGATGGGCCTGTAGCCCACGAAAGCAGAAGATTGCTGTGTAATAAAGGGAGGGCAGGCTCTGCAGACAGCAGCCTAGGCAACACAATCCCAACAATCAAAATCTTGAAAGGCTAGACAAAGATGTCATATGAAAAACTCCTCTGAGAACAGGTGCCACAGACCAACAGGATCCGTAATAGAACTGACAGGTTATCTTCCGATGTAATGGCAAGAAATATCTGTAGCTTTGAGATTACGCTATGAATGAGCTTTTCCACAGCAAGTGAATGTAAGAAATTGTAGACAGCTCTTTCATACGCACACTCATTCATAAAGGTGGCAATGACATTGTCAAAGAAAGGGTATTGTGACTCTTTCTGTTTGATGATACAGTGTCTCTGGTCACCTCAAATGATCACCCATTCAGTGATCTACATGCTCAGAAATGGTGATTACAATCACACAGCAGTCAGGGAAAATAACCTGGCTAAGATAATTAATGGGTGAGTCTTGTATGTGACTGGCAGTCTGAGCATAAATAACCTGGAAATATTCATAATAACCATGGTAACGGAGTAATTGCTAGAAAGTTCTCTTGTCTCTGAGATGCGGTTTAAAGGAAAAGACAAAAATTAGTCCTTGTTCACAGTTAAACCTCCATTAATTGTATGCATTGTGTGCATTTATTTATGTCACAAAGGGATGTTCTGCCTCAGGGGCCTCTTCTTTTGGTCACAATGAGGGCAATTAGCCTTAAGGTTTGTGAAATGTTTTTCTATTGCAAAAAATGATCTATAAGAATAAAAAAATTAGTGCTATAAAGTTTTGAGCTTTGAGTTCATCTATATGCTGGTATACCACTAAAAGATGACAAAATGATAGGGATAAGCAGATTATTCATGTATTTACTATTTAACTGTGATTGTTTTGAAAGTATACAGAAACAACAGATCAATAATGTTTTTGTTTATTACGTTTTCACTTATATGTTAAGTGAAATAATGCAATTTGTTACCAAATAAATATTATTTAAATGTTTCTTAAACTATAACAAGTATTTATTTTTGTTTCTGAACATAAGCAGAAATGCTGAAAGACTGAAGGTGTCTGTCACAGAGACCAGTCCCTCACCGCACACATTAAAATAGAGAAAGTAATGACAGAAAAAAAAACAGAATCATCTGGAGTTATTAAATAATGATAAAAATAAATGTGACAAATGTGTGTGGCGTTTGTTTCTACAATTATTCAAATTATTCAAACTAAATCATTCTTCATGTTCTGTAATTATTGATAATGAATAAAAACAAAATTCTTAAGTATAAACATTGTAAGTCTTAAAACTATGCCATTTAATAATAAAAATGATGGCTTTTAGATATTAAAAGCCTATTACTTTAATGACAATTATCACCCTTTTAAGCCTCATAAATTGCAAATATTCTTTTTCTTTGCAGATATATGCATTTAGGATTTAAAGTCTCTCTCGTCTAAGAAAATCAGACTAAAACATAATGATGGCACTACACAACCACCTGCAACTGACAAGGAAGTCATGGTTCATGATTATTTTTTGGAAAATGAGTGAGCCAAACTTCCTGTGTCAATAAAAAATACATCACAACACAAAAAAGTTTTTCTTCCTATTACTTATTACTAAATCCCTTTCAGGAACCACATTTTGTCTTCACAGCTGGATCATTTCAAATCTTCACCCCGAGTGTTTCAGGTATCCCACGTAAGCACTTTGTGTAAAGCTGACTCTTAGCTCTGCCGTGCAACAACAGGTTTGAACCACATAACGCAGCGAGGCGCTGGAATCCACTGATTGATACAGATATTATACAAGTAACATTGTCTTTGTTCTGTACAGGCGAAGGAGAATTCAAAGCATGTCAGCGAGTGGGAACGCTCGGCGTGAGCGAGCACAAGGTAGTAGCGGAGAATGTGGCGTGAATGGCAGCGTGTCGGAGGAATGGTGTCAGGACGTGCAGAGAACCAGATCTCCCAGATGCTGCTCATTCCTGCTTCACGGTTGCAAACACGAGCTATGTTGTCTTCCTTTGTCGTGAAGCAGCAGCAGCTTGAACAGCACGTTACTTCCCCGGCCACCCGTCGTATGATGGTTAATGTTCTGGATTCTGCGGAGGAGCTGGAGGCCAAGGGCCGATTTGAGGGACTGCAGTGCCCCACCTCTCGATGGGGGACAGTGGATGGCTTTGTTCCCTTCTCATGCCTTGCATTCCCCATGCAGCCAGGCCTATGTGGAAGGCAGAGGTTATAGCGTGGGGACAGGAGCCTTTTCTGTGCTAAATCCAGCCCCAGGCACACCCATTTAACTCAAATGAACCTACGGTTCTGGGATCCCTATAATTAAATAAGAACAGCCCAAGACAATGAGAGCGGAGTGGGATGCTGTAAGGTGCCGGCTTGGTGTTTGGGTGGGGATTAATATGCGCCTGGCAGCGAGAGGAGCAAATTGTATAAAATGGCTTTAGTGGGAAATTTTTGAACTCCATATATAACGTTGTTAATTTACTGTAAAGCCGGAGATATTGAAATTCTGGCTATAATTAGCTACCAAAAGATTTAGCAATTTGCTCACACAGATTTGATGAATATTGCTTTTGTTTGCATACACTGTCAAAATAGGCTCATGTTCCTGTTCTCTGATTGGTTGATTCTATTTCGCTGAGAGGAGAGTGGGGAGTCGCCCCCGGGCCGCTGTTGTTACCTCCATCCACAAGAATTGGAGCAGACATCTCAGGACTGGCTGTGCTGTAAGCTCCCTGTAGAGGATTTGTTTAATGGAAATCTGGTGTAGGCAACATCCCCCAGAGGGACACTGAGCTGTAACAAATCATGAGGACGTGTGCAGAAATATGACATTTTACCCGCCACTGGCATCAGTAATGATTAACACCATGATGTAGCGATGAACAGACATACACGCCCCTACCTCCACTGAAAGAGCCTGCACACCTGCTTCTCTGTGCTTGCCTCCATTTTGTGTTGTCCATTAATGTGGGAGCAAATGCTGTTAGTGGTTTAACACAATGCTTGAGGCGTATAGATCAATCTTTAAAACAGTTGCTGGTGACATTGTGCTGTTACCGTAAACATTTTTAATCATACAATAATACCTAAAAGAAGGGATAGGTTACCCAAAAATGGAAATTCATAATTCTTTAATTTATTTATTCACCCTCATGTCATTCTAAACCTTTTTTCTTTCTTCTTTTTTTTACACAAAAAGAGATATTTTGAAGAATGTTGGTGACCAAACAACACTGACCCCCATATTTTATATGCACAAAAAAAACACAGATTTTTTTTTCCAATATCTTCTTTTGTCTTCCACAGAGAAATATACATAATATACATGTTTTATGCAACATGAGTGGGAATAAATTATGACAGAATTTTTATTTTTTGGTAAAACTATCCCTTAAATAGTTCACCTCAATGCGCAATGCCAACATAAACTGTTTTTTTAATACTTTTGTGACATTAAATGAAAATCTACATTTGTGTATAGTCAAAATTTCTCTCACCTCAGCCACCATTTTGGATTAATTTCTTCAATGAGCTCATCGCAGTGCATTCTGGGATACATTACATTTTTCATGAAGGATGCACACAATGCGGCCAAATGAGGTGCCATAGGAGGCGGCTCATTTGGAACAGCCTATGATCATTCTTCAAATACCAGATATATTATGTGCACCATTCAGCCAGTGCAGCCCTGCTTTCTGAAAAGAGGTGAAGAGATCCGATTAAGCTGAAGGGGTGCAGCCCCAGCAGCGTTGGACAGTCTGTTGGGAAAGTTAAGGGTGGAGGAGGCAGCTTTGCAGAGAGACGGTGGGCGGGTGAAAGTGTCTGATGTAGACAGGAATGAGCTCCGACAGCGCCGCTAAGGACAGAGGAAGGAGCTTATTTCATGGCTGATTTGTTTTAATATCTGGAGCAACAGCAGGAGAGTGTGGGGTAGAGGCATGGAGCGATGGATCGAAGAAGAACTGCTTGGGGTGGGGGAGTGGGCTGTAAAAGAATAAGAAAGTGTACAGAGACAAGATAGGCTGCAGAAATAAAGGGGGGTGGACTAAGCATTGCCAGGTGGTCAAGGCCAGTGAGAACATGCACAAGAACGTACTGTAAAAATAAATTGGTAAGAAAAGTTACACAATGGCAACGTAATCCATATCCAACTTTATCATAATAAAATTAGTTTCTACCAAAGGGTTTAAATCTTACTGATATCTCAGATGTCAATATTTAGTGGTTTAAATATCCATGAGATTCTTCTCGAAGTCTTTAAAGCATTTTTTATGTTCAAAGCATGATTTGTTATAGTCAGGTAAAGCTATGTTTTCATTATTGTGACATACATAATAGTCCATATTATCCATAAATTTGCACATAAAAAATATTTTATGTTTCTTGAAGAGTCATTTCTTCTCCATTTGTTGGGTATTATTGCTTCTGGATTTTGCATTTTAATTCACAGAAATCTTACAAAGTATGTTGCCTTTCAAAAACATGTTCTTTCCATACCAAATATATATTTCCATTTATTAAAATAGATTAAAATAGAAAAAGGGAGATAAAAAGAGCTGCAAAGTTGAGAGTAAGGTCTGTGACTCTAAAGCCCCAACAATCTCATTACATAAAATAAAAGGAAAAAAGTGACAAAATATCTGTCATGAGCGTCACCTTACCAGACTGGGGTGTAACCACGGGAGGACTGACAAGAGATTTGACAGCAACAGGAAGCTGTCTGAGAGGCCTTTGCCTCAAGAGCCGAAAGCTTTCAATGCGTGACTTTAGAGAGGAACAGGGAGAAATGGAAGCACGGTAAAGAACTTGAAAGAATCTAGAGCATGTACAGGGCGAGAAGTTCAGACATGACTGATATTCTATTTCTCCTCATAAGACATTTCCAACATCTTATGTTTCATCTACGCAGTGAAACTTGGGTCCGCATTTAGAAACGTTCTGGTGTATTAATACGTTTATATTCACCACTTGACTGAAAATACTTCAGAAATAAGTGTGGAACGACTTGAAATGCAAAACTATCCTTGTGTTTTCCAGCCTCTTGATACGGTGCATGTGAATCATCCTTGTGTTTCAGTGCATGCATGTCCAAATAGCCTTTAGAGCCTTCAGAGCTCTTAGTCCCTGAGCGTTGTTCAGAATAAACGCCATGAAATTCACTTCTCCTCTTCATCATTTTGTTTAACATGAAAGCGAGCCTTTCTAAAGCCATTTGGAGAACGTAAGTGCCCATCTTCCTTTATGCGCGGCGGTTCGGAGGTGGGCATAAAGTATGTTGGGGAAAAGCCAAAGTGACATGCTTGTTTTAAAGGAGTACTTGAACATACTCCAAAAACAAAGAGCTCAATCACATGGTGCAGTTCTGGCCCTCTGATTTGAAGGCTGGCTGGTGTCATTGGCTGGAATATAAATTTATAGGGCTCTTGTATGTTTGGCAACAGTTCTTTTTCTCTTCCTCCATCATCACAGCTGGTTGTCATGGCACCTGTTGCGATGCTTGGTGCCAAATTATTGTTCCCATTGATTGGTGACATCATTGTCTCATGTTCAGAAGGGATGCTGAGCACTTTGAAATCGAAATCTCAGGAAGTGTCCATTATGGAATCCAGCGCTATCAATCTGACCCCGTAAATGTAGGGCTCATCACCATTAGGAACGGAACAAAACTGAAGCTGTGAATGTGTGTGCATGAGCTGGGCTGTGAGTCACTACGCAGCAAAGAAAGAGGTCGCTTTATACCAAACTATTCTTTTGTTGTAGAGAACGGAAATTATTATTCACTTTCTTCAGTCATTGACTTTTTCTGGATGTTTTCCACTGTACTGTTGCTTATCGCCTATGGGGTATGTTGGACAAGTTTTAAGAGCCTGAGTGACATCACTGTCAAATATCTAGACATTTAATTCTCTCCTTTCTTCAATTTTTATTGAATTGAAAGTAAGTGCTGGTGCGTGCACACTCTGGACAGCTTTTTCTAAATGCAGTGCCTGAGCTGCTCCAGTTAGCTAATGGTCCCTGCAATGCGTTTCCTCAGTGGTACCATTACTCTGCATTCCACATGACTGGCGCACTAATAAACAAACTGTGAAATGCATTAAAGTCCAAAAAGAAATTGGCAGGGATGAAACGTACACTCTTTTCAGAGGTATTTAGATTTCTTTTATTGTGACTTTCTATCTGAGAGGTTTTTTAATTGTCCGTGATTGGAAACTCGGTGAGCCCAATCCTTTCTCCTCTGCTTCGTAAACAGATCTGTTAAAATCTCTTGAAAAGCGTGAAATGACTGCGGCACCTCTAAATGAGCCTGCGCTCGCTGTCTTCTGGTTAGAGGCTTTGCTTTTCTGTCCACACATCCTTCTGTTTATTGTTGAAGCAGATCTCCATTTGTCAGTCTGGCACTTGGTTTACCCTTACGCTGGAATAGGCCTAGGGGGGAGAAGCAGAGAATAGGTCATGAACAGTGTGCGATAAAACAGCTGTGCCGTGCTTAGCTAGTATCCTAATCGGTCTCAAGGCTGCCTGTATGGCCTCGATCATACAAAGAGACATTATCCATGTGGAAATGAACAATGTATCCATTGCACAGAATGTATTAACAGGATTAAAACACCCCAAAATGTGTAGTTAATATGTTGTTTTGACTTAGTAGAGTTAACAAGTTGGCAGGTTAGTGTGATTATATTAGATTTTGGATAATGCTCACAAACAATTAAATGTTTCAAGTCTTATCATATGTGTATTTATTTATTAATGGACTTTTGCACTTGCAATGTGTAGTGCAACAGAAAAAAATGTGGAAAATATTCTTTAGTATTTTATACTTATATAGAAAATATTTAAATGTTAAAAAATAAATACATTTTAGAATAAAATAAATGTAGCTTTTTTAACATATTTTTTTAACCACAAACATTACTAGATTTAGTCAGAAACTTGTTTTTCAATGCAAAGGAAATGACAACCTACTTTAATTTAAATTTAGTATTCAAATTCTTAAAAATTTTCTAAAAACTAAAAATATCTAAGGTTTCTAGATTTGCTTTAGGGTATTTTAAATGTAATGTAAAATGTGTAGTAAAATTAGACAATAATACAGAGAATTAAGAAAAAAAAATCATTGACATAACAGGCCAAATTCAGACCTGTGTTGTGTGCATCATTGTGCCCTCCATTACACATCATATTTATCAACAATATATATCAAACTCATTCACTGCATTATTATACACATAATTAGGCTTAAAGAAATTCTGATTTTATTTCAGGCAATCTTCCAACTACCTAACTGGATAAACTGGGCCAATCGAAGCTGCTCCATCATTGTATACACTCTCAGCAGCAATAAAACCGTGTAACACACTTTATGCCTCCCTTGTTGCATCCATAGAGGAGTGGCTTTAAGAAGAGAGAGTTGAACACCGTAGATGAATCACCTAGTTTTTTCCCTCCCTCAATTAACGAGATGAATCCACTTTCCACCCTGCACCCTCCCACCACAAGAGTGTAAGTGTGTATCTCGAAAAGACTTGAGTGGCCCTTCTCCCTACTATTGCTCTGAGAGAGACGGACATCAGTCATTCTAGAAACCCATCTCACATAAGGACTAACAACACAACAGTGCAGGAAAGAGATGATCTAAAGAATGACAAATGGACGAGGGTGCATTCCAAAGTCAAGGCATTTCCTTTCGGGTCGTTCACTGCAACAACAGCAGGACTGATGGGCCGCGGGCGCATACATGTGTGAATATATAATAGTGTTGTGGAGGGAGGGCTTATGAAAGATGTGTGCTCACATCTCTAATTAGAAAGACTGATGAGGGTTGACACACCTTGCCTGCCTCATGTTATCAGTCATTTGCGAGAGTGCACCGGATTATGTGGGCCATGACCTATGTAATGGTGAATTACCTTTCCACCGGTTCTACAGTTCCTCTCGCTATTGCTCTACCTCTCCATGAACCATTTCTTCAAAGTAACCATAGTAAACTCACACATCAGGCTCAGACAGAGAAGAGAAAACAAGAAAACCACACCACTATATAATGCATCTCTCAATTATACTCCAATGATAATTGCTTTGGAGCATATCCCTGGTGCTTCCCCGGTGTAAAACTGATACCTTGGCCGATATGGTGCAGACCATCTGCTGGTTCTTCTAGCAGACAATAGTCTCATGAGATGGGGGCTGATGGAGAGCATTTGGCTTTGGACAGGGTATCAGCTTTTAATGCAGTGGTCCAGAACACTATGTTCAGTCAAAAGGACAGAACGGGACATGGCGCTTCAGAGGTCTGTGAATGCTCAGCGCCATTAGTGGGGGAGGAGGATGGCGAGCGGTGAATGGGGCCGGATGGAGACTCTTATGAATAGTGCATGATTCATGATCTTTAATTCACTGCGCTTTCACAGTGCTCGATGTTAAGTGGACTGGTGGTATTGCAGGTAGTGAGATCTACCGGTCATGAAGTTTGCTCTACATTGTGAAACGAGAGGTGTTTATAGAACTTACTGAAATGAAGGCAACAGTTAGCCTTTGAGTTTTAGCTAAATTCAATGGCTTAACTAAACATAAAATACCATGTTGATGTGACATAAAATCTGCTCATTAAAATTAAAGTATAAAAATGAATATTAAAAGAATATGTATTAATATTGACACAAGACGACAACAGGTTACTAAATATGACAACAAAATCAACAACAACTGTGCAAATATATTAAATAGTCAAATCAACGTAATCAAAACTGGACAGAATTACAAAGCCATTTTTTCAGTAAATTAAAAATCTCAACTATTTGGTATAACAGAGTACATCATACTTTGAAAAAAAAGTGCATCAATCTGCATTATATTCCTGAAAAATAAAACTATATCATTTTTACAGTTTACCTACATTTTTACAAGAGCAGGTGTTTGGAAATGATGTGCCTGTTTTGTCTGAATCCTTAAAGAAATAAAGACAGCAGGAAAGTAATTAAACATAATTTCACAGTATTACCTAATTGTGTTTACAAAGTACTCCATAAACTAAAAGCTGTTGGACTTCTGTAGATTTTTCTTTTGAGAGAATAAAAAGGCTAAATAGCAAGATGTGTTGACATTTGCCTTCCTTGTGACAAAAAGGATATGGGAATTTTCTAAAAATGTAAAAGTGTCAAAAATTCCTGTGACTGTGATCTCACATATACTGACAGTAGTGAAGAGTTAAAAATCAACCAATCTGTTCATCCACCTCGTTGTAAGGCAAAGTACACAATGTATTCATGCGATTGTCTTTCCACACTTCTGGATAAATATTAGCATTCCCATATTATAAATAAAAAAAACATAGACAGCTGGTCTTAGTTGATTCTCCCAACTGGCCAAGCTGGTTTAGGTGCTGGGTTAGCCTCTAAGCTCAGTGCCCCAAACCAGCTAAAACCAGCAACTAGCTTAGGCTGGTTTAGGCATTTTGTTAAGATCACTTTAGCCTGATCTACTGCTCCCACAGCAACAGCATTCTCTTCTGTCAAACCGTGTTTCAGTCAGTAATAGTTATTGGTAAAAGACTCTCAGCAGGGTGAATAAGCAGCAGAGGGCTTGAGGTATTAACTTTAACAATAAAGCGTCTAACAATGACTGCAAAATAAACTGACGTTTCTCAAACTGAATCTTAGAATGACATCAAACAGTGAACGAGTTACTTTCTCAAGATGTTGGTTGTTTATTTAAACCACATACCTAAACAGACAAACCTGAAATGAAGACCTTTTAAGTAAATGACATTTGAACAATTGACTGTTCTCTTGCCTAGTGCTTGTTTAAACCTTGCAAACAATAGGTAGATGAAACTCTACTTTCTTTTCAAAATACAACAATGGTTTTTTACTGGGTTATTTCTGTTTAGTTTTAGGGATTAGGACCTGCTACTACAGTTAATTAAATGCACAGTTTGTGAGGTGTGTTGAAGAGCGAGAGATTACAGACAGAAAATAGAAACTTCTTTCAGTTCTTACAGTTTATTGAGCAGGAGAATTATGTAAGGCAGACCAATCAAAAGAAAATAAATAACTAGCTTGCTATGTCATTGTTGTTGTAAGTTCCCCTTTATGGTTGCATATCTTTATTGTATCTAGACGACTGGTATCCATAGAGACAAGCTTTATGGATCAAGGTAGCATTCCAAGCTAATATCTAATCTTCAGCAACCTGATCTCATTTTCATTCATCTAAAGCTTTGCCCTTTTGGTGGTATTTATTCTATTGTGGATTTTGACTTATTTGAACATGCAAATGAGTTTAAATGGTATAACGTAGACCAGGGGTTTCTGCTTTGCTCTAATACACACATCATGGTTATCAGGATGATCACCCACCTCCTTGTAGCCTATCACAGTAGTCACATAAGCCATTGGAGGTGAGGGAGGCCTAGAGGCCTGCTGTGCGTAAAATCACCTCCTAACACCATTAGAAACATCCAAGCAATCACACTACATGGGCGTGAGACAGACAACAGCGCTTTCTCTTCGTGCCATTTTGAAGCCATTCAGACTAGTGGCTGTGGAGAGGCTTATTTAGGAGACTGGCCATTTCCATTGACTGTTTCCTGTCTCACAGAAGCTTGAATTTTACAGACCCATAAGAATCACAGATGAGATCTCTTAAATATTTCAATTGTTTCTTCTAGACATCAACTTCTAGATAAACATCTTCTGTAGCTCAGATATTTCTCCTGAGAAAAAACTTTTAAAAGCAATTAAAAGAAATCATCTCAACAATGTCACAAATTGAACTCAGATTTGCAAGTCTGCAATTAAACAACAAACTACACTCACTTTACATCTCTGTACTCATAATATCATTTAATTGTCTAATTTAGCTCTGTTTTTATTTCCACTATTTTTATTTTAGCAGACAAATCTGATAATAAGTTGGCTTTTAAATCAAAGTGGTTTTAAACACTTAAACTTCTTAAACTAGAACATTTATTGTGACAAATCTAAGTTTCACATGTGAACTCGTATCAAGTTTTTTAAAGGCTCAAGTTGTCACATGTGTTTTAAATGTTACAAATACAGAAATGAGAATTGAGGAATGTACATATATGATAAAAACCTATACTAAAAATGATTTACTGGAGAAAAATTGTGCCCTCTATCCTTTTTGATGACATTTCCCCCCATTGTAGCTCAATATCTTTCAGGACAGGTAAAGGGGTCAACACAGAGGTCTGCTGTAGTATCTTTTGCCAGCAGCTGCATGCTAAGCCCCAAAGGACATATCGGTGCCTCCCACAGTAAACACTCCTACTATTTGTCCTGGACCCTCTCATGAGAGCAGCTCCATCCCGCACCCTTAAATAGCTCTAGGCCACAACAAAAAGCAAAAACTGGTGGAGGAAGGTAAACGAGAGAAAGAAAATAAAGAGAGGGCACAGCATCAGGAAGAAAAAGAGTGCAGATGTGTGAAGTGGGGCTGTCACTTCTGGTGTGAACACCCCAGAAATGGACGGCGCTGAGGGGGTCGTGTGGACGAGGAGGACGGACTGTGTCATAAATTTCTGTCCTGTGAGGCCGGAGGTGTGGTCAGGAGGACATGTCGATGTGTGAATGCACAGACAAAAGAGAATAAAAGAGGTGACGCGGGCACACTTGTGGGAGGAAGCTCACAATGCTAAAGTAACACTCTCCCGTGCCGCAATAGAACTTACGGCGGGCCCAATACGCAAACACCTAATTGACACCAAAGTTTCAATCATCACACTGTCAGCACAACAAATGCTCAGTCTGACCTGACCCTGACAGACATCTTATCTGCCCAATCAAACAGACCAAATGAGACAGAAAAAGCTCTCACCACAGGCAACAAAGAGGGCAGGCTTTATACGTTTTGCATGCCAAAGTACACGCTGTCTTTTCTATTGTGTGTGGAGAAGTCTTTGTGAGCAGATCAGCATGCCTTCAAGACATTAGTTGAGCCACACTCTGTGAGACAAAGGCTTAGGTAATTCTCTTTTCTCTCACATGGGTGACTTGGGTTCTCCGCTTCTGCTAAAGTCTAACTCAATTTAATGAGTCCTGCAAAGACCGATGACAAGAAGTGCCTGGGGGAGGGGGCCGCCGTGGTTCTGCTGTGGAGATAAAAATCAGGCCCTACAGGTGGAGCTGGGTTCTCTATCAACACCGCCATTGTTCCCTTCTCCAACTGCCGTGCAGCAAAAAGCCACAACCTGCCCCAATCTTGCTGACATCATCAGCACATACGGAGGGAGGAAGGACATACCTCCGGTCCACACATGTGCTCTTAAAGATTTGGACATCCTCTCAGTCCGTCCCCTCGCCTCTCTCACGTGTTTTCTCACTCTCAAACCCAGGGGATTTGGTTATGCTGAAAATGACTGACACATGCCGTCAGTGGTGCAGTCCCAAGCTTTAAGCCTAAAGGCTTCTTTACATTCTTAGACACTGTGTCAGGCTGAGCAACACCCTAGTTGAGTTGAGTTTGCCAAGTCCAAACACAGCCTGGAGGAAGAAGTGCCATGACTGTCTTACTGTTAATCATGGGAGCGATGGAATTCTCTAAAGACAGAATTTCGAAATCATACAGAAATAGTCTATTATAAAACAAATGAGCTCTGTAAACATTCTTGGTGTATGAATAATTTTTTGATGTCGCTTCTTTTATTGAATCATAAAAAAATCCTTTCTTATCGCAGTATCACTGAACACTGACAGATGTGTTGAAACCACTGAATTGTGCCTTTATCTGGAATAGATGGACAGGAGGCTGACGATGGTTTGAAAGGATGCGAGCCCCTGTATTGTATTGTTGTTATTCCCGTAGAGACCTCCTTTGATAGGGTTTTTCCACTCTCTTGTACCCCATCAATCTTTTTCCAATTACCTGTCTTGTCTCCCCCAAATCTGTCACAATTGTTGCCTTGGAAACTGGAAGCGTCCACCACCATTATATTTTGGTCCATTGTTCAATTTGTGTTGATGTGGCAACATTCCCCATGATGAAAAATATAGTCCAGAGATCAGGTTGAGAAACACTTGAATGGATGTAATCAGAACTATGTCAGAAACACTTTGGCTTGGAATGACAATTTTGATACAGTTTCTGATAACAGAAAAATATTGTCTTCGGTTCACTTCCATGTGCGTGTACCTCTATAATAACTGCTGCGGTTGGCATGCGGGATGCTGTGTTTCTCTCGTCTCTGCCCTCAAGGACATTTCCGTACACCGGGAGCCTGTGGTACTTTGAAAAGCACCAGAAGTGACAAGACACCCATTTCCAGACTGTCATGCATATACATATACACATAGAGACTCATACAGAGGACTCACAGAATGTCATTAGATGCCTGGTACCCTGTGTGGTGAGCTGTCAGCTTGTCATCTTTTAGTCGGTGCACTCGACTGGACAGCGGCAAGCATGCTGGGATGTGACAGCCAGTAAAATGGAGTCCTGTCATTACTTCTCTCCGCACCTGCTGTTCTGGTTCCCTTAAGAGGTGGCAAACAAATAAACATATAAACAAACAAACTCACAACATACCATGTGTTTACAGCAAAATGTTAGAATGTCATTGAAGGCGTCTGTTTTTCACTCAAATAAAAAATATTATCTTTTAACATAATTTGAACATTCCTGAGTGCACTGTAAATTTCTTAAAAAACTGATTAAACAAAGAAGTATTTTAAAAGTAGGACAAGCAAATATAACCTGTTTTTAGTGCCCATCACAGTGTGCAGGAATTGTAAAAATCACAAGCACAAATAAAGGTACTTTCTTAAAGATCCATGAGGGTCCCAGGACATTTAGATGAAAAAGACTGGCGGTTGAAAAAGTTACTTAGCATAGAGCCTGTTATAGGTAGGAGACGACAACAGCAGGCAACAGACATTTTTAACAGCGCTGGAGGTGACGTTTCTTCAGTGCGTTCACTGAAACAGTTATGTGTGCTCACAAGGGGGCAAGAATCAGAACTGAAACTAATAGGGTGAGAAAGCAACTTGAAAAAGAGGCTAAAAGTGTGTGAGGTGAGAGAGAATGTTGAATATAGAATAATAGTAATGTAATATCACAGTGTAATATCACAGTGTAATATGGTCAATAGTTTATCAGAGTTTGTAATTCATTGACTGATTTGGAATTTATTGTTTACACCAGTGCAGAAATGTTTTATATTACATAATAAAGTTTCAAAAGTAACCTGTTATATGACAGTTCATCTAGCAGGCACTCTGGATCCACTGCAAGCTGTCAGGGTTTCTAAGTCAAGTCATACCTGGAATATGATATGTTTTCATATAAGAGACTGTAAAACATACCACTTATTTAGTGTTACCATAAATAATGTTTAAAACATTATTATATAATCTCCATAATTTCTATTAATCTACAGCAAATGTATGTATAACCATTAGTAAGGCTGTAGGCCATTGAAGAGCTGTCTTAATTACAAAATCTTTTCTAAAAAAATACTCTTACAATGCACTGCAAACATCAGGGTGCATCAATGCACACTTTCTTTCCTTATTGCAAATCAGGTTTTCTGACGTTTATGAGCTGAGAATAGCATGAGAAAACCTAATAAACATCAGAAGATAGAAGTGTTTTTATAATGCACTTAAAACAGCATAAAAAACATGTGACCCAGTCTGTGAAAACCCAGCTAAAGTCATTTTTTTGCGATTTACTGATTTCTAGATAAAATCATCCTTCATAATGTAAAGAACATTCTGTGAAAATATAACTTTAATAAATTTAATATTGACTGAGTAATGACATGTCGAAGATTGAAATCATAGTGATATTTATAAGTGAAATCAGACTTTGATGCTCATTATCTCAGAATTTGATTTTGAGACTTTAGTTACGTTTTCACAGACAGGGTCACATATTGTAAAAGTCAGAAAAATATATGAGCTAGGGAGCTGACTGAGATGCACCAACTTGTTTTCACATTTCTGTTTTTATGCTATTTCCCTTATGTGTGTCTTATTGTAAAATCTACAACTACTATATTTGAAAATTTGCAATTATAGCTAAACTGGCACATTGGCAGAAATATTTAGTAATGTGCACTGCTGCTGTAAATATGAATAAAATACCAGAACACCATGCAATTAAAAGTAAACACTGTATGTAACTTAGAAAATATCTTCAAATTTTAGATTGATTTTGACAGATATGCTTGCAAATATAGCTTATGATATACTTATATGCTTCCAATATTCCTTAATATTCCTACACTTTATTCCTTATTTTAATATTTTAACCAAATATTTTTTTGTGTGAGAATGCAATTGGTTATTCTCTGTTTCATACACTTACACAACTTTTATAGTCAGACTTTGACAGCATCAATCAAGTGACATAAAATACTTGGCCACCAGGGTGGGCAATACACATCTGAGACGGATTGTCATCAAAAAATGTCAAACTTTGTGAAAGAGCAGCTGGAGTTATCAAGAGGTTTGAATAAGATATATATATATATATATAAATCTGTATATGTGTATAAATATATCTGTATATGTAATGCGTTTTATAATGTAGATACCAGTATAAGTAATTCTCCGTCATATTACAATGTGACATTATGTGAACAATACTTCAGCAAACAAATGACTGCTCTGTGATCGTGGGCTGTACACAACAAAGAGTTTGTGATAGAAATTCTCGCGCAACAGTCACTTTGACCAACATCGTGGTTGTCATTTCAGCACACACACATGCGCATCGCCTCGCTCGAGAGCTGTTGCTGCAGCTCTTGCTCGCTATTGGCTGGAACGCGTTTGTTATTGGTAGTGACGTATGAAACTCCGTTCTCACCCACGACCCTCCCGTTGCGCGGTGCCTCCGTCTGTGCGCTTGTAGAGCAGCGGTCCTCGCTTCAGTGTTTATTTGGTTGTCATGGCGGAGGGACGTGGAGAACTATTGCCTCAGCCGCCGCTTCACCTCTCCTTACCCCCGGCCAGCAAGCGTCCGTGTTTGCGTCCCGCTCCTCGAGGACCGGGTCCTGGGCCTGGACCGGGATTTCCGAACTCTCGTTTTCGTTGCCCGGAATCTCTACTGGACTGCGCTGCTAAGGCCGTAGCGGAGAAATGGGCCTTCGAGAGGGTGGAGGAGCGCTTCGAGCGGATTCCCGAGCCAGTTCAACGTCGTATCGTTTATTGGTCTTTCCCGAGGAACGAAAGGGAAATATGTATGTATTCGTCGTTTCAGTGCCGAGTGGCAGGCGAAGAGGGTCCCGTAGTGGGCTCGAGCTCGTCCGTAGGATCCGGTTCAGTCCCCGGAGGAGTTACGAACCCAGCCGGCAGCGCGGGGACTGGGGCTACCGGAGATGGACTGCCTTTCCGCCGGGGAATCCGGCTTTTGGAAACCGGTTGTGTGGACAATGTCTTACAAGTCGGTAAGTGTCGCTTTAACTGTCCAAAACAAGTTGTTACTTTTTGAATCGCTGAAAGTTACATCAGAAATATATTTACTCTAGGAGTCCCTGATTTGTTTCGCTTTAACACAAATTAAGTTTTTTAAGATAAATACAAGTGGTCTTGTTTACACATAGTAATGTTGTAGTTTTGCTTTATTGTGGATAAAATAGACATTTGTCACTTCCAACGATTTGGTAACGACGCTTTTAAATGCTTGCCGTAGTGCGAAAGAAACGGAGCGCACGTTTTAAAAATTAAAGGGCTTCCCGTTGGGTGCGTTGCAATGGCTACAGTACGGAATTCATCCGACTTGCCGTTTTCGGGTGGCTGTAATGTGTACACAAGTATCGGTAAAACACCGATAGATATTACAAGTTGCAGAAAAGATGTATAAATACAAACATATTCAACATTTAAGCGATGTGGTCTGTCGAAGCGGAACATTCTTTCCCAGGTCGGAAGGAAGAAAAGACAAACGTGGTGGTCACAATGAATCACTGTGGCACATTTGTATTTTGCTGATTTTATTCTCGTAAAGTTTTTGAGGGGTTTGGTAGGTTTTTTACCGGACATGTGTGCTTGTTTGACGGTTGTTGGTTCTCTTGATATAATTAAGTCCAGGGTAATCCGCTTGGATCCAAATCCCATATCTTTTGTTTATTTGCTGGTTGGTCAGGACAAAGGACGCGCATTTGCCGTAGTAAAACGAATGGTAAATCGTGTGTCTAGACCTTTTCTAGATATCTGTTGTTTTATTACGAAGATTATTCTTGCATAAGCGTTCAAACGAGTAAAATTTGTACTATTAAAATCTATCGTTGGGTTGCTCTCGTTGAGGCTACAGCACAATAGCTCAGTACCCCCCTCACATTATCGGACCAGTTCCTCTATATTCATCGACGTCGAATGTGCAGCTTGTATAAAAAGATGTTTTTCTAAAACGTATAAATATACCCCTGACATGTCCATGTCTCATGTAATCAGAAGTAATCGGAGAAATATTAATATAACTAAAATGCTTCGGCATTTAGCAGCCCGAAGGCAGTTTCAATGGCTACCCAAATGTACATTTTCCTCCCCCACTCACTTTACTTTAGTAAACACACTAGCAAAATACTGCCAGAAAAGAAATGGAAAAATTGATATTGGACTGCTCAAGGTTTATAAATACAAAATGATAAATGAAGTGCTCATTTGAAGTCGTAAAATTGCACCATTGGTAAACCATCTTTTGCAAGTCCCAGTCTGGCATTCATAATGTTTGAAGCTAGAGGGTTTAGCTAAGATCAACAGATCCATTCACACTATTAAATATTTAGCCTATAGCACATACTAACAGTATAAAAAAATGAAATCGGTCATTTTCAAGCCCAGTCACAGCTCACCTATAATGTAAGCATTCTTTTCTTGAAATAGCAGTTACAGGAAGCCCCAAATCTCTAATAATTGTAGGTGTTATGAGAGTAGTGAAAGTATACATATATCGAATTCAATAAAGAAGCCATGATTCATTTATTCTCACAAAGATCCACTGTGTCCCTTTAAAAGGCCAGTGTTAGTGGAAACGTGATAACCTAGCTGTAATGAAATAACATGGCCACTTATTTAGCAACCTTGAAAAGCTCCCTTCATGGGGGAATGTAGCTCCATTTTCACATTAAACAAAACTATTTAAAAGTTATTTTGTGTTTTTCAGGTTATCATACACATTGGACTATTGTTAATGAATATAAAAGGTGTACAGATGTGAAAAAAAATGTGATGTTTTCGAAGGCACAGGGTTTTCTTGGCTCAAGGTTGGCACGTTATGTAATGTAGTTCATTTGAGAATACATTAATTCCCATAATTGATAATTATGGGTTATGCTACAAATGCTAAGTAATTTTAAAGTAGTTAATTATGACTTTTTTAGCTACTTGATAATGGGTGACTACATAAACTATTAGTCCTGTAAGTGTGACCAAAGATCATATTTTGTAAAGGAAACATATGGTCAAATAGGTCTTTGATAGTTGACTGGTATGGTTTCTGAAAGTAAAGTGACATCAGAGCTAGATAGAAGCAGGTTTAATGGCATTCTGGTGTGTTCTGTACTGTAGATGGTGTTGATGGATACAAAAAGTTCCCAGTTTGCATGTGCATAAGTTTGTAAGTTTGTGCATAAGTAAGTTGGTGTGTCTGATTGGCTAGTTTATTAGGTGTATATATAACTATTGGGATCTTAAGATTTGTGCATATGTTTTCTCGTTTTATTTTTGACTCCTCAAATGTTTCCATTTCCTCCAGTCCTGTTTATAATTCTAAAGATGTTTACTAGAATACAGACAAAGATTTACACACAAGGATTTACTCTTAGATTGGCCAAAATGTTTGCACCTATTGTAACACCCAAACCTGGGAATGCAGAAGTTGCTAAATTTATAAGAAGCCTCTGAATATTGAGCGGCCAGATTTTATGTCCCAAATATTAAAGGCTGGGCGTTGTGCTACAGGAAGCTGATTTGATAAGAATAATTAATTCTCGTTTGTGTAATTCAACCACCCCACCCCGGCCCACAGCCTCTGTCTTATAAAGTCCTTAGAGAGGAGGTTCTAGCTTTGAGTCAGGCTTGTGGATTATTGGGTCATGCTTTGTTACCCAGCTGTAGAAAACTCCCCTCATTCAAAGAAGGATGGGGGTTGTCGTTGTGTGTGTGTGTTTGTGTGGTGGGAGGGTGGTTAAGAGTACAGCTCTTCGCAACAGAGCACAAAGCTGTGATAAGGAGTCTTTATGAAACCTTCTGCTGTGGCTAGGAGGCAAAAGTTCTATGAGATTATAGATGGAAGAGCCAGTGAGTGGTTATGTGGTCCCTTCAGTGCCTCTGTTAAACCTGGGCAGACGTTATTTTCAGTTATGTTATGCTTCTGCCAAGTGACTTTAAAGGTTTCAGGTTATTTGGAAGCTCTCCCATTGGGAACGGTAATATTTAGTTTGGAAAATGTCTTTTTCAGTTTTAATGCATGTTTATATCAACCGCATAACAGTGAAATAAATAAACATGCTCTCACAACCGCATAACATAATTCTTGTTTATATGGGCAAACCACAATATCTTGTAATGTTGCTTCAGTTGCAGATAGGCTAAATTATAAAAAGCTGTTGTCCAAGATCGAATCCAGCTTGTGAAAGCGATTGCAAGGTAGCAGTCATTCAGTATTAGCCCCATGGCTGCTCTGTGATGTCAGTAGACCTGTTTTTAGCTCTTTGTCTCCTTTGAGTGTTGCCATCATTTTGGTCTTTGTAATCGGGACACATCTCATTCAGCACCATACAAGTTCAACAAGGGACCGCTAATTCTGCTCTATCTTTCATCAGCCGTACAGACAATATTTAATCAAGGTAATTAATTCCATGCCTGCAAGTCTCAAAGAAAATCACTTAAACAAATCTCCTTTTCACACTTATTAGCACTCTTAGTTTTGAAGGACACGGTCATTAAACATTTTTCCCCTTTGTCTTTATCAAAGAAGGAAAATTAATTTGGAAATAGGAAAGAGGGTGGTTAGCTGGCTTGTCGGCTAATCAGCAGCGACTGGAGAAAGGTGAAAAACAACTCGCCGCATTCCAGGACAAAAGACGTGCCAAAGACTTTGATCAGGTCCTTGTTTCTGAACGCAGAGCTTAGGTTAGCAAAAGCTACATACAGTGAATTGCAGCTATATTTTGGAGTGTCTGCACTTGGAAAAGCTTAAATATCGGTATGTAATGTGGGTTTTTCACAGTGTGATGAGCGTGGGTGTTTTTATTCGCTCTCTTTTTTCCCCCTCAGTGGATTTGGCACCCAACCCAGGCTTTGAAAATCGATCATGACCTTGCCCTCGTTGCATTTTGCTGTAGAATGCTCATACCCTATGACTTAGTTTATGTACTCCTTAGTGCAGGAGACTTAGGTGGCCTTAGATAATTCTTGGCTGCACAGCTGGGATGGGGAAGTTTGTTTCAGTATCTTAGTTCCTGCTCCTGTTTTTGTTTGCAAAATGGAGCTCCAGTTTTAAGCCAGGGGCAAGGTTCCCATCCATGCCTGCTCTGTACCATGTGCAGCTGGTCTGCACACTCATGTCAGCTCCTCTCCCTGCTGCGACTTATCTGCATTTTATTGGAACTCGCTGAGATGCGTGTACACACATACATGCACTCATTATGCATTATTGCCCCATCACAATCCTAGTTCAAAAGTGCTGGTTGTTAAAGGTCCCGTATGATAGAAGCTTTACCGCTTTGATCTCTGCACACAAGCCGTTGATTATTTTGTCAATAATATTCCATCACTTTAATGGAACGTTTATGCTTTTATGCACTGGGAGGAGCGACATATATATCTGGCGAGCCTTTAAAGCTCGAATTTACACAAGATACACATGTTTTAAAGCTCATGGATCTGCTGTTAACCTTTTTTACTTTATCACTGGGAGGGACTTGCCCTTTTCTCTCTTTTTCTCCCCTCCTGCCTGGTTCTCTATTTGGGTGTCATTGTCAGAGATAGAGGCGGCTAAGAGTTGCTCTTCTTTAAAAAGGGGCCTCCAGACATGCCTAATGGGGCCTCATTTGGCTGTAATTGCCTAACAAATGTTAGAGAATTCCAGAGGAAACAAAAAGCGAGAAAGGAGAAGGCAAATCAGCCAAGCGAGAACAGGAGGAGGGGACAAATCGGTTTGGAGGTGAGATTGAACAGAGGAAATGGAATCATAAACTATGACAAGGTATGTTTAGGCAGGCAGAAAATAGAGGACCGCCCCTACCTTCAATTTGTATAGACGTGGAGGAAAATCCTTACATCTGGGGCTGTAACACTAAACTCAGAGTGCAGGAAACTCAAGCAGCACTCAGGCAGCTACCCTCCCCCATAGAAGGCCTTTCATCCAGCTGAGATTTTGTGTGCAGGGAGTTTTTGTGGCCAGTTCACATGGAAACTTAATTTTCTCAGTCTGGACGAGAGAGGAAGGATAATGTGTATTGGAGATGGGGTCAAATATCCTGCCAGAGGGTGAAAGAAAGAGGCCCCAGTCAGTGGCAGTTAGCGATGTGCAAACCTCTATGCAAATGTCACATAGAAGCCTATGGACTTTTTAAAGCCATCGCTTCATACGTGTTTATTTTAGCCATACAAACCTGTCTATTGCAGTTCCTGTTTTAAGCTTGACTCGTTGCCAGCCACCAATCACATGGTTAAGCTAAAGGCCCACCATTAGCACTAAAGGTCTCTTCTTGATTGTATAGATTCTACAGCCATTTTTCTCAATTATTTAATTCTGCATATTGAAGAGTTTATCTTGTGCTATTGATTTATACCTGCTCTGTTTTAAGATTGTATTTCACCTGCCTTTGGGCTCTGCTCAGTGTGCAATCATGGTAGGTTTCTTGTAATTTCGATTAAAGGGTACTTTTTCAGTTTTGCAAAAAAGCATGATTTTTACTTAAGTCAGTAAATGCACCACTGTTACAAATCTACACTCTTTATTGGAAATCACTTGCGGCTATTTCAGTACCTTTTAAATTAGTTTTGTACCCACATGGTAGAAGCTACCTGACCATGAATATTTATGCAGCTGTGAACACTTGCCTGGCACATTTTGTAGTGGGGATGATGGTTCAAAGGTCAGATTTTATCTGATTAAATGACGACATTAATTGAGACCAGGACTTACATCTCTGTTTTTAAAACGTAAAGCATTCAGAATAAGATTTTTTTGGAAAGCAGTGGACAGAATGAGTCTATCTGATGCTGACTTTGCACGGATTTTAACAGTTAAGCCCAGCCTACAGCCATTATGTTTACATTGAATTATTTGTCTAAAGTGGGCCTTAGAAGGTCTGGCATTGCTCTTTGAAGGGCTGATGGGTCTTTGAGCACAAAGCTAGCAATATGTGAATTCTCTACTTCAAACGTTTTCACACCGGTAACGGAGGTACCTTTTGTTCTAGTTTTCTTCTTGCACTTTCTAAAGAGGCTGAGCACTTACAGTTTTCACTTCTTCCAATGTGTTCTTCCAATCTGCTCAGTTATGCTAATGTGTGGCTGTCAGTCTCTGCGCTTCTGAATAAACATTAATTGCCTGCAATGCTTAAATACCCATCAGCAAGGTGAGCACATCAGCTGAGCTCAGTGTACATTTGCACATTTTAGTCAGTCAACAGACTTTGCTGTTTAATAGCAAACCATGCTGAGACTTTAAGATTGTCTTTTTGTTTACATTTATGCATATGACAGATGCTTTTTCCCAAAGTGAATTACAGTGGTGTCAGGCTTTTTACATCAGTACGTGCATTGCCTGGGAATTGAAGCCCGACCTTGGCTTGCTGATGCCATGCTCTACCAGTTGAAGTACAGAAAGACTTGTTTGTTCTGAGTTTTTTAAGGAACATCCTATACTGAACATTTTTCAGAATTTCTCTTGTCTCATGCACTGACCTTGTAGTGTGGTAAACTGAGGGATAGTGTATCTTTTGTACTAATCTCTGTGGACTTTAAGTTGTTTTATGACTCAGGGTTTTAACCTCTGTTTGACTTACAAATTACCATGACTTTGCATGTCTTGTAAAAAACGTCACTCTTATAGCATTCACCAGTCTGTCGCCCCCTTAAATAACCAAAGTGAACCGAAGTGCAGTCACCCAATACTTGATAAAGAAAACAAAACATAGGAGGAAGCACACAGGAAAGCTGGGGTTCACAAGAAAGAGCAGCTTCTTCCACCTCAGGATCACTAGCTGTGTTTAGCACAACCATTATCTTGACAAAAATGAGGCAGTAGAAATAGGCATGTTCATGCACATAAATTGCAGTTGCAGATGGCCATGCTTTTTATTACGGTAGATTAGCATCAAGTATTTCCATCCCCATTTTCTCTGTCAATCATTAGTTGCATATGAGAGGCATAAAAATGATTTGGCTACAGAATAATGATAAGACTATTCATTAGTCAGGGACATTTGTATGCCCATCTTGTGTTATATGGACAGAACCACCTCCTTTTTAACATTAAAATTATTCTTAATGAAATATTAATAGCTTCTCTTTATTTAAAGCAGGAAGCTGATCTTTAAGCCTGTGCCCTAGTAAGTGTGCAAAATATAAATATCAATGGCTTTCAGTTTCCCCCTCACCCTGCCTACTGGCGTCTTTTTCAATATAGCCTAATGACAGGCCTCTATTTCCCTGCAGTGGCTGTGCTGATATGGCCCATTAGGCACCAGTTTCTTGCAGGCAGCTGAGTGAACAGATGACTGCAGGAAAATGGTTGGAGGAGAGGGGGGAAACGGCAGAACTAAAAGGCAAATATGAAAGGCAAAGTAAATAACCAACCTGTCATCTTCTGCTCCCCCCTCACCACTACCACCCAGCCACCCTCCTCTGGAGGGCAAGAGAGACAAGTGAAAGAGAAAGAGAAAAAGAGAAGGTCCTCATTAGTCTTCCAGCCCTCCCTGACTCTAGGACTGACAGTGTACACGTCAGTGCAGCGACAGGCATGCATGCATGCAGAGAGGGGGCTACCCCAGCCCCTCCCATCCGCTCATACTCCACACATGATTAATGTGGCCGACAGCCATGGGCCTGTACGTCTGGCCCACTCCCCCCACACTATGCACTTTTTAGTACTCCATCCTTCAACATCCTCCCTAGCCCGTACCCTGGTTCCCTGCTCGCAGCCCCCTCCCACACCGACTCTGCAAATGTAATTCACAATGTCCTCCACAACCAGTGCTGTGGGACCCAGAACTTTGACTTTTGCACTGTTCAGCAGAAATAACTATAGTTCAGATAATTGGTTTTAGTCTTTTAACCCCCAACAGTACTGCGTGAAAACTACAATGCTGGTACATGATTCAATTGATTTGCTCTGGGTTTATTCCTTGATATTGAGCAGGGAGATATAAATGTCCTAAGACATCCATTGTTTGCATCATTACCCACTATGCACATAGTGTGTGGGCAACCTGCGGTTTCCAGGTCATATTCAAACACCTGACTTTGGCAAGGCCCAACACAGAAGTCATGTGCTGGAAAAAATAATGTGATGAATAGGCTTGGCTCTTGTATAGGCTGAGGGGGGAGAATATGTGCTCTTGAATGGGGGATTGTGGTACTTGTCATGGTGTAACAGGATCAGTGCGCCCTCCACCCTAGAGCGCAGAGGGCAGCCATTGTTAGACTGCAGGAGAAAGGCAGTGGGGGCCACCAACTCAGGCTGAGCTCGTCTCGTGGGGGTGATGTCCTCTGAGCCCTACACCACAGACAAATGCAGAGGACATTTCACTTGTCTTCCTATTCTTAGAGGTCACCGGGGAAGACAAATAAACCATAGCTCTTCTGAGACAAAGGGAGTTAAAGTAAGTGAAGATATAAAATTTAGAATTTGTAAAATTTTTAATGTTTCTCATCCCTGAGTCATACACTGTATCTCTTTGAGCAAACATCTTTTGTAAGTACACCTCATCTTAAATATCTTCAGCTTAACATTTCCAGGCGTCTTTTAAAATTCAGATTTTTTTGCTTGGTATAATTTCTTATCCTCAGATGGAAGAAACACTAAGCACTTTTTTTTGCTGTGGCAGCAGAATGAGGCAGGCGGCGTCAAAAAGTGTAAATCAGTTTTAAAATCGTGCTGCCTTATCTACTGGATAAAACCAGTCTGCAACAATAGCATCAAAGCACATCTCATGAAAGACGCAATTAGGGACTATCTAATCCAATTCTGTTCGAAAGGCACATCATCTGTTATTTTATAATTTTTTCTGAATAATAAATGCCCTCCACTTTGGTTGAAAGATGCAGAACCAGCACTATAATTGGGAAGCAATCATGATATGTACAGGAACGTCATAGTTATGGAAGAGTTTGCAAAGTGTCTTAAACACACCCTATATGCTTTTGATTTACGCTTGAGTGTATGTTGTCCTGTGCCACTAATATAATAAATGCTTTTCTGTACCATAGTTTTAAACTGATGTTAATACCTGCTAGCTGTGTTAGCTTTGACTGCAGCCTTCACTCATGTTGACTTCACATATTGACATTGAACTGGTGGTCTAACATTACCTTCTTTATAAAACTATTACCATTCTAAAGTATTACACAGTAATGGATTTGCCTTGCTGTATTTTGAGCTAGCCAATCTGTGGCTGCATTGAAGCACCCGGTGCACAATTTGTTTTCATCAGCAGTAAATGGTGGATCATTGTGGCCGTGACGGGAAAGCACAAAGAACGGCTAATGAAAGGCAATAGCTCTGGCCCTGGTCTCATCACCACTCGCTGCGCTCATGGATGAAAACAGGTGTCCTCTTGGGGCTGGGCTTTCATTTAAAGAGGGATTTTAAAGGAATATTCATGACAGCTATCCTTCATCGGGTGGGTGAAGGGGAGGAAAAGAAGGAAGGAGGGGGCAGAAAGAGAAAAAATGTCAGTGGGGTAAATCATCCAGTGATTGAAGAGGCCTGTCTAGGATAATTCAGTTTGATTGGAGTCTCGTCTCTCATTACCATTCCGGTTTCAACAGGGAGACGCCCCCCAGACCCCACTCCACCATGCTCATCTCTTTCTGAGAAGCACAATGTGGTACTGCGGCCGCAGAAATGAACAGGAGTTAGAGAGGACTGGAGTATGTGTTTCCACATTGTGGTTCTGTTGTGCACAAAACTAAGCCCACTTAAATTTGCAATGACTCAGACTTATGTTTTCCCCATTGTAGACGTGCATCTGAGTTGTGATGAAATACATTAGTTATTAGAGGCTTATTTATACAGTTGCTGGTTGACTGGTTTCTTGAGTCTCTAGCACAAGTATAGTTGTTTAAATGCATTGTAATCCACTGTTAAAGTGAGTCATAGAATTACAACGGTTGGTGTTTACTTCTATAGCATTGTGACGGTGCCTGGTTCCAATACGCTGCATGCACAGGAAGCCAAGCTCATAATGCTTGTTCATGTATCAGTAACTATTTCCTCTGTGGCCTCCTTGTGGCTTGACACCACATCATCTTCACCTGTGTCACAGTTTCATATAATCTGGCCTGTTTTTCACTCTGTGTACGTAATTTACAGTTGCTGCTTCAGTTGGAAGTGTTAAGGTTATGTTCCGCTGTACTCTGCCAATGACAAACTGCGTAATGAGACATTCAAGATGAGGTACATTAACCCTACTGTGCACCTGGCATGTCTGTAATCACCATTTGCAATGTCTAACCTGTCATGAACACTAGCCTGCATTGTCCTTTCAGATGGCAAAGCCGTCTTTGGTAAACTGAGGAGGTTATAACTTCACTTGATTACAAAAGCTAGTGCTGGGAACTCCCCAAGGCTAAACAGCCATTGGACCATGTCAGCAGGCCCCTCAATTGTCCAATCCTTCTCTCCACCCCTAAGGCATGTGTTCTAAGCAGTAAAAAATCTGCAGCTTTGATGCGCAGTGCAAGCAAAAAATATTTTAGCTAACCACATTTGTTAAATGCTAAGATACCTTTGCAGTTACGTCACCTATTCATGCCAGGACCATGTTAAATTCAAACCAGCCTCAGCAATGTAGAGAGAGTGATGCCTCGTTCCATTCTCTCATTCCACCTTTCATATAATTTCTGCTTTAATTGCAATGTTCACCATGGCTGGAATTAGAGGGGTTTCCCCACTCTCCCCCGGGTCCCACAGCTTCTTGGAGATCATCCTAATTCAAATACTGTGTGCATGTGTCATAAACACACCCTGGCTTTGAAGTCAATAGATCACCACAATGGACGGCTGCCTGTCAATTCTCTTAGTTGTAAACCTAGAAGCCGCTTTGTCCAACGCTGTCTTTTGGTTTAACTTCAAAGCTTGCGGTTTGCATAGTTGTGGAATAATGTAATTCAACGTGATGCCCTGATGAAAATGATGCAGATGCTTAATAACAGATATGAGAGTTGACTTGCATTTTAATGGCTTTGACATTATAGTAAGATTTACATGTCATGTGTCAGTATCTTCCAAACAAATAGAAGTGTTTTCGTTGTCTAATCTCTTTGCAAATCTTACCATTTGGTGATGCTGTGATGCAGGTACATGGAAAATAGCTCTGGTTGATCTTTTGTGTAAGCACCTTTAGAAATAATGAGAACTTGAGAAACGGTCTGTATGTGTGCTAACCTTCTTGACTGCTGCCCTTAGATCTTTATTACATTTATCTCATCTCTTCACTGAGAAATGTTGCCTGAATCTGTGCTGATTAGAAAGAAAAGCCCCCCCCTGCTCTTATCCCTCCATAATATTTCTTTTCCAAGACTCCTTCCTTGCATTATTAAAGAGCCCTCCCCCAATTAAGATGGATGAGACTGCTCTTGAGGGTATTTGTTCAGGTAAGATCTCTGATTAGCATATCTGATGGATCTGCCTTCATGCACTGATTAAAACCTTCCTGCTTCCCCAGGGCAACTTTAAAGAAGAGATGCTCAAATGAGGACCCCCACTTATACTGCCAAGACACACACATTGAACCACGCTACAGTGACAGTTTCATTGCTCGCTATGCCCCACCCCGTACTGTCTCTTTATTACTTGAAGCTTCCTTCGGAGCACAAAACTGGCTTGTCATGCATTCCAATTATTACGGCATATATAACAGGATTAGCTTTAACAGATTCTTTAAGCAGTATTTCTCATAAATTCCTGAGTTAAACTCGGAAGAAAGAAACTGTTGGTGGGGTTATCCCTGCTTAAGCCAGTCAGTGTATCTCATTAGCATAGTCAAGCTTTTACAGACTTCAGAAATACTCTATAGATTCCCATTGAAACATTGACATCTAGTGCAGTCGTCTCAAGGGCACGAAAACGGCATCCCAATGAAGATTCATGCCAATGACCCTTAGGTCCAGAGTCCAGTGTCATGGTCATAACTCATGCGCTGTCCATATAATATAAGAGAGATAGAGAGTAATGAGCTGTGCTATATAACCTGGCTACAGCACAGATGGGCTTTGCTTAAACATGTCAAATACAATGGAGTGGCACATGTGGGAACAGAGTGTTGTTTGCATTAATACAAAAGGTTTCTGATTTGATTTTAGTGTTTTGGGTTATGTTGTGTTATTTACTGCTGTTAATATTTTGTAATCTACACACACCTGGGCTTAAGCATTTCTCTATCATTGTGCTTCCTGCTCGCTGGCCTAGACTACCTCAGCACTGCGGCAGTCTGGAAGTATTTGGGCGCTGTCCTATTTTGTCAGGTCATGTGGCTGTCCAGTCCAGTTAATGCTGAGGTCATGCAAATAAAGTCTGGTGAGGGGGAAAGGAGGAACCTCATGCTAGCTTTCCAGCATCTGCTTCCAGACATGTCTGCTGCAGCCAGCTTGGCAGGATCATCTATAACACACTATTTTTGTCTGATTCTGCAGCTATGCTGGGAAGTGCTTGGATGGACTTATTTTTGTACACCTGGAATTAGCACTTATGAGAGAGTTGCTTGTTGTACTGGTTTGGTGAGGTGTTTTAGTTGTTGATACTGGTGTCATATTCTTAAATATTCAGACAAAAGATAGAAGTTAAATATATGTTGTGGTGCTTTTCTTATGAAGTCTAAGTGCATGGTGAAAGAAGAGCTCAAGATTTAACATTGTGTGGCTTATTAAAATAAATATTGTTATGTTACTGACATTGTTAGAACCTAATACCTAATCTATAACCTTATCCTCCTTTCATTCTTGATGTTAGGTACTATAGTCCTCTAGAGAATCTTATGGTCCCCTCTCTGATAATAGAATTGCCTTCAGACTTTAGGTTCGGTTCCTACATTTCCTCTCTTAGCTCCCTGCACTTCATCTTACACTTTTTTCCTCTCTCTCCCTCTATTGTAATACTGGAGTTTGGCATGGTGCCCAGTTTTCTCCATTGATGTCTTCCTACCTCCCTCCTCCCTGCCGTCTCTCCAACTCTGTGAAGTCCACACACTCCGTTTTTGTGGCTGTGGTAAAGGGAGGCACCATGCCCTTGGAATTCAAGTAACGCATTCCACTGGATACCCCTCCTCTGCCACACACACACACACACACACACACACACACACACACTGAAACCCTCCTGTTGCCGCCCAGTACTGTGCCAGTTGTGTGTGGGTCATTATGTTTGGCGCGTGGCCCTGGATGGGGTGTCCTGCCACCCCTCACCCCCTGCCTGATTCAACCAGGCTTTGGCAGATACCTCCTGCTGACTCAGGACCCTCATTTCTATGTGCCGCACTGCTGGATTGATGAGAAATGCTGCTGCCTCCATTCCAACCCATCACCCTGAACCCCACACAATACAAAAGAAGTCGATAAAACCAGCACCTCCCTGCTTCTCTTTCGTGTTATTGTGTTGTTGATTTTCTATTCCTCTTTAGTCAGCTTAGAATGCACATCCGCAAAGCAGTTATTTTGAGAAAAGGTGGACATTTAATCTGGTAGGATGTCTTTACAGGTTTCCATTTCATAAAGCTTTTACTCGGCCTCTATTGGAGATCCGTCTGAACAGATCCTCTGGTTGGGCAAGACCTACTCTGCTTACCTCCTAAGTTTTTTCCACTTCGCAAATGCTAGATCTCAGGAATGCCTTATACGTAAAGGTTTAAAATGATTAAATCTCACACAAGCATACTAAACTCATGGCCGTATCAGCTTTTTTCAGCACTTGCCTGCTAGTGCAAGTTGATAGTGGAGTGTGAGTAATGTAACAGGAAACCCCAAAGACCGGCCCTGCAAGCATTTTTGAGTGGGGTGTACAAAATTCCATCCTCCCTCATGGCGGTCAAGGGAAGGGGCCACTGTGCTTTTGGTTAGGAGTGCATGTTTTGTGTTTGTTGTTGCTAGTGCGCCCGCGCTTCGTCTAAAGGCCTGCCAGGCCCTGCTGAGTCCTCTAATCTCTGGCGGAAAAAAAAACACTTCACTTTCCACTGGAGTTCTGCTGAAGCAGGCCAGAGAAAGGTGCCAGATGTCTCTATCCGCTTTATCCTTCACATTTGAATGAGAGAGACGGTTTTTCGTCCTCTAAAGTTGATGGATGTGCAGGGCTTCCAGAGGCTCTGCCTCTACCTGGTTAGGTGGGTTTTTCCAGCTCGCCCGTGGCGGTATGAGCCAGGCACGGCGGTGCCAAGTTTCGAAGGATCCAGCTGGCACGACTAGGGCCCTTTGTTTTACTGTGCTTTGTATTCATCTCCAGTCGCACAATGTTTTGTCACTGGCCCGGGTCGCTATGTGATGGCAGCGACCTTGGCAAAAGAGTGAGGTGAGAAAAACTGTATTGTGATAGTGCCCATATTGTGACTATATTGTAATACTGCTACTTGTGGACATTAAATAAACTTCCTTTGTGCATCAGAAATACTGAAACACATTTATGCTGTCTGACATTTTCCATTCTACTTTAAACAGCAGGACACGTCTGCGAAGTTTGGCGAACTTCTTGAGAGAGCACAAGTACTTCATTGGCCAGCTTTCTCACAGAGACCTTCCTTTGGTTGCCCTCTCCAACAGGGACAGAGGGCAATTTATGAATATTCATGCAGCTGTCCTTGGTTACTAAAAGCAGTGCTTAAATCTACATAATTTGTGTTTAAGTGCCTTTCAGATGGCCTTTTTCCTTTTTGACACTCTCAAGAAAAGGAGCCATACTTAGTAATCAAGCTGCCATTGTAGGATGGATCCTAACAGTCCAAAAGCTACTCGTATGTTCTGGCTAGAGGCAGCCAAAGGCTGTTTTTAAATCACTTGTGTCTGTGGCCAGACCCTTAAAGTGGTTCCAGGTTCATAAAGCCTGAATGAGGTGCAATTGTGCGTTGTCAAAGCTTTGGAGAAAATAGAAGGTTTAGTTTAGTGGTATGCTGGCTTGTGTGCATTAATGTGAGAAACGATGTCTAGATCATTACAGAGATTTAGATTTAATCAAATTCCCCATATAAGGCTCCTTTTCCAAGCAGTCATTGTTGTGCATTGCTGTTTTATTTTCCTGCACTGATAATATTGCGCTGGCAAGAGCTTGTTCCATGAATTTTATTCTACTGTTAGTGCTCCGGCCATTTGTGTCCCTCCTGGCTTGCCATAGAGAGATTGCCATTGGTGAACTGCTCTTTTGAGAGCTTCAGGGCCGTTTTAATGAATGGATGTCTGGCAATAGGCCCTTCTTTGTACAGAGAGCCCAGCTAAAGTGCATTGTGTTGTATTGTTTACAGAGCATTTCCTATTATTCTTTATGCGTGCACATGCTTTAAACAGCTCAGCATGAAATAATCAGTTTTACTTATTTTTCCCAAGTGTGTTTGGTTTTCACAATGCAGAATCTATTTAAACAGGTTCTCCAATTAGCTATGAACCAATGATCAAACAGCATCTTTTTCTTTTTACTTATCTAAAGAATAATCTGATCTGCTTAATTTAACATGATCACAAAGTCACTGTGCTCCTTTTTTTTAAATATTTAATCATTTTTCACTAATCTATCAATATAATGCATGAGAGGCCATCATTGTTTGTTTATAATAGGGTATTGTCTTGTTCTCTCCAGGCCTCTTGGTTTAGGTCTCCATGAGCTTGAGTTGGTGCTGGCACCACTGTCCCTACTCAACATTCTTCTGTCTCCTATCTGTCCAGTTCTGCTCTCCTCTCCTCTGTCTGGGCCGCGATCTCCCAGCAGTGGCGGTCGCGCAGGGCCCTGCTTCCAAGCTGACGCCTGCTAACCGCTGACGACTCATTGTGGGCAACAATGGCAGGCCAGGCCCCAGCCTGAGGCCTAGACAAACCCATCAACAACAAAGGGGCCTGTGAATCGGAGGCCCAGTGGGCAGCCGGTGCAGCGGGAATAAAGCAGGTCAGGGCCAGATTAAGAGTGCTGAGGCGAACACAGTGCAGGCCTAACGGGTGCATGCCAGCTCAAAAGGCACTCCTGAGAGAGACAGAGGGAGGGAGGCCACAGACAATGAGAAGCTTAGAGAGGGGGATAGCTGAAGGAGGAGCATTTGTAATTAGAGATGCTGCCATTGCTGTCTCAGCTGATTCCTGAGCTGTGCACACCTTCAGGGTCTCATGGCTGTAATGCATGCAAAAGCTAAGCTGCAAGTGATTCCCCCTCCCTTGTTTTTTGTTCTTGTCCATATGCTTAGCTTGATTTGATGAGCAGTCTGAAGGGAAATGACAGGATGGGGGCCAAATGGCAATAATTTGCAATTAAATAAAAAATTTCTGTTATTCTTTACCCTTAACAATGAAATGATATGATGACAATCATAAGGGCAATTATCGCTATGCTGAGCACAGTAAAGATGATCTGTCATGTGTTTCTTAACGCTATTACAGTGTTTAAGTGACAAAGAATGAAAGAGAGAGGGTGAATAGTTGAATAGTTTCGAGGGCAGCGGGAAGGAAATGCAGGCGAGGTAACACTGCTGGGACAAGCCCAGAGTACATATTGACATTTTCCAACCTTGTAGATGTAAACACAAAGCACATAACAGATATAAGCCTATTGGTCCTCAGAAGCTTTTTTGTCTTTTATCTGATCTGGTTTTACAGCTGCGGGGCAAACTGAAGTCACACCTCCGTGTAGGAAACAGTTAAATATGGTATGCTGTGGGAGAGCAGAAAATCTTAGGGTTTGATGTTGTGAGACCTACATTTTGTCATTGTTTTGTTTCCTCCTTTCATATTTTTTAGAATTTTTTTATTAGGTTCAGACAGATGACTCATGAAATGTAAGCTTCTTAAAGCATTATCTATGTGTCCAGGCTATGCTTCTAGTGTGAGCGCTGCTCAAAAGAGCCATTGTGTCCTGCAAGGCCGCTGCTTGTCAATTGCAGGCAAGCAGATGGTTTGTACACATTCGCATATTAAAATGAATCGAGTCGAGGGAAATGAGCAGTTAAAGGCCAGAGCATCCATGGGTGCTCGGAGGGTGCATGCTGATGCATGATGGCTCATAGTGGTTGGCTGTTCACGGACAATCCATCAGTGAACGGGGAATGTGCAGGCCAGTGACCTTTCTTAGCTGTCAGATTGTCTTATACATGCAGACTGCCCACATCCAGCTATAGCCACAAAACAATACACGGCGATCTCTGCATGGGGTTTGATACTGTCTGTGTGATCAAGGTCAACTTTATTTATAGAGCATATTTGACTACAATCGTGTGCTGAACAGTGACGATTGCAGCCATTTTATGGAATTATAAGTATCAAACAAAACATATAGATAAAATGCTTCTAAAGTATAAACTTTCTTTAAGTAAGGAGAAGCTTGGCCAGTTGAAGATTTTAACAAATGATTAATCCTTATGTTTGTGAAAGGCCTTTTTGCATGAGGCAAGCATTGTTTTTCATTTTTTTCAGTTCAGCAAGCAAATGAAAACATAACTAGACATTCATATTTGCATTGCGTGTTTGCTGAGATGTAAATTGGAAGACGTATTTGTTTTTTTTTACAACTTTTGCAATGAAAAGAAGGACAACTGCAGAACCACAACATAAAGCTCTATGTACGTCACACTTTGCTTTCCCTATAAAGCAGTGGATAGGAAACATATGCATATTCAGCTAGCTTATGGATAGAATAGAAGAAAACCTTGAACAGAAAAAACAATGAAAGGATATCCCCCCGCCTCTCTTTCCACACTGCACGGTTTCACTTCAAGTGCATCTGCTTTTATCTCAAGCAGGACATCTGGTTGTGCTTACGGCCTGTCCAAAAGTGCGATTCATCTCCTCCTTTTTGCCCGTACGCCTTCAAATTCATCCGCCTCTCTAGCATGTTTTTAGCCTTCGTCGGGTGAATTATCTGAGAATAAAGGCTCTTCAGCCAGGGCTAGTTTGCATCAGATGCTAAATTGTTGGTTTTGAACTCCCCGGCGCTGTATGATTAGCCCGGCATTAATTTCCCCCCTTCACTTTATGCACAATGCACACCGTTCAAGCTAATGGAGGCTATGGCGTTATCTGAAATTTCCATGTAAGTCAGACCCACTGCTCGAGGTGGCCCGCTGAAAAGGAAGCTGATTGAGCCCTGCAGCCTCCTTTCTTGAGGATCACAATTCGGTGGGTCAGAAATCAATTACGTGTGATCATGACAAATGACTCAAGCGCAGGGTCTGGGGATGGTGTTTGAGGGGCATCACAAATGAATCAATCAAGCCTTTATCGGGGCAGATAGAAGCCCCCTGTGTATGGCTCAATATGTGTGCCTGTGCATATGCATGTCTGTTGTGTGCAGATATACGGGTGGGGGTGTGGGGATGCTGATGCGGTGTTAACCATATTGCTGCTGGGACAGATGGAATATAGAAAGGTGGGGAGGGGTGGGAAGCTCTCGTGCATGCAGCATTGGCTCAGTGCCTGCCATAAAGAACCCTATTTGGCCTCCATGGCTGATTAGAGGTTAATGGTTTAAGAGTATGTAGGGACTTTGCAGCGATTGGCTGAAATGCTCTCGAGTGGGCGTGTCTGAGGGGGTGGCAGATGGCGTAGATTGAGTGAGGCTACAAGTAAATGAATGAAAAGGGGGACTTCTCTCTTCTCTGTATCCTCCTCTCCAGTTCCCTGATCAGTGACCATTGCTGTATGCAGCTCCTCTTACGCCTTCCTCCCCAACAGATGGCCATTGGAGCTCAGTGGCTAAAATGACTCTGAAAGCTCAGGCTGGATGAGCGTGCATTAGCAGGCATCGCCAGTGGATTAATAATGACTGTTATACATACACAGAGGATCGAAACGGGGATGGGTGACTCTGTTGTGTCGCGATGCTGCTAAGCTAGGTGCAGAGCTTGGGACAGAGATAAGAGTCGACCCCGAGAGCGTAGGGGTTTGTGTCCTGAGAGAAAAACCTTTTGTGTCATATTGACGGGGACATGTAAGATCCCATACGTTCCCAAGAGACACATTATTAAATATGAGGTCTGCTCGACTCTGAAATGCTTATTAATTTAGGATATATGTTTAAGTATTTTAAGAGCATTATACTGCATACATACCTGTAGACTGTAGTGTTTTTTTGTTGTTGTTGTCTGCATCTTATATTGTAAGGAATAGGAAACGCATCTGTTTTTTAGCACTTTGCTGCCGTTGTAGTTTGGTTTGGTGTTCTAGTTTCTTCTGTTGTCATTTCTCCACATGTGCCACAAAGTCTCACCTAGTTTTCTTTGCTGCCATTTTACATTACACACAACTGTTATCTTTAAACCTTGTGTACATCCAACAATCCAGTTTAACAGGCCTCTCAAGAACGATTTTGTATTTGCACACACATTTACACCAAGTGCAGATGCAGCAGTCTCACAAGAAGACTGTGTGTGGTTTCAGTGACCAATATTAATAACCGCTTTCTTCTAGATGATGTTGCATGCTAACATCTGTCCTTGCTCCATTTCCCAGCACAGTTATCTCTATCTCGCTCTTTATCCCCTTTGCTTTGACTGCTCTCATCCAGGTAGTAAACGATCGGAAGAGGGGGAAGGGTCCGATCGTGGCGTGAGCATACCCTGAAAAGAGCAGTCGTGAAGAGGATGGTGGAGCAGCATTCAGTGCTGGATCTGAGCAACAAAAGGCCTGGTGGAAAGGGTGGGGGAGAGAGATGAGAGACAGAGAATAAAAAGACAAGAAGGGCTCTTCATGTCCATCAGTAGCAGATGCATGCCCTCTCCAATGCAACCCCTGTCACATGAGCCTATGGGCTCATCTGCTATTCTATAACCCCATCAATAGACACCAATAACCCCACGTCATAGACACTGTCATGCCCATCCAAATGCTATGTAACTTAAAAGTCCACAGTTCTGTTTTATTTCTCTCCCCTCCCTTATATTTGTCTTTTTCCTCTGCTTAAGTGATCTCTCTGTAAGAACTGATTGTGTATCTGATAAAGGGTGACACGTGGGAGGAGTGTACTCAGACAGCACAGGATAGTGGAGTGACTCCTTTTAAAAGCAGCCGGGAGATTTACTTTTATCAGCCACCATTACGGCAAACATTATCATGGCAGGGAGGCTCACTCAGCAACGGTCGGCTGCATTTGATACCGGGTGGGATGCTTGTCCTTCATGTGACTAATGCGGCCCAGTCGTTGGAAAGGTCAAGCAAAAGTGATGGTGTTAGCAAGCACAGTATGGTGTTCGGTTCAAATTCAGGCCTGTTTAGTCTCAACTGTTGTTTTTCAATCCGAGATAATGCACAATCAGATAATGGCGAGTTTCGTCCATAAAGGCGCCCTCATCGCCTGAGGCATTTTTGAAATGTAAAACAATTTGGTCTTTGCATACATTGTGGTAGGCAAGATTACGCTTTGTTTGCCTTGCAAACGTGCATTGGTCCAGACGCTTGTTTAGACCCGAAACAGATTGTAAAACACTTCCATAGGTCACCGTTTACAAGCAAAATCTTTTCTGTAATATGCTGTAATGTGCTATCTCTGCAAGGAGATGTCCGTTCTTCACCGTGCAGCACATCTCGCTCGCTCTTGCCGTCACTCTTGAAAGATAAACGAGCCCCATAAATGCACTCCTCTCCATTCTTACGCACTCCCGTGAATCTTAGTCTCTCTAACCAAATTCACTTTGAACTCCTCATTGTGCCAAAAGTAATTTGCAACACATAGGGGCACTCCCTTTTCTTTTTCTGTCTTTTATCAAAATGAAAACAGACATCACCATAAACTCCCCTTAATCAGATGGCTCTGTTGTGTTGGCTGTGCCTGAAAGGGTTTGGCAGTAAATTGGACGTCGGATTTCTTTTCTGCAAAATCTCTGGCTGAGGAGGGGGCCGACTTCTCTGAAGAACTCGTCTGGAAAAACCTTTTGTGGGATTTGGCAAAGGAACAGCCGGCTTTGCTCATGCTTATTAGGCACCTCTGTCGCACCAGTCGAACCCTAGAATTAATTGTGACGTGTGCGGTTCTCTGTCTGTCTGCATGTGTATATCGGGGTGCATTGTGGACACCTTCTCTAGCTCTGGTATGGTTTGTTCTGGTCATGCAGGCTCTGATGTAAAGCTTTAGTCATGAGCTGGACACATTTCTGGGGCATATGGGCTGGTAACCAAAGACTTGCCCTGCCTGTTTCTTGATTCATGTCTGCTTTTGACTGCAAAAATACTTGAAAATCTGTCACTGTCACTAGTGATTTGAGATTTAAATGTTCTCTTTCTCTCTGTATTTTCAATGGTTATGAGGGATACAGTAATTGTAGTCTCCCAGCCCCTTTACTTTGGCTTCTATGATTAATAATTTAACAGTCAAAGTGATGAGCAAGCCCTCCTATTGGCCACCAAAATGTGCATATAGCATTTCTTGATCCTTTCTGCTTCTTTATTGCTTTCAAGTTTTGAATGAAGCTTTTTTTATTAGGTATTAAACTAAATCAACACCTAGGTTTGAATTACAGTTTCTCTTCATGTATGAAATCCACAGTAATTGTCTTGTATCTCTAGACAACTCTCAAAACAATGATTCAGTATTTTTAGTAACTTTGAGGAAAATGTTTTTAGGAAATTTGACGGGGCAGTAACAGCCCGTCTTTTAGAGTTTTGCAGCTTTATGTACAGTAACATGTAACAGTAAGATGAATTATCCTCAGCAATTGTATAACATCTTCCAATGGCTATATGTTAAGCCTGTCACCTATCTTGTGGTTTGGTAACCACTAGTTACCAAACTATTATCTTGCACACTTAAACAAAAGCAGATTAGGGTTTGGTAGCAACCTAGTTTCACTTTAAGCAGATTACCAGGTTCTGGTTACCGACCATGACTTACTACCTACATATCCATGTTAATGAAGTAAATAAATTGTGTTTTATGCAGATAAAAATTTTTTACTAAAAAAGTCACTGTTAATTAAAAATTTTCTCTTGTTTTTTTTTTCCTCTCCAGGTTTTCACCTCAGCGGCACAGTTACAGAGCCAGCCTCGCAATCCGAGCCAGAGACGACGCACAAGGTGGCCATCAGCTTCGACCGTTGTAAGATCACCTCAGTAACATGCGGCTGCGGCAACCGTGACATCTTCTATTGCGCGCATGTGGTGGCGCTATCCTTATATCGCATCCGCAAACCTGAACAAGTCAAACTGCGGCTGCCCATCTCAGAGACACTCTTCCAGATGAACAGAGATCAGTTGCAGAAGTTGGTGCAGTATCTTATCACGGCCCATCACACGGAAGTGCTGCCCACCGCCCAAAAACTGGCTGATGAAATCCTGTCCTCCAACTCTGAGATCAACCAAGTACACGGTGAGAACAGCACAAATGAGGTGTTGAATGTATGCGTATTTTGTGCATACCACTGTCCAGGCACAGTGTGGGCAGATTATTTTGCTGGTAGTAAATGATAGCAAAATTAATATTTCTTAAGGGGTGAACTGCTTTAAAGTTTTTAAAAAAGCAGGTAGTATTGATCTTTAGATCTTTTTCTCCTTCCTGCAAAAATACCTCCACACATCTATGAAAGTCAGAACACATCTTCCTGAACATCTATGCAAGGAGTGTCCAAAACAAGGAAGTCCATCCTCTTACCCCTTGACCTTGTTTTGAATGGGAATGAAGGGGTCGGGCAGAAGTCCTTTATCAGTGTTTAATCAGTGGCTACGTTTTGATTCTGGAATGTGCAGAATGTGTTAACCTGCCAAGATGTGAGACCTGAGCAGATCAAAAGTGCAACCGGACACCTGCGCCGAAGTCCTTCTCATAAGGACACACAGCATCCTCTGTTTATAATAGTTGCCTTGCTAGACCCATTGCAGCTGTTATAAAATCATTATGTACGATGATCATTTATTATGCCTTTTAGAATGCTACTTAGGGTTTCAGTCTTCTTCAGTCTGGTGTGGAGTTTCAGCCTCTTATTGCAATGTGATTAATTCCACTTATACTTTACATTAAGCAAAGCGTTCCCTTGCTTTTGAATGCACCACAGCTGATTTCATAGATATCTTCTGTACTGAGATACTCTCATAGTGTAAACTACAGTATGGAAGTTATTATTGCTCCCGTAAGTCCTTCCAAGCCTTTTAAAGTCTAATCTCTACCTCAAGATGGATCATCTTATCATGTAACACATGCCAAGGACAGGGAAAACGTGCAAGCAATGCAGAATTCAATGGTCCGCTTCCATATATAGCATTTATATATGTTTAATACCCGCGGGGTACAGGAGGGGACCAGCAGGCAGATGGGCTCTGTGCAGGCTGTATAGGTTCATGGTGTATTTAAGTGGAATTCAATAGAACCAAATGTGCTGATGTGTTTTGTTCTGGAAAAGGGGGCTGTAAACCTAAAGTGCATTGACATATTGGAAATACAGTAAGACCTGCCTCAGATAAAGTGATTGCCTGTAATGCGTTCTGCTTTTCTTCTCTTTATTTTCTGTTTTGCAAATCATTGTGCGCTCCTCATTGAAAAAGGTGACGGAAAGCAATCTTTTGAGAATCAAACCTGATTTGACTCGCCTGCTTTATCGGTTTGTTTTGGTGCAAAAATATGAGCATTCTGCAAACAGGAAGTGATATTATTGATTTAGTTTGTGGTTTTAAAGTAAACCGGCCCAGGCAGTTCTGTTCCTCAGTGTGTTCAGAAAGAGTATAAGCATCTTTATTTATTGTAAAAACCTGTTACTCAAGTTTTCACTGTGCTTTTCCACCTGTTATTGCTTCAAGTATCCAAAGTAACCGGCTTTGTTTTTCTCCCAGGGGCCCCGGATCCCACAGCAGGGGCCAGTATTGATGATGAGAACTGCTGGCACCTGGATGAGGAACAAGTGAGGGAACAGGTCAAGCAGTTTCTCTCTCAGGGAGGATACTATGGCTCAGGCAAGCAGCTAAACTCCATGTTTGCCAAGGTGAGACATTCTCCCTATCTCTGCGTGCACGTGTGATGCTCCATGCGAAAGCTGCTATTATGTTGAATTATGGGCCTATGAAATCCTGGGAGGCCCATTTAAATCAATGTATTTTAATTAAATGTCAAGATGCCTCTTATTTTCAATAGCCAGTGCAGTTCATTGCCGTTGCTTTCTTATATCTATAGATATGAAGGACTGTATTTTACAGCCTTTTATATTGTTGAATCCAGTGCTCTGTTTTCAGCTGAAAGCAGTACTTTAAGCTAAACACTTGTGCTATTTCTTCTATATAGGATGCTTCACATACTAATTAGCTCGGCTTTTATCATTAAAAGAGACATTTAGAAAGAGATGTGTGTGTTTGTACAGGTGAGGGAGATGCTGCGGATGCGGGACTCTAACGGGGCACGGATGCTCACTCTTATCACAGAGCAGTTCATGGCCGACCCACGCCTATCGCTATGGCGACAACAGGGCACAGGCATGACCGATAAATGCCGACAATTGTGGGACGAGCTGGGTGAGTTTTACTTAATGTTATTTAACCATGTAGAACATGTTTCCCAATCAGCATCTTTGCAGGCCCTGTAATGATGTTTGTATCAACCAATCAGATTTTGGGGATATGGTTATTGTTAGGAGTATGAACAACATTTTTATCAACAAATAATTTTTCTGATTGTGTGGATAGTTTATGATTAGTATTGTTGATGTTGTCCTCCAAAATCTTGTTCCATCTAAACTGAATCATTTTGTGCACGTTTCCCTACAAGATCTTCCACATCCCCTATTTCCTGGCAGTGTTATAATAGCTCAGTATACAATTACTCACTTTTCCCATCTCATTTGAATTCTGACATACATCCTAATCACTCTTCTACGGAATTGAACCTTAATCATTAGTACTTACTCTTACTCTTTGGTTCAATATCACTAGCCTTAAGCACATCTATGTGTGTAGCGTCTTGACCTACAGCAGTTCAGGCAGGGCTAGTGGATCACTGCACGGAGGTGCACGCAGAAGACTGGCCACTAACCTCTATCAGAATGGCATGAAAGGGCCAGGATCAATGAGCTTTAAAGCTGCCTCTTATTGATTGGGCCATTTAAAGAGGTTGATGAGAGCACATTCTGAAGAGGCTCATTTGAGAGCAGGACTTTGCTGCTTGCTTTGCTTCCTTCCTTCCCCTTTTTCTTCATGTTCCTCAAAAAAAAAAAAACACTTGTAGCTATAGACGAGGAACTTCTTTTGGGACTACCAAGCGCTCTGATGTCTTGGGATGGGCTCATCGCTATTATAAGTGCACCTAAACAAATGTGCAGACAGATCAGAATTTAAGTTGACACACAATTCAGCCAATCAGTGATGGTATACACGAGAGCGTTGGAAAAAGACGCAGGCTAGCCATCTGTTACCTAGATACAAAAAAGGCAAAGCGCAACCCTGCCAGTTACACAAGCCCACCAGACAACCCTACACCTGCCAAATTTTACGCACTGCTCGGCGCCAATATTTGACATTGACGCTCTAGAACGTCTTTCATTAAATGCAAGATTTTTTCCATTGGCCTTTCAGAAACCAATCAAAGCTTCCAAGACTAGTGGGTTGAAAAGCATATAAATGTAAAAAGGCAACCAAAAATATCTACCTCACCCTGTTTTCTCTCTTATCTCTTTTATGCTCATGATTCTCACGTGTTTAACTCATCATCCACCTCCTTTTAAATTCCACACTTCAGTTGTAAAGACCTTTGTGTGCTGTGGATTTGCAGGTGCGCTGTGGGTGTGTATTGTGCTAAACCCACACTGTAAGAGCGAAGAGAAGAGCGCATGGTTAAGACAGCTGAAGAAGTGGGGAGACATGGACATCTGCCCTCTAGAGGATGGCAATTACGGCAGCGAGCTGCCCAACATCACTAATGCCCTGCCACAGAGCAACCTGGCTCAGGGTTAGTGTCCGTTATGTTAATATGAATCTGAAGTCTCCTACATCTTCACTAATGCTCTTATAACCATGTTTTTTTTTTTAACACTATGCAGACTCACTGGCCCGGCCTAGAAGAACAGTGTTTACGAGAGCCATGGAAGCCTGTGACCTGCACTGGCAGGATAGTCATTTGCAAAGAATCATCAGCAGTGACTTCTATATGTCGCCAGCCTATCAGAGAGAAGGAGAGAGTCTGCTCTTTAATCCCCAAGGCCTGCCACTGTGGCTGGGTGAGTATGGCGGGAACATTGGGATATTAGACTGTGGATCTTACTGAAGCATGTAGACATTACTTTTTATCAAAAGGAAAACTAAGAAACAAAAACAGGAGACTATTTTTAGAACTATGATTATGTTTTGCATTGTGACTTAATCTTTTTGACAATTAAGCAAGTTTTCCTCCCTTGAAACTCTTATTAGCAGTAATGTGTCTGGATGTTATGTTGAGTTTTTTTTTTTTTTTAGTAAAAACTAAATTTTTAACTTAAGTAAACAGTAATGCAATGATTTTATTTTAATTGGCATATATTAAGCAACAAATATTACCATAATTTACAAAAGCTTTGTAAAATGACACTCTTGACAACAAATCAGAGGTTTAGTCAAGAAAACATCTCTTTCAGCAAGTTTCTTCAGTAGTCCCTAGGTAGTGTTGTAATCTGTCTGATTTCACTTCTGCTTTACCCAGAAGTTAAAATAGGAAGCCACCATAAAGATTTGGTCTGATTGTGCAAAACCCTAGTCTAATGCTCAAATATAGCAAGAGAGAAAGAATGAGAATTGTCACAATGAGAGAATTATGTTAATATTGTGTCATGTGATTTGTTACAGATCATGTGCCTACTGCCTGCGCCAGGGTGGATGCCCTGCGTTCCCATGGTTACCCCAGAGAAGCCTTGCGCCTGGCTGTTGCCATCATCAACACACTGCGGCTTCAACAACAACGGCAGTTAGACATTTACAAACATCAGAAGAAAGGTAAAACCCGCTGATCATTGCACACTTATACGGTCATTATTTTTTTGCTTAACTTTTCCCGTTTTCGTTTTCTTTCTAACAATACAAACAGGTCTCTCAGCAAAGAATATGAAATACCATGTTCATAGAATGCGTCAAACCTCTCTCTCTGTCTTTCTTCAGAGCTGCTGCAAAGAGGAATGACCAACACCACCAATCTAGAGGGATGGGTGGGCCACCCCCTCGACCCAATTGGCTGCCTTTTCGCCACCCTCACGGAGACGTGTCGAGTGGAGGATGACAATACCATGGATACCGGAGGTACACAATTATAGGCTGTCAGAACGCCTGCAATCTTCTGTCTTTTTATGACTCCTCAAGACGCCTTGGGCATTATTCAGCTCCTCGCTCAGCAACTGGCCTGTGTCTTTAAGAGCTTCATTCATTCTTCTGGAGCCCCATCTCTTCAGTCTTTACAATTGCCCTCCCTTAACACTGCTCAAAGAGGGAGCTATTGTATCAGAAAGGTCATTCTGCCCACACTGTGGTGTAAAACGTATAAAATCAATCAGCATTTGCATTCCATACATCCCTTCAAGCTCAAACCAATGGAAAGTGTTGGCCATTGTATTCCTATAGTGAGGGACCCACAGAGAGGCATTGTGTGCCTGAATAATACTGGCAAATGGTACTGTGACTTGGAAGAGTTTGTGCATATCTGTGAGCCTGTCCCGTTGTAGCTCAAATGCTGCAATGGCGGTGGTGTCGTGTGTATGTGCATGTTGTGTATGACACTGTATGCTTGTATGTGTGCTAGAGAGCAGAGCTCTTTGTTTGACTCTGTTGCACAGTTGGAAACATCTGGCATGTGCTGGGATGGGGGTGGGCTCTTGGCTTTATCCAGTAAGATTGTCTGGAGGTCAGAATCTTAACTTAGCAAGACCAGCAACAGCAGCTGTAGAGCTGTAGAAAGCCAAAACAATGCTAAACATATCTGCTTTTCATGACTGAGAAACAATTTGCGTAATTCACTCTAAATGAGATGCTTTGTAGCCAAAGGGTCAAGAAAATGGATAATATTTTGTTAAAACCTGGGAATGATTTGGCTACAGCACAAGCTAAATGTCTACAAATATCCCTCCTACACAATTTTCTTTTCAATTTTTTTCCAGACCAAAAATATGTATTGGTTCTCCAGAAAAATGGTGAAGTACTAAATCATTTTACACAAAAAACATATCACAATAAAATGGCCAAGTTGTTAGTGGCTTTGAATCTTGACACACTTCTAATCTATCTTTTGACACTTATGTTAATGCCACCAACTCTTGATATTAGATATAAGCAGTAGAGTCACTTAAGAGAGAGATGTTTTTCAAACAAGATCATTTGTTTAGCAGGTTTAAGTTAGCTGGTGTTGAGGGTCGGAGTTCTTATCAGACAGATGGTGTTTTTCTCTTGTTTCATGCAGACATCCACAGACAGTGTTACCTTGTGATATCCCTTATAAAACTTTAAACTCCTTGCTAGATTTTCATTTCATTCAGAACTTAAGCTGAGAGAATAAATGCCACCATGATAAAATGTTAACATTGTGATAAAACTATTAATCACAGTGAGATTAATAAATTCAACACCTTATCTTTTGGTAGATTCAGGTGAGCCCAAGCCTCCCGTTTTCCAACATGTGCCGGTGTGGGGATGCCCGGACGGAGGGGAGTCATACCTGGCGCTGGCGCTAGAGGTGGCACTGATGGGCATGGGACAGCAACGGCTGATGCCCGAGGGTCTCTACGCCCAGGACAAGGTGTGCCGTAATGAGGAGCAGATCGTGGCCAAGCTTCAGGAGATGGAGCTGGATGACGTATTAGTACAGACACTCCGCAAGCAAGCCGTCCTCCTTTTAGAAGGTACAAGCTCTCACCTCTTTCTTTCACCTGCTGTCTACCTTTTGTTCTTATCATCGCCTATTAGTAGGATGTATTCGCCACTATGGAGCAGTTTCCCCCCTCAATGTTCTTTTGCTATTCCCATAACCTTTCCCCCATGTGAATATCTGTTCCTCCTCCCTCTCCCTGGCCTGGCTGTTTGTGTAAAAAGATCTGCAGGCTGGCCTCTGCAGTGTCCCTGCCCTGAAACAGGCCACCCTGCATCTGAGCCTCCCGTCGACATGCGCTGTAACCTTAGAGCAGACATCTGCGCTGCTACTAGGGAGAACAGACTCTGTCAAAGCCCATGAGGCCTCGCCTGCCCGCTTGCCTTCTCATCGTCCTCCCTAGCCGTCCAAGCACTAAGCGATACGCTCCTCTCATATTGCTTTCTCACTTGCCTCGCATGCCCTTACTGACTCTCCAATCGTCCTGATTCGAGGTCGACTGATATGAGTTTTTAATGGCTGATAACAAGAGAGTGCAGCGGTGATGTATATAAGACATGGGCTAATGCGGTTTAATTGCACCATTTGAGATGAACACATCTATGCAAGTCACTGAATGATAATGTGTGTTTGTCTCTTTCCCTGTGTGCAGGTGGTCCTTTCAGTGGTCTCGGTGAGGTCATCCACAGGGAGAGCGTTCCCATGCACACGTTCGCCAAGTACCTGTTCACCGCCCTGCTGTCGCACGACACAGACCTGGCGTACAAACTGGGCCTACGTGCAATGAGGTGAGACCTCAGATCCGATCTTCACAAAGACCACCTTTTATTTTTACATCTTCATTTTAAATGTGTGCAGCGTTTTTACTTTTTCCACAATGGTGGAGGCTGCCATTAAGCGCAGAGCTTTAAATGTAAACAGTTGCAGGGCTCTGTGCTCTTCGGCTCTAAAGCCTCTCTGGGACCTTAATACTTTATATCTGCACTTGGGCATCGTTAGCTGAGTCTAGCTCATCAGAGTCCTCACTAATATACAATCAATAGCTGTGATCCCACAGCTCGCCCTGAGTCTAAAGCAGTGTGGTCCAATATGTTCGCTCAGACAGAAATAGCCGAGCATAGAGTGCTGTTTCCACACTTTTGTCCATTAGAGACGGTGCTAGCATGAAGCAGAGCGGTTTAAGAGCAAGTGTATAAAGGTCACGCTCTGTTTTCGACTAGTCTAATGTCAGCTAATTTTTTAATTTTAGCTTATGTCTAGCTGCATGTTGAAGGTCACATTACAGGATACAGTATTTAGTAGATAATTTGCATACTACATATTGCTAAAATAGTTGTTATATGTAATAATATGTGACTAATCCACTCTCATCATATTTACTCCAGGCTTCCAGTGCTGGAGTCTTCAGCTCCTTCAGGTGACGTAGGCCACACCCACCACGGCATCTCCATAGTGGCCAGCAGATACCCACGCTGGTTCACACTGGGCCACTTGGAATCCCAGCAATGCGAATTGGCCTCCACCATGCTTACTGCTGCTAAGGGTGAGTGCTTCACACAAACAAACGGATCACGTGCAAACTTCATTTTAAACAAAGCGGCGACCTTCGCTTTATGATTTGCGCCAACGTTTAGCTAAGAGAAGTCTGTGTTGCGTCTTAGGTGACATGTTGAGATTGCGGACTGTTTTGGAGGCCATACAAAAGCACATCCACTCTTCATCCCTCATCTTTAAACTGGCCCAGGATGCCTTCAAGATAGCTACCCCCGCAGATAACCCCCCTGACATCACGCTACTCAATGTAGCATTGGAGCTCGGCCTTCAGGTAAACCCAGACTAATTCATGAATGATGTTCTGTTTGATTTGTTTTAGCATTGTATATGGTTTTGTGTGTCTCTTTTGTATAACACATTATGACGTTTCTTTGCAGGTGATGAGAATGACTCTTTCTACACTCAACTGGAGGCGAAGGGAGATGGTTCGTTGGCTAGTCACGTGTGCTACTGAAGTTGGTACGTGTCGAAAAAACTGATATGTTTTTCTTCACCAGGTTAAAATGACTAGCTTTAATTTAATTTGTTGTCCAATTACAGGTCTCAGAGCTTTGGTCAGCATATTACAGAGCTGGTACACATTATTCACCCCCACCGAGGCCACCAGTATAGTGGCAGCCACCGTGATGTCCCACAACACCATCCTACGCCTGAGCCTCGACTACCCGCAGCGGGAGGAGCTCGCCAGCTGCGCACGCACCCTCGCCCTGCAGTGTGCCATGAAGGACCCCCAAAACTGCGCCTTGTCCGCCCTCACTCTCTGCGAAAAGGACCACATCGCCTTCGAGACGGCATATCAGATAGTCATCGACGCTGCCTCCACGGGCATGACCTACTCTCAGCTCTTCACCATCGCCCGCTACATGGAGCACCGCGGGTACCCCCTTCGAGCCTTCAAACTGGCATCTCTCGCCATGACCCACTTGAACCTGGCCTACAACCAAGACACACACCCGGCCATTAACGACGTGCTGTGGGCTTGCGCTCTCAGCCACTCGCTGGGTAAGAACGAGCTTGCCGCCATCATTCCGCTGGTGGTCAAGAGCGTTCACTGCGCGACGGTGCTTTCGGACATTCTTCGGCGCTGTACCATGACGGCCCCCGGCCTGGCCGGTATCCCCGGCAGGCGTAACTCGGGCAAGCTTATGAGCACTGATAAAGCGCCGTTGAGACAGCTACTGGATGCCACCATCAGCGCCTACATCAACACCACCCACTCCCGCCTCACGCACATCAGCCCGCGACATTACGGAGAGTTCATCGAGTTCCTCAGTAAGGCACGTGAGACCTTCTTATTGGCCCAGGATGGCCACATTCAGTTTGCCCAGTTTATAGACAACCTCAAACAGATCTATAAAGGCAAGAAAAAACTCATGATGTTGGTACGGGAACGTTTTGGTTAAACCTCACCTGACAACAGGGGACTTTATCTTCTTTCATTCTTCATTTATTTAAGGCATTATTTTATTATTCTTTTTTGGTGAATTTCTACATTTTATTTGTTCGTTTTTGATCTGTCTTTTGTTTTTTGTTTTTACTGTGAACAATCCTTGTTCACTAAGTTATTCTACCAGGTCGAACATGTGGAGGGGAGAACAAGCGGATTTTGTTTCGTTTTGGCTTGTTCTGAATTTCGTTTAATCAAACTTTTGTGATAAAATGTAAACGTGGCACATAAAGAGAAACCAAATGAATATGTGGTAAATTTTGTTAGTGGGGCTGGAACATTCGAAACAAATGGTCATTCCTGAAACACTCGCACACAGTGTTATTGTCATACCTCGATCGTATTTTAAGGATCAGCTTTAACTCTCTGGAAAAGTCCTGATTTTAGGAGTGAACCGCGGAGGAGCGAAACGGCCGAGACTTGACCTCAAACAAACACGCCGTAAGTCTGCCGAAGCTCTGAAGCATGACTCGAGCGAGCCACATGACATGAGTTCCTCCCTTTTCTACTGTGTTTGTTACTATCAGCTCATCTTTTATCTCTGTTCCAAATTCATTGTGAGGAATACAGGAAATAGATGAGGATACCTGTGTGCTAAATCCTTCCATATTTTTTTGTGAAGGTCACATCTGATGCTGATTTTGCTCAACAAAACAGAGATGATACTTACCCTGTCTAACATTATCAGCCATACGTTTCTCTGTTACCTCTTAGTGAAAAACAATGGAAACAAAAAGACTTGATTGAGTAGCAGTAATAATATACGTACTAGCACTTCATTAAATTCCATCCCCTTCACGACAGTTCGGATCAGCAAATATTTACCGTGTACAAATTAGGATTAATGGTAATGCTTTGACAAAAATGGCTATATTGACAAACAGTGCAACAGCGAATTACTTGGCATTAAACTGTACCATAATATCTTCCACATTCCATGACCTCCGCCCTCCACAAGTGCCCCAGTGGATCCGAACACTTAGAATGCACTCTGCGGCTTCCATCTGAAGGAAAAAGAGTAGAGAGTACACAAGAAAAGAGACGCTCAACTCCGTTCTCAGGGAATCACTTAAAGAAACAAAACAGAAAAAAGTAGTAGCATAAGCATTTAAGATATTGTAAATATGAAAGTGTCAATTCAAAAAATTGTAAAGTTATAATTATTTATGATAATTGTATGTTTTTCTTTTCGGATACTTGAATTTGTTGGGCTGGGAATGTGACAACCGTAAGAGGAAAGACTTCAGAAACATTTCTCAGGTGCTCCTGTGTACATTTCTGATTTACAGTTTTATTTGTATCCTCTATTTTTTTGCAAGAGGAAGCATTTGGAGATTGAAGAAAGGAGGGGACAAACGTTACGTTTATGAACAGACTATGCAGAACCACTTCACCATTTGCCCTCGCCCTCCCGATCTTCCTCCATCTTTTCTTTTGGGATATTCTTTGTTTGGCTCGGGGTGGGGAATTTGTATCTGTAAGTAATCTGCACGAGCTGCGAGTTTGGATGGACTTTGCCTTTGATCTACGTACAACTCTTTACTTTGAAGCCTTATAGTGTTCTCTGAAAGCACTGCATGTGTTTCAGGACATTGTGTTGCCAATGTCAATGGAGTACAGCACACAGAAAATGGACCTACACCTTTAACTGGCCCAAATGAGGATGAAGAGCATCCACTACGATTTTCATTTCTTTATAATTGACATGGTCAACACACTTTATGGGTTGTGATTTCTTGTATTGAGGCTTTTTGACGGCAATACGGTCTGTCTGTTTAGAGTTTGCGACATACTGTTGCCTAATAAGACTTTGAGAGATGCTTCATTAATGGCTAAATCTTGATATTTCTTAAGGTTTTTGGTTAAAGTTGGTTACTTTTATTTAAACGGTTTGCTGGATTCCATTTTTGGTTTGCTTCGTTCACAACGTTTGTCTCGATTCATATTACCTGCCTCAACTGTGGCATACTCGAACCGCAAGGTGTTATTATGCAGCCTTGTTCCTCGGCCTGCTCAGTCAGGGACCCCAGAGAAAGTTCCCAGTTTAAAGTTTTTTTTATTTTTTTATAACCACATCTGCAGAATGATCATAGTGCTGCCTGTTCCTTTAAAAAAGAATAAAATTTAAAAAAAGACAAAGAAAAACAAAAAGGAAAAAAAAGTCGAGCATTTTCTGTAGCTACTAGTTGGTCCAATGGCATTGCAAAAAGAGAATAACCTCTTCTGGCTTTTGATTTCTCTCTTCCATACTCTTAAGTGTCTGTATGTGTTAACTGTACCAGTGTTTTGATCTGTCCCTAGAGTTTAGAAGGAAAAATAATAATCGCTGGTAGAGATTGTTCACTAGTTCATCTACTGTTTGATTTTGTTTCGTTTTAATTTAAGGGAAAGTGTTTGTCGCCTCTTTGTGCTACTGAATTATAAAAAGGTATCCAGTATTTGTTGCCACAAAAGTATAGTTCATCAACACTTTTTGTTTGTGCAACCTCTTGAGCTAATGTCTATAAACAAAAATTTATTACTATTTATGTAATGCTACTACCATTTTATATGATTTGTGTTGAATTTCAGTGCTTTTCTATGAATAAAGTGTGAAACACGTCCTTTGTCTCTCTTTAAGTATGTCTTCGATGCTACTGTAATTTAATAGATGAGTGTTTTTTCCTGTAATGTACTTCTTTTTTTAACTTAAATTAGATTTTTTTGTTTTTTAGATTTAAGAATTTGGAAAAACTTTCTTTGAAATGGCCAATAGCCTTCATTTAATCCATGTCTATGGGTAACTTTATTAGAAAAAACTAAAGACATTTAGCAGTCATAATTATTTTTGCTTTATTTTTCTTGAAAGAGAAGTTTTTAAGTGCTCACTAAATTGCTCTAAAATGCCCATTAAATATTAAAGTGAATGTGTTGACTTTTATGGGGTGTCCAGGGAGTAAATTTCAAGGTGGGCCAGTTCTGGATTTGCATCATTTATCTGCATAGTAGCCTTCAAACACCATACAAATTTCATACATAAATATCATGGGATATCTGCATCTATTTTAAATATAAAATCTCTCCAACTGTAAATCTTGGCCATTTCCACCATTGACACCATCATGTAGATATGGTTTCAAAGCTTCTCCGACTCCGCAAACAAACTATTGATGCTGTAGTGTCTTTAAAGCACAACAATGCAAGGAAATATCAACACAGTATTGTGAAGCATGTTTGAGAATTAGTGGTCAACTACACAAAACCCCCAACATGTTTTATCCCAACCATATCTGTCTATCTCCATTTTAGAGCGAGAGTGTCCCTCACAATAAACACCATGAAAACCTTATGTCAAAGTGATAGACTGTGTTAGAGATGCCGTCGACAGGAACAATGCTCTTTGGGCCTGCTTATACAAACTATCCCATCAATCAGGGTCCCTCACAGCTGCTGCTCTTCATTGTCTTGGACCTGGTGCAGTGCTCCGCTCCTGTGAGGACCACTGAGTAAGTGTTTGTCAAGCATGGCAGCCCTGCCGGCTGAAATATGGATGGAGTTGGTTCTGTTAGCCGCGCTGCAGAGAGACGGCAATTCCTTAACTCAGTGCTTTAACAGAAGTGACACGGCAGGAGAGAGAGACAAATAATTGGCTCTCCCACCTTGTTGTGAGCTTCCGGCACAGGCAGAGGATGTCAGATTGGAGCATTGAGGAGGTGTGGGGCTCAATGCTCGGCTTGCTGGGGAAACCCGGCATTGTTTGTGAGGGTAACAACGCTTCACCAGCACGCATTTAATTAGAACTCGACTTATCATCAGAAAGAAGCGGTGGTGCACGCAAGCCTGTCAGGCAACTCGGAAAACTGTTGTGCTTCTGGGCAGGTTTGTGTAGTAAGAGGAAGCTTTGTCCTCTGTACCCTGCGTGGCAGGTTCAGCTGTCAACGTAATCACACATTGTGTTCTTAGGGGAGCTGATTTGCCGAGCTTTGTTCTGCTGCTCTGATTTTCCCAGAATCCCTCTGTAATTGGGGTGTTAGAAGACTGTGTGAGGAGGGGTGGGGCAGATTGGCACTTTTTAGGTGGGAGTTAGGGAGCATTTGTAGTGGATTATAAAAGAAAGAACGTATTTTCAGATGGAACGTCACAATGAAAGATCAATCTGTAGTAGTGTAAATATCTGCTATATTATAAAATCTGTGATCACTTTTCCAGGACTATTTTACACTTCCACCGCGGACTCCATCAACCTTAAAGTCCTCTACTGTCCATCCTCCAGCATTTTAAGTCATTCGTGGGATAAGACCCCCAATCCCCTCTGTCTGATAAAGCACCGATAAAGGCAAGATCTGACAAATGATGTACAGCCTGCTGTCTTGAGGAACATATTGGATTTTCAGGCCTGCCGATTTGCTGAGAGATTGAGCCCGAACCGCCCACAAACCCCCACTTATATCCCCCATGTGGCTTCTTAAAGGAGGCCTTGGGGAATTTCGCTTTTTTTAGTGGATTCATTGTTGCAATTAAAAATAATGCCAGGAGACCCTGGAGGTAACACAGAATGTGTGCATGTGTGTGTATGTATCTATGAAATGGCCCAGCTTGCAAATTGCAGCTGTGTTCTATTGACACAAACAAGCGAACTCGGGTTTAACACACAACCAAGGCCAGACATATCCTGTTTTGTGATTGTACTGAATGTTGGTAAAAGACTGGAAAGAGAGCAGCACATATTTTATATTAAATGACAATATGTATTTGTGTGGAAGAACATCCATCACGCTCTGTGGTTGCTTAGATAGACAGTCTGAAGTAAACAACTTAAGCTGAAAATAAAAAAAATACAGGAATTTATTTTATTACTTTACAAATATAAGGGGCTTTTAAAAGCAACTGAAACGTCTCTTCCAATAAATTTATGTTTTGAGGATCAGGGTTCTTCAAAAACATCTCGCATACGTCATGTCACATGATGTGTTGCTGGGGAATCCCTATTCCACCCTCCCAAAAACAAAACAACAGGATTTAAGGATTTGCTTACCCGGGGTGCTTATTCGTGGGTTGGCATTACTTCCACTGGGATTAACATTTCTATTACTAAATGCAAAGGCAGTAAGAGAAACAGTAAATTATAGATCAAAAGAGTAACTCCATCCCACCACCACCACATAAAGATTCAGAAAGAAAAACAAGGGAAATACATAAATGGTTTCACATGATTTATATACGTGCCTTATGAAATTTTCTTCAGGGATGGTTTGTTGCTCTTTATTTTGCTTTATATAAAACATACATTGATTATGTACATACACTTGTTTGTTCATGTCAGTCACAATTCCAGTGTATCTCAGTCCAGATGTTACTACAGTATGGTACAAAAACAAGCTCAGATATGATCTACCATCACTTATTTCACATTCTTCAGTGCATCAGCTCTAATGAAAACACATCAATCCTTAAATCAAGAATTTAATTAAAAGATTAGATAGACTGCTATGGGGACTTCATAAAAAGAAGAACTGATTTAAGTAAAACCAATAGTAAAAACTGAAATGAGTCTTAGTGTAGCACATTATGTCAATGCTATGGCACTTGGTCTCAGCCTTTGTTGTATTCCATCTCCTTTGGATCTTTAAATGAACAAATACAGGATAATGTCTTATTTACGTTTCAGGAGCTGGCGAGAATGGGTGTGAACGGCCTCCACGAAAGCACCCACGTTTTCTGGGTCCATGTCAGGGTACAGCCCATGACCCAGATTAGCGATGTAGCCCTTCACGCCAAAACCCTCCAGCATCTTCTTCACGATCTCTGATATACGTTCCTATCCACACCAACAAAAAGTTTGCTTTGTTTATCACATAAATACTTTGTTCTCTGGTCGGCTGATCAAAATTTATGAGCTTTTTCCAAAACAGGCTGGACAGTCACACCCAGATAACTTTAGAAATTATGATGGAAAATGTATTTTGGAAGAAGCAAAACAATGCTATGAAAGTCATTCTTCTGATGCATGAGCAGTGAAAGCCAGAGACAGCTCTGTGTGGAAAACAGCTGTTCTTAGGGCTCATATTACTAGCAGGGCCCAAATTTATAAAAACAAAAGGGCCTCTTTATTTTGAAACTGAGTAACCAGAATTCCAGTTCTGCTTTATAAGCACAAAGCATTTCTAAATAGCTTAGATTACCTGAGAATGATACGAACAACTTGTGTTTCATTTAAATTTGTGTGTTTCTTTTAAATGCCTGTATTTACCTTTGTGGCGTAAAGAGCACAGGGATCCATGTTGCCTTGCAAGCTGACTTTTCCTCCAGTCCTCAAACTGAACAAAAAGAAAGAAACAGTAAACAATGTAGATACCAAAGACTTTTTATACAAATAAGAATGCACTTTTTTTTTTTTTTACAAAAAATAACTTTTTACAAATAAAAATGAATCTCTCAAATTCTCATCAAAGCTTCTGCCACACATCTTTGTGACTAACCGTGCTGAACGAGGATCAATGGTCCAGTCAAGTCCCACGACTTCATAACCAGAGTCAGAGAGATCCTCAAGCCCATAATGGCCATCTTTAGCAAAAACAATCTGCACAGGAAACACACACAAGAGATAAAGAGATGTTAGTGGAATGAGATGCCATTGTGCTGCTGTAAGACCTGACCTGATACTGACATCTAGTGGCATCTAGTGCAATATTACAAGTGTGTAATATTACAAATTGTAAATGTGAAAAAAGGTACAACAAAATGTTTTTAAAGACCAAATTATTAAGAATCACACATTTCCAGTTCTTAAAGGAACAGTCTAGGATTATAATTTACTCACCCTTGCCCCATCACAGATGTATATAAAGTTCAAATGTGAAAGCATGGTATTAACTTCAAATATCATTAGTTTTAAAACATCTTGTAATAAAAAAGGTTATCTATGCACGACTATATTTGAACATATCACTTAGATCCTCTCATTTACATTTCAGTTATGCTAAATAAGGTTAAATATAAGTGTATCGTTTACCTTTAGAAGACATTTATTAACCCACTGAAGTCATTTGTATTACTTTAATGATTGATGGATGTATGCACTTTTTAGAGCTTTAACATTTTTAATCCCATACAAGAAAATAACAGGTGCATTTTAATTTAATTTGTGTTCAACTTCAGAAAAAATTAGAAAGAAAGTCATATACACCTGGGATGGCACGAGACGTATATTCTAATAGAATTTGATTTTTGGGTTAACTACTCCTTTAAGATTTTGTATCTAATGCTTATCATTCAAGAATCAAGGATCCTAACAAACAGCAAGTACAGTGAGAATATTCAGCTTTAGCTCACCATAGGCACACTGTCCAAACCAGATTTTTTGATCCTGTCCTTAACACGACGAGCAATATCTCTCAGATATGGCAGAGAAAACTCTTTAAATTCCACAGGGCCTAAACAACCAGTGTGAGACTCGAACACCTGCAGTGCCTAAAAAAGAGAATGTGTATAGACGCTTATCATCCAAAATGTGTACTGTTCTCTGATTCTGAACTTTTTACACAAGTGGTCTCACTCACCTGAGCTCCAGCTTTCACCTGGCCGAGAAGATACTCCACTATCACATCTGTGAGCTGACTCAGGAGTTTGTGACTGGCTTCTGGGTACCTGTAGAGCCAGCGTTTAGCCTTCGAGTGTGTGGTGGAGCCTCCTCCTTCAATCATGTAGGACATTAGAGTCCACTGCCATTCAACAGATGGAAAAGAGAAACAAACATCTTGTAACACAATGTGAATTTTTTAGAGCAGTATTTGTATTTACATGAGAGAGTTGGTTGGTGCTTACCGGTGCTCCCGTGAAGCCAATGAGAGGAACCTTCCCATCTATTCTGTGCCGTGTTAGTGTGATGGCTTTAAAAACATAGCCGAGTTCTGATGACACATCCACTTTAGTCTTCAGTCTCTGCAGATCTTCAGGCTCCTTCAGTGGTTCTGGGAATGTGGGACCCTTTCCTGGAGTCATTTCAACATCCATTCCCATGGCCTAGTCATCATGCATAACAACATAAAAGAAAAATCTCTAAAATTCCTTTAGGGATTAGTCTCTAAGCTCCTTGGTGCATTCATTAGCATTCGTCATGGAAATAACATTGTCCAGTTCTAGAATTAATAACTGTTCGGTCTCAAAACTGATGTGAATGATGAGATTTCCCTGATATTTGTTCTTACTGACTTGATTATATGGCTGCAGCAGTATATATATATATATATATATATATATATATATATATATATAAAATTTGGTCTTTACCTCACACTGGGGTGTCACAATATACCAGTACTGACAATAACCTTAATAATAGATATTTTTGTTAATTCTACATATAAAATAATATTGTAAATATTACAGAAACCCCACAAAATAAAAAAAATAAAAAAAACTTGACTGAAAGCATTATTGATTTATTAAACAATAGATATTCATAATAATCTTATTATCTTGAATTCTTTTGACAATGATAATCCTTTTGTGATATAAAATCTGATATTGTGACATCTCTAACCTCACACAAACCTACTGCACACTTACAATATTTCTACTGTGCTTTTTCTGTCTTAAAAGTTTAACAACACCAGTCATCATTCATATTCATTGTATGAAAAAAGGATAGGATACTAAAAAACACGAAAAACTTTTATCTTTCAAATAAGGAAGGCGTAACAGTGTACAATTGCATGAGAGTGAGTAAATTATAAAAAGATTTTATTTGTAAAAAAAAACTTGTGTAAAAGTTAACAGTGTGTTACTCACTTGAGGCACTACCAGGATGTCAGAGAAGATGATGGCGGCATCAAATGGGAATCGTCTAAGCTGGCTAAAATGCAAGGTGATTTAAAGTGTTAAATCATAACATGCTAGATCCTGAAACCTAGATCTGACAATAAACAATGGTGGTCAGTTGTGCTGACCTGTAGAGTAAGTTCACAACAAGCTTCAGGAGAACGGCATGTCTCAAAGAAGTCTTTTCCTGCCCTGGATTCCCTGAATTCTGTTGAAGAGATGAAAGATCCATATAGAAACGTTCTATACTTCAGCACATCGGATACATTATTAAAAAATATAAACATATCATAACCTCAGATTACCAGGGTTAAAGACAGGAACATACCTGGCAGGTAGCGGCCAGCCTGTCTCATACACCACACAGGAATGTGCTCTACCTCTTCTCCTCGTGCTGCTCGCAGGAATGTGTCATTTTTCAGCTCTGGGAAGTCTTTGGGGCTGGGATGAAGACAGCACAATGTAATAAAGATTATTATGGTTATATTTCAGTCATTAACAGCATGGATTTGCCTCCATGTGTATCATCTGAATTCAACAGCCCCTCCCTCCAGTTAAGATGATCAGGTTTGACAGATGTTTTAGGCAACAAGTGAACAGAGAAGATAAGCACTTTTATGAGCAGGGGACTAACGGTTCTTCCCAACCTGATAAGATGACAATCAAGAGTGTCCCACACAATACAATACACACTGAAGACTATCATATAGTGCCATGCTATAATACTACAATTATAAGAAAAACTAAAAAGAAAAATGTACATCAAACAAAAAACTGGAATGTGTGTCAACAGAATTATTACAAATTGATGATGAATCATGTCGTACAGGCTACTATTGTTCATTATTCTATTATCAGTGATGTTGTTATGCTTTTTAAAAACACAGATAATATTTTTTTAAATACATTTTCTATTGCAGACAAACCCTTTGTGTAACCATAATTTTATTACAGTTTTACCATAGTTTCACTACAAATACCATATTAAAACTAAGATCACTATAGTGAGACAATGGTTAATGTGTAGTCACTATGACTTTACTAGAAATACCACAATTAAACTATAGTTACTGTAGTAAAACGATAGATTTATTTTTGTAAGCATAGTACTGGAAATAGTACTCTCTTTGACTACAAATTGTGAAATTACATGCTAATGAAGTCTACGCAAACGTGAACACACTTCACAAAAATTATGTATTAAAAAATAAAAGTAGGCAGTACACATGCGTTACGACAGTACTACGACAGCATGCGTAACGTTACGAAACTCGACATGTAAGATGCTAATCCTCTGACAGTCTTTAAGCATATATAAACAGTTTTCTGCCTATACCAGCACGGATGAACATCTTCACTAATCAGTAATCTATGTTACTATATCGCGTCAAGTGCGTACTGGCCCACAAATGAAAAAAACTGACAAATAAGCACACACATAAAAACAAACATAGCATTGACACTGTTAACTTACAGAATCAGATTGTCCTTATCCATCACTGACGACCGGGATCAACGAAATGGAAACCTTGAATGAAAGTCTAACTTGACTTACTGTTTAACAATATGAACAACGTCACGCCCCCAAACTCAAGGGCGCGGCCATCTTGATATAGTCACATGACAGTGAAGTGACGGGATCAGCAGCGCCGATCAGAGGACCAGTGTCTCTGTGTGTGTGTTAATAAATCTATAACTGTATTACTTTAGTCACAAAATATTCACTTTATTAGGTTTCTAGAAAATTTACAAAATGTACACAGCATTAAAAAACTATTTACGTAATGTGTGATGAAATATTGTCCTCTTTTCTTTATTGTATTATTTCAAGCTGTCTGGAATATATGTTTTTTTAATGCATCGTGATCACACACGTTACAATGTGTTCATTACTAAGTGAAGACAGTTACTAACCAAAGAAAAGTGAAATGCTATCCGTGCATGTCACAACTGAACATTCGTTATGTTTAATAGAATTTCATACATTATACAATTCATTATTTTTTGCCATTTTATTTAAAACAAAAGTGAACATGACGTGCGTAAATAAAAAATCGTCTTTTTAATATATATATATATATATATATATATATATATATATATATATATTATTGCAAAGATTGTGTTTACAAACGTTAAAATGTCGAAGGTACAGCGCAAAAGCAGCAAACAGACAGTTAAAACTTCAATTTGAAGCAGAGGTAGAAAATCTTAACCTTCCTTGCTTACTTATAAGCAGATCGATCAAATTAGTAGGTACCTATTAACATGAATTTACAGATAAATCATTGATCTTCTTGAAACAGTACAAAAATGGTTAAGTGATGATAAATGGTTGTTTAGACTCATGGCTGCTGCTGGTACTGGCCCTCAGTGGCTGTGTAGAAGTCATCCAGTACACTCTGAATATAGTCAAATGTGGGGCGGTCTTCCGGTTTATTCTTCCAACATGAGTTCATAATCTCATAAAGTTCAGGAGGACAGTTTTCTGGACGGGGCATCCGGTAGCCTCTCTGGATTGAGCTCATCACCTCACTGTTACTCATGCCTAGAGCAAAGAAAAAGTGTAGAAGTTAGTGGACTAATAACATAAAAAAGAAATATGGAGTGAGAGGCTGTTTAATTCCTTGAATATTTACAGTTAACAACAACCACTTCACTAAAACCATCTTGAATTTACAGTATTTCATATAATTCCACCAGTAGATGGAGACAAATCCTAAAAAGAGATTTTGTTTCATCGCTGCAGTTTTCTATCACTGATACTATACTGATGATGTCATAGTGTTTTGAGTTAACTTATGTTTAATTAAATATAGGGTAATACTGATTCTATTTACTGACAATGTCACACATCTTTAAGTTAACTCATGTTCAATGAAAAATAGGGTAATACTGATTATACATACTGATGATGTCAGTGTTTTGATGTAACTCTTGCTTTATCAAAAATAGAATAATACTGATAGTATATACTGATGATGTCATAGTGCTTGATTTAAATTATGTTTACAAAACTTTTACTAAATTTACCTGGATAAGGAATTTTCCCATACGTTATAATCTCATAGAGAAGAACTCCAAAGGACCACATATCTGATTTGATGGTGAAAGAACCGTAGTTGATGGCTTCGGGTGCCGTCCACTTGATAGGAAATTTTGCTCCTACAATACAGATTACATTTCTAAACTCACACAGACAAAACTTTCTTGTTAAATTTCTTCAACTGTTGAAAGAAAAACTCACCCTCTCTGGCTGTATATTGGTCATCCTCAATTACTCTGGCTAGGCCAAAATCAGCTATTTTGCATAACAGGCTCTCTGAAACCAACACGTTAGCTGCTCTCAAGTCTCTGTGAATATAATTCTTCTTCTCAATGTAGGCCATACCTTCTGCTATCTGCAGAGACACAACCAAATTGTACACATATTAGAGTTATGTGTTTAGCAACACTTTTACCAAAACTAACCCTAATCCATTATTTTATTAGTTGTTATTTAGTTTATTAGTTACATTATTTTATTAGTTGTTTTTTAGTTTATTAGTTTCATAGGCATTTAACCCATTCAACCCATAATTTTGGCATTACTAACTACAAAATGTCTGAATTTTTTATATGAAGTCTATGCAATAAATGTATGTCTACACCGAATGTATGTCTACACCAAAGCAAAATCTAGACGGTGAATGAATTGGTTTTGTTTTTTTCTACTGGGTGTAGTTGTAAGTTTTGGTTAATTTTAGCCGAAGAAGTTGCTTTAACGCAGGGAAAATGTTCATGTATCACTTCCCCTTTGGCATCCTCTTTCACTCTCAGTAACAGGATGTGCAACTTTACCATTTGGTGATGTTTTATCAGAAGTCAAAACAGTCAAATTTAAAAAACCTTAGAATATTTGAATACACATTTCTTGAGAAAAACAGAAGTCTTTAAATGATAGCATGAATAAACAATCTTGGCTTTAAATTTAGTATAAACTCTGTTGACTCTATATTTACCCTTTACTATTGTTATATTTCTTCCATTCATTAATACAGGGTACCACAGTATGGTCGTTTTACATAATATTAGCTTATATGTTATGCCTGTTTTCGTACGTGATATATTATTCTAGAAAAAGTGACGGTTTTCAATTGCAGCTACCACAGACAAAAGTATTAGTTCCTTTTTCTCCTAAACAGACAAAAAAATAATGACACACAAAAAAGTAACTTTAGACAGATCAATAGGAAGTTAAAAAAGAACACTAATTCACGAACAAGTATCTTTACCTGTGCTGAAAAATCTATTAGCTTTGGTAACTGTACTTTGGAGCCTGTATCACTTTTCAAAAAGTCCAATAAGCTTCCTGTTGTGAAAGAGAAAAAATAGCAATTGTTTAAAGAGATAAGGACACAACAACAAACAAAAAGACTTCAATAAACCATTGCATCAGAGACATTAAAAGGTTTCTGTCATTTTATAATTACACATTTCTTGCGCTTTATCTCGCTATTAGGATAAAATTTCGTATCTAAATAGCATGCTGTATTTCTGTACCATTTGCCATGAATTCAGTGATGATGAAGATGGGTTCTATTTTGGTGACCACTGCGTATAGTCGCACCAGTCTATCATGCTGTAAGGTTTTCATCAGGTTTGCCTCCTCTAGAAAAGCCTCCACTGACATTGTGCCCTGCTTCAGTGTTTTCACCGCCACTTTTGTGCTGTTATTATAGTAAGCTGCAAACCAAACAACAAATAAAAACACACAATGTTTCTCATTGCTAATAATGATAATGCCTCCTGCTCAAATGGCTGTCACAATTGCATGGGAAATAAAACAATTTTGCCACAGAACAGACAGAAAAGCTGAGGAGAGAATGACAAACTATTTATCGGAATAGCTGTTAAAACTGCTTGTTGATCTGGAAAAACCTTTTATAGGAAGGGACTCTGAATCTTCACACTTTCTCACCAGAGGTTTTATGTAACTCAGCTGTCCATGAGATTCACATTTCTCAGAACTGATGACACAGCATTACTAAGTGAAGACAGTTACTAACCAAAGAGAAGTGAAATGCTATCCGTGCATGTCACAACTGAACATTCATTGTGTTTAATAGAACTTCATCCTTTGTTCCATTTAAACAGCATTTCCCTGTTTGTTCAATACATGCAACTTCCACACCTTTGATGTGGTATGCACACTAATATACACAAATCATGCACAATCCTGAGCACATTCAGTCAGGTCAAATATTTTCTAAGAAGCTTAATATATAATCATACTGTATTGTCTTAACTCCAGTAATAACTTTTATTAGGTCCCCAATAAGCACTGGTGACTGTGGGAGAAATAAAAGTGGTAATATTACTTACAAGCAATACATTACAAAAGTAAACTGAGAAGATTATTTGGAATTGTTCAAGACAACAATTACAGTATATGTTTAAGCTGTAGGATGATAATCATTATTAAATGGTATTTATTCCATTATATATATATTGTTATTATAAAGATTGCAGCATTAAAAGGAAGTCAAATGGATACCATGTATCTAATTTCTCCACAATTTTGTGTTATGTTCTTGACTCCTGATTAGAAAAATAAAGTGTTGAAAAATACTTAAATACTCAGGAATTATCATCTTAGCGATTCAGATCAATGAAATCCAATTGTCCCTTTAAATATTTTGTTGAGACGTAACATAGTAGATGCCAAATGCAAGTAAGTCATCCCATTAAGAGCTTTAGTCAGCATGCAGACTTGTATAGTGTGCATAAGGGCAGACGGTGATGTTCCAACAAGGTCACGAAATTCTGAAGGAAACATACTGCCCAAGAGACAGACGAGATTCATTTGTATATTTGGACAAAGACTGCTTCCTGCAATTCATCAAGTCGGCTTAACAGGAAATAGGGACGTGAATACTAGCAAAATCCAAATGCAAATCCTGCGTCAATTGCATAGCAGTTTCCTCTTTAGATCTCACTGATAAGAGCAGGGCATGTGTGTGTACTATCAATCCACACTACAAGAGGGCCATTCATTCCCATCAGAATACACAGCAGGAAGACTTAAGATTTGAATGTGTGGCATCACAGCTTTTATTGCTCAAAGAAGAGATTGTAACACTACAACACTTGTGCTTTGGAAGTTTTTTAAGGTGATTAATCAATATAAATGAATAAAAGAAGCTTCCAAACCGATGCTGTAAAGTAGATACTGATGGTAAATAACCAGATCTTAACAACCACATCAGCACTTCTACTAGTGTAGCAAGACTAATATTACATAAATGTATATTTATGACTTCCACAGATTTATGTACATTATTGTCAGAACAGAGGCCTTTCATTTTATTAACTCACCCATCCACACCTCTCCAAACTGCCCTGCTCCAAGCTTCTTCACCATCTTTATGGATTCTTTGGAGATTTCCCAGGCATCCTTGTCCCAAGGTTTCTGCGCTTTGGGCTTATCGCATGGTTTCTCTAGTTTTCGACACAGTCCGTCTGCTTGTTCTATGACAACATAAAAAATGTAATAAAATTTTAATTTTGTAAAGAAAAAAATAGGATGAATTTATTTCATTTAATAAAAAGCAGGAAGAAGGAACATCAATTCAGTTAAGTGTGTCCACACTTAAGCCGGGTAGTGTTTATATAAAACTTACTGTGGTAATGTTTTATCATGCTGTTGATGTCATTGAATGTGATTTTTGGAGATATGTAGTAGCCGCCATTATCCAGCGATCTGATCTTGTAATGTTTAACAACATCTGACCCCTGAGCATCAACATCTCTGATGGACAGTGAATAACTTCCTGAATAACAATGAATAACGTCAGTAAATAACAATTCATTTTCTTAAATAAATACTAAGGTAAGAATGAATGAAGACGCTAAACACCTTTTGAGGTTTCACTTTCACGGAGGAGGTAAGATCCGGGTTTGTTAGCAGGTGCTAATAGCTGTCTCTCTGCATCCTTCCTAGTGATGTCTTTGAAAAACCATCTAAATAGTGTGGATATATAATAAAAGCATTTAAAGATTAATTACTTTTTTTATTGATTTATTGAGCATTGCATTTGTAATTCAGGTTATTGGATATAACTCACTCTTCTGTCTCCATAGTGTCTGCTTCAGCAACATAGTTTGAGGGAATGAATCCTTCTTTTCTCGTGCTCAAAGACTTTGCCTTCCACCACTCTCCATGCCTGGAAAATATTACCTCATCGTGATAACAAGCTAAGAGAAAGAACAACTAAACAAGTGAAGGTAAAGATGGCATTCACTCACTCTTCCAAAACCCTTAACTTCTCTCCTTTTTTAAAGCCTAGATCATCAGAGTGAATAGCCTCATAGGGATACAGGGCGATGACTATTTTACCTGTTTCTGTGAGAGGAACAAAAGCAGTTTTACTGAGTATTCACAACTTCAAAGGAATCAGGATCAAAGGTTGCGTCTCATTCCACTCCCTAGTTTATAATGATTTATTGAGACACTGATGACCAGCCAAACAATTATTAGGTCATACATTAAAACATAGCTAGTATGCGTAAACAACATTGCAGAATAATACAGCAATGCTAATATTTTAAATAAGCCAAATAAATCATGTTTTTAAATAATGTTATACTTAAAAATGTGCACAAAATGTTACCCAACCTTCCATTTTTTGGAACATCTGACCAGGTAAGAGCCCTGGGGCTGAATTATTCTGTAAAACAGAAGACTGAAATGAAGATTTCTCAGTCATAAGAGTATTTTCCATGCGTCATAAAACCCTTCACTGCACAGTTCGTTAAGGTCAATACCACACAATTAATTTTAACAGACTACTAAATGCTTTTTTCTCCCCATCTAACTCACTACTTACTATATGAGGCTTATGGGAGGTTGGATCTCTCACATATACAGTTTGGTCAGTACGTACTGGCTGCTGTTTGTTCCCTTCAAGCACAACTCCATCTTGGTCATCATCCAACTTGGATTTTTTACAACCCATGTTTCCTGTAAAAGATGAAATACTGTCATATTATATATAAATAGAGTAGAAATGCAAAACATGTCAAATTAGTACCACACATTAAAAAGTAAAAATTAAACCACACATTAAAATTCCTGTGGCGATCGACTGCATGCCAGATCAGAGGACTTTCATTTGCATTTAAAACAGTAATATGTGTTCAGGCGTGGTCAGGTAAAACCACTCAGTACATAAGGCTGCTATTTTCTAGTAAGATGTAAATAATGCAAGTAATAAATAATTTCAAAAAATATTCAAGATTAGAGAAAGAGTAAACAGTATTTCTCCAAACAATGATCCTAATGAATAATGAATTAAAAAACAATAAATCAACCAAGATGTTTCCCCATGGAAAACATCTTCATATCTGATAATATATTTAGATATATATATATATATATATATATATATATATATATATATATATATATATATATATATATATATATATATATATATATATATATATATATATATATGTATGTATTCTGTCTCTGTAATAATTGTTGGTTTACAGCTTTAGCAGAGCAACAAAATCATGATTATCAGGAGAAAATGCATGTACTAAGTGCATAAGTTAGGTAATTCACTTAACAATTCACTTTAAGTGAATGAACGGCAAACACTGAATTACATAATTTCCTTTTAGTTTTACCAACATCCTCACATCATTGTCTCTTACATTCACCCAAGGGTAGTTACAGTTTAAATGATTAATTTAAACATATATAATATACAGACAAGACAAACTAAAGCTTGAATTCCCTTAAATAATCAAAAAACACATTTCCAAAAATTCTAAGAGAATGAAGCACACTGACTGGACATTATTTTATCAAATTCCATCATGTTTTGACCAAACATTCCCCTCCCTCTGGGAAACCTTTTACAAGATTGTTAAGCAATTATTTCCGCATCCTTTGGTATTTCAGGAAATGTTTAACACTGTTGCCTCTTGACCAAGTCAGTGCCAGAAGTAGCCAACACAACTTTTCTCTGTGGTCATTCTATAAGACCTCTTGCATAACAACACCATACAAGCAACAGAAATGGTCAGTAAAATACTGTAAGATGCTACAAATGTGATTAAAAATGAAAACGCGTCTTTCACTGTGTTCTAAAGAAAGAAAACATGTCCCTTTTCTGTGCAAAACAAGAATTTGTATTTTTAAATGTCAGCAGGAAACTAGTAGCAGGGCTATGATAGCAGAATAATGTGTAAGCATGCACACTTCCTCCTTTGACCAGCGGCACTATAGGGCGTTCAGCAAGACAGGAAAGACAGTAAACTTCAGACAGGCCACACCAGACCTCTCATCTACTTTTGACTTTAACCACCAACACTTTTTCTTTCATTTCAATGCTTTGTGACCAACAGTTTATCTGTTTAAATCAAGACATTTAAAAGGGATAGTGCAACAAAAAATACAAATTCTTTCACCATTTATAAAACTCTCACATCTGTGTGATCTTTCTCCTCTGCAGAACATAAAATGAAGAATGTTGGTAACCAAACAACACTGACCCCCATTGACTTCTATTGTACTGACACAAAACCACTGACACATTTCTGAAAATATCTTCTTTTGGGTTTCACAAAGGAAAAAGAGTCATATACAGGTTTGAATGACATATGGCTGAATTAAAAAAAAAATTGGGGGTGAACTATGACTCAATCAATTCAAATCTAATAAATGACAAGCTAATGTACTTATTGTGACTGTTATTATTTATTAAATGTGATCAATAAATTTGGAAAAACAAGTTATTATTATTATTGTTATTGAAAAATAAGACCCTACGTTTTTTACGTTTTAACCCTAAGGGAACTATTGCGGGAAAATCATTAACCTGCTGTGCGCGTCACGCACACACGCTTTCAATGAAAACAGACATGAAATGAGCTATATTATTTAAAATGATGAAAAAGAGAGCAGTCTCTCTTCTTTTTTGACGATCTAAACACCAACAATCTATAAACTGCACATCTAACACCAACACACCAGCTAATAACAATAAATATTCAATAGGACAGGAGGATAAGGAGGTATTTAATGAGTGAAGTCTACCTACCTGTCAAATGTCGGAGAAAGTTGTGTTAACTCGCATTTAAAGAGAATAATGTCGGAGAGGAATCAGCCATGCGAGCACACAAACACACACTGAAACACACACAGTAAAGCAATGAGGAACCTGAAAGTGGACCCAGCCTTCTACTACTTTACTGCTCGTTTACTTCCTGATACAATAATCTCCGTATTTATCTGATGATTTCTATTTGTTTGCATAATCCGCGGTGCAGTTGCGGTGAGGAGACTCTGAAGTATCTTAAATAGGCGTGAAGTATTGTATTATATCTTAAATACGCGTGAAGTTTGTGTAGTTCATAATTTTCACAAATAATACAGTTATTAATAATGCTATGAATGACTGAAGTGGCTATTTAGTACTATTTTAACACAGAGACATACTGAAAGATAGATAAATACCTTTAAGGAATAAAAAATCATATAGTTTTTGTCAAACACAAGAAAGCGGCCAAAAGGGAAGTGCTATTTAGACTACAGTTAAAATTACACACGTTACTATTCTGTTATGTGGGGATTTTCCATAGATAAAATTCGCCTAACCCTCACAGGTGGTCCCATAGTGACAGACAAACAATACTGTGTGGGCTTTCTATAGACATAATGACTTTTATACTGTGCAGACTTGATCTTGGAATATATTGTATATTTTAATTAGCCTATAAGGAAGATTACTATCACTGGTACCATTAACGCACACTTACACCATTAACTTCTTACACTAAATTTTAATAGACAAATATCAAAGAAAAAAGACAATTTTAAAATAAACACTGAGCTAGCAGCATCAAGTACAAATGTGTCTGTAAAATTTATAATCACCAGCCATACAAATAATAAATGATTTTACATTATCCACAACATTAAAAAATAGAAAAACAAAATAAAGTGTTTTAGGTTTCCGTCTTGATTAAATTGCCGAAGTATGCAGTAATAGTTTTAAGTTTGTTGTTCAGAAAGTTCTGCTCCACTTCCACCTTCCCACCCGGACCGGCGAGAGATGCGATCTACACAGCGAGAGAAAGAGAATGCAAGAGGAATTAAGCAAAGAAAGAAGATGAAGAAAAAATAGAAAAAGGAGAAATGATGGTCAGAAGGTGTGCGATACTATTACCAGCAATGCTGTAATTGGTATCTAATATTAACATATCAACAAAACATCAATAGAAAGGTTTAGTTTAGTAATTAATCTAAAATTAATGCATCAATAATTTACTATAAGCCAAGTTGAAGAGAATTTTATGGCAGTCAAACTCAATACTCCGGAAAGCAGTGTGGTTTTAAAAGGTCCAACCACACAGCATCAGCCAAATATTTCAGTGAAATCAAAAGACCATGACAGAGTTGCAGCTGACAGAAACTATATACTTCCCAACAAGCCCAAGTAAAATAATGTCAAAGAGAAATTCATTCAAATGAAATGCTAATTACTTTTCCAGCAATAGAGGTATATAGGATGTAGTGCCAAACAGCTATGACTTTCTAGAATTATACTATAAACTTCACCTATAGAACACCAAAGACACACATATCCATTTATGCATCATGCGGACACTTTAACCCAAAGCAACACATTCAAGCGCTACAAGCACATCAAAACATTACCTGTTCCATATCTGCATTTCGAGGGAGAAAATAGACAATATTGTCTGAAATCATCTTTGACAGTCTAAAAATTTCAAATGTACAGGTTGTTAAGGAAGATGAAGTTGTTTCTTGATCACATACATTAAAAAGAATACAAAGATGGGGTGATGTAAAAAATAAACAAGTCTTCCTGCATAGGAGCACAACATTAAAAACTCAATCTGATAAACTGAAAGGATATCCATCAGGAGTCATCATGGTCTGGATGTTGAAGACATCAGCACTGAGGTACTCTGGTCCTCCCCAGGGCGGGCTGAGGAAAACCACATCCCCCGCAGACGTGGAGCCAGCTGTAGGAAATCTCCCTGCAGGAACTCTATTCGGTTTCCAACACCGTAAACCTCTGCGTTATGTTGTGCCAGAGCGAGGCGTACTGGATCGATGTCGATGGCAATCACTGAACAGGATACAGATATGGATTTGTCCCTAAATTACAACATCTGAATAAACCTTTATAGCACATCCTAGAACTGACTACAACAATATATATGTATGGCAGAAAAAGAAAGCACATTTAATCTACACAGTAACAAATTGTAGTTCTTTGAAGTGCTATTAGCGCCAAACACTGCAGGATTTTACCACGCCAGTATGACATTCAAGCTCACCTCTTTTGCCAGTGAGGGCAAACTGAATGGCGTTTCCACCCACGCCACAGAAGGCATCAATAATGAGCTCACAGTTAAAGGTGTCCTGGACTCTCAGAGCGATGTGCTCAGCAATTTTCTCAGGGGTCACTGAAAACCAGCCCTCTGTGGAGAAAACAGATGACATGAACGATCATTTCATTTTTTTTCTGTAAATATTCAGATGAACATGCAATAATCTGACTTTTGCCAAGTTGAGGTTTTACTAAAAATTATTTTTTTGCAAATCCTGATGTAATTTTAACCTTTTACCACCAGAGGGAGTCTACTTCTTTTTATTTAGTACTTTCTAAGGCAAGGCATCTTTTACATCACACACATCTCTAAATATACAGCTTTACTTCAAGGGGCCATCTCATATCTATGAAGAATACCTATTATATATATATATATATGCAGAAAAGTGGTAACCAACATACCTTTTGATACCAGAATGCCAAACTATACTTTTTAGAAGACATACTCAAGATAGAAACATTAAACACAATAGATTTACATTATGAGATATACAATCATTTTCATGTTGTGTATGCGTCATAGAGAGAAAGCTCAGGCAGAAGACAGTAAAGCTCTGTGAAAGTGGAGTTTAACAGACCATGTCCTACTCTGATTCTGTTGAGACCAACACCATCTGCTTTTAGCCTCAACAAACCTATCTCTGTTTTTCCGCCTCTCGCCTCTTTCTCTCCGCTGAGAATCAAACACCTGCTAAAGTAACAACCACTGGTCTGGAGCAGCAGCTTCAGTGTTTCCTGTTTACAGAGTTCTGGACAGTGGGCAACACCAAAGAGCCTGTCAGTACAGGTGTCCTGCATTATGAAAACTCACGTTTCAAAACATAAATGTACAAAGTTTAATCTTAAACCTACATGAGATTTAAAACCCTTGATTTTCAACACTGTTTTACTTTGCCAATACAGAAATGCTCATTATTCTCAGAGATCTACACATCCCTCGCTCTCTTGCATATTTGTTTATGAAATATTTAGACTAATTGGGTATTTTCTATGCCTTCAGCTACCAATAACAGCATAGTACTTTCTGTTCTATTTATTATGTTTTAGCATGTTAAATTAGTTTTATTAAAATTACACAGACTACACGTTACAAGGGTATGTTACTCCAAAGTAATATCTATATTATTCTCTATCAAATGTAATAACTTGGAAAAAAAAAACTTTCCTTGTTTAAGTGATGTTACACGTAACTATTGGTTGATGTTAACCAATAGCTATTTAACACTGTGTTTGCCTCTATACTGGAATAAAACCCTGAATTTTCACAATCCAATCTATTCCCAATGGAAAGTCCCATCCTGCACATTATTTTTTTTTACTGAAAGTTCTGTTTTACTCTGAAAATACAGAAGCAAAAAGGGTTTATTTTGACTGAAGACAACGCCCTATTAACTCCCCATTAGTGGGGATACACTCAAAAAAAAAATCATTGACAAATATTTAAAAGTCTCATGGCTCACATAATGCTAACATCATTCTGGTGTTTGCCGTTTGTCTCCTGTCAGTGTGTAGTAGTAAAAAATTCATGGTTTTTTTTATATCTACATAGCCCTGTGGTAAACTTCTCCCAATGAAGAACTCAACCCCAGCTCAATCTCAAGGGTCGAGGTGTAAAGGATAGATGATTCAGCCTTCGCTCTCTGCCACACTGTCTTTATCTTTCCCTCTTTCTCTCTTTCCTCTGTCTAATCAGGCAGTGCTGAAGGAAGCGAGACTCACTGTGGCTATGGGCTACTGCCTCTGTTGACATGAATAAGTGAATAGGTGTGAGGCTCTGATCTCGGTTTCAAACAGAATTTCAGATGCTTACTGAAAGAGTTATGATTTAAAAGTGAGAGAGGCATATAAAAACATATTAGTCATGGTACTTTAGAGGATTCAAATACAACTGCCGTCCACGAGGATAGATTTTCTAATCCAAAGAAACGGGACCTTTAAAGGTAGCGAAAGAAAAACTGTTTGACATTAGGAGCTGATGTTAATAATCAGATTTAACCATTCCCAAAATCAGGACTATTAAAAATGAGATCTTAAACTAATGAAACAATAAGATTCAACGATAAGAGTGATTTGCTAAATTTCAAGTCTTGGGACCATGTGTAAAACAAGAAGTATAAACGAGAGAGCTGGATTTTTGCACTTGGCGGTGCTTGACTTAAAAGTCGCAAAAGTCGCTAGATTGCTAGGATGTGGTGGGGAAACTCCTCAGTCAAAAATAGTTTTGTCGTAACAATAGATAAACAGTATCTGCTTAAATAAAAATTAACAATGATACATTCAATATAATAATACAATGATACTGTTATTAAATATAACATTTAAATGTTAATAGTGCAGGGTGAGAAAGGTCCTGTAACTGCAAATCATTAACATTTACATTTAGGCATTTAGCTGACGCTTTTATCCAAAGCGACTTACAAATATTAGGAGACAACAGTCAGGAGGTTTTCATCATTCCTCTTTAAAGGATTAGATGCAATATTAAGTTATGTTACTGACAATTCTGGTCTAAATATCTCAATCTAAGGTCTGGACTGGACCACACCAGAAGGTGTATTTCTTTTGCTAAAGCCAAAATTATTGTTGATTTACTACTGTGCTTTTAGTTGTTGTACAGCTGCATCAGCCAACTTCTGTTTAACTGGTGGACAGATGTTGCAAAATATATTCTCAGCACAGAGGCCTGACACTATATCAGCTCCTTTACCATATTTTACATGGAGAATCAGTTGCTAATAATGGTATGCTGTTCTTTTCTTTTTTTTCAAACATCTTAATAGTTTTTCTGAACATCAGTGGTCTCCTCTAATGCACTATGTTCCTGTATAATGTATCCTGTGGCAATGTTATTTCCAGAAATAAAAGTTTTCTTGACATCACTAAGAATTATGTGCTGTGCTTTTACAGTCATCTTTGTAGGATACCCACTTTTACTTTTCCACCACTTTTAGACAATGAACATCTGATGAACATCAAGGCTTTTACAACCTGTTTACATGGTGTGTTAAATAACAACATCATCACATTTATTTGTTGTGTTTTCCTATTGTTGCAACTTCAAGTTTATGCCTATTACAAATACTTCTTAGTGGTGCTTATGTTATTACCAAAAGCTTGAATCTGACAACTAAGACCCAGTTTTCCCAGTCCTTTTTCTATTATACTACAAATAAAATGGCAAAAAGGCCAATAAATGTCTCTCTTACGCAGCTCTGCCAAGTCCGGCATGTACATAATAGCTGAACCTTTTCAAATAAAATGAAATCAGAGAATACAAAGGAGATTTTAACAAGCAGGTTTATGCTCCATTTAATAAACTGTGTCCATTAACAGAGAGCAGTCCATTCTGTAGCCAACAGTAGAGAGATGTGCACAGGTAAAGCACCAGAGCTAAAGGTTGCCCTCCTCCGAGTCTGAACACTCTATTTGTGCAATATGCAGTGTGGGGAAAGACAACACTGCTCTCTTGAGCGCTGTAAAAGCTGCTTGCTCTCATTTGCTCTGTGTCTCTCTGGCTCCCTCCCTCTTTCTGTGGTCTGACGCAGGAGATGTGAGCATCAGCAAACACACTGCAGACAGAACCAGCTCATCTGTCAGCCCACGCTAACCTCTTCAGCTGCTATCACCTCACAAACATATCTCAGAGATACAGTATATTCTTTATCCATATTAACACTGACTTCACACTTTATAGAAGAAAACTCACTTTAGCTCTTATTGTCTTGAAGAAAGGTCTGTGCTTGTTTCATTTCACACTCATGTAACTCATTTTCCAAAGTCACATCTACCTTTTTCTCACATAGAAAACAAGAGAAGTTTTTAAGAAAAGATGATGATAGCTTTCGTGAGGCTGTCAGTCACTTGACCTAATCTACTCTTTTTGCATCATTAAGAAAAGAAATCATATAGATCTGGAACATAATGAGGGTGAGTAAATTACAGAATTGATACTTTTTAGGTAAACTATCCCTTTAAGAATTAGGGCTGGGTAAGATTGTTAATATTGTGGTTATTTTAACAGGCTTTTTATTTGTTTAGGTTTCTGTGTCACTGACACTGTTAAGACAGAGATCAAATAGTTTATTTCGCTCCTATTAAGAATTGCTTAATTCTTTTAACAGCTTTGCTATTTTTTTCCCACAATTTTTCAACTTACTGTCTGTGAGATGCTGTGAGTACACATTCTGCATATGTCTACAATAAAGATGGTGGCATTGTGCTGACTCACCATGATCAAGTTTGATCCCTTCATCGAACCTGGAAAACAGGCGGTACCGCTGGGCCCAGTATTTGGCCAGCTCAGGTTCTGCTGCAATCTCAGGAGGCATCTCAACATCTTTTCTTCTTTTCCTGTTCTTTCTCTTTTTCTTTTTTAAGGCCTTCACGCTCTCTGCTGAGAAGAAAAATGGTATGATTATGTCAAATTGAATCAATGAACATCAGATGAGGAGCCTAACTGTGGTAATTAAACGCTGACTCGCTGTAGATGTTACAGGTCATTATCTCATTTGTAAAAACAGAACAGTGAACTCTGACCTCCCTCTGCATCCTCAGGAGCATCAGGGAGCAGGAAGTCAGGTATATCCAATGGCTGTAGTTCTCCTCTGGGATCTGGGCCCTCCTCCTGCCTTTCTTCTGGTTCAGGTGTCGTTTCTGATTGAATGCTCGGTCGATGTTCGTCACTTCCTTCGCATTTTCTGCTAAGCTGAGGACTCTTCTCATTCTCCGCCTCATCGATCTCATCATTTTGTGTTGATAGGCCATCATCATCGGTGCTCTCAGATGGCCTGGTCAAAACTTTAGGCATGGAAGTTTCCGTTACCTCCTCAGATTTAGAATCAGTCACAACTTGCAGAAGGAAATTCTGAACCTAAAAGGATATGAGTGATGAGAGCTTTGTGTTAATACAAGAAAACAAACCAAAACATGCATGCAAAAACGAGATTTCATTTTTAAATAGTGTTCTTGATGGGTGTTTACTCAGGCTGTATTATATTTGATCTCTAGATATGACTTGGGTCCTTCCTCTAATGCACCCCTACAGGATTTCTCTCTCATTTCATCATTCGCCAAGTATAAATAATAAATTTTCCAATTCGATCTTATAAATATAAACACACCTTTTCTCAATAAGCCTCACAATTCAGGAAATGTCCATAGTACCAAGTAGCACAGGACAAGTTTAATACAGCTAGTTAGGGTTGTGTTCAATTCCCTAAGCCTATACTGTATAAAAGCAGCAGCAATACTATTGTTTGCCGTAGAGAGCACCACTAATAGGAGGAAAAATCGCATAAGACACCGTAATAAAACGGAATCCACAACAGACTGAGAAGATACTGGCAATAATGTCTGTTGCAGTAAAGTTTTTGTCCTCCACAAATCAATTTGTGCAACAGAGAGATCAATTGCAAAGCACTGCAGTAAATTGGTCCTGTCTCTCCACTAGCTACAAATTCAGACGTCCATGAATCCTCATCTGGCTGGTTCTTTGGCATTAAACTCAAAAACGCTCCTTGAGAAAGTCTATCCACAACAAAACTAGATAAAACGAAGAAATGCCTTTAAAACATAAACATTTGGTTGCCTGCTGTGATGTATTGAACATTGTTATTGGGAATTTTAATCATTTAAATTTGTAACCAAGATAAAGTTTTGAATATATGAAAATCACCCATAACAATTATACACACGTACATTTATTCACATACCAAAAATTTTTCACATTAAACACTAAAATTTTGAGCTGTTATCAGCATAATATTGTGCATAACAGGCTATTTTACATGGTGGGACCAAAAGGCATGCAGAATAAAGTCCTTATCGTAGACGTTGAGCCCCACTATTCTCTCAATATATTCTAAATGCCAGTGAAGAGCAAACCTTTGAACTTGTCCTGTGTGTGTTTGACAGCTGGGAACGTGTGTGTTCATATCAGGGGTGAGGCTGGAGGTTAAAGCGCCTCTGTATGTTTGATGGGAGCTGACAGCATGCAGTAAGCAGGTGCTGTGATGAGGGGGGTTAGATGAAGAAGCTCTGTGCAGACTGCATAAAGAGCTAAAGTGTCAGATTCAATGCTTCTCCTGGCTCTGTGCCCCCCTCATCCCCTTTAATACACACACACACGCCCTGAATCCCCTCACAGTTTACCCTATGCTTCACTGAGCCGTGGTAAGGCGACCGGAATGACACATCTGACATGTGAGAATTAAATAGTATATTACATGGTTTTATTTACTAGTTATGGCGTGGCTTCAAAACCCTTACACTTTCTACTTTCAAGCTTTTTAAGCTTTACTGCTCGTGATCGCTGAATAATTTAATTGTATGGAAAAAAAGACTTACTTTCTGGAGGGTTTTGATGATTTTTGGCTTTGTGGTTTGTGTTCCATCATCTGTAAAAAATATATGCTTGTTGATTTTGCAGGCTGCTTTTTTTCTGTACGGACCTTGGCTTGGTTTCAGCTTTACAACGCTCTCAAACCTGCCATGGCAAAACACATTTGGATGTTAATGGAGGTCTTGATTGTTCTCTAAACTGCCAAGAGGTGTCTAGCCTGTCTCAGGTCTTACTTGGGCTGTGAGCCGCGTCTCAGGCCGAGAGCATCCCATGCTTTCTGAACCGGCACCTCTGTGAGCTCCTCAGCATCCAGTTCGTGACTGTAAGCACAACATTGGATTGTACATTGAACTGAATAATCAAAGGTCTTAAACAATGTGCTACATAGCCAGAAAAGAGCTTACCTTCTTTTTACTTTTGCCCGTCTGCTCTCTGGAGGTTCATCATCATCTTCATCGTTAGATCTGCTCTTTACGGGCTCTCCGCTCGCTTTATTTAACTGAGTAGAGGTCTGCTGCACGTTACCATCTGAAAACTCATGTCTTTTAGTTGACTTATGATATTTTCTAAATCATCATATTATGATTTAATGTCTGAGGGGATCTGGTATTAAAGCAGTACAACCGAGTGTGCAGTGTACCGTAGATAGCATTAGTCATGGCCTGACAGTCAGGGTGACAAGTGCCATTTTAAGAGCGAATGAGAGAGGGTTGGTATCAGTTCACGCACCCAGAGCCTGTGCTCCCTTTCTCCTGTACATGTGCTGGCATTAAAAATGCATAGACCAAAGTCACATTCTTTTTTATTTAACGGCTGACATCTTTTGATATGACGAATTAAACATTCAAGCAGAGCCAAGCTTAGGCTGGAGAAAAGCTTCTTTGGAGAATATGATCTGCGTGACACACGAGGCGTTGCCATATCAGAGAACAGAATTCAGGCTTAATGTGGCAGTGATGCCAGCAGTAGGGTGATGATGATGATGTCCTGATCACAGGTGGCCATGACACACTGCAGACAGAAATCTAACTACTGAGACAGAGTTTTCTAACACTGAATAGGCAAACTGTGAAAAATAAAAAGCACCTATTTCTGCTGTCACACTTTGAGAGTATTCATATAAGAGTATTCATCAATTTAGACTTTTTCATACTTTATTGTTACTGCATAAAACCATGATGTATGCTTATTTTTAATAAACTGTCACCAACACAATGTGATCTATAATAAAAATGAATGCACAAGCATTTAGCTTCACCAAGAGTTAACTGAAAAATTGTTGTGGAAAGACAGCAATTTTGAAAAAAAAAAAATCATAATCACATGATTTTCTTGCCTCTGCAGACCTTTTTTAATGAGCGATGCCAAATGGAAATGTGGCTTGACCAATTGAATTTGTGGGTGAATACTAGTGACAGACCCATCACTGTGGCTGATATAATGGATATAAATGTAGATTTATAAGTTATCTTTTCATTTTTGCAATTGACCAATTTTTCTGTTCTTTTTCTGCACTTTAGCATTAGTACTTTGTTTCTGAAGAAAAGCCACACAGATGTCAAGCCAGCATCTAATACACAGCAAAAAATTTGTGTGAGGTGGATAAGAATAATATATGCAATATTTGCTGTATTTAACTGTCCATGATTAACATAATATCATGTGTGGAGTTTACCTTTTCAAGTCTGTTGTGATTATAAACTTTAGGCTGCTAACTAAACATGTAATGCACAGTAAAAGTTTACCAATTTTCTGTATGTCTCTCATATACTGTAATTACATATGTGTTATTTCAGCCTTTTATCGAGCAGTTGGCCACATTGCTTTCTCAATATTAGTCATTAAAAAACCTATATTAGTCGACCACTAGCGAATAATCCTATCAAGTCTCAGAGTGAAATGTCAGCAGATATAAATGCTTTTTAATCTTTATTTTGTGGTGTGTCTGCTCAGTGTCAGATAGCTCCATTTTCAGTACTTTGATTTGTGTCTGTATCTGTCTCTCTTTAAACATGAAGGATGGAAGTGTCTAGGGTTGGGGAGTTAGGAAATCTGTTTGGAAACGGTCATTATTTTTGCAGTTTATTGAAGATTATTAACTTTGCAGTTTAAGTGTGCGGCCTGTATTTTTAGTGTTTTTGTGATTAAATAAAAAAAAAAGTTTGAATAGGTTTCTCTCTCTAAACAGCAGAATAAGATGGCCATTGTTCAATGCTGCAAATGACATCCTGACGTGCAAATTACATTCAGCACATTAAAAGTAGGTAAAACAGCACACGGATGTTGATATATCTGAGCCCAGCATCACTGCTGGGACACCACAGTACCCACCACAGCAAGTGATTTGAATGTTGACACAGATGCACTAACCAGCAGTGTTGTTGCAGGCACGCGAGGATGACCTTTTGCGGTTTCCACCATCACAGGGCTCATCAGAACAATCACAGACCAAAGACTGCTGGCCACCATCAGCATCCTCCATCAACAGACTGAGACTGCTTATAAGGTGTGTAACGCTGGTAGCATTTTGTTCCTCTTCTTCTGCAAGCTCTGACCCTGTCTGATTAATCAATCCCTCTGTTTCCTCTCGTCTAGTCTGATCTCCCTCAGAAACAGCAGTTGTGCTGTAGGACTCATCGACGGTCCAACCCTGAGCAGCCCAGTAGTGAAACTGTTCCCAGTAGTACAGGTATGTTTGGTGACAGTGTTCATCCCAGTCTGTCTCTGAGAGGTGACAGTCCTGTGCTGTACTGCTGGAGGTCTCTGGATGTTTCTCCAGCCAGCTCTGCCACAGAAGATTCTCCCCCTGCTGGTGCCAGTATCTCAGCCAGGACTCTTCTGATACTGTAGATGTCTGTTGTGTGAAGGGCTCAGTAACATTATTCACAGCACACTGCTCTTCCTGTTCGGAGTCCTCCTCATGTGTGTCGGGATATTCGGTGAGGGTTTTCAAATGCTCTGTGCATCTTTTGTTCTTTTGTCGCACTTTTGACCCTTAAAGATAAGAAACAATCATTTAGATTTTTACAATCACAACCAACTTTTTCCTTAAATAAATGAGCAAATACTTTATAAAGACTTTTATAAATACGTAAAGAACAAAACAATCTGGAGACTTGTAAACAACTATCACAAAAAACAATGATAATACTGTTTGCAAATCCTTTTTGGGAATGTGTAGGAGGACGACCGAAAGGCTGAAGTCGGCTGAAGTTTTCACATATATGGATAGCCATGGTGTCCAACAAACAAATCTTTTTATTTCTTTAAATATAACTAATGCTAAAGACGCACAGTGTTTTTCTGTTGTGATGAGCTGCCAAACTCAACAGGAAGTCCCATACTGGCCATGAGCTTGGTCTCTTCATCCACAGCTGCATCCTCCTCCTCTTCATCCTCATCCTCAGACCAGTTACAATCCTCCAAAGACTCTTCCTCATTGTGAGCTTCAACATCTACTGAAAAACAGAATAAATATTAACAGAACCTCCTTAAAATTTTGGTATTGTGGCAAGATATTGCAAGATAATCAATGGCTTTAATAGCACAGCCTGTATTTAATGCAAATAAAAATCAAGCTCTATATTAAGCCAGCGTTAGTCACCCATCTCTTCATAAATAAATAATAAACAGATATTAAATGAAAAAAACTGTACCTTGCAATTCACTGTCAGTCTGACTCAGTATGGCCTTAAAATCTGACCGATACAATTCTCGATCACTGCAGATGAGAACAAGTGAATATCTGTGAATCATTTAAAATGATAATCAGGCAACATCTCATATTAAACTAGAGCTGACAAAAGGAATTTTATGTCACTACTGCTCAAGAACTACATCAGGTTTATATGATAACAAGATAAACCTCAATACTTTAGATCAATACGGTTTGTGTAGTCCTCCTTTGCAGAATAATAATATTACATCAGTCCATGAACTAACTGTAAAACTACATATTTCTTAGGCATCCAAAGCACACAAATGAGGGTAACATGAATGAAAACGCAATCTTGAATACATACTTGACGTAAGCTCGAGAACACAGGCAGTGTATTGTCATTTCTGTCTCTGAACCCTGATAAAAGATGATATCAGCTAGAGGAACAACATTTATTTCTCCATAAGCAATCATGGTGATAGAGGCGTGAGTGAATGACACCTGTCAACTGGCTCCATCACATTCCTAAAACAACTAGTCCATCATCTCTCTCAGATGATAGAAATAAAACCGAACGAGAAAATGATAAATACAAACACTAGCTGATTAAAACTAGCAGGCTAAAACTAGCACTATTTCATCTATTCTGTCTCCACGCATTTCTGCCTCGCCGCTCGCCCTCGTGTTTTGAAATTTTCCTACCACGTTAAAAGTCTTTTAATACACTCACGAAAATCATTTAATATGGCTTAACGACTTTTATTATGAAATATTTCGTTCAAGGAAGTGGATCTAACGTGCGTTCGTGTGGCGCTGCGCAGACCGATCGCTGTGTGACATAAGGTATCGCGAGAGCCGTTTGACAGAACAGTTTTTAAAATATCTCGCGGTACATTGAAGTCAAACTGTTAAAAGTAAAGCAAACGCGATATCCAGTTGGTGTCACATGTAAAGGGAGCCGCCGGTTCAATCAGGAAGGAAAACAGTAACTGGACGCATAAGTGTCAATTTCATCGAGGTAACATCATGTAAGTAGGCTTTAATAAAATGTCAGATTTTAAAAGCTTAACGCAGAACACCCGTATGTTTAGTTTTATTATTGTTCAGATACAGTAACTTTAAAAATAAAGCGATATCTGCAGCTGCTGTAAGGTTTGCTGATTGTTTACTGTGTAGCTCCACAGCAGCAGCAGGTGTAATATAAGACAGACAGGGCTAATCGAGCTACGCCTTTCCTTTACATCTTTTATGAATTTGATTATGTTTATCCGTGAGCTGTTGACGTTTGTACAGTAGCTTTATCTGTGACTAAAAATAAACTGGATCTCTCTGCCATCAATAGCAATGTACTTTAGGGCATCGTCTTAAGTTGGTATGTTCGGCAGAACAACACATTTCCGAAGGAAAAGGTTGGTATTATTGTGCATCAGGAGTACACAAATGTACTACGATTACAGTAAATTTGTGTGTTTTTATTAACAGTACTTTTTTCCCCACCTTCAGGTCTGCCCTTTGGCAGATTGTTGCCCTGTCTATCCCATCATTCACTGGGAGAGGCTTACAGTGAAGCAGCATGTCCAGCAGGAATGAGTCCTGTCTGTTTGAGAATGGCTCAGTGAGTTTCCTCTCCTGCTTGTTTCACGTGTGGGAGGAGTGGGCGGGGCTTGGCCAGCTCCAGGACTACCTCAGTTTACTGGAGTATTTTCTCTGGGTATTCACACCTCTAGCTGTCGTCTTCATCCTGCCTTTCCTCATTGTTATCCTCCTGTATCTGTCCATCCTCTTCCTCCATGTGTACAAGCGCAAGAACCAGCTGAGGGAAGCTTATTCCAACAACCTCTGGGATGGTGCGAGGAAAACTCTGGCAACCCTGTGGGATGGACATGGAGCTATATGGCACGGTGTGTAGGCTAATGCATGCATGAAGGAATTGGCTTTATTAAAATATCTTGTTATCTTAAAATAAACCGCATCACAAAGTCTACATCCACTGTGCTGTTAATTAGATCTTTGAATAATAGATAAGAATAGCCAAAGTGTAATTAGTAATTAAAAAAGTAATTTAAAAGCCATATCTTAAGATGTGCTGTAAGATCTGGAATTTTTTAAATATGTATTATTAGTTTACTGCTTGTCTTATTAAATGTCTTATCTTTTGACAGCTCAATTAATGATTACTTGATAATTCAGGAGCTAAATTATAATTGTCCGATACAAATGTATAAACTGCTCAGCCTTTATCGAATGAATTATCTAAAAAACTATTTTGTCTCAATCACTGCACTAATGTAATCTTTACTAATTTCACAAAGTGCAATATGACATGTAAGGTTTTGTAAAGAACAACTTAATAATAACAATACAATTTGTTTATAATGATTAATAATTTTGTGTCAAACCTTCCTAAAATACATTGTTTCCCACTTAATTTAATATAGACCTATCTTTTATAACAGGATATGAAATCCATGGTTTAGAGAAGGTTCCAGATGAAGGACCTGCACTCATAGTCTACTATCATGGGGCTATTCCTATAGATTACTATTATTTTTTGGCAAACGTTATCCTTCAGAAGGGAAGAACTTGTCATTCCGTGGCTGATCATTTTCTGTTTAAGGTTCCAGGTAAAACAACTTTCATAATTTCATACTTGATACCAACCTCACAACACAGCATTTACCCAGGAATAACTTTCCATCAATGTGATTCCCAAAAGCACAGTAACTGTTGTTTACTAACAGTATATTTAGGAATGACAGGTTAAATGCATCATTATGCCAAAATGTTAAAATGACTCCCTCTTGGTAGGGTTTAAGCTTCTTTTAGAAGTGTTTAGCGTGATCCACGGACCGCAGGAGGAATGTGTGAAGGCCTTGAGAAACGGCCATCTCTTGGGCATCTCTCCTGGAGGGGTCCGGGAAGCTCTGTTTAGTGATGAGACTTACCCTCTGCTGTGGGGCAAACGCAAAGGATTTGCACAAGTGGCCATCGACTCAAAAGTGGTAAGAGGCTTGATCTCTTTTGGCACGCGCATCAAACTTTACTGTTTTGTTGTTCTGAAGGTTTATTTTGTCCATACAGCCAATAATACCCATGTTTACCCAAAACGTCAGGGAGGGATTTCGCTCTCTGGGAACACTAAGTAAGTCACGCAGAACAATTTTCACACATTTTCATGATAAGAGTTAATTACTGTACAGTATATACCATCGTAAAGAACTTGATATTATTCCTTCAGAATTTTACAGATGGGTGTATGAGAGGTTTCGTCTCCCGATAGCACCTGTGTACGGAGGCTTTCCAGTCAAATTTCGCACCTTTTTGGGTGACCCCATTCCGTATGACCCCAAACTCAACGCGGCTGACCTGGCTGAAAAGGTAGGACTTCTTTAGACCGCCGGATCTGTTTTGTAACTGTTTGTTCCTGTAAATGTAAAGTTCTGATATTTTGTTGCGGTTGCTGAGCTGGTGTTTTTTTAAATGTCAGAAAAAGCAACACGATGCTTTAACCTCTACACTGTCCTTCCAAGTCCTGACCTTTTGTTGACTACTCTAAAGTATTCTATGCAGTGTTGTTTGTTTAGGCTGTCCCTTAAGGGCATGTTCCTCGGTTATCACCGTTCATCAAATATGCAGGTTTATAGACTGTGTGGTGAGAAAATGCTTTATTCATTCATCACAGATGTGCAGGATGTTCAGCCGCCCCAAAGGCTGTTTCTCTGTTATATTTCATTCACAAGAACAGTAATCGGTACATGAAAGAAAGCGGTCAGGCCTTTCTCCTGCTTTCATCACATGCTACTATCAAATGTTTGCCAGTAACAACACTCATTAGATCCTTGATAGGTTTCTTGCTTTTACAGTAAACATAAGACAGCCTTAGTGGGGCTTTAAGCTTTTCTAATCAACAAAGCTTGTGCTGAAACAAGGAAAGAGACATCCTGAGCTCTCAGCAAAACAGTTCTTATGAGGCTGAATGAACAGAGGTATGAACTAATGAAACAAAAAAAGATGTTTTTTAATCCTACCCATGTTTTCAGGTGCAACAAGCAGTTCAAGCACTTATCGACAAACACCAAAAGATACCTGGAAATATCCTCAGAGCTCTTCTGGAGAGATTCCAAAGGGAACATAAAGATTAGCACAATTGCCTTCTGCCAATTATTTGACTGTAAAATTCAACTTGAATCCTGGAGATTATTTATGATATCGTTGGGTCACATAATTAGCAACTATGTTACTGACATTGTAGTGGACGTATCTGGGTCATGAAGAGAAGTATCAGCATATTACCACTGTTGCATATCAAAACAATGGTCTAGCTATTTGTAGTCTTGTGTGCATGTTGAAGAACGTGTGATTTTGTTTGAATCTGTAATTTATTTGCACACTTTGATCTGTTTGAAGGACCACTGCCAAAATAGTTTGCCTTTGGTTATCTTTTAAATAGCTGATGTCTTTAAATAATGTTCTGTCCTACATTGATGAATTGTTGTTGTGTTGCAGTATACAAGAATTTAGAGTAGCCAATATTTCCAACATGAATCAATAATACAGTTTAAGTACCATTTAAAATTTGTGTTTCTTTTATATGATTTAACACGTACTGCAATGTATTTTTTTTGTGGGAGTTCATAAGCACACTTTATTTTTAGATGTACGTACAGTTTTTGTAACAACGTTACATGTGTTGTTTGATGTTAAATACTTTATAGTCTAATATCTCTCTTTATTAACTGTCAGGAACAAACTGCTGACTATATAATATCTGCTGGATATTAATGGCATGGTTGTCCATCTCTCAACTTTGGTTTGGTAATGGGCAAAGTAAAAGCATTAGGATTGGAGTATACATTATGCAAATATTAATGGTTTTATACAAACAACAAAGCATACAGGTCATGAGAATTTTGTAACATTCCCAAGATTTAGGGGTTTATTAATAAATTTCATACAATTTCAGTCAGCATTAATGCTCTTGAATCTAATATGTTGTCGGGTGTGATCTAGATTGTTTGGAAATGAATGGTTGTAAATTTATGATTTTATAACAGAGATTTTATTATTAAAATAAATAAAACTTATTCGTATGGATTTAGTGTTGTCAAGCTCTTGTACATGGTTTTAATCACAATTTCAGTAAACCTGTCATCCTTTCCCATAATCCTTTGCAAAAAAACATACTGGTAAATATCAAATGTCGGCATGAGCACAGTTTTTGTCGCTCATGTCCTGTGATATTTGTGTACATCCAGTGGGGTATGCAAAAGCACCGGTGTTACTATGTATAAATCTATTTGGTATTGACTTGCAACATCTGTACATCCATTGTAAATTTCCCCCAAAATGCACTTGGAAAAAATAAAATTATTTTTTGGAAGAGAATGTAAATTATTCATGATTTCTCGTTGCATTATACATGTGGTCCTAATTTCCCTTCAGCCTCTCCAGGAGTCATTTATAATTAGAGAGTAAAACTGTAAATCATACGACGTGTGAGAATAAATATTCCGAAAAATTAATCACTGAGCATTGCATTTGTTTCATACTGTCTCTAAGAAACAGCATTGCTCATCAGTATTGCTTTTCTGACTGAAATGAGATACAATCACTGACCTTACTTCACGAAATCCGAAAGAAGATCCCAAGGGAGTCTGATAAAATGACCACAGTGTACTTTATTAAATGAATTTGGTACTTTGTGTTGCATTAGAGTCAAATAAAAATTTACAAAAATCCAATATGTACAAAAATGTAACGTTCTTTTACTCTTCAATTTACAATAAAATTAGATAACAGATTTGATGCATTTTACGCACTTCAGACTTTCATCACACAATACAACTTACTTAAGAGACCGATAATAAACAGTTTTTTTGTTTTTTTGCTTTTTATGTCATTTAATACATCACATACACCACACTAGGTTTATCTGTATTATGTCATATGTAACTGCCATCTCGTGGTGCCAATCTCTAGTCAATAGACACCCTTCACAACCAGGACTCGGCGGAATGTTCTTTTACACATGTACATTTGCATACATTTATTTACAGTTAAATAGCCTTTTTCGATTCACTATGGAACTTCCATTGCAACTGAAACACCCTTTAAAGTCTGTACATCATCATATCTGAAAGTTGAACTGAACGCCATCTGTAATGCCAAGTTTATTAAATTACTGTGCTTGTACTAATATCGTGCTTTATTTATAACCACCAATAATCTAAATGTCCTATTTTTTGCCCTCTCACATCTATGGCATTCTACTTAATCTAAGCATCTATGTCTACAAGTGAGAGAGGTCCACCGGTTAGGTTTTTTTTTTTTTGACAAAAAAACAGAGATCTTCTATGGCGTGGTACTAGGTCAAAGAAACCACTTTGTTCATTTCAGAATGTTTAAGTAACATGTTCAGTAACAGTACGGCCCATGACCCAAGATATTAATACACTAACAGTGTCGGATGGCATTTTGATTGTTTGTCTGCATATGCAATTTGCTTTTATCCTGCTTTATTAGTCTCCGCTTGCAGTATAAGCACAGTAACTATGTAAAACCATTTCCAAACCACAAATCGATAACATCATACTGCCATGACAGTTACCAGAGCATGTGTATGATAAAAACAAATAAATCAGAAAAAACAGAACATGTCCCTCATGAATAATTACACAAAAGGCGAACGTTGTTTAAGGCAAATAAAAGTGAATTAGCTTGCATGAATGCAACATGAATTTAATGTTCTCCCAGTTGCTTTGTATAGTAGTGCTAGAAGTCCTGGTTTACAGCTCATCTCTATTGATGTACTGGTAATAAATAGAACAGCCTTCAACTCTTTCAGCATATATCCTCTCATCCACCGAGGCATGTGGGTCTCCAGTACAATAAATTCCCTCATATCATCCACATCAGCTAGAGCTGGAGAGTGATCTGTTTAAAATACCATCTGAGGTAGGTTATAGGTATGAATTCAATTGTTCCAGAATGGAGGAATGGTTGATCAAATATATAAATACTTTTTTCTTTTTGAATGACACCCAAACATAAAACGTTGTTGGAGGTGCAAAACAAAGACACATAGTTTTGCTGTGATGTTATGATTAGCTTCAATTGACTTTCTGCCACCCCTTTTAAAACATAAAATGTATAATTAAAAATTGATGGATGGACAACATATATTTCTGAGTAGACAGCATTTTTGGGTAATAAATCTTCAATGCTGTGATGCACTCTCCATGTGCTTAACACATATCTTTGCATCATGTGTTTTAAATTGATGGCATATTTTAACATGTAAAGATTACAGAAGTGTAAATAGTGGGATGTGCTGTAAAAATATATTTTACACAGACTATTTTTGATGACAAGGATTTGTCTTTGACAATCCAATGATGTAAACAAGGTAAGACTTAAAAGATATCTAACGTTGCCTCTTAATCTCATAAACCAAACCCAGTATGCAGCGTGTCTGAGATATCACTGAGATAAACATAGGCATGTGTTATTTGTATCCCAAAAAGGCAGGAAAGATCATAGAAATGTAATATTACAGAGGTAACTTATAAATCACTTGTCTTCCTTCAGAACTGCTCTTGTGTAGGTGGTGAATCTGGAAATTGTCTAATTAGTGTGCTAAGACAAGTGTTTTTGTGCTCAGACTACAGAGGGCTCTTTTAGAGAGGCAGTTTGGAAAATAAATTTGCCAAAAGACCAAGTATCATCATCATCATCCATCACGCAGAGAAGTGAAAGTATAAGACACTGGTGGGGGAAAAATATGACAAAATAGGAAAGTAGCAAAATAGCTAAAATATACAGGTCTACGTTTCACTGTGGTACTGTTTGTTACAGACTCATAAGAGCTCATCTAAATTGTACTTATTTTTTTCTGTTCTTTTCTGTTCTATTATTTGAAACACAATTAGGATGTTTGCCCACATGTTTTTCTGAGACAAATATGCAGGTTAAAAAAACTAAGCTCAGTTCATTTGTTGATGGTTGGACATTGATTAGAAACATCTCAGGAGCTAAAATAAAACCTAAATTACAGTCCAGATCAGACAAACCATGTTAAAACAAATCTAAACATCCTTTATCAGTCACCTTAAAAGAGTTCATGGCATCAAGCAAAAGCAACTATTTTTTAAGACACATCCATTCCAAACTAAAAGAACATCATGAATCAAAGGAACGTCATTTAAATGTCAGACACCATGTCACAAACATAAAGCATTTTTTCACACGTTCAAAAAACGATCCACAACAGGCACATCTAGCTTTTGTCGCTGTTAAACTTTCCATTATTTTTACTTATGTGTAACCAATAACCAAACAATTCCTTCATTGTGCTGAGATTCGTTCCTGTCACACGTTTTGTGCTTTTCTTTTTTCGCTACCACCCTCACAAATGCCGTCAGATACTCTACATAAAGACACAAAGAAGCAACCGTAAAGAAAGTTTAAAACTCCAACACTTTCATTATTGAGGATGCTTTTGGCAGATGTAAAGATACAGTGTTCTTTTAGCCTGATATTATGGAACGATAGGGTGCATCAGCTAGTTTGTGCCACGCGCTCACTGCTCAGTACCATGGCTTTCCCGATGTATTTTTAAATGATGACCCCTTTAAATGTCTACACATGCTTTACCATGCACTCGAAACACAAGCCCAAATCCTGACCCAGCCTGTAAGAACACTGTATCTTTAACCCAGAGGATGAAGTGCATCCAGGTTCTGTTGAGTGCAGTTTGGCGTCGGCTGTGGATCGCTGTGTCCCCCACTCTCTCTCAGTACACGTGTGTTTGCTATGAACCAGACGGATCCTTATCAGCCCACAGCAGTGAGGTGAATGAGGCTGGATTGCCAATGGGAGCTGCCAGAAATTATTTTCTTGGCCTATTGCCTTCTCCTCAATAGAAGAAAACAATCTTGTGTTCTCACGGTTTTGTCGTCCCAAGTGGCTTGAATTCAGCACGTGATGATCACATACTACTCTCTTCGGTTCTTTTTTTACTCTGTACAGGATTCAAGTAGATGGTTGAAATGCTGCCCTGTGTCTATTTACAGTTTGCGGTAGAGACCCACAGTTTGGTTTGGAGTCAGTGTGAACAGAACGTTTGGCACTGGTAGAGAACTGCTGATGAAACACAGCTAATAGGATTCAGCACCCAAGAGACTCATGGATCTCAAGTCTGATCAGCAAGTTCATAAATGTGTACCATCAACATGAAATCTGAACCACTGTTGCTCCAGTGCGATAGGTAGACGTACAGCATCAATGTTTGTGTGGAATAATTAAATGCAGAAGTTTGTTTGTTTGGAATTACTCTATTCGATGTTTGTAACCGTCCATTCCGTTAAGCTGAAGTTTGGAGATGTTGTAACCCAAGTTCTGCACAACACTGAGAAGTATTGAGTGGTCAGTATTAGCCAGTACAATGACCTAATAGAAACCCAGATATTCCCTGACAAGACAGAAGTAATAAAAAAGAAAATGTTACGTTAACCGAAAAAGAGAACGGCTTAAAAAAGGTTGACTATTTTCCATCCACAAAGACATTGTGCCTATGGTTTTTAGTCCATGACAATCAACATCATGGCTGGATGCTATTAACTCCACACGGAGCGCTATGAACTTTATTGCCACAGTCCTGCTGTTTATTAAAGTGGATGTTAATCTGTTTAATGTTTATGCGTGTTTTTGTGTCTCCACAGCGCAGGCTACAAGGTGGTCTCATACTCCAGACGTTCTTGAACGAGTGTGTCGTCTTTATACTGGAGGCGGGGAGGGGTGGGGGATGAGTCGATGGCCAGGATGGCTTTACGTATACTCCTGTCCAACACGTGTCTCTCCCAGGCAGGGTAGCGATTCCTGCACAAGTCTATTTTAATGACCGTCTCCTCTAGACGCGGGGCGCGAGAGGAGGGTGTGGAAGGGGCGGTGGGCCGCACCTGAAAGACAGGTACGCAACCGTCTCGCTCGCTGTACTTGCCCTCACGGTCAGCATCCCTGGCCAGCGTGCCTCCACGGTTAGAGCGCAGGGAGTTGGTGGCACCCTCGGGTGGAAGCGAGAAGGTGGCGGTGGGGTCTTCGAGTTGAACCAGACTGGCCGAGCGTCCGAAACGTGGACCGTTGGGATGGAAGAAAGCATAGTACATGAGCATGAAGACAATGCCGGTGAAGAAGCTAGAGAAGATGACGCAGAGGGCGGGCACGGCGAAGGCATCCGTGCTGGTTGGTGAGCGGTACAGGTACCAGAGTGTGCTTAGGGCCGTGTTCTCCAACAAGATCATGAAATAGTAGATGAAGAGACGGCAGCGGGTGCGTCCTTCTTTAACGTTAAACCAGCTGAAGATGTAGATGATGCCCACAACCATATCAAAGACGATCTCCTCCCACTTGGTGATGCAGAATTCGGTCTCGCAGTGCACGATCCAGAAGGTCATGATGCACCAGTGCAGCACGATGAAGATGCCGAAGTAGAGTTGAAACACGGAGGCAAAGAGAGCGAAGGTCACCACCCGAGCTGCGATAGTAAAGAAATGCCAGCAGAACTGAATGATGACTGCAAGGTAGCTGATGGGTTTTTTGTCGTCACGGGAATCACGTAAGGCCTTCTGGTAGGAGGCGAGAGCCCAGGCCAGCGACACTAGAGAAGCAGCTGCTGTCATTCCTAAAATAAAACAAAGAGGTGGTGGTCATTATTCATCACAAACATAACAAAGTGGCCATTCACACAACCCAGCTAACAGAAACATCAGCAAAATGTTTCTAAAAATGTTTTGCTAACATTTTTATTTGATTATAAATTGTTTTGCTATTGTTTTTAAATGTTACTCAAACAATGTAAGAATAACGTTTTAAACCAATACCAATGTTTTTGTTTAGCAATGACACGTAATGTTTATAAAATGCTCTTTTATTGTTACTAAAAGAACATATTTTGATAATTTTGATAATAACCAACTTTTACTAAATGTTACCCAAAGTTTTTCTGAGAACATTCTTTGTTAGCTAGAAAACATGTTTGCTTTCCGTTTTGGAATATTTTTAATTGTTTGTAAATATGTGCCAGATGGTTTTTACGTATTTTATATTTGGCCATTTTGATGTATTTTCCATTTTGATGTATTTGATGTAATAACAGTTATTAATAGCACAGAAGATAAATCTTCCCAATCAGATAAATCCAGCCATCTTGAGTGTGTAGCAGAAGCCTATAAATGTGTCTTCATTTGTTTAATTTCTGTTTAGCTGTTTTAAATGCACAAACACATCCTGTGCAGATGCCTGCTAACCATATCAATCAAATCTGGAAAATTAGGCACACAGAAGACAAGACACAGCATATGAAGAAATGTATGAAAAGAATATAGTATTCATTCAAAGTGTTTTGTTTCCCTATAAGGAATTCAGTGTATTTTATATTGCAAATGTATATATTTAAACATAAAACATAATAAATACAGCCTGACATGACTAGCCCAAATACAACAAGACACTGGTTTAATACACAGAATACGAAGTGCTCACCAAGGCATGCAAATGCATTTATCTCATTACTACATCTTTATGTATTCATGACTCTGGAGGATACAGTCGGATGTGAGCTAATAGAGTAGTTGTGCATGTGACTGTCCGTCAATGGCTTCTGTTTCAGCCCATGTCACATCCAGCTGTTCTGTAATAAATCTGTCTGTGATTCCACATCTAGACCCTGTGTTGAGTCACACCACACTGAGGTTTACAAGCTCCAGCCCTGATAACAGCCTATAAACAGTGACTCAAAAGTGGCGCTTCATTTTGATGAGACGTGTTTTATTGTGTCTTTAAAGGAAACAGGCCATTTTGCCTTATTCTGGAGTTGTTCAAGGATTTCAGAGTAACCTGTTAAAAACAAACCTATGCTTAAACATTGCAGTTTATAAATTTATACTACAGATGCTTTTAAAAGTCAGAATTAAGTAAAGCATTAAATAATAGTAGTGAGATAAATAATAATAAGAAAAATAATAATGAGGAATACAGCTACTATAAGGTGATTATAAAAATAATAAGGAATATATTTACTGTAAAGTGATTTAAAAATAATAAGGAATATATTTACTGTAAAGTGATTTAAAAATAATAAGGCATATATTTACTGTAAAGTGATTTAAAAATAATAAGGCATATATTTACTGTGAAGTGATTAGAAAAATAATAAGGAATATATTTACTGTAAAATGGTTTAAAAATAATAAGGAATATATTTACTAAAGTGATTAGAAAAATAATAAGGAATATATTTACTGTAAAGTGATTAAAAAAATAAGGCATATATTTACTGTGAAGTGATTAGAAAAATAATAAGGAATATATTTACTGTAAAGTGGTTTAAAAATAATAAGGTACACATTTACTGTAAAGTGATTAGAAAAAATATACAACATTTACAGTAAGGTTATTAGAAAAAGTAATAATAAGGTATACATTTACTTTAAAGTGATAAAAAAAATATTTGTACAATTTTTTCTGAAAAAAATATAACACTGTACATATGACACCTTGCTGGTACCTACAGCTGCAGCTACAGTAGCACCTTACACTTGACATAACGCCTCACTGGCTCATTGAATGAGATGTCCATCATGTTATCCGCAAACAACAGCACTGGGTTGTGTCTGACAGAAGGGGATTTACTAGTCAACTGTGCTGAATAGAGTTCAGTGAAAGTTCCAGCAGGTAGAAGATGTCTGTCTGTGACACTCTGTTCTCTTGCAGTTGGCTGCCATGGTTACTATGTGCCTGAGCTGATGGAGTGATCGGTTTCCTGTAGGAGTGAGTGAAGGAGAATAATACAAAAAATCCTGTCCAGTCTATCCTCACTGAAGGAATCTCTGCACAGGTACAAGCCGTTCAAGTTCAAGACTAAGATAAAGGACAAATATTGTCTAGACATATCTATCTATCTCTGAGTCATTGTTTCAATTACTTTTTATTCATTGTTCCCATTTTTGTATAAATAAATGAAATTTAAAACTAATATTTGTTGTAAAATACTTAGCACCCTAGGTTTCTTTAAAGAACTTTTGTGAACAAAACTGTATACACTTTCAAAATACACTACTATAAAAATGATGTGTTTTGTGATGGAATTATAACTACAATAGAGCAAATACAACATTATGTAAGAGAAGCACTGAATATTTCAACATACATTTGAAAGAAAAAAAACACTGTGTGCAATCGATCCCAGAATTTTTCTATGATGAGTTACAGGTCAAATGTTTATCAGTCGTTCAATAATGTCTTTCATCTGAAGTTCTGATCAGACAGCACATGGCTCTTACATATTCCTCCTGAAATGTCTTTTAACTGTCAGATAAAAGATGAGAAAAATCTCTCGTCTTTTATCTGACAGGGAAAAGTCACTCTCGCTGCATAAATTGTTCCTAAGAGATATTATGACACCCTTTGAATTCATTAAATCCCTCATTAACCATGTGCAAATATTCTCTTTTCTCTATCCCTCAGTATTGTTAATATTCATACCCAAATCATATAGACAATGCACAGAATTCAGCTTAATGTCCTTTAATTGTCCTTCAGTAAATGTGCAAACAAAGAAGAGGTTGAGATAACAGGAAACTTTCCTGCCAATCCGGTTCTGTACCCACACGGATGGACATCAGCACTCTATAAAGATGTTAATCTCATGTTTCCTATAATAACACCATTGCGGTGCTTGGCCATGAATAATTGAACCTCATTGAGTCCTCATGTGAAATGATGAATGTGCAAAGATGTGTTAATTTGTGTCCAAATAAAGGTGAGTATTATTTTCATTTCTGAGTGACTGCAGGCTCGGTTTGTCAAAGGCTTGAATTATTACCGAGATTCACAAGCAGTTTAACACAAACCCTCGGATACACAGCCGGCCTTTATTGTGAGCTCCTTTTCTGCCTATATATACATAGCCTTTTGAAATAGCTTATAACCATCATAACCATCACAATCTTATCTTGGCAGCATAATTAGATTGAATACCCTCTGGTGCAGCATTTGCATTGGGGTGTGTGTCTAAACTGCCTTAAAATGTTGTCTCTGTAGACAGCTCTGTAGGGTTTGGAATAGAGCAAATGTAACCAGTTTTTCACAGGCTGTCACATTTACATGCCATCTGCATTCAGATGAACTGCACGTTATAGACATTCCAGACTAAACAAAGCAGAAGATCAATGATAAAGATCTTTATTGACGAAATCAAATAGCACACTCAGAATAGTAAGTAGACACCGCATCTGTTTTATTAGTCTACAGACCAAATACAAGTAACTTTGAGTAACGTCAGCCAAATGTCATGGACTACAACAGGAGAACCGAAAGGGTGGAAGGGTAGTCAATAGTTTTTACAACAGAGGTCAATAATTAGCAAGCCTGAGTCTCCGACGAGCCGCCCACAGAACGCCCACAGTTCATTTTTACTGTCTGATGCATACTGCACTACAAATGGCATGAACTGGCTAAAATCACACATTTTGTCTGAATAAGTACCAAATATTTAACTAATAGGCCTACAGTATTTTTGTCTTCACATAAGAAACCATGAAAAATGACATGGTGGGTTTCGAATGGTGCACACATGCAAAAAATATATACAAGAATCACTGGAAGAATTAGTTCCATGTATCACTGCATGTCGATTCTCATGCACAAACAAAAAGCCTCCCTCCACCTCCCCATTCAATTCTCTATCTGGCTTATCACATACACTTGCCCTTGAGATTTCTAATGATTTTCTGTAAAAAGGTGAAGAATTTAACTACTGTAATACCACTGAATAAATAAAAACTGCACCAAAATAAGGGGTTCCTAATGATCCCTGTGTATGACCTATGTGGCTGTAGATGTAATAAAAACTGATGCATTTATCTACTTGTCTATCGAACATATAGCGTTTGTTTACACAGTGGTGTATTTTAGTTTGTATTGTATTTCTAAAGGCTTATTTACGTGTTTAACCCACTTAGATTGAATCTGGCCCATTAGGAGCTGAAGTGATCTGAGGGGGTGTAATGACTGCTTTGCAAAGAGAAGTAATTAACTGACAGAGGCTGTAATTCTTATTCTGTGGGCTATTTGGCCTGCGGCTTGGCTCCGCTGCTCTCTACGAAAGTGAGGGTGCGTGTATTCCTCCCCCCCTCGTATCCTGTGCACGTGCAGCGCATCCTGAAGAGACGGTCGCCACGGGAACCAGCCGTGGTCCAGTGCGATTGCGAGAGCGGTGATGTAATGCTCCTCGCTGCTCATGAAGGCTGCAGTTATTTAGAGAGGGGAGGAGGGCACAGGCAAAATGAGCGTGTATGTGTGTGTTGTGTGTTGTAGCAGCGGGGTTATGCAAACCACAGCATCACTGCAGTATCATCTTCATCTGCTTCTACAGTATATGTAGAATCTCTTTCTCATGAAGCCCACAGCAGGAGAAGATATATTTTTAAGAGGTGTCAAATTAATTGTTCATAAGCCTCTAATGAAAAAATGACAATATTCATTTTTATAGATTACCTAAAAATTACCTTCTTTTCTACTATGAGCTTCAAAGTTTTTGCAAACAGTAGTTGATTGTTTAGGTTAAATTGCTGATTAAGAATGTTATTTTAACATAATTTTAGCCAGCAATTTTCGAGATATCAGTTCCCCTATTCAAGCAAATAGCGCTACCCTGAAGCATTGCAAAGATATGGATTACTGTTATGGTGCTTGCATGGGCTATCATGGTATAAAGACAATTTTATTATGTGTTCTACAAAATATATAAATAATAACCGCAAACAGGATTGGAATGGAATAGAGGTAAAATCTGACAATCAGAAGCGTTTTTCCGACCAAATTATAGTCCTTGTGAGGTACCTTTGTGCTGAATATTAAATATATGTGACCCAGTCAGTTAAAACCAGGCTAAAGTCAAAAAATCTAATTTTGAGATAACGAGCCTCAAAGTTTGATTTCACCTATTAAATGCACTACGATTTCAATCTTTGACATGACATTACTCAGACAATATTAAAAATATTCATGTTAAATTCTCACAGAATATTCTTTGCATTACTTAGAATGATTATATGTAAAAAACAGAAAAATCACAAAATGTTTTTACAAAAATTGACTTTTTTTTCACAGACTGGGTCACATATTCTTAAAAAAAACTGTAATCAACTGAAACTGTAATCAATAGAAAACTATATTTCAGACATGGCAGTATATATTTGTTTTATAAAGTTTTTATAAAAGATAGTAGTATAAAGTTTTTACTCATTTTCAAGTCAAGGTCAATTTTACAAAGATACAGATGTTGAAATAGACATTCATCACAGCAGATTTAAAAAAATAAAGCTCACTTGATTAATCACTCTGATCATTCTAAATAGGCTTTCCTTTTTAATTGACAGTGTTTGAAAAAAATGATTCACTTTAATCACTGTTACCTAAACTGAAGGTTTAAAAATGTTAGAAATATGAAAAGTAGTTGCTTCCAATTTTGACCTGTCTATTAGGTAAGTTGTATGATCAGAGATTCTTTCTGTGTTGAAATATGGGAGGAAATGGTCAGGCTGAAAAGTGGCCCATTCATGCGAGCTAGTTGTTAGTTGATTTTCCTCTGACATGACTCCAAAGCAAGAGTATGGAGGAAAGACGAGGACTGACATCTTCCTTTAATGCGACAGTTACTGGTAAAATCGAGGAGAGTTTGTGTGTGTGAATCAAGCAAGGGACAGAGTAGAGAAACACAAATCAAACTTGTCCTACATTTCCAACCACTGTGCTACTGCCAGCTGTTTTCAAATGCTAACCAAGTTATTCATTCCAAGACATTGAGCTATTGAATAATGACTGTACCGCTGTGTTTCAATTTTGCTCATGTTGTTTTTGACTTGTAAGCACAAGACCGATAAAATCTCAAAGGAAAGTCTCGGATGAAAGAAGTCTAAGCATCAGAGGTTTCTTCGCTCTCCTCACCACGAGCAAAACTGCCTCCAGACCCCACTCCCAAAATCTTGCCGAACAAACACTTAGATCCTTTGTCTCAAAAAGAGCGTGTTTGCAGCTCTGTTGCATTAGGAGCTCAGGACCCCTGCTTTCATAAAACATTTCTCAGCCTTGATCGGGGAGAATTTTGACAGTCCCTGGGTACTTTTGTTTATGGAAGATTATGAAGAACAGAGGACAGCACATAAAGGCACTGAAGGTTTAACTGCTAGACAGGGCTCTGCAATCCACAAAATCACAAATCAACAGAATAGCCATTTATGAACAGCTCTGGCAACATGACTTGCCAAATAGTAAATAGAAATGGAGTGAAGAGTGGATATCAAGAAGCCGCAGTTTCATGTTTTATGAGTATTGGTTACCGGTGGCTGACTGAAAGGTCATGACAAGGTCAAGCTGAAGGTTTGAAGTGCTCTATAAATCTACACTAGTGTTCTGTCATGAGCAATGTTGCAAAAAGCAAACTTTGTGAACAGAATTTGTATCCATCTTAAAGCAATAAGTACAAACCTGTATGACTTTCTTGCTTCAGCAGAACACAGAAGAAGATATTTGGCAAAACGCTGGTTTGGCAACATATCTTCTTCTGTGTTCTGCTGAAGCAAGAGTCATATACAGGGTTTGAATGGCATAAGGGTGAAAAAAATGTAACATAATATTTATTTATGGGTGAACTATCCCTTTGATGTTGTCCAGCAGCCAGCCAATCAGATCTGAGTTTGGCAAATGCTTGTCATTTTTGTGCTCAATATCTATCAGATGGTCAATGATTGTACTGTAGGCGGTCCATGGGCATGTCATTTAAAACAGGTTCTGTAGCATAAATGAATGACAGTACAAAAACTGCCTAATAAAAATCTGAAGAAAATGTGTGTTTTAGTATGGCAGAGTTCATTATTAAACAAAGCCATAAAGTGCTGATTTAAAACGAGTTATCCAAAGTACGTTTATCTAACCATGTTAGCTTTTTCTGTATTTTTATAGCACCTAAAAACTGGAATCTACAAAAGTGCCCCAGCATAAAAATGCATTTATTTGAAGTGTTGCTTTCTCCTAATAAATGCTCACATTTGGCAAACCTGTGGAGAAAGCACTCTGACTCTCTCTTGCAACAGTCTTTTATGTTCTGTGTCAGTTGGACTTCTCACTCTCTCCCCCTCTCTGGTTTATACGAGACAGGATGAAATGTGTAAAGTGAAGTATGACAGTAAACCTGGGAGTTCCTTCTCGACTGCGCAGTGTTACCTGTCCTACCATTACAAAAAACTGCTGTGTTGCTTCCAGCATCAGATGGCCAATGCACAGTACTTTGATGCATACTATAATCCTGTATGGTTACCATTTACATGATCCAGGGCATTTACATAATCCAAGGTACTTCCATGGTATGGTAAACATATTACCAAAAACATGAATAAAAAATATGACAAGCATAATATTACTAGGGCACCATGTCCATCCATCCAAAACGGTGAACTTTGACTTGTAATGCTGGGATTTATGCTAAAAACAACTAGCTTAAAGTATCAAGCTGATTAGGATGCATTTTTCTGGTGAACAAAGAAGAACCAGCTTAAACCTGCTAAACCAGCAATGACCTCCAACCGAGACCATCAACCTTAATCTGTTCTGTGAAATCAGCATTCATCAAGCAACATCTGGCACAGTTTGACCAAAGGTCACATTCACTACTTTATTCACAGTTAAGCGTGTTTGTGTGTTTCTAAGAAAGACTGTTTGTGTTTGTGTGTTACCTTGTACAGCCTGAAGCTTGTGGGTCTGTATGATGATGCAGAGTTGAAGCACTAGTTGAGGTGCGCTCTCCAGAAAGGTAGCCAGCAGGTGAAGCATGCTGACGTCTGCATATTCGTACACCATCCTCCAGTAAAACCTCCAGCGGTCATTTTCTCCGCTCTGCCTGCTCCTGATGCCCAGGTAGATGGTGTGGAAGTATCTGAAGAAGACACAAACAAAGCTCTTTTTAAACATCTATTTCTATCTGAACCCTTGCTGAACTCTCTGTGACAGGACAGAATCAGCTTCAGCAGAATCTGCTTCTGAAAGATAAAACAAAATGACTGGAGCATTCCCAGCTGTGCTAATATTCACTAGAAAAGCACTTTTGCTTATGTGATATTGCTCCAATAGGCAATAAACTACAATTTTGTAGTTTTTCTTTTTTTAATATAAATAAACTTTTTTTTTAAATAACACATTTAACAAGAAACTAATGTTATGATATGTTACTAAATTACATGCACTACCATTAAAACTCTCACTCACTCTTTGCCTAGAGTTTGTATAAACTTTACGCAGCATCTTAAGGTTTCACCCTGACATACTTTTTAAACAGTATTGAGGAAGCTCTATTGGAGGCTCTGATTTTCTGATTTTCATCATTATTCAGTCAATCTATTTCAAAAACAGTTCTATGAAATAAAATTTTGGTTGTATAATAAAAACTTTCACACAATTACATTTTTGTCCACAAATATAATTTTGGATCTATAAAAGTACACATTCAGATCAAAGGCTTTGTAAAGCCAGGAGAAACATTTTACACTTTTACATGTTTTTAAAATGCATAACTTTTAAATACATGCAGATTTTTTGAATGTATAAACTACAATGTACGAAAAGGTTAGTACGACTGTATGAAATACAATATGTTACAGTTATACAGTAGAGAATATATATTAAGTAGCAACAGAAGAAATATATAATATATATATTATGTAAGTTACCTGAGCAACAGTCCTAGCATCTGAGTTCAGTGCAACCCTCTTGACAGCATCAGTTTCTCATACTTACTAAAATTATTTCCTTTAAAGGCCAATTTGTATCTGAAGTCAATACATTTTTATGAACTATTTTTCATCATCATAAAACATAAATAATCAAAGCTTTTACAGGAAAAGAAAGGCGTTGACTATGACAGTACCAAAGAAAGACATTTATAAAAGCACAAGCAATTTCTACACAAAGATCTTTTTTTGTCATCTGATAATCATAATGGATTGCTAGAGAATGTAGCACTTTGTTAAGATTTCTCTGTCTGGGAGTGTGTTATTGTAAGCATGTGAATCTGGAGTTAGTGTGTTGTGATGTTCCTGGAAAGCATCACAGTGTGCTATAAAGCTGAAATTATCCGCTTCCAGCGCTGTGACTTTGCCAACTAAGCGACCTGTCCCTGTATTGTTCCCCCCTAACCCTAACAGGCATCCAGCCAACAAACACACTCTTTCATTTAAACACACTTAGTCTCTCTCCCCTGAGATTCATTAACTGGATTTTAAGTGCACTGCATCTCTGTTGTTCTTAACAAGAGGAGTTTTTCCAAAATCCACAAAACCATTCTGAATTTTGGCAATTATATTGTTTTACAGTGTATAAGTATCAACTACTAAAAAATAAAAATACAATAAAAAACAATGTGTACAAATGCTTATGGGGATATAGTCTCATTTGCATGATGTTTTTCTTATTGATTTCTTTGAGAGTGGATGCCACCCACACTGTCTGCAGGATTCTCTCAATTTGATCGTTTGTATGCAAAGTTGGTATTACAGTACAGTACTTGCCAACTTCAATTATTTTATAAAAAAAACATTGACTGGACAGAAGTTATGCTATGAGGTTAAAGTAGAGCAGTGTATTAATATCCGAGTAAAACAGCAAGGCTTACGTTATCCACATCTGTTGCAAACATGACTATTGAATATAGATTTTTTGTTGACACCTGTCAACATGACAAACTATATATTGATGGAAAGGTCTACGACTTAAGAATAAATATTTGATACATTTTCATAACAACAAACATGAACTAATAAAAAATGGTAATGTAGTGTTATTTTACCTAATACCTCAAATTAAAAAAATTATTTAATGAAAATATTTAAATCAGATCATGAGAGTGATAACCACATACTACATCCTCACTCTTAAACTTTTTGCTTTCAGGTGTGACTCCTGTATTCTGTTTTAGTATTCTGCATTAACATTCTTTTAAAAGCACTTATAAAACTGTTGCCAATGTTTAGAAAAACTTCCTTTACGCAATCCTGTTATTTCCGTGTGCCTCCGAAGCATTAGAAAAGCGTTCTAGATGTGTCAGACTAGATGTTCAGGCTATCAAAAACCCTGGCCTATTTCCTGATACAATCTTGCCTTGACAGTGTAAGGCCTAGTTTAGTAATTCACACAGAATCTCAACAGATAACAGGCAACATTCAGCTGTAAACATGATGGAGCGCTAATATAAAACCTGAAAGCCAAAGGCAGAAGTTAACACTCTATTCATTATCCTCACTATTTTCAAAACGGGTCAAATCTGTTAAATAAAGCAAGAATTGCTACAGATAGCTGGAAGTGTTTTCTGGTTCTATGCTAGTATTGTCCGATTCATAGAGGAGAACCGCTATGACAAAAGTTCCGCAGTCCTCTCGCACAGAGCAGCAGGGTCGCGGTATGATCTTCTGGGTGACCTTAAGAGTGGGCGTCTGTCCAGCTTTTTTTATCCGATAAGTGGGCTTCAGAAGAGGCCTGCTCGAAGACACCCCGTCTCCTGACATTTCTACCACTTACTCTAAAGGCCAAGCTGAGAATGCCTCTGATATGGTTTGGATTTCAGATAAGCCACCAGTCGTCTCTGTTTCTGTCTCTGCAATATGTATCCCTTTCATTTACTGTCCATCTGAAACTATCAGTCCGAGAGGTCTGACTGGCCACTGCATCACATTACTGCTTGTTGCCAAAAGCTGACTATCTAACCAATCCTCATTTGAAGAGATTAGCACAAACAGCACAAATGCTTTATTTGTGTATTAATCGAGAATGACATTATACTGTATAAACTGTATATGTTTTGAGATTTGAAGCTATGGGTTTGATGCGACTGATCTGAGGTCTGCGGTTGTACACCAGTCTTGCTCGGACAAGACACTTCCTCTTCCTCCTAACATTTCTCTTCTTTACTTCAGGCTAGCAGTCTCCTGTTCATCACTGTCTCATTTAAACTTCCCAACCATCACCGCCACTGGCCATCACACACACACATAAGTGCATGGTCCCTTGGCACAGCAGAGAGCTCAGTGTTTCCATAACCTGCCAATCAGGTGCTGGAAAACATCCCTGTGAGAGTGCTGAGAACCATTTGTACTATTGTTGTCATATATTGCATCATGTTTTCGAAGCTAACTACAACAAACCACATAACACAACCTAACTTTTACAATACATAAAGTACATTAATGATCATCATTGTAACTATGTGAGCAAGTCTCATTATCTAATTATGTCATTGAGCGTTAAAGTTTGATTTCTATCGTTAATTTGACACAATCAAACACAAAAAGAGGTAGGGGAGGTGTAGAATAAAAAAACTGTATCTCTATTCTGTGGATATCTGCCATAGTTTTGCATATTCCGATTTCCCCCAGTCCAAAAAAACCCTAATTCCCTGGAGTTTGAGCATTATGTGTTTTTAGGGCTTTGTGACCCTAAATCACAGGACTGTCACTCCTTCTCCCATCTTCAGTGAACACAGAACAGGATCTGTGGGTGAGGAAGCTTATTGCACAAAGAATGTACAGTCTCTTGACCGGGGAATGAACCCTCTATAGTACACTTACATTATGAATGGGGATCAGGTCATTGTTTATTCATAACAGTTCGATTAAGGCTCCAGAGACTCTCTCCTGGTACACTATACGCACGTGTCACAGGACACCAGGTTTATACACAGGAAGGATGATTTCTTGCTGCTATAACACTTTATACTGTGTATATGGCTGTAAATTCAATGTGTTAATTTAGCATAATTATTTAACAATTAGTCATGAGCGGTTTGTAAATTATATAGTAAAATATTTTTTTATTACTTCTGAGAATCCATTATTTTTTGCAGCCCATTTGCAACTACAAGTAACAAATCACCATATATCATTTACAGACAGAAAACTATATGGAGCGCAGTCAAACTGAACACAACACAGTCGTCTTGAGCCACGATTTTAAAACTTAGAAAGTTAAAAAGTTTAATCAGTAGGCTGCACAGGTCCGTCATGCTATAAACTCCTACGGCCCTCCATCCACTAAAGTTATATGAACTACTGGTTTGGTTTATGCGCTGAGGTTATTGAGTGATATGCATTTACAGACAGACTTTCCATGTCTGAAAGCACTTGACCTGTTAATAGCAACAGGAGGAGCAGTCAGTCAGGAACAGGACTTTGCTTTTACAACACTGGGCACGTGGGACTGCCTGAGTGACAGTCGAAGACAATCTACGGGCCGTGCGAAGAAACACATCTGCTCTTTTGATCTGGTTGCTAAGCATCTTGAGTTTACATGCCTCCAGAGAGCCGCGTTTCCACAGTGGATTATGCCATGCCAGTCCAAAAAAAAAAACATAGCATAAAAAAACTCTAGAAAGAAAGTGTAACTTAGGGAAAAAAAACCACTTCAGCTTATTGATTTATTGCAGGCCAATATCGTATACTAGTGTTTAAAAGCAATCTGCTGGCACTCGAGGGGGAAAAGCAAAAAAAATAAAAATAAAACAGAGTAACGACTGTGATGGAGATTTAACAGCCATCATCACTCATACAAGTGAAAGATTACACTCACAGCAATATGCTGGCGATGCATGGAACGATGCCTGCCCGACTCCAACTCACTGTAAAGTAATATCAGTATCACTGTGTAGGCAGCGAGCTGTCACACAATGGCGGATGGACTGATGCCACGCTCTGATGGCATAGACTGAATGAGACGGTCGCATATCAGCAGAACAGGCATGTGTTCAGCGTATGCAGGCGTGCCACACAAACCATGTGGCTTTGTTCAATGGTCACCGGAGTCACAAGATGCTACTCTGACCTTTAATGGCCATAGATTAAGAAACAAGGTTGTTTTTTGTTTGGAACATAAACCCTTTTGACCTTGCTGCTTATGTGCGTAATGTGAAATGCTTTCCAAACCAGCCCCAAACCAGCTTTATTAAAAAGTGTGCTCTTCAGAAGAATTAAGATACAAATGAGCTTTATTAAACAGTGTGTCATTCCAAAAACAGAAAGAATAAAAAAGTTGGTAACCAAACAACAAAGAAGGATACAAATAAGGTAATCATTTTTGGCAAACCTATGCCTTTATAAAGACTACGCAGGCAGCTCACTTGGTTTTGGATCTGATAGCCACAGAATAAATGTCTTAAACCATGGATAAAACTCTAGTATGGCAGCAGACAAAAGTTTAGATTGAAAATCTAAACCTCCACACGGCCCATGGGGCCGTCAGGAAGCCAAAATTCAATGTACTTAAACAGCTGCCCAAAGTCTATTCAGTGATGAATGTCTGCTGTCGAGCTGCCAAGAGGGACCAACTCATTCCAAATCAATTGAACCTTGTTATTCAACAATTATGCCAGGTTTTGTGCTGCATGATGATGGAAAGAAGGTCACTGGCACACAGTATCATAAATACAGACCGGCGCTGCATATCGCTTTGTACTAGATTCCACGCTGCCCATCTTTCTCCATTTACCAGAGACATAAGTCAAACGCTTATAAGCAGAACCGCAGCCACCAGGAACTTTAGAGTAGAAAAATTTACATGAACGACAGCAACATTCCTCCAGCGCGGAAAATGAGCAACGACTGTATGGATGGATGCACTGCAGGTCCAATGCGATAGCATGGGAATTTAATTATTAAACTCATAATAGATTCATAATAAACATTCAATTTATTTGAATTTATTCACACGCCCACACCCCAGACATAATTCGATCAAATGTGATTTGGCTTTCAAAGCTCGTATTTGAAAATGACTCTGTAATTAAGAGATTAAAAAAAGATTGCAGTTAGTCACGCTGCTTAACACAAGCTTAAAATGCACAAAAAGGCTAAATGAGAGGGAGGAGAATGAACGGCGATCGGTCAGCAGCGTATCCATCAGCATTCATGGATTGACATAATCATGTCATTGCCTCGTGCCAAAGGGAAGATAAAGCTATGTCATTAAAATGTCACATGTGACGCCACGACAGAGCATTGTTACCATGGTGCTGTTCTCAAGAAGGAGAAAATGAAAGCGAGAAGAATGGAATGGGGAGGGAGAAGAATGAGACTGACAGGCACTTTGCCCCATGCCTGCAGTGACCGAACACAGCTCAGCGCAGGGGCTGATGGGTAAGCTGTCTCCCTGGCTAATGCAGCCCTCATTAGACGCATGGAGAGCTGGTGCCTTCAGGCTAAACTGCTCAGAGACTGGTGAGTAAGGACTTCTAGGACCATAGCTGGTGTTTATGGAAACCTGTCTATGACGCATACAGGAATTCCTCTTCCTCATGTTTAAATGTTTACACTATCAGTATTGCACACCAGAGCCTCTCGATTCACACATTGTACATCAAACAACAGATATGATTACATCCATCACACAAACCACAGATGTAGTGTAGCCAGTATATATGATTGTTCAAAAATACCACATAACAAGGTGGAGATGTAAAACTGATGCATTTTGAAAGACATTAATATTTGTTGATTGCAGATCTGTAATTTTTAGCTTGAATGAGTACTAAAGTTATGAACAGAGAACAAAACTTTTTAAAGAGGATTGTAAATAGCAGTGTAGTTGAGGACCATTGTGGATATTAGGCGTAACATTACAAATTGTAATTCTAGGTAAACCTCCTTACTTTATCACTGATATGAAATCTTAGATCTGATATACATAGCAATATAGTTAACTACACAACAAAAGCTGTGTAACACAATGTCTGTATGTTAATTGGTAGGAATTAATAGCAAAAGATATACTAATAATACTCATAGGATTACAACTAATAAATATTAATACACTGCTGCAAAGCCTTGCAAGCACTGTAAATAGATAGTCTTACACTATTGGATTTAGGCAGAAAGAAAAATCGACACACTTAACACAACTGAAGTCAGCTACATTCTTAACACATTGAATTAAAATATTTTTGATTATCACAATCATGAATTTGTTTAATATTAATTTCTCATGAATTTCTATCCACTGTTCTGGTTAACCTGGTTAACCACTGTTCTGGTTAACTGTCACTGCACATATTGAGCATACATATGAACATGCAAACTAAAAAATTTTTAAATTTTAGATATATAAATTTTGTATTTGTTTTAATCTTTAAAAAAATGTTTTTATTTAATTTTAGGTGTTTTAAAAAATAACATTAACATACATTATTTTTTGTTTACGGTTATTAAAATGTTATTAAAATGTGTCAAATATTTATTCTTGAGTCTTAGACCTTTCCATCAATATATAGTTGGTTATGATTAGATTAGAATTCAACTATAAAACATTAAAATAAATAGGGAAATAAATAAAAGTGTTCCTCCTAAAGACTGGTGACAGTTACCAGGATAAGTGAGGAAAACACAGCGGGACTGTGCCGCAACAGAAAGTGACAGAAAGTGTGTGTGTACAGTATGTACACATGAGTAATTTAGAAAATTACATTCAGCCTGCAGTAACATCTAGGCACATGCCAGTGGCCACACAACAGCAACTCCTGCAGGATTCACCTTCACGGCAGCTAACAGTCCCAGTGTGAGATACCTGCCAAAGCCCCATGAATAACAAATTCAAGATCCCTATAATAAATCAACATGCGATTAATGACATGAATGATGTGTCAATGACAGCTGAAACGTGAGCACGTGCACTACAGCACAATATTAAATATTGTTATCTATATATTCAAACCGACTGCTGTTGCACACTTCATTGGTCCCATAGACATAATTCAGATCTACGGTGCTATGCAACGATTTACAGATTGTATCTCATGAGCAGCATAACAGCCCGCTGTAAAACACAAAGATGGGCTATGAAAAAGAAATGTACATTCATTAACCTTCATTTGAGAGCTGCACAATAGTTCTTCAAAGCAAACCGAAGGGGGCTCTCAGGAATACTCCACTTACAGGAACGAATGAATCACGCTGTTTTCCTCGTCTCCGCGAAGCGAGGCTTCTGAATAACAAATCGGCCTTTTGCCTCCATTTAATCCTCATATCTGTATTTTCTGCCGATAAGAAAGGTGCACAAGAAAGAAGGTCATACTAAAACACAAATCAGAATTCATTTATCATGCTGTTCTTCATCTATCAAGCCCTATCTGAACCCTTAGGCCTGTTCTCAACAGGATGCTGAATGCAAAGCATCCAAGCGGTACCAGAGATCGTTTCAGGTCATGAGCAGCACTATTTGACATTATAATTGGCCACTTAAAAAAGTTTCACAGAAATATAGGATTATCTATACACATATATGTAAAGTTCTTTTTTTAATGCAAGCCAGCGGATTGAAACCTGTTTGTAAAGTAATCACATAATATGATGTTTCCTGTATTGATCCAAGTCTTCAACAAAGAGTTTTATCCTGTTATAAATGGTCTAAACTCTGCAGACTTCCTTTCTAATCATTTCTTCCTCTTTAATAATCTGCTCCTCCTACTCTGTCTGTCCACAGTTCAGGGTGCTGAGAAACATCAGACGAACTGTCTGGAAGTATTGATCAGAACGGATGATGCCGTGCCCTGGACAGACACACCATCACCAGACCTCTCTATAGTGCTCTAGTGTTTCCTTGATGCCCTAAACAAACAACTGATTGACAGCTGCAGCTTAATATGTCTAATGATGTTTCCACACTAGAGGATCTGACTTTATAGACAACCAGCACTTGTTGAAGGATACTCATCCTTTTCTAAAGCATTAGAGGCATGAAAATCAATAAAAAGTTCAATAAATTATGAAATATAACAGTAATGTAGCATTTTTAAATACATCAAGTGTCTGAGCTATACATTGTAAAACACCTGTGATAACAGTAATATATATACTGTATAAATATATATATATATATATATATAATTAATAGCTGTGTCTCTTATATAAGATCAAATTTGATTATTTAAATTCACTTTATATATAGTTATATATTTTATTGCTGTTATTATGTTTATTATGTTTACAAATTCACACAAATCAGGGTTATATTAAGTCTTAATATGACAAAGTCTATATATTAAGACAAAGTCTTAAAATGGTTAAAATCCCCATATACAAAGCTTATGTAATATTTAATTTACCCTTCTGAGACTGACAATCAAAATGTATACACCTCAAAAACGTCCTTTACGTGATCACAGAAAGCAGCATTTTAGAAAACAAAAAGTGCCATATCCTTTGTACATAGAGGAGGGTGGGATCAGAAGAGATTGATCTATTGGTCTGTGGTAATGAGAGAGGTGGGTCTCTCTGCCTCTGGTCAGTTTTCTCAAAGAAATAAACGTAGCTCAGATATCCTACTTCAAAAAGCACCTGAGGTTCCTTTCCTGATAACCATCAGTTCTTCCTTTTTCTTTTTCATTACAAATAAACCTAATGGGGCATGAAATTAAGTTCCATTGTGAATGGAGTATTTGAAAATTAAATCTGTGAGAGAACATCACCATGATGGTCTTTAGATGGACGAACCGATCTTCTGCATGCACACATTCATCCAGTAAAACACTTTTCTTTACTTAGCTGAATTTATTCTGCGGAGTGTTGCCTATAGCAGCCATGACTCGCACATTTATAAAACGTGCTATCGAGTGATGGCTGCCCTGGGCCGATTGGCACTCTCACAGCTCTATAAACACATGCGGCGCGCTGTCACTGCTTTTCAGTTATGCTGCAGCTGCACACATCCGGTCGACGGTGAGAAGAATGATGTAATCAGTATGCTGTGCACAGACTGCCACACACATCCTTATTTTTGATGCATTGCTTACAATTAGACAGTCATCTGTTTCCTCATAAGCAAACAGAACAGAACACAATGTTTATATACTATATGTGCATTACAGACAAGGTAAAATTACATCTGCATTAAATATGAGCCAAACATCAAAGTGTGCCATAGGTCCAGAGATGCCAGAGGTTCTGTCTGCTGGGATTTAGATGTAAAAGACCAACAGCAGGCCCCTAAATGGGTCTTTCAGGGCCTGAAACTGAACAGTGTGCCTAATAACATCCTTTTTAACTAAAAGTGTATTTTTTTACAAAACAGCAGCATCTTGGGGGCCTGAAAACACAAAAGTTCGAAAATAAGTTTCACAGTGCAAGTTGTTAAAAAAGATACCATTATTGTCACAACTACAAAAACATAAATTTGTAAAATCTGTGTCTTCATGTGCATGCATATTTTATCTATAGACATGCTTGAATTTTTAAAAACCAAATCAACAGTACTGAGTTTGTGCTGCTTAAGATCCTGAGTTTCTTTATTTCACCATCTTGACTGTTTGTATTTACCAATTCGGAAAATATTGCTGATGTGTGCAGACACATACTGCCTTTTTACAAAGTGACATCGCCAAGTACTGGCCTGGCATTTCTAGTTATTTTTGCAGACCTGTGTAAACAGGAATCATTTTAACAGCATCTATATGCAAAACTATTATATGCAAATTTTATATTTATATTTGACTTTTATATTATATGCAAATATTTTTCCTCATCATGTAAACATATCCTAAGACCACGTCTGTCTCTGAAGTTCATTTCCATCACTAGATCATTATTTAATAAATTACTGCCACCATGATCGAAGTTTATACAAACATCCTAAACATAAACATCTGCTTACTATCCACTTTCTGTGTGCAGTAATAGTGCACTGCTAGATATTACTACTCATTAAACATAATTTGAAAATTTAAGTGATAAGTTGAGTGTTTACCAGGAAACAATGACAATAACTTATTTAAATACAGCATGGTTGAGCACGCAAAGCTGCAATGCATTGTTGAAGAAGTGCAACTTTTCAGAGATTTCGCTCCCTATCTTTTTCATGAACTTGTACCATTCTATTCTATTCCTACTTTTGATTCTTGACACACTTCACTCGCTCAGGATAACATGTCTTTAAGTCTATCCTGTTAAGTTAAGACTGACCTGATTTCCCTGGCCACGCCAACAGGCATACATACAATCAAATATTCTGCAAGAATTCACACACTTAACCTCATTCCTATTTATACAGGTTATTATATCCGACCTGTGTGGATACAGCACAACACTGAGAGCATGAGAATAAAGCAGAGCAGATACTTGAAAAGAAAGAATACAATGATAACCTGGCACACATCTCTGAGTATATTTATGTCTACACCAAACATCTGATGCACGCCGTTGCCACTCAATGCACTTGCAACCGCAGTCTGTCTGCCTTTGATTTAAGTGCCGTTCCGCATTTACACCTAGTCAAAAGCAACGTTAACAGGTTCTTTCTGCATTGAAAAAGAAATCTGGGATTTGTCATTCCTGTCATACACTTCTTAATCCTCATCTCTCCAAGCATTCATCTCGCTCAAGTTTGTAGCTTCCTGCCTAGCCAGCCGCCAATAAACGGTGCATCCCTTCTAAGCCTTGAAAAGCTTTAAGGGGAAAAGCCTCAATCGAGGCTTTGCATTGTTTACAGGCAACAATTTCCACCCATGAGCACAATGCTTTAAGATAACCCAATCCATGCAGAAGGTTGAGCAGCGTTCACACACGGCCCACCTCTGTGACCGCACGGTCACACTTATGAACATTTACTATTATGAACATTTTCGGGCTGATATTCACAGGAAACGTCTTTCCTTGCTTCTCAAGAGCGTGTGGATACTAAAAGATGCGTGGGAAACGACACTCAACGAATAAAAGCATCCGCGGACGTTTTGTTGAACTTATTTCGAGTTCACCCACGCAGAGCGGCACGCGTTGCGAATGAGTCACTTCTCACATACTTTCATTCCTGCACTTGTTTGAACACTGAACCTATGACACAACATCTTAAACAACCTGTATCAGACAGAAATCGTATAATATAAAGATGTGGAGAGCAATTAAGGACATGTGGAGGGGTCAAAGTGATCTACTGTGGATTGGAAGTGAAACTCATAATAACCAGAGCTGTGACCTGTGTAATCAGCATTGATGAACCACAAGCTTTAACTGCTCCAGGGAGAAACCCGCCTCAATCCAGCTCTGAGTCGAGAACAGCAGGCATCCTTTAAGCTGAGCAGTTTGAAGAGGCGTGGGAAACATATTAAGAGCTCTTCATTTTAGAGCAACAGGCTGAAATGAAATGGAAATGTTCTCTTTGTACATTAACTGATGGGTCTTTTGGTGATTTAAGGAATACAGAATACTTGCTTTCTGGATAGATTAATTAAATATGTTAGAAACAAAAGTCATCCTTAGGATGTCTGTGGTGGGTAAGTGAAGAGTTAGGGAGAAGGTGAATACAGGGAAACATGGGGGGAGAATTTGATGAAATGATCATGAGATGTTTTCAAAAAAAGACACGTCTCAAATTTATAGTTAGTACATCTAAGAAAGAAAAATCACATAACACTGTTTAAACATCTCAATTACTTCTCCTAGATCTCCTAAAGCCTCGATTGAGGCTTTTTCCCATAAATCGTTTATTGGCGGCTGGCTAGGCAGGAAGCTACAAACTTGAGCGAGATTAATCTTATTAATTAACATGAAAGAAAAATTAAAACATTCTCACATTTAGAGAGTTTAAGAAAAGATCTGAACAATGTCACAAACTGAGCTCAGATTTGCAAAGTGTGCAATATAATTAGGTATTTCAATATTAACTCAAATATCTACATTTTATCAAAACCAGATCATTTTACCTATACAATATACATTCATTTTTGTATTTCTCCAAAGCAATTTTAGGAAAAAAAAGACTAAGTTAACTTAAATGAAACACAACTCTATCAAATCACCTGAGCTATGAAAGAGCAACCACTGATCAATAACATTTTCCTTTAGATAACCCTTTGCTAGACAATTAACTTCATATATTTTTATTTATAGAAATAGTGTATCATTTCTATAGGGATTTCCAAGAAAAGCTGTACTGTGGAGTACAAAATGAAAATATATTTTCACACAGAGACTGTCCTTTTATAAATGATGTTGTGATATTCAGAGAAAATAGTTTTCCTTGTGGACCAGTACACTTGTGTTGTTTTCAAGTCTCTAAATTAGAGACCAAGTCAAGCCTTATGTCATTAGCTACAGTCAAGCCTCAAGACATCTTTCCCCGGGAGACCTTCTCCCTGTGCATGCACAATGACATCTTCATAGCTCCAGGAAAGAAATACACCAAAACTCATTCTAAAGAAAATACACATCCAAATGTTAATATTTTAAATGCGTTTAACATCCTGAATAGTGGAGAAATAGGAAACATCCTTCTTGCATCCACTTTACTATGACATATAGACTTGCTTAGGGACAGACTTGATATTGTTTCCATAGCGAGAAACCCGTGTCACTGACATATCACACTGATGTCGCCTCTAGCATCTGCATCTCTAGAATCTGATCTCCCAGAATGCAGCTGAAATATTATCACTACTGCAAACACACAGCACAGATCAGAGACTGATGCATACACAAGCTTGAAAACTCTGTGAATATTCACAGTATTCGTAATAAATCTGAATAGTTTATATCCTGTTTATCAACACATTTGTCAATGGTACTAAAGCCAACTAACAGCATATTTTCTCAACAAGGCTTGTTTTGGCAAAACAGATGAGCGCAGGTGATACAGAACAAGCTGCGTTGTAATAAAGTCAATGTGTATCACTATGGAAACAGTTTTATCATCTGATGTCTGCAAAGTCTCTTTGCAGACCTTTTAGATATTTTCTTCATTTATTCTTTATTTTACATGGCTCTGTGTAACTGCACTTTGATACTTCAATCGATTCGTACTACTATCATGCTGGTAGAGCATCGCAGTCTAGAGCCTGTTGAATCATTTTTGATTAAAGGAGTAAAATGTGCATCACGTGCAGGTCTTTACCAACTTTTCAAACTAATCACTCGTTTTATTAAATGTGTTTGATTTTGAATCAAAAGTTGATTATGAGAATATGGTAAAGTGGGACACCTGTCTGTAACATTGCCTCAATATGTTAACATCTTTGTTTAAAACATGAAACAGCAGGTTTCTTGATGCATTTATCTTTATGTAGGTTGAAGTCAAACTAGGCCAAAGGTTTCTTGTGAAACTCAACAGCTTACATTGTAAATCATTATTATAAGCTTACTATTGTGAATCAGGGTAAGATAAAAGACAGTTTTACACAAAAAAAAATTATAAACAAAAAATCTATAACAAAAAGTTATTGATTGAATGGCAAAAAACCTTAAATTGCCCTAAATGTCAAGAAGGTCTACACAGTAATACCAGAAACAACCTAAACTGAAGTAATCATAATTTTTACATCATCTTTACTCAGTAATACAGACATTATTTGAGCCAATCACTTGATCTTTAAATGTCATGTGCAGGAAAACAACAGTGCTGATGCACCACAAGACCCTGCACAGTTTCAAGTTCAGAAAAGAGCAAAAGGAAAAGATGCTTTTTGATGCCAGATGGTGTAGTTATGAAATCAGGCAGCAGTGCTTAACTAGGTCATGATAACCAACTAAACCTTGACCTCTTAGTAGATGTTAGTAAATGTAACTACATGGTTCAGGGGCAAGAGTTCAGTGCGTTTGGATTTTTATTTTTTGTTATTGACCTATGTCAGTTGCCTCCTTTGGCCCTCTGTGTTTTTTCCAGACCGGCATTGGGCCTTGAGAGATGTTCCTGAGAGAAACTACTTCCTGCTGACACCATAACCAATACTGTTTCAGCAATGCAGCTGATGAGCCAAAACCTAATGAAGGTGGAATCACTCACCTTCAAAATTATTTTCAGTCTCTTTATATCTGTCTTCCTCTTTCACACACATCATTGATCCGTACAGGGCCTAATGGAGTGAGCATCCTGATATTTTTCACTTGGTTTCAAGCAACTGATCAAATGAGGAGTGATGGTCCATAGAGGGCTGGGCAGAGAGCAACATCCTGATGTTCAATGAACTGATCATCATCAGCCAAACTTCAGACACTTCTGTCTCCACAGTCACACCTGAGATCAGCAGCTTGTTTCAATACTTTGTACATGATTACCTACAGTACATTTATGCTAATTTACTTATTACACAAATACTGTTGCCCTGTAAAAAAAAATCTTGCATATAGGATTGTTTATGGCTTTAATATCTATACTAAATTCCCAATTGTTTTTAGTTTCTCATGTTTCTTCTAAAACAACTAGACAACTTTGACACATTAAAGTAAAATATAAAGCTGTAAATAAATTTAGATAGCGTTTAACATTCAGATCATCTGGTCTTAAAAGAATTTGATGTTAAATGTTTAAGCATACTGGTATTTCTGACATTTGATTGTAGATTTTGGTATCTTCTCAGCACACACTGTAACATTGTCGAGATATTTGAAACTCTAGTGAAAAGGACTTAAATTGAATATAATTTTTGCTCTCCTAACTATATCCATCTTTAATCTCATTGCTGTCAATCAGAAACAAGTGAGATTTACAGATGCAAGTGACAGTCAAGAAACAAGGTTAAACAGTAAACTAGTGACTTTTTAAAGTTGTGTACATGTTCAGATGTGTGGCCTGGCGTTGGCGTCTGTCAGCTATCTTAGGCAGTGTGGAGCTCCATACACAGGCTGATGGTAATGCAGGCAAGCTGGAATGTGGTTAATAATGCAGGAGGTGGCAGTCAGGTCTCTCACAGCACGCAATGTTAAATATTCATCCAAGGTGGGCATCCCACGCCAAAACCTTGCTTGTTGTGACGGTAATAGAAGGATCTCTGCCATGCCATGAGCTTTCAGCCAAACAAAACACTGAACTTGAATGCAAAAATGTAGCCAGACTATTTTTTGTTTATTTTCGATTCATCATTTTAATTTAGACTAACTTTAGACTAATTAAATTGCAACATTCTGCTATCAAACATTTTTGTATAATGTGGTTAATCTGTATACTTGACTGTTGTAACCATTTTCATACATAGCTGGGCGAGTTTCAGGTCCGCATTTCATATCATTCTGCTATCTGTTTCTTCTGGCATAAAGTAAAATTATTTACCATTTACCATAAATTTATCTATTAAAGGTTTCAACATTTTTAAAATTCAAATAAAAAATTAGTAACCAATTTTTTTGTTTTAGTTCTTCCAATAGTTTTGGTTATGATTTGTATTTAATTGTTGTATGATTTAATTTGTTAGCAAATTGTTTCTTTGGTTTAGTTTTCATCTCTTTTTTATTTAACAATAATAACATTTATAAACAGACTAAAGGAACCGAAACAGGTTTGTTAATAGAATAAGTTAATTAAAGTAGGGTCTTTTCTATCACAGGGGCAAGTCAAACCGATCATCTGATCGCCGCTCAGAGACTAAGGAAGAGTTAATTTCTTGCAGAAACCTATCCTGAAGCAGAATCCCAGAGGAGCTGGATAAAAGAGAACATGGCACGAGTCATTTATTGACTTTGGCTGCTAAAGGGGCTCTACTTCCTCTCTTTTACTCATTTTCAGCTTAGAGCAAAGCAAAGGTTGTTAACATCCTGGTGTTAAGCCCAAAACAACCTTTCAATGGAGGCCATCAACCTCCATCATAAAAGTACAGTTCAATTCCAGTGTGCCATTCTGAAGGGCATTTCCATGAACACAGCAAAAGCATAAAAAATGACCTCAGCTTAAAGGAGTAGTACCACTATTTCTCTGTGTATATATGTAGAAATGGCATGTCTATGTTCTATGTTATACTGTCTAACAATTAGCAATAATTACTTACCCCCCACATACATAATCAGGGCAGATTACGTCAAGTCTATAAGCATGTTAAGGCAGTTTAAATTGCTCTGACACATAATGAGGACCAATTATCATCTTATCTGGATCATACAACACACTTAAGGAAAGAAAAGAACAGATCTGAATCATCACAGAGATGATATCCATTTAAAGACAATATGCAACCTTACACTGTTAGAAATGCCAATACTACAACTGACTTCCTTAAGGGGAAAGAGAATTAACTCTGAGCTAACTCTGATAGTTTGTCTAGGCCCCAGTAGTAGTATCTTAAGGAGTTGCTAAATATATAACACCCTAAATTACTAATCGCAAACAATTTCTCAGAGATAAAATCCAAACCTAAGCCAGAGTTGTTAGCTGTGTCCAACACCTAAGGCTATTTTCCTGACACAGCACTGTCTAATGATCAAGAACAAATTTAGACGAGCTTACCAAGCGAATACCTAATGACTACAGTTTTGATTTTTTTCAGTGGAAATAGAATTAAAAAAATGGGTTGTATAAATAAATGTACTTCTTTTAACCGCTTCATTAGACACTATTGTTATTCTTTCACACAGCTGCTGGAGCACATGCACAGGATTATGGGATATCACAGAGAGACAACATCAATGTTGCCTTATAAATCAACCAGGTCATCTAAGCAGACAAGATGCTATGTTATATGCTATGCTATATTTCCTTCTGCCCTACACATTTTTGAGGTTTCAAAAAGAGCCAAGGTGCTTTAATGCTTTCACTAAAGTCGTGTGTGGCAAGAATGTACATTACAGATGGGATCATTCTGAACTTGTTTGTTTGTTAAATGAGCCATGCTCCCATTCATAATTGTATTTTTCAACATTAATTATAAATGTGTGTGTGGATGTGGAAAGGTGTGTGAGAGAGCGATGTGGAGGGAGGACACACCAGGGTGGACTGCAGGTCTGCATCTGGCGAGATGCCTCCTGTCTCCTGAGCAACCAGCCTTTAGGAGAAAACAGGTCACCAGCTCCAACACACTCAAACAATGGCAGCAGGTGGGATGTGTCATGCTCAGCACTTCAAGCATTTGGTCAAATTCAGACTAGATTTATGACACAGAAATTATAAACCAGTTGTTTAATCTATTGTGAGAGATGCTGCACCAAACTTGCATCAGCCTGAGCATTTGGTCTTGCTAAAAGAGTCATTGTTTCTCAGATTATTAAAGGCAAGAATGTGTCTTGAGAGATGACATGGATTTTTGACATGGTCTTTAAAACATCTCAATAGTTGTAACATTTATCTGGAGCAACTAGAGACATATCAGCCAGCTTTGCAAAGAAAGGGCTTTTGAATGCAAAATTATATATGAAGACTTTGATAATGAAGTGACTTAGAAGGCTCTACAAAAGCTGTGGCAGAAATCAACCATTCACATGACCATTCGCACTAGTCTAATAAAGTCATACTTTCAGCAGATCATTTTCATTAAACTAAAAAATTCTGTCATCATCAACCCACCCACATCAAAATCTTTCATTTTTTTCACAACAGTAGTTGCTCTTTTCCATGCCTTTACTTTTTCCACAGATTGCCATTCGAAGACAAGTCTCATCACATGCTAACAAAAACAGAACCACATCTAACACTTTCTAAGGTTGAAACATGAACTACCACTTTTCTTTCTTTGGTCATGTCTTATCTTGCCTGGGGGAAGTGAGTCAGAACTGTGACTTGTGCCCCCTTAAAGAAATAAGTGCATGAAGCCCCTGGCCATGCGTGTTCATATCTTCCAGCTGGTCTGCTGGATAACATCCACATACTCCCCTGACACTTACAAATCAGACCACCAAATGCAAAGCTCTGACAGACACCTAGACTATATCTCTAATATTGATGGAATTCAATCACCTTTTTATATTGTAGTTCCTCTGTGGATTTCCTGTTTGCTAGCAGTTGCTATCACAAATTACCGCTTTAAGTCGGGGTCCTGATCACTCTGTTGGGGTTTATTCTACCAAAACAACGATTTGGCTGAACATAAACCCTTAGTTTTGCATGTTTTTAGGTCCTTTCAACAGTTGTATTGCCTCTGTTTAGATTCACTGTTGCTTAAAGTGCAATTCAAGACAAGTGCAAAATAATTAAAACATCTAATTATGTGATTCATGTTTTGACATAATTCTGTAAATGCATTTCACAGAGGACCACGGCTAAAATAAAAGCAGAATGAAATGAGTACTTGAGAAATCAAGTGCAGTTTTCTGCATGCATAAGCGTGACAGTTCATCATAATATGACCCTAAGGTGTTAATCCAGGATTGTTGAAGTGTACTGGCTTTGTTGCCTTGCAGCTCAGTTATTACCATTGCATTCTCAGTGAGCTACAGTATGGCAGACAGTGTGGGTGGTAGCCTGGATGACACGGAGGTAAACCGTAAAGGCATAGCTCAGCTGTACTATTTGTTTGCATTATTCTACATAAAATCACGCTCATTGGCATAAATCTCCATGTTTAACTTAATATGATAATTCAGTCTGAGTTCATTGGCGAACTGTTGCTCGGAAAAAAGCTTACTGCATCTTTATAGAAGAGATAAGGACCTACAGCTAATACAAGCGGTTATTATCCATGTTCTGGTCACTTTCATCTCCGTTTAGCTAGATCGATTATCGATTAAAGGCTAATAAATTCTAACTCTGTTTCTCTATTAAATCAATATCAATGTGACACAGTTAGCTGAACAATTGCAAAGAAGTGCAATGTCTCCTTCATATCATTCTTGACCAAATCATAATCATCCTGAACTAGAGAAGCACAGTGCATTGAATACAGGCAGATATTATATTCATAACCCCAGTGCTAAGCAGACCCTTGCTGTGCAACTATAAATACTTCATACTTTATTCAGATTCATATGCTTAAACATACACAGCACGTAGTCAACAGGCCTCGGTTAGCTATGGCTCCACATGCACAAACAAAAACACAGATTGGCTTTTAAATTATAAGGAAATTAATTAATGATTAACAACAATTAGACATACAGTTTGAAGGAAGTAGCCTAATGCATGAAAATGTAGAAGGATTTTTGCATAAATAGGCCTAGTCACCTACGACCTATTTATTCAGTCATAAGTCTAGAAAGTCCATCTTATTTCTGTACAGCAAATTATAGCCTAAATGTTCATTTAGAAAAGCTAAAGCATGTATGAATAATAAGGGTGAATATGAAAATGTGTGACACTAGTACAAATGACAAACAAAGTGCTAGACAGAGCAGCCAAAATGACAACAACAGAACTAACTACTTACTGGGTAAAATATTCATTATGTATTGCATTATTATCTCACTAATATATATAAACATATAAACTGAAACATTCAGTGTTGTCAGCCAAACTATATATAAATAGGTTTTTAAACATGATATTCATTCAAATTAAAGATGTCCCCAATTTATTCAAAATGGAGCCTAAATTAAAAAATTGAATGTTATTTTGCATGCACATTGACAGCAATAGCAGCTGGTAATGTCTGTAACAGTAAGACCAGGTATAGTACTGTATAAAAACTGTAGCTCCATTGGGGTGAGTATGACACCAGCAATGCCAAGGTCATGGGCTTAATTCCCAGGAAATGCACTTACTCATAAAAATGTATAGCTTCAATGCATTAAAACTTAGAACACTTGGGATGCAGACACATTTCACCAGACACATTTCCTTGCAACTTACTTAGTAATAACTTTGCACTCTGCATATACGTAACTATACAACAGAAAATGAGTCAACTTGAATGATATCTATTATTGTTCAGCTAAATGAAACACAACGTTTCTGCCTGCAGGTTTATTTTCTTTAGATTAGTATGGGTATTCATTAAACATACAACAAGAAAATCAATATCTTCTCATTGCACAATCTAGTTTGTACACTTCAACTCCTACACTTTGCCTGACACATATCTTTTGTTGACTATCAAGTACTTTATCAGCAAAGGAAGCTATTTTTAAATGGCTTTGTGAGATGTCCCCAGACTGGTGACCCTTTTGCACAGTGCCACGTGCAGCGCATGTTTCGACAAAGACTCCTTTAAAAGAAGCGTGCAAGCCTCACATCTTTCATCCTACATCATGTGACACTACGGAATGACATCACAATCGAAGGACAAGAAAAACGAAAATGGAAGAAAGTGACTCACCAAATCATTCTCTTCACTTTAAAGCAAAACAATACTTAAATGAAAACACATCGAAAAATAAATGTTGGAGTGCTCAAGCATTGAGAACACTCACAGGCTTCAAATCTCTGCACAGTAGTCAGGGATTTTGGGCTGCATTGGTGTGGTTGTTGCCTCGTTTTGTGAAGTGGACTATTAGGTCATTCATTCAGCTTTTCCAATGCTGGCTGTTGATTAATACCTCTCTTTGACCAACATCCATGTGTACTATACTATTCACAGTAGAATGTACACATTACACACAATCAAGCCAGTTGTACATCAGAAGATTGACAGTGTCCTCTGATTTTATAAAGGGGTCATAAAAGGCTGATCACAAAGTATCTTTTCTAGGTAATCACAGTTTGAACTATTACATTAGACAACAGTTTTGATGGAGTATTTCCAGTACAGCAATTCAGCATCCTTTACTGTTTGGACAGCATCCAAACGCAATCCTCAGGGTCAAAGACACAGAATAAATGGAATATCACTCTACTGAACATGCTGATCAGAACTCATTCAGGCATCTGAAGACCCTGATTGGCTGATGCTGTGAAACTGAATAGGTTTCAATGATTCTGTTCATTAACGGATGTAAGTGTATAAATAAATTGACCAGCAAATAGAATACATCTCCATATGTAAGCCAATAACCTCATGAGCACAACATTCCACCAGGGAAATGTTTGCAACTATGTTTCATAAAAGCGATCAATCACTTTCTAACAGCATTTAGCATTCATTTCTTTATGAGACTTCTTCTCAATTACATTAATAATGGATTAAAATGGAACTAGTTAATGAATGCATCATATTCTCATAAGCTATTTTGTCAGTCAAACTTGATCCAAATGGGAATTGCATTGCATGACTGCAAGACTCTTTAGTAAGAGATGAAGAATTACAGTAATATTCTTAATGCAGTCATGCATTAATTCCATAGATTATAATTTGATTTCAATAGGTTAGCTTTCTAACTTAAACAACGTCTAGGCCTTAACGTGTCTACCGGTCCAAACTCAAGAACATGCTTTCCAATCCAGCACTTACTCCAAACAGAAATAACCAATACTATATCAAACGCGAAAAGCATTTGTGACCCACACCCTTCGGTCACGTTTAAACGTGCGCTGCGAAATCTCACCTCCAGATTTGTCCGAGTTGCAAGATGTGAATGACGGACTGCAACAGCCAAATACAGAGGGAACAGGACGCCGAGCGTGTCTTACTAGTCCGGGCTGCAGTAGCGCTGTTGCTGCTGTTGGTCGTGGTGTTGCTCTTGCTGGCCGTGGATGCTTGTCTTTGAGGTGTAGTCGGGTGGGCTCCGACGTCTCCGTGCGAAGCGGAGAAGCTGAGCAGCTTGCCGTCCATGTGGGAGCAGCTGGCCGCGCCGCCGCCGCCGGAGCTCTCCTCGGTGCTGAAATCATGGACGAACCATCTGAAACTGAAGACCTGCACGGAGAACGAGCCGAGCACCACGAAAAACAGCGTAAGCCCGAACCACCAGTAGTCGCGGCGGAGGTAATAGTCGACGGAAAGCCAAATATCTGTGCCCACATCAGCGAAATACACCGCCACTGCGGCGAGGATCCACAGACAGTCCCAAACCGTGTATTTCTGCTGCTCCCTGCCGAGGCGGAGACACGTCGAATTGGAGCCACAGCAACGCGACTCCCCGTTGACGAAGTCCGCCTCTCCGGTTCCACAATCCGGCTGCGATCCCGGCACGAGCCCTTGAACCGAACCCGAGTGATCCGAATTCTGCAAAGGCGTGAACGCAACATCACTCTTCTTCATCTTCAGCACCCCGTCGGATTTTGCGGCCATTATAGCAGCTCTGTCTTCTCCGCTTTCGCCTCCCTTTTCGCGTCTTCTCCTCGGCTGCTCTATTCCAGGCGAAGAGACACTGGGCTGGGCGACCTCCTCTTCCGCCAGCTACAGCGCCGCCTGCTCATAACAAAGCAACACTTCCTTTCGGCAGCGGGTACAAACCATATGCTCTCCCGTGGCTCCTACTTAAAACTATGACATCATTGCTTTGCAACTCTTCTTCGGTCGCACATCATGGTGTTCAATATCCAGCTATTGCAGCACAGCCTTGTGATAACTCCTCATTCACGGACGGCAAACGGTGACGCTCGCTATTTAAGCTGTGAAAGCTCGACGAATGCTGTAGCGTTCACAAACGTGCTGCTCTGAATTTCATCGCAAATTTAAGAGACAGTATACAGTACAACAAATATGTTTTTCCATTTATATATCAAGGTTTCATATTTACAACATTTTATAAATAAAATGAAATTGACCAAATATAAATTAACCTTTTACAAAAGCCAGTTTCTTCAAATATTGCATACGCGTTGTCGTCTCGTGCAATGGCTCAAGGTTCGAGCGGTATAGGATCAGCATCACAGAAAGCTCCTGCTCGCAGTTCGTGTATCATTGTGGCTCATTGCACATTACGCAGAAGGTCCGCCATAAACAACGCGTCGCGTCGGAGGTCCACATATCACTAAGGACGCTCCGGTGCCAGCCGGCGTATTGTGCTGGGTGGGCTAACTTGCGTCATTATTGAATTTATTGGCACCCTTGAGTACGGCGCTGTATTGTCGACACGCCCTCTGTTCCCCGGCTACACATACACAGAGTGTCTGCTTTGAAAAGAATAGCCACTGTAAGGCACACATACACACACAGAAGATGGTGGTGAGATATTTGTATTGATTCAAGTCTAACGCGGGGGGAAATTAGCATATTACACCAGAAGATGCTGCCAGGTAAGATCACATGAATCAAGGAGGCACATCGCCCACAAAAATATGTTGGGAAAGATAATGATCAAGTGTCTGACGTGCGCAGCGTTAACACTTCCATACCTTTGAGCTTAAAACGCGTCAGATGTAAAACTGAATATTCACCGATTGGATTGAAACAGATGGCGTCAAAGCGTTAACATAAGTGAGCTGTCGTCAATTGACTTCAATAATAGACTGGGACGAGAGATGCAACAGAGATGAAATCTCGCTAATGAATTTAAGTACAGATTAGTCGGCTGGACCTTTTACGATTTAAGATATCCCGCTGTGCTTATGTTTTTCTTAAAATAATAGAAGAAAAAAACACACAGTCATTAGGGAGAAGAAAAAACAGTATACAGAGTAAAAAGTAATAAGGGCAAAAAGATTAAGCATAAAATTAAGTTTCATTAAGTGACATCATTGCAAATGTTGTAGATGTACATTGGCAATAACACGGAACATAATTGTAATCTGACCATTATATTTACAGCACTATTAAGAAAATATATGTCTTTGTCACATTGCTATAATAAGATGTGCATATTCATACATGGCAAATGATGGCAAATGTACTGTCAATAATTGTCAATTGTAAACCATTTCCACAAATGAGTCATCAAAATAGTTGCAATGTTGATAGGTGCCGTATGAGTGGACAAAGTATGAAAGTATTATACTAATATGCCATATACTTATTCTGAGACCACTAGATATTTAGTCACTTAATCAGTTGACAGATAGCATACAAATCATAAAACAATATGAAAAATGTGCAGTGCTAAAGCTCAGGGTATGGAATAAATTAAGCCATCATGGCTCAGCCCCTCACCTTGAGCTCTGCTTGTATATGCCACCTGGTCAAGCTTCAGAAATGAGGCCATCTGTCATCATCAGACATAGCAGGAGTTAGCACCAGCAGCCTGTCGTCACTGCTTTAGCAAGTCCAATTTAGGCCCACTGATGAACAGACAGTTATCACCCAAACATCAGGTGTGGGTAAAGTTGGCTTGAGGTTTAATCTTGTCTGACTGAACCTCTTCATCTTAACATGTAATGACTGATTCAGGATCAGCAGTATTTAGTTTTACTGTGGGTACAGCTGCCAGCATATTTGTTCAGATTCATTGTGTTCGTTTCCACATATTATGGGCAACAGCCCAATACAATTATTTGAAAAACTATTTATAATCCCTTATTATTCATAATGTTCCTCAGGATATTATTAGAACTATCAGGATAAGCCCTGTGCATTTACAGGCCAATTGCAGATAATTACAGAGACACAGAGATCTTGCTCTAATTCCTCTGTAGTAAAACATACTATTAGTTTAATTCACTTCCCCCTCAAACCTACTGCCATTCTATGGTCATGAATTAATCAGATATCCATCCCTGCCTAAACCATCTAAGGATGATTGGCAAGTCTTAGCTAGGCTGGCTGTTGTGGTGGCATGAGTTATGAAGTCAAGAAAGGATGGATCCAACTGCAACAAAAGTTACTGAATCCAAAAAAGAAAGTAATCCACAACAACAGGGAAGGTCAGAAATTAGGAGCACTAACCATAAATACACAAACTAACTAACAAGACACAAGTGAGAACAACCAGGGCAGGAACAGGACGACAACAACAAAACTACAATGCAAAATGGTGGACATGCATACCAAACCAGCTTGACCAGTAAGATAAACCAGCAAATCGCCTGAGACCACAATTCTTAAATAACTCTAAAATAGTTTTGTTTACTCTAAAAAACTTGAAGAAATGAAAATCAGGGCTTGTCTGAGTTGGTTATTCAGAAACATCTGCTGGTCGGTGGAAATTGGCCTCCCTGTGCTACCGCAATATAATTACAGCTGTCTTCACTTATTGATCTGAACAGGCTCTTTGTCAGAAGACTGTACCCAGCTTTCCAGCCCTTCATACACTCACATCAGCCATTTAAAGATTTAATCTTAATGACATCAGCAATCCGACAGTCAAACTATCATGCAGTCTAAGCATTCTCAGATAGAGCCTATCGTTCAGCCCATAAATTAAACGTGTGTGCATTTAAAGTCTTTTCAGCATCACCTGTAACAAAGAAGGCGAGGAGATGTTTATTAACCACCAAGGGAGAGTGTTTTATTAATGAGGTTTGCTTACATTTAGCTTTTATTTCTCTTTAAATGTTGAGGGCATGACAGGGTCATGGGCTGTCATTATACAGCACAAGAAGATCATGCCACAGAGGATCAGTCGACCTAAATATATACTGACAACCCTGATTGGCTTAACTACATCAACATTATGAAAAAGAGTTCACATTTTCAGTTATAAGAAAGATCATTGTGACTGGTCTTGTGTGAAACACAAAAGGCAAACAGAACCTTGCCTTAGATACTGCAGATCTTATTGTTATTCACTATATAACAAACAATTAAAAAAGTTAAAGTAGGTTAAAAACATTGTAAATTTGTTGAAAAACTTCAGAGACTTTCAGGTTCTGGGTTTACCTTTCCTTAAGATGAAATCTACACCATTAGCCTACAGATTCAGCCTGTCTGTTGAAAATCCCACTGGCATTTCAGACAGATTTAAATGCTGCATAAAACATTATGCATTTCTATCAAATATGGCAACATTCTGTAAAAGCCTCAACTGTGACATGAATGACAGCCTGTAGTTGCTCAGCAACAGACCATAATTTCTCAGGTTTTGTGCACAAGCTTCTAGTGAGACAGCAAGCCATTGTGACAGACCCTGGAAGTGATTCTTATACAGTGAGTTGTCAAGCAGAAACTGGGCCAGTGGCCTCTGCATGCTTCATAGACAGACAAGTTAAAATACCTCCAGTCACTGTAAAGCACAGGATGACACATTAGGGCTTGTTCAGCCATCCAAATATACCCCACCATGAAAAGTAACTTGACACAACTGAATAAAATAGTCACACAGTGTAAAGAAAAAGGAGCACAACTAAATACAAATCAAATGAGCTACTCCTTACTGAATATGAAAGAAACAGTTTACAGAGACAAAATTAATCCTAAATTGATTTTACCCTAATGACATCTTGGATATATGGATATATATGTGGGCTAGACCAAGCTTCATTGAAAGTACTCTACATATTTTTATGACTGCAACAAATTTTCCTTTTGCCTGATCAACATATTCAATCATAATATCTGATCACAAACTAGTACCAATCCTTAAATCCATAAAATCTGCCTATAGCCCAACCACTGGTTTGCGTCTCATATTGGCCAAGATCAGCAGTCTGTGGGTGTGGCGTCACTATTATCTCTATATCCTAGATTTCCTCTTCTATCATTATATATGCACCACTATGCACCATCAGGGCAGGGATATGCTTTCCGACCACCGTTTTATGTAGTTTACCACAGTATATAGTTCTTTCTTCAGAAGGCTTCTCCATGCCTCACATAAATAAATAAACAAGCAAAAAAATTAAATTAAAGATGCTGAATTTATATTCAATTTATACATACATGACTCTTCTTCAAACTCAGGATACCGTTACTATCTTACAATTTAGCCAGCATCCTGGCTCGGTTTACAAGCCATTATCAAACCCTATAGCCTGTGACTCTCTCTAATGGGACTTTGTGGTCCAACTTCTCATCTCATTAAGTGATTTGTATCCACCACTGTCACTGTCACTAATGAGACTCTGTTTGCAATTGTATTGCTACTCTGTTCCTAATGGCACAGGATTCGTTTTACTGCTTGTGTTCTCAGCTACCTAAGTAATTGCTGAAATAAATGTATGTGGAAGTGCACATAAATACACACAGAAAGACGCAAAAGGCTTTGGAAAAAAGGCATCTGCCATGAGCGTAAATGTAAACAAATATATAATTACACATTTTGCTTACATTCCTATAAATAATCATGCTATAATTCAACATGCAATACCAACATATGGCATATCCATATGACAGCGATGTATGGGAGTGAGAAAGAAATGTGTGAACAAGAAAGATGATGAAGAACTCTATAAGCACCTCTCTTGCTCAATGCTGCTATTTCAGTTATTATTTGACTGTATCGATCTGTCACATGTACTGTTTTTTTTATAGAAAGTGGATGGAAATACTCTCTGGTTGTTAGCCGTTGTGTTTGTTTATGGATACTGTGCAAACAGATGTGGATTCCTATATACAGTGAAGCCAAAGTGTGTGACACTAGTAAAAACACTAGCTTCTATTTTTCAATTAATAGATATTTTGTCATTACAAATTATTTTATTAATATTTCTCACTAATTTTACAACCTACACTAGAACTACTTTTTAACTTTTATTTACTTACTGTGTGATTACTCAATCTTGAATCCCATATTTTCAGTGTGGGAGAGCACATGTACAGTACATGCGCATGTGGAGGCCCTGTCATGCTGACGTATTTACTCCCAGCAATGTGGACGATGGTGCGGTGACCCACAGCCAGTGCACCAGGGGAAATATGTCAACCCACAACTGGGCACTGGGGACTGTACAATTCATTAACTCAGCCTTAATTGCCATGGCATTTCAAAATGAAACGTCGTCATTGGCAGCTAAATACAGCGAGCGAGGAGAAGCGTTGGCATGATTGAAACAGAATTTTCTTGTACAGCATGTGTGCAAATGACATTTGTTAGAGAGCTATTTAAGACACTATATTTAAACCTTGTCATGGGTGAACAGCCACTGTAATGGGAATGATAATTTGACTCAAACTCAGCAGCTTAATTTACTGGAAAACAATTTGTCATCGTGCCGCATACCATCAGGCGCCTGTGATAATCACAGAACTCGTAATCATCTTTAAAATCCATATTGCACACGTCTGTATTTTTAAGGCACAGAAAGAGGCCAGCAGTCGAGTTAGGATTCACCATCTTTGGGTTGCATGGTCCTAATGCCCGCAGATCAGATAAAAACCAGGGAGAAAAATTGGGACCTCCAGTAGGGAAAATAGGAACTCACTGCTCTGGTTATTAACTGAGTGGTTTTAACACATGTATATCTGGAGAAATGGCGTCTCATGCCAAGCTCCCCTGCAGCGAGAGTTAGAGAGAGTGAGGAAAAAGGACAGACACGGCTGGATGATCATACCTCAAGGGAGTCTGTGCTGGAGTTCATGTGGGCCAACAGGGGAAGACAGCCTGGCCTTGATGCACTTCCTGGAGCTCCTGATTACTGGAGACAATTATGCATCATTTCAGACTCTTGCAAACTGGTTGCACTCCCGCTGTTCTGAAAATTCAAATTCAAAGCGTGTGCGTCACAGTGATTAAAGACCGAGTAACAGATATTGATGATCACTACAGGATTTCATAATGACAAAGAGAGATATCTAATAAAACTCTAATTCACACATTTTATTGTAAATAAAGTAAACAAAACATCAAATGCACAAATCAAATGGATCATCTTACACGTGCAAGAATTTGCTTGAAAGTTTAAAAGGACATGAGATTTATTTTGAGTGAAATATTCCTTTAAGAAGTGAAAAAATATGCTTTGCAAATGGAGTGTGACAACAGAAGCTGTCCTTTTCATTAGCGGCACCTTCCCAGTGCCCAAAGCATCATTTCACCTCTTGTCTTCACCTTTCTTCGCTTTACCTCTCTCTCTAGCACTTAATAATCCTGAGGAATATCTGCAACTTTTAAATACTGCAAAGCTCCAAAACAGACACAAGACACAAAGAATGTTTTCATTTTAATTTGACTGCTGGTGCCAATTTATTTTGATACAGTTGGTTGATCAGCATTCCACCACTACATTTGCTTTGCACTGCTATCTGGTTACACAAGATAATGTAAAGGTTTTCAAAGAAGGGGTTTACAGCACATGTGATGCAGTTGTTAAAATGTTTTCTTCTGCTGCCATTCAGTTGGGTGATCTGACCTCACTACATCTGGTTACACAAGATAATGAAGGTCCTTGAGTCTGCTCCAAAGGGGCTGGGTGTGTTAACCCCCAAGGAGTTTACCTGTTAACCAAGTATGTATGCACAGATACTACAATAAACACCATTAGTGAGGTGAGAAATACTGTATAGGAGAACTTTGCTGGCCAGGTTTTACATGAACATGTTCTGGTCAAGTAATTTTACACCTTTAAAATAAATCAGAATATTTTTTTAAATGACTGACATTAGATGAAGACCCCATTATATCAGTGCTGTAAGAAAATAGCTATACAATAATAATGGTTAGAAGAGCAAACACAACACAACGATAATCACCTAGTGTATCTTTAAAAGGTGTTGCAAACATTTTTTGACATATTTATCCAAAACAGATGTCCTGAGAAATTACACTTGTCTCTATGACAAGGCAAAACTATATGCATGAATTAATTAAGCAAATAAAAACTCAGAAATACTTTCTCACCTGTCACTTTCTGTCATATTTGGGTTTGTCGACTTTTCAGGTTTTGTTCAGAAAGATGACAGTTAATATTTCTAAAATGGTTGCATTTTAAATAGAGTCTTTTAATAAATCATCCTCAGATCTGTATGGCTGCCACGCTTGCATCATTGTATCTGTGATTCTCCTGGCCTTATTTGTGGCTCTATCCAGATTAGAAAACTAAAAAAAGAAAGAAGGCCTGAACATATCAGAATGATGCCAGTGATGTATAACCTATTTCCTTGGGCCTATTTTCTTGTCCCATCTGTGCACTCTAAGCATGCCACACATTGGATTTACTAAGAGAAATCCTTAAAGTCAATGTTAAATAACCTTTTTTAACTTTGTGATGTGCTGTATTTTCAAGTAAAACAAAAAGCCAATGATATTTCCAATGATATAAGTAAAAAAAAACATTTACTTTAAGTAACATCCACCAAGGAATTGTGCAAAATAATGTAAATTTTAACTTTTATGCAAACTTAAATTAATATATATACATATATTATTATTTTTCAAACTTATAATAAGCATAAACTGTGCTTACATTTTTAAAGATAAATCATTATATAAAGCTGCCTGCAGAATACAGCAGTTCACCTCTGGGTATTAGATTTGTGAAAACACTCCCCTCGAAACAAACCCATCTGGGCCATAGGTGGATTTCTAGCTCATTCTTTTTCACCCTCCTTTACTACAGACCAGTGCTCATCTATCCCATATACCCCAGATACACAGGTCTCCCCACCAGAGAGGCCATCTGTCAAAACAAGTTAGAAGTCACATCACAGCTTGCCACAACTGTCGTAATCGTGGAAGAAAAGCCACTGAGATTGTGCTTATTCAGGCTAAATCCGTACAGCCTCAGACACTGACGTTAGAATTACTTTTATTACTTGGTAATGTCTTGTCATTATTATTTTAATACTTAACTTGGTCATGAAGACTCACTGCAAAGCTACAACACCCCAAATAAAGCAAATGATGGATTAAGTGCTACCAATGTACACCTTGCTTGTTTGCTGTGGTCTCATTCAGATAATTACCTGCAGAACATGGAATATGTCAGTCAGTCTGCCCTCTGCTCCTCATGGGGTTTCTGTTGTCACGATTTCCCAGCATGCATTTCACCTGTCACTGTGTTGTGCTGTCATTATAATTCTTCTGGACCGAGCCAATAAATATGCTGAACAACAGGGCAGAACGATTCTAAAACACACCAATTAGGATTTGTTTTCAGATTTTTTCTATTGATTATCAATAGAGAACTTCTCATTCTTAAAGATGTGTATTTCCATTCTGTTTATCTTACCTTGTCATGCAGCAAACAGAGTTTGTTCTTATTTGGCTGATACTGTACATCCCAAAAGGAATCACAATATGCGACAGTTGACCACTAAGTGTGCTTCTGTAAAACACTACATCAGTATACCTAAGCAAAGTATTGTAGTATAATACGACACTATTTTCTGAAGGTGAAGCAACATAATCCATTTTCTAATCCATCCAATCTAAATTTTAATCTATCAGCATCATTACACATTAATAGATGTAATACTCATGACCAACAAAATATCATTGATCTACTCATATTGTATGTGCCTATTTCTTTAAAAAAGGCCCATGTTCTTCCAGAATCATGGTGTCAAAAATAAAATTCATAAATTCAGAAATATCTGGCAGTACAAATGTCCTCAGACCAAAAATAGCAGCTGATCAGTGGTTTCCCTGACTACAGCCTCACTGTAAATGGCTTTAAGACAGAGAGATGAGCAAAAATGTGTTTTTAAGGGCTTTGATCTCACATACAACCTTGACACAACTGGATAAAATAGAAATAAACGATCTGTCTTATAGACTGTGATTGAGCGGCGTAAACCTGCCTGACGATTTTCTCAGTTTGGCTTTTTAACAAAACTTGCCTATTTTGGTATCTTACTCAAACAAACTGTATAATGACTTCATAAATAATGTTTAATAATCCCACATATATTTATATACACCCACATTGAAAAAAATATGCAATTATTACATTTTGATTGTACTTTTAATTTGACACCCAATCAATCAATCTTCAGATTTAGTTTTAGGTTTAATTTAACTAACTTCAGCTGTTAATGTATTTGGATAATGAAAACTACTGCCTAAGGCAAAAATCATTAAAAAGGTTCACTCTTAAAACCCATTTAAAACAGTGCTGTTTTATGATTCTTCTGTCTGCTTAATAATGTATATTACTTGTTTATATGCAATCACAGAGAGTGGTTTAATTGTATCTGTCACACTTTTCTCTTTGTTTTTCAAAACAACAAGCTGTAGTATAATGGGAATTCAACTAAAAATGACCCGTTTTTGATTAAAATCAAAATATAGAGCACAACATTGTGATTACAAAAACCTCACTATACATCTGATTAAATAATACAACAGTGTGTGAATTGTGCAAATGCGTGCAATCACATTATATTTAAAAGACGGAAGCACTGTGTGACATTCCATAGCTCAGATAATAAAGCTACAGACATGCACAGAAAACAGAGAAAAAGAAAGAAAAAGATGTCTTCACTTCTTGCGAGGGACCTTGTCACCCAAAGGCACGTCATCCATTAGTTTCTGCAGATGACAGGTAAAGAATAAATTGATAGCTAAACAAATGTAAGAGGTTAAAGCATATGGATTAAAAAGTCAGGATTTGCACACCTTTAGCAGTCTTGCAAAGTACGTCCTATCGTCTTCTCCCTCCACCCGAGTAACATCCACATTGTATCTGTTGCAGGCCACTTGCAGCTCATCATGACAGAAGAGGGTGGCGGGGTCAATAGAATGCCCATTAATGAGGCTAACCAGATATTCTCGATAATGTTTTCTGAAACAAAGAAGAAAAAAATAAACTATGTAAACTAAGTATGTTTGTACTTGGAATATTAAGAAAGAGAGAGAGAGAGAAAGAAAGAGAGCGAGAGAACGAAGGAAGGAAGGAAGGAAGGAAAATCAGAGTACTCCAAGTACGGAAGTACAGAGACTTTCATTTGTGCCATTTTTAAACTTTAATAAATACATAATCTTTGGGTTGTTGCAATATGTTCTATTGTATTATTTGCAAATGAAAAAAAATAATTAGCCCCACAACAATTGCATTCTGGTGCTAAGGATACCAAGATTGAGTTGAGGAGATTTTGAGAGTACATGAAACAACCAACAAGGTAACTCACTCGCAGAGGCCCGCCTGGCCCGGCTGAGTCTGAGCTCCACACGCAGAGTCAGTCTGCCGCGGCCCTTCATCCTTCTGCTCGATCACTCCACACACACCTGCCACACACAAATAAAAACATAGCAAGAATGGTGTTTAAGGGAAAGCTGAGTTTTTAAAAAGGATATTTTCAGAAAGAAGTGGGACAGAGTGTGAAATAAAGCTGTAAGGAGTAGGTGTATATGTGTGTGTTTGAGAGCGATTTCACAGTACAAATATAGCTGCAGTCTGAGAGGCAGTAATTGGATGGCAGTTTTAGTCTGAACACAGTGCTCCGCTTTATGTTGTCCGGCTTTTAGACTTTCATAACAGTAAAAGCAATTTCGTTCCACTGGACAGTTGAGATAAAGGGTTAGATTGAAAGTTAACTAGACTTTAAGACAGAGACAGACAAATTAGATAAAGAGACAGACAAAAACACAGACAAACAGATTAGAAGGCATTGGACAAGATTAGGACAGACTGAACTACAGTCAGAACGTACTAAACAAATGATGCTTTAATAAACTCAATTAATAAAGACATACCAGTCTGTGCTCCTGGAGCAGTGTCAGTGTTGTACTGCACCCCCATTTTCTACGAGAAAACAAAATGACAATATGGTGTTCAAACAAGTATCGAAAATGATACAAAAAGTTGCGTCACAAACCAATCCTTGCGTTGCGTGTAAGGATGTGTGGGATGGAATTCGTGCGCCAGTTTTTAAGTGTCACATCGTGTTTTGGTGAGACTTTGTATGTGTGCTAGCAATGCAGCAATACAGCTAGTCCACAGTTCAATACAATATTCGTTTTTTAACCTTGGTTTTTCGGTTCGGTTCTGATGGCTCGGCCCATCAGAGTCAGTGTTTTTTGTTATTTTATGTTTAGGTGACAGCAACAGTAAGAGGTTAAGGAGAAAAAAATATTATTTCTTATTGCAATACTATTACTTTATTTAACTTCAAGCAAAAAAATTTTGTGTATTATATAACAATATGTATTCAGAGAGTCAGAGAGAGAGAGAGAGAGAGAGAGAGAGAGAGAATTACAGAGCAAAATAAACACACAAAAATTATTTAAACGCAAAACCGAAAAACCGCAATTCACAAGCGTGTATTGAACCCTGAATGCCGTACCAAGCGGTTCGATATTATATTGAGAATTGTGGTATCCCTAATGTGTGCATTGCAGTTTCATATTGAGGATGAAAATGTCTTTATGATGTAGGGAAAATCTGACATTTCTTTGCCGTTACATTTTTCTCTTCCTACAATTTATATAGCTCAAACAAAATAAAATGTCTACATCAAAATTCCAAAGGGTGTCTGTGAAGGTTAGGTTTAGGGTTACGGTTTTAGAAATATCATTAGCTCTATATTAAATAAGAGTCAATAGTAAATCTCTGTAATGACAGGAATTATAAGGTGCCTGTATGTGTGCGTGTACCTGCAGTAAGGCCTGAAGTCTGGCAGGCTCCCAGTCTCTGAGGTAGAAGAGGCAGTCTCTGGGGTGATGGGCATGCAGACCTGACACTTTACATTGGTTCACTGCACATTTCTGCCAGAGAATGATGGAAAGAGAGGGAGAGAAATGGGATGAAGAGGAAAGAGAGAAGAAGCAGTTCATGAGAAATCCTGATCACGTATGACTCCATATAACACGCACACAGATCTACAAATAGACACAAACAATCCTAAAACATCAGCGGAGCATTGAGATGAGAGGGACTCACTGTGTGAAAAGGGTTGTTGCATCCACTGCAGAACTGATACCTGCACTGAGAACAGCTGAAGTGCATACAGCCGCCTCTGGCCAGAGCGTACTGAAACCTACAGCTAGGACAAGCTGGAAGACAACATAATAACATCATCAGACAAAACAATAGAAAAAAAAAGACGGACTGACAGACCTATAGATACACAGACAGATATTAAGAAAGGAAATACAGAAAGAGAAATAGACTAAAAAAGACAGAGAAACTGACAGAAAGATAATATAGCGTTAGTTCACAGAAAAAAGATTTGCTGTCAACAGTTATAATGTTGTAAATAATGTTCAGTTTCTCGCACAGACCAATCGATTCTCTTTATAAGATGCCAATATAAGACGGCAGAAGCATTTTATAAATCACCAAGGACCACCGTTTGAGCTAAACATCTTCTTTACAGTTTTACTGAAAAAAACAACGTCACCTACATCTCGGATGGCCTAAGGGCCAGTTAATTAATAGCAAATGGTTAATTTCTTAACCATCCTTATTTAAACCTCAGGTCACACTTTGAGTCTTCCCACAATATCAAGAATCAATCAGAATAAATATATCTGCAAGGGAGAAATACTCATCATTATTATTTCATTTTGTTTTCCTGCACTACTGGACCAATCAAAACACACACACACAAAAAATGTAATCAAACCCTCCAAACAGACTGAAGAAGCAATGTTTACCATGTTAATTCGTCTCTGGTAGTCAGAGTGGGCTGAGGGGTAAAGGACTATGATATTTAGTTTATATTTAGTATATTTGATATTTAGTATGATATTTAGTATGATTTTTAGTTTCTCTGGCTTAAGAGAGCATTAGCACAGGTCCAAGAGGCTCCTAAAGTAGATCAAAAAGAAACTCACTGATCCCATTGTCACGCAGGTATCCGGCCAAGCCCTGCCTCTGGTACTCCGGGTCATTCTGTCGCTTCCACTGCTGGAACTGCTCACACGAGAGACCCTTGTGCTGGTCCTCCCACTGCAGAGAGACACACGTTTATCTCCTATTAAGAATGACCGATATACATTGGTGTTTGTTTAATTTGTATGTTTATCCGTTTTTCCTTAATTCAATTTAAAAACCAGGCCACATAGTTAATTATTGGACATTTTGCAACAGTAAAATTAGTTAAACAGTAAAATGTATAAACTTTTCTCAAATGTTACCGGCTTTTTGCACTGAGCACAGAAGCTTTTCCTGCACTGCAGACAGGTGACCTTGAGCTGATCACCATCATAGATGAAGCCGTACGAGCACTGTGAGAGAGAAAGGCAAACAAAAATGCAAAAACTGTTGGTGTCAAATAGGACAAGAGTGGGGTAACATGTCCATGGGTAAGCTGAATTGTCTCAATCTAACAAACTGTGCACAATTTTTGTAACGTCATGTATTTGGAGAGATCCCATCATGTACAGCAGCCTTTTTCTTCATTATCAAAACAATGCATTGCGAAAGCAGAAATGAACATGTTGGCACAATTATATTTTTGAACAAACAGTGAGAAAGTGCACAGAAGTGCAGGGAGGAAATGTCACTTACATGGCTACACCACAAGAACTTCGGGTCCTTGATGAGAGCCTGCTCAGTCAGCTTCTTGTGAAAGAGCTCGTACACATCCAATTCAAGACAATCCCTAAGCTGTGCAGTCCAACACAAACAAGAACAGATGCCGAGATCATTTCAGACACCACTGGCACACCTTGAGGCATAATCATATGATGTTTATTATTGTTTATTTGGCAATATTTTAATACCTGTATGTCCAGAGTAGAGAAGTAGCTGTTGAGGTGCTCGGGATCATTGATGTCAGGCTCTGTGCAGGCGGGACACACCATGTCTCGGATGTGCTTGTCCCTCACAGCTATAGTGAAATGCTGCTTGAAACATGCACAGCACACCGAGCACTGACACGATGTCAGGGACTGCATCTGAAACACAAAACACAGACGAACAGAAATATTATTATTATTTGGCTGAAAGGTTTGAGCCAGAAAAAATAAATTGTCAGAAACACATCTTACTTTGTGTTAAAGAAACCCAAATATGAAAATTCTCCCAGAATTTACTCTCCTAACGATATATAACTCAAAATATTAACTGTTTTCCTTACAATCATGTTGTTTCGTTTAACCCTCTGCAGTGTATGGATTACTTTTATGATGGATGGATGAACTTTTTGGAGTTTCACAAACTTTGGCACAATTCAAGGCATAACACAAAACTAGGATATCATTTCTTATTCCTGATTGTTTTGGCAGATGAAAGTAAATCATATACAGCTGGAATGGCATGAGGGTCAGTAAATAATTGTCCATAAATATCGCTTCATTGTCTTCAAGTGGCTTTGGATAAAAGCGTCAGCTAAATGCCTAAATGTATGAATGTCAGCTAAATGCCTAAATGTAATAATCGTCTTTCTTTCAGTGAACTATTCTTTTAAAGTGGCTATAGGATCTAATTTTCCATAATTTTCCTAATTTTCAACCATCATCCAAAAAAGTGCATTCTTGTGGGATGTGGGGTTTAGTACCTTGCTTTGAGGAAAGACGCACAGGCAGATGGGACATTCTTTGTTCAGCACACGGCGTATGAACTCTCTATCATGTGACTCACGCACAGCCTGCACCACATCCTCCAGTGTGTATGTGGCATCAGGGTCCCGCAGCAAAGACAGAGCCAGCTCACAGCGCCCCCAACTGGGCAGGCCATATACTGCCAGCAATCTACGGCAAACATGCTGAACACAGACAAAGTTGAAATTCAGGCCTTAAAATCAGTGAAATCAGTGAATTTCTGGAAGTGGTCATGAATGTATTCTTTAATAAATTACCCCACTGAACTGAAAGTCACAATTTAAAAATCACTTGTTTCTCATGAATAAACATTTCAAATCAGTTAAAAAAACTGATACAGGAGTTAAACATAACTTGTGCAACTGCTGCTAAGAAAGCAACACATTATTTTTAGCTGCTTTAAAGTAAAAGGACAGTCACCTGGTTATCAGGATGGTTGATGTCGATAGGGGGCTCTGGTTCATCGCTCCATATGCGCTGATGGAATGGCTCCAGTAATGGGCGCTGCAGCAAGATAAGAGCCCCTCTCACATCCCCTCCGCTCTGCTGCAAGGCTTCTTCACAGCGGGCCACATCATTAAAGCCCAAAAAGCCTAGCTCTTTTACCTAACCAACACAAACATTTGCTTGCTTTGTCTCTGTTCACATAAGTTCACATACAATCAAATATAAATGTAATTCAAAGATTTAATCCCCTTTTACTACTTTTATACTCAATAATAGAAACTTTAGTATGATAAGGAGTCTGTACAAGCCAAAATCATTTTGATATGTATTGTGATTTGATTTTTTGTTTTCTGTTTTCTAACCTACACATTTGCACATTTGGTTGGTTTTGGTAAGCTTGTTAAAAATTATTACCCAAACATTACCCATTTTTAAAAGTGTGCCTTTAGAGTCTGAATGTATTTGATCTAATGCCAAGTTAAGATAGAACAAGTATCAAGTATATTGATAGTGTTAAAAATAAGAGAAATTCAATATTCTATTTCATGTAAGAATTGTAGGTTTTCGGCCACTGTGTCTAGTATTGTTTATTTTATTTCACAGATTTACAATAAAATGTTTATAATCAGTTATAATAGCCTCTTACTATAAAAGCTCATGCCTTGATAAACCAAAAGGGCCATTTTATGTAAACATTTCATGTTACTGTTTTAGTTAACACATCAAGATCTAGTAATATTAACAACTAATGCAACAGATATAATATTAAAAGAATAACAATAAGTGAAAATTACGATTTGATGCTTAAAAGTCTATAAGGAACTCACTTTAAATTTGCGGTCTCTGATAGATTGTCTGACAGCCTTTTCGTTATCGCCCCCTGCTGCCAGCCAGGCCTGTTTGGCTTCTGCTTTAGACAGCCACACACCACTGCTTATTTGTCCATCCTGACCCTCATTTGACAAAGCATTGGGTTCTTGGTGGCAGGATGCAGCCAACACACAGATCTCATCGAGCACATGAGGAAGTTCTGTCTTCAGCCAGTCATACGGCGTTACGTTACTGTTCCCCGATACACGCATGCTTGTGTAAACCTCCTCTGGGCTCAACCCTTTCTTCTCTCCCTCCTGAGGAAAGAAGCTTTTAATAATCGGGTCCGTCCAGATCACAGCAACTATAGAAGATATCCAACTTACCCGAATCAACTGAATAAGTTTAAGCCCCTCCTCTTTCATTAGTTTTTGTCTTTTCAAATCAGGGTCCTCAGTTGGCATGACTTTGGGTGTGGCTAAAACAGGTGTGATTGTCTTCACAGGTGAGAGTGGGAGGGGTTTAGAGGGAGATGGGGTGGGGTCAGACTTTGAAAGGTCACACATTTCACAGATGGGTGAAGGTGTGTGGTTGACATATGTACAGAACTGGCAAACCCACTGAAAGAGAAAATAAAAGAAAGCAAAACAACAATTAAAAACTATTAACAAATGGATGTTTATCACAAAGTGTTTAATATTTGTCCCACTAGTGATACCAGACGGGTAGAATAAGCTGGACATAAAAACTTTGGTTGGGTTTGCAGCAAGATTACTTTTTGTCTAAACAATGCATGGGGAAGTATAAAACTTGTTTGAGAAAAGTAATACTGTGCAATGTTGTTTCAATGGATCAAAAATGATCCATGTGACCTTTAAAATCCAGAGCAGTAGTAATAATGTATCATGATCGAAATGTACAGAAGCAATAATCTAATCTGTAAAACAATACAAAAAATAGCTGTAAGCCTTTAAAAACATTTTGTGCATATGAAACACTGTAAGATGCACCTGACTGTCCATTAGTCCTGTAGCAGAGGGAGTCGGCCGGGAGGGTGCGACAGGAGGCCGGGTGGCCAGACGAGGGCGCTCGCACACCTCACACAGAATACTGCTGCCTGCGTTCACCACTGTGCAGCTTTTACACTGCCACTCTGATTGAGAAAGACAACAACTGAGAAAGGCAAAGCATCACAATGTGACTAAACGATGAATGCACGATGAATTTATGTCAAGTTTGTCTATACTTAATCACTAAAAAACTTTTTTTTTTTTTTCAATTTATGTATGCTAAACAAATTGACATCCAGCATAACCAGTATAGAAACTATGACAAAAGCAACATTTCTTTTTTAACTGGAAATATTTGTAATGTACAGACCAGATATTGTAGTGAGCTGTGATGGTTCCTCCTGTACAGAGGAGACAGCAGAGGACAGACGGGGTCGGTCACAGGTTTCACACAAAACCTGCTGCATTGTATTTACTGTAGTGCAGTGTGAACATTGCCATGTAGACAAAGAAGAGCTAAAGAAACAAAAGACATATCAGAGAAAGACGATACACAATTGTTAAAAAAGATAAACATTTTCCTTCAAACTTTAAGGCTAACAGTGCTAACCTGAGCCTTTTGGTGGGTTTGGAGGAAGTCACAGGAATCCTAACATGTGTAGATCGTCCTGAATGGGAATGGTACAGCTTGTCACATTCTGTGCACAGCCGCTGAGTACAGGTTGGACAGTGAGCAGAGACTGGAAATAGCCCACATATGCTGCAGTTGTCTGTAACAAAATTGAAAATTAATTAAATGGAAACAGAAGAAAAGCCTAACACAGGTTTTCTCAACTCTAGTCCTCCCAGAATGCCCCTCCTCCCACAATGTTTTATGTGGCTCCCTATATAAAACACCTGATTCTCATTAGCTGGTTAGTGTGTTAAATAGGAAAACGTCTCAAACATTTTGGAAGGGGGCCCTGAGAAGCTAAAAACATCCTGGCCTACCAGAATGGACATCCACAATCAAAAAGTTCACCCAAAACTAAAAATTGTTATCATTTACTCATCCTTGTGGCTTAAACTCATATGACCTTCCTATGCTAAATATAAATATACACTGATGCACTTCAGTTATACAGACTGATGTTGTAAAATATCGAAGTGACAGTAGAGGTTAGCAATTGATCACAAAACATTTATTATTGGGTGAAATATCCCAAAGACATTAAGGGAAAAGCAATGTTGTTTAAAATACAGTGATGGCTGGGTAAGTGTGTTCTCACCTGTTTGTTTAGAGGGCACTATAGATGAGAGAGGGAGGGCAGGGCTCAATGGAGATTTGGACTGTGAAGGTGTAGATGCAGGGGAGGGGCTTTGCTTGTCCCATGGTTTCTCACTAGGAGAGAATGCAACGGCATCTGTCCCAATTCCTTCTTCATCCTGCATGGATTTTATATGACAATAAGTAGTTTAACTGTTACAGTGTATAATTTTGAGACGACCTGGAATATTTGTATTTTATATAAATCATATTTAATACTGCAGACTACATGAAAATGACTTAACATTTTTGTGAGCCACATTTGTATTATGTATATCATGCAGTAAATTGTTTACACAGATGTACCAAATCTCATTGCAAAATATGAATACTTATGGTAACAGGAATAGCAGCAATACCTGCAAAGTAAGGGAGGGGATAAGTCTTTCAAAGAACTCTGGATGAGGATGGGCACCCTACAGGACAGAAACAGGCTCTATATGAGATGGACAGTTCATTAAACCATAAACCTATTGAATGCTTATACTTCACTGCCTCAAACCTTAATTAGTAGGTCCAGCTCCATTCGGAGACACATGACCTCAAGAGTCACCGATGCCACCTTCCCAACATCTGGCTCAAGAACATCATCATGAAAGCTCAACCCGTCATGCTGCTGATGTGTGTATCCGTACAGGTTGAGTACGGCCCTGCCACCCTGAAAGACGATGATTGAAAAATGAGGTATGAGGTTTCAGATGTTTGTATAGCTCAGTGTGACTGACACGTGACACACACCTGAATAGAATCTACTGTGGTCCTAAAGACAGGGTTGTTGTACTTTACAGTACGCCAGTACTTTGGCCTGTTGGGGTTGGTAAGATTAGAGCCATACTTCTCCAAGATGTTCAGAGCTGTGGAAAGTTTTAGCAGGGAACCGATCGTCTGAAAAAAGAGATATTAATATGTAACAAAACTGCATGAACAAGCATAAATTTCGAGAAAAACAACATGCTGGGTAAAAATAAACTAGAGAGGAAATGTATATGCATGCTTAGTAGCAGAAATAAATGATAAACTTGAGATATGAACCCATGGTGAAAGAACAAATTCTTCTTAAGGCACATGACAGATTACCCTTATGTAAGTCATTCATTTAGCAAAAAGAAGCCCATACATTATCTTGATATGGTCCTTTTGTGCAAATGACTTCCAACACTGCCTCATTAACAAACAGAAAGAAAACAGCGACACTGAACACAGGTTGCAAAAGTCAAACGTTTGCAACCTGTTGTTTCCTGTAGTTCAATCATAAACTTTTTTTTGCTTAAGAAAATTACTCATTAAACCTGCTCTCACCTCCTTACGGTTGCTTCCACTGCTGTTTTCCATCAGCATGCTTTCAGCAGCAATGTAGCGATATTTACCGGAGGGAGGAAAGGGGATGTTGGCCATGGCAACCACTCCTGTCCTGATCTCCTGAGCAGAGCCTGGAGATGATAAACTACTCTCTGCATTCACTCTCACATCCTCCAGCTGATCACTGAGAGAGGCCATAGCTGAAAGTGAAAGTGATTTAAAGTTTAGAAACACAGGGCCTCTATTATCTGCAACCAAAACTGCAGTAAACAAACTTTGACACTGTGTAACTTAAGTCTAGTTTGGTCTGTAGTTACATTTTAGTGGTATTATACAAGGCTGTTTACTGATTTACTCGTGTTTGAATTATAAATAGAGACACGTTGTATTGTTCGTTCACTTACACAGTAAACCAAACAGAATCACCTTACTGCGTACGTATTTTATTTAACAAACATATATAGTTGCCACATAATTTAAATACGCCAGATTGATGTTTTCACGCTACAACAGCTAATAGTGAGCTAGCCACCTGAAGTGGAAAGTGAAACCATAACAACTCACACCTAAGCTAGTTAACAACCTCTAAATTAAGCTTCATTTCTAAACAAACGTATGCACTACAGTCGTAGTTATTTGTCTATTCTGCACATTTTAGCAATTTGACGTGTACAACAAACAAAAACATATTGCTGCTGGTTCAACGCGTCTACTGTTGACTACTCGGAAGCTAACAAGCTAATGCTGAGGAAATATGGAGGAAACGTCACCAAAAACTCGTTAGTGTTAATATAGAACAAAAATCTAGATATTCATCTGTTAATATGGGTCGGTAAGCCTGACATTATGAAGCATTTTAGCAGCTGTCGATGAATATTTGACCACTTACCGTGTGTTTACCGTTAGAACAGCTATGAGCTCTCATTCACGTACACACACAAAACCGAAACCTACTGTAGAACTGATATCAACGCACAGAGGCGCTGTGAGTAGCACACAAACTGCATTTCACACAAATACAGTACATTACCATTCAAACGTTTGGACTCGATTGTTGTTTCTCATGATCCTGAAAATCTTTTAATCTTAAGCTGTATATTTCAATGTTTTAAATTACTTTTGTAGGCAAACATATAATTGTGCCAACATATTATTTTCTCAACTTTTGACTGGTATTGTAAATGGTATGAAAGAATAAACGTAGATATATATGAGCAGAAAAAAAACATCATGTTTAATTTTTATTAACAAGCAAAGGACGATGTGAGGAATTAAGGCGTCTTTTTACAAAATCACTAAACCTAAAGTCTAAACCCCTTAAGAACCTTCTGATCAGATTTCAGAAGGTATCAGATACGTTCGACTTTATGTGCCTGCAACAAAGTATCGCGAGAGTGATTAGAACGCATACAGAGCCGACAGCTCTCGTGGTACTGTGATGTCATTCTCAGATCGGTCTGCGCAGCCCTGCACGAAGTAGAACACACCTATATGTTTAGATTGGGCACACCTGTTGTCATCCATTGATTGCATTAATGTGGCTCTCTGGAAACGGATATGACACATATAAATCTAAAGTGCAAAGCTTTACCGGTAGAGTTAGTTGCTCTCGCTTTATGCACAATTAAGTCCACTTTGTCACTTTCACATCTAAGGTTAGTAATTTTAGAGATATGAAATACAGTTATAGCAAGACTGCCATGCTCTGTGTGGCTTGCAGTTGTTTGATAATGTGTGCTTGAATTACTCTATCATAGTGTTTATCTTTTCTAGTATTGCGGTGTTTTGTATCCTGTGCTGTCTTTCTTTATCTCCTCACAAAAAATGGAAGGTAAATAAACATGTTTTTATTTTCTTATTCAATGATTTGCCTGTTAATTTGTGCAGAGTACTAAATCAATTCTTATGTTTTAGGAATAAATAACACTTCACAATCAATGGGAGTTGGGCAACCTCACCATCCGGTAAACCACACCAGACCATTTTTCTATGTCCAACCACCATCTCAGCCTTATTTCATGTATCAGTGGCCCATGAGTCCATATGGACATTATGGCTTTCCAGGGCCAGGTGAGTTCACTGTCTATAGTTTTGCTTATTCTTCAATTTTCTAGGTGTTTTAGTTAATTTTTTTCTCTTCCTCTGCAGCTTTGCACTTTAGCCGTCCTTACATGGCCCCTTATCAGTATATGCAATATCCTGGGTATGTGGTTCCACATGCACCCATGCAGCCAATGGATTACAGAAGAATCAGCCCCCACTTTCCCTCAGTTGCGTCCTATGACTTGCGAGTCCGACACCACTTTCAGCACCCGAGTATGCAGCGGGAAACTGCTTGTTCTGAAGTCCAAACTGATCCGAGTGATTCAGTCAACAAACTGATCGACCAAATTGAGGGTCTCAAGGTCCGTGAACAAAACGCGAGTGACAAGGGAGCTATCGCTGTGGTCTCCTCAACTCCTGATGTGATTCAGGGAGAGAAGCTGACCTCTTTAAATGAAGAGTCCAGGTTGGAACTTGCTTCTCAAGAAGGCAAAGAGGAACAGATTAATCAAGTCAGGCCCACAACCTACAGTGACTCTGCATATGATGCTGAGTCTAGCCAGGGTAGACTGGATGAATGTGTGTTGTCAGATGTGCTGCCTCTTGATAGTTCCTCTGTACATGAGGAAGAGGAAATTGAGGAAGATGACCATCAACAAAGTGTTCCAGATGAAATGTCCTGCCAGAGTGAGATGTCTGCAACCAACGCCACTGGCAATGTGTTTTGTAGTGGCGTAAAGAATGTAGCAGGTTCAACAGAGAGCCATGAACTAGCCATGAGAGCCATCTCACCTAATTTGCAAGGTGACATGGCTGCTGATTTTGAGCAGGTACAGACTACTACTTCTGACGTTGCTGCAGCTGCAGAACCTTTAATAAATCTATCTGAAGATTTTGACCTGCCATATCAAATTCTTCGCCTACCCTGCAACAAGACAACAACTGGCCTCAGTCTTGAACGAGAGATTGACCCACTTGTGTACTTTGATTCTCCTTCTACTTTGTTGCCTCCACAAAACTACTTGTCCTCCATTGGTGGTGCCTATTCTTATAGCTACTACCCCCAGGTGGCCCAAGAGAGACAGAGTGTTCTGAGTCCATCCATAGATGAGCTCTCCTCCAGAGATGAAATGTTTTCCACTGACGTTGAGGATCTTGACCTTGTTCCTGGACATGTGTACGTGGGTGGAGGCAAACTAGCTGAAGCCAGCGAGGTGCCTGTTCGCTCCCGAAAAGAGCTCCTGAGTGCAGAGAAGTCTTGCTTCGTCTGCCAAAAAACATGTGTCTGCTGTGGCTCGAGTTTGCAGGAAATGCCAGAACACTGCAGCCGTCCTGAGCGGGACCTCACTAATGAAGTGTCTGATCAAGATTGCGAGTATGGCATTGAAGGAGAGGTGCGGAGTAATTGTGAGTCCCCAAGGGTGTCCAAGAGGAAGTGTTGCAGCAGGCATGCACTGCCCTCATGTGGTCATCACTGTGCCAAGCATAGGCACAGGAAGCTGATATGTGAGAGCCAGGAAAGCTGTGAGCTACGTGAGCAGGCCCGGGTACATCCCAAAGGGGAATGCTGTGAGGAGTATGGCCCTCTTGCTAAAGCAGATAAGAGAACTCAAAAGGGGGCCTTGTGCAGGCCTTGTATTGGTAAGGTCTTAAATCTGTATGTTACTTTTCTGTTATTACATCTTGTTTAACTTTTGATGTTCTTTTTTTTTTTTTTTTTTTTTAAAGAACATCAATGGCGAGAGGGTGTTGTGTCTGACCAGGAGAACTGGGCAAGTTGTGGTGCCAAGCCAAGGTCCTGGAGGCAAGTTAGTGGTCTCCAAGATCAAGGTAGGATTTTTACTGTAGTGTATCTGAAATTCTTGAGGTTATTCTGTGCAAATGTCAAGTATGCTTTGTCTCTACAATATTTTTTGGCCTTTATGACTTGAAGGGAGAACACCACTAAGAAGGCCATCTTGTAAGACTTACCTCCAGCAGAGGCCAAGAAGTGAATATGATGACTGTGAAGAGACAGAATTTACCTACTGCCAGAGGGGCAGAGGTAAGGTTTTTATTAATTATTTACCATGCATTTGAGACTTTCATCTTGTTTCATTTGTGTAATGTCCCATCAGGTGCTATGAAGAAAAGAGGCACAAGATACTAAACCATTATGCACTGCTGTAATACTTAAATGTATTACCCAAAACTTGTGTAAAATGCACTTCACTATGAAATGTACACATGGACACTGTTCTTTACTGTATGTAACTGAAAATGTATGACAGTGATGTACACCTTGCTGCATTGCCAATGCTCAAGTTAATTGAATGCAGTGCATTCATCTTAATCTGGATTTATGCTGCTCGCATTGGACCATTCCTTAACTAATGTTTGTATGACCATTTCTGATGGGGCTTGATTTAGGAGATCTTGCCCAAGTTATTGTAGCTCTTTCATGACATCATGAGAACTCTAAATATTGCTATGGTCAAGAACTGGTCCAATGAGACCAGTTTCAAATATTGGGCATTGGAAATGCAGCTGGTTAAGGGGTGACGCAATCTAAAAAAAAAAAAGGGAAGCTAAAAAATAAAGTGGACAATTTGGCAGTTTGGCCACTCTTAGTCCAGATGTGTCTTTTGTTTTTATTACCATGCCATTTTTATACATTGCAGTGTAATGTTGCTACATGTAGCTGTACAGTGTTGCTGTGTCATTAAAGTATCTGCATTGCACTTCATCTGTGTCTGGAAAGTGTTTGTGCCTTTTGTTCCCTTCTCACTTCAGATGGTGCACTGTTTGGCGTCATTGTCCACATGTTTTTAATTTAAAAGAGCTGGATGATTAGTGGGGAACTTGTCATGATTCCAGTTTCTCAGTTGGTGGTGAACCTAAAATGGATCAGTCTTCACTGTACCTACAGAAAATTCACAATTTTGTTTTTTGTTTACATTTCTTTAGTGTTATTGTACAACAGAGAATGTGATCATAGACTGCATGCATACAACATTCCTCACACCCATCTTGAAATTCAATATTCTTACGAAAACAGTTTTTTATAAAAGTTATCGTTTACTGTTTCTGTCGTTGTTCTAAGATGTCTAAAGGGAATGAATGTACAGTATCTATAGGGACAAACTTTACATTTAAATTTCATGGCATCTTGAAATTCATTATCTGGTTTAATATAAAGCCCATTAGACTAGGACAAATAAACTGGTGAACAAGATGAACAATGCCAAAAATACAAGGTTTTGCCTCACTAACACTCATTATGCATGCCAATAAACAAATCGTTTTCTGAGATTATAATTATTCTTTGTTTACTGTGGTTACATTGACATAAATCTTTGACACATTGCTTATCTCATCTGATAATCTCTTTATTTTATAGCAAAAAATCCCCTTCTTGACATAAACACGCAGACCTGTTTTTACATGCGTTTATGTGAGGGCGTGGCAATCAGGTTTGACGGCTTTCCTATTGGCTGTCTCGTTGTCAGCGGTCGCTGCTTATTGGCTGCGCTGTGGGAGTAGCAGGCGAGGTTTACAGTACAGTCTTTGAAGCAGACAGGGGGAGTGAAGTATGAGATGAGGCTGCTTTGCACGCGATATCCCTTTGACATCGCACAGATGAAAGAAAGCGTCTCGGTCTGCAAGAAGGTGAGTTGTTTTTTAATTATCATTGAAGGGAAGTGTCGGAATCCTCTCCTGTTTCCTGTGTCTTGAAGTTTAGACTGACGTGCATACGATCCTCTTTCATGTGATTTACAGTTTACAACAAACTAAATACGTGTGTGCTCCGGAATGTTATATTGACGCACGCTTTCATTTCAAATGTTGTGAAGTGTGCATGACGTGAAGTATGTTAACTTTATGTCTGGCATGAGCACATTGCAGTTGTGAAAACGCCCTTATAGGAAAGTAATACACACATTTCGTTATCAGTCCAAGATAAGTTATTATGTAATATATCATAAGTGATAGCGTCTAAAGCTTTTTTATTATTTTATTGCAACGAAAAGAGCGTGCATTCATAACAGCAGGGTTATCTTTAGCGGCTATGTGTGTCTGTTCCGGTTGTTTTGAACTTTTGTTATGATTGTCACACCACATTGCACGCGTTTCAGAACGTGGTGTGCTGCAAAACCAAACAGGATTTTTTTGGTTATCACGGGGACTTTTTGCGCCTATGATGCTCTAAATGCTGATTGGCAGCACAATATGATTTAAGGCACAGCCAGTGACAAGAACAGTAGTCTAAATATGCTTTTCTCTGAAAACTTGTCTTGATAATGCCCATGCATGCCACAATCTGCAAACTATTTGGGTTATCCTTTAAAAAACAACCTTTGCCTTACAGAGATATTTTTATATCGCCTTCAGTTTTAACTCTGTGTTGATATCTAAGGCTGTTTTCAAAGCTCTTTGACTTCACTGTGTCCTTGGGTCTTGATTAGTAAAATCCTTTGATATGATCTTACATTATCTTGTCTTGGTGCTTTCCTATCAGATGCTTGTTGATCTACTCAGCATTCAGTGCCCTTTTCCCTCTACATGTGGTTTCTTATTAACACAAGTGTGTGATGATATTCAAAGCAGATGTTGAAGATGAAGTTGTACTTTAATCAGTGCAAGGTTTCTGTTAATCTGACACCTGTTCTGTGCAGACTAAAATCTGATTCTTACAGCTGTATGACTAAGTATTGTGTGTTTGTTTGTTTGTTTTATAAGAAAACCACCAATGAAGATCTGTCAGATTTTAGGTTGCTGTGCGCAGCTTGCTGAATCCATTATGTTTTGTCCTGGGACGTTGCAGATTTCTGCATTGTTTACATAGGTTAATGTAGGAGGTGCATAGCCCACATACAAACGTCCCACTGGCATCCTTTGTTGCATTAAAAAAGGTATCAAAAAGTAAAGGCCAAGGGCATGCATGAATACCTCCCAGAGCTACACCCTCCCCACCTGCTCAAGTAAACGCATTGCCCTTGAGAATGGCACACAGCCTTAGTTTTTAAATGACATTTTTCATTTTCCCCCTTTTCTTTCCCCTCTTTCTGACAAATCCCCTGATTCAGCTGCATCCGTCAGGCTGATGGTCCATCACAGTGTGCAGCTGACAGTTTGTTACAGCACCTGCTTGTTTCATTGTCTCACTTCTCCACACATCGGACTGAATAGTGACCCTGAGATGTTTATATTTCTTTAAAGCTGAGATTGAAAAGACTAGCTTGACGTATTGATAATGTCGTACAAGATGCATTTGGAGTACCAGTCCCATTATAATTGCATGTCCTGTACCCGGTTCTCTATTGTTTCTCATTTATAGTGAAAAAAGAGTATTGTAGGTCCAGTTTAGGAAAAGACAGCAGGTGAAAGACAGCTTGCTCAGCAGTAAGGGTGAGATTGATGTACGTTCAAAAGTGAGAAATCCAAGGACATATTGTCAAGGTTACACCTATAAAGAGATTTCATGTGATTTAGTAAATTTGCCCAAAGGACCTTTAATAGATTGGCACATTTTCTCCCCTGTGTGCTGTACCAGAATTGCTAAAGGAAATTATACAGTGTGAAACTGAGCTAGAATAGGTTGTGTCCTAACATGCCAGCAGAAAGCACTTGAATGTTCCGTTGGATTTAAAATATGCAGTACTGAAATGTTAGATTTTGGACACAATTTTTATTTTTGCTGATCATTTGATGATCATAAATGTTATCATAAATGGTAAATGTATTGATATCTGTACATTCCTTTATGGGATTGCTATTATGTGTTTAGATTAAAAGAAAAATCTTTTTGCGTCTCCTTTACTAGATAATGTGCACATAATAATAAAAAACCCTCAGGGGTGTCCGTCCATTCATGTCACAATTGCAGGCTTAATTGCATTATTAATTATTTTTCCTCTCATGGGATGAAAGGCCAATTACTCACACGGCACTACTCATAAACTTAAAAGAAAAGAGCGCAATACATTAAAGGGATAGCTCATCCAATAATGAAAACTCTGTCATCGTTTACTCAACCTCATGTCATTCTAAACCTGGATGGGTTTTTTTTTCTTCGATAGAACATCAAAGGAGAAGTTTAGCACATTGTCTGAGCTGCTCTCTTTCATTCAATAAAAGTGGTTGGGGACCAAATGCCAGAAAAGACAAAAAGCACCATATGTGTGCCATTTCATTCTCAACTGTGAAACACAAAAGTCATTTGGGTTTTAAAGACATATGTTTATGCTGATTAGTACAGGATGACAGAATTTACATTTTTAGATAAACTGTTTCTTTAACTGTGCAGCAACTTGGCAAGCATTTATACTATTTAAATAGGTTTAATAAGTGTCTGTTTATGCTGAGAAGTTGGACACAAGTCATTTAATTTCAACATGTCAAATAGTCACTTGACAAGTGGTAAATCTTAGCTTATGGTGATTTTGTGGCACTGGCACATTTCCTTTTGCTTTGAATATTGCTCTCTTAGTGCCAAGCATTAAGCCAACCAATTAAAATGCAGATCAGCTGTACAGTACCTGAAGGAAACCGATGCCCCCATCAATTTTTAAAAATATTTTTAGGCTCTAAATTTGTTAAGGTCAGAAGGAAGCGTGAGTGCTGGAGGAGCTTTTGGACCATCATTCACTGGTCAGCGTCATGCATGATAATAGTCATGTGTCATGCAGGTTTTAGAGATTTTGCCTACAGGCTCGACTAAACTAGGTCACATTTTGCTGTTGCTTGTAAGAGGAATCCGTTCATCCAATGAAAACTTTGCACCCATGTTGTGTGTGTACATAAATAACCACTGAAAGTGGAGTATGCTGCCCATTGAGAAGAACAACATTTCATGGCAATAAAACAAACAACCCTGATTTCAGGGTAATGTTGATAACAGATTCAAGTTCAAATACAGTATTATTACAATACATTTTTTGACAAGGTGCCTTTCCAAAGCTAAAGGACACTTTATGTTGCTACTGTAGACGTTATAATGAATATCAAAACTATATGAGCAAATAAAAGTATTATATAACTGAAAGATCAACGTCAAAACAGAGAAAAGAGCAAAACAACACAAAAGCGCAGAAAAGACAAAGATCAGCAGTCAGGGGAGGAGAAGTGTTGCAATAACAGATGAGTTTTAAGCTGAGATTTAAGTCAGAAATGACATTTTTAGGACACACAGCTAAATGTCTCTTTCTTTATTGTTCATTCATGCAGTTTCCTTTATTTTACAGAGTGAATTCATCATTAAATAAGGCAGGATTGCCTTTTTGTCAAACTGTACCCGTCAAGTGACCTGAACAGCTGCACAGATCTGTGTAAAATTCATGGTAAGAAGAATCACTCAGTCAAGCACTTAAATAATATCACATCCCGAGAGTATCATGGGTAATTAACGAATACAAGCAATATATAATATAATAGAAATAAATTAATGTCTAGAGAATTAATCATGAATAATAAACAACACAGCAAATATAAGAGCGCTGAGTTTTTTGCTTATTCTTTAATTGGCTTCCCTGTGTGCTCTCAGGGTGACTGTGGACAGTCTTAATCCCTGCTGATTTGTTTACTTATCCCAAACGCCCGGATCCGAGCGGAGCCTGACGAGAGTTTAGATGCAGCCCACAGCTAGCGCATAATAAATTAACCCCATCTGCCTGCTTGTGTATGTGCCAGAAGTTTTACTCTGGATTAAACGCTTGACAGACTGTTGTGATGAAACATCCTTGTCTTGGTTCCACAGGCAAAGCCAGACATGGATTAAAGTCCTGACAGCCAATAAAGGTCCAGTGGTCAAAAGAAAAGTGGCAATACAGATTTACAAGGATACTGACATTCAACAATCCAGGTGTCTTTGTGAATGCCGTAAGATAACCAGGATTTTATGTGTAACAGCCACGTTTTGAGAATGATGGAGACCTTGTCCCAGAGCTCCAAGCTGGAGTGCCAAATCTGTTTCAACTACTTTAGCCAGCGGCACCGTCCCAAACTGCTGCACTGCCAGCATACGTGCTGCTCCGTGTGTCTGAGCCAGATGAGGCTCAGTCAGAGAGAGATCCGCTGCCCGTGGTGCCGGTGTGTGACACAGCTCCCCAGCGGCCTATCTGTCTCCCATCTCCCCGACGACCCGGAAGTGCTTTCCATCATCAGTCTGTCACACTCCTCAGAGCACACTCCAATTTTCATACACTTACCCAACAGCGGCTGCTACCTGCTTCCCGTTCCTCTGGACACTGATGGGGCGCTGATCCCCAGAGAGCCGGCGTGCCGCTTTGCCCCTAAAAGTGCTGGTGTCTCCGATGGGCAGAGCCTGGTGCTGGGGCAGGACCAGGGAGAGGATTTGATTGGGGAAGAGGTGGCTGTTAAGACTACCACATGGACGGGAGTTTGCACTGTGCTTCTTGTGGCATTCATCTTAATTTTTTTGCTGGGTATTGTGTTGCACAACATGTCATGCGTCTCCAAACGATTTACCATTATTTCCTGCGGATGAGACGGAACGGACCAGCACACACTGCTTTGCGAGATGTCTTGTTGTTGTGATTATGGACATCATACAGCCTATATGACAGGATATGAGAAAATAGAGGGATTAAAGAAAACATAAGCGGAAGAAAAGGGAACAATCTATGCAGATCTAATGGTATTACAGATGTCAGATGAAAGCTTTGTTTTCTAAATGTTTTACTTGGAGATTTCGTTCAATTAAAGTGCAAAAAGTCATTAATGAATCTAGCAGTACTGACCTAATGTATTTGCATGTCTTGTAAGTATCTAAAGGGAAAATATGTTTGAGAAGTATTGACCTCTAAACACTTTAAATCATGTATTCTTGACAGTATGTGTTTTGGTTGGTGACCGAACAGTTAAATCCACATATATTAATGTGTAGTTTCACTGCCTTGAATAATGCTAATTACAGTATGTACCTAAATGTTGTTTTTTTTAAGATTTGTAATGTACAGCTTGACCATTTTAAGTGAGTAATTTGTTCTGTACCAAATCAGTTTTTTACTTGTGGATTTTGCATTTGTTTTAATAAAGTAATGATAATGTGTCTCAGGTAGATTTGGTTACATGACAGAAATTGTTTTCTTTGTCCACTTTATTAGTACAGTGCTTATTTTAAATTAAAGCTAGATAAATTGAAATGGATTGTTGTTATTAGTCTTTACCCTGGTGCTGTGACCTTGAGTTTATGTGTTGAATATTTGAAAACCTTGATTTTGCTCAAATGCTCAATAATCAGCTTAGTTTAATTATTACAAACTAATAGTCTTTTCTGATTTTAGTTCTTTTTCCGATTTTCATAATGACTATATAAAGTAAAAACAGTGAGCATAAAGTTGGAGAATTGGATAAAAGAGATTGCAGGGGAAAATGTTCTGGATGTCCTGTGCTTAACCTAATTTGACCATTTTGTTCTTGAAACGTGACATTCTTTAGACAACACTGACAAAGAGGTCACACAGCCAGGACATTTTATTGGCAAGCGCTTAATGAAATGTTATCACATCCATGTGCCTGAAACATTATTAATGATGTTATCAGTGATGATTTTGATCAGGAATAGATAGCTCTCACTATCAATGGAATGCTTTAAAGCTGCTGAAGGCATACATTCATTGCAGCATACAAATTTTAAATGTGGTCTTAGTTTGAGAAGTTATTAATTCCATCCAATTAAAATTTTTTCTTGCCCAGCTGGTGTAAAACATTTTCGGAGCTATACCTTATTTCTACATTGATGTTCATGTCTGTCTGCAGTAGTAGCAGTCATCTTTACAAGACACTTGTTACGAGGTGCTATCAATGTTGTTAAAAACATATCTCACCTTTTTATTAATTGAGGGCAGCACAAAAAAAAAAATTTGCTGTAAAAAGCAACCCACAAAACCATAAAGCACTCACACATGCGAGTACACATATTCAGAGCTCTTTCCATGACCAGAAAAATGACAGAGGAGCACACCTCATTTAACTCGGCTCGGATCTGTCTACATGCTACACAGAAGTGCAGACATTTGCTGAAATCATGCAGAAGTGCCAGGCTGCACTGTATATGATCGATGGTGTTGTCCGAATGCTGGAGCACGTGTTGTTTTCTCCTCTAGTAAATCACCTATCCAATGGGGGCTTTAACAGGCCATTAACACAAAATCCATCTTCACACTCGGTCACAAATCTTGTCATGCTCAGTACAAAGATATTTGTATCTGTTTGTGAAATTTATGTTTGAGAAAACGGACAAAAATTATAAAGTGGGGCGAAAAAAGTAGAAAAAAGTCTTCTCTGTTCTGGACATTGTGTCTAGTAATACGTCATTTGTGTGCCGATGACCTGATAACCTAGTTGTACTTTGGTAACCAACCTAAGTTTTAAAAGACCTTCATGCTATATAATTTTATTTCTGCCTTATTTTAGTTAGAACAGCAGGTGGTATACAACTAAATAGTCTTATCTTTCATAAAATCTTCCTAGGACAAACAGGCAAATATGAAGGACCAACAATCTGTGAATAAATTCATGCATTATAACAGCCAAAATATGTTTAAGCACCTCAGCTGAAATTAAATCAAAATTGTTTGTTAATATAGTAATATTTATTAACTTTAGTGTATATATACTGTATTTATATAATAAACATTTAAATTAAATTTTTATTTTTATGACATCCTTAAATATATGAATCATCTACAGTGTTTAAGTAAAATAAAAAACTTGAATATGAACAAGTTAAAACCAAAAGTCACCAGCAGAAGGCGCTAGAAGATCACGGTCTGAAGACCAGTCTAATTCTAACTTTCTCTTCAAAACACACTGGATTTAAACAAGCTAATTCACAGCTGGTGCAATGATATTATGATATTATACAATATATATATATTCCTAAATCTTATTTATATTTCTGTTTACTGATTTACCAGTGAAGATCATAGACTACTGTACTGATCATAGATCTACCTTGACAAAGAATAAATTATTCATATTGTTTTATAAAAAAATTAATTGATCTTTATCACAAAGTATAATAACTGACCTAAGAGGCATAAATATAGATATGCCATATTTTAAAAGAAAGTAATCTTTTGCCAGTTTTAAAGTTCACAGCCTAGTCGAACAATTTCTTCTAATAGGAAGTCTACATCCTCCCTCTGTGTTGCTGGGTTGGAAAAAACACAGCGGAAGAAATTCCCTTTTTCTCCAAGAGGCTGGTAGCCAATCATTGTGAATCCTTCTTCCATCATCTTTGCCTTGATTTTTGGAGCCACCTGTAAGAGTTCATAAGGTTCGATTGAGATGCTACAGAAGATAATAGGGAGAGCTCTCTAAATCTAATATCATAATGGTTACCATATGAAGACTCAATTTTTAAACTTACCATGTGAAGTTCTCTGTCTCGCTCTGGACCAGGAGGCATGTCTTGCACTCGTTTTGGGAGATACCAAAAGCAGACATTGCTGTGTTCGGGCTAAAATACAAGAAGTTAAGTATTGAACATGCGATTTTCACATTTAAAGGTAAGAAAAGAAACACCATACTCACTTTTCCTGTAAAGACAAGCTTAAAATCTGTTCTCCTCTTTAGATTGTAGTAAAGATACTCAGCGTTTTCCAAGCAGTGGTTGATCTGTGCTTCAAAACCTTCAGACCCCTAAAACAATTCAGTAAAGCAGATAAGTCTGATTGCATTATTAATTGATTTATTTGTATATTTTTCTGTTGCAGTTGCTGTGAAATATTTACATTTCAGTTCAACCTTTTCAAACAATCTATCTCTTCACTTAACAAAAGGAAATTGCATTTGTCAGTTTTCTTATTTACCTGATGATGGCTTGATACACATTTCATTTGAATTCATTTTAAAGCAATCAGACACTACCTTCGCCTTCCACATGAGCCATAATTTGAAGACGTCCACATGTCTTCCACACTGAATGCTTTTGTCCCCGGTGTCAAAGGACATGTCATAGTGCTTGTCAGGTTGGAAGAGATACTCGGCACACAACTGATTGCATTCCTGTAGGAGGCCCTGAGAATAACACAAGGCTAGTATGTGCTGTGAATACATTACGAATGAAAACATGTATCCTAGCTGCAGCTTAGCTCACCTTCCTCTTAACTAGAATAGCCGAGCACTGCAGCGGGACGCCCATCATTTTGTGTGGATTCCAGGTCACGGAATCCGCTCTGGTTGAAAGCACAGCGGAAGCAAGATGATGTTAGATGTTGAAATAAATTGACCAATTTAAAGTACACTTTAAAAATAAAAAGTAGGCATTTGAAAGGCAGGTGAAACAGGAGGTGGAATCCATTAGACTGAAAATGTGATCGCTGTGATGAGAGTGAGGCGGTAATTACAGGTTCTGACCAGCCATTGGTACACAACAAATGAAAGTTTTGAGGTTGGTTGAGTGACTTGTTTTAATACTCTCTCACAGAGCAAATGTCACTTCTATACACTCCTAGAGACAAAAATTGCAGAGAAATTATCCTGCAGAACAGCAGTAACATAATGGCAGACTGCACTTTGTGTTGATTAAATGAAAATAAAAGAGAAAGATGACAGAAGAGCATCTGAAGAATTGACTGCTGGCATTTAAAATAGATAAAGCAGATCATGTTCCTGTTAAGATGGTGAAAAACAGGTAGCTCTGATACTTCAAAATGAAGTGGGGATTATTGCTTCAGAGCAAAGGTTTTCTTTTAGTTTAACACGTTTCTGAGTAATGAAATCTTGGACAGTTTTGGTAAACAGCACCTGTTTTTAGAAAGCTGGACTGTTTTAAATTGATCACAGCTGCTTATAATGAGGGCAGTTTATGAATTTACAAATGCCCAGCAACTCATGCCCAGTATTGTCGTTTCCACAGATCATTGATATCTTCTAGCAAATTGCCTTATAGAAAGGTTCACATGAAAATAAAAATTCTTTTATCATTTCCTCATCCTCATGTCACTCCAAACTTGTATAACTTTCTTTCTTCTGCATAACACGAAAGAAGACATTTAAAAGAATGTTGGTAACCAAACAACAATGACCCCCATTGTATGAATACAAAACCACAGAGACATTTCTCAAATTATCTCAACAGTCAATAACAGGTTTTTAATGACATTGTTGATTCTTGTGTGAGCAATCCCTGGACCAATCAAATGTCAGATTTTAGTTACCTTTCAATTCCTTGCATTTTTCCACGATGCTTGCTGGATAAGAGCAAGCCGCCACCCCACGCAGCCTATGAATGAGGTCAGAGCATTTAGGCACTGTATAACTGTTACTATAATAATAGTTGTAAACAATAAGATAAATATGTATTACATCCACATGCATCCATAGGCCATGCAGCTCACATATGTCTGCTATTTCATTCAGAGGGTCAAAGGCCATAGACGGTGGATCCTGCAGTTGCATTGACGTAGAATGGGACCAGACCCTACAGATATCAAACAAACTGCTTTGTAATTCCGATGTATGATTACACTTTTGTTGGTTGTTTTATAATATGTCCCCAAAACTCCACCCTCCCAAAACATGCATGCACCACAGACACGCCTGGGAACATATTTGTTAAGTGCTGTCACATGATATTTACACTTATGTATTTGGCAGACACTTTTATTTAACACTATACAGTGCAATCAAGCTGTACATACTTTTTAACATTTCCTGATAATCCAACCGTTCTATTGCCATGCTCTACCAACTACATCAATGCTTTCAGTTTTATCTATAAAAAACTTTTGCATGCATTTTCATAAAAAATCCCTTATTTCACCCTTCACCATGTTATTTAGTTTTGACTAACCTTAGACTTTACTGCAACAATGCTAGAGTTCAGCTCTGATGGGATCATTTTCCCCCTTGCAAAGAGACATTATTCTTAGCCGTGGTACGCCAGACACAATTCAGATTCTGAACTTACCATTCTGTCCACTCATCTCACCTTTCATCACATTTCACCACAATGACGTTTTCAGAGCCAATACCGAGGACCGCTGCAGACTTCTTGATAGAATAATGACTCTAATAAGAAAAGCGATTGTTAAACATGCACAGGCAATCATCTGGCAAACATCTAACATGGTCTGACCTTTTGCTTTACCATAATAAAACATTAAATATTCAAGTTAACTGCAGTTTATCAGGACTTTCTCAAATGCTGCTGTGACACGTAACGTCTGACCTCCCAATCAGTGGGTCAGGAGGTAATAACCGATATGTGTCGTGCTATGTGTCTGATTAAGTAAGTGGATCTGACACAGCACGCCCGCTGAGAGAGAAGAAAACCGTAATGAGATCATGTACGTGCGCGGAGGTGAACAGTGCCAGGCGAGGTATGGCGCACATCCCATGGGTCTTCACTGCAGGGAAGTGATAAAACCTGGCTAACAGCACACTGTACAGATTGGACGTGGTTCCTCCTACAGAAAAAGTCATTAGCTATCTAATAAAGTACTAATAAATTTCTGTTTTTTTTCTTGTTTTCAAAAACAATTTTTACCTGGGCAAAAGATGCCATCCCCATCCTTCTCAGGCCATCCAATAATTTTATGCATTTTTCTTAGAACGACCTCCTCCATAAGTATAAAAACAGGGGCTATTTCGAAAGTAAACCTGTAACGGACCAAACTTGATTAACTGTACATACAGTATGAAGAAGTTACACTTCTGCTTATAACAATCGGATATGAACTCGAAGAGATGCAAATCATACATGTTTGTGTTTGCTGTGGACGTCAGCCATTCTCCTGCAAGGCCGATGATGTCAAGTCCAGTTGACAGCTGATTAAAAAATCTTGGATGACCTGGAAGCAAAGGACATAAATGAAGGCGTAAACCAGTGTTGCCCAAAGTTCCTTAGAAAAGAATTTTTTCTAAAAGACATTTTTATTTTGCTTTCTGTATTGTGAAACTGTAAAGGGAACAGGTTGCCAAGGCTATTACCATGCATGTGCTGGGCATAATCTACTGTATCTCTCAGATTGAGCAGTTTAAACTATATATTCAGACAGATATCAAAAGCAATGGCCTAATGTCAACAATACCTCTTTAAAAATATGATCAAATTATTATTTATAATTATTTGTTTTGATTATTTGTTGAGTTCCTTGGCAAGATTTGCCAAGGGGCATTTTTGTGCATTTCTGAATGTCAGCCTAGCAGTAATGTCATGTTTGAAAACTGCAGATTGGCAGGTTGTTTTGCATCATTTTCATGCCTTTCACATTATTTGTAGGCTCATAGAAATATGATATACCTGGAGTGGGTGTGTGTTGGTGTAGGCCTACCTATACACTTAAAATTGTTATGTTTGGTGTGGGACAATGGTAACAAAGGCATGTGACTACACAGCATACATATGTCATAGATGATGACAGCTGACAGTCAGCTGACAGTTGCTCTGTTGTTGAATCTGTCTCATGCAACATATCTGTACTTCTGTACTTAAGTTTGTATGAAACATTCAAATTATTAAAATCAAATTGTTAAAACAATTTTACACTTTAAAAACAAATATACAACTATTAGAGTTTGTGTGGCTTGTATAGGTTTTATGAAGATCAGATGACAGCTGAGGTAAGATGCCCCCAGGCGCTTCTTACCTCAGCAAGGGTTCATCAAGATGGCTGCTTTAAATAATTTTCATTGTTGTGCTGTTACAACTAAATTGTTTCCATTTGATTTCAATAGGCAACATGATGCATAATTATCCTCTCCATGCTAAACTCATGTGTTACAGTTTGCCCAGTAAATAAACATTGAATGTTAATTGCTTGTTTTTTGCACCTGTTTTGACTCCATATTTCAGCGTGTCTCTGCAATCCACCAGGATCTGCTCCAGATTATCTGGCTGGTCAGGCAGTTCCAGGTTGAAGCCTTCTAGACCATCTTTCAGCTGGTGAGGATGATGGAAATCCAGAATTTTGGAGCTGCCTTTCAGGGATTTACTGATATAGGCCAGCAAGATGTTTACCAGCTCCTGCAGGAAGTGCTTAGTTGCCTCCTCTCCATCCTCAGCCGGAAGCAGATCTGAGTAAATGCAAAAGATAAATCATTGCCTCACATGTTGTTTCAAAGATATGTGTGTTTTATGACTACTTCAGTATAACAGCAGGTACTGTATGTGTCAGCTGCTATATTGAGAATTTCTCCTATCTGTCATTCTGCTGTAAATGAGCAGGTAATGCTGTCAGTCATTGTGTTGAATCCAGAAGATAATTTACTGCCTATATACAAGGCAATTTATATCCAGTTTTATAACATCTTCTGTACAAAGCTGCACCAAGGTATTTCTGTGGTCTAGTTTGCCTCAGGTGTTTCAAGCGTTCATTGCAACATCACTAGACTTTAAATAACAATGATTTGCATGCACATCCTAATATCCTTTGCACATCCTAATAACAAAGTCATTTAAATAATTGTAGAGAAAACTAGATCAATATTTGAATAGATAATTGATTGTTAATCCAAGCAGAACTGCTACTTGCCACTGTCAACAATTAATGTTTGAGAACAAAATTTAGGCTGTTTATGTTTAATTAACCAGAACTATCTTTAAAGTGGGTTTTAAATTAAATTAAAGCAGTAAAATGTCGCACAATGTATTGCCTGATAGAAAATGTTTGCTATTGCTGTAGTAAATGAAAAGATGAGAATTTTCATCAGCCATTATTCTTTGTATTTGCTGTACCTTTGCTGTGGATGCAGCTGAAGTCTACGCGCCCACTATCATATTTCAGCCCGTCCTCTGTGTTTCCTGGGTCCTGTTTGCTCTTGCTTAAATGCTGCTCATCAGCCCCGGTAAACTCCATAACATTTTCTAGACATGTCATCATGCAAGCACAAACATGCAAACTTCAGCCACCACATTTAATCCGCTTATACTGAAAACCACCTATTTAAATGACAGCGCCAACAACCGTTAAAGCTAAACTGCCGAGAATTGTTACAAATGATACAATTATTGCATAGATACAATTAAATAAAACTTGAAGTAGTATTCTTAAACGGTACAATTAAACTCAGTTTACCTTATTGCTGATCCATCAACTGTTGTTTGGTAATAACTACTCCAGACTATGTGCACTATGTGTGAAGCAGCTGAGAGTTTTTGCCTGAAGTCTCAGCCTCCTCCCCAGGGTTAAAAAACACTCAGGCGTGGTCATATACAACACATAGCTTTTCATACCAATGAAAACGTTGCAGTTACAAAAGGTTACAAAATGTTACCACCCACTGTCTCATATCTCTTTCAGTTTCTCTTCATATCAATCTGTACATATGCAGAAATGTCTGACACTGACAGACAAACAGTTCACAGAAGAAATAAACAGGTTCATCTGGTGCTAAAGAGAGTCAAATTTTAAGGTATTCTGCAGCGATTCTCTTCAAGGCCAAATGTCAATGCATCCTGTTGCTTTGTTTTAGACATGTCTTATTTCCTATTTAAGGAAGTCTTTTTTCTTTCATCTTTTATGAGAGCTGTCTAAGTATCAGTTTTCATAGACAAAGAACTAAATATACCTTGAGAGGTATATACTTATACTTAAGAAAGCTTCAAAACTAATCCATTACGGAAACAAATACAATTTATGACCTCTTCAGATTTGTTTCCCTGTGTCATTGTAAAGGTGGGATGGTTTTGATTTTTAGTTTGTGACTCGTATTAGATTTTATTTTTTCTATATGTTTTTTAATACACAGAAGCTGGCATCTCTGCTTTACAGTGAGAGTGGGCCAACAGAGGTTCTTTTAAAGAGAACACAAAGCAGCTGGGTTTTCATATGGTGTGCAAATAGCTTGTGAAAAGTGAATAGAGAGAAGGGAGCAGCGATTCAGATAGGAAGGCTTGTTTTTATTATTTATTTAGACAGATTTTAATCAGTCTAAGCATGCTGTTTCCATCAGGCAGGTTGGAAAGTAATTTCTATGGGTAGACCTTGAACATTATCCTGCCTAGAGCACATGCAGCCATGGTAACTTCATTGAATGTAGTAGCTTTTTGTACATTAATCCCTAAATGAGTATCCACATCTTGGTTAAAACACTGGCTAATGGTGTTTTCTTTGAAGCAAAGAGGAACATGATTTTTTCTTATTGCTTCAAGTTATTATGACTACTATAAGGTAAACAAATAAAAATAAATGTAACAAACAAAAAGAGACAGCAGTATAACCCATGAAATTCTATACTATGTTTACAAAGGGTGTTGAAATGTCACCTGGTGCTACATGACATTCAGGAATCCTGCTGATGTGCATAAAAAGCTAGAAAATCGAAAGAGCGTCTATGGCAACCTTTAATTTACCTCAGTTTAATATTCAGTATACATATATAGATTACTGTATTTTATATATGTGACCCTGCCTGAGAAAGCCCAGTCATTTTTTTGTGATTTACTGCTTTCTACATAAAATCATCTTACATAATGTAAAGGTCATTCTGTGTATTATAACTTTGATATATTTAATATTGACTGAGTAATGACATGTCAAAGATTAAAATCATAGTGATATTTATAGGTGAAACTTTAATGCTTGTTATCTCAGAATTAGATTTTGAGACTTTAGCCTAGTTTTCTCAGACAGGGTCACATATGTTACTATTATACATGTTATCCACATATAAATTACTCTATTTGGCTTTTATTCTATACATTTCTTAAGTTTAAGGTTCTTGTGAGGTCTATTTATTGAAAATCATTTCCCAGCACCCACTTCAAATTTGTTTTCTGAAGCAGGTGTCCAACAATCACATCTTAGCAGGCCTAGCAGCAGTGCATGCTTCATAGCACAGCGTTTAATACTGTACATTTATAGCACACATGAATGAGTTTTGAAAAATACTTTCTCAAAAAGCTCAGGAAGCAATGAATAGTCATTTAAAGTGATTTCTACTGACCGTGACAATATATCTGTGACAGTATAGAGAACAATCAAACAACTGATTGTTTGAACAATCTAATAGTCATTTACTGTACCACATGACGTGCTGCATTCAGGTTTTAAAAAAAGCTGTTTTGCAATTTAAATGCAATTTACATTAATTTGTTTGACTGGCTCATTTCATGTGAAATCATCCGAGAAAAGGAGGTTTACAAACCATCCATTACAGAACAGTGCTGTCTTAAAAAACTATATCTTTTGCACAAACTCATTTGCTGGGCTTTGTTAAATCAGTGTGAATCTAGCAAATGCGATTCCCGACATTTAGCTTAACACAGCTTTGTTTGCTGCCGTTTGTTGTGTCAGTATAAACATTTAATCCAGTGCAGTTATGAAACTTAAAGTTTACAACACAAAGAAATCCAACCCAGTTTGTTCATAATTCATAATTAATGCTGGTGCGTGAGCATAGAATACACATGCATATGACTTTTACAGATTTTATTTACCACCTTTGCATATGCAATTCACAGTATTTCAGTATGTGTCATTATTTAGTGCAGGACACCAAGCTCCAAAAACCAAATTAGATTCCCTGTGATATTTTAATACCTTTTACCAGTGTTTGTATATTGTGCTTACTATTTCCATGCTAGTTCATATGAGGAAAAGTGATTTCATCCTGTTACAAATACTGAAGTCACTCTGCATCCTACATCATTTTTATATTGTAAGGATAAAGATTACATTAAACAATTACATGCAATCAAATAAAAATAATAAGTAGATATTTCTAAATATATTAAAATTGGGTAAGGTGAGAAGAAGGCTAATCATTTTTTTCAAACATCCTATTTTGGCTTGCCAAATGATTTTAAATTTAAACTATAATCATTATTTAGTTCTGGACCGGAGTTAAAAAGCACTGGTCTAAAACACACCTGACAACATGACCACACACCAGATGACCTCACAGGAAACAGGCGACAACAGCACGTCCAGGTTTTGTTTGGCTCCAAAAATCCGAACACAAATTTTCCGAACACCTGCCCACATTTCTGGAAAACTGTTCTCCAGTGGATTTAACTGGAACTACGAAATTACGACGTCACATCGCTTGGCACGATCAGACTGTATTAGATTTCAAACAGAAACCAGTTTTGTGAAACTTGCTACTTAAAATTCGGCAAGTTGTTGTGCATTTAAATATAGTTTAAAGGTAATGAAAGGGAGTTTGTTTGTGTTTGTGTTTGAATTGCATTTTAAATGCAATGTCTTAGACCCTTTGTTGTGTTCTGTTTGCAATTACATTTGAGTGTTAGCATCTCACTAAAGTCTGTTATTATACAAGGGTCTGTAAGCAACAACAACAACAACAGATACATTTTGTCCCTCCTTAATGACATCAGGAAGGGACACATAAGTGACGTGGCACAACAATTCATGTAGTATTCTTGAAGAAAACTCCAATTACAGGAGCTATAGTACTGAAACCTAGAGAGCTGGTGTCCTCCTAAAAAGCCACTTTAGACAACATTAGGACTAACTACATATAACCGAGATATATTGAAGTGTATCTATATATGTTATGGCTCTATCATAAGTCTTTCTCTGTAAACATTACTGCTCAAAGGGATGAGTGAAAATGATTTTCTTTGGTAATTTACTGCAGACCTCAATTGCTGAAGACCTGTTTGATCCAGAATAGTCATTCTGACATGCATAAATAATTATTAATATTTACTATAAAATTATAGTAATGAAGTACATTTATTCAAATACTTTACTATTTTGATTTTATTTATCCATTTGACTTAAAATGTTCTGCTGTGTAAAGAGTGTTTCTATCTTTTTCGTACCACTAATGTTGTCAAATTGCACTACTGATCTATGTCCTCATACAGGTCTTCCAAATATTGCCTTATTTCCATCTGTAATTATTATGAGGTATTATCATGTTTAACAGTTATGCCATGTTTATGTCAGCAATTACTTAATTAGTTTTCATAAGCAACCAGAAAAACAGGAGTTTGTGTGTCTTTTGAGCTCTCATACTAGTATAAAACTGTATGTTTATAACCTCAAATGATCAAGAAATATAACAGTAGTTGGACTAAATAGGTGCATAACATTGTGCAATGGTGTGTGTGTATATCAATACTTGATAAATCTAATTCTTTATTAACTCCTAGGTTGTTTCTCACTGGTTAAAACAGCAGAGTAAAAAGTACAGCATTGTACTGATTTTCTTTTTAAATACAAGCCGCAAAACCACAATGTATATAGATAAAGATAGCAAATGGTTGAAAGAGTTATTATATAAAGCTATTTGACCTCAGTTTCTAGAACCTGTTGGATCTATTGGTGGCAGACTGTCAAGCAGCAGATCTTATGTTGAATTATATGTCACTGTCAAATGCTTGAATTGGCTTATCTATAAGGTGTAAAAGTATATAGCCATTAAAGCTTATATAAGCTATAGCCATTTCATTCATGATTTGTTGAAGGAGGGTAGATACATTGGACAAATGTATCCTTCTGTATAGTCTGTGGTCCACTGGACCAGTCTTTCTGGTTAATAGAAGGGTTAATTGAGAATTTGTTTCTAATCAATAAAAAAATAATGGAAATGTAAGAGTCCAGGAAACTAATTTGACTTGTTGTCTTAGAAGGAGGAGCTTGGTCCCTTGACTCGGCTCAGACTTTGAGCTAGAACTCTAAGTCTACAGAACTGGAAATAAAATAAAGTAAATCTGATTGTGGGAGCCGAGGGATGGCTGCTTATACAGTAGGCATGTGGCGGTATTAAATTATATTACAGTAATTGCTGGGGCTTAGTTATTTTAACAGATTTTGAAATGAAAATGAAAATGAATTAAAAAAGGAAACTAAAAAAAGATACATTTAAGAAACTAAATGGAGACTTACATTATAATGAGAATAATAAAAATAATGAGACAGCTACAGTGAATAAATTAGTATTTAAATTACCACTGTGATTTCAGAGAGACGTAAACAACTATGCTAATATGTTATCTAGAATTATTCACAGAATTTTAAATTGCCTGCATTAACAAATTTGTGTGAATGAATTATTATGACTAACTGGATTATTGAATATCGGCAGAAGTCTATTATACAGTATACTCTTTACGCATGATAGACAGTATCCCCCAAACCTTACGATTAGGATTTCACATGGAATATACCATTCTGATTTCATACATTTACTGGTATTTCATTAAAGAGCAAGACGTATTTCATTAAATTCATTTATTGAAATTATTTACTCAGCATCCTGGTGTTGCATCACATTTTAAAAACAGAATAAACTGTTTCTGTCTGTGAATATTGAAATTTTATAAATATTCACAGAAAAATGTGCTGTGACAAGTGATTTATAATTAGGATTACAAAGAATTAAAAATATGAAATGTGTTATTTCGGGGCCACCACTACCAAACACAATTTCAAAATACAACTATTGGTCAATGTTGTCTGGCTATATGGGCTTAAACAGAAATGGTTTGATAGCGCCACAGTGTTCACACTTTAGCAATCTTTAGCAAAGTTTTATCTGCATCATAAGCTGGTAAAGAACAAAAATTATAAATATATAAACAGTACAAAGGTCCAAATGTTCTGAAGTCATTCAAATATCTAAATGTCTAAATGAGAATTATCTACTTTTTCTGTAGAATAGATGTTAAAAATAACGAGTCATAAATAATTATTTTCACCACTGCTGTAGCTTTGGTAGCATGTCTTTTATTTTGAAGTTGTATTTTGTAGTTTTTGTCCATTGTCTTTGGTGTTTGTTCAGCCTGTTGCTGGTGAGTTTCATGTTCGTCAAGTTTACTTCTTTTGTTTATTTTTGCTGTAAATAAACAGCATATGGGTTCTCAACTTGCCTTTAGTGGATTGTTTAATGACACAATTCATTGATTTATTCATTTATTAGGCCTACACCATTTGAAGTTAAACTGCTCCTGCATCTTTAATGGAGGAAACAGAAGCGTAACAGGCCTTTTTCTACACACTTTGTAGTTTAACATGACAAAAATTATAGAGACTTTTAGTAGGTCATTTAAGATGTGGCATGTGTTCATTTATTAAGCCTTGGTTAAAAAAAAATCTGAATGTCTTATCAGAAATTTTCTTTCTAATGTTTAGAATGCAATTCCAAGTGTGTTGGCCTGGACTGGCTTTGGGTATAATGTTGTATATCTGACTCTGCATGTGTCAGTTTGCAGATTATGCAATGAAGAGTTCAACCTTTAAATGAACTTCGTTAGACCCTTTAATCTGTACACCACATTATAGTTTTGTGGCATACATTTTAACACAGACACTGAATGATGTGAACTCTGCCTCAGCAATCTAAAAGGTAAGTGTTTTGCAGCATACTGTTGCTATGGTTACCTTCTCACGCAAACAGGATTTCTCTTCTGTTAATCAAACGTTTGTGGTTACTGAAATGTTTGCTCAAAAATGTTGGTGAAACATTCCTTGCGTACTAGGCAGAATTAAATTTGTTTTGACTTTCTCGCACCACGCTCTGCATTCTAGGTTGGTCAGAGCTGTGAAAATAGTTTGCTCTCATCTGTTGTCTCATTTGCGTTTTAGACATCCTTAGATGACGGCTGAAATGGCAGGAATAGTGGCTGTCAGGAGGAATAGTTTGTCATTTATAAAAATAAGAGACTAATATTGGAATGTTTGTATATATGAATCATGCACTGTATATTTAATATAGTAAATGAATGTCAAAAATTCACATAATATAAAATTGTTCATGAATCTTCATTGTCTTTAGTGCAAAATTGTCAGATGAATTTTTATATTGACTACTGTATATATTTGTTGGAGGAAGGTAAATGGTTTTGGACATACAGTATGTCTCAGCAGTATCCATATACTAAGTGGACTGCGGATTTAAAAACTGATATAAAACAGATATAAAAACTGGGTTGGCAGAGGGGCAAACCCTTCTGTGTTCCTAATCTTTGCCTATGTTAAATATAAATGCCACATTGCAGTAAGTGAAAATGTTTTTTTTCCCTTTTTGTATTTGGTGCATTATGAAGCCTGTTTGTGGTGATGGCTGTCCATTCATCTGTATCACAAAGCATGCAATTAAAACTGTTAATGGATCATACCTCATACCCATTTAATGAGAGGTTTTGGGTTACTTTAGAGTGGTTTTACACAATATTAGTTTCAGTTTTTATACTTGCAATCAATGACTGAGTTTTATTTGATACCACATTTTCTGATTCAGTTACTATATAATTTAAAATACCTAAAAACTTCATTGCCACCCTAACCAGTTTAGGGACACACACTGCTTTGATTTGGCTAATTGGCTTAAATTAAAATAGTATTTTATAAGAAATTATTTCTAATTTATTTTATACAATATAAGGTGTGGCAAATGTGTGTTTTCAATAGTAGAAGAGTCTTTAGTAGAATAGCCAATAGGCTTTCAACAGAGAACTGCTGCTTATTGTTCAGACACAGATTCACTTCATTATCTCTACAGCATGTATCTCACAGCTCCATCAGTGGAAGATGGATGAAGTGACATCTAATCCTGCTTTAGCAAATGCCAATATCTCCCTTTTTTACCTCAACTAAGTGAAATCATCACTTCATTAGAGTGCTATAGTGACCTAAACTAGGTAGATATGTGGTTATTTTATATATAGCATACATGCATGTTTTAACTTCCGCTCTGATCATTAGTCTCTATTTACCTTAAATGGAAATGTGAAATTTTAAAACATTGTTTGTATGTCCTCCAAGGCCTCTAAAATAAGAAACAATGCATTTAATATCCATTAACTTCCTAACATAACAACTTCCTAACATAATCAACTGTGCTCAGTATATATCTCTAAAACTGTTCTACAATCAGTCAGAACTTCTCAAAGTATACAAATAGCCACAGTTGACTTATTGGCTTGGATCCAAACAAATTAAAGAGAGGGTACACGAGAGTCCAAAAAGGAGAAAAGGTCACAAAGAATTTTTATTTTGGGTGAGGTCTGTGCTCCTGAAGATTACAAATTTCATTTTTAGAAACGTCTGGAAAGTATGTGATAGAAATCATAAGCAGCAATAAATTACAATACTCAGTTGGTGGAGGCTTATCTTAACATTGCCTTGGACTTTTGCCCGAAGTGCAAAAAGCATTCAGTGGTTATGGAATATAGAAGTGTATTTAAAATATATTGTTGTATTCTACATATGTTTTCGCTAAGAGTTTACATTTAATAATATATGAATGGTTAGCTTAGTCTAGCCCTAACAAGAGTTTGTAATGCATTGCACATGGGACGCCAAAGGTGTTTTGTTGGATTCAGAACTGGTCAGGGAAGAATTGGACAGGGAGGGTCACTGAAAAAACAGTTTTGTTGAAAACTGAAATTTTTTTTGTGTATAACAGCAGGTTTACTATAAATACCATGGTTAAACACTACAATTACTGTAGCAAACACAGTCAATTTTTATGAGGGAAAGGGGTGCACATGAAAGTAATAAAGTGAAGCTGAACATGGTCTTCTGTCAGCTGCTCAAGGTTTAATGTGTTATGCACGCAAGAGACACTTTTCTGAGTTACTTTAGCTTTTCTTTTAGATTGAAACGGTCTAGCCATTCTCTTTCGACCTCACTTATTATCAAGGTATCTGCAAAACGTATATATTAACTGGCTGTTTCCAGTCTGAACAAACTGTGAAGACTGTTGTTCATGAAAATTCCTGGAGATCAGTGGGTACAAAAATACTCAGACCAGTCCCCATTCTGATGGTTGATGTGAAATCTGATTTGGAGGCTTCAGTTAGTATTTGCATGATTGTTCCCACACGAATGGCTCATTTGATAATGTCATGGTTAAACAGATGCTGTTTAACACATTATGTGTCATTTTGTGTTAAATACTTAAAAATAGAGTATTTAATAGTAGTATAGGAGAACACATGGTGAGTTAAAAGTAACACAAAATGTGTTTAACATTTATGTGTTGTCCCTTACTAGACACGTTTTTTGGGTGTTAATTTTATTAATACATAAAATGTATATTTTTTATATTTGTTTAAAACATGCAACAGCAGAACACATTTTTGTGTCCATTTGGCAAATCATGGATGCATTTCAGAGATGAAAGGTCAGAGGTCTGCGCTAGAGTTTCAGTTTTCTAGATGACTGGTATGACTTTTATAAAGGTCAGAGCAAGTGTGCCGGACTGAGGGTCAGTGAGGAATATAGAAATACCCCAGATCCAGAAACTGCATACGGATAAGTGTAAGTGAGCTGGTATGAGATGAATATATTGAACTTTCAACCTTTTTACTTGTAACATGCCTAATGTGAAGTAATTTACAAAGATCAGAATATTTAAATATGCATTTTCAGGTACTGTACCAGCTTTCAGTAACATGTAGGAATATCTCAAGTTCATAAGACTTTACAAGTCTACTCTCATAAGAACATTAAAAGACAACTTTTAACCTGCCATATTGGGAAGGTTTTATACTTAAAACAGGATAATAGTGTGAATTTTTTTTTGACCTTGAGCAATTTTATGCAATTTTTGCTTATGTAATGCAAAGAGGCAGCTGTTTTACACCAAGGAATTTATTTTGCATTACATAAAGATTCATCTCAGAAACCAATCTTTTCAAACAAGATTTTTCCTCAGAAAGGAAATCAGTTCTTGGAGGAGTACTACACCCTAAAATTGAACATTCTGTCATAATTTGCTCAATCTCATGTCTTTTCAATCCTTTTTGACGATTTTCTTACATTTCATAAAGCATCTTTTTTCTCTGCATCACATTTTTCACATATTCACATATTTTAGCTTTTCATTATTATACATTATTGACCAGTAGTATGTCCTATATGTTCAGTTAATTTGTTTCCCTTTTGGTCCAATGAAAACCTGTCAGCATTACGTAGATCAGGATGAGCTTATGTTTGTAAACGATTCACAATGACTATTCCCATGTGGTCATCAGATTAACGGATGGTCTGTTTGGTCAGGCTGGTTTTAATGTAGGTGATTTACAGAGTGTGGATAAAGAACCGAATAATCAATAAGCTAAAGAGAGAGGAGTTGTCTAAAACGTGTCTCATTAAGCAATACTAAAATGTCAATAAAAGGGGCTGATCCAAACCAGAGATTAAAGCTAAATGACAATAATATACAAAATACAGTAGATCATCAATTTAAATGTACTTTTACTTGCAAAGAAAGTGAATGCCTTTTGATGGTGGAATATACCTAAACTCTAAAAAAATATATATAATTTTTCTGGAAATGACTGAAGACACTTTTTTGGAGCATTTGACTAACAAGCAAACTTCAAAATTCTGTTCAAAATTCATCCTCATATGGCATAAAAACCTGTATATTTCCAAAAAATTATTTTTTTATGTTCTGCAGAAGAAAGTCATACAGGTTTGAAATGACTTGAGGGTGAATAAATAATGAAAGAATATCCTGAACAAACATCCAATAACTGACATTTCTGGTTTAGTTTATGTGCTACTTTAGTAGATACAGTGTTGTACAGTATAATATTGTAGCTGTTTTTGTTTTGTGTTCTCTATTGAATGGATCTGCTTGTATTACTCCCATTTGAAAGCTGCTTTGGATAAAAGTGTCATGTAAATAGTAAAGAAAAAGGGAGCACAATTCATATTAACCCCCTCTGATATTAGCCTACATTCACCCATCAAAGCAGTGTCTGATTGGTGGAGAAAGCTGGAGGAGGAGCCAGTGTTCAGCATGCCAGAGAGTGGCTGTGTGGTCCAGAGAATATCACTCGCCTGCCTGCCAAGCGCTTTAGAGACTGTTTGCATCAGTCTGAATGCTGCACATTGCTTTTTCCTTCAGAGTCTGTGCTGCCATGTGCACATAGATCTTCTCTTCAGTTTTATTTCTGCCTGCTTGTTTTTATTCCTTTCTTTTTTTGACTCATTGTTTGACTTCTTTGCTGTTACGGAGGAAGAAAAGTTCTCTCTGAGGTGAAGGATAATTTGATGCTTGTACCCGCAAACACACTTTGATCTACATGCTGGAAGAAGATGTTTATTATGATGAATCCTCCGGCAGCTTCAGGACTGAGTTGAAGACTTAAACACTGACTGCTGATATTTACGGACATGAACACGTCACATCATCATGGACTGCATCATTCTTACCGGAACAACAGCCAGGGAGCTTTGCCGGTTGGTAAGTCTGCTCAGGGTGAGAGGGGATCTGCATCCGGATGTTATGAGCAGCTGCTCATCTCCACAGAGGTCTTCCTCACACTTGGGCTCGTCAGCCTCCTTGAGAACATTCTGGTGATCGCAGCAATTGTCAAAAACAAAAACCTTCATTCTCCCATGTATTTCTTCATCTGCAGTTTGGCTGTGGCCGACCTGTTGGTCAGCGTCTCCAATGCCTCAGAGACGGTGGTCATGGCGCTCATCACGGGAGGTAACCTGACCAATCGTGAAAGCATAATCAAGAACATGGACAACATTTTTGACTCTATGATCTGCAGCTCTCTGTTAGCCTCCATTTGGAGTTTGTTAGCCATCGCCGTTGACCGTTACATCACAATCTTCTATGCCTTGAGATACCACAATATCATGACCCAGCGGCGGGCAGGCATTATCATAACTTGCATCTGGACCTTCTGCACAGTCTCTGGTGTGCTCTTTATTGTGTATTCAGAAAGCACCACAGTTCTTATCTGCCTTATTAGCATGTTCTTCACCATGCTGGCTCTTATGGCTTCACTCTACGTTCACATGTTTCTCCTTGCCCGTCTGCACATGAAGCGCATCGCTGCCCTCCCTGGTAATGGCCCTATCTGGCAGGCGGCAAACATGAAGGGAGCCATCACCATTACCATTCTTCTCGGGGTATTTGTGGTGTGCTGGGCTCCTTTCTTCTTGCACCTTATCCTCATGATCTCCTGCCCCCGCAACCCATACTGTGTCTGCTTCATGTCCCATTTCAACATGTACCTCATTCTCATTATGTGCAACTCGGTCATTGACCCTCTCATCTATGCTTTCAGGAGCCAAGAAATGAGAAAGACCTTTAAGGAGATCTGCTGCTGCTGGTGCGGACTAACCTCTCTGTGTGTATAAGCTTGTACACTTTGTATTCTCGTTTCATTATTTATTTACCTCATGTTGTCCAAAAACTTTATATGACTTTTTTCTGTGAAACACAAAAGAAGATATTTTGATCATGTAATGTGTCCAAACAATGGAAGTCAACGGGGGTCAGTGTTGTTTGGTTTCCAAAATTCTTCAAAATATCTTCTCTTGTGTTCTGCAGAAGAAAAAAGTAACACAGGTTTAAAATGACATGAGGGTGAATAAATGATGAAAAAAGTTTGATTTTTTTTTTTAAATCAGGCCTTTAAGACTGTGATATTGGGACAAATGGGTTTGGCTCAACTGCTCATAAAGTCATGTTTCAAAATGAATATAAAATAAATCTCTGTTTAAGTGTTGGTGTAGTTGTTGTATTTTACCTTTGTATGGTTGTCAAAATGGTGTTAAATGCTAGTTAAGGCACTTAAAGCTTATTGCTGGTATGCCTTTCAAGAAAGTAGCTACCAGGCAACCATGATGCTGTGCATGTAGGAGATCTGAAGGCAGCACACAGCTCATTGTGTGATCATTTTGTTCGCCTTATTTGAAACCCACTGCAAGTAGCAGTGAAACGTGATGATACTGTATGAATATGCTGACCACAGAGAAAACCTGCCAGCAGTGCAGTGAGCTCATGTTAATGACTCAAGTATTTAGTTTCAGGTCAGATATACTGTAAGTGTCCTTTGTTAATGGGCATTATTACAGTTTTGGTGTGTTTGTTTACTTATGTCATTCATGTTAACTGCTGAATAAGATACATTCCAAATGTGATATCAAGATGCCATCCTGCATTATTGTTTGCATTATTTTTGATGCTGTGGTATTTAACTGGTTCTTCACTTCAATTCTGCAGCTTAAAGACAAATGTATTTCCACGCTTATTTTTTATATTTTTTTATTTAACTTATTTTTTGTAAAGCCAATTTAATGTGACAATAAAGCAACATGAGAAAGATCAAATCTGCTTTAACGATTTTTCTTGTGAAATTGCTCAGAAGAAACTTTTCACACTCTCCATTTTGTCCTCTCATTATTCTTTGTCCACCTTCAGCTTGAGCCCAAAAGGTGATTTGTCTACACCACATAATCTAGCAGAAGATTGCCTTATGAGCTCTTGGAAACAAATTCATTCTGTCAATCTGTTTTGAAGGTTAACAGTACCCAGAATAGGCTGTCCTTTACTTCAACTCAAAAAGAAAGAATTTCAATTTCCCTGAGCACTTGTGATTTATATACATAGATATTTATAGTCTCACTATTTACCTCTCCATAGATCTACAATTTAAATACTTTCATATTTGCTCACTGGCACTTGGTACTGTGTATAACCAGTCGCTTGATTTGTAAGCAGCAGCATTACTATTGATGCACTGCAAAACAATGCTTTAATACAAGAATGCACACATGGGTCCCTAAATCCTTAAGCTGTGGTGTCCAAAGCATAACATATAGGCAAGTATATACATTTTACTTTGTTAAGAGCCCTTCAAAATCAGTTTTTACAGAATGCTTTTTTGACATCCTGAGGCTAGTAACAACATACAGCCTAAACATACCAAGTAATTCAGCATATGAATTTTACAAGAAGGTTGTATTTGTTAACATTAGTAAATATATTAGATAACATGACCTAATAGTTTTCAAGCATTTATTAATCTTTGTTAATGTTAATTAAGTTTTTCAAGTTAGTTCGTTGTGCATTAACTAATGTTAACAGATAAATATGTATTAGTAAATGCTGAAATTGCTGATTAATAAAGGCTGTATGTGTGCTGTAAGTATTGTTTAGTGTTAACTATTGTATTAACTAATGTTAACAAATACAACCTTATTGTATAGTGCTATCAAATTTTATTTTTTACCCATATATTTTGTAAACCATACTGTTGCTTCAGTCACACATAATTATTGCTGAAGTTGGACAGAGACATACTTTTCCTCTCAGGTTCCTCTAATGTTATTAAATCAGGCCCTCTTCTCCTTTATTACATGAATTGCCCTCCTGCCCTTTTTACATGCTTGGCGGCTGCCTAATTAAGAGTCATTTCCCATTTGTAAGCCCCAGAGACCCTCTAGGTCTAACAATCCTTTTCACAAAAAGAATTCGCAAAATCTCTGACAGTCTGTCAGCCTGATGGAAACCTGTGCCATTGTACCATAGTTCATTTAAGGTCTTCAGTTGATTCAAAATGTCATTTCACTCCTGCCATGCTTGCAAATATCTGTTTTTCAAAATACAGCCTACATAGTGTACATACTATACTGTATGTTGCAATAAACATTTAACAACAGCATTATTTATTGTGTTTTTGTTATTACAGTATATGGCAAAAAAGATTTTTAGAGAATAATACATCTGTGAAGCACGTCTTCAAAATATTTTTGGTTTTAGAAAAGCAGATTTATCATCCGGATGGTGAAAGGTCAACTCAGTATAATCTATTGATTACGGTCTAACATAAAATTTACTTAAACTCCCTTTAAAAATGAAAAGGTTTCCTTTGACATCTTCAGCAATCTTTTCACACTTAAGACTGAAATGAAATATAAATTCCAAGAATGAGACACTCACACGCCGCAGCTTCATAAGTGGATTGACAATCAAGTCTCTGCTCTCCTTTACTGCTGAATAAAATCTCAGCATCTCCAGCCAAAGCTTAAACAACTATAAGAGTAGCCTTTTACAAATCATTTCAGGCTTTTATGGAGAAGCTTTACAGAGACACGGCCATGGGCCGTGGAGCTAATGTATCAATGCCCATCCTCGATTACAGGCAATCAATTAGTGTGACCACATAGGACAATTAGAAGAAAATCTCTACAGCATCTACTTGCATGTGAGAATAAAATTGCATCCACTTTGGTATTTGCATTTTCATTTTGAAGGTGCTCCAAATGGTCTTTTCATGTAGACCCAGCAAGCAATTTAGGCCGTTAATTTGTGGTGCACGTGGCTGAAGCATTTATGTAACAAGATTATAAAGAAACAGCTGTTATTTATTATTTTATTAACTCACTGTATTGTAAAATAGGTATGATATTTTATTTATTAAGAATCTTTACAACTGAAACATCTACTTTTGTTTATAAGGCCTTACATTCTACAAATCTATTTTTGCTGTACCCAAATTAGGTAAGGTAAATTCTGACTCCTGTCAATCAAGCAGAAAACACAAAACCAAAATAAATGCATCAGCATTTAAAAAGCATACGCTTTTATGTTCAAACAACCTAATTAACTTGACAAATTGAATCGCTGAGAGCTATTGGAATACTCCATTAAAACTCTGTAGAGTGTAGAAAGTGTACAGTACATTGTTTGTACGTGCATCTGATAGATGCTTTTGATGCAGGATAATATACTGGACCTGTGGGACACTGGCATCATTCATCTAGACTCATTTAGGCATGGAAACATATTCAAAAACTGAGCCAAGTGGCACCTGCATTTAATATGGATTATACAATTACTGTACTGTTATAGAAGCACTGTAGTTGTATAAAGGAAAATTTTAGATTTCAGTACAAGGTAAATTAAATTTACAGCATTTGTAGAACAAAGTTGATCACCACAAAAATGATTTTAATTCGTCACTTGTTTACTTAAAAATAACGGTTACATTGACGCACCTGCAATGGAGTTCAATGGGGCTAGTCCATTAACATTAAGGTACAGACTGTTAAAAATATAGGCTCAAAATATTAAGTATCATATGTTCCATATATCAGCACAATAAATTAGCTTACTTTGGTAAATTAATATTGATACAACTTACCACGGTGTGTGTTTTAAAATGGACTGGCCCTATCTATTTCCAGTGTCTTAAATATTACACATCTAAAAATCAAAAGAGAAATCATTAAAAAATACAATGTGATATAAAAGTATTGGATGACTTTATATTGTCTATAAAATGTGTTTGTGGAAGTTTGGGGTCAGACAGAAATGAAGAAAACAGAAACTCATGGTATTTTTTATTAACGCATGTACGTGGCAGTTTGCCTTCCTGGGTATTATTGTAGTAAGGTGCACAATTTATATGAACAAAAAAGCAATAGTCATCGCTCTCTGCGATATTAGCTTAATAGGATATGATTTATTAGCAGTGTCAAAATTACCCATGAGGTTACAGCGCTAAAGGCTCATAGAAACTCTTTTAAAAGAAGCAAACATCTTTCAGTTTCAGGAGATGTTCAGGAGGGGAACAATGGCAAAATGATGAAAATTGACTTGACAATTTTTCGAAACCCAGTGAAGCATGAAAGTGGGAACCAGTTTCAATTACACCTTTAGGATAACAAGGCTAATGGCATAAGATGATATTCACAATCACGGTAAGCCGCTGGGACAGGCCTATTTTTACCTTATGTGATTACTTTGCAGGAAAACAGCAAATGAGATCTGAATAAAATTTCTCCATTAGGGATTATACACGCTGTGGGAATGATGTGTACCGCATCTCATCACGCTGATATTCAGTGTCTCTGTAACACTAGCCAAGCTGGCACAGCCGCTTAAACATCACGCTCAGAAACTCTCTGACCCACCTCAGAGATCAGGACTTCGTTTTGTTCAGTTTTTTTAATTTTTGTTCATCTGTGAATCGGAAAGTCTTGCTGCTAATATTTTTAAAAAGTCACATCTGAGTGCTTGATCGGTAATTGTGGAACTTATTCAAATATTCAAAACAAAAGATCACGTTTTCAACAGCACATCAGCAAGATACTTTTACATAATATTTACATATTTCCAAGAAGCTACATTATAAGATATTTACATATTTCCCAAAAAGATGATTTAAATCGATTGACACTGAATGTTCTGTTTAAAGGTTACGTGCCCTGGATGTGCCTTCTAAGAATTACTTTTAAATTATTACATTTTTCAGGGTGAAAAGCTGGATCTCAACCTCATATAGACAGGAACAGAATGCTCGAAATGCCCCACATTTACGAACGATGAACGTGTCTGTCAAAAGAATGAATGTAAATCTGTTAGCGATTTCTTTTTTTGGTCAGAGTTTTGCAGTGAATGTCTATAAGACTGTGATGTGTAAAGTAATATTGATCAAACTTTACAAAGCTCTCCTTACACGGCAACAATACAAGAGTGTAGTAGGTTTACCATCATGTCCCTTTTGCATTTACATTTACATTTAGGCATTTAGCTGACGCTTTTATCCAAAGCTACTTGAAGCGACACATCAGAAGTGGCAACAATAGTACTTTTGCTAATGAATATGCCTCTCTACACCGAGTTCTTCCTGAGAGATTTAAAAAGCCTTGATAATTACTGATGGTATTATCCTTGGCCTCAAAAACACTAGACTTATCAATGAAAAGAAATAAACAGAACAAATCAGGACGTTCCATCTGCCTACAAAGGAAATGGGGATCATCCATAAAAATGATACCCCAGATTCTTGAAGTCTTTAGACTGTCAGCCTCCTGATTCCCATTTGCTGCTGTACATTTACTGAACAATCTATTAATGAATTTTGATTCTCTTAGGGGACGTCACTGCTGGTACATGAGTCTGAAAAAGGGGAAAATGCTGGAGCTTCTGTTTGGGCTGGGTTCAGGGTCAAAAACCCTATTTGACATTCAGCTGAGCTCTCTGGTATTTAATGAAAACCATTTACTCAAGCTAATATTAGAAGACTCATAATTAAGTCTGAGATTGCTGTTAATGTATTTGGTTGGCAGAGAAAGCCGGTATGCATCATGAATGTTTTCCAGACAGCATCTAAAATGGCACTATGTATTCAGCTGAAGTAAATTGAATAAACCATTTTTTTTGTATATGTCATTTTCTAACTTCAGAAATTACAAATGAAATGGCATGGGCCATTAGTAATAGCTGTTTTCTCCACATCACGGCAACACTGAAGAGCACTGCTATTGACCTACTAATCGATGCTAAATGTTGCATTGTTAAGCCCAAGCTTGTTTATCATTTCTGAAGACAATAATGTAAAAGCAGCTGAGATACTTGCTGAACAGTCTGAAGTATACATTAAAATAATGTGTTAACACCCAATGCATGATAATTTCATTGCCATAACCTTTATTTAATTACAGCGGGTGTACTGGGCTATATTGCTATTGTCATGTGTTGGAAAGAGGAAGACAGATAGTGTTAGGGATGTTGTACTGTAGTTTTCAGGGCAGCGTGGTAGTGAAATTATCTAATTGTCACAAGACAAAGACCAATTACTGTTTTCAAGCCACTGTCTCTGATGATTACTTGAGCAACACATCAGCCAGAGCTGTTTAAGTGACGGGAATCCACTCTTGTGGAACACTTCTCCACATGCAAAGAGTTTATATACCATCTAACCTAATCTCATAGAAAACACATATATTATAAGGTGGCAACTTTGTATGAATATGTACAATGTAAATTGTACAAATATGTATGATTATTAGAAAAGAAACAAGAATAAAGCCCCGCCTCAAACATAACATCACTGGGGAAAATCTATGTAGAATTGCTATTGTAAGAATTCATACAAATCAGCCATCTTGTAAAATACAGTAATAATGAATTGCCATGACTACAATGTCAATACAATATGTTTTCAGTTGTGTACAGAAAACATATTTGTGTGACAAATCATCACATACAGTAATTCAAACATCATATTCTATAACAACGGAACCCCCTATAAAGTCCTGGTGACGACTGAGGCTTAAAGAGAAAAAAGTCAAACACAATGGGCCTATCTGTACAGCATTCTGTAAAATCTGAAGTCAAGTCTGTGAGCAGTGACACATTGTGAGCAGTGTAGAAATCTGAGAGACAGCTGAGACACAAGGGACACATATGAAAAGAGGAAATGTGCTCTCATGATATCGCTACATCTCAAAATCACACCTAATATGTCAAACGGACATATGAAAACAGAGGTATGGCACAGAAATGTATATCAATATTGCAGGCTGTTTATTTCACTGTGGAAATTAAACAAACACCACATCATTTTTGAACAATAATAAGAACACCATATTTGGTATTCTGTGCTTGCTCCTGAAAGTCCACAGCTACCACAGTATGCACTTTATAACAAATAAAAGGGAAAAAGAAAAGAAAATTGTTTACTCGTAAAATGAAAATACTTAAGCCTCACATCGTTTCAAAGCTGTATTTGGTTATTTTCTCCTGTGGACATAAAAGTAGAAATGTAGATGCGCTGCTTCTGAGACACAAAATTCATAGTGACCAGCAACTAAGAGTAAGCAATAATTTTGTACCATATTTATGTATTTGTGAATCACTGTAACACATGATAATCTTCCCCTCTCCAGCATTTAAAAATGGCACGTCAATATCAATGATGTCAAAATGGCATTAGTCTACTATATTGTATGGATGCAGATTGCTGTTTTAAGCTAGTCACTACAACCTTTTGTCGTTTAGTAAAAGCTGCAAAACTTTTTACTTTTGTGTTCCATAGTAAAAAAAACATCAGCATGGGTTTGGCACAACATGACAGTGAGTAAATAAATTAAAAAGCACTGCACATCCAGAAATCAAAACCTCATAGTTGCACACTCTTCAAATGATGACAATCAGACACAGCGCACGTCGCATCTCAGCATGTTTTCTCAGAGCTTCGCAACGCCGGCCGTCTGAAGACGGGCTGTGATGGGGAACACGCCACAGCCGCTGCTGAATTTTAACCTCTCTCCTCATGCGGTCTGTGATGTGCTCTGTGCCGCTATTGATTCATACTCTCTGTGAATATCTAAGGAGCCGAAGAGGGACTGTAGGACGTTCAATACTCCATTCTGAATGGAATCCACCTGTTCCGCTGGGCAATACTCATCCAAGCTGGATCTGACAATAAAACATGTAAATTAAAGACGGTTTTTAGTCTTACAACACATCACGGGAAAATTGTATTCGCTAATGGTGATCAATGCCATCAATCAGAGAGCTGTCGGAGATAGATAATGAGAATTTTCTCACGGACCCCGAGGAGTCCGACTCCCCCTGACTCAATGAGATAAGAGTATGACTGATGAGCGTGATATTGAGACTGTTTATTAAACACTGTGTAAACAAATCACAGGGACACGAGTCCCTCGAAACACCATCTGTCTGAAAGCAACAGACACAAGCATCTGCTTCCAGAGCAACCGCCAGCCTACAATGATTCATAACAGCATAAATACTGATCACTGATGATAATTAATGCGGATGAGGCAAGAACACAAGAAAAGAGGTTTCCAGATGCTTCTCTGAGAGGAGAAAGCACAAAATGTCGTTAACCTTACATAATGTAATGAATCATAAATAAAAGATTAAAGGACCCAATGTACTTTTCATGAGGAGACAGAGAACAGACCTCGGTCTGCTGTAATGACTGGCATACCTGGATATGGTGACTATGGTGGGTTCAGGCAGGGTTTCTAGGAAGAGCTGAACGGCCGTGATCATTTGCTGGATCTCCTCCTCACTGCTGATATGGTGAGGGAGCTCTGAGTAATCACAGGTCAAGCCTGCTTGATGCACCTACACTCAACGCCGCAGGCAGAAATACATCAGTCCCCGAAACCACCAGACATGCACAACAACAATTTTCTTATACCACATGATTTCTTTGGGGTCAAAAACCTTAAAAGGCAATTTAGCCTTAGCCTGTAATCTATAAGTATCATTTAAGTGTCAGGGTCATACATCATAATATTATAAACAAACTTAATCAAATATATAAAAATACACAAATAAATGCATTTTGTGTGGAATATAGGAGATAATATTAAAAATGCTAATTTATGTACAGTATTGTGCTCTGTCAGACACCAAATTAAAAAGTAGTCATCTGAACAGAACCTCAAGGTTAAATAAGTTGGGATAAAAACCCCACAAACTCACCATTTCATAGTCCGGTGATTCAGATCTATTCTTAAGGCTCTGTACAAGTCTGGCCAAAGATTTCATTCTGCAAAAAACCAGAGGGAAGGAAAAATCAATTAATGTGGCTGTGTCATCTCCTCCAATGATGCAGCGATGTGAAGCACTTTAAACAGGAGGCACAGAGCTGGTATTCAGGCTATATACGGTCACTATGACAGCAATAATGCTTACTCTGGGTTTGCTGCTAAACGTGCTATAGTTTCCTGGCTGTCATCTTCTACCAGATCGGCAAACGCAGCCTCAAGATCTTCAAGCTGGTGTGTGCGTCTTTCTACACAATCTGAGAGCTTCTCCTGAAAGCCAAGAGATGGTAAAGACTGTTATTTTCACCGCTTTGGTAAATGTGCTCAGTAAAAGTGTCGTGATTTCAACAGTTCAACAGTACAATAAATGTATTATTATAATCCCATTTTAAACTGGCAATAAAAAGGGACGTTTTGAAACAAAAATACTTTATTATATTAAAACACTGATCATCAAGGTCAGATGTCCTTGCAGTCACTAAAAGGATTAAATTGATCATCAGGATTTGCAGAAAGCCACGAGTGAACATGCCCAGTCGCAATGTTTGGTAATTTTTCTTGGTAAAAAATCTTTCTTGCTTCAGCGAAACACAGAAGATATTTTGAAAAACAGTGGTTACCGGCACCCATTCACTTTCATGGTATGAAAACAAGGTACAATGAAAGTGAATGGGTGCCGGTAACCAGCGTTTTGCAAAATATCTTCTTTTGTGTTCTGCTGAAGCAAGAAAGTCATACAGGTTTGACAAGACATAAGGGTTTAAATGACGTAAGGGTGAAAAAATGATGACATAATTTTTTAATTTTGGGTGAACTATCTCTTTAAGAACATCCATTTCCCATAGTACAACAATGTACGTTTATGCACCTGACACTTACACAAAGAAACTTCCAGTGCATTAAAAAAGTAAATTTATCGGTATGTTGTCTTGGAATCCAACACATGACCTTGCTATTACCTTAGCAACTAGTTACAAAAAATCATTGTAATCTATAGCTTTGCCTGTCTTATTGCTTTATTTTCCTTCTAGATTTCGCTATATGTGCTCCTTAAAGGTGTACAGCAATTGCTACAGTCTCAATGACTACAGCTGTGAGTAAACTATACTGTTTGATTAGTTATGATACAGTTGAGACCATTTAATATTCTTATTACCTCATCTTGCTCCTGTTGTGGCCTGCTGAAGCTGTATAACTCTTGCAGGAGAGCATACTCTTCCTGTAAGAGCACAAAACATGCCAGTCCTGACATCACATCACCTAAACACATTAACACTACAATCAACAGACACATAGAAGCTATACCTTAATGGCTACAGTACTCAACCTGTGGAAGCAATATCTTTCATTTTAGTTCTACTGTATTGTTGATCAAACAAGATATGTATGACAAAGAACTGCAATTGCCTAATGCAAAAAGAAACTATAAAAAGCTTGACTCTACCTGAGTAAACATTTCCTTGAAAGGGTTCTTACAGGAGAAAAAGTCCAAGTCAATGTCAAGTATGAAAGGGTCAGTGTTCTCTATAACTGATGAAAGCTTGCTTGTAATGTAGTTTGTTGATCCTTCATCAGTCTTTAGGACAGAATCGCTGCTGTTTTCTGGTGCAGTGCTGCCACCGAGTGGTTGACTAGAGGAAGTGCAGGGAAGATCTGTTTCTGATTGATCAGCACCCTCCACATAACCAGTCTCTGTTAGAGATGCCTTGGGTATTTTAGCACTGCTTTGTCCATTTTCACAGTCCTTTTTCTCCGAAGTGTTAATGGGATTGACTCTAATAACGTGTAAGTATAATTCTTGTGGGTTTTCCAGTTGATCAAGTGGAACATAAAGAGCGTCACTCAAAAAGTAATCGTCTGTGCTTGTGACTCTGCAAAGAAAAAGAAACAATTTTACATTTTAAATGTATTTAATATGATTCTTTCTGTCGGGTAAAAGTAAATGAATTTCTGCTGCCATCTTATGGCTACATACTGACATGTTGCACCTGACCTTATGGTGGTGGTGGATGTATCTCTCCCCACACACATGGTATGCTCCCCTTCTTTGATTTGCTGAGCCCAGTATGGATGCAGCCAGGCAACATGGGATACGTGTCCAGCATAAACCATCGGCATAATCCAATTCTCAATGCTCAGCTCGCTGTAAGTGCAAACAAAATTATACTCACGGTTATGAACAACATTCAACACGCGTTAGCATAAAGTCTGCGTGAGCCGCTTTTAAAAGCTTTCATATGCTAAACAGACATAGTGGGACGCACTTTAATTTACAGATATTTGTACTACACTCACCTGAGCAGAGTCTCTTTATCATAGACAGTATTAGCAGGCATATTAACGGGTATGAGAAGGTCAGGGTGAGAGTCCAAATGCACCATCTTAACACCCTTCATTGGAAGATGTTTAGAGCCAATGGCACGATATACGTGTTGCACAACCTGAAACACACGCACTGAGAAGTAAACTACAAAACAACATTACAACAACAGTATATGCAATAAATCGACAATAAATCTGATATTAAATATTTTGGTATGACTACCGAGACCGCTTCTCTTTTAACGTTAGTGAACAGTCATTTACGTAGTTATTTATAGTTTGACAAGAGTGAAATTACGTCTCGTATTCTTACCTCATGATGATCCTCCACAATCCACACAGGCAGTTTAGGGTAAACACGTTTCTGAGGGGCTGTCTTCATGTTTTTAAAGAAGTAGTTGTTAAGTTGTCTTTATTTAAAGCCGGAGGAGCAAACAAGACATTTTTGAAAGATTGTTTTGAATCACAGCTATGGGTGGCACACGGTGCATCCTTATTTTTCGTCCGGGTGGAAACATCTAGTTTAATTCCTCCAGCAGGTAATGAAATGGAGCCTTAGATTAAAGTCTTTACATTAAAGTTTAAATTTAGCAAAAATAAAAAATACAAATAGTTTAATTTTGTGGGTTATTGGCGATAAAATTATGAATTCAACGCATACTTTTAAAGCGCGTATTTTACAAATATTTTGATTGTGTGGAAAAATAAAGTATGCGTTATTATTCACTACAGTAAATGTAGTTAAATTCCTAGTAGTGTTTTTGAACCTCTCCATAGTCAATATTAAAGTATACTACAGTATTTACTACAGTTGATCAATTCACTATAGTTAATGCTACAAAATAAGTTTAGTAATTATTATAATAGAACAGTTAACTACAATTTACTATAATGTACTATAACAAATACTTTATACCAGTGTTTTTCATGTGGCTTATATAGTTACTGACCAAAATAATAGATTCATAGTTTTACAGATGAATTCTTTAACATTATCATGATTGATAGTGGTTGTGAGCTGGCACATAGTATAATTTTGTTATATAATCTGTGATGCAATTAAACAGTGTGGATTACAAAATCCTTTACAAAATCTTTTACGCTAAAGTGCAGAGGATTAAAAACTAAGCCTTTTTATTGAACACATTAATCAACATTAAGCATCACAATTCAGTCAGCTATGCTAAGGGTAATTTAAGTTTAATATAAAGTCAATTAGAAAAAAACAATCATCTGTGACTTTAAACTGTCATGCTTATAGTGTATAGGAAAAAACTATACCAGATATTTCTTTTTTTAATCCTGTAGTTCTCAGGTAGGTCACAGTAAACCCAGTGTAGCAGTCATAAGGATCTGCAGACAACTCTTGCATTGACTTATGTCAGTTATATCAATATTACATTGGTATATTTTACTAGCCGGCTGTTCGTGAGCTGAAATTTTATAGATTTTCTTATATTTTTCTCGTTATATCTCCAAACTGAAATATTTTTCCCTTCGAAAACACAATAACTCAAGACTCGAGATAACAATTTGTTAACAATCCAGCATTCACAGTCATGCCTTATATTTTTCCTGCACAATCTAGCAGTGCAAGACTTTTGAATAGAATATGCCAACAGCAGAAGCCTCATGCATTTAGATCTCACTGGCAGAGCAGGTGTCCTTCCCAGTAATGTGCTCTATCCTGAATGCTTCACGGTTAAAGACAACTATATTGGACAGTAGGCCTATAAACATAAAAAAACATTTAATGTTTTTATAACGAATTTAAAGAAGAATCTGAATGGTTAACCTCTTATTTAAAGCCATTGTAAAATAGCTTATAAAGACAACATGTTTCAGTTGAATTTAGATATTACTGCAGCAACCGTAATCACCTTAATGCTACTTTGTGTTGCACGTTTCAGGTTTTCTAAAGTTTATCTTAAAAATTACTTACAGTCAAGAAAGCCATGTCAGTGATCTCACATGTCTTTTAGAGTTCTGAGAATATAAACAGTGTCTCAGACTGTGCTTAGATTTCCCAAGACATCAAAGTCTAAAATAGATTGAACTTAAAACATTGGATGAACTCCATTAAGTGTCCTGAGTTCTGATTGCTAAATTTGAGTGAAATTTTGTGTTGTGAGCAAATTTCAAGTGTAAGCAGATGTTTATTTAGACTGTCACCCAATAATGCAAAATAAATCTAAAAAATATGAACAATGTGAATTCATTTTATAAGACAGTAAATATGTTTCATTATATAATATTTAAAAACATATAATTAAAAGGGTAAAAGGGTTAGGTAATGTTTTACACTGCAGATAATTCTATAGCATTAACATGCTTTCTATTAACATGTTTTCTAGCATATTATTAAAATCAGCACAATAAGGGGTTGCCATTGTGATGAATAAGTTCAATCTGACCACCTTTTAGTTTTGACAGACACGCTGATTCAATTTCCTGTGACCTAAACTTTTTGTCTGAACATAATGACCAGGAAATAAAGGTTCAGCAATGATCTAAACTTCACGCTTTCCTGCCCAGGAGCGTTGCAGGTCATTACCGAACAGTATGTGAGGTGACAGTCTAAATAAACTGCTGCTTACACTTGAAATTGGCAGGCACAGCGCAGTACAAGACAGTGATTAATAAGGCTAATGGATTTTCTTACAAACGTGTTAAATAGGATGAATGTGGCTTTGAAGGAGAAATGGTTTTGCGAGTACTGCAAGTACATTGCTGCTTGTTTCTCATAGTAATGTGAATGTTATTGTTGTTATTATCCCATTTGAAATAATAATCCCCAGGAATTTGAACATATGATCCCTTTTTTTCTAAGAGGAAAATGAGGGACAAGCAGCTTTTTGCACTTACTGTTGAAAATGCAATGAACTGGCAACACAACCACAATTTTAGTGTGGGCTTGTAATTTCTAAAAAACATTTAGAAATCTAGATTTGTTTCAGTACAGATTATATTTCAGTTTTGTATTAGTTTCCTAATAATTTACATGCATTTGGCAGATGTTTTTATATTTAAGTTATATATTTTATCAGTATGTGTGTTCCTTGAAAATCAAACCCAGCCCCATTAACGATCTATCAATTTGGGTAACTGAAGCACTAAATATTGATTGGCACTGGTGCTTAGCCTTGACTCTTTAATGAGACTGTAACATGTATACTATGACACCAAACCGACTCTAATTGGGTGCTCTGAGAGATGCCGTAGGGTTCACGTCACTAGAACATATAGATTTGTATGTGTTCCGAGATAAAGCGTTCCATCTCCTCCATGATTAATGCAGAAGCCTCCAGCTTTGACCCAATCTAATGATGAAAGCCACACAGCGGGCCCTCCGCCACTCATCGCTCCCCTCGTCCGAGGGCAGCCTGTTGGGCCGGTGGCTCTGGGTTCACATCAGCGGCTGAGGGTTTGTTAGTGGAGAGCTCACGCTGGAGTGGAAGAAACCTTTTGTTGAATTATTCCTCGGGTTATATGGCTTCCAGCCTCATCACTCAAACTTTTGCCAGGAAGTTCACAGGGGGTGATGCAGGTAAAGAAGCTCTGTTCGTCTGCAACTCAGCACAGTGATCTATGCCACTCTGATTCAGAGATCGGAGAAGTGCAGTGTTTCTCAGTACTCTTCAGGACACACAGAGCTCAATTCACTTCAGCGGGATTATTAGCTCTGACTCTCTGTCAGGGCTCTGCTGAATAAATAATGACGGGCTGATGGATTTTCATGTTCTCTTCCTGTTCATTCGTCCTGTCTCTCCCTTATTCTCTCTTATCTCTTTCTTGCTTTCCCTCTCTCTGTGTATATATACCATGAATGTGAGCCGCTCCTTTAGGCATTTTTCCATCATCATCTTGTTTTGTTTTGCTTTGCCATAGGCGTCGTTTTGCTATAAACTGTACGTTATGTTGTTGTGTTCACTCTCACTCATTATGTGTGTTCTGCATGTGCCTACGTCTCATCAATCTTACTTGTAATCGTAGCGTGTTTCATTTGTTATATGAAACAAAGAGATTTTATGTATTTTAATGGGCTTTTGCCTTAGGCTTTGTGTAATTCCGAAGAGCAGCCGGCATCATGGCCCACTGCACGGGCAAATTGTGCCCTTTTGAAGAGCAGGGAAAATTTATCAATGTCAAGAAGGTCCCAGAATCTTTTCAGGTTTGTGCTATTTTTGGAAACGGCGTGAGGTGTTGAAGGAAGAATGTTCCCATTCTTTCTCTCTGTTATTCTCTCCCCCACTTCTCTTTTTTCCTCTTTTCTCTCTCTTTTTGTTATTCAATTATGCTTCTCCCCTCTCTCTCTTTCTGTTCTCTCTATGTCTCTCGCTCTCCCTCACTGTCTATTTTCTGCTTTACAGCTCTTCCCATATCGCATGAATGCCCCTGTCACATCCGCCACCACTGAGGACACATGCCTCCTGGGGCATCCTGATTGGCTGAAGTTTCAAAGAGTCCAGTGTAGGTGAGTGGGTGGCGGTTTGACTGGAGGGAGTGCGACAGACAGCGCCGAGTCTGTGCTCAAATGCCGGGGCTCCGCGACTGAGTCCAATAGAATATTTGAAGTGGGCTTCCACACTTTTTCTCTCCTCTATCCACAGTAATCACAGTGATTCTTGGGAATGTTTCACAATGCTAATCTCGGCCCTGTCAAATCTGTCTTCCCACATGCAGCACTGTGCGCACAGTGTAACACTTGAGTGTGTATGTTTGATGTATTGCGATAGCTAATATTTCATCGTATAGAAGATAAAACTGTGCAAAGATTACTGGTGCTCTCTGAGAGGTGTTGAAATAGTTAGTGTATGAGCTATGACAAGTTGAGCTAGCTGGCTTGTGACATTTACCGTACATGATACCGTTTATGTTTTCTCCTCTCCGTCATTTACATTTCTTGACAAACTGAAAGAGCAAAAAAAGCTAAAAAATAATAAAAATTGGCCTGTGCTTTGCTACTGTAATCTACTGTACTCTTAAAATAGGTCTGAAATCAGGTATTTTTAATATCTTTGTAGTCATTTGAGCTACGAAGAAAAAGTCTTTTAAAGTATATTTTGTGCCTTGGGCTGCTAAAAAATGAAATTTTACGCCAAGATTAGTGCTTTTTTTCCCTTCTCTCATGTTAGCTTGTACTTACTCAAGTTTCTGCTTAGATAGTGGCAAAGGCGTCCCGGAGAGCCTGAATAATTCAGTTGTACAACTTTATCAAGCGAATATCTCCACTACAAAAGTGGATCTTTATAGTTTTGTTGCGGAGAGATTTGAAAATCCCAGAGTCAGCTGCTGGAAGACATGACGTTTGGGTCATGTGTCCTTGCAGAAATAACGTGTTTTGTCTGTGCAGTGACACAGAGGTGGTACATGACAAGTTGGTATATAAATAGCTCCTGTAAACACAGGTAGCTGGGTTCAAATCTTGACTAGGTCATGTCTCAATCCTGCACCGCATGTGCTTTCAATTCTCCACTGTCCTGTAAATATAGATTTTCAACACTAAAGTTTAATGTTTAAAAAATTTATAATTTGTTTGGCTGGAAATGATAGGGATAGTAATGTTTCTAGTGGTATTTTTTAACATCAGTAGTGCTTTGACTTGGTAATGCCACCTATCTGAAATGTGGTGAGTGCAGAGAAATATGCAATTGCCTGATATGTCATTTTGATGTATGCTTGATTACAGATATCATAAAATTGGTGTGTGGTAATAGATGGTACTCTGTAGAGCAGATGGATGACACATGAAAAACAAATAAAGAGCGATGCCGCCTCCCTAATATTTCATTTCTATTCATTCCCTAAAAACACCTCTGACCACCTCCCACATCAACCTAACGCCTAAATCCGTAATGCTTCAAAACATGACTGACAAGTCTATTGATGGTAAGCTCTTGTAAATCTGGTTATTTTTATACAGTATTTGTATACAGTATCAATATGCATAAAAAACATTGCAGAAGCAGGTTTGGAGGAGGAGGACTGAGGTTGAAAAATGTACAATACACATTGGTGAAGAGTAAGACTCCACTTTTATTTTGAGTACATATATATATTTTCCTCCTGTTTGAGATTTATTTGTTTTTATTTATTTATTTGAGGCTTATAACTCGACATGGTAAGGCAATATTTGATTAGAGTTTGTAGTCTGTAAAAAAGTCAAATTGTTAGCCAGACATGACTGTTTTTTTTCAATGATCTTATTTTATTGCTTAATTCATCTAAAAGTAGGGTTGTGAGGATGATGCACATCATAAATATATAACTTAAACACAGCAGATGAAATATATGTTTGGTTTTGTATCATACAGTGCTGCAACTATAGACCATAGAGCAAGTATGCTCATAAGAACAGGCTTTCACTGTCTCACCAGCAGAGGACAGTGTCCATCATATTTTTAATGAGCTCTCCAACAGGGCTTCAGACAGCAGGAGGTCCAACCACACAAGAAGAGATCATGTTGTGTTTCAACCTTACTTCAATATCTTTTCTCTGGGTTTCAACATTCACCTCTATATTAGTGCAGCGTCAAGACTCATGCTGCTTTGAGATACTTCTGGTTCAGCAGGATAACTGTCACTGCACATACTGCACATTTTTACTATAGTTTTACATTTGAATTTTTTTATTAATTAAGAAATATTTTTTTTATTTCGGGCATTAGGTATTTTTAGGCATAAAAATAACATATGTGTATATTTTTTGTTTGTTTATTGTTATAGAAAACTAAAATATTTGCTTTGCGATCACTGTCTAATTGTAGCAACATAAAACAACATCTTTTCATGTTCATGTTTCTCCATCAAAACCATAAGTTACACGATCATCTCCACGCTGCTCTTTGTGTGGTGCTGCACTACAAGTTCTCTACCAGCTTTCTGTTTTTGACTTCTTTGTTGATGCACCTTTCCATAAACACGCTGTCAGAAACTTCTGCAAATAGCATGTGCTAAATTATGCTGCAAATCTGTTGTGCAAAAGCACATGCCAACATTTCAAATAATCTAAAGATGGCAGTTGGATATTGAATGTTGGGAAACATTGCTGCTATTTTAACATTGCCCTAACACAAGGTTAGCATGACTATTAAATGGAGGCGTTTGTTAGCATTTGTTGAGGAACCACATGGATTGAAGTTAAGCAGGACACACAGAAACCATGTCTGTGTGTCTTGCCTAACTGTGTTTATAGCTAGACGGAGGGTAAAACATCTGCTTTGTAAGGCCCAAGCTGAGTTTCAAGAGCAAATTCATCTGTTGGCTGTATGGACCAGATGGAATCTAATGCACATGGGAAAACACACAAGCGCTACTTTTACATTATTTCGGCAGAACCGCGTTATTTATTTATTTGTGTCCCGCTACAGTCTGATCAATTTACAAAGTCATCGCACCTTTTTCTCATCGCTAGTCTGTTCAAGAAGCAGATGATAAGATCAATCAATCGCATGCATAGCAGCGGGTGTTAGCGTTCGCTTCACCAAACCTCGTTCTGCCTCCTCTTCAGGTTTCGTTAGCCGTATCTACCATTATTTATATCACAACAAGTTGGCATTTGGCAGAGGCGACCGTACCCAGCACGAGTGAGCGTGTCCGTCTTTATTCGTGCGCTTTTTCATATTCATCTCCACGGTTGGCCTTTCCTCGTCGCGGCTAGCTGTGCTAACAGGACACAGTTGCAGGAATGCACACTTTATCTTTCCACCTTCAGCCTCTATGAATAATAAGCAGAAAAGTTATCCTATGGAGGACCGAGCTGGAATACCTTTTCCGATAGCACGGTGGCCCGTGCATCCGTGACCGAAGAGAGATGTGCCGTCGTGATAGTTCCCACCCTACGCTCGCCCCTCTCGGCACTTTTGTCACCGTCCCTGACTGCGAGGAACAGTTTTGGTAGCAAACAGTGTCAACCTGTCTCTCCATCTTTGACCACCAGCTGGGCTTGATAAGCTAATATGATGTTCTGTTGACACCAAAGGGGTTGAGCGCAGCATGCAGGCACACGTTGATATTGAAATGCTATTCAGGGCTGGCCACAAAGGGTATTTGCAGTCTCCCGCCATGCTTGTGATTCATATACAGATACAGCGGATATGCTGCATATACTCCAAAGACTGTGGTCTTATTGGTTCTGATGTAATGCGACCTTTAAACTAAGAGCCCCCGGAGAAAGGCGGGTTTATCTGAGCAGATAAGGCTTTCTTTCTGCCCTGCGAGAATGCATCTATCAGCTCGGCGCAGGGCGTGCTGACAACAGGACCAGCCATCGCTCAACAGGCAGGCAGTAGCCACATTACCACGCTGGAGCGACACTGTCCTCTATCAACGTCTTACTTGGATCACTTAAACAGAGCTCGAGAAACACTGTGTCTCGCTGTGTTTTGCAAAAGCTGTTGGGCTATGCCGAGGGGCAGCTTTATGATTTGATGGAAAATGTCTGATACTGTAAGAGTTAGAACAGAGCTTAGTTTTCTGTGTATTTTGTAATACTTTATGTACTGAATTTGTAAACTCGTACAGGTGTGTCTACTATACTCTACTACTAATACATTTTTGGACATAGGTCTTCCACCATATAGGAAATGTTTTTGACCTGTGTGCTATTTTGACATTTTTTTGTTTTTGTGAATAGGATGCATCCTCAGCTCTTATGGCCTTATGGGATTGCAAAATATTTAGTAGATGCCAAAACATCACCCTAACCTGATAACTGTTACTGCACATATTGAGCATACGCATGAGAATGCGCTATCCGAACTACAATTTTTTAAAATATTTTAGATATATTAATTAATTTGAGGTATTTTTAAACATATCATTAACATTATTATTTTTTTGTTTATGTTTATTATTATGTTTATTATATTATTATCTTGAGTCATATTTCTTTTCATCAGTATATAGTTTTTCATGATTAGATTAGAATTCAAGTAATATTAAAATGACTAGTGAAATAATCCAAAAGTTCCCCTGAGTAACGGTGACAGTTCACAGGTTAGGATTGACACACTACTCGTATCATGTACAGTACTGCTTTCTGCATTCTGTGTAGCAGAGAAGCACATATTTCAGTAGTTTGTTTTTGAGAATCTTATATACAGAAGTACTGGCACAGCATTTGAAAGTGATTATGTTGATTTTCCCCAGCCTTGTTTCCCATTGTGATCATTATAACATTACAACACCCATACGATCCAAATTATTGTGCAAAGATTGGAAAATCAGTACCATTATAGGACTCGGGAGAACAGATAACTCCAGCGCTGAATCTGGGCACACAGAGATCCATCAAGCGCTGCAGAGTAATCACCTTTAAAGCCCACCAGAATGAGGACTCGAACTATGACATCATCAGTACCTTCCCACAGTTCATCCAAATTTTAAAGCCCAGTGTGAAGGGCTGAAACTGTATTCATCATCCTGCAGAGGATCAGTGGATTTCTTGGTGGGGGGTCACCATCTCCCAATCTCCAATTAAAATATTCTTTCACACAGAGTTGTACCTGACCTGCTGTACTCCTCAGAGAACTTTGTTCAGCTGGTGATGTGTTCAGGCACATCTCTTGCTGATAAGCCCTCCATCAAACACAGCAAGTTAGATATCGGTTCTGCTGTTCTGTGCTTCTCTAATTTCAGTGTGCATCTCATCTGTGGATTAAAGTTTAGCAGAGACACCAGACATTGCAGAGCAGATGGTTCAGTTCTGCATGCATTTCTAAGCTTTCCCTATTAAAAGTAACAGAAAAAGTTTTACCTCTCTGCTACTGAAGATTGTTATGATATTTTATGATTTTTCTCATGACAGCACCCCATCCTCTGTGTGTTTTCTGTCTATCTAATGCATTGTTCTGAAAGCCATTTAGGTTGAGGAAATAAGTTTTGGGAAATAAAGGAAATAAGATGAAATTACTTTAAAAGACAAGAAGTGAACAGTGAGGGACTGTTTTGAATGGCTAGTTCCTGTAAATGTACTCTTTTAAATGTGCTGTCACCAAGCTCAGAGCCCATAAGCACCAATGAGGTGGAAACATTCTGAAGAGCAGGTGAAGGGAAATATTAAAACATTACTCATGCCTGCACTCCGAAGCCAATACTTGAATACTGTAGGAGGTATTCCGAAGATGTGCAGCAAATGTGCAGATGACCAATAGGGGTCTCACTTAAAAAAAAATCCATTAGGACATTAAAAAACAGAACAACAAAGGAATACCTTGAAGCTGAATTTTTGCATGAATAGAGTGATGAAAGCTACTAGCATGTTTGCAAACTCTATATGAAAAGAGTAAATACATTTGTTGTCTAAAAATGATAATTTAGATTAAAACAAATAATGAGTTAGCCTACTTAGATAGCAAACTTTACATTTTTATATAACAACTAGTCAAGAACATAATTTTTTGTTTATTATGCATAGAGAGGTTTTGAGTGTAAAGAATACAATAGCAAAACTGCTGGTTAGTGTTCTCTGAGCAGATCAGCTGTATGGTGAAGATGACCATTTAAAACAGCATCCTTTATTATCCTTTTAGCACACCTGTTTCTCATCTTGTATATCTGTCTATAGTTCCAGTACATGATAAACAGGTATTTTCTCTGCCTCGTGTATTAGACAGTCTTAGTTATGTTTGTGCTAGTCGGATTACATGTTTAAGATCATTATAAATTCCTCTATCTTTTTGAATGCATTCATTTTTACAATTTTTTTTAATGCAACTTTTTTACTCTTTCTGTCCCGAATTGCGCACAACTTGACTTGCAATAAATTATAAAAAATCTATTCAATATTTCATGCATGCTTTTACTTCCACTAGTTGACCTAACCTTGCAAATGACATGCACAGATGCATGCATAAATTATTGCAGCATTTAGATTAAAGATTTTACCCTTCATATTTATTCATAAAAATCGTATTTTCAAGAGAGAATATAAAAGAAGGATAATGGCACAATTTCATTGCATTCTAACAACATATCCAATGAAGCGGGATTCTCCCACAAAGTGAGCTCAATTAACCATTCAAGTGTCTAAGAGTCAAACCGAAAGTATTTTCGAGTTGGCAACTTAAATCCCCTAAATATGCAAATGCAGGAAAATGTGGGAACAAGATTGTTGGTCAAAGGGACTGCATGTGCTGTACCCTGTAGAAACCTTTCATCTCCTGTCCAAATACCACCCTTTGGTAAATGGATTCCTTTCGCTTCATTTGCCCTTTTAATGTGCAAGACTAATTTCTGATTACGTAAACTCTGCGGCTGAAATTTGACTCTCACCAAGCCAGTGACCTCAAAATGCTTTTAAAACAAATGAAAAAATTACATGCTTTTAAAAACAGAAACAAATAGTCTAAATACAATTTGTGTAGAAATAGAAAATACTTTTATCCATATGTTAATGTCAATTATTGTACCGTGAGCTCAAACATACAGAAGAATGATGCTCCATATGGCTATGGTGATATTTGCAATATTGTTCTGCAATGCCTTGGGTAAGATTATAGAGGCCATGGCCTTTCAAACAGCTGCTTAGCCTTTGCGTGGATCACCCATGGCAATCTGCAGTGGCACAGCTATTTTTTCTTCTTTGCAAGCCCACTCAATATAGTAATGAAGTCTGCTGTACATCAGCCTTTTGTGTCCGTGGTGATGGTTCCTTCTGTAAGGCAGAGAAAACGTTAGCACTGAGTGGGCATATCATACACTGCTTTATCATTCAGTGCCTCTACAAGTTGTTTATTTGATGGGAGTTCTGTTATTGAAAGATGCTGTTTTGTCACTCAAGGCTATCTTGTGAAACACAATTTATCTTGTTTTTCCAAGCCAGAGCAGATTCATGAATATAGCTGATGGGTGACTCAGTGCATGTGGATCTCCCTACATGTTAGACCATGGGCACTGCTTTTTATACTTCCTGCATTCCACTTCTGCTTTCTAAAAAATCACTCATTACTGTATGTGGTCTCTTTTTTCTAAAAATGTTATTTACTTCAATCCCCCTCAAACCAAGCCTTAAAGTTTGTTACACAAACAGTACAGTAGCTGTCAGAGATACACGACGTTTCTCTCTCTTGTCTAAACACTCTTCATTCCAGTAAAATTATAAAATGAAATGCAACCAAAAATGTTAAATACATATTGACAGTTGACACATAGGCTATAACGTAAATTAGTCCTATGGTGTGATATAGCAAAAATAAAAATGTAAATATAAAATATATTAAGAGAGATAAGTCTCCCCATCCTATTTGTAAGTTTAACAATGAAGATAAATCTCTCTCTTTAATCTTTGTATTATTATTGTTTTTGACATTTTTTCCAATTTTGTCACAACATAGGATACATTTACATATATTTGTCAACTACCCATACACAAACAGATGTGATTTTAATACACATTAAATTGTTAGCTTAAAAAGATTCAAACTCACATCCTCCCACACTTGAAGGGATAAAAAATGTGAAAATATTTTCATCATATACTCACTCTCATGTTAGTCCAAACCTGTATGACTTTCTTTCTGAGACATTTCTGAAAATATATTTATATGTGTTCCACAATAGAAAGAGTCATAAACAGGTTCTGAACAACATGAAGGTAAATAAATGATGGCAGATTTTTTTTTCTATCCCTCTGAGGCAAGCAATCTCTAATGCCTGGATAGCATATGGAAAACTCAAAGCCTAGATTTATGCATTTGACATACACTTCTATACAGGAACATTTTCTTTTGTGGTGTTTTCTCTTGGTATTGAAGCCATGACTATTGCAACACAATACCAGTTAAAAGAACACACAGTCCCATCCCCTGTCCAAATCCTCTTTTATCCAAACAACCACACACCTCAGAGGTCATCCGAACTGGACAGGGCTGCAGATGTACAGATGATGGATGAGCAGGATGATAAAAAAAACAGGAGAGCACAAGAAAAGGTTGAGCCCCATAGAGACTGTATGTGACAGCAAGGGGAGGTGAAGAATGGGGGTCCTGATAGATGAGAACTTGGGGGTGGACGAGCATCACAACAGTGATGAAAGGGTTATTTGAGCTGGAAGGTTCAGTTAGAAATGTAGGGAAAAGAGAGGTTGTGCTAGTGTTTGTCGTGGTTGATTTTCAGACTGCTCATCTGTGCATCTGTGTGTGACCACCCATGCTCACATCTCTTTATCTCATTCCCAAAGTAACAGGTTTTGATTGAGGGCTGTGCACAGATCAGCCGTTGACAAATGAGTGTCAGAGGCAGCGTTTTTAGCTCCATGACGGTCTGTTTAAATGTGATCTTGAAGCAGTCTGTGTTACACCTGTTCATCAATCATTAATATCAGGTGACAGAGCAGAACTTGTAAACAACACACTGCAGTCGCATCTTGTTGCTGTAATTGTTTGTCATATCCATAATCTTAAAAAAGCTCCATAAAGCTCAGGCTGCTCTGGTTTAGTGGTCCATTTTAAGCTAAAATAATCTGCTAAAGGGATAGTTCATAACAATTATACCCTCATGTCAGTCAAAATCTGTTTATGAGCCATTCTTCAGTGGAGCACAAAATAAGATATTTGTTTATTGTGTTTAGTGTTCATACAATGGAAATCAATTGTGGGTCAATGTTGTTTGATTACCAAAATATCTTCTTCTGTGTTCTGCTGAAGAAAGAAAGTCATACAGGTTTGTAATGACATGAAATCATTTTATTTTGAGTGAACTATCTCTTTAAGAGATGATACTTTACAGTAATGATACCATATAAAAAATTGCATATTAAAATGAAATCCTGTTGATGACATGGATTTCAATGTCACGGACCATTTGTCAAGGCAATATAATGATGTATTTCCATATTTCTTTGCACATGATTTACAGAGACCTGTAGACACGAATCCCATCTGACATGTTTGATATTGCTTTTATATTCGCTGCTTCTGTCTTGTATTTTATGAGTCCACTAAAAAAATATGTCAGTCATGTTTTTCTGTTTCTTGCATTTTGCATCTGTTGCTAGGACGACAACAGGAAGCTTTTCATTTGGCCTTTTGGCACAAACCCTTTACCCCAGACATTCTGTTAACCCCTTCTTTACAGATCAGTGCCTCTGTGTTGACCTTCACTTGACAGCTTCACTGAACTAGGTTATTTATGACTAATTATGACTAAATGTCATATGTCATTTTGTACAGTAGTCTGAAAATATCCAGAATTAAGATGTTTTAGATCTCACGTTGGTGTTTGTCAACACGTTACTACAGTAACCAGCAGAGTGTGCTACAATCATATAGAGATATCATTGAATCGGTTGTCTTCAAAAAGACACAAGAATGCTTTCACACTGAGCATATTGTGAACATCTAAATTGTACCAACCCGTACAAATGTCAGGAAACTGTTTTGCGAAGAAGATGGGAAACTAGATTGAGGCTTGTGGAGGAGTGTACAGATTGTGAAATAAAAGGTGATGTAGGTTAATTTGACTTCTTGCTTTTCCATTCACCTGCAGTTATTCATATATTCTTTTGAAATGGTAATAAAATAATCAAAGACAACTTCAGGAATAGGTGCTCGGGGGGAACCGTCTCAGTTCAAACCTGAAACATTTCTTGAACACTTTTTAATAGGTGTCTATATAAGGCATCTGCCTGATTCGTTTTTCTGATTGAAAGACAGACGGATGCCGGGTCCCCCACCCTTTTTACCTCGTAACGGCGGAGATAGCTCCTGTCTTTCAGAAGACCAACACCCTTCCTCAAATGTTCATCAATCTGCCTCATTCCTGATGAGATTAGAGGCAAACTTTGATCTCTCCCCTCCTGAGGTTTCAGCCTGGCTTTGATGTGTTCCCTTCTTGTTAACGACAGAGCCGATAGTAGATGACAGAATCCCTTCTGGGTGAGAGAAAGAGATTGAACGACACAGAGAAAGTATATGAGCCGGTGTGGAGTGGACGTGGGTGAGAGATACTCTCTGGTTTGGTATAAAGGAAGAAAACAGGACAGGTTGTCAAAGTAGATTGATAGGTGCCGTCTTTTGAGTCTTCGTCCTGCACTCGTAACCCTCCAGCCGCCATGCCGGGGTGCTCTCTGCGGCCCTGCCTGTGCATTGAACTTTTGTGGAGATGCCCTCATTTATTTCCTCTTCTATAGGAGATGTTTTAAGTGGTCCTCCGGGGTACTAGAGAAAGTGGATTTTATCTCATTTCCCTCTTCTGCCTGTATGGGGCCATTGCAGCTATGTACAGGGACAGGAGTGTGTTTATTAAGCTACTGTATGCGTTACCAATATCCAGACTCAAATTGAATTCAATGATATGAGGAAGGATGTAAATAACACTGGCTATATAATGTGTTTTTACCCAGTTGCTAAGCTGGAAAAAGTGTCACAAAGACAACCCTTTAATTGCAGCAAAGGTGTGGTGCTTTTTGCATCTTGAACTGCGAGAAAGCCTATCTATAGATAAATTAGTCAGTTGCCAAATGTATTTTTTTACATGCTTAATAAAGACAATGATATCAGAGATATAGTGTACAATAATAGACCAGCATGCAATTAATTAACAGCTTGATTTTACAAAAAAGACACAGTGTGTAATGAAAAATGGGCCGTGGGTAATTTTAACCATTCTTCTTGCAAATGTATTGTCTTGCTTCAGAAGACATGTATTAACTGACTATCCAAACTACAATTTTTAGTAGAGTTATTTTCAAAAATAACATTAACGCTATCATATTTTATTACATTTTTAAGTTTATGTTTATTGCTATTAAAATATTTCGTTTTGAATCTTACACCTATCCATCAATATATAGTTTGTTATGATTAGATTAGAATTCAACTTCAACAATCAGATAAGTGCTAAGAAGGATCTTTTGAGAAGGATGACCAGCATTTCTTAGAAGTGAACAACAGCAAGACCGAATCAACAATATTCAGATAGGACCAACATGGAAATTTATGACATTGTGACCTGGTGTTTTTAGCAGGGGTTGTTGACAGCTTCATGGATCGCCCTTGATGCACTGTAACTAGAGGTAGGTAAACTTGATTTATCTTGATTTCCCCTCGGGGCTCTCGCTGTCTTTTAACCGTTCATCAACCTCTGAGAAACATTTTTTCATTTGTTCTGGATTTATGATATGGTAGTCACTCTAGAATGCAACATGTATTTTTTGTCAGGTGGTGCGGGTAGTAGCAAATAGAAGCTGCCAATATTCAGTATCTAGTCTGTTTGTATAATGTATGTACAGTAATGGAATCCCTACAGTATGTGCAAACTGGGTTTCTTTGTTCTGCTCAGTATATACAGTAGAAATCTATAGTATATTAATAATCCTCGACCGCTTCACCGTTTGGCTTCTCGCTTAAATAATCACACAAGTCTTCTTCTAATAGAAAGTATTTTTGTAAGCTATCTAATGACGCTGTTTTATCAAGGGAGTTTTCATGTATTAGCAGAGTTATTCCATTCATTCCTGTTTTTGGCATCACAGCATGCCTAATGAGGTGTGAGCCTTTCGAGAGTTGAAAATTCAAATGTGAAGTCTAACACAATGTGCCCAAGAAAGTGGGACAGTGATGCTTCACGAGAGCCAATTTCGGCGTATTTTTCACTTATGGCCTCTCTTGATAGAATGTGATATGCGTTTGAAGCACAGGCCTACTTTTACACTACCCACAGTGTCATTATTGTCAAACCGCTGCGGCTCTTTTTGTGATATATTATTCGTTCGTACTAATTGCTATATAGGAAAATGTTAACCAAGACGAGCGTCAGCGTCGACATGGTTCTGAGAAAAGTGTATAATCATTCACGGAACCGTGTGATCATCTCAACCTGTTTTTGATGTATGGCACAATACGATTAGCCTGCGCACTCTGAACACAGAGAAAAGAAAAAAATCTTTTATTCTTGAAAGCTCTTAAGACAATGATGGAGTGATGCGTGCGGGGTTCGTGGCCTCACGTCTGAGAGCTCACAGAATGAGAGGTGTGGAGATGAGAAGGAACACCTCTCTTCCGAACTAAAGGAATAGTGGTTGAAGTACCATGGATGATTTAGAGGGCCCTCAGTATCTGAAATAATAATGAATAACCACAGGCAGATGTGAAGAGCAGGCTGGTGATTAGATCACTTATGCTTAAAACACTTCTAGAATCAAATGCAAGGTTGCGGTAGCTCGAAATTTGGGACGGGAGCCTAATTGCCTCATGCCTGTTTTTCACCGTGTCCAAAGAAAGAACATGGTTATATCAGCATCCGTATTAACAGGTTACTGCATTCAGACTTTACAGGGGTGCAGCATTGTGACTTCAGCAGTGAATTTGTTTTATGCTGTGTGTAGCTTGCTGAACTCAGAAGGAAACACGTAAAACCTATTTATCAACAGTCTTTTGCAATATAGGCTTTTTTTATTGAAGCAACATAAAATATTGGATCGAACTGCTCATCCACTGTTTGGAAAGTTCCACATGCAGTGACATAATCAGCACTTTCTATTCAGTAAATCTATAGTAACTGGATTCTTAAGACGTTTATTGCTACACTTTGGGGTTTGGGTTTCTTTCACATAGATTTGTTTCCATTTGAATATGTGGTCTGTAGTCAAGTTTGTGATACATATCAATAGGAATTCAATGCAACTATAAACATTTTACATATCTTGACCATTATTATGAAAATGACACTGTCTGTGAAAACCAGGCAAAAGTTTAAAAATCTAATTCTTAGATAACAAGCATCAAAGCTTGATTTTACCTATAAAGATTATTATGATTTCAATCTTTTACTTTTTAAAAATATCAAGGTTATATTTTTACAGAATGTTCTTTTCATTATGTTGAATTATTTTCAACATGTGATTATAATTTGAATTATAATCACAAAGAATGACTTAAGCTGGGTTTTCACAGGCAGGGTCACATATGTGATAAATCAGAAGTCACTTTATTTTCTGTTACAGAGCAAAAACCCACTTATGTCAAAATAGGATGTTGTTGTGTTATCTCAGTATTAAAAAACATTCAAATGTTTAGAAATATCCAGGAATTATCATTTATCACAGCGTCAAATAGTTAAACCACATGGAAAGCTGATCAATGTTGCCAACACTGTGTTTTTTTACCTTTTGAGTAAACTGTAGTTAGTTTAATTCAGGTTTCATTTTAAGGGCAGAGGACCTAGCTTAGTACGTTTTGTAATGTCCACACATAATTGATTTTCCAAGTGTTTTGTAGTTTCTCACAACTGTGTCATACAAGGTTTTTTTTTACAACGAGTTCACCCCTTAGCAAATGTGCTTACATCTCTTTCCATTTGCAATGAAGATTATTAATAGGTAACAGGGCTGGTTAAGAGAGGCCCTTGAGCTAAATCAATGAAGCGCTTGAGAGGGAAGCTATGCAAGAAGACCTAATAGCCACTTGTGATCGAACTTGAAAGGACCAGCACTCGACATGAAAAGGTCCGTGATCCTGTTTGAACTAGTGCAATTTTTATGTCTCCCAGTTTTGAGCAAAAAGCCTGTTTACAACAGAGTTTCAAAGTTCGTAAAGCTAAGTGCAGCCAAGACGAAAATGGAACCGTTTTCACATTGCCATGCGTCGGCCGCTAAAGTAAACTCGACGACATTTGAGAGATCGAATTGAAAACCCAAATACACTTACAGTACATTTGAAAAAAAATCTACAAATGTACAAGCACCTAAAATAGACTAAAACTAACTCTTCAGTTTAAATGGACAAAACAAACATTTCAGAGGGCAGAAATATTTTAAAGAAAAGGCCATTTCTCCAGGTTCTCGCTAATGGACTTTGCTTTTAGATGCCCCCATCGGATTCCGGTCCAATCTTGTGGACGCAGGGGAGATTCCACACTGGCGTATATGTCTTCTAAGTAGTCTGTGATCTGTACTCATCCTTTTTTTCCTGTCCATTGAATTATAGATATGGGCATCATCTATGCTGGAGCCGTGTGACCTCAAAGTCCAAAGCCTCTGTGGGGTTGTTCGGCAGAGAGGCCTGAGAAGTGGAAATCACATTCTACAGGCAACGCCGGAGCACATGAATTATTCTGATCATTTTAGGGGCAGAAAAATGAATACGGAGGGTGAAATGAAATGTAGAGATGAGGATGAGATGCGGCAGACCCCGTGATCTTTCATTTCTTCTCCGTCAAACCCCCCAAGTAAACATAAAGTCATATACTTGGCAAAGAGAGGCATATTAGAAAATCTCAATTTGACAACAGCTTCACATTTCCAATGATAATCTGCCATTTGATGACAATGCAGTAGTCGGCGTTTTTAGGGTCGCAACAGGGCAAACAAGCGATAAGATGTAGGAAATATGAAAATTCTTGGGGGTACGAATTTTATGGCTGCTTTGCCGACGTGAATGTATTGCGATTGGTCCGTGCTGATGGAACACTGTGTGGCCAATAAATGTTTCTGACTTCAACTATTGTGTGGTATGAGGCTGCATTTTCCAGTCCATTGGAGAGAAATGTTTGCACCTTGTGTGTGCGTTGTTTTGAAGAAAGCCTTCATGTCCCCTGTAACGGGAAACATCTCTTGCCTAATGTGCCTGCAAAGGTTCAGAAGTTCAGAAGATAAACAGTGTGACTGTGGCTGGATTCTTCTCTGCACATATTCAGGGAAGGGTGTCCGTACACATTTGGATCCTCTGTGCATGGCTTCACACTCGCTACAGACATAAAAAACTAGACATGAAACCCAGTGGGAGACCGTTACTTGGTGCCTTACAAGTTCAATATTTCAAGCTCTAATGAATTTTTGCTGGCCTTTTTGACACCAGTTGTCTCCCAGACCACGTCACTCTTCACTGCGCTGTGTTGTTCTGATGGGCAGACTGTGATTACCAAATACCTGTCATGTATCTGGATAAGCGAAGTAAAAAGAAACCCAAACGATGTGCCTAATATTTCAGTCTGGTATTTGAACTTTTTGTGGAAGTCTGCAATTTATAGGCAGGTGTCCGTAACTGTAAAAGTTGTGTCTGTGGCAAATCTTTAAAAAAAAAGAAATAAATCTATAAATGTATATGCACAGGAAGAATTTATAATTGAAAGGGCCTGATAAAGTGCTTTCTTTAGAAATAGTCACATTTATTCACATCTTGCCTTCTGAAGGTTCGGAAGTTAAGCTACAATTAAATAAGACGATTATTTCCAGTGAGATAATATAGCTAAATAATTGAACAAAAATGGCAACGAAACCATTTCAGACCATTGGTATGTTTGTAAGAAACACGCCAGAGATAATGAGTATGATGTGTGAAACAATGAAGAAACTTCAATGAGGGACCTGATGTGAGAAGTGATGCAAAAAAATAACAAAAAACAGATGGCACATCTTCTGTTAAATAGGTCTGCCAGCAAAAAAAGGAATCAACAACTGGGTAAATTAAACTATGTTTTGTTTCCTGCCACTTACATTTGTACTTGTCAATGCAAAGACTACTATTTACTGTAGATGATACTGTCAAAAAATTGTGGAATTCCACCCAAAATGTTCTGCTTATAAGAAACTTCTTTAAAAAAATCTCTTATTTCTGTTCTGGTGATATTGTAATACATTCTGAGACTGCGTTGACCTCCCTTTTAAAGGCTAAAAGCTGTACAACACCCCGGGTGGTTGCATCATTCAGTTGAGACGGTTTAATTTTTCCCAGTTCTTCCCACTAGCCTTTCATTTTTAATAGTTTTACACATCAGATAGCAATAAAAATGATTAATGAAATGTAAAAGATAGATTTTAACTTTTTAGAACTTTTAGATTTTGTCTCCGTGTTTAGTAACAAAAAGAGTAAAAACTTGTTCAGAAATCTTTTGAAACGCAGGATGTGTGAGAACTTCATCAGTACAGTCAGAAGCTCTCTAAGTAAAGCATATGAGTCCACATTAATTAGACTAATCCATCAAAAGCATTGACTGTATCAGAGTCTAATGATAGCCATGTAAAGTTTTAATGAGGCCACACAGACTACATCGCTGTTACTTAAAAAGTAAAATGATCGAGTATGTATCACTAAACATGCTGTTCAGGAGATTATTTTGAGCCATAGCTAAATGCCTTTTGTATTGCAAATAAATAGTCTATTGCTCGCTAAATGACTCAGAACTACAACAAGTAATCAAAATGAGTGTACAAGTGAATGGGATTCAGTGAATGACTGGAAAACAGGCCGTGACACAATGCATTCAAAACAACATCAGGAGCTCTTAGATAACACAGAAGACAGACTTTTCATTTCTCCACATCACATTTGCAGCTTGACAGATTGAATATAAACATCACTTTTGGCACAAAAGAACAATGCAGCGAGCGTGGTTTACCCTCAAGAGTAAAGTTTAATCCAAACAATTTTACATGTTTTGTGAGCAACAATAAAAACTTGATGACAGCCGCGGCGAAGTATACGGAGCAACGCGAGAGCGGGGCAGAAAATGAAGCGAATCACAGGCTAAGATGAGCTAGATTGCTGTTTAGCATTTCTCCTAACATGACGTGCCCATTAAAGATTAAGGCTAAAGAGACAGCCGAGGCTAATGGGAAGTGACATGGCGTTTTAATCCTCGGCCGTGATGAGTTACAACCCTCAGCAGCCGCACCAGTCTGGTGACATCTTGACTGGTCTCGATTCAGCCGTGAGCGCCGCTGATTCCCACCACACATCCGGCACGGGCCTGAAGCGCAACTAACCCTCAGTCGGCTTAACATTACAGGGATTAAAACACACTTAAGTGTACATTTTTCTTATGCTTTGTGTCTTTTCCGCTTTCATTACAGCGCTGTTCATGTAATCGTGTCTTAAAGCTTAAAGTGTTTGATTCAAGATGTATATGTAATGTACATGTAATGATAGGCTAGGAGATCAACGTCAGAGTAAAACATAACTACCAAACTGTTAGTGGCAAAATTTTCCTAATACAAGTTTGTTTGCTATATGTAGTGTAAAATGCTGATTCATGGAGTCTCTGTGTGGAATGCCAAAAGATTTGATGTAACATTTAACATTTTTAAAGGTTGCAAATTTATGTAAGTAATGAAAATCCCTCATCCTATCACATTTACTTGGAGTCAAATTGTTTACAGTTCTTAAGCTGTTAAAAGTGAATAAATTAATAATTTATCAACTGTAAATCAAATAAAAGGACCACAGCCAGAACACTTAGATTGAACAAAAGCACAATAAAACAGACGTTCTTATAAAGTTCTTACAGTATGAGACAATCAGAATTTATGAAATGCTAAAGGTTATTGAATAAACAAGTAATCAATGTCAATTCAGAAGAAGTGCATTTACTGGATCTGTTTTTATATTTACATAAATCTAACAAAAACTATTTTGATTCATAAATATTTAATAAAAATATTTTTAATGACTAATCACTTTTATCTAGCACTTCTGTTAGTGTAGAATATCTTTCACTCTAAAAACAGATGTGTTAAAAATAACACAAGATGTGTCTAGTTAGGGACAACACACAGATGTGTTGTCCCTAACTAGACACATCTTTGTGTTAATTTAAAACAACACATTTTGTGTTACTTTTAACTCAACTTGTGTTACTTTCAACTCAACATGTGTTGTCCCTTTTATGTATTTAACACAAAATGACACATTATGTGTTAAAAAGCATAACACAAAAAATGTGTTAAAAAATAACACATCCTTTTTAGAGTGTTCTTTGTAATTCATGCATACTAACCTATTAAATGAGGTCAGCTCATATGAAACCTGAAATGTTGCTTTATACTTGAGCCTTTAATAGTCTTGTTCAGACACACAGAGACACCAGATGAGACTACTGTCTATGTACATATTTGCAGAGAGCACCGGGTGTCAGTATGATTGAGCTAACATGGGCATTGTTTGAAATGTCACCATCTGCCTCACAACTGCTGATCCCCAATCAATTTAAAATGAATCCCAGTTCCACTCTCCACCAAATCCAGTAGCAAGCGCTCTGATCTTCATTATAGATTAGCCTAATGAGTTGATTATCTGGAGCAGGGACAAACATTTTTTCGATAAAAACTTGACATTTGGCATGTAAGAATCGTGTCACTGACCCTGAAAAAAGCAAATGCTATATATCGCAGTATGCATTGGTAATGTATACAGTACCAGTACACTAAAGATAAAACACTTTATCTTTAACACTTTTTAGATTCTAACTCATCTTTGCACACAAGGTGGTGAGCAACCAAAGAGTAATTTGGAAACTAAATACAAAGTAGTTGTGATGTAAAAAGCGCAATTCGTTTTGCCAACTTGATCTTATGGGAATTTGTAGTATTTTAGGTGGCTAATTTGTATCAATTTGTACCATGTGACTCAAACAATTATTAGAAAAAAGCAACGATAAAGCACAAGCCCTAACCCTAATGTCACTGGGAAGAAGTAAAATGTACAAATGAGATCGTATGAATTCGTACAAATTAGCCATCTTGTGAAATACAGACAAATTCCAGAGAGATTGTAATGGTTTGTAAGTGTTTTATAGATGTAATTGAAAGAAACCCTGAGCTTCATCTGCTTTCTGTAAAAGACAACATTTATTTGATCAAAGTTTGAAACCATCTGTACGTCATCAAACGAACTGCAACCTGCTCACATTTACAGTTTTACACGTTGAAAACACACAAAAACATTAATAACGAATGTACAGATTTCAAGAATATTTAGTCATCGTTGTAGTATATAAATATTTGGTACAAAATATCACAAGATATAAAGCAAAAGTAGTACATGGACGTGATCTACTCTTCCAAGCCACTGGTACAAAGCACTGTTCATTAAACCAAGTTTTTACAGCATGAGTAACCACCTTGTTTTGTACAGCATATCAATGACAGAGAATGGAAATCAGCGTTTTGCTCCTAAAACACAAATATTTACCAGCTCAAGCGCTGTGCACGTTTAAGAAACACGCTCCCCTCTCTCTTTTCTGAAGAGGTGAAGGCAATCTCAAGACTCATTTTGTGGTTTGAAGAGAGGGCTCAATCATGGCGAAATGATTTACTTTATGGTTTGACTCATACCTCAATACAACACTGTTGTGGTTATCATTCAGCCAGAAATAAATCGACTGAGCTTTCATGACTTTTATAGTTTTTGATGCTTTATATTAAAAGAAGGTTGTCGGAGGAAAGGTAAGAATTAGACTTTAAAACTGTGGATTAGTTTACAGTTTTTGCTTGTGCAGTTCACAGACTAAATAAAGATGTACATGTTTAATTCTGCTTCTGCTTTGTTTTAGATGTATTGCATTTGATCTCCCACTGTTCTGCCAGATGAAACATTGCAAATTGTCTTTAAAAATGCTTATGCAACGTTTTAAACTAATTGTATGGAATGGTAGTTTTGCAGCATACCATTATGAGGCTGTGTGTGTCTGAGTATGTGTCTCATGAGAAGGTAATACTAAATCTAAATGACCAAACGTGCACCAGAAATCAAGCAAAACACATTTAGGTCCAATGACATAGCAGATAATTGTAAGCTTCTGACATTTCTTTTTCATGTGGATGATGAAAATCAGTGCCAACCACGAAACATATTCTGACCCATTTTTTAGATGGTCTACATGGGCTTCAAACAATCTGTCTTCATTCTGACTACAGGACAACGCATCCTTTCTCGAGTGCCTAAGTAGATTAGTAAAATTATGCAAATGTATAATAATAAGGGTTTCAACATTTCCTCCCAACTCCTGTGATCTTGAACTTTTTGATTCTGAGCTGCACAAGCTTCACATTGAGGTCTGATGATGAATTAACAGGCTGAAGTTTGGCCTTGGTTTTATTACTTTTTTAAGAAGTAAATCTTGGCCTTTAAGTTTCTTCCGTGCCTGCTGAAGTTCACATTTCAAGTGTTCAGCTGGCCCACAGTCTGATGAACTGGTCTTTTTGCCGCAGTGTCTGATAAGCAGTTCTGTAACAGATTGTAGGCTTTCAAAAGAACAATATCAGTGATGGATACAGATGTGAAAAGCTGCAAACACAGAGTGCAGACGTCTCAAGAACGATCTATGATTATGCCAAAAGATGTCACGGCAGAAGATCTCGTTCTCATGAATTTGTGTACGGCCCCCGCACGACATGTAAAGTTCATTTGCTCTTATGCATCTGCCTTGCAGAGAAAATACACAGCCAATCAGGACAGAGGAACCGACTGCCTGATTATAGAACGGAGAGAAGGATAAAAGGGCACTTTGTAAAAGAAATTAGGCTGCCTCATTCTGCCACTCCAGTCTTCAGTTAAAGGCAGTTCAGCAAATGAGTCTCGCTTCATGAATTGCCATATGTCCATTAGGAGTCGCTGTCCTCCCCGCCGTACATGTCTGCTAGCTTCCTGAAGCGTGGCCCCCACTCGCTGAGGTAATTATAGTCCTGCACCCCTTCTGAGGACACGGACCCCAGCGAGCTCAGCGACTCCGCCACCGACCCGTTACCTTCGTAAGCATAGGTGGCCAAAGAGTCGTAAGGGGGTGCGGTCGGGTTGCTGTCGTTTTCCTGCACACGCTGGTTGATAAATTCCCGCACGTCTGCGTTGTCTCGGGATGGGACGATGGTTCTGCGGAGCGGCGGCGGGGGGTAGAGCGACTCGGAAGGCAGGATGTCCCGTCTCAGTTTGCTGTCCTCCATCACCTCAGGGTGGCGAAGCGCTCCGATGTCGAAAGCCTGTGTGTCCTCCTCTCCGCCGCCTTCATCGTTGTAGCTGACCACATTGTCTCTCACGTCCTCTTTGGAGATGATCAGCGGCTCCTTCTTCTTCTGACGTTTCAGGGCAGCAAATAGCACCACGATCACTACAAAATAAGAGAGGCGTAAAATGTAAATGGCAGGTACGATTGATTTGATTGGGCTGTTTACACGACAACGTTTTCAACCAAAAACTGAAAAGTTTTCTGTTATAAAAGTTCTAAACACACTTAAAGGGTATTAAAAAGATCTGTGTGAACATGAATCGGTTTAACAGCTGCATTGTGTTTACATGAAACTTTTCAGTTTTTCACTACATCGTTGTTGTGTGAACATATCCTAAGACAAATCATAACACAAGACATAACACAGATGAAACTATAAGAACTATGAAGTGAACAGTAAATGTTAAACTATCTTTTTCATTGTGGTCTCTCTACACGCTTTGAGCAAACACTCAACCGAAGAAATTTTAATAAAGTTTTGAAGGTATTTCCATCTATGTTTGGGCACTTGTTTACAGCTTTTCCTTCACTGACCTTCACTCTTTAAAAAAAGGGTAATGGAAGTAAAAAAAGATCAAACACTCCATCTGAAAAAAATGTCCAAACTTCTGACAGGCATGTATGTGTGAATGCTAAAGAAATATTTTAGTTTTGCTTGGTTGCTTTTATCACTGATCTTTCATTGTAGTGGAGTTTCACACATGATGCATTTTAACACTGTGCCTGACATGCAACTCACAGGTGAGATCTGCCTGATGTTTCCCACAACTCAAATAACTCTACAGACAGAAACAGCTCTTTTCTAACACATTTAAATGTAAGCCTTTAACAGAAACCATGACATTTGAACTGTTAATGGAGATATTTACCAACTAAGTTACAGGGACAGTAATTAAATCCATCACAAACTGATTAATTACATGAGTTTAGTTATATGAAGATGCAAATGTTTTCACTCAAATCAGCCTAGAAATCAAACATGTTGATTGTTTTTGTCGAATTAAGTCAAGACTTAATGATTAATGTACGTTTAATTGATATTTAAGCCTTGTTATTCAATTTCTTGATTAACTGAGCTTTATCAGTTTAGCAGTCTGAGCATATCAGAAATAGGTTTTATTCCACTTTTTTCCTAATTGCAAATCATTTTACATGCAGATCAGGCGCTCGCACTTCAGACCACTGGAATTGCAATTAATCAAATGGTAGTGCAGACAAAAGCGCTAACTGACAGGAAGACAGGTGGGAAAATGAAAGCTCTCGCTAACGAAGACTTTGAAAGATGAACGGTCAGACTCACAGTTAGACAGACAGATGGAGGCGGCGGTGATCAGATAGATGGATGTGGAGAGAAGTGATCTGATTGTTAAAATCAGAAGAGATGGAAGGTGGAGTCACAACTTACACAGCAGTATAAGGATGCAGAGAAGGATGGCCACCAGCGCCCCCGTGCTGAGTCCCGCGGAGCTGGTCAAAGCCTCGGCGTTACACATCTCCATGTTGCCGTCTCGGTCGCACGTGCACACCCGGATGGTGAGCGTGCCTGTGCTGCTCTGTATGGGGAGCTCTCCGTCTGAAATCACCACGCTCACTAGATGGGTGCTTTTGTGCATTCGGCCAAATCCGGTTCGATGTGTGAAGATCCCAGCTGTGTTATCTGTGAAGAGTCGAGTGCTTGGTTTATAATTCATCATTGAATGACGTTTTTTGGCGTGTGCAGTTTTCTTTGCTGTGTTGACAATTTTTGGACAAATAGAAAGGATGAATTGAAGGACTCTTGCTATTTAGTTTATATCACAACTATAAACAGTCAGAAGCAGGCGGTATTAAGGGGGAGGGACTTTCTCGTTCTTGAGATGATTTGATTGGGTACAAATTTGTTTAGTGCAACATGAGTCATCAATATTTTTTGGTTCATTTTCTCAAAAAAAGGAAAGAATATACGTGTGTGCTATATCTGCTAAAGTTTAATCATTTCTACTCAAGACTTACTTAATACACTAGAATATAGATGTTTTTAAAACCAACAGACATAAAATCCACAACACACAGCTGTGATTTTACAAGGAGTAAGTAATAATGTTGGGTAGAGTAAAACAAGCTGAGCCTGACCTAAAGTTACGACAACTGCAGACAATCTGGTCAGAATTTAAACAGCTAGAGAGAGTCCGTGTGTCCTAAAGATTTCTTCTATCTGATTGGTAGGTGTTGTCATGAAGAGAGACAGTTAGCTATTTGGAAGGCCAGGCGATGTGAGAGGGCACTCACCTCCATTATCTCGCACTGAGAAGTTTGCTCGCACTGAGCTCTCCGGCGCTAACTTGAAAAAGAAACGATGTCCACCCGCTGGGTCGTCTGGATCTATGGCACTTATTGTTTGGATTTTCTGTGACAGAGAGGACAAACAATTTAAGCAGAGCTCATATGTTACATTTATCATTTGTGTCATTACTGTCATGTGGTACATTTTTATATTCCCATCATAATGCCATATTCAACTGGATGCAATATTTTACTTAAAATCTAAAGTTAGAAACCATATTAACTCATTGTTTCTATAATCTTACTACTGAACTAATGTACTAAGTACTAATGAATTAAATTTAAATAGATAGTTTATCCAAAAATAAAAATTCTATCCTGATTTATTTATCCTCATTTCATTCAAAATCTGTATCTGACTCTTTCTTCTATGAAACACAAAGGAGATATTTTTTTTTTTAAGGTTTTGTGTTCATCAGAGCTCAGTCTGTTCTACTTCAAACAATGTTCACAATTTATAATGTTACAGAGCTCAAATGACACTGCACAACAGGCACGATGTCATTCCCAAAGTCATCTTTCAGACCTTCAGTGTTTACATACAAACACTAAGCATGTTTACTGTGAGGAAAGATGTTAGCTTAGTGATGAAGGCTCACGGTTATCTCTAGTTGTCACCAAGGGCAATTTTAGGTTAAATGCATCTCTCAAGGGTGCACTGGCAACACACTGTGACAGAAATGCAATCATCCATTGTGTGCTTCATGTTTTTCAGGCTTAGAGACTGGCCAGATTTCTTGTGTTACTGGCTGCCTTCCCTTTCCTTTGGGCTTTACAGCAGTCTGTTAGAATAAGGTAAATAGAATCAATGTTTATCTTAATCGTATCTCGGATTGATGTCTCTTAAATATAATAAAAACTGTCATTTTTACATGTTAAATGTGTTTACAGTAAATATTTTTCTAAATGGACTGATTGTCCATTTATTTATTTTTTACTATTTTTGCCTACTTATTAACATTAAATGTAATTTATCTTTTTATGTAAAATTTCTTTTCACACCCAGTAACTAAACCATGGCACACAGCAGTTTTAACACTTCTGCCAGGCGCTGAGGTGGGCGGGTCAGTGAGGTGGGTGATGACGGACAACCAGACATACACGCGGAGTCACTGAATGGAGGAGAGGTGGACAGTTATTATGAAGTGCCTGTGATATGTGACAGGCCCTGTCATCCACCATGACACATAATCTCATCAAGCCTGACAGAAAAAGGCTCTGCCGTCTAATCCATGAAGGAGAAATACTCATCACTGATCTCTATCTCGCTCAGGAGGTGCGACTTCTGTAGAGGTCACACACTGTTTAACAGACGCCCCTGCTTTAAATCGACACATCCATCCACCGGCCAAACAGGAGGGGTGGACTTATTCCTTCCTGTTATCTTAAATCGAAATTGACAATGTGGCAGATAAAACTGGTAAGGTATACTAAAACCACTCCTTACCTGACCGGCTTTAGCATTTTCACAGACGAAGGTCTCGTAGAATGAAGCGAGCGTAGGGGGGTTATCGTTGACGTCCAGTACGCGGATGTACACGGGCGCTCGGCTGCTTCCGCTGAGGGTCATCTACAGTACGTGGAAAACAAAAGGATGTGGTTTAAAATATGTGGCAGATGATTTAAGTCTCTTTGGGACACTTAAGCAGATTTCTAATTTAAAAAGTAAACTAATATATTTATCCAATATAAACTGTCATGGCAAATGAAAATGTAGAAATCATACTGGAGAAATGTAATGCTGAATGACTTGAGCTCAATCCCGTAAATTCATCCTAAATAAACTGCGGCCACGTGCCATTTGGAGCTGATCTGTATATGCATAATGGCAGTGTACCAGATACTCACTGAACTCGGTTGCGATCACAGAGATGTTATGCCAAGCAAATTCCTCTCTGTCCAGAGACTTTTTCAGGAATATAGATCCATTCCCAGCATGGATGTCAAAAACCCAGTCCACGTCGGTGTGGCGATCAATCTTATACCTGCAATGCACATGTGTTAGTCAATAACAATGTGTTTTTAAACATAAAGCAGTATGTGAAGAGGGGGCTGGAGGGAAGAAAATGTGTTTGTTCAGTTTTATTGAATTAAGAGGAAGAGATTGTCTAATTATCATCCTGATATAATGTGATTGCTTTTTGTTTATCCGACTTTTAATCATTGACCTAATTGATTTTCTGTCTGAAAGTTCAAAACACGCCCAAGGTGCCATGCACATTTTCAGAAGTTTTAAAAATCATTGTAAATTTAAGAGTCCACACCACATTGAAAAAGATACAGAGAAATAATAGTGCTATAAATCACTTTAAGGGCCATTTTTTAATTAATTATAAAACATTGACAGCCAATCAAAATCTATACATAAAAATCTATACACATTTGTGTGGACGCCTTCATAGTCATCTTTACAGTTATCTTGGTGTGAATAGGCCAAATAGTCTTTTCATTTTTACTGTTTATACACTTAAGACTCTATAATTGTCTAATTTTTAACTTTGTGTTAAACAGTGCTGAACAATGACAATTTTATAAGTAAGCAGTAAGCACTAGCTTTGAGTATCTTATAAACAGTTACCACAAAATGCTAATATAAAAGCCTAAAAATACATATATCAATGTACAAGTTCATGTAGTAAAATCACTAAAAGTCTTCATTCTACTGGAAAAATAGTCTCTGTTCAACTGTGATATATGTTTTTGTTGCTAATGGTGCTGTGCAATTGGGTAAAGCAATCATAGATTGCTGACCAAGAAGTTACTGACCAATCAGAATCAAGGACTGAAACTAACCGTTTTATAAGTAATAATAAGTAGTTAGTGTGTGATTAGGTGAAGTTTTCACAAACTCCACAAAATTCATCAAGTTGCTAACTAAAACAGAAACAAATCAGCCCATGCTCCAATTACACATCTACCGACATAAAAGTGCAATCTCAGTTGATTACAACAGAATAAATTACAAAGACCTCTGACAAAAGAGGTCTTCATCCCTAAACACAAGTGATCCTTTGGAACAAAGAAGATACTTAAACCGAGTTATAACTGCATGAGATCCCACAGCCCAGAGCCTAAACATGGCCAGCTCCCATTTGTTCTTATTTCACCAGAAGCTCACAATATTGCTCTTTCAAATGCAATAAATCAGCAGGATTGTTCAATTTCCTAATTAGCCTCCTGATGTTGAGAGCGACAGCGTGGCCCGCGCTGCTGATGTCCCTGATAATTACCAGCCCTGAAGTCCTGTTCTCTGCTGCGGAGGGCTTTTTAATTGCGCTTCCTTTCCATGTTCTTATTTACTGCACTCTCCGGAGGGAAAAACATCTATTTATTGCCCTCCTGAGCCTCACAACATCAGCTTTATTATTAGGGCGCTTTGGACAGTGATAATATCCTCATTTATTCTAATAACCGTAGTTTATTAGAATTATCTTATAAAAAGTCTGCGATTGAAGGACCTTTTGGATTAAATGTGAATTAAATAAGTGTGCTCGGAGGAATCGGTCCGTCTGAGCTTGAAAAAGATTAATCGGTTTGCGGGCGTCAGAAGGTCATCGGATGAAACGGGCAGATGCCCAACGGGTTTGCAAGTTGCTTTCAAATGACAATGTGTTGGAAAATCCACATTTAAACAGATGAACTAGCGGGAGACTAAATGATATATTAATATGTAATGTGATGATCTTTTAGCAAGGTTCTTACTTGACCAGGCTGCGTTGTATGTCGGGGTCCACGGCACTGACCGATCCTATGACAGTGCCCACAGGTGTGTCCTCCTTCACCTTTAAAATATAACTAGATTTTTCGAATTGAGGGGGTTCATCCACATCTTCAATACTGATCCTGACCGTGGCCATGTCTTTTGCGTCTAGACTCAGAAAGCGAGGGTCAGGATGTGTGTTTTGCACCTGGATTTGAAGCGTGTATGATTTTTTCTTCTCATAGTCAAGAGGCTGAAAAACAAACATATTCACACCAATAAACAATCGACGCAAATTTACTATACGTTATGTTGTGCATTTGAAAAAACTCTTTCACAGTCTGTACCTTCTTCACAGTGAGTATGCCTTCTTGGCTCTTCATGTCAGTGATGATATCAAACACATCTAGACCATCTCCACCAACAACGGTGTAGTCCATCTCCACATTTCTGCCGACGTCTGCATCCACAGCCCGAATAATGCCGACTGATTTTCCCACTTCAGTGAGCTCTGGAACGCTGAACTGAAATATACCTGAGGAACACCATTTCAAAACTTTAGAGTTTGTGATCAAGATTGTTTGTGATCACACATTTACTTTATAATGCTAATCTCTTTGACTTGATATAATGTAATTTGGCAATTCCAGCAGATGTGACATTTTTAGTCAAAACCTAAAATAAATCTTTTTACCAGCATATTGAATCAACAGTTTATATGTCTATAAACCAACTGCTGATAGAGTCCAGACATCAAAAAATATTAGTCTATGCATATATTTTCTATTAAAGAGGAGTAAAATATACATTTTATTTTTATGAGGAATATGGATCGTTATGGATGTGACAATTCTGAAACAGCACTTTTCCAATTATCAAAAAAAGAGACCTCACATGGTTATTTAAACCATCAAATATTCACATCTGACCTATCAGTATGGTGAAAATCTTTTACCAAAAGAATAACCTTTGCATGGAATTGCCCAAAAGTTAACATTATTGCATTAAGATTATTTACATGTTGCTAAATTAAAGATGTGAAACTAAAGTGCCTTTCTTCGTTCAGAAAAGAACATGTAATACCAGATCGCCACATCTAACAATTTAGCCAATTAAAAACGCTTTAAACTTACTTTGATATATTGTTGTTCTCTCTCAACCAAGTTATTGTAATAAATGTTAAATGTGACAAATGCAAATACTGCCTGTAATAATTCCTTAAAGTCCTTTGATTAACTGACAGAATTCATAGCAGTTTTTTATTTGCATGTACTGTAGGCCTAAATAATAGATTGTATTAAAGAAAAACACAAAGGAGTAAGTGAGCTCAGTCTATTTTATCAGGATTAACATACAGACCTCACGCACAGGCTAAAACTGAGAACAAAAGCTTTGCCCCTAACTATTTTTCTTCACATAGTCACAAAAACTTTTATTATCTTTGCTTCCATGAGGTTTGAAGGAACGTCTGACTTGTTAGTTTCTGAGCTGTGTGCATTTAAATACTGTAATTAAACAAGAACCATCTGAAATATTGAATAAATGTCTGGTGTAAATACCAGTTTGCTTGAAGCTTACATCAAAATGATATTCCAACAAGTGAAAGCATACTTACTTTTCGTGAAGCGTGGGGGGTTATCGTTGACATCCGTTAAGCTAATGTTGACCGTGGTGGTGCCTGTTAAGCCTCCCTTCTGGCCGGCCATGTCCTTGGCTTCGATCACCACCTGGTAATGTTCCCTCTGCTCTCGGTCCATGTCGGAAGGCCCCAAAGCTGTCCGGATTATGCCTGAGGGAAAGATGGTTTGTTTTTATTCATGTATTTTTCATCACATGCAACAACAAAATGCTTTAGCAGCTGAGTCCTTTTTGTGGTTGAAGAGGGCAGAATTAATTGCGTACATGCATGCACACCGACATTTTGCCGCAGAGATTATTAAAGACATCAGCTGCTGATTGAGAGATCGCTGCGGGTTCTGACGAAACAAGACCTTGGATTATTGAGACCAGTGTTTTACAAGTTAAACCAATTTGATCTCAAGCACTTTCAGAGTAGCACCTTATGGAAGAAAGCGGCAAATTAAGTTCTTTTTCATAGCAAGAAAAATTCAATTAAAGTAGTTAACAAACATACAGTAAACATTTCATTTCAACCATGAATGTTGTTCAGGACATTTTATATTAAAGTTACCATGGAATCAAAATAGACTCTATTTATTGTCTTCACTCATTATTTCAAAAGGTTTTCGGTCTATTCACATCCTCTGAAATTACTCTTCTGTTGACATCATTTAGACCTATTTTTAATACAAAATGTTAAGCAATGTTCAGTCTGTATGGCACTGACATTTATCCATTTAGCCGACGCTTTTATCCAAAGCAACTTGTAAGCGGTGGATTAATGATATACCCTGAACTGACTTCATGCTACTAACCTAAATGCTCCACAAACTGAGCTATAGAAACACACAGGTATAAAATAGACACTTTTTAAAATCCAACCAATTTCTCATTTCATTCCAGGCTGCACATTGACAAATATTAATTCTGATATCTCAGTTAACCCAAAAAAGGCGAAAGATAAATCCATAAATTTATGTGGCGATGGATCCTGGCTCTGCTGTATATCTTTGAATGGCACAAACGCTTCCAGATTAACCTCCGGCTCTAAAGAATATCCCTTTTTTAGGCCTTAGGATTTTATGTGCTTTGCTGTGACACGTACATCATCGTTCCTATCCCATCTGGGCTAAAGCATATCAGTGTTAAGCTGGATACTAATCTGCCATGGGAGCTTTTGTGTTTCTATTTCTCTTTTGTTTAAACAAAGACCTCTGTGGGAAATGTTCCAGGACACACATTAGTGATGATTAAACTCGCTGGGCGAATTTGCTCGGCTTGAACGGTGGAGCGCAGAGCAACCCTTGCCCAATATGAAATTATATACAAATACAGACACAGCACACACACTCTCTCTGTGTATATTTCCATCTCGGAGAAGACTGATTATGATATAACAGCTCAATGTGGACTGACCTGTATTTGGCTCTACTGAGAAGTATGGGTGACCCTGGCTGATGCTGTAGGTGAGCTTTGCACTGTTGCCAAACATTTCATCATCTGCATCCTGGGCGGTAACTTGAGTGACATATGTGCCTGAAACAGTTAGAAATTATTTAAAAATTTGTTAAAAAATGGTAAAGGAATTTCAGTTTGTACATTGTATGAGTTAGAGTATAAGTCATGTGAACCACCTTTTTGGGATTTTATGTGCTTATTCAAAGTAAATGTATAAAAATAGCATTCATTTTTGGTGAAGTGTCCCTTTCAATCAAAGATGAAAAATATCAAATATTGAATAAGATACATGTGTGCTTATTAAAACCCTAAATCCATGTTTTCTAAGCTGACAGAACTTACCAATATGTGACCTTTCAGGTACAGACGCCATATAAATCTCCTTGTCAAATTTGGGCTCATTGTCATTGATGTCGTGTAGTTTTACAATAAACTCGGTCTCCGGCTCCAGAGGCACGCCGTTCCTCTTGCTGACAGCCTGAGCTCGGAGAGTGTAGAAAGGTTTCTCCTCTCTATCCAGGCTCCTGGTAGCATGCAGATCTCCTGAGTTGGCATCTATGACAAAGATCGTCCCCGCACCTTCACCCGAGAGAACGTACATCACCGCGCCGTCTCCTCTATCCATATCTGAGTGAAGCTGTTGAGAGGAAGCGAGTCAAGCGTTTCATCAGCACCTCCGCTCATTCATCCGTTGATAAGGCTCATGAATATGTATCACATTTGATATTCTGTCTGTATTCAATATCCGCTGATTTTGAGGCAATAAAACAATAAGAAAATTCTACTAGGGGGAACTATCAAAAGACAGGTACTCCATAGTAAATATGTGAAAATGAGTCCTTGTGGAATTGAATTTTGATGGCGTATCAGATGAAAGTACAACAAGTTGAATGTGCAATCACGGTGAAAGCACACCATTACCAACAGTGACAGTATCGTACGGTGCAACCCCTTCTGTCAGATATTCATGAGGAAAATCAAACTTTTTCTACTTTGAGTCTCTTCTTTAAGGTATGTGGATGAAACACACCATACAGATCTGAATGAATTCTATTCACCTTTCTAAAAGAAACGGTGGAATTGATTAATAGGAACGTCACCTTTTGGAGGTCTGATTTGATTAACTTTTACAATGAATCTGATTAAGAATTGAATGAGTTATTTGATCCTTCTTTCCAATTGAATGAGCAGCTTTGTAACAGTAAAATAGGGTGGTAAAATACAAAAGACCACTCGAACACAATAGCGCTTTTGCTCTTCATGACTTTGGCAGTGAACTGTTCAGAAACGTCTGATTCTACTCCGCTACACGATCCTCACACGAACCATTCATAACAAGGAGAGCTTTATGAATTCTGCGCTTACAACATTGCTCATGAATAATACACAGAATGGTGACCCTTTGTAAAGCCTTATTATGAAATAGACACTTCCGACTCAACTTTTTGATTGAATGAGCTGCATTCAAAGCCGTTTAAAATGCAAAAAAACGCACACCTCTGACCTCACGTTCTATATTAATGCGTCTATGCTATTAAAGCTGGTTTCCTGCTTGAAAACCTTAAGCACTCTGCAGTTAAGCTAATAAACTACTATATTAGTTACTGTCTTTCATTATAGGTAAGGTAATTAAAACAACAGGCTTTTATAGACAAAAATCACTGTAAAACCACTGTAATGGCTTATTATTTTTAGAATGTGTAAGTCTCTGATCACATGAGATCATTCATGTAGCACTTACAGTAGTTCATTTTTTCAGCATCAACATTTAAAAAGGGAAAGAATACAAACTCTGAGTGACATAATGCCATATTTTAATCAATATCTAAAATATATTTTTGTAGTTACAGCTATTACTAAAAATAAAGATTTAATATGTCTTTACTCAGTGTGGTCTAAACATTACTTACATTTACATGTTATGCCTTTGGGAGGCGGTTTTATTAAATCCCTGGGATCGAACCAATGACCTTGGCATGCCAACCACTGAGCTACAGGAAAGCTTAATGTTGAAGTTATAATGCAGGCTATGCATTAGACACATAAAACTTTATTTTACATGATAACCAGAAATCACAACAATTTAAGTTAAATGTATAATTTTTTCATTGGTATATTTCTGTAGCGCAGCATCTTTTGAAGCTTTTCTCTAATCAACAGTGCTGAGTTGTTATGTTTTATTCTAATCTTTGATCCTCTGCACAGCTCTGAGCTTCAGCTGCTCTGTGATGGACCAGGGAGGTCAGATTTCATTCTGTTGCTTATCTTAAATCCAGCAGGCTCTATGCTGGAGATTCCTACATACGCCATACCTGTACTTTTGATCATTCTCTGTTTATTAACTTCTGAGAAAAAAGTGATGAAACCAAATCTGTTTCCAACAACAGCTTTGCTCGGACCTGCAGCCACCTTTGTAACCTGGAATAGAAAAATAATCCCCCTACCTTGCCGATGTATTGATGATCCGTTCCTGTGTATTCCTCCTGCAGAAAAAACTGTTTCCACATCCAGCCTCTTTTAGAGCGTCTGAGCATCTCTGTGTCTTTGTGTTTTCCCACTTCAATATCCTTGTTTTTTCTTTGAAGCGGTCCTCTCGAAAGAGCGATTGCATCTACACTCATGTGCACGCACGCCCACAGAAGAACCACAATCCAAGTCCTCATCTTTCCTGCTCTTAGGGTGTCTTACAAATGATGACGATCCTATCTTCCAAAGTTATAAAGTTCTGCAGTACGCCTTCATAGTCCTCCCTGCAGCCAGCAAGCCACACGGTACCTGTTACAGAAAAGAAATTGAGAAACAATCGAGTGAAGATTCAGGGTGTTATTTCACTGCTGCTGAAAACCTTTTCCCTCCTAATTAAAAGCAACTTGAGCTTCTGTATCACACCCTGACCATTCCCTTATTAAATGTATCTCTGAAACACACTCTGTAAAATAGCAATCCTGCAAAACTCTTGCAAGTTTTCTGGCTGTGGCTCTGATATCTATATAATTGCCGCTCCACATTTACCGAGTATAAAATGAGAGGCCATTCAAAGCGCTGCCGTGTTCAGAGCAGCACTTACGCGATCAAAGGCAGAAAAGGTTTTTTTGTGCATCTAGCCATTAACCCCAGTGTCCTAAAATACCGCAAAGCAGGCCAATGGCCGAGCTCTCACAAATCTGTAATCAATTAATCAATACGCATGCTCTCTAAATGCCCCGTTTTAAAGATCTAAACACTCGCAGCGCTATCGAGTTCAGCAGTCCTGAAAACATACAGCAGCATCGAGGGTTACACTGATGCGTGCTGGGTTTTATCAGCATGCACGGTCACAACAGCTCGCTGGCTCTCCACTGACCCGCTGGAACGCCGGTCTGAGAGACAAAAGCATCCTGCCACCCCATAATAATCAGCAATCAACACGTTTCCTGTTTTCGCTCTGCAGCTTTGTCTGTAACCGAACGCCGCTCTTGCTCACACTTTATCAAGCAGATTGCAAATTTGATTGCACAAAGTGAAGTGGAGATGCAGGCCTTTCTATGAATTGGTTTTCGATTTACAATATTGCATGCGACATCGGCACAGTCATCCTCATCGTTGTAAAATGCTGTGGGTCAACATCACCCTTCATCTGGGGAGAACGATGGTTCAGGGCCGCAGATTCAAATGGAAATGCACAATTGTGATGCCGAATTGACTTTCATACTTCCACGTATGCCTGAAACAGTACGGCTATTCCCCTAATAGCTCTTTCCATTAGCTCCATTATGTTCTGCTTTATGAATTGGCCTAATTGAATTAGGTAACAATAGATACCGGGGGATATTGATTTGCTGTCAAACTCAATGAGCTAGAAATGATGGGAGAGCTACGTATGTATAAATATGAAAAGGGGTTTGGTTCTATGTATTTCGGTACAAACGGGGTAACAAAGCGGGCGACATGGACCCTCTCATGTCCAACAAATGTAGCTTACAGATGCTGGTCTTTAATGAATTTCAGTCGTCACAAACTCCTGGACAAAGAGCTGACTCCTGAAGCACATTAGTCAAACTCAGGCAGCCATTTTGCTCAGCTCTGTGACCTGGCAAATCCCTTGACACAGTCCTGCCGGGGGAACTCAGCTGGATCTAAAGCGGTTTTGTTACATGGTGTGTCTGAGTGAACAGACACAGATTCCACCACAAAATGTCTGCTGGTTCATTTACAAGTCCATCCTGCTGGGAGAGAGATGGATAGTGAAGGATGGAAATTCCCCCGCTGTCCTTAAATACAAGCACAAACCTTCCAGAGCTCAATGGGATGCTACGGTTTCACACAGCACTTCATTTAACAGGCCCACTGTTGTGTCATTTTGATACATGCTAGGCCACACCATGGTCACTTTAAGACCCTATTAGTAACATACAGTGTACTCCAGAAGTCTACTACCATATTGAAAATATGGAATTCTAAAGGTACTTTAATCCTGAAATAAACAGAATGTTTAACGTAAAATAAAAGTAATTTAAAATATGTACGGTTCTGCACTATTATCAGGTTGGTAAATTAACGTTAAATAACCTTATTAAATAAATTAGTCCATTTTGTCAAATGAAAGAGATTCTTTGCATTGCAATATATATAATTATTTTAAGAAAAGTAAAATTCATAAAAACAATTATGTAACTTTTATTCAAACTGTACTATATTAATTCAATTAATTACATTTATTCCACCTATTATCACAAAAAACAAATAGCACTTTTTTCATGAATGTGATCAAAATAACAAATATTAAACATAATTTGGTAAATGACAAACATTAAAAATATATGCTCTATCTTGCTTACTACTGATAATGTAAACAATTTGTATTGGTTTATACAAATAATCCTGTGGGTCCACTACTGTAGACCCGCAAACACAAATAAATTAATAAATATACATCCTTTAGCTTTTTACAGTGGACTTCATTGTAATTAGTCCCTATTTTAAAAACATTTTTATCTGTTAATTACTGCAGCACTAAAGCAATTAAATCGTCAGGTGCCTATCATAAACAACGCAGTAGCCGTCTGATATCCAAAACACAGACAAAACAAATTAACCTCAAAATCATCTGACTCGTATCTGACTGCATGTTATCTGCTGTTATTTTCAGACCAGGCAATTTACCGTGCAGTCTGACCTTGAGACATCAGTTGTCCTATTTTTTTGTTTTGTTTTTATTTCGTTTCAAAGACACAGTCTCCTACGTGTTCCTAGAGACCGTGAGCGGGAGGGTGGGGGTGTTGGGTGTGGGGATGACAGGTGAGGGAGGAATAGGGAGACTGCCGACACCTGTGGCGGTCGCTGGGAGTCGGTTGGGTAGCAGGTAGCAGCAGCACAGAGAGAGAGAGAACGAGAGGCGGGGCCATGAGCGTGGCCTTCACTGTAAGCTCTGCCACGCTGCAGACAGCCACAGCAGCCCTGATAAGTCCCACAGGGGCAATTAGGACCGAGAGAAGCAGAATGTCAGCCACAGGCAGCAAGGAGGGAGGCGACAGGTAACAAGTCTTGCTGCAAGAACACAGACCAACAGAGCAGAGAGACACAGAGCGAGCTAATGCCACACACTGTCTCCAGGCTCACTGTTATAATGAATAAGGCACCGGACCACCAACCATTAACTAGAAAGAGTCGACTCCAAAGCTCCTAAATAGGTCATTCCTGTTTGCATAGCCAACGTACATGATATAACGTCTCATGATAGTGATAGCATAAATGTTTGATTTCCTTGAGCTATGTGAATATATTTTTGTGCCTGTCGAACTGATTCTCGTCTTTTCGCTTCGGGCTACATCATATTTTAGCGAAAACACCAAGAGAAAAATCTCAAGCTAGTTCTCATCTCGCTCGAGCAAATGGTAGGAGACATATGCCATGTTTGATTGTGGCTCCGTTCCTACCGCCGAGCAACAGTGCATGGGAGGCAAAGTCGAGATCAGGTGAACACAAATTTAGTCAGTGTGATACACTTAAATACATCCAAGCTCCTCTTCGGTCCATTCAGTGCACTTGCCAGCCGTGCAGCATATCCGTGTCATTCCCTAGGGCATAGCGCGTAATCGATATTTATTGATTTGTCTGTTTGGGGGAAAAGGGCTGTCTAGACAGCTGGGTTTTCGAATGCTAAGGTATCACTTATCCCTCAAAACTCTTGCTTGGCTGTAAGTGAAGATTGATTTATTCATTTTAGACATAAGTTCTGTCCACATCTGACCTACCCTACATTTGCCGCTGCTATTTTTACACCTTGCTGAAGGTTTACACACAACAACAAATTCATCTGGCAGCAACAGGACTGTGATTCAAATCAGTGGAGAGATGAAACTGCTTTTTTGTAAGTGATAGGATTGGAGTAACATAACAGCACACAATACTGTTGTAGTCATTTGTTAAGACACAAACAATTGGATCTGTCAGGTCAAGTGACTCTGACATTAATAAAAACTTATGCATATTTTACACTGCAAACCACTAGGCTTGTAAAGGTGACAAATTGTTAACAAAAACAAAGCACATAAATATTGTATTACATTTTACAACGTGCTGTAACAGTTATATACTGTTGTATGTATTTTGCCTCTAATATTTAAATTTTTTGCCTCTGGCTTGCCAATACCTGGAGACAATACCTGGAACGCCCAGGAACATGTAGAGACTGTGTTTGTAGAATTACATAAATTACTGTAGGTAACTTTTGTTTCTTGTCCCAGTCGCCTTCAGTTAGCTGAACAGGGAATATATGAAAAAAAAGGTTCTAAATTATGATCTTTCTTTCTGCTAAAATATAAAAAATACTTAATATTAAAAATTGAACTGAAAAAATACTAAAAATCATATATTAAAATAATATATAACAATATTTGAACAATATTATATAGTATAATGATATAAAATACTACATAAATAGTAAAAAATAATATTTATAAAAATGTATTTATATATTTATTTTATATATATTTATTATATATATAAATATATAAATATAAATATATACATACATACACACACACACAGTATATAATGTATTTCTGTTTATATATTTATATATATTACATTTTCTAATCAGGGGCTAAATATGTATTGGTTTTATTCTCTATTATTTGTTTTTCTTGATTTCTTTGTTATACTAAAATGTGCTATATAAATAAAAAACCTCTTCATTATAATTCATAGATCTGAAGCCAAAAGAACTGAATCCAAGGCAAATTCAACTGACCAAGCAGACCCAACTGTTCATGACAACAGTATAATCTAACATACTCTGAGCATGTGACTGGATTTCTAGAGGTTCTTAACCTTATAAAGTTACCACACCATACGTAGTCTTAATCCTCAAACCTCGGCCCTACAAAACACAAGTGTCCCGACCCTCCACCATAATCTGCTCAGCAACATGTGTGCCCTAATCTCAACAGTAGGCGATAATGGATTCAAATGTTGGAGGTCTTTTTTCCTCAATGGGATGGCCATGTGCACACCAACACAATTAGTGTCAGGGAGTGCTGCCCATACCAGATGGGTCCGCTTAATTACGTAACGAGAGAGGCCATAATGTGATCTGGAAGCAATGTTGTGCCACTGACTCAGAATCTGCTTTTCCTGGTCGGCCACGTTAATGGTGAAAGCGTGTGTTTTCGCCCCACAAATTGCCTGGAGCAGACCATACTGTGTGTTGAATTAAAGCAATTTAGGCAAACCTGCTAAAATCAAATGTCCCTCAAATCCCCATTTAGCCACCCGCCATTCACGTGCCCATGAGAAAGACCCGAGTGCCTCACGACTGCAGCCTGCATTTGCCTTTGTCAATTCATGCAGACTGTTCAAACAGATAACGCAAAACACCTGTTAACCTTTGTGTCGCTGTGGCATTGGCGTTTACAGTGGTGCTGGAAAGGTTCCCCTGTAATCCCATAACAGCATTGTGGCGTGTTTGTTTAGGGTTCCCCTCGTGAACGCTGCGAGAAGCCGTGGGAACTGCAGTTTTACGGACTCAGTGTAAAGAGCTCGGCGGGAGCCCGCAAGACAGCAGTCTCCCTCCAACATTGTGATTCAGTTCTGGAATGCAGCCCCCATTGCAATGCAAATGACTCTGCGTCTCGTCTTTTCGCGAGCGCGCGTTTACGCTCTTGCCTGTTTACTTGTCACTTCCAAGACTGACAAACACCCAAATCACAAACACCGTGTTAATAGAGTTTGCCGGTGATGTCAAAGTCAAACAGACCTTTTCTCGGATCATAGTTGATATTTATTGTGTGTTCTTCTACCCCGAAGGCCCTTTTACAGCTTGACAATACCATTAACTCATCCGCCGATTCACAACATCTTGTAAGTGTGGCGCCTTACCTTGGTAAATACAAGAGACTCGCGCTTCAGACAGGCAGCCGTGTGCTTGTTTAACCCCAGTCTATGTTTCAATTTATGGCCAGGATGTACGTGAAGGTATCTAAATGGAATAGTTCCTGACCGAGTCGTAATTCATTGTGTTTCTTATGCCTCTAACCCTTGCTTTGTAGATGCCTGTGAGACAGGAGTTTTACAATCAAGGTAACAATGCTTTCATTTCCAAAGGTCACACCATGTCATCTTGATTGCAATCACAACATAGTCTGACATTTGATTCTGCAACTAAGTTGCTATTATTGTTCTGAAAAACTTATATCAAGTGAAATAATCAATAATGACATTTATTGACATTAACAACCGCAGCAATAAAATTGAAAACACTTTGTGGCCACAAATAAATACGCCGTGTGAGCAACAACTGGAAATGTTTTAAATTAAAAGCCAGCGTATATGTTGAAGGCGAGCGGAGAGCAAAGGTTAAAGGCTGTTGATTAAAATCCATTTTCTTTTCCTTTTGTTCTCTTTGCCTGAAACTACCTACAGAAAACTGAACTGGCCCTGGATCTGTCAGGTTATTAGTCAATGCTCTTCTTTTACAAAAGAAATTGGTTTATTCTTTCCACAATAGGCTGTACCTCAATTACCAAAAAATACATGAACCATACAGTAAATTTGAACAGGAAGCTTGTATTTCTTGGCCTTTCGTGCTTGGGGCTTGTGCCCTCGCTGTGACCACATTCCCACTCCACGGTCTACCAGGTAATAACTATTTGCTTTTGTGCCGCGTTTCTAGTATGATAGTTTGTCTTTTCAAGGGTAAATATTTCAGTAATGCAGTTTGGCTTTGCAGAAAGTGAGAAAATCCAGTCTCACTGATCTATGTGTGAGAAAACTGCAATCGTTCATCAGAATGGACTTTTAGGTGCTCGAGAAATACACATTACACGTCTGGGGTGATTGTGAAAATTGAAGAGATTTTTGTCAATTTGTGACTGGCTTGTGGAAAAAGAGAAAGCAATCAATTGAAAGAACCATGACAACCGAAAGGCATTAATGATATTAGTCTATTTTTGTGCCTGAGAGTGGAATACGATTGGATGCTGCCTGTGCAAATAGCCCATTTTTGACAACTGAGTAATTAGGTGCAGCCAGATATCATGAACATTGTTACAAGTTTTAAAGGGGGAAAGGTCCTTAGTTATGCAAATCTAGACTCTATTACAAGAGGCGAAGATAAAGGAGATACATCACCACACAGTGGGCATAGTGTTTCAAATACCAACCAGATCATTAGCCACACGCAAATTTCCATGCAAATTGTACTTTGAATAACACAGCAGACATCTTGAGATGGTTAGAGATGTCTTACATATGAATATAAAAAATTGATTCCATGTTTGAGCAGACGAGTGGAGAACTCGGCTTTAACATGTACCAGCCAGAGCGAATTACAACCGAGACGGCCGAGTTAAGTTGCTCATTCATAAGTCACTTGAAACGTGAATCAAAAGTCACTTCAAACGTGCATGAGGAACTCTGAGGAGGAATTTTGATTAAAGGTCTTCAGTCAAAGGACAACAGGCTAATAATAATGGTGCTTTGTGAAAGCATCCCTCTCAACATTAACCTGGATGACACGAGCCGAGAGCTCCACAAATGCTTGATTGATTTAAACGTCGTCCCACCCATTGGTTAACTGTACGCTGCTGGAGAGTTTAACTAAAGTTTACTTAAATTGCCGGGGTGATTAAAAGCTAAAGCATGGGGAAGTCACAGGTCACATGCAAAGCAGTCATGCGCTCGCTGAATAAATCATCTTACATAAATGCTGCCACGACAGGACTTGTTCAACATGATGTCATCAACAGTCTCGTTTCACACTGCGCTCGGCACAAAAAGAGCGAGCCATCCTTATTTATTCCAAAGCACTATGCCCGAATAGCGGAAATATTTATTGTGAATTTCCAATTCTGTTTCAAGTTTGTTTTTCATCATCAATGCTATTTTTTTCTTCAAATTCTCTCACACACTCTCTGTGATCTGTCCTGTCATCTTATGCACTGACTGATGTGAGGAGTATGCTATGGAGGACGCCCGGAGCTTTCATATATGAAGGCTATTTCCGATAGGGACAATGCGGATGAAAGAAAATAACAACACCCCTCTGTTGGATACAAACTTATCATCACAGACAGAGGCAGAGGAGAACATTTCCCTTTGTGAGCCCATTTAAAGATTCACTTAAGACATACAAACCTCCCAACCATGCAAATTAGTAAACAGTGACAAAACATATTAACAACTAACCAGGAAACTGCAAAACAGATAGGAGACAAAGAATTGGTGATGAAAATCCATCAAATTGTATTCAGGTACAGCAAGTGTAGATAATCACTGCTCTATTGATTTTTAAAGTGTTCTTTAACATCAGAACAGCAAATTAGGTTTAAACTCTTGCTTCGCTTTTGTGGGGTTTTTTGCTATTCAGTTGTCACCATCTGAAAAATCGCTATTTTTTTGTCATATATTTATGAGGCTTCCCGTAACTGGGGTAAAAGCACAAGTGAGGTTCATAAATCACTCTTGGGTGAAATTAATCACATGCGTGTGCTAATCAATGTTATCCTGCCTCATCTCCTGCGAGCAAACACAGCAAACTGTGGGCCATTGTCATCTGTCAGGTGACTGATAGCTCTGATCTAATTATCATACAAAGCCAACTAAAACATTTACATACAAGCAAGACCCTCAAACTATCAAAAACTGTCAAAGTGGGGAAAATTATGTATGGAAAAAAAATAATGTTTTTTTCCAAAAGATAAGGTTTTAAATCTGTTTGTTTTTAGCATGTAGACAACTTATGACAATTGCCATTTAATTTTTTGAATACATTTAGTGATTAATAACTCAAGACTCTTAGTTATAAAAAAAAATTTCATATAAGCAAGAACAAGGCATTTTATAATTAAATCAAAAGCACTTTATACTCAGTCTAAATATGAGGTTTGGAGGCTTGTTGTCAAAGAATTTCAATAAATCAAAGGTCATATGGCCTTTAACTATCTATGTATAGACTTTGGTACAACTAGTTTAACCTAAGAAATCCAAGCCTTTGATTAGTGAGATGTATTACTCAATATTATCATATTTAGGAAAATATGTTTCTTTGGTATGTCTCTAACAACTGGCAAAAACTGGGTTTTATGGGCACCCAACTACATATGGTTTATTTTCAAAAACACATGAAAAAAAAACGAGTAAAATATCTAATCTTTGCATCCTGAAACTACCGACCAAGTGACCAATATAAACTTAAATAAACACATTTAACAGTTTCCTCATTCTCAAGATATTTCTCGAAAATATTCCCAACATCAGAATTAACAAAAATGATCAAATCTAACTCGCCTACCAAACATTTGGCAAAAACTAACCACTGCACAAATCAAACAATGCACAAGCAGAACACAACAGGATCATTCATATCCATGAGACATCACAGTTGGTCGACCAACATTTGCCGTTTGACTGAGATATATTACAGTGTGCCAGATCCAGCATTTTACAGTATTAAAAACTGCATAACTGCCGAGACCATGAAAATGAGTTATCTTCTCATAACGTAACAAAATTACATATTTTATACATAAAGAATAAATTTTTAAATTAGAGCACACACAAACAAGTTAAATGAATGCATCTAGATTTCTACAGGTGCCAGAAATGGTGGACCACACACAGAGCCACAACCTGTTCACGACTGATTATAGACTGGTCTTATGAATATGAGTGTAAATAAGTATGATTAACATCTCATAGTTTTGAGAGGCCTGACATTGTACAGGAATGAAATTCTCGTGTAACCTACAGATAAAACAGTATGCATCAAAAGTACAGCACGTATATGCTGAAAGAAAAGCATTCATCTATGTGATAATATATCACGAATTTGCATGTGCATGTGAATAACTACAGTACAGTATAAGCACAATTATTTTCTGCTTGTAGATGGAGATTATAAACAACTACAGTAGCGCAAACTTTCTTCAAACAACATTTTACATTATCATTTTACATCAAGAATGAATTCGTACGAAATTAAAATTTACGAGAACATCTATGTCGCCTGCAGGCCTGCGTCATTGCTTTATCATAACGACCTTTATCAAACTAAAGCCTGCTTAAAAACCTCCTTTAATAATAATGACTTTTAGCCCATACATTCTGAATAGCCGCAAAAATACATCCTTAATATCTTGCTTAGTAGTTTGAAAAGTATCCGGGCCAATTCTGACAGCATCAGTCTACAGTACGCGCATCCTCGAAAGTCACGCGCACAACTGCACGGGTCAAACATCGCGTACATATTTAATGCAGATATGTTCATTGAAACGCACACATAGGTAAGTTACATAAATTTCACACAACTTACCTCAGTGCTGTGGAGTATATGGTAGTCCTGCTTTCGTTGTGTATCCGCTGAGCGCAGTGAAGACACTGTACTATAGTCCGCTCGCTCTCTCTCTCTCTCCCTCTCTCTCCTCCCCTGCGCCGCGCACAGCATCAGCGCGCTCCTGATGGGGACACGGGCGCTGATTGGCTGTCACCGGGAGCGCGAGGACTGAGAGGGATCGCAAACATCACAAGAAGCCAATGTAGTTTGAAAATTAAGCCTTTGTTTATGATATCGACGGTATTGAGGTCATTCATATTAACTTTCTACTTTGATTTATTATTTTTGACAGATAATAATCTAAAAAGTAGTTTTTTAGGCAATGACAAAATAATCAAAGAAGTAATAATAAAAAAATAATAGAAACGATTCAAGCGGATTAGTGGTTATAATGGACATTGGTCATTTGGTACAGCATAGCAGAACAAAGCTCCTGGGTTCAATTTCTAGGGAACATACTAATAATAAACCAAATTATATTGTGTAATGCACTGTAAGTCACTTTGAATAAAAAATAAATAAATGTATAATGCATTTATAGGTGGGATGTTTTCTGCCAATTACATATAGAACAGTTGTTGAAAGCATTACATTAAATTAGCATTATATAGAATCTAAATATTTCTAATGTTTTTGTATTGACAAACAGCTGATGGTTCTTGTAACTGGTATTGATAATTAAAACCATTAGAATTTGTATTGTTTTTCTCAGCGGGTGTTGTGTCATAAATGGTGTCATAAATCTATTGTCTGTGCATAGCTGTTGTGGTATATGAAGTTTTACCTGTCGCATCTTTCCGCTTCTCACAGTGAAATGTGCTGGACTTCTTTGACAAGGGTTATGAGAATTACCGATGCATTAAAGCAGCACCTGTTTCCATCATAAAGGAAAATGGACCAGGGGATATGTCAGACCGCCTACATCAGGAGCCTTCTCTTATTTTCATTGACATATTTTATTATGTTTATGTTCTCCTCCTTTTTACATTTATGGAGCTCATCTCTGAGTTTAAGAGGAGCCTTTTCATCTAGCCCTGTCAATCATAACACAAAGGATATATACTAGTTCACCCCTCAATTCCTTCTTTATTTCCGGTATTTCTGTTATATATTCAGTAGCTTCAAATACGAAACTTGCCTTCAAACCCTTTCATTATAGACAGCAAACCAAATATATTAACCCCTGCCGCTTTAAAGGATTAGATAAACACATGAACTCGTGAACTGGTTTGTGCTGTTAACTACAATAGTTAGCTAGTGGATAAAGGTCGAGTGCTAATATTAAAAACCACATACCATGCTCACTCATCACACAGACACCCTGTGAAACCTAGTCACACTTTAACAAAACAAGCCTCCTTCCTGTTGACTCCAATCACCTATCAAAACAATGAAAATACCTCCAGGCCTGATGATTTCTCATTAGTGGGCTGGTTGGGGGTACACAGAAAAAGTTATTGTTTAAGGAGATTTACAGCTCAGCATTAAAGACAAATTCTTACTGCTCCGCTCATAAGACTTTGAGTCTTATAAGAAAAAAAAAATCAATTTTTTCAAGTTTTTGTTCAAAAGAGTGATTAAAATCAAACTAAGATTTCTTCACAGGAGATATAATTTTTACCAGGAATGTGATGTGTGCCCTCACAGGCATAACACTTATGACTGGAAATGGCAGTCGTTTACACATACTAGCTGAATTGTAAATGATGAAATCCTGACATGACCTAAATGTATTCTTTGACATGGCTGATGCACATTCTACTTGACTGCTGACAAAGCAGAAAGTCTTGCTCAAGTCAGCGTGAATAAATCTACAAACACTTGTGCAAAAACTGAGCTTGAAATGCAGAAAGATATGAAAAGCTAAAGTTAACATGCATATATGCCTTACCATGCGCTGTGAAATCTGTACATGCATGTAAATACTGTGAAAGACCTTGTCATGAGACATATACATGATAGGCTTAACCAGACCGTACAGGGTTTTATACGAATAAAAAGACAATGTTGCAATCTCCAGTAAACAGAATGGTATGATACTGTACTGTAAATTCTCAATTCTTCTCTTTCTAGTTTCATGCTAAAAGAGAATAAATAAGTATGAATGTGGTGATGAAGGAGGGGCGGACAGCAGCACACATGCTTTATGTTAACAGCCAATCACTCAGCAGACGTTTATGTTTATCTTTCCTAAACTCAATCTAATCTAGCATGCCTTAGTGTAGACACACACTCTCCGTCAAACACAAAGTATGAAAACTTTGCATTAATACCACATAAATACAAGGTGATTATAAATAAGGTGGGTTTCATCCAAACAGGTGGGCTCTGAGGATTGAAAAAAACAACCAATCTGCATGGTAAAAAAGTGTCCGTTGTTTCCTTTTCTAATCCAGGTCTGCCAATATGAATATTTTAAAGGATTTCACTGAGGCTTAGGACAGCAAACGATAATCCGCTTTAAATCAGTAACAGCATATTGGCTCAGGCTTATACCTTATACCACTCAAGACAGAGTCAAGGAGCAATGGGCGCAATGTAAAATAATAAGCAGCCCAGATATGTCATGCAATGCCTTAACCATTTCAAAGAAAAATGTACACACCGAACAAACAGCAGTTTGTATAACACGCATAATTATGGTTATGACTCCCTGTCACACACGAGTCTTTGCAGCTCTGAATGTTTCTGTATGCAAATGTCAGAATTTCTTTAATGAATGTGAAAACTTCAACAGCGTCTTATTTGCATGTCTTCAGTAAGGCCGGTGTGTTAAGAGATGAGCCGTAAAGTATCTATTCCCCAAGGATCCGAGTCTTAGTCATCACAGCCTAAGAGAGCAGTCCCGAGTGCTCTTGCTGAGCATGGAAAATCGTAGGGGTCGACCCGTCTCCACCACTGGAATGTGATTTCCACCCTCAGCAAGAGAGCAGATCCAGAGGACCCAGGGCAACATCACTGCAGCAGGGGGAAAAATTTATTAGACGTGCTGCTCAATAGACTTTGTCATGTTGCATTTATAGGGCTACTGTCACGGGTAAGCAAGAGCAAAAGAGACAAACACTGGCCTCAAGAGTTTGAGAAGGACGTTTTAAGATATGTGTGTGCTTTTAAAACCGTAATAAAAATGAGAGTAAAATGGAAAAATAGCATTTCATTTTCTAATTTTGTAACATGCATGCAAAATGACAAAACGTGACAGCAAATGTCACAAAAGCACAATATGCCATGCCCTTCGTTGTAATATTAATTGCAAAATTAAATCATCAGTGATGTTAGTTGCGCTCATTTTTGTTATTTATTTGATAATGTAGCAGATTTGTATGTTGTATTAGCAGCAATTACCTCTTGATTGTCTTACTGTGATGAAGGTGCTGACAGGTGTTTAAAGCTTTTGAAAAGTGAATTAATGTGCAATTATTTTGGTATTTTGAGTGAGATTTTTCCATGGGATGTTAAACTAATTTAATCTTGTTTATATTCTAAATCGGAATCTCATGTGGGTTGAGAAAATTTCCATTTCAAGGGCAGAAAGCATTCACATTTTGTAAAATAAGCCGTTTCATGTGAAATAAAAACATTTTTCACAGCTTTCATTGAATTCAGGCTGCTCTGTCCGTTCTTAATATCCCTCGTACTGCACAGAGCTAGGGATTAATCCACCCCCCCGCTTGGCCCAGATGGACAGAGCCTGTCCACTGTTATTAAATCCCTAAGTGTTGTGTGTTTTCATTATCAACACTGTTAACAAGCTCGTCCTCAATAACTAACACACAGCTTTACAATACATTAGGATATTTCAGCTAAACAAAGAGAAATGTACTGTATGCTCGGTGCGTATGCTGCGTGTTAGAGGGTCCAGAGATCTCTTTGTGGGTTCTCTGATGATCCACGCAGAAATCTGGGGTTGGGCCACTAATCTAGCTGCATTACTCTTTGCCAAGGGATTACATAGTGACAATTTCAAGAGGAAGGAAAGATGTAATGCCCTGCTTAAGCCTCCGGTCCTATTAAAAGCCAAATTGTGCTGTGACATCAACACAAGCGCTGCTTCACAGTTGCTAAACATTTCATAAAGTTGATGCATTTTCTAAATGCAAATAAGGATATTTCTATCCCGTCCCTCAGGAAAATCACTTTTCACACTTGTGCGGTTCCGGATGTCTGAAGACTACCCTTAAGCGCTTGGCATTTTTAAAGCTTTAGAGACTGTTCAGTCGATTAATCCAAGAGGTATGTTTAAATCCATCTTCAAATTAACAAGGCAAAAATGAGAAAATCTTTAGCTAGAGTACGGCCGTTAAAAGATCCTTTCAGGTGTTGACGGTTTACAAAGCCATGGAGCGTAATCCTCTTTTTTGAAGTGCTCCAGAATCTGCCTTTTCTAAGTGCTGAGGACCAAGTCTAGGGCATGAAAGAACCAATGGGTGATAACCAGCAGAGCCTTTGTCTTGATAGAGAAGAACATAATGAGGGGATTAGTCAAAAATACTTTTCAGGTAAAATAAAATGACAGGAACAGCTGAAAATCCATAGTAACTTTCAGTGGAGTGTGTTCCTTTAAAAAAGAGGTTGAAGGCTACAGGAAATGGCACGAATTCGCAAGTTACTGCTTTATTTTCAAACGGAGGAAATCCCACAGGGAGCACAAAATAACTTCAGTCTACGGTAATTAACTTTGGTGCAACCTTTGGTTGGAGAGAGCACTCGACCCTGCAATTCTTTTGCCACGGCACTTCAACAACTGCCTCCCACTAAACCTGCAGCAATAATGCTATAGAAACTAACCACACACTGCCCTGTGCAATCTGCAGCACATTTCTCATATCTAAAACACATTTCAGAAGTTCAAAGATGAACATCAATAAAACATTAGATGAAAGCTCTTAAGAGGAACAGTAGCATTAACATAATGAAAACGCTCACGCTAATTTAATTAATTTACTTCCTTTCCTGGAACTTAAAAGCAGTCGTTTTTGGCTGAGATTGCTTCACCGAAGAAGAATGTTGTCAGACAAAGTGTTTCAGTATTTACAGTTTTACTTTGCTCTCTCAAAGTACTTCACAGGGCTACCTTTATTATCATAAACCTGAATTTATGAACTTACAGTCTTGTGGGAATGTACCGTACATTTCCAATTCTTGCCGTTTATATAATTGGCATAGCATGCACTGATTAGCAGCCTCTGTTAAAATGACACCTCTGCTCTGTATTAGACATTTTGGTCATCATTTACTCACCCACACGCCGCTTTAAACCCACATGACTTTCTTTATTCTGTGAAGCATAAAAGAGATGTCAGGCAGAATGTTAGACACTCCCAGCCTCAGACCCCATTCACTTTCATTACAGAGGAAACAGCAGCATTACTTCCCCAGAAGAAAGACGTTCAGGTGAGTAAACAGAGTTTTCATCTTTGGGTGAACCATCCCTTTCAAGACATCATTAAACAACAAATTAAGAGTCCGTAGTTGATATCTCCAGTCAAGCCCACGGCTCAATTTAATGAACTCTGCACTGAAATGAAAATACACCTGTAAAATGTTATTTATGGAGAAGCTGTTATACGAGAGATACAAGTTGCTTAAATATGAATGCAGTTCTATATTTTCATTTTATAGCGTACGTCTTATTACAGAGGTTGAATTCTGTTTGAAGGATTTCTTCTTTGACTGGTGGCTCATTAGTGCGAGTGTGATCAGCAATGCTGAGCCAGACATTTTACAAGTGAGCACTAGTCTAGTATCGGTTGCTGAGAAACGACACGGCTGACAATGCCTCTTACGTGCCCTCCATCCAATCCTCTTTAAAGACAGGTCTGAAAGAGTATAAGATGGGGTCTTATGTTTTAAAAGACATAAAATCAGAACAATTGAAACATTAGAAGTCTTTTGGTTGTCATGAGGTTGGCGATGTTAAGTCTTACTACAGTATTACGCTTCAAAGCCAAGTGTTTCTAATAGGCTTTACATCAGGAAAACAATGATTTCTTTGTATTTTGATCATGTTTGTAGCCTACACACTTTTTTAATGCGATTACACAACCCTTTAATCATGCCGTCTAGAAACATCCTATGACTTTTACCCTAGTGACAACCATTGATACTCTTGACGTTACACCTTAAAATAGAAACTTTTTTGTTTACCACGATGAGACAGGCTGATTAATCTGCTGTTACGTGGTTTAGGAAAGCCAGAAAAAGATCCTCTTGTCTTCTTCCACCTGCACACGTAGATATGGAGGGAAGGAGACAGACCGAACGTGGATGCTGTGTGTCTGATGTCCACCATTATCAGCGGTGAAGTACTGATGCCTGTGTACTTTTGTTCTCTGACAGGTGATTAGCATTGTTTCACTTATCTTCTGTGATGTCTGAACAATGGGGCACTAAAGTGGATAAGATAGATGAAACACAGTTAGAGATGAGGGAGGGCTACATTTCCTATCTAAATGTTTCTTGAGTTACATTTGACTGCTGTTTATTGTGGTTTAAAAAGTAACTTTCCTTGAGAACCTCGAAATTTAAACATGTAATGCACATTGATTATCCATTGTTTCTGGCAACAAAAGGCAAAATCACTTAAATAAGTATTAAATCTTCTTTAATTTTTAATGTAATAGATGATATATCTTTTTCTTCATTAATATTAAAGTCCTGCTGTGTGTTTTACGGTTAGATGTCATTTACATTCTATGCACATACTGAACACTCTCATACCGAATAAACCTTTAACTCAAATAAACCTTTACTAAAGAATGAAAATATCAAGCAACAGATTTTTTGACATGATGTGTCTGATTAGCTCTGTAAAAATATTCGATGGAGCAAGTTTGATTTAGCTGGTCCGGGAAGATCTAAGGCGGGTTTGCTGGCCAATCACCAACAGCATCAGAAATGGAGACTGCACTTTCAAAAAGCTTCAAAAAGAAGGTTCAATGAGAGTGCGCTTTAATCAGCCACATCTCTTAGGAAACTGTTTGTCAGGAGAGAAACTTTATCAGTCAGTGAAAATAACAAGATCTAAATTATTATTGAAACCAGCATTTAAACCATAAGTGTCACAGTAACATACACTATTCACTTTTAACCAAAACAACTTACATTACATTTCAGGTACATGTGATCAATTTTCATGTCTTCTGGGAATAAAACCCAGAAACATTTACATACCTGTGAAAACCCAGCTAAAGTCATTTTTTGTGAATTACTGTTTTGTTTGAAAACAATTATCCTACCTAATGTAAAGAACATTTTGTAAAAATATAATTTTTAATATCTTTAATATTGACTTTAGCTTGGATTTCATATGATCACAATATACTCTAACCTGAATGCATATTCCCTTTTCTAAACCTTCTGGAAAATGATTGACACATATATTAGTCCGTACCTCGCTTGCAAGTGTACATAACAAACTCCCTTTATGGTTTATGACTGAACGCTGTGCGTGTACATCCAGAGCATATACTCTAAATAAAAGCACAACCTCTCTATTTTTGGAATAGATTCTTCAAAGCCTCGTGGATAATATTGTGTTCCAGATCAATTTGGAGAGAAAAATGAACAGCATCACAGAAGTGAACCAAAACAATGCTAGTTCTTTGAGTGACTCCGAACACTCTGCAGCCCAATAATGAAGTGTGAAATTGAACTGTCAGTACTGTGTGATTGTGTGTCTTCTCTTGCCAGAGGGATCACATTGGAGCTGATAAAGCTCCACACAATACAGGTTCTGACACATGGTCGGGGAGAACATGTCCTCCCAACCTCCACTTATCTCCTTGTCATTTTTGCAGTTACAGTTGCAGCAATAGGGCAGCGTCACAGATCTGCTGTCATATCAGATGTAGTAAAAGGATGATAATTCCGATGAAACAATGATAAGTGAATCGACCGAGTAGCAACAGTGCTAAATGGTGTGTTGATTGGATTTTTTTTTTTTATTTTAATATCTCTCTTTTTAGATTGCAGTCACCACTGTGGCTTAATGGCTTAAACAGGATGTTGCCAACACACGTTTTTAGGGTAAGAGCTGTCTGGGCTGATGAATGTTGTTGTCACAGGCTTGGTCACCATTCACTCTTATCATGAAGAAAAAACCCATTGGACAGTCTTTAGCTCACTGGAACACAACTTCAGTCCTGGAAACCCACAGCACTTCTTCCCTGTCTGACATGCTCACTTCAGTTCATGGATCTCTCTGCTACGGAGCTGATGATTTAAGTTAGGTGTGTTAAATAAGACAGACAAAATGTGTAGTGCTGTGGGTGCAGAAGAACAATTCCAGCATTATGGATGTGACATTTTCAGTCAAAACTTGAAATGTAAATTTTCACAGAATGTATTTAGTTCCAACATATTAAACCTAAAATCTCTTTATATTTTAAGCCCTGCTGATAAAGTCCAGACATCAAAGAGCTCAGTCTATACATGGGTTATTTATTTTTAAAAAATGAAATATACAAAAAAAGATGTACGTTTTTAAAAGGCAACATACTTTGCTTGGTTTCTGTGAATTAAAATGCGCAAACCAGAAGCAATAATACCCAACAAATGAAGAAGAGATGATTCTTTAAAGAACATAAAACAGTTATTTCATGCACCCATTTATGAGGAATATGGAGTGTTATGGATGTGACAATTCTGAAAACAGCACTTTACCCAACTATGAAAAATCATGGCTTAAACATCAAAAATGCTTTAAAAACTTAAAGAGAGACCTCACATGGATATTTAAACCACCAAATATATGAGCTATTAGTATGGTAAAAAAACCCTTTGGTAAAAACTATTCGTTCATGGTAAGGTTGACATTTGCATGGAATTGCCCAGAAGCACTGTGCTAGATAACTTGTTTTGTGGTCCATGAGAAAAAAACAGCTATTGGGGTTTGGAACAACATAAGGTAAGTAAATGATGACAGAATTGTCATTTTTGTGTGAACATATTTATGTAGAAGCTTAATTAGGGGGAACCTTGCATGCCTTAACTGGAAATGAATTAATCAGTCTGTTGTGCAAAAACACAGTGAAGAAGCTGACATAACTCAGAATTACTAAGCTTTCAGGTTTGCAAGGTTTATAATTAATTACAAAGAATATATCAAATACATGGCAAAGAAACACTGACCTACATGCCGGGGAGTCTTTCTTCTGTGTGCCCATGCTCTCACCTGCCTGATCTCATTGTTCCAGTCATGCACATTACAGCATTATCCACAGTATGAACCAGTAGTACAGCACACAGGTGTGGTCTATCCTCCTCTACCCAGAAAACACCATAGCGTGGAGATTGTGGCCAAAGTCAATTTCCTCACAAAACTCGGTTAGCCCTGGTATCAATTTTAAAGGTGAAAAATAAGCAAAATTGATCAGGGCTGTTCGGAGGTAGCAAGGAGAGAGAGAGGAAGGTTGGAGCGAACGAGCCAATGTTGCAGACAACCTGTCTCAAACCAAACCATTACTGTCTTTGCACAAATGGTGTACAAAGATACATTCTGTTGAGCATGTCAGCTGTCTCTGGGCGTTTAGTGGAGATGGATATGCACACAAACATGGGGGTTTGGCTCAGGGTCTTGGAAAGGTATAAGGATGAAATGAATTCTGCCTTTCGCTCCTGCTCTAAATTGACTATGACATTTAAAACCCTGCGTGAGACGAGACGTTTGCATTAATAAGTTGCGTGAGCTCTCGATTGAAGGATTCCCTATGGATGGCACTCATTTGCACTCCTTTTCCCAAACGGCAGGGAACCGCTGAGGTCTGGCTGCGTTATTGACAGATGTTGTTGTTATTGTTGTTGTTTTCACGTCAGCTTTACCTTTAATTTAGCACTTTGTCCTATGATTTAGACAGACTTTAGACTATTTCAGTAATTGCTGACGGTGTAATACATTTTTTATAAACAGACAAACCAGCTCTAATCTAACTATTTTATATTTATTTCTTTTATTAACATTAATTCAGTTAATTTTCCAGCATGTTTATACATACCAAGCTGCAAGGAAGGGTACAGTAAGTGTACAGTATACACCCTTACTGTCTCACCAGATGTCTTCATTGAGAGAGCCGGCTACCCTAAACTGCTTATGCTCAGCACATGATCCTCTCTCACATCTGTCAATTTATTTCCTCAAGGTTGCAATACATACTTCCAGACCATGTCAATTACAAAACTGTTTTCGCCTCCTCTGCTACATTCAAACCCTCATAATTAAACTCTTGAGGTACAGCGCCCGAATGTGAGCGCTGAACACATGGAAAGAAAATGGAAAGGCAGGGTATTTGGGTTAATGAGAAGCTGTAGCTTTGATCAGGTGGAATATGAGCAAAGCTTATAGAAGCTGTCTGGACCTCTCACCGGACATCTGAACAGAATGGCAACCATCAGTCAGATGTTTTACAACAGCATAAGGCTGAGAGACATGTCAGCGTGCATGTTGAGACACTGGCTCAGAGATCCTGAACATGTGCACATACTGTTGTTTGTGCACAATGTAAAATTAAAGGCCGGTTTGGGAAATGTTGGGAAAATGTGCGTCATAATTTTTTGTCTCTGCCCTGGTTTTGATGCCATCTCTCCGCAGGAAACATCTGGCGCGTGATGCTAGATTTATCGTGGGAACAATATTTAAATGCATCGCAGATGACCCCATCAGTGGAGCGAGATATGAGAAACACGAAAAACAAAACCAATACATAACAAAGCAGAAATTGCACTTTGTACTTCCACTGTTTTTATAATCAGAGAATAAAGCGGAAAAAAATAAGTTACTCTGTAATTGAAGGAAAATCAGAGATTGAGTCTTGATTGGCCTGAATGAAAAACAATAAATGGATGTTCATGATTGGTTCTTTAAAATATGTCGTCTCTCTCCTTCTCTATCATTTCCAGCTTCTCTCTCTCACACTCGGTTAAACTCGCGCACGTACACAATTACTCACAAACACACATTCTCTGAAAGGCAATTGTTTGAAAGACCTTGATTCTTTTTATTAGCTTGGTAGCACACTTTGGCTCCAAATGATGCCAAGCTTTGCTTCCAATAGAGGGGTGCAGAGTGTACAACAAAAGCTGTTGCCAGAAAGAAAGCGAAAAAAATGGAGAGTCTGTTCAAATGACCATGGAATGCAGGCCAAATGAAATGCCTTGTGAATAACTAGGCCCGAAGAGAGTAGCCTTCACTTTCTAAGCTTGATTTATAGGTTATATATCATCTCCTCAGGAGCTCATACTTTTGGCACCAGCAATGCTTTCTAACCATCGACGAAATGAAATTACAGTTTTAAAGCAATAGAGAGGATTGCTGAGCGTATGTGTGCGAGGCACGTGTCGTTCACAGTTTGCGATTTCAGAAATCACTGACCGGAGTGACTCGAGAGCCTAAGGCTTGTTTGTGTCTGAAAAAGGTTTTGAAATTGAAAGTCTTACTTGGTTTTCCTTGAACTTCCTCCTCAGCCTTTATGCAGTGATGTTTTCTTTTTCAGCCATTTACATGGAGCACATGCTGTTTACATGCATGTCCGTGAAGTATTTGCGGTAATTAGCTTGACTAAAGGCCGGTGTTAGCTTACTAAATCACGGCTGACAGTTATTTAATTTTCCTCTTTACCGAAAATAATGGAAAGCAAAAACCAAGCAAAGCAGTTTGGTCCTCAGCCAGAGGACATACGTTTCAAATGAGCTTCTAATTAGGCAGAGAGCATACAGCATGGCTAAACACACGAAATGAAAACAAATAATCACGCAAACCGATAAACCCGACTTAAAAAAAAACAAAGTAAGAGCGGGCGAGTGAGATAAAGAGAGAGATTGGGGGTGTTACTGGAAACTGGTGGGCTAAGACTGTCTGTAATTACAGACTCTCTTGGCAACCGCTAGTCAAATCTCATTACAGTCACGGCGTGATAAAGCTACCGCTGGTGACCAACGCAGCACCTCCCCAACCTCTAAAAGCTCAATCATGATCCTCTCTCCATCTCCTTCTTTCCTCTCTATCTCTTTCCTCCATAGCTCAAATTCACTTTGAATACCTTTTCATGTTTCTTTCGTTCCCTTTATACCTCCTTTCACTGTCATTTACCCTCTCTCTGTGAGTGCCTCTGTCTCTGAGACTCCAATTTACTCTAATTCAATTCCATATCGAACAGCTCATTCACTATGGAATAAGCTCTTATTCAAGAGTGCAGCGGTACGGACCGCTGACAGACTGGCACTCCTTTTCCCTCACACTCCCTTCTATCAGCACCCTATTGCCCACGGGCTAACTTATCTGTGCTTTGATTCTGGCCGTGTTGAGCTTTCTCTCGTGGGTTCTGCATGTTCTGAAGTAAATCGGGAGGAATATTCAGAGGGGATGGAGGTGGGATGTTTGTGTACTGTACAGCTGAGCACAGATGTTGCACACATCACATTTCCATTCATAATTAAAGCCTAATTGATAACTTTCATCATTATTCTCTAGGCACCTAGGGATACTTGTTGTATTTATACAATTTTTAATATATATATATATATATAAAATGCATAATCCTGCACTCATTAACTGTTTTTGATTACTTGCTCAATAACTGATTTAGTTTTTATTTTAAAAAAATATATTTCCATGCAAATGTCAACCTTACCTTGAAGAAAAAGGTTTTTACCATACTGATATTTGGTGGTTTAAATAGTCTTTAAAACATTTTTTATGTTTAAAGCATGATTTTCCATAGTCAGGTAAAGTGCTGTTTTCAGAACTGTCACATCCATAACAGTTCAAATTCCTATTCCTATATTTTTATGATGTCTGGACTCTATCAACAGGGGTTTATGAAACTGAAACCTGTTCAATATAAATAATAAATACATTCTATAAGATTTTATATTTTTAGTAACATACAATATCACATCCATAAGTTATGAGTTATGAATTGCAGCTTTAAAATAAAAATTCAATGACAAAAACTGTTTAGTGGTTTAGGGGTCTAGATTTCAAGCTATTTATAAAGTTCACGTTTATCAGAAACACACACACTTAAATTTGACTTAAACTTTGAAAAAAGTAATAGATGACTCATGTTGCCAAGTGATTCTCAATCTGCCTTACAAGCCTTTCTATCTGCAAACAAAACTAAATGACATTTAAATATCTTTGATGCTGCATTATAATAGTTTGATTCCAATTTGTAACCAATTTTAACCAAAGAAAGACATCACTGGATGTACTGTAGGTGCTGTAATATTGCAGCATTTTCAGCGGTAATAGCTCTTGGAGCTTAATATCGGAGTTAAAATAAACCTCTTACCCCATGCTGTGGATTTCACCATAACTCATCATAAATACTAATTTCCACATCTCATCTGCAAGCCAGACACTGAGGAATTCTGGGGAGAAAAGGTATATAGCTTTAAAAAAAGGTAAAAAGAACATTCCGATCTCATTTGATAACATGCTAATGCCGCAATAATTCAGTTGTGATACCTTCTATGAATAATGCATTTATGATTTACTAGTGTACAATCTCTGGTGATGTTGAGATATGGGGTGCTGTTGCAGAGCTTGTGAAGGCAGAAAGGATAAGTTTAGACTACCTTTAGCCAGAAACGAGGGCATCTTTGTTGTAGAAAGGTTCCAAAAAGCCCACCGGGGGTCAAGAACTCAGCAGAACACTGAAAGAACGGGGAGCAGGAGTTCCCAAGGCCCTCTGAGCAAAGGGCATCATTACCATCACCCCAGCAGCCCACCCTTGACAACAGCAGCCCAGCGTGACGTTCTGCACCTGGGGCAGGAAAACTACAGACCATAGGCTACTCTGACTGCAGGAGGACACTCAACACAGCATGAGATCCAGTGGTGTCTTCAAAGAATTTTGATCCAACTATTAAAAGCATTATTTACTCAAAGAGGACATTTATACTTGCACTCATTTTCTTCCAAACCCATCTTTTATCCCTTTCTTTCATATGCATTTGCAATGACTAAAGTTCACAGTGATCATAATTACAGAGTTCAACATTAATCATTATTTGTATTGTAACCAGTCTGATTTAATAACATTAATCAATAAAACAACATTAATAGATTTACCAAGGAGAGAGAAGAACCGTATCATTGAAAAGTGAACCAGATGTCTTCGCTTCATAAATTAGACTTGCATCCGATTTGCCCAAAAGTTCAACTTACTGACCTAATGATCCGGTGGCAGTGGTTCTCGAGTAAACAGCTCAACGGAGGATAAAATGAACAGTAAAATCTGTAAATAATGAACTTTTAGTCTGTTCCTCCCTTTCTTTTTAATTTATGAATCATATGCACCCCGACGCGATTTTGCAACATCAAACATAGAAACCTGTTATAAGTCCGTGACTAAATTATTGATGTCAGAAAAGAGAACGTAAGTTGTATAGTAAAATTGCCATAAACAGTTTACATTTTAAGAGGATACTGTATTCCCACGAATAATTAGTCGAGTTGTTGTTTTGGATGAAACTGCAAAATGGTAATAAAGATATCTCTATGAGCTAGTCATGAGAGAAAAAAATGATCCAGCAGATACTCACGACTGAGTCGTGATAAGAGCCTGAGGGTTGGGACCATTATTGATCGAAATTTCTGGGTGGAAGGCCCTGGGAATTTGGCTTCCATTAATGCAGAAGACACACTAGTGCGATTATGAGGGAGATGAAACAATAAATCAATCAAAGAGGTGCGGAATTGAAAAGTTAAGTGGAATTAGGTCATAATATGTTGAATCATCTTAATGCCAAATGTCAGCTGGAGCAACAGCTGGTTCTCATCATATAAATGAAAACTATGTATTTTATGGATAATTTTCTACATGTCAACATATTGTTCATTTCTCTTCACTTTACAACTGCAAATCTTGTGGTAACACATCTTCTTTGATTCGCAGCTTAAAGCAACAATGGTAATGTATATGATAATTTTCTACATGTCAACATATTGTTCATTTCTCTTTACTTTCAACAGACACATCTTCTTTTTAGATTAAACAATGGTAATGTATATGCTTGGCCCGCCTCAACAGATATTTTAGATTAAACTTGTTTTTTAAATGACCAAATTGAATGGTTTCATTACTCTCCTGAATGAATTATGAGATGCAAATAATACTTTGTGTTATCAGGATGTTCAATTTATTGTGGTAATAATGTAGTCCATGCGGTACACTTAACAGCTGTGAATCTGAGGTCTAAGGAATAAATGTGCAACATAGAATCATACTGTACAGTCTGACTTATATTGTGTTATCAGTTTATTGGGATGGAAATGAAATGTGGGAAAACACTAAAAGCTCAGGACGTGCCATACCATTTTACTTAGATGTTGTACATCAATATCATAGAATAGAGATAAATCAAGAAAATCTTTTTTATCATCATGCACACTCTTCAGAGAGATGTGAAGACAATCCACTTCAGTGGTAACAAATGAGGTTGCTTTAAATTCATAAAGTATGCACGGCATGACTCTGGTATATGTTTTTATGAGCCATGCAACAGTGCACTGACACCTCAATTCAGAGGGGGTATGATTTCTAAAAATGAACCCATTACAGTGAGCGCCAGATTTTTACAATAACACCTTATTGCTTTTTATAGGCGACTAAAGGAAGCCATAAATTACAGTTACGCTGATGTGTGTGTGCGGTTCTAACCAGCCTCAACCATGAGCAATCCTTGAGTCAAGGCTTGTGAGCTGACATGAAGCGACGCACCGCTGCTCATTAAAGAAAGAGAAAAGGCCTTTGTAGACTTATTAGGAAGGTTCACTTGTTTGAACTCAATGAATCATGTTACGAGAAGTCAAAGGTCTGAAACGTTCAACCAAAAATCTCCACGGTCAAGGATTGCACAGTCCCAGATGGTCTTATGCTTATAAAGCAAATGATAGCACTATTAGCCTGAGTGGTAGCACATGTCTTCTATTGATTCTTCTCATCAATTGGTCAATTACTAGGGTTTTTAGGGTCACGGGGTTATATAGGTGTTGGCAACAATTATGTCTACAGTTACCCAAGTTAAACTAAAACAGCTGGCCAATTGCTCCCAATTGATTACTTTACTTCAGTGACCTTCACATATGGGATATTTATCAGTAATTACAAGGACATATTTTATAGAAATTGGTTTTGGTTTCCACTTGGCAAGAATAAAAAGGAAACACACACACACATACCATGACATTAGAGAAAATCTTGAAAGTCAGTACTTGTAAAATTGATTTCTTCCTCCTTATCCTTTTCATTGTATGGTACATCTCCTTGACCGTTATAATTACTGTGTGAAAATGTGGACTGGATTATTTTTGACATTGACTTCTTAAGGCTTTAGGGTTTGTGAGTGAGCATCTGTAGGACATATGTCGTTTATACACATCAAGGCTGATTCCTTGTAATGGGAGGTAATTCAGCAATACGGTCAGCCCAAGGCCAATTATTTTTGAACCTGCATCCATGTGGTTCTGCTCTGCAAAATTGCTTCTGGTGAAGACTGTCTGAGGGTCCACAAAGATGATGAAAGGTCATAATATGAGCGTTCTCTGTATCTGACAAAGCTAGGGGATTCAATTAATTGCATACCATGAGATGCTGTCCATATGCTACAGTACATAAAGTGAACTCTGACCTTTTCTTAATAAATCACATCTTTCATCATCAATGTGGAATCAGTAAGAGCAGAAACACAAAAATAGGAGCCGATATATTTTCATAGTGCTTTTGCATTTTATTTTCCCTGGCAACGGGGAATGACAGGATCCCAAATAGTTCCTACATTGCCACCCCTAAGGGATCTCTTCACTGTCAAACAAGGGCTGAATCTGGGAACGATGACGGCAAAGAAACAAAGACACGGGGCCTTGGAACACGTCGAGTCCTTGTTTGAATACAATGAGAGGGAAATTGAATCATTCACAAGGAACCGGGCCTGATTCAGGGATTAAGAGACTTTTGTCTCATTGGTCAATGGCTGTCTGATTTAGAGGCGGAGAATGTGGAAAGTCCCGGTGGGTGGTGTAGCTCAGGTCTGGGGGGTCCACTGCAGATTAGCTCATCTGCGTTTGCGTGAGTGCACGTCTGCGCAGTCATATCTGCAGTGCGCACATTACGATGTTGCTCGAAATGGTAAGAATATACAAAGTGCAGAAGCTGAGGTTTTTCTTAATCCTCCTCTAAAGCACACAGGCTCTTGGTTGTTTGCGCCCTCCATCTGTTGCCTGTTTTGGCAGCAGAAGCCCGGCTCAGCATTTTGAACACATTCACCCAGATGGCACAGACAGACCGATAGTAACCTTGAGTGATGGATTTGAAACGAATTGAAACATAATCCAGATAAGAATATGTTTCCAGATTATTTAAATCAAAAAGAACAATCCGGCAATGCTGGGATTAGAGAGAAGAACAGGAAAAACACTGCACACATTCAGATGAAAATGCATCCGAACTATAGTTTATTACATTTTAGGTATTTTAATTTTTTTAATCTTTTTTATATTTTTGAAATTTTAGGTATTTTTTAAAAATAACATTAATATCAATTATAATACATTTTTTACAATTCATAAAATACTTTCTCTTGAGTCTTATACCTTTCATCAGTACATAGTTTGTCATGATAAGATTAAAATTCAACTATAAAATAATAAAGTGAAAAGTAAAATAACCTAAATGTTCCACCTGTAAAATGTACCATAATTCTTTGCACCTCCTCCATAGACAGCTGCCTTCTAAGGTATCTTGTCTTCCTGTTCTATGATAAAGAAATATTGCTTGATGAATCCTACAAAGACAATGAATTCTAACAATTTATTAGGAAACCAGAAGTGCTTTTCAATTGAGTTACAGAGGTTATTTATTGCACGCAGCCTAAAACTTTCAAAGTTTCTTTCTTACAAATACTAATATATAGTCTTCATATCAATCTTTAACCTTAATAGGGTTGTGCTGTTGTTATTGTGCAGACAGTCAATAAATCATACAAGCTAATCAAATGACCAGCACATACCTCTGTAAATTTCCATCCAATTTTGCAGCTTAAAAAATGGTTGGCTTACTGACTCACAGGAGACAGGAAGGGGAAGGATCCCTCCCGTGTTATCTGCTCCGAGTCGAAAGAACAATCTATCAAATTCTTTAAACTACAATATTTAAAGAAAAAACTAAACACAAACATGAAACAAAAACAGAAAAATAATAAACAAAAACTAAATTAAAAAGAATGACATCATGCGAAATACTATCAGTCATGGTCCAGACTATATAAATATATATAATATACAAGTGTATACAATAAAATACAATTACTACATCCGTTACTGTGTCAGAATGTGTCAGGTGAGTTTGATTCCTGCATTCATGATCATTTATCTACTTCATGACACGATGTTTACTTTTCCCCTGCAGAATGTTAAATTATAGCTGCAAGACGATTCCTTGTCAAAACAAAATGACATTTAGTTTTACAAGCAATTCAACATACATAGTATATCTTATCAGGTTTTATTTTAAAAGCTATGGCCAGCATGAATGATCAATGTTAAAAGTCAATGTTAATGAGTCATATGTCAGGATAGATACCATATTTAAAAGCTCATATCTACTTCTTATAACCAATGAAAACTAGTATTGTTGTTTTGTTTTGTTTTGGGAAAAATGTGTTTTCAAATTTTGCATCTGCAGATTCATTGACAAGTACAATACAACCATTCAATCCAATAAACAGGCTACATTCCCCACAGTCTCATTTTTATTCATGTAAAATTCCATTATCACCTAACAATAGTTTAGTGTTTGCACGTCCACAAACGGAAGAAAAGAGTTTAAGTGACCCTCAAAACACAATCTGGACACTATGTTAGTGGCCCCATGAAACTTACCCAAGGTTCATTTAAGACCATACCGAATTCTTCAACAATACCCTCACATTATTCTTTCATCAAGAAACAACAGGAATGCAAAAAAACAAAGGCAGAGAGGTACACCGTGCACGCTTCCTTTAAAAAGCGGACACACAATCGCACATGTAGTCAGTCACGGTGGGAATTGAATTTGACTGAGTGTGCTGAGTGAATAGCTTTGGCTTTGTAGTGCAGGTGGACAGATTTAGGAGGGCTGGCAGAGCGAGAGAACTTACTCCACAAATGTTTAACTAGCTGCAGAAACGTTCTCTCACCACCCCCACATCAGGGGCTCCAGCGCCGCGTGATGAACTTCACCATAGCTCCCCCCGAGCCTGTAAATCACTCCCTATCCCTCATTGATAAGAGTCAGGGGAGCTGTTTTGTGGCTAGCGCTTAGGGCGAAACCGGTGGAACTGATGAACTCCAACAACCGAGCTCTCCACGGCCCTCTCCACTTCCTTCTGCCCTCGACATGCATATCACTCCCAGTCTAAACAGAAGATTTGTTAAATAAATGCCTTGTCCAAAAGCCAAAACTCCACTGTGGGAGAGTTAGCTCTGCGTTTCACTTTTCTCAACACTGATGACCATCATTTTCATTTGACTTGTGGTCTCCATAATAATTATCAGGCTCATTTGTATTTGGAGTGCTACAAACTGTTGCTAGGGTTACGCTGATTAACCTCCAGCCAAAGCTCTTGTATCACAGAGGTTGAACACGTTGCGTGAGCTATCTCTGGCACAGCAGGTCAGGGCTGTGGACTCTGTTCAGAGCATCTGCTGAAGGATCACATACTCTTTGATGTTCACTTGATCTGTTCAGGCATTGGTGCACCACCATCTGCTATAAGCTGGTGAGAAGCAGGTTTATATTTTGTCAGTAATATAAGATACTTACTCTCTCTCTCTCTCTCTCTCTCTCTTCACATGCACACTGTCACTTTCATGTTCTCGCTGTACAAACTCTGAACATAACACGAATAGCTTTACTTTGTACATTATGGTTATTCTGACCATCTGATATTATGGGACTAAAGTTTATTGGACAGAAAAGACTTATTTGCTTTTGCTCACAGGAATAATGAATCATGTGAATGATGGATCAGGAGGTCACTGAACAAACCAGACAGGAATTTTCTAGCACATCGTGATGCATTTAAGGCGCAACAGCTTCTATCATTAATCACGCCCCCATTAACACCAGGTCTTCCGTGGAACTCAGATATGGGGAAAGTCCAGTCAGAAACAAAACTGAGGTAGTAGTTTTGTTGTAGGAAGTGCACAATCATTTTTCTGGATTGTTCTGTTGCTGGAACACATTCATATTTTTGTGCTGAAACTTTGTTGCTGTTTTATCATTTCTTATATGTTGTCAATTAAAGAGTCGTCAGATTTCTGTGTTTGACAATGTTCAGTAAGTGCAGCAACAGTATATAGTGTGAAGGTTTTCACTTGAACCTGTTACAGTGAAAAGTATATATAAGTATTATATATAACTACAGTGACATATTTAAACCTACTTAAATTCAAATTCAAATTAAACCTAAAATTATTTCTCTCTCATTGTTTAATTAAAATTAAAAAACTTGTTTCTATTAACAAGCACCACTTAGATATTAATGAAAAGTGAAAAATTAGAAGTTTTAATTATGTACGTAAATTTTGAATGTAAGGCAATGCAACTGTAAACTCTCTCTCTCTCTCTCTCTCTCTCTCTCTCTCTCTCTCTTCTCTCTCTCTCGCTCTCTCGCTCTCGCTCTCAAGAAAAGTTCTTTCTTCATTTTACTTTTCACTTTTCTGGGAGATAATCCTTTTCACCATAGCTCTCTGTCTATGTCTGCTGACCTTATCAGTAACCTTAAAAACATGTAAGCTTGCAAAGTTTCATGACTTGAAAAATAATTTGTTTTTTCCAGCCATCTTCTATTATTTTCCAGTCCATTTATATTCTTCCTTTGAAGCGAAACAGAGTTTCTTCCATTTTTTGTCTCTGAATGGGCATAAGAGATTCATTAAACAAACTCAACAGATGGGCAATGGGCAATGGTCAAACGCTGCTGGCAAACTCCCATCAGCAGCCCACAGTATTATTATGAATACCACACAATGACTGATATGTCTATTTCTCTTAATAATGATACAGGAATGTTTATTACCATGCCCCCCCACTAACAACCGACACCGAAACAACCGAATAATAATGAAACGAAACAGGCCACTGCTGCGTCGACATTCAAAGCCAACAGCTAAATGAGTCTGACCTTGAAGCTGCCGAGGCGAGAACTCCTGCCCTACAATTACTGGGGAATTGGGAGATGTTAAACCCATCAAAACACCCCCCCCCACCTCTCAGCTCTCCAGATCTGACCTTGAAGGTGGTATAACATCGGACATGTCGACACACTCCCAAATAGACTTGAGATATTTCAGACACAACTAAGAATTTCCGTCAAGGTATGACTCGTGGAGCACTTGCTAGACAGTGTCCAATTGCTGAAATTAATAATATACTACTAAAGAACTAGACAACAATGATTTCGGGTGGTGCGGTGATACTTTTTACCTGAGAGAACGTGCTCATCAGCGACGACAGACATAGTCTACTTTCCATATCAATAGCCATCTTTCAACTGGTGAGTCACATCCATCATTCTCTCTCATTTTTTTAGAAAGAGCGATAATGGGGAGCAACAGTTCATGCTTTTCCTCTGTAACTTCACTTTCACATCTTCGAGATAAGAGGTTAAGGCTACGGGGGAACAATAAAAGCATGGGAGAGGTTTCCACAGAAACCACAGATAACTGCAAACTTCACCTCCACTTCAACAAGGGCATCACAACATCAATACTTTCCTCTTATCCACAACACACAGCAGTGGTCTCAGTCCTATTCATGCTGAAAGAAAAAAGATAGTTTCATGGAGATTCTGGAAATATATGCTTTCTTAGCAATATACACCTCAATTCATAGTGTGCTAGCGGCTATCAAACAGACTTTGGGGTGTCCAATGTGGAGCGAGAAATAGAAATTTTTATAAAAAAAGATACGTCTTAGAAGTAGAATAAATGCAAAGAATTATGTCAGGATGAATTGACAAAATTTTGTAGTAAAGGTAGGGTTCAGCACATAAAAACCATCTGTGATTTATAAATTGTGAGAGTGCCCTTGGCAAAGTATCTGTGCAAGCTTATAGCTTAAAGGTGAGAATAATGTTATAGACTGTGGAGCGGATATTCAGTAATTCTTCACATTTGTTATTATAACATCATCAGATTTTTAACCAAGTAATTGTGGTTCCTCTATCTCTTTCTCTCTCTTTTATATAACATTTTTACCAAAAGAGAACCAGTAACAACGCGCATTTTCTGTTCCACTTACAAACTGGCCTTGGTTGTGTATTTTTTCCAGGCATTTATAAAAAACATTCTTCAATAAAGAGTTCTGAGCCTTGAACCAAACCAACTCAGAGAGGAATAAAAACATCTCATTTGATGTGATCAAAAAATTACTGAAAAATCTAAAAAAAAGAATTCTAATTGAAAAAAATTAAACACATTGTTTGGTAATGTGGTACTTAAGGAGCAATTCAACTTTTTTTTCTACAAATTACGTATGTATAGCTTCTGCAGAAACATATTCTGTCAACCAATTTTTATACATAATAATGATTATCCTTTTGGAAAAGGAACTACTGGGCTCTGCTGTGACTGTCAATTCACAGCGGAAACTCTCTTAAACCTTTTTTATGATACCTTTGAACTCTTCAGATTCATCAGGTGAATGAAGACACAGAAAAAGAGGAAGGATATGAAGCAAGAGTAAAATGGTGTCAAAGACCATAAGCCATATCTAGGGAGTTCAAGCATGTAACATGGGAAGGAAGTATGCGCTGACAGTTCACAGTCGTCCCTTTATTGTGCCGAGCATCAGAGGTTACTTTGACACTTCTGATGTTGTGTTAGATCTGCCGTAAATGGCTAACAGAGAAGGCGTTCATAGTCTGTATTTCATATATTTTTAAGATGTAGACATATGGTGCTTAAACAAAAAAGGCTCATATTTGGAAGTAAATAAGAGTAAATCTCTGAAGATTTGTTATTGCATCTAAATGAATTTAACACAAATATAATACTCTGTGAAAGCCAATTATTGCAGTATGCCGTAAATAATATCACTCCACAGGGGCATCACGAGCCTCGATATTCAAAGCTACTCTTCAAAGAGCATTAAAGTTTGGAGTCTCTTTAATCATACTTTGTGGTCCATCGTCAGCAAAAGAAATCCTAAAGCGGATTTTTAGATAAATGATGCTAGCACCAAACAACCATTCAATTAAACATCACAACAACCAAACAAGCCCATTAAATAATAAAAAACACAGGTGCGCTTCGGCTACAGCTGGACTGTTCCTCCAAATGTTCAGAAGAATCAGTTCAAAAGGGGCTCAGATAACATCACACAAGCCCCAATGGATTTCACTCTCAGATTTTCTAGATCTTACAGAGCCATCCTTCAGCCTGCGCTGAGCTTAACAATCAAGTAAAAAGTGGTAAGAAGGGGAAAAACCATTTAGTTTGATAGAAGTTCGGCAGGCATCAATGCAAAAACAGAATATGGCTTCTCTACGTCCCCCATTCCCCCAATAGGATCATCACCTGGAAAATTACCCCGGTTACGCTGCATTGAGTCAAGCCATCTCTTCTTTTCTCGTCAATCAGCCACCGGAAAGTCGGCGTCTGGAGGCAGAAAGACCCCCTATTGGATCCCAATCTCTGCAGAGAGAGTCTGACAATGACGTCCAACAGTGAGCCTCATAGAGACTGTAATTTCCACAAGCATAAAGCTGTTCCTCTGGGAATGAAGGAAAAGGCATATCTAATTAGCTTTAAATATAGACTTTAATTCTGAAAAAATTGCCTATTAAAATTTCATTAATATGGGCATGAGCGTGTCGACTCGCTGGTCATTTTAAAACGAAGGAAATTTGTGTTGCTGCTATTAGGAGCTGCAACGAGCTGGTGGACGTCAGGTAATGCTTTCCAAACAGAGCAAAGTAGCGGGGGAAAAACCTTGAGAATGTTAACACAATTTCTTTGTGCACGTGTAACACAAAAGCACATGAGATGGACCCTATTTAAATCAACCCACGCTGGTAAGCCATTTCATATTCTTAATTTATACAAAAGTTAGTTCCAGTGCAAAATGTGTTATTTCGCCTGCAGCAAAGAGGAGGTTTTTAAAAGTCAGAGCGTAAGTGTTTTCTCTCACTCCAGAAACACTTGAGACAGGGTTTGTCACACCAGTGGAAAAAAAACAAAACGGCTCTGGATCGGAGTGGTTACAGAATATTTTTAGGGATGTGAAATTGCTGTCCCTCTGTTCTACTCACATATTATGCTTCAGTTCATCGGTTGCTTGCTGAGTGCCATTGCTATTGTTTATGTAGTACTTTACAATAAAGTTATGTAATGCAATACCTGCATTACAATGAGCAATATACATTTTCAGCATTTATTAATTTTTGCTATTTAATGTTATTTAATGATCTTTTCTAACATAAATAATGAAATTGTTTATGTTAGTTTATTGTTCATTAATTTTAACAGATGCAGCTTGACTTTACAGAATTTAAATGCTGGAAAATTATATTGCTCATTTTTATTTCATTATCATAAACTAAGATTAATAACTTCTGTTAACAAATACAACATTATTGTAAAACCCATAAACAATTTTATTTATAACATATTATTATAACATATTATTTATGTCATACTAATTTTTTTATATCACACAGCTGTAAAGAGTCTCATCATGGCTGTGCTCTCCTGCATCTAAAGCACAACTGTGCAAATATTCACTACAACAGCATTCTCGCCCGTATGATATTGTGCAAATTATGCAACCAGACCCAAGTTATTCGCCGCCAAAATATTCGGTTCACGCATCCTGTGTCACATAACATGGTTTCACCATCATAAACAAAAATAACATCATTCATAATTGGAGCTCATGTGGAGGACAGACAAGCCCTGAAATGTCATCTCACTCAAAAACGTTAGCTGACATCAGAAGTATAGCGCTGTGCTGTTGGCTAAAACTCAGATGAGTCATCATTTTGATAATGAAACAATGATGAAACCTGCAGATAAAGGTTACAGCTTCAGTTGCTCATTATGGATATTTGACACCGCCGGCCTGCCCACGGCTCTGAGCCAGCGAGCCCAAGGGGCGCAGAGCACAATATCTCCATATGCTCCCACAATACAGGACTCCCACAAACACTAAAGCACATTTATCAAAACACAAAAGACGGCACACAGACAACACACTTTTCAATGCATCCGTTATCTTTATAATCATTTCCCTATGTGCAAATAATCACATACAGCCTCTGTAAAGATGTAAATACAGTTTCACCCGTTAAAAAAAGTAATTTGCCAAATGTAGTGGCTTCCATTAATTTAGAAAATTACACCGCTCTCAAAGTCTCTCATTTTTATTCATTGTGCTATCACTTTGTGCACTCCAGATACTAAGACTATTAACAAGGTTTAAAACAATGTTATCCGGGGATTTGTGGATGAGAGTTAAACCTTCCAGTATTAAATTGATTCTGAAATGCCAAGAGCATTTGCATTTCATTAAATCTCAACAGAACAATTATACCTTTGTGAGCGACGATACAGTTGTGAAGCTGTACAGATTACAAATTTGCATTATTTGTATTGGAGGCTGGGCTGCCTGCATTTAACTCTAATATTATAGTTATTTTGAAGCTTAAATCATCGGGAAGTGCTTACAATGCGTGATCTGCTGTGTGTGTGCTACAGTTTTTACCTTTTGTTTGTGCTACTGCGCTTTCAGGAAGGTTCTGATTTAGGTCCAAGTGAGTTTGATGTATAATAGATGGAATATAGGAACGCCTGCTGGTGCAAAACAAGGTGATTCAAGACCTTCTGCTATAACTACTACAGATATATTCAGCACGTCCCGTGTAGCTGTATATGGTCTTAATCTAGTGCTGATTTTCTTCATCTATCCTGTTGTGCCTCCCCCTCATTCATACTCGAGAGGTTCATAATGACCCCCAGGGATTCATCCAGGACATCAGTCTTCCCAAAGGCCTTTGGTGACACACATTTTTCTGAGAAGAACACAGCTATTAATGTCAGCTCAGAGTTGCCCTGAAGACTGCTGTATTCAGTTGTGTTGCCAAAAACACAGCTTATGACTTCAAAACATTTTGCTGGTAAGCATAGAGCTCTATATTAGCACTTCATATCACCATAACGTGAATATTTTTCACGTTTAGAAATTTCGTTTGGTGCAAGCACACTTTAATTTCTGTTCACGTAATATACTGAGGAAACATCTGACTCACACGCTACTATAAATGCATATCTTTAGTAAATTCTGTTCGATGTAGGTTGATGTAGGATGTGGAAAAAAATACAATTATCTACTGTATGATGCCTCATATTTAAAATCACTATTTTAGTGGAAATATTCATATAAAAAAATAAATATAATATTTTTTTCCAAAAATACATATATTTCTCATGTATATAAGAATAAATATTTTGTGAGATAAATGCTTAAAACAAGCAAAGCAATTTGCAGAAGGGTATGTACTATAATTATAAACAAACTGCAAGAAAGTCCAATTAACTGTTCCAATCACAGTTTTGATATTCATGCTTGCTATTAGTTATTACATATTTTAGAAAACAACACCGGCAAATAATACTGATTGAAAAATTATTTTTGCAATTTAAATATAACACGGCATGTTAATCCAAAAGCTATACAATAGCCTCACACAGGACATCTCTTCTACAAACCAGCACATCCTCTGAATTATTTGTAAAAAAACACATACGCCATCATGCGTTTTTCATAGTCTTTTAAAAAAATGATGTTTTTCAGTTGAGAGAAATCACAGCAGCAGCAGTCTATTGAAATAGATGATGTTGACAGAACATCTCTTGCAAATTGGATCAAACAATTCAAACTAATGTTAAAAGTCATACACTATCCAGCACAGGGCCTGATAGATTGCCCAGCCCTGTTCCCCACTCAGTTGTTTGAGAACACTTTAGATAATGCAGACAAACTCGCAACAAAAGGCTTTCAGTTTTCCCAGTTGTTGACAAGTCCTTTGAGCCAGAATGGCCATTGTAGCAGCTGGAGAACGCGAGGGGTGAAGGCTACAGAGCGTGCGTAGGGACGTGAAATAGGCCGCTGGAAATTAGGCTGAGAGTGATGTTTATGGAAACAAAGTAAGAGAGGAACAAGTGAAGACATACATTAGCTTTTACCGGGAGTCCATCTCTGTGTGTGCGGAGCGGGTGTCAATCCACGGCCGAACAGCAGGGGCCGAAGAGATGAAAAATAATGACAACAGGCTGTCATGTCTGTCCTGCTATTACTGTGCCGTGTCATTTCCTGTCTACAATATGCACGTTTGAAACAGGGCTTATAGTGCAATAGCTTGCAATGCTGTGTAATTTTCGTCAGCAGGAATCCATTCTCTGTTGAGGTTGCCTGTGTCTGAATAGAAATGTTCATGTTCCGATCATTAGTGAGCAATAACAGGGCAGCGCTCGGGGTGTGTTGTTTGACTTTGAAGTATTAGCGAACTGCATGAATGCACAGATAGATGTGTAAGTACACATCTGCATTCTCCCTACAGATTTACCTGTGTCCAGTGGGGAACGAGAGCTTTGTTCACATCCAGTGCATGAAAAGAGGGCCAGATGTGCCCACATGTCAAACTGGATACAAAGATATAAAGCACAGCAAATCTGTTACAGAAAATTAAAATCTGAATACATTACTAAAAATGTAAGCAATGTTAGCCAATACCAAACTCACCGCAACAATGCTAAAAGTGAAAATAAACAAATAAAATAATAAAAGATGTAACTGGAGCAAACATATACTGATATGTTTGCTCAGTTAGATGCATGATTTGCCAAAATCCTGATAAAAGGCATACCTTAACCTGATAAATGTCACTGCACATATTGCGCATAAACATGAAAATATCAGAACTACAATTTTTCACCTTTAAGATTTTAGATATTTTTTAAACATTCTTAATATTTCAATTTCAGGTATTTTATATTTGTCAAATATTTATTCTTAAGTCTTGGACCTTTCCATCAATATATAGTTTGTAATGATAAGAATAAAATTCAACTATGAAATATTAAAGTGAAATAAGTGTTTTACCCTTATGAACGGTGGCAGTTAAAAGGTTAAATCCACTGCAAGATCCTTTGGATAAAATTGCCTGCTAAACACATAAAAATATATTTTCATATATTCTCATATACCCCAAAACAGTGATGAATATTTAGTAATACTTTCTGTTGTATTCATTCAAAAGAATAGACATCCAAATCAAACCAATCCAAAAAAGCCCTTTCATGCTTTACAAACTGAAGTCTGCTAATTTGAAAACCAAGAGACAGAATGAGTGAGTGAAATAATTAACAACCTTTCAACAAATGATTTAGTCATTTTAATATATGCCAGTAAAGGAAATTGATTCAGGAGACTTCTGAAACTTACCAGAAATTACAAACATCATGTGCTACAATCATTTATTATAAAATCTCTGTCTTTTAACATATCCGTGCATTCATAAGTTACAGGACATTTAAAAGTAGCTTTACACATAGATTTTATTCCAGGTCCCGTCTTTGTTGCGAAAGAGCATATGGTTCTAATTTAAACAAAAAGGGAGATATCAGCATAAATTCAACACTTCCAACTGCAGCAAATAACCCGTTTCCATTCACTTAAAGGCCCGTTATCAGAATATATCATAAGTTCAGAGGGTTAATTACAAACATCTAATAATGAAATATATTCAGACTGTACTGTATACATTTGTTACTGTAGACCGTGACGTATATTTTGTTTAACTTTGGTCTCAAAAGGCACATTGTGAGCGGCAATTCAATGCCTCAAAGTTCTAACCAAACATATTATCCTTTTCTAGCCCATAGCATAAAGTTGTACAGTAAACAGAGACACATCATTGACTTTGTGTATACACTGTACATCTGTATAATCAACAGCAATACAATGACCACGGCGTACGTTATTACAAACATCTGCCTGCTACGCATATCACATATCACAATACATTTAAGTTTGTTCTTTGTAGTTGGCAAAACTCTTATTTTAGGCCTCATTTTTTCAATTCATACCTGAGCTGACTTCTGCATTAGCATTAGAATATAGTAGCAGTGTCAGGAGGGGGCATTCTTTCAGTTTTCTACAAAGGAACAGCAGGGTGCCATCCAGACAACAGTGCGTGCCTTCCTCCTGAGACAGCAGAGATGTCTGCCCTCTGGGGTTAGCTAGCCTCAAACTTTTGACACCCCACCCCACCCCGCCCCCCAAAAAAGCCAGACATACCTCCCTCCTAAGCGTCCTGTCTCTGTAACTTCAAATCTGACCCCTCCCCTTTCCGCCCACCCATCCTTCAACCCCCTCAACCCTCCTTCCTCACTCCCATACTCTCTAAACCAAGGCCTGTCTTTCCGTGTGACGCTGTGGCTTTGATCTCAGGGGCCGGATCGCTTCAGTAACCGGCAGTCACAACCCTTTCCCTGTTCCACATGGCGAGGCTGCCCACTCATGTGGCCTGTACAGATTCTGCCTTTGTTAACCCTTCGGACCCTGCGGTTGCCTGGTAACACATTCACAGTCTGGCAAAGTAGGGAGTAAAACAGTGCTTGATTGATGAGCGCTGTAAACATTTCAGGGATGAAGGAGGGATGTGAAACTTAATGAAAAAATGACAAACCTTCAAGTTGTTTTACATGGATGATCGAAACAGATTTATTTTTTTGGCTTCTTTGGACCCGTCAGATTTGTAAGCTATTGCCCTTTTTGTCTCTTGACATTTCACAAAATGGCATGCTACAGCTGTGTCTGTTTTTGTTTGAATTTCTGAATGCGCGGGTCAATAAGTTTAGTTCCCTGGCCGGACCTAAAGTGTAGGCACACACAAATATGGGGCTGTGAATTTATGACATTAAACCCTGCTAAAGACCAGTCTAAATTTCCATGTTGCTCCAAGCTGGTGACGCTGGTGGGCCAACAGAGCCAATGCTGATAACAAAAAAATGTCTGGTCAACCATCAAGCCAAATGAGATATTTGACCCTGGGACAATTAACCAAACAGATTTGAGTGATAAGTTTACAGTTAATGTAAAAATGTAGACTTACAACAAGGGCTAAGCACTTCTACACCATTGGTTTTCATCTTCCACTTCCCTCTGAGTTTAGGGATAAGTTATGGTAAGGGTAGGAGTAAAGTTTTTCCACTGTCAACAAATTGTCACTTTAGGTCGAGTTCAAACATCATGGTCTTTCTGGTCTTTTAAAAATAACTACATACTGGTCTTTTCAGCAGGGCACCCTTTCAACATCTTATGCAACCAAAAAAGCTAAGGGTGAAAAAGAATGACTTATTTAAGATTTAAATGAATGTGTCATTGCAGGAGAGTGACAGGACCTGAAAGGTAGAGGCAGTCGACAGAGGAAACAGCATTAAGTGCCTGATCAGCACTATGGGGGGCTCTTCAAAGGCCTTTATGAAGCCCATCTATCATTGGCTATGTGCAGGGTGAGTACTGGTCTGGAGAGAGGTCTATTCCAGACAAGGCCTTCAAAGTGCCCATAACCCCAGGAAGACAAAGGCAATGCTCAGGGCAAAACTGTCACTTCCTCTCTATAGATGGAACAACACACGCAGACGCACAAATAATAAAGGTTGTCAACATTGTATGTAGCCTTCCTGTCTGGGAGCACAGAGGACAGAAAAACAGAAATGGATGGCCACATCAGTTCCACTGAAAAAAGACACAAAGCACATACACACAATGTTATACATGGGCTGTTCTTCACGACACCATGGACTAACCATCACATAGAAGCCATTTAGACTGAATATTCAATTAAACAGTCACGTTCATCTTTTCAGAGCAAAATGGTGCTTGTTTTATTCAGCCACCTGTAACTCAATTTAAGCACACTAAATTACCTAAACTAAGTACTAAGTAAAATGCAGCTCACTCTGCTAGTGGGGCAGACATGGAAATTCATTTTAAATACATTTTTGTGTACTTTGTGTACATGACCTATTGATCAGGATATTAAAAGATGATCAAATGATGAAGAAGAAAAGTGTTGTAACTGGGCATGTGTTGTAAAGATGGGCAAATATTCACTATTTAACCTGATCTGAACATATTCAGCATACACATAAAAAATACACTCAATTATTTTCATTTTAGATATTTTAATTTTTAATCTTGTTTTCCTTTTTATTAATATTTAATTATTTTTTTGTTTATGTTTATTGTTTGTCATGATTAGATTAAAATGGTTAAATGGCCAGTCTATATTTTTATATTTTAAATTCATACAATAATCCTAACAGTATATTTCAGTTAAGTATCGTAAATGTAAATAGTATTAGGAAAATTGTAATGATACAATTTACAATTAAATTGTAAATTGTTATTCTATGTTTACTAGTTATTATATTTCTTTACATCTGCTGCTACTACTAAATACACATGTAAAGCTGCTTTGCAACATCGAAAAATGTGAAAAGCACTACAGAAATCAATTTGAATGATTAAATATTAGTAAAAAGCAAATAATGCCCACGTACTTTTACCCTAGTGAGCATAATCGGGTTTCACTTTAAGGTGTTCTCAAACCGAGTCGTGCTGCTGAGTTGCACAAAGCCACCTCTGATTAAGGTAATTATTGTGATATGTGGTTGAGAAAGCATATCATTCCACCGTGAGATTAAAACTCTTACTCTTCATAAGCCATTCATTTATAAATTGGCTGATTTGAAAAGACTTGCAAACTGTGCCACACAGTGTCATCTAAATCATCTACATGAATAATGACTGCCTATTTCTGCGGAGACTCAGCGGAGAGCCCATCATTTTGTGTTAGTGCTGCAGTGAGGCCCTTTCATAGCAACAGCTAAAGGTTTTAAAAAAACTGTGATTTTGAATATGCTCGGAATTAATTCACCATTACAACCGTGTCTTGCTGAGCTGTTTTCCATTGACCAGCTCTCGCTTTTTCTACTTTATCAGGCTGTTAATGGCATGTGGGCAGAGGGTTCAATATACATGACAGCTTCGACAGCTCTTTGGGTCCCTGCTTTGCTCTAGATGAGGAGCTCAGGGCACCTTTGCTCTGCGCTAGGCCAAAGGTAGACCTCTGCTCATCCGATCCTCAAGGGGAAAGAAGGAAGAGATTGTGGCAATGGGTTGAAGATGAGGAGTAATCTGTCAGACTTTTCACTTTCTCTCTTTCACTCTCTCTTTTTCTTGAGAATAAGAAAGACAATCGGCCAGCAGACAGTAAAGGTAACCCAGGTCACTCAGCGGCCATCTTGGAAATGTTCCCCCCCGGGCAGCTATTTTCTATGCACTCAGTAGGCATACAAATAAAGCTCTTATCTATTTGAATAGGAAAAGACTGAAATTTCAATAATATTTCAAGATAACAAATTTAAATATGACAAAAATCATATCATAAAGTATTAAGACACTCGTTCAGACTGCCACAACAAATGCCAACATTTTAAACAATCTAAAGTTGTATTACGAATTTTAGGAACACAACAGTAATATGATTAATTTAATAGATCTACACAATTAACATGCTTAATATTAAAAAAACTCATGACTGACAGTCCTTTGTCTCCTGCATCTTTAAAATAGATTTTCTTATGCACATTTGTTTCCATAAACATGGGAAAGACAGTGACCGCAGTGCCATGGCAGCAGTTCACAATGAAGTCATAGAGAAAAAAATCATGATACACTGTCTAAACATTATAAGACTAATTAATAATACTGATTGAAAATGTTAATGACAACAAACACCCCCCAAAATAATTACAGATTCAACGAGGTCAAGCAGATTTGCATTATTTGCTTTTTACTAATATTTAATCTTCCAGCTCAGTCTAATTATACAGTATATTAAACAACTAAAAATGTACCTCTTCCATGTGCCAGAAATATGTTAAATACTAAACTCCTTTAAAAAAACATATTTTATGTGTCCTTTTATAGCACTTTATTATTAACTCCTTTGAATAAATAACTTTATTGCACACAATTATTGCCTCACAATTACCTTTGGAAAAACATCTGCTAAATACGTAAATGTGATTGCAGTGATATAGAGCATTACTATTTTTCTATTCATTTTAAGCTTGTCTATTCACCTTTTACTCTCTGGTACAGGTGAATTGCTTGAGAAAACTTGTCCACTACAGCTTGAAAAAAGACTGACCTTGAACTTCATTCTACTGGTTAAGAAGAGATCCATTACACTGGTTAATCGACAGCATGACAGCATATGTAGACCGCTGATACATATACAGTATATAGCTACTGTGAGAGCTTCACTGTTGGTCAACACGGCATAGAAAGCTATCTAAACCACCTTATGAAAGCCAGGCAGCTTTCAAAGCGAACTCTGGGAGACCATAAAAGAAAGGAACGCGTTGCTGTGGACTGTCAGAGAACACCATGGCAGTGGAAGGAACATGCTGAGTCATTTAGAAAAGGCCATTAAACTGCCTGGATGACTTCTGAAGTTTCACTAACACCCTCCATGCCATTCTGTAATGCATTACCTGGGACCTTGGCAGGCTCTGCATGCTTTTTTACATGGGAGATAATAGTATCTGTTTAATTATGAATTACTACAGGTTCACAAGCTACGGATTATGGTTTAAAAATGGCATTGGTGAAAATGATTAATGGGCCGCTATTGCCCGCGCACCTCTACGTGATTGAGCGTGAATTGCATTGACTTGGATCCGGTTACTGCATTTATATGTATGAATACCTCATTTCCTCCTGTGGTCCTGTTGGAAGGCTTCACATCATTTGGGTATTTTGAAAGTACTTTTACTGTAAACTTGTGGTGAAACAGGCTACAAGGCTACTTTATTTAATTATTTTTTTATAGTAATATTCACCTGAACAGAATGATAACATTGCTAAAACAGCCTGGGATATTTATTTCCTGCTTTAATTTGGTTCTCTCTCAGTCATGCTATTAGTCCAATTTGAGCTAATTTAATGGATACAATTAAAAACAGCTAGAGCACAGGTGCTGTACTTCTGCAAAGAATAGAGTTTGTCATGGAGTGAATACTAAGTAGAATATTCATCTAGTGCCTGTTCTGCATCTGCCAAAGACCTCAGTATCATTATCATTCAGAGGCACTGTAACAGATTTGAGGGATCAATGTACAAAACAGGTGCCATTTGTGTCCCTCACATGTGTATAAAAATGACTTCAGCGATAAATACCTGATGCCAGCTTGTGTTAATATAGACATTTTTCTAAACACATTAATAAAATCCCATTTTTGGCTTGTCTTCACACATATGGTTCGTTTTCATGCAATATTAGTAGAATGCCAATTTTGGAAAATGCATGAAAAGAGATTTTGCCTTTAATCTCTTTATGTTTTTGCATGTAAAAAAACCTTAAAGAAATATTTTTATTTAGTTTTGATGTTTGTCTTTGGGGTCGATCTTGCATGGTTTTCAGCCATGACTGAAAAGTGAATATATGAAGAAATAAAAGCATTTGTCTTCCTCTTAGAAGCATATTGCATACACTCTAAAAAAGGATGTGTTATTTTTTAACAAATTTTTTGTGTTCTGCTGTTTAACACATAATGTGTCATTTTGTGTTAAATACATAAAAGGGACAACACATGTTGTTGTAACACAAGTTGAGTTAAAAGTAACACAAAATGTGTTGTTTTTAAATTAACACAAAGATGTGTCTAGTTAGGGACAACACATCTGTGTGTTGTCCCTAACTAGACACATCTTGTGTTATTTTTAACACATCTGTTTTTAGAGTGTACAGTCTTGTTTACAAGGTTTATGTTTTGTTTTTATTGTTATTTTTGCAGATTTTAATTATATCCTAAGCTATATCAAAAAAATATATATTGTGGGGTAAGAACCAGTAAGTGACATTTCACCAACTTTACAGTAGGGGCAGAACAAAACAATTCCATAGTTGGATCTGACTTTATGCACTGATTTCAATCTTTTACAATAAAAATATGTACACAAATGAAGGGCAGTATTATTAAACACCACTTAACAAATTAACATTTTTTTTAACATATTACTTTATATTATTTTAACATATATTTTAATTTTTATCTCAATTTCTTACACCTCTCTGGTTCTCCCGCCTAATATGTAGCTTAAGAAGATACAATGCTGACAGTAACACTAACAGTGAGTCTTTTTCTTATAGAACGTTTGTGCTCCTAAATCTAACATAAGCAGGACCGGTGATCAAGTATACATTGTACAGCGTTGTGTGTTCACAGTACTAAACAACTGACACATTAAGCGTTTCCTAAACACCAGATTTGTGCCTGCTTGAGTTTTACTCATGTATAACATGTCAAATGGTGTCTAAATTCCTCTTGCTCAACAAAGAACACTTGTTAATAGTGCACAGCAAAACATGCAAGGTGGATTCACGTGATTCCTGTTTGATGTGACATTTCCCGTCAGGGTTAATTATCACATCGCTGTGGCGAATTAGCCTCACTACATGCTCATGCAAGCACGACAGAGAGAGAGAGAGAGAGAGAGAGTGAGAGAGAGAGAGAGAGAGAGAGAGAGAGAGAGAGAGAGAGAGAGAGAGAGAGAGAGTGAGAGGAGAGAGAGAGAGAGAGAGAGAGAGAGAGAGAGAGAGAGAGAGAGAGAGAGAGAGAGAGAGAGAGAGAGTGAGAGAGAGAGGTGAGAGAGTGAGAGAGAGAGAGAGAGAGAGAGAGAGAGAGAGAGAGAGAGAGAGAGAGAGAGAGAGAGAGAGAGAGCGAGAGAGAGAGAGAGAGAGAGAGAGAGAGAGAGAGAGAGAGAGAGAGAGAGAGAGAGAGAGAGAGAGAGAGAGAGAGAGAGAGAGAGAGAGAGCACATATAAACAGAGAGATGAGAAAACTTAATCCCTTCTCTTTCCCACCCATCTAGAGATTTCATAACCATAATGAGTTTAGAATAAGAATCAAACACCAGTAAGTGTGACCTGCATCAACATGGTCACACTTCAACATTAGTTCAGATCAGCTAAGATAGGCCCTCCACTTATGGGTACCATTCCGGTAATGTCTTCATTTCCTTCACCGCTATAGCAGTTTCAGTCCACAAACAAATTTTCCAAAAAGCGGTAAGTAAAATTCTGTGCAGATCCACAAAGAGAAGCGAGAAAATCTCACAGGAGGAAAACCCTTCATGGCACACTAATACCCAGAATGCATTTCTCATTATATCTAATACCGGTGAACGCTGTCTTCATCCAGCCGGTGTGAGAATAGGATTTACACCTAAACAAAGGCAGCACAGAATCAATCTGACAAGCTCTGGGATTTCAGATGACCCGAAGTCATCGAGTGTGACTGAAGTGAAGCTCCACAACCTCAAGCAGTCACCCAAATCCAGCCTCGTTCCTGTCAAGCATATCCCAGGCACACTTTAAATAGGCCTGCGCTTTCTACCCTCCACAATACAATCGATTCTTCCCTGTGTCACTCGCACAAATAAATATGAAGCTTTAGCCGTTAAGTCACTTTTGCATTAACGCGGCTCATGCTCTGTGACTGTTAGCTCCTTAAAGCATTAATTTCATTTGTTCGACTATAATGAAAAGGACAAAGTCACCAGAAATTCATGCTATTTCTCATTCTTACATCAGTGCTTTAGTGCTAGAGAAACATTAACACAGACACAATCCTTTAATATCCCCAGAGAGACACTTAGGCAAATGTGGTATCAAATAGTAAGACTTTAGAGAAAGAAAAGAAAAGAGTTGCTAAGGGTTTAGCAGAAGCACTGCTAAACAGCCCTATCTGTGAGCAAAGGTGTAACAAATACAAAATGCTTGAATTATGCATATAGATATGAGTGAATAGAAAAGAAACTAATGTTTGCACGTTAGCACGTGATATGGTTCCCGAATGCCCTCTGTGAAAGAGGCAAATAAATGGTTTCAAAACTGTTATGACAGAATCAGAATGAAATCGTGTTTTTCCTCAGGCAATCGATGTTGAGGTGACCTATATGGAGTGGTACTATCCATTAAGTCCTACACTTTAAATGGATTAAATTGGACCATATCATGTGTGCGCATGTGTGTCCGGTCAACCTACTTGCATTAGGAGACAAAGACTGTATACGTTTTCCAACTAGAGTAAATGACAAGTAAAGATAACCAAAGCTTAATAAATGGTGTCACAATTTTGGATTTTCGTTCCATTCCGATATAAAAACTATATTTTACAGGTAAAGCGTGGCAACATTTACATCACGAACTGCCGTGAGGCGAATCGATCTCGTCCTCTGGCATGTTCTCGTGTGTTTTTGTTTCCAACCTCTAACAGCTCTCAATGGTGAGACGAGTCAGTGAATTCTGCCCTCCCTTCGGGCCAAAGAACATATGCTCCGAATCCATTAAAATCATTGCTCTTACACACGGATGTAATAAAATGAATTTTTTAGCACTGCTTAATTTTCTTAAGAAGACGTTGACCTTCATGTTTCATTTCCTTTGGAAAGAAAAGAAAATATTTTTCTTTTCATTACGAAAAATGAAAAATTAAAAGTACATATACATACATATATTTCTGATCAACACAAGTGCCCTCAAGCTGATTGTGGGGGATGGAAATTTGGCACTCAATATTACCGCAATGAATGCAACAAATTGCTAATGACCTACTTGCAAATGACTGCGTTGTGCCCAATAATCAGTTGATCAGTGCTGCACGCTGGGCTTGTGCAAGGTTAAACCATCTGTATTGCATGACTGAAATAGGCGAAGACAGTTAAGGCGGAAACAAGGACATCTTCTAGGATAATAAATAGCATTTCAATGTGTTTGACTTTAATTTAAATACAGGTAAATAAACTGATAACTTTGACCTATAGACCTTGGGGAAAACGCCACTTTGCAATGTAATATTACTTGTTTGGCATTGGCAGGGTTTATTTACCGAAGCACATAGCAGTCAGACAGTCATTCTGTGGACCTGATATGTGGACTATTCCAATCTCACACACAGAACAGCATCATTAGTACTAGTGTGAACCATATTCTCCAGAGGCTAATTGCATATCTGTATTGAACAGGAAAATGAACTGCCTCTGCAGAGAAAGTGAATTGAACTTGTCTGTCTGACATCACAAGAAACATCTGGCAAATCAGGGTCTGAAATGAGCTTTTCTATTTTGTATGGAGAGAGAGAGAAAGAGAGCTATTGGATACTGCTTAATGTCTAACAACAACTAATAATTTTATAATAGTGTTCTGTATACAAATGGTCTGTTAAACATTTATACATTGCATTGCTTTATGAAAATTAAGGAAATGTAAACAAATCTCTCTTGGTTTTGTTTCAAGTTTTTTTTAATTGCAGGCACAAGATTCTGTCTGATAACACAAGTCAATATTTCTGCCTGATACCAAGTCAATATTTCCAGCCCTAAAAAGGCACTTTAAAGCTGCAATCTTTTTGTAGTTATAAATAAGCACAAATCAGTTATTAAGGTTATAAAAATGATTTAAAAGCTGTCGGGTTTGGATTTCGTGGGAAATGTTATTTTGACATAATGTGACTAAAGATAAAAAAAGTAAAGTAACCTGTAATTTTATGTTTCAAACAGAGATGATTATAGACCATTTCACAATATATAAACAGCTCTGGTCCAGACGCACTTCCTGTCCTGGTTTTTTAACACTACACAAATGTCAGAACAAAATACAACCAACAGAACATTTACAATAGAATCAAAATGTTTAATGAACATCTTTAAGATTTAATGTGAAGATGTGAAATATAAAAATACTGTAACAGGAAGTGCTTCTGGACCAGTGTTGTTTACATCTTGTGAAATTGTCTATATAGAAGCCAAAGTTACAGATTGGAGCAGTAAAAAAAAATAAAAGTACACAAAAATACAATAGCACAAGAATAACCTGTCGAGTTGTTTATTTGTACATTTCTAATTCCTGTCATTAAGTAGGGAGTGGAGGATAGCATGTCTATAATGATAATAACATATCAAACTGTTAGAGACCCATCTGTACTGTCATGTTTATGGCTGTAATTAACCTATAGCATGATTTAATTCAACTATGTTTGTTTACAAGCTTAAATAAACATCGTCAGACCTCTTGCACGATCTTATAGGTGAGAGTCATTCAGAACGAGTGCCGTTTCAAGGTCACGTTATGGAATTGCTACCTTTCACATGAGCCATAATCTTGTATTTGTCCATTTGCAGTACAAAAAACACACAGCCTTGAAATGGAAGATTACAGATGCTATATATAATGGAATATCAGGATGATTTCTGCCATTTGCCATGATTTAATTGTGTTACTGAATGTATTTAGAGGAAGAGTAGGAGTCAGAGACAAAGTGTGTGTGTGTGTGTGTGTGTGTGTGTGTGTGTGTGTGTGTGTGCAGCTTGTGTAGCCAGCTGTTGACTTTTTAAAATGGATCATCTAAAATCTGATAGCCATTTGGTGTGAGTGCTAAGACTAAGTGCCAGAGGCGTTTGGAGACAGTTGGGACAGTGAGTCCCATGAGGGAGGAACCACTTATCAAGGCCAAAGGGGAAGAAAGTCATTGTGATAAAACTGGCCAACAGCTTGCCGCTATATCAAGATTCCTCACACAAACCGAACATACGGCACCTCGCGCACATCTGATGTCAAACGTCAACCTCTGACCGTTTCCCCGTGTGTGAGTAAATTCCCAGTTCCTACCAGTGATGAACTAAGTCCTCTGTCTTCAGTCTATGAGGGGTAATTGAATACCTGACATATGGATTAACCTTCCTTTGATGCATTACAGTAATCCAATTGATTATTAAAATAGAGGGCAGAGGGCTATAGCGATGACAAAAACAGTGCATGTAATTGAGCTGCATTAACCCCCTGTGTAAACAGGCAAATACAAGTGAACATAACAGTCCGCTTACATCGGGCCGGTGAGCTTTCAGAGGCGCCAGGCCACTCTAGGACCAGAGAAAAAGCCACATTGATTTTAAATAATGTTCCCTGTGACTCATCCATGGGAGGACATTTATCAAAGCCATCAGAGGTCTGTCTCGTGTTCTCTCTCTCATCTAACTCTGGGGTCAATAGCTTCACTTTAATATGCGCTATTCCAGTGCTTTCTAAATCCCTGCCTTGGTCTTATTTCTGTTACAGAACAAAAACTAACAGGGGGAAATGAAACAGGTCATATTTTTGGATCCATGACAGTAAGAGAAGGTATTTTGAGGGTCCTATGTGATAAAAGCTGTGCGACAGCGTAAAGATGCAATGCTGCGATCTGTCCGGTTCCTAGAATTAGGGCACTGGAAGAGCAAAGCTCACGTTACTGGTCAGAAACTGGGACTCAGCACATTTATCTCTGATGATGCGTGGGTGCACAATTTCATCGTGATGAAGCGATGTGTGGATGGAGCGTATTTCTTCATCCATCAGTCATTTCGAAGTCTAATTTTAGGTTTTGAGCGCTGGTTTAAAGCAGCTGTGATTATGATTGAGTGGGTTTAGGGTCAGATTCTGGGCTTGGGTCACTTGTGTCTGACACCTCTCCTGGTGATGGTTTGATGGAGGGACTGTGTGCTGGATAATGAGGTAGGGATGATGCCGGATGTGTGAGTGCAATTGCATCATGGGTAATACAGCTTGAAACTGGCACAGTGCTGTTTTTGGGAATTGCTGGATATTGGGCACAACCCATGGGGATTTGCAGGGAATACTATGCTCTGTTTTATAAGATCTCAGGCTGTCAATTGATAAAGAAATAAACGACAAGTAATTAATCTAAATTGCATAAAGCCACCAAATAAAGCTCATTTAAGGACATTACAGTAGTAGTAGATAAACGCAATATGAAAAAAGTTAAAATATAATATAAATCAACATAATTCATTAATCACATAAATATAGTGGCCTTGTATTCCATCTTTCTTATTTTTCCATTGTTAGCCTGTGTTTACACAGAAATTCCTTTATTTACATAGACGTCAGGGTGCAAGATTAGTTGCATTAATTTATATTGCATTCATTTTTTAAATAATTAATTGTACTAAATTAAAAAGAACTGTAATATGTCATTTTTTCCATTATTTTTCCATTAACCAGGGAGTATTGCAGACAGACATGCATCAATGTTGTACATTAACTCAACCAATAAGAAAAAAAGGGGACGCAAGACGAAACCTCTCTATGGGAATATTGTGTCATGAAACGAAATATTACCTCTTGCCATCTGTGTCAAGCAGTAACACCAGCGCCTGAACTCGTATATACTCGGGTATCATGTCTTCCCCGTGGCAGACTGTGTTGATGACCTCACATCCTGTTGGATGAATCCCCATCTGGTCTTTGTGAAAGTGATCTTCAGAGACTGAACTGAGAAGAATGTGAGAGTAAATGAGAGAGAAAAAAAAAGATGAAAAACATATTTTTTTTGCATAAAGCATTTAAAGCTCATTTTTTTAAAGTACATTCTAAATAAAAGCTCATGATCACAGGATAAGGGGATTAATATAAACTCCAGATTATGATGAAAGATTAGCATTTTGGATTATGCTAGACATTTAAATAACACTTCATAAACATGCAATCACATCAGGCTAACTTTGCTATTCTTTATTATATATCCAGTGAATATTGACACTATTGACATTATTTTTTAAATGTATTACTTTCTATTTAGATAATCCAAGAGTTTGTTTACATCATTATTTAAATGATGTTCGGCTTTGGTCAATGTAAAAAAAAAATCCAAAAATGATTTATAGGCAATGGGTTAATTACAGTAGGTCTTGCTTCTAGTAAATCTCAAAAACAATTAGCATTGCTTTTATATACAGTCATCTCATGTGATTTAGAGACTTTCTAATGCTGATTTTTTGGTTGACCTCTGGACAACTGGGAAGCACAAACTTGCCAACTGTTGTATAACCTAATTTGGTCATCATTTAAATACTTTGCCAATTTTTTGCAGTTCTTGGCCAGAATAAAATAATGTGGTTTTTGTGGATAGTCAAAGGTCTGGCTCTGCAAGACTTCATTAGAAAAATGCTTTAAGACTTTTCTTCAAATCAGAGCAAAACACACAAACAATGACATATCCTCCTGGTTAAAAAAAATCCTTCATTCAGAAAGTCTTCAGAGAAAAGCCAACCACTTAAATTACTTTCAAAAATAAATAAAAAACTAAAACCTTGGTTCTCTGAAAGTCAATGCGACTAAAAACCCTCATTGAACTTTGGATCTTCATATTCACAACAACATACGCTCTCAACTTTTATGCACAGTGCTAAATCTGCCAAAAAGAGTCAATACACTGACCTTCTAATTACACAGACAGAAGCACAGGTCAAAGCATATATCAATACAAGTGCCCGGCTGCGGAAGACAGAAAGAAAGAGTGCACGCTCAGATCAAGGGTCGAGAGGGTTACAAACTTGAGAGCAGAGATTAACCCCTGAATGTGTAATGGTCTCAGGAAAGTGTGATATATATGAAAGTAAACACGGCTTTTAATTTTATTCTGTGTTATTTCACAGAAACTATTGTCAATATTAATAGCAACTTAATGTTTTCCAAACACCTAAGCAACCAGAGAGCATGTGCTTTCTATTCAGAGAACCGGCGAGCCTGCCAAGGACTTGCAAGAACAATGGAAATCCTCAGGGTAAAACAGGGAGGAGATTTAGATATATCAACACTCGGACTGTGGGGAAGAAATCTGTGAAAAAGAAATGAATTTATGAGTCCACCTGTAGCAATTTAAAAGAGCACCACTGAGGTTATATGACCTACATTCAGCCCACCTTTGAAATCGTCTCATTTTCTTTTCTATATTCGGCTTTGCAAATGTTTTGAAAAGAGCTCTCTCTTCCACATGAAGCCGGTTTGAGGCACAGACCACACATTGGTCCTAAAACACGACCTTGAGAAAATTGCCATTTCCTGTGACCACAAACATTTCAACCCTGGATGACGTCAGAAGGCCTAGCTGAACTTTCCGACACCAGAAAAGCGGTGTATTGGTTTGTCTTTGATTAAAAACCTTTTTAAAAATTATGTTTTTATCCACTGGAGGGATTAAATTCCTCTTTGACCCCCCTTGAGACACTCCATTAAGCCGTTTTCCTCCGTTCACGGCCTCGTTGTTGATGTTTTCTCCTGTCCTGTAAATAATAACCTGGTGTTTCTAATTACTTGTACCTTGTGAGATAGCCTAATCCCAAACCCCCTCAATATCGTCATATACGCCTTACATGAGATTGCTGCCATTAAACCCCATTGCACATGGGAGAGTGGATTAAGTCTAAAAACATGCTAATCCTCCCAAATGAGTATTTCTTACTCCTGCCTGGCGACCCTGTGGCTTGGAATAAAAAATCCCAAAAGTGTAAAACTGGCCAATGAGTGTATGCGGCACATGCACTTTTTGAGAATCGCTGAAATTGTTAATTGCTCGCAAGCGCCTCTAAATTCACTGGACATGGAGGGGATTAGAAACTCTCTGCAGCATATGTTTCTAATGTAGCTTCCATTAGACGATATTGTTTTAACCCTAAAGTAAGAGGGAATTTTCCATGTCAAGCCAAATATCCCTGCTAATTGGTCCAACTGACATTAACTGATTAAAGATAAGACGGGTGACATACTCAAATAAACAATATAGGGAAGGAGTTCTACTGGTGTACATGAAATACCATAGACGCTTATATCAGACTGAGGGAATTTTAAAAGTTTCTTATCTGATTTACTGATGTTGTTTATTTGTGCATGGTGTTTAGAAGCAGTAATGAAGGATAGTTGTGTTGCTCTTGCAACTTTAAACCTGTCTAAAACTAGATGTTTACATTTCATGTTCACTTCACATTACTTCTATCTTGTTTTCATTCAAGTGTCAACTCTGTTATAATCATTTCATCTGTAGAACGTGATAAAGAAGTTGATAAGGTTAAAGGATATTGAATTTAAACTTTGGACGAACATGTGAAAGCATTTCAGAAGAAAAAACCTGAGCAAAATAATAAAAAAGCTGCGTGCACGTGAATAATTGTGTCTATTAAATTTCCCACACACATTATTTAACACACTGATAAAGTGCGTTTTCTCAGCTGAACATATTTGTAACATGATATGGAAATATCTAATCCAAGTTATCCAATCTTACTTGGTTTATCGAATCAGCCATTTATCCTAGATGGCCAATTCTGGCACTCTATTTCTAATATTACCGAAGAATCTAGTTTCCTACACATTTTCTCCATCGCCATTCCTCACCTCCCCATTTAATTCAGTTTGGGACGTTAGCTTCATCTTTAACGACTGCAAGCTTCACAGGAACGGCAAATTGAAAAGTGAAAATCGGAAATTCATTTACATGTGAATGTTAAAATAAGTCTACAGTGCACTGAGGTCGACTTAAATGTTGACATGCTTGTATAAAAATAAAGGTCTCTAATGAGTTCTGTGTTAGCGATGAGCGACAGCTTCATAATAAGGCATAAATCACAGCAGACAGTGATGTTTCTTTGAAATATGGCGTCTGGGAGAGCCGTCTGAGGGAGCGGAGACCCGCGCCAATCCTTATCACCCTTTCAGGCATGGCGTGCATCATGGATTCCAGATGGCCTGTCATACATCAGGCCTTTTAGCTCTCTGACACATACGCCGGCCAAGCTGCTTCTGCTTAAACTGCTTCTTAGTGGTGCCTTTCACAAACTCACCTCTGAGAAATGCACGAGTCGGTGTTTCGCTGGCTTTCCATCACGTTCACCTCCTTGTCTTTGCTGAGGGACACCTGCGAGCGCCGAGACCTTTGAGGCACCATCATTTTAACGCCGTCATGTGAAGGTGCTCCCTGAGGACTTTGATGGATTTGACTAATCCCACTTGTGGCTTTGGTGTACAGCAAGGTTTGAATAGATTCCCTTTCGCCCAATCACTAACATTGATCCAGCTGTGCATATAGTCATACGGTTATAAATACAGCTGTAAAGTATGAGAGCAGAACACATCCTCTTCCGTTTTTTCTCATGTGGACTTAATAAATGAACGAGGCTGAGGATACACATGCTCGCATGCATGCCCATGAATATATTTACACTCCATTTGCTGTACCCACTTGATGATTGGAGTCACAGGCCGAAAGTAATGTCTTATAAAAATACGCCGCGCGCCGCTGCAATGTTACCGATCTAATTTCAAGGCAGCGGAAACTGTCGTCTTTAATCACGACCAGAATCTGGAAGGCCATCAGTAAAACTCAATTATCCTCCACGAGCCAGGGAGCGAGCCTGGTGTTTACACCGTAAACCCACAGAAATCCACCTGGCCGTCTCCGTTCAACCTGTCACACGGAAGCTGTGCGCGCTTACCGCACGTCCGTTCCTCCACATCTCCCCCCTTCAGCCCCTATCAGACGAGAGAGTGATGAGCGCCGGCGTCTCCGCTCCCATCAGCGCAGCATTATCTTAAATCATCAGCAATTTTTCTCTCGTCCTCTACCGATCTCAATCGTGACCCTCTGCAACTTCCCCCCAGCCTGGCTCCCGCTTAGCCCATGGCCAGCCGTTTATTTCATAGCCGTGTGCCTGCGCTCTTATCGGGTCGGGAAAGAAACTGTATTTGGAGTTATCTGATGGGCCTGCACGGGGTTGCCAGGCACACAGCAGTCACAGTTGGTTACACGCTGATTCCCCACATGAAGTCGTGCTTTGGAGATAATGAAATTCACTCCTAAGGATGAAGTTGGTGAGGAAAAGACTGAGTAATTACTCAAACGTGTTATTTGGTTGTATATAGGTTGGAGGCAGAATGGTATTCAGCCATGTTTACTTAGCTCAGCACCCACACAAGCGTTTCGTTCATGTTACAGAGAGAATGGGATGTATTGTTCTCGTATGAAAGGCTACAGGGAGGATCAGTCTGCCGTTTGGTAATTAAAGCCTTTAAAAGATAGAAGATTAGCATTTACTTTCTTGCAGCTAAACTACATCCACAAATAGAACTCTATTAATACATAACTTGCTTAAATAATGCTAGGATAATTACAACTAATTATTGTTATTTATTAAGTTTAGTCAATGTTATTAAGTCAAACTTTTTTGGAGATTTTTTGGGTTCTAACGTAAGCTTCGATGACATGGAGGAAATGGAAGAGCGGATAGGGCAAAAATGAAATAATTGTTACCTGGGGAAAGGAAACACATTGTTTATGGCCTTGACTTTTGGCACATTGTTTCCTGCTCAAAAGGCATCTGGACATTTGATGACAAAATGTACATTTTTGGTTTTATGTTTCAGACACGTGAATTTCCTCTGTTCTGGGATGTGTGCGCTTTTAAAATGATGTATCAGAGTAAATGCTGAATCAATAGGTAAAAAATAGAGGAAAACGAGTGCCGTCTGAAGAAGTGAAAAGACTACAAATGAAGCAGCATTATGTTTATGTTTTATATTCTGGTGTTATAAATCAGTGACAACTTCTTTAAAAGAACAAAATACTCTATTCATATTCATACCTGGTACGTCAATTCAATCGTTGCCAATTGCTTGAGATGAAGAAACATCTTTCCACCACAAAGAGAGAGACAGAAAAGAAAACAAGAATTTATAAACAAGAATATTTTATCATATAAATCGAGAGATGAAATTTCTGCACACCATATGTCGGAGGAAAGAGTTAGGAATATATTTGTTACAGCGTTTGCTCTCCTAGGCCTGCGTCACACAAACTCACTTACAGTTTTGCCAAACAAGCGCCATTTTTTATTCACAAACTGACACTGTAGGCTGATAAAAATCCTATTTGTTTTCTTCTTAAAAAGCCTGCTCTTTTGTTCTGTCCACTCTCATCATCTTGGAATGTGCAAATGGTCTTCTGGCTCTGTCTGGCCTTGGGAATGAGAAATGCCTCGGAGCCTTGGGCACTAAGGTGCAATAATGTCTTTGATTTATACTGCTCTTATGTCAGCAGATTTAGAGCTGGAATATTGTATGACCCCCCTGTCATTGCCAATACATACTGGAGTGGAGGAGAGGCAGCGAATCCACTTTGATTTATTTATTTAGATTTTTTCACCACCCTCATGTGTATTGAAAGTCATTTTGATTTAAAATGATAAAAAGGAGGAAAGATTGCATCAGAAATAAACCATTGCCACTGAGTGATTGCCCATGTCTATGTCTAGAACCTCCTAGATTTTGCTTTTGAAAATCATTGTATTTTATAGTTTCATGGTCATACATATTCAGCGTGGTACTTTTCATTGTCTAGAATGTGTGGCGCCAAGCAGCGATGAATTTAAGAAAGAGAAATGTGACAACTGATAAATTCAGTCCACGCCTCTGCGGTCTTATTGGTTGATTGTGTTCCAAAGCACATGGCTGTTTATCACATGGATAATTCGTTTTGATTAACTCCTCTGAATGCACATCAGTGGAAGTCTTTTGAAGTGCATCAAACATTGCGTTCATCCCCTCGGGGAATAAACAGTTGATTTATCTATTTATTTATTTCTATTCGAAAAGGTAAAGGTGTCTGAGCTGGAAGAAGGTGACAGCAGGTTTTTGTGTGCCCAGGGCTTGTATCCTGGACAAGGCGGTGAATGGTGATGAATATGAGTGTGGAGGACTCGTCTCAGAGAGGGACAGCAGAGGGAAACGCAGCAATGCTAATACAGAGCCTTGGGTGGTTACACTTACTGCATCCACAGATGGTCTGGGAGTACAGACGGCCCCCTGGAGAATACCGTCAGGTAGAGAACGCTGTCAAAAGATCACAGGCTTCTCGTCATTTCCGACAAAATCGCAGGCAAGTCCCTGACATTTGTCCTTATATATTATGTATCTCGGGCTCAAACGAAGCTTCTTCTCAAAGGGTAATTGTATACGTCTTGTACATAGCGCTAACCTGAGACCGGTTTACATCAGCTAAAAGTCATGTATTACCATGTTCTGTTTGCGGTCACCATGGCCTACACTCAAAAAAAATATAGCACTAAAAGTGGTTCTTTATCGTAATCATAGGGGAACCACTTTAAGTGCTATATAACACCTCAAATAGTGATATGAAGGACCATTAAAGGCTCCATATAGCACCTTAACCACTTCAAAGAACCACTGAGGAACCACTGAAGAACCATAAAGGGGCTAAACAGGTTCTTTATATGCTAGTGGTGCTATATAGTGCCTCTATTTCAGCAAAAAAGGTGATGTATAGAACTAAAAGTGGTGATATATAACACTTAATGTGGTTCCCCTATGATTACGAGTGAAGAACCACTGAAGCACCATTTCTTTTTTAGAGTGTATTGAATCGCTCAGGAAACATACCTGACGTCGGCTACAAGTTTAAAAAATCATGTTGGGAAACAATAATGTTGATAAATATGCCTTTTCCGTAATTAAGACTAATATAAATTCTCAAATAATGTTTCTATTAGTAATACATTGAACCATCTGTTTATACTTTAGAGTCCAGTCATCAAAAAAAATATCACAAGTTACCTATTAACAAAAATGGAAAAAATGGTGACTCTTAAAACAACATATAAAGTTATTACTTTTAAACCACCGAATACTCACATCTGAGCTATCAGTATCAGTGAATAAACTTAATTAAATAAAACAAAAACCTTTTTAGCAGTTTCAGTCCACTTGTTTGATGGCAGCGTTCACATTTACTTAAATACGCAACAAAAGAACAATCACACCAGAGTTTGTGGGTTAAAACTAGACTTGAAAATGTTCATGATTCTGTTCCAGGTAACCGTTTTCTGTGTCTCATTCCACAGACCAAGCATTTGTTTGAATCCATTTCTGAAATGGCTGAAATTACCTTTTAATAGACTGGCTGGCTTATCAGTCAGACACAGTTGTTTGGAGCACTCTTATCTCGACTTCTAACATGGCTATGATAAGTTATGTCCCATCCCAGCATGTATTAGAGATGGTCTCAGCAGCAGACAGTGCAGAGAGCCGGCTGATCCTCCCAAGCTGCCCTAACAAATTGATACTGCTGAGTAAAGGGAGAAAGCAGGTTCCTGATATCACCAACCTAACGGCCCCCACGTGTGCAACTCTGTCTTCTCAACTGTCTCTTTTGCTAATGATTAAACGCCCCATAAAATCATATGACACAGTTTTCTTTTTTATGTGCTGGCGGATTTTCTTCTAAAACAGAAAGTTTGGGTCAAACAGCATTTTAAACCTTTTTAATTTGTACATTGTAAATATACTGTATATTAAAAGGGAATTTAATCAGGACTATATCAAAGGAAGATGAAGGTATAAAAAGTTTTTCTATCACTTTATACACATTGAATTAGCTTGCAAGACATTCCAATATTTATTGAGATTAAATTAAACTAAACTGAAACTAAACTAAAACAAATAGGAAAACTCAAACTAATTCAGTCATCTGTTTATTTCTATGAATAAAAATAACAGACACACAGTAATTTTTTCCAGATTACAGATCTGAAAAGCATAATATAATATATTTCCAAGTACTTTGTAATGTGTATTTCATAATTCTAGATAAATACACACACAGACTATTTGTGCACGAGTTGCAAGATGTGTTGTATTTGTAGTCATAAAAAGAAATGAGCAAAATCTGCCTTTTATAAAAGCCTTATTTTGCTGTGGTATGTTGGCAGCGATACTCAAAAAGCATCTCCAGATCTTCCAATTTACAACTGGCTTCTTACAAAGTCTCATTGTGCTGGATGAAGTACTGAGTGCTGAATGGGCTCTATTCACCGCAGCTGGTTTTATGATGTGTAAAAGATAAGTAGCCCAGAGCCTCAGAAAGTGACGACTGTGATCTGACAAAAACACTGCCACTGCCTTATATGCTGCTTACCCATTGATTTCATACCGCCATTCAGCTTAATGCATGAAAAACCCTTGTACACAATGGATCTTTGTAGAGGCTTCTCAAGCTATAGTGGAAAGCATTGCTTTTAATGCCTAATGCACGTTCTGATTAAAATTCATGGTTCAGGTCAGATCTTCTTTACAGAAAAATGAGCTGTTTAACATGAGCACGTCTCAAAAACGAGTGTGTTATATTAATAAATAAATAAACTGCATGCATGCAATATTAATGCATAATCCAGTTTGAAGAGGAACTGTATCATATCAGAAACAAATCTCCACTGTGGGATTAGGGAAAGCAAAGATTTTTTGACCTCTTTTATGAATGTACTGTATGTTTTTTTACATATAAAAAACCCCACCGCTGCACACTTACTGGTGACAAAACATTGGCATTAAAGTTATCCATCCATCTGCGGTTGACGTTTTTTTGACGATCAACCTTGTGGACATGTGCAGAGCGCAGCACAATGTGGCTAAACTGACAGCAGACATCACCCCGGGCTGCCAAGTGACGTTCCCTGGCAACGCAACTCTCTGCACAGTCCACAGTGTCTTCCCAATGACTTTCCATATGCCCTCTGACCATTACAGCTTATTTATTTATATTCGGCTCCTTAATTTTTCCCCTTGGCTTTGACTGTTGGTTCAGGGCAGATGCTTAGCATAAATGTTTTTTGACATTTGTCATTCCCGTTCTTCAATGAGTCAGAAGTGAGGAACAAGCTCCTCGTGAAAAGAAGTCAGGTTACTTTAACCTTATTTGCTGAAGACTTATCTGCAGGAAACATTCTGGGGAGGAAATTTTAAGGAAAAAAATGGACAAAACAGTAAAAACAGCCTATTTAAAGGAAAAGTTAATACAAAAATCACAATTCAGTGATTTCAGGGAGTAACTAATTACATTTTCGTCTGGTACTAACCAAAGCTTCTTTAAGTTTTGAAGTTGGAATAGTGCATAGGTTTTATTATTTTTTTATGATATTTCTCTCCTTTTGCAACCTATTTGAAGGTCTCATCCCTATTCACTGTAATTGTAAAAAAAAGAAACCGGAAAATTCCTTAATATTTCTCCTTTCGTATTACATGGAAGAAAGTCACACGAGTTTTAACCAAGTAAGAGTGACTAACTGATGACAATTTTTGGATAAACTATTCCTTTAAATAGACTATTATCTTTCATTTGCTAACAAATAATGTTTTGTTAATGGCTTTGCCAATTAAAAAGAGAAGTGCAGAGAGAACATGTCACCACATGTGGCTAAATGCCAAATCACGGCTGCAACGTTTGTTTTGTTACATTTTATGAATTTATGACTTTCACATTTATTCATGTCAAATTAAACAATTTATCATTCAGCCTAAAGAATAATAAAGTCACACATCATATAGGTGTGGATATTAACCAGCAGGTGTAATTCTATGTTAAGGATGTATTGCAAAACTCTCAGTATGTTAATATACAAATCATGTCTTTAAGTGTTGAAACACGCCATCAAATTACAATTTTAAAATGGATGTCTTAATCAAAATGGGCTGTCCTCCAGAGAACAGACATCTCTATCTATAAAGGGCTTCCCATCGAGCTCACTCTCCCCTTAAAACAGATGCAAAGATTAATCACTTTCTAGAGTGTTAAACACTCCAAACCTGCCCTTGAGGAGTGAAGGGTCTATTCACAAAATCTCTATTAAGGGAAATATGTGGCATGGACCAATTAAGGTAGCGGTAGTGCTTGCAGAGATCATTAAGCAGGTTTGTGTGTGGCTCAGAGGCTCTTCACAGGAAGGACCAGCCCTTGAGAGAGCTAAAAGAGTGTGGGGTGGAGTACGAGGGTCTTCTTCGCCATGGGGGAAGGGGTGTGACTAGCAAACCAACCATACAAGTCTAATGTCTTTGCCGGGAGAAGAACGGTTCATTTAGAGCCATTAGTAAATTACTGAAGTTTAAAGTCACAGCTCTTCTGGAAGAGAACATTAGGGCGCCGTCTCCCTCACGGACTCACTGAGAAACAAATGATAATCGTCACTTAGCAAGAAGTTTTGCGGCAGCAGGGCCACCGTGGAAACCAAATGCGCGCTAGTTGGCACGGATATCAAATCCCATCACAGAAAGCCTATATCGAACTGCAATGTGCAATAACCGCTTACAGATAAATCGCTAATGCACAATGAAGCTCTCATTATAAACAATGATCTACTGCTACAAGTCCGCGTGGCCCTTATCTGAGCGAGCGCTTATCAAATGAAAAATTACAAAGACCGCATTGTGCTCATTATTCACAATTTTCTCAATAAAACCTCTTCAGCAGTGCTCAGACACGATTTCTCTATCTTAAAAGTGGTCAGAGAGAGAGAGATGTCACGTTTGCGGATGCATTACAGGACTTGAGCAGACAGCACCAGGAATGGCGCAGACAGCCAAATGTCTCTGGCTCTCCAGAGGCCTTTATACTTTATCTACATGAACGGATTTCATAAGGAGATAGTGTGCCGTGCCAGCGATAGTCACTTTAAATGACCCATATCCTCATCTTTTATACATTTTGACCCTCTTTTACGGTTAAGCCATGCATTCCTGCCTCACAGGCTGAAAGGCATATGATAAGATAAGAAGATATGAACACGTCCCTCTCCCTGTCGTCTCCTCTGCTTAAGCCGTCGTTGAGAGGGGGATGCCGCTAGTGGTTGTTTTTGCATGGGGAGGAACAACACAACAGCGCAGGTTAATTGAGTTTGTCTTGTTGTGCGAGCAAAACATATTATAGTCTGTCAATGTATAATTGCTTCTGTCAATTTCAATATTTGTCTACACGGGAACAGCTGATATTTTCGCTATTTCACATAAGGCCAGTTCAGCAGGAAATAACAGTAATTAAGAATAAATACTTTTTCACTTCAGGTAAAGTTTAATACTAATATGAAACAAACACAGGGTGTGGTGTTTGTTATTCTACATGATGTCAAGAGTTAAATGAGGCATTTCAGAACAATCAGTATCTTAAAAAAGGGTTATTTTTTATAGTTATTTTAGTAAACTAAACCTTTAAAGTCTACAAATAGGTTTTTAATCAAGCAAACAACAAACAAAAATTATTTTAAAAGTAAAAAAAGATGTTTAAAACAGTGTACGCTCTAGTTGGCAAGCTCCACACTTTTCTTGAAGTTATCATGATTGAAAATAGTGCTTGTTTACAATGGCACCGGTAACCGTCTTGGGCAGCACAACATAAACAAATTTACCAAATGTACCTTTGAAGTGTATTCTCACCTGTCTCACCTGTTATTTTGTCAGTAACATAATTAGTGCCTTTTATACTTTATCCAAGTATGCCAGCATCTGCCAATCCTGCCAACATGATTTAAAGAAATTGTTAAATGAGCATAATGTAAAATGCAGTCATCTGGTAGCATACAGTAGCTCATCTTTTCTGTTTGTCCAGCGCGCATACGCCACGGCAATCACAATCATGGGCTATTTCACATTGCAGTACAATATGCATTCACGTACAGTCTAAAAACAGGTTTCAAATAATGATGTGCCGTTCCAGCTTTCATTCAGAGTGGCTTCAGATGGCACGGTATGAATTAAGCAGGATGCACCTATGGCTCAGTGAACCTGTGCCACTGAAGCAGCTAATGCCTGCTCCAAGCCAAAAGAAGAGAGAGTGGCTTTTATGTCTCATACACTCCTGTGAAATTCCCTTTGCACCGGGCGCGCTAGTGGGCATTCCCATAAACCCGACTCTCCTCTGCAGCCCATCCAGCAAAATAACCCCCTAATGAGAACTTTATGAGACACCAGATCCCTCGCGGCAAAAGCTAACTTATATATCTGAATAAAACCGGTAGAGATTGAGCCGGCGTGTGCCAGGCCACCCGAGGTGATAGCGGGGCCCGCATATCGAGGTGTGCCGAGCGAAAGCCAACATGTCACTTTCTCTCAGAGTAAACACTGTCACAGCTAATTCTACAATGAGTATGCGACGGAGCCCCGCAATGACACAAAACAATTAGGCAGATGTTCCCGCCCGCCTCCCGAGCCAGGGCAATAAAACACACTGCCACCACCAGTTATTTCACAACTCAGAATCGCAATTAGACAGGCAACATGTCTCGGATTTAATCTGCGATTGCATTCAATTATTTCAATACGTTTCTCAAAGTATCGTATATTAGCTGCTCAGTGACTAACGTTCAGCCCTTCACTTGTATTTTTAGCACTGACGCTTGAAGTGTCTGTTTTAGCTCTTTGGTGAAGCTTGTTCGCTGTGCTATGCATATAAACAGATGCACTACATATGGTCGACTGTTCCTGAATAGAGAACTTTTGCTCCTGACAAAATGTCAGAAGTTGTCAGGCGTTACTGTATAAAATGGCATGTGATCGCACGGGCGCAGAACAGCAGCGAGACAGGTGTGTGTATGCTCGGCTCAGACTCAACGAGTGCCGAGTCACATACAGTAGCTGCGAGGAAGTTTACCTGTGATAGCGCAGAATGGGAATGACAGAAGCGTTTCAGCGAGGGAGGAGAGACAGATAAGCGTCTGTGATGTTGCAGCACGCCACCGTTTATAACCTTTTCACCATCTCTCCTGATCCCCGAGGGCACCAAAGCTGAGTTGTTTCAGTGAGGACGAATAATAAGCATTTAAGATTTGGCAAAATGAATCAGGGCCAATTCATTCTGGTTACCTTGGTTACCACGGACTAGTTTCAGGATGGGTTTACCACAAGTGTCTAATCACTCACTCAAATTCACAAATCGCACTGCAAACCATGACAAAATGGAGACGATTCTGGCAAGCTTTCGAAAGGAGACGACAACAAGAGTAACCGGAGAATCACGCACACGGTCACCTCGGGCTCTGTGTTATCAGTTGTGCAGCACTTGAACTGGGGTGGGAAGTTAAAACTCAGAAGACTGTGGTTAAAGATGGATTGGCTTCATTGCTGCCAAAGCATCCCTGTGGAAAATGGGATGAGCCAGTCTGTGTTTTTGGCACAAATGCACTGGTGTGGCCCCCAACCAGTGTTTACCCTCATCTGACCTGAAGAAAACCCAGCCAAAAACAGAGAGTGTTAGCAAACAGTAGTGGATCCTCATACTAGCTCTTTTAGATGAAAGAAACCAAGTACCTGTAAATAGCACATTAAATTAGTTTTTAATGGTTAGGTCAAGTACAAATAGCTCTTTAAGGTAAAGTCTGCACATTTTTCATTTTTACAGCACAGTGGCCGTTTTTTCATATCTGTTTTAATTTCAATTCCTTGTGATACAAAAATAAGCAGATAGGTTTTTTGTTGTGAAGTGTACAACCGTAATCATGTTGATAATTTGAAACGGTATCAAACTAAGGTCTTGTGCAATGAGACTGTTTATCATCAACTGAAAATTACTATTGATTTTTAAACAACAGAAATCTGGCGGTGATGCACAGCGTAATTGAGTGTTTTTTTTCTTTTCATATCAGTATCGTATTAAATGAGAAATGTTGTCTTGATTGCACCAAGATTCCATCCGCGCATAAGAGAAGATTTAATTAAAATGCTTTCCTTACCCACTTCTTGCCATTAAATTCCCATGATAGACAAAAGCAACAAGAAAGAAAATTTAATTGTGTGCTTTACTTTATAATGTCAGAGTTCAAGAGAATGCCAGAGTGACTGTGCTATGGTTTGGCAGGTTACTAAAGGACATTGAGACACAATTAGACATTTTTAAAATCTCTATATGTAGCAATCTTCTGAAAAAGTTTCACATTCATATTGGTCTGTGGTTGGCTCTGCATAATATTTGTCTTTGCTTTGGTTTTTATAAAAGTTTGTACAACTTAAACTAAATTATTACTGAGTTAAATGGTAGATCTGTACATATTAAATTAATATTTTATATTTATTACTGTAAAATGGGCAGGGTACATTGAAAAAAATTAGTTTTCAAACTTTTTTTTTTCAATAAAATAATTAAAGCTCACATCAAATAAGAAAAAAATTACAGAGAGGAATAGTTTGAATAGAAATCGTATGTTTGATTTTAGAGAAATTTATGTATAAAAATAAAATATTTTTAACAACAAACAAACAAAAAAATGCCATTTTAAGCATTGTATTGAAATTACTGAAATGTTATTCTTGTTTTATGCATAAACATTACAAAATGTCGATGGACTAAAAGTATAAGTCTAAGCAAATGTACATAAAATGTCTATAAAAGAACATTTTTAGACATTCAGTTCATGTTGTAAAATGTTTTATTTTTTATATAAATAATCTTATTTTGCAATCTCAATTGTGTATGTGCTGAAAACTTTATCCAAAACCCTGGAATTAAAAATATCATGATGAATCTGCCTTTCTCCAAAAAAAAATCACTTGAGTCTGTTCATCTAGGGTGAAGAAAGCTTTACTAAACTTCCACCTACATCTTTGATCAGAGAAGAGAAAGATTTCTCGTGACTGTGGCTATCATGAGGTTATTACTGATGGGATCAGGGCAGCAACATCATCTCTTCATGTGTACTCCACGCTCTCACAGTCTGCTCTTCAAGAAATGAATTTTTCATGAATCAGAATCCTTCTAACTTTTCATGACAATGAAATTATTAGAAAGCTCTCAAGAAATGTATTTCAGTAACATCAGTGTGTTCCACTTTAAAGCAGTAGAACATTATATTTCACACAGCAAACAAAACAACAGCGTATTGAACATGGAATCGCTGCCCTTACTGTCTCGAACCAATGGTGTGAATTAGTGAAACAAAGACAAAAAAATCTAATTGCACAATGCGTGCTAAAACCTTTTTTACCAAGAGACAAGGGTATATAACATGAGCGTACAGAAAGACTATTATTTTTTCTTAAGTTTCCTGAAAGATGAAAATGCTGCACATTGTGCAAAAAACCTACAGCATAAAAGACTACAGCATTACATATTCCTTTGGTGTTGGAGGAGATCTGAAAGGCAATTGAATCATTACATAAATTTGGTCAAGAACTGTACCCTTTGAAAGCAAAAGTATTCTACACAAGAATGTCTAATATAACATCAAAAGCATTGACCCAGTTTGTAAACGTTATATAAAGTTACATTTGTTGAATTTTTAATTGGCCAAATAATTATTAGTGAAGCACATTTTCTTTATTTTAGTTCAATTAGTGAATATATTGTATGAATCTTTTACTATGTTTGGCAGCGTTAAAGATAGCATGGAGTATGAAAATGCATGAAAGATTTTTTGAGTGACGCATTGCAAATGTATCCCATAATGATTAAAGTGATGAAAAATGAAATGTTAAGAACGTCTGTTGCATTGTCCGTATCAATCCTATTTGATTATTGCATGTTTATTTAGTTTTTTAAATAAGTTTATATTTATCTCTGGTGCTTTTTGTGGTTTAAAAATGAGATATTTATCATCATAATTCCACATAGAATTACTTTTCAAGTTTTAATCACAAATTTTGCATCCCTTCAAAAACTCAACTTGTATCAGATACAAAATACACAACATGAGCATTTACCAAACTGTGCATATCTACATTTCATGCAACAAGCGGCTGTAAATTTCTGATCACGTCTGCAGTGCCATCTGCATTGACCTTAGTTGATTATTTAAAACAACGGCATTGTCTGTAAAATGTGAGATTTCCCTGTAGTTGGAAAAATGTGATGGTGTGAAATAAACAAGACGCACGGGGCGAATAAACGCATGCTTAGTAGACGGCACACTTTTGTAGGTCAACAGTCATACAAACATACTTAAGTCTCAGTGCGATAATAAATATTTATTACTGTTTGTTTCCTTGTTTTGTTTTTAGAGCCGCATTTATTCAAAATATATTCATCGAATCCCTGAGTGAAAGCTGGCTATTTTCTCCAGCAATTGCTATTTCTCTCAGTTTACTTTTCAGTTTACAAACTAGAAATGCTTTACAAAATTGAAATACTTCAGCTACAGTCCTATTAAATATTACGTTGGTTTAAATTCTTGGGAGTTTATGTAGAAAATGGGATATTAGTTGCTGACCCATGCCACTGTCACTCACAAAATATCCTCTAGATCGTGTTTGTTTACACATGCAAATGGCAAAGGACCAGGCGCAGAGGTGAGATGTTCTCTGCGAGAAAAGACAAACGTATGATCATTACAATATTTCCTCTAGTGTGTGACCACGGGTCTGGCCAGTGGATTTTAAACAGGAAACGGGCATGTTTTTAACTGTTATCTGATGTTTTGTCACAGTGAAAAGCAAGGACGTTGAGCAGACACGTTCACATGAAACCCTGGAGATCAGAACAATTTCAACAGTCTTTCTCTCTCTCCTGGCACCACATGGTTTTGTGGCTCTCCTAAGACCTCCTAACAGTAATCTAGACAATCTGTCTCCTAAACAGCTTTGTGGCCCTCCTGTAGACCTGACTTACAATGTTAAACATGCATCTATAGGCCCAGCAACTCTGTCCTTCCTCTCATGTTTTGATTTATGGAAAACCAGACAATTACTATGTTCTGAGGTTAACTCAGGAGGACTGTGCAAACAGAGGAACTAATAAAGACAGCTGCATTGATTTGCACATTCTCGCTAATTGGCCGAATTCAATACAATGGCCATTATAATTATTTCCTATGACATATAATTCATTTACAGGATTAATTTTGTGTTAAGGAAGATCAATGCTATAATGCAAGATTTAAATCGTTCTTGGACGCTCACCAGCATGCGATATTTTGGATGTCTGCTTAGCTTAACACAGGATCTGATTAACTGGTGTATCACAATAGACTCCTATGTCCCCTTTCCCTCCACAGAGAACACTTCAAAGGGGATGTAGTGCTCAAAAATAACAACTTTCTAAATAATCTTTTTTGTACTTCTGTTGGAAATGACCCTACAGCATGATTGCCAAGATTGTTCTCCCCGTCAAGTGCCTGACGAAGGCATCATTTACGCCATTTGGAACGCACTGCATGATCTGAACGGAGTGTGTCAAATAAGTGTGACATTCAAAATGTGCTAAAGTGTCACTGATCGCAATGTAATAATGACAACAAACTCGCTGTACTGTTTGTTGATTTTTTGGTGGAGACAGAAAAATCACCAGGGAGAAATTATCAAAGGGCCAAAAACATACAGATACACACTGGAGCACTTTCATTGTAATTTACAAGATTAAATACCACTCTGTTGTCTCCAGTGCCAAAGCCTTCTGTTCTGTGACTCATTCGGATTTCTCTCTTTATTCTTCTAAACGTGCTGAAATCACAAAACACATTCTCTTTTATTTTTAAATCAATCAGTGATGGCCAGCTCTATACTAAACGTGTCACCACAAATGTGTCATGATATGAAACAGACTTAATGAGTCACGTTTTTAAGAAAAAAAGATCAAAACTGTGATGTCATTTATTGTGGAACAGGATGGCATATGTCTAATCATCCCCAGAGAAACAGTTGGCTGTCTCGTAGCCCGTGGAGATTTTAAAAGGTACTCGCTGACAGATATAAGGGTCACACCTGGCCTGGTGTAGCAGATAGTCGGCATCCAGCACTTCCTCGCCTGTCTTTCACAAGGCTGGGATTGTGACACTTCCTGCTCAGGGGCTCTGCGGAACATGCCTGCTTCCTGTCACCTTGCTGTTGCCTTATTGCCATGGAAAAAAATGCAAGCAGACAGCACGATAAGAGAGAAACTAGGAGAAGAAAATATGGAGAAAGATGCACTATACTGTGAAATCTTTGATGTACCATAAAGGCGTTTTGTGAGTCTGTAAACACACAGTCAAATACACCAACAAGAAAAGCGTTTATTGATAAACAATGCGGCCAATGTGTCTTAGCCAAAGCTTTGATGGAGATATCGATGGTGGGAAAGTTCAGTGATGCCCTCGAACCACGGCGCCAACAAACGGCTGCTTCATGTCTGAGGTGAGAGGTCACGGCAGCTTTGGCCATCTGGGAAATGTCTATCAAATCCTCACAATGATCTGTGTGCAGCTCTGTCTATGAGTAAAAAAAGCACACCCACGTCGAGCTTTCTCTGCGAATGTTCTCGGTTATTAACAAAGAATAAAAAACACAAAAACTATTACAGCTGTTGGGATATTAAGGAAATGTTATGCGAAGGCCTGACCTACAGTAGGGTGTTAAATATTCGACCAAAAATTACATTTATATGCTTAACCTGATACGTGACACGGGCAGCACAACCGATGTTTGCGCATTACTGCGCTAATGTGTGCCGTGACTTATCTTATGCTTAAAGCCGCTGTCTCCATGACAATGTGTGCAAGATGCATTGAGGATCCGGAGACCCCCCAGCGGGCCGCTCGCTGGTCATCACGCTAACAACCCACCATCAGCACCACGGGAGAGGAACTCAAGCTCACACTCATTTAACACAGTCACATCACCACCTGTGTCTGTCACCAGGCCTGCCACAACGCTCAGTTAAGTAAAGTTTATGCTGTGCGAACTGAGATATGAAAGAAAAGAGTCTGTTTTCAGCCTAAAATGATGAACTGCACACATACATCAACAGTGCAATGTATCACCTGTTTGTAAACTGTATCACTTCCTTTCTTGTTTTTATCATTCACACGTTAATTTGTTTTACAGTCCTTTACACGTTTTTGATGCAATGCTAGCCATTAAATACGCTATACGCATTAGATACGCATAATACATTTATACATAATAAATGTATTACTTATTCTGTACGTATAAATGTATTTATATTAGACTTTTATGTTTGACTATTTGTTGTAATATGTACACAAAGTGCATCTATCTGCATGTCCATCCTTGTTATTGAAAAATCTCACTAAATTGACAACACCAACAAATTTGATACACAATAAATTAATAACACATGGGAAATGGCAACATAAAAATGGCACTTTCAATCTCTATTGTAATTTCTGGTTTCTCCTCTAAACTGAACAGGTGTTGTAAATCACTCACCCTGAGCTGCATGTCTTGAGCTTATGCATGACTGTACACATCATGAAGACATGTTTCTAGTCAGGCAGAAATCTATGGCGCTATTATGGGCTGGCTAGCTCTGGCTCCAGCTCCAGATCTGCCATTAGAGACAGGAACAGTTACCTTTGGAGGGGGTGGGGTTGATAAAACAAAAAGCAAGTCATCCTGCGCAACAGTGTCCCCTGGTGGCAGAGTATGCTGTGACATTCTTTTCTTTTGGGAAATAACAGATGGATTAGTCATTTAAACTGTGGAATTTTTCTTCAGAGTCCATTTGTTAAGAGGCTTCTGTTTGGCATTTTCTTAATTTAATGTGGCATTTTTTCATTAAAGATGACATTATTAGCATGTCAATTTGAGTAAAAGGTTTTATTAAAAAGTTTGAGAATTTGATATTTCTGCATATTTCTCCACTTTAATGATAGCATGCACACATGGCATGAACCTAATGATCTGTGATCTCCCACCACAATACAAGAAAATCTTGTGTGTTTACTGTACACATGGAAATTTGACCTTTTTGTGTGAAGGAATCGACTTGGTAAATGTCAATAGTTTGCTTAATTGATCAGTGACCTAGAAATATTGCTGATCAGAATTTTTTTCTCCTAACATTTGCATCATCCTAAAATGATGCAACTAAAAAGAACAAAAACTCTGATCAGAAACTCTGTTCTAAATTCTACCAAAACTCGACACACGCATACACCTCAAAACCCCCCACACAGTTGCTAGATAGGATGTGAGAGACTCACTACAGCTGTAAATCAAGAGGTTTTATTGACTTCATTACTCATTACTGTTGTAAGTGAGAGAGTCTGCATGCTATCAAAGGCAGTTTAATTTAATTGAGCCTTCAAGCCGCTTCACAAATGTATGTGACTGTATTCAACCTACCTGCTCACCCATGAGAGAGTGAAAAAATCTAATAAGTCATCCAGACACAATGTGTTAATTGACTTTTTTTGCAGCTGGCAGACTTAATTAAGGTCTCATTACACTGGAGAGAGGATAGAGACAGAGACACTTGCCATTACAGTCGGTCTGTGTGCACAGTAGAGCCCTACTGAGAGACACAGCAATAGCAGCAGGCAAAGTCCACCCACACCGCTAGAAAACTACAGCCATATATTATCAGCATGAATGCAACACTGATAGCCGAGCACAGTTTTCATGTATAGGATGTCCAAAACATTAGTATGCAAAAAAAGATGGTAGTGCTTTTGGACACTATTCTATCCCATGAGGAGCCGCCGAAAGAGCCGCCAAAGTCAGTAAATTAAATATGCCAAAAAACTGTAAGCCGGACGGTTCTTATCAAGTGTAAGTGATATAGCTACCAAGAAATATACTGTATTCTTCGGGGTTAAAATGTACTTGTTTTACCTGCTAACTGTCAACGTTCCTCAGGTGGAACACTTGTGGTTATTTCACTATTCACAATTCTAATCTAATCAAACTATATATTGATGGAAAGATCTAAGATTTTAAATATTTGCCAAATTTTCATAACAATAAACAAACAAAAAAGTCAATATTAATGTTATTTTTAAAAAACTAAAATAAAAAATAACCTAAAAAGCTTAAAATAAAAAAAAATTGTAGTTGAGATACTGCATTTTAATGTGTATACTCGATATGTGTGGTGACAGTTAATAGGTTAACAGCATATTTGTAACAAATTTTTGTTGTTGTTGTTACATCATAGGTGTACAAACACACACATCACATGACAATGAATACATGGCGAATATAATTTTTCTGGAATGTACCGTATGCATACTTTCACACACATACTACAGTAAATGGAGCGTTTAGTATGTATTGTCATAGTACGCTGTTTTGGACAAGGCAATTCTTTTTTAAATTTCAAGAACATCCAACAGGCTTTAGTCACAATCACAGCTATGGAATTATGATTTGGTGCTTGTCAATTGCAGATATTAGGAGAGGAACGTTTTTGAGTATTTTAATAATCATCAGTAAGACGTGTCCATCTACTGTATATTACAATTTAAATGTGTGCCTCTGCTAAAGGTTAATGTTGTCAACGTTAAGAAGTAACATATAGCTGACCTTAAAGCTAACAGACATGAATCTCGAGGTATAGTACAGTTAAGTAGTTGTGGCGTGCTAAACAACTGCAATATAATTGGGGATTAATATGTAGCATATATATATATTGTAACTAATTACCATCCAAAGGTTTCAAATAGTGACAAAACGTCTAATTTCTTCAAATCAATGCTGCACTTGAAGAAAACCTTTTTAGATTATTACAGTTCATTAAAAATACCGCAGTGAATCACCAGTACAGCAATAAACTCATCATCGCTAATGGGCTTTGATGCAATAACTCAGTGCTTTTCTAATTACAAGGAAGTCTATACTAATTACACCCTAAATGGGAATGAAAGCTAAACATAGAAAACATTGATGCAATAAAACTGTCACATGCCTCATTTTAAGATCTTGCCTTAAGCTGTTTATATTGATGCTTTGCGACTTTTACTTCTCATTCAAAAGATCGCTCAAGGTCGCTGTAAGCGTTAATATCAACGTCACAAATAAACTGAGGCTTTGATAAGCTTACTTTAGGCAAAGGTTTTGCTCCAGTGAACGGCTAAAGTCAGAGGACAGGGACAAACATCTCAGTCGCTTTGAAGCTTCAATGGTTTTTTCGAGCGGATTGTTTTTTCCTATGGGCAAAACTGAGTGACGTGTGTTTAGTCTGGCACACAGTTGCCTGCCTATCATGGTAGCACTGCAGCAAGAATATGCCATTTGAAAAAAAAGTTTTTCATAAAAATGTACAGTTTCATGTCTGGAATTGTATACAGTATGTCAAGTAAAACACCTGTTATTGGAAAGTGTCACAAACAGACTTTATATGCCACTTTTAAATATCATTTTCCTCTACCCACCACCCCTAAATGTCTCATCCTCTTAAATTACATTTAATGGAGTATTTCCACCACGGGTCACAATAATACAGACTGTGTTTGCACAATCATAAACAGCATGCACATAAACGTGCATTCAAAAACAGCTCCTTCCACACATAGATGTCAAACTTAGAGTCTTATAAACAATTACATGCCCACCAAACTAACCAGCACAGCCGGTAGTATACAGGAAAGTAACGTTCATTATTTTTTCTCCTACTGTCGTTGGAACAACTGGGTGATGTTGCCTTTCCTCATGCCTTGGTTCTGGGCAGGCTGCATGAGACTTAATAGGCAGTCACACATAACCATCCAAGATCCTGTTTGCTCTCTTTCTCCAACAATTCTGACCTTCTTTTCTCGACAGGCTTGTCCTCAAAACCAATTCATCTTAGTCTATAGTGCAAAAGATGTGCAAGTGGGACAAGGCCAAACGGAGGCTGGACGTTTGTCAAGACCTTCATGTCAAACTGTACACAGTGTTTAACACTGCATGTGTATGTATTCGTCTCGTTTTTTAAGCCACCTACAGCCCTATGTGAACCAGAAACACATTCAAACTAAATCTAACATAATCATAACCATAATCGAAAAGATGTTGTTTTGTCAAAGTCGCTTTGCATGCGGTAATAATGTGCGCATATAAATACAACTGAAAGGCGAGTATTATTCTGATTATAATGTAAATCTTCAATAAATGTTGAAAATTTGAGAAAGAATATAATACTCTAAAAAAATTATGGGTTATTTTTTTAACCCATGGTTTGATCAAAAAGGGACAAAATTGGGCTGAAACAACCCAGTACATGTTAATTCATAAGCAAATGTTTGGGTTTGTCTCTTTTTGAGCCAACCAAGGGTTTAAAATAACCCAGCATTTATAGTGTACAAACCTAAAGAACTGTATTGCTGACATGCAGTGGTGTAATACAAATGTAGCCTATTTTCTTGAAAACATTTAGTCATTCTAACTGCAAAAATTGTGGTCGTATTCAAAATAAACAAACAAAAACTGATGTTCATGCCCATCTATTTCATTGCATTCAGCTCTGTCTGTGGTTTTGTTCATCTGCCAGTTCTCTTTCTTGCCACATCTCTCTGGTGTACATCTCTCTGCCAGTGCCCACTGATGGACCTGACTGTGCCTGGCTGGACTGCGCTTTATCAAAAGGTTGCCACAGAAAGCACATTGATTTTTGTTTAGGGAAATAAATTAGCTCTTAAGGGAAAAGCGTCCATTCTGTCATGACTAACCTTGTTCTGCAATAGGTTTCAGAATGCACACATATATCACATACAGGCAAAAGAATGTCTGATGTTCAGCCCAAGTAAATAAACAGCACAGCTAACACATGCAAAGCGTCATTTAAATATGGGTGTGTTTCATTTATTTGCATGTGGATATTTTTGCAGCTGTTCCTAGAAAATCAACCACAATAGCACATGAAGCGCACATCCAATCTATTCAATTGTACAAGCAAATTAGTACCTTTATACTGGATCCCAATCAATCAGGATGTAAGAGTGCAGTTTATGCAGATCATGATAAATACCAGCTTACTAGCTTTTATCATACAAATTTATTTTACAGTTAAAAATTACAAAGCCGGATACAAGTTTTTCTTAGCTTGTAGCTTCCATTATGATTTATGCACTTTTTATTTTATTTATTATGTGTAGTAGCCTGGTAGACATAAAAGCAGACATCATAACATTGGATAATTTGTTACTTTATATCCTCATTAGAATAGAAACATCACCCATGTCTAACATTTGTCTTGCAATAAACGCAAGTCAACAGGTAAGTCTGTGTTTCCACAGAATTCATCTGCAGTCAAATAATTAGCCACATTTATTCGTCTTAAGATCACGAGGTAAATTCTCTTATTAATCTGACATTTCTAAATGTATTATGTCAAGTTACAAAGGTAAATTAATCCCCTGGGTATCAATGTTATTTCAGCAGGTAGTTTTGAACTAAATTCACAGACACATAACAATGACTTACTAAATTAATAAAGACGTAAAGATCACATTAAAAAATCTTTTGAGCATGGGACTTCTTTCTAATGATAAAACATGAGCACAGTTATGTGGCAGTTTTAAGTGTACTCGGATGTCACAGACTTTGATGAGCTTCGTAGGTTCACAGAACTGGGACTTATTTTGTCCTTGTGGCTGTTCATTTGCTTCAGAAAACTTTTAATGAAGCCTCAAAACTCTTGTCATGAAAGTTATATTTTTCCATTTGGTGGAAGAGGGTGTTAAAAGCACATTTATCAAAGTGATGGGGTAAAATAACATGAAATATTTGATGAGAGCAGCACTTTCACAGCATTTTTGTTGAGTCGTTCTGAACAACAAACAAACAAATAAGCAAACGACGCTGTGCAATATACTACTGATGAGGTGGACAAAAACTTTGTTTATGTAATGGGTTTAGCAATAGACACATAACACCGCGACTACACAATCATTTTAGCGCTTCTCATTTTAATAATAATTGGCTGGTGAAAATATTTGCCTTCTAATCTTTACCATACATCTCTGCAAAGAAATAATAAGGAGTGACTTGTAATAAGGAGTACAGCTACTGTATTTAAATGACTCCAGCTAAAAGAGTTTCCCACAATGCAGACATGGTATAAATGCTATACATTAGGTTAAAAATGCCTTTCTCGCTCATCTGGTTAGGCCTCGGCGCCTGCAATGAGCTGGAAAATAGGCTTCAGTCTCACTGTGGCAATGGCACAAGAAGCCACCTCTCTCACTCATTTCCACCATCGCTGATATTCACAGGTCAGTGATCACACAAAGCATCTGAAAGACTCCCAGACCCTCGCCATTTCATCCTTGGAGAAAAGGAGATGAAGAAAGAACTTTGATATCTTCTGAGAGGAGCAAACATATCAGAACGGATGTTCAGGTATTTGTGTTGCTGTTATGAATGTATGACATGTGAAGGTGAAAGATTACATTTAAAATGTTTTGGTGTGAGAAAAGAGGATTCGTTTTTTGTTACTTATTTGTATGCTTACTTACAAAACCATGATCTGTATAGATCTGTAGGCCAAGCCGATAAGTTTGCTTTCTGTAGGAGTTTCAAGATAAGTTTCTCAGAAAAACTACTGTCCATTTATGTGTAAAATTAGGTACGTGATTAACGTCACATAAACAATTTTCTGTATATTTTTATTATACAAATTCTACATAGTAATATGGAAACATATTACACATCTTTTTAACCAATGGTTGGGTCAAAAAGGGACAAACCCAACACATGGGTTAAATTTACCCCAAAAATTACCATATCTGACCCAAGCGTGGGTTGAAACAAACCAGTTTGTCCCATTTTGGCCCATACATGGGTTGAAAATAACTTACAAGTGAAGTTTAACAAACTGTGAGTTTAGGCACTTGACAAATTAAATAACTATTGTTGTTTTTAAACACCTACTTACTAATGCTAACTTGTCTACAACCTCATTTGCATATTGCAACCTATATATTTAGAGCAGACGACAGTCTAAAATTGATGTTATGCATTTGTAAGTAAAGTAAACCACAGACCTTATTTTAGCTACTTAAAAATCGAAACTGTTATTCACGAAAATGCATTAGAGATTCCTGAGGGAAAACATGCTAATTTTCCTATGGGTTTTAGGACTACAGACTGAACATCTCTATCTGAAGTAATGGAAACACAAGGTAATACATTGTATTCCACAAGTGGGCATCACGTGGTCTGCTTGAGATTTCTTCTATTACCGTTTGGCCCCGTTTGCTTACTTTTTAGATTGTGTACATCCTCCAAAGGCCATTTTTTACAATAACCAATCTGTCTTCCTGACCTCAAAAATCAATATGCAATCCAAATTAGTTCCTCTTGTAACAAAGGCAGGGTGAAAAGGCAAGTCGTTTTAAATGTATTCTGGGCAGAAAATAGTTTGAGAAATTCTAGATGAGGGGTTTGTGCAAACCTGATATGAGTCATAAATTTTGCAGTGCTCAAAAGCAAACAGGAAGAATTGTGATTAATTTAGTTTTCTCCCTCACCGTCAATACAACTCATAATGTTACATTTCTGCATTAAAATAACATTAGAAATGAGAACTAATTATACATTGAATTAATATTACTTTCACTCATATTTGCAATTTGTTCATTTGTAACGATACCAAACAATGCCGTTCCGAACTGAACGTACTAAAGTTTATACGAAAAAGAGACTGCACTTTTAATAAAGCAGCACCTGATGCATCGTGGTAAAACATCTTATACTTAAGACATGACATGAGTTCTGAAAGCCCTGTTGCTTAGCATCTAACAAGCTTGTCACAAGAGCCCATCATTCAATCAAGGTTGGCAAAATGTGTCAGGTGAAATTTTCGAGACTCAATTGTTACATGGAGATTAAAATCCGTCTGCCAGCTGTGGCCACTGGCTCCACAATCATGATGACTGACAGCAGTTACAGTGTTTACAGTTCTGTGGAGCCAAAGTTGACCAACTCTTTCCCCACCAGAGAAACCCTGAGGGGTCAGACTGTACACATGCCTTTGGCTATGGTCTTTTCATCTCTGAGCTTATATTCTGTTGAAACAATAGTACATTCTATGAGAAGAACAAGATTCATTACTAAAAATAATCATGATTTTGAAAATTGCTAATTAAAGTTTAACACACATAAAACAACAGTTTGAGTGTTAGACTCAAAGTAAGTAATGTAAGATATGTTAATTTCATATACGCCTTTGGCAAACTGTATGTGTCACCTAGGTAGTGCTTTGAGATCTTCTCGAAGAAATATAAAGACTTTTGCTTTCCAACCTGTTATTTATTTATTATATAAATTACTGAAACTTTTACTGTCTTTTATATTCTAGACAGTAATTTTATCAGCAATAATACATCAAGAGGACTATATAACAGTTTCGAACAAGAACTCACAACAAATTTATTTCTCTTCTTTCTGTGTATTCTGTTCTTTTTTAGCTTGTTTAAAAATATATGCTCCATTTACACAGCTGATAACTGCGTTTCAATTTCTCTGCACTTGTCAAACGAACAAAAGCCCAAACAGAGGCCACAATGTATCACGGGGGGACCGTGATAAGAAATGAGATCATAATAACGTATGAATAATATCCACCAGGGAGGTAAAACAGAGATTTCTGTTCGACAGATAGAAGAAATACAAATAATTAAAGTCAGCGAGCAAATTTAATCTGCCCCAGACAGATGTTACGGCAGCAACAGCATGATTTTAATGTCTGCGGCTAAGATAGATGGTGAGGCGAAATAAAAAACATATTTGCTGCCCCGCTACAGTCAGCTATTTGCCTCCATCAGTGCAAATCTACAAGCATTAACTTGCCAAGGTGTGGCGAATGATATAATAATTGGACAAAAATGAATCTGTAAAATATCAAATTGAGGTAAACAGGAGGAGTAGACTCAGTAGGAATTAATTCAGCTCTATCTGGCGGATTTCATCGTCAATTTTGTTCACTGCAGGGACACAATTATTCTCTCAAGAGACTGCAGATTTGACTGCACTTACCTCAAATTCATCTCTAAGCCCGAGAGTCCCTGCTGCGAGCTGTGTTTACTGAAAGGCAGCACCAATCAAACACAGAAGATAATAAATATTTATATAATAACACTGGGGCATGAAATAATATTTCCCCACAGCCATAACTGAATGACCTGGTGAATGACCAATTTATACTTTTTAAACCACCGTTATTGTAAACCATTTCCTACCTCTTGGATAATATGAATGCGGTTTAAACCTGGAGATGCTTTTTTGATGTGTTTGCTGGCATGGCTTTTCTATCTTTTACACTTCAGATCAGACAGTGTTGTGACATTCTACAAAAAATGAGTTGTCTTCACATTAATTAAAATACACAGACACTGCAGAAGTTTTCACACTCATTATGTGAGAGTGTGAAACCTCTGCTCTCCTAAGCATTATAGCGACTTATAAATTAAAGTTAATAGGCCTGAAAAATGTTTAATTTCTGCGCCACTAGCAACACCAAACGCAATTGCAAAAATGATGACTCACTAGTCTAGGTTGTTGTGTCGGGCTCAATGGGACACTTTAAAGAAAGCAATGTTTTGACAGCACTACACGGAAATCTTTTGGTGGAATTGTCCTACAAATTAATTATCTACAGTTGTCACTTATCAACTGAATCAAATAAAATATACAGTTGTCACCCTTCCATCTGCTGTTTTCATCACGCTGGATTTACAACATCCAGGTGTTGGACTGTCACTGCAAGTATAACAGTCACTAATGTTAAAGGAGTGATGTTGTGTCAGGAATATTGTAAAAACATGCCAATGGTGTCGTATAGTCGGCCTGAGACTCAGCAAAGCTTGTTGGTATATTTCCTTAAGCCGGAGAGTTAGCGATATGCGTGAACAGCCAGGTTACCAACATGGCAAACTTTTCACGCAGCTTAAATATGGTAGATGTTCCTAATAAAACAGATGTTAACTGTGGAGGATCTTACAGTTTAAATATATGGGACATTTCTGTCATTTCTTTTTGCCAATAACTCAACAATTGCAACACTTAATCATCAAAGAAGCAGCTCACTGAAATGTGAAAATTAAACCATGAGAACATAAACAATTGTGATGGACTTTGTTAGGATGTCATTCACACAGAGGCTGTGTGACCCTGTCTGTGAAATCCACGCTAAAGTCTTGCAATATAATTACTGTATGAGATTAGGGGCATTTAATCATCAATTTTCACAGAATGTTCTTTATGTAGGATGATTTTATGTAGAAAACATAAAAAATGACTTGGGTTGAGCTGGGTTTTCACAGGCAGGATCACATAATGTTCGGGTGATCTTGACTCTGTCTCTAAATCAACCAAGAACATCCTCATTTTAAAGTTAACAGTGACAGAATTTTCCAGAAAAAGTCCAAGAAAGCAAGTATGAAGACCTAAGATCAACTACAGGTGGAGACAAGCTTGAAAAATAAGGTGCAGAGGATTAGTTGTACATGTTTTCTTTAAGGCCCTCAGGCCATTAGGCATCACTGGAGCAGTGAAGTGCAGATCTGACTGCAACATCACAGAGGAACAAGAGTTGAAGAGAAAACTGCCACAGCAAAGTGACATTAAAAACAAGCTGTGGCCTGATCAACAACGAATCGGTCACACCTGTGAATAGTTCATGTTGAAAAAACGAAAACATCCAATGACCCAAAGAACAGATGATACTGTAAAATGTACTCATGTACTGCTGTAACTACATGTAATATGCATTATTGTGTAGAGGGTGCTGGTGGGAATGCATCTTTTATGTATCTTCCAGTGACATGTCTCCATCTACAAAGAAATACATTATCATGCCTGAGGTCAAACAGACATTGGCAATTTAAAACTGGCAATCCAAAAAGTATATTAGATGTATCATTGAGGAAATGGAAAGAGATCTAAATTTGAAAAACAGTCCATTGACCTAAAGTAAACTGCCACTGAGCAGAAAATCAAATCAATTCGATCAATTACTAAGGTGTGATGAGGACTGTAAACATTGTGATTTGTTTAATATATAATTAGTTAAATGAATCTGAAATAAAGGAAAATATGTTATATATAAAAAAGCTGAAAATAATTGCATACTATGAATTCTATTCAGTATAGATATATCAGTCATCAACTATATACATTTTCAATGATATTTTCATACAAATGTCAATTTTACCAAAGGTTTTCATCATACTGATAGCTCAATTGTCAATACTTGCTGGTTTTAATACCCATGTGAGATCTCTCTCAAAGTTTTTAAAGCATTTTTGATGCATGATTCTTTTTTGTCACATCCGTAACGCATGTATATTTCCATTTTTTTAAAATGGGCAACTCGTGCATAGAATGATATTTTTGGATGTCTGGACTTTATCACCAGGGCTTTAGTAAAATTTAAACAGATTTAATATATTTGTTAAATTTTGTGAGAATTTATATTTTAAGTTTTGACTAAAAATGTCACATCCAAAACGCTCTTATTTTTTAATTAAGAATATTTAATTCTCCATAAGCATACCACTCACACTAACACCAAAAGACAAACATTTAAGTGTCCCACACAAACAGAGTTTCATTTCTGCTTCAGTATAGAGTCTAAGTTCTTGCTTTTCAAACAGCAAGTTTTTTTATATCTAAAAGACAGAGGGTTTGAACAAAGGCAGGGCACTATTTTCAACATTCTGTAACGTTTTAATATAAAGCCCCGACACATGGATCTCTTTTTCCCTTCAGAATTGTTGCCCTGCAACACTCGGGTAACAAACACCATCAAAGATGGCACCGCCAGAAAGATATATGTGCGTACCTCCGCCCTCATCTAACAAAACACTACCAGCTCAGTCATGTCTTGCACCTCTAATCCCACCCCAGGGGCAGTTTTCTTACTAAACTAATTATGCCATGTCTCCGCACTGCAGCTGAAATTCTTTGAAACACAAACTACTGCTCTGATACAGAGAACACACGTTTCCTTCCATCCCTCTGCATTATGCATGCTGTTTCTCACTCAAGACTCCTCTAAAGACGTCGTCGTCTGCCAATTAATGGTACAGTAGATGCGTGAAGGGATGAAGGATCGGGACTTGTTGAACAGGAGAACGCTTTAGATGAATTCTGTAGATATACATCGATGACAGCGTGCGATCAGAGGATTCATTGAAGGACGGAGAATGCTCTTGAAGTCTCCTTCGCTGCTCGTGTGAGGCCGAACGCAAAGGGTTCTGGGAAAAACTCGGGGCTGCCGTACGACGGCAAACACATCAAGGTCGCGGATCAGAGACTCCCTGGTCTGTTTCGAGACCCTGTGATTCTGAGAAACAATGTTTAATGGTAATGCTGTGTGTTCTGTTTTACTGACATAATCTGGCTGTAGCTTGATGGTAGATACTGAAGGATCATTGAAGATCTTTTTACTTTCCATCAAACATTTTAAGGCTAAGGTAATATATCTTAATATATGCCGAGATCAAATTTGTCTTCATTAAAGAAAAAGAGTGAAGATAACGGAGTTGACAGTTTTATTATTTACAAAGCTTGTGCTCAAGGTCGTGAAACTACAAGCTATTTATTACAAAGCTTAGTTTAATGCTAATATTTCTACATTACATATCTTCACTTTTCAAATACCATTTGTGTAATAGAGAAAGACATATTGCAGTGTTGTATATTTTCATTTTATAAAGTCTTGGTCTTGGTCTCGACTGCATTTGGACTCTGTCTTGTCTTGGTCACTGGATTTTATTTCGCAACTGGCCAAGAGAACAACTGTGGTGATATCACTAAATTGCTGGCGCCTGTGCAAGTGTCTAATTTACTTGTTAACATCCTTAATGTGGTTGAATGTAACTGTTCCTGCTTTAAATGCGATCAGTAACTTATTTCTAATATGATTTCTTTGGTTACTGTTGTGCCACAGGTCAGAAATGAATGAGGGACTGTGTCAACAAAACTAATTTACACAATTCAAGATGATTGTTGTATAAAATCACATTTTGTAATATGTGATATTATATCACAATGGTTGCTTTCATGAAAATAACAATCACACAAATATTTCAATTGGTCTTGTCTTGGTCTCAGTTCAGGTGGTCCTGACAACAATAAAGAGTTATTTAAAAAATAAATAAGGCTATATTATATTTTATCATGTTTTTTCCATTAAGCCCATTTAAGTTTACCAGTTTAAGTTTCTTTCTTCTTGATATCCAGTTCAGTAATGGACATCCACCCTGAGAACTGTCCATGGTCCTGATCCGGCCTTTGCCGTTCTCCAGAAAAACCACTGACCTACTTTGTTTGAAACCTTATCTTCACGTTACAAGGAGTGTTTCATACATCAGCTTCACTTCCTCTATTTATTGCATTTAAAATCTTCATCGTCTTGGATGTCTCTCAACAGGGCTGCTACGTCTTACAATCGTCCATCTTACACAGATGTTCTATCTGAGTGTTACTTTATGAGATCTGTGCATGTGGGGGATCTCACCGCATTCGTTGCACCTGGATCTTGACAGTTTACAATATCTGAGTATCTCATTGTACCTGCATGTGTTTCTTGCGGTGTCATTGAATGTCAGCGCTGACGTTTTGATGTGCAGCAGGATGCAGGCAGGAAAAGGACGCGGGCCTAATCAATGTAAATGTTAATACTACAATTATTAATTACCCGTGACGTAGTGTCACATTAACCCATCAAACATTTATAGTCTATTGTGATACAGCTGGCACATTCATCTCAATCAGAGCCGACTTGTCTGTTCCCACCTCCACTATAAAGGTGTCATATCTTCCTCCCAGGCTCCACGCAACTAAATCATCGACAACAAAAACGATAACCCCAATGCAAAAGACGTGATTTGAAAGTGAGGCAACATTTTAATGAAACTTTAATTGAGGTTCAGAGTGGATCAAGTAGTCTGATACATGAAGGAGACGTTCGCCAAGACTTACATGCTATTGCCTCATATCTTAAATAGTTATGGGCCCCAGTATTATCAATCTTAATTACAGCTAAATGCATCCTGACTCTACCACACATACCAGTGTCACTAACATACAGAGATCCTACAGCGCGAATACATAAAATAGTTCAGAGAGACAACAATTTCCTAATTTTTCTCAACATACTATACAAGAGTAAAAGGGGTATATGCTGATGTGTCTATACTGTAAAAGAAATGTAAAAATTAATTTTCTTTACTGTATTTAACTGTATTTGTGATACAGTGTACTTACAGTGGCATCTGTAAATATATAAACTACAAAAGCACAACAGAACCATTTGCAGTAGTGGTCAGAGTCCCCAGGGTATATTCATTAAAACATCAATACCATCTGAAAGTAGAAAAGAATGTGAATAGATTTCAAGTAGACTTACTTCACATGACTTTACATTATACTTATGATGAAGGAGGGCCAATTAAGCATACAGGAAAATTGTTTTTATTTGGAACTAAATGAGTGTGTGAGAGAGAGTGAGTGGCCCTAGTTATTATTATTTTCATGTCAATTTATGGCAAAAAGCCTTAGACTCACATATACCTACAGTCCATTAACTGATGTTGTGCAGGTCTTTTTCCATCCTGTATTTGGCAGCTCCCACATATCCCTTTTATGACTAAAAACTCTTTTCCTTGTGTATTGATAGTTGCTTTTATATTTTGACTCAGAATAGGTACATGAATTACAGCATGAACCCATCTGGCTATTGGTGTACTGCGGGAAACAAGAAAGATTCATTACATATTAAAAAATCCGGGTATATACTGTATTATATATACGTAGGCTATATTTTGCTTGTTTTGCCAGGCAGACTTATACACCGTGATAATAATATCATGTAACAGCTGGCTCAAGGCTCAAGGTTCTGTATAAAAATAGTTAATAAACCTACATGGTTTATTAATGTGCCATAATAAAATATTTTTGGTGCATGCAAAGTGATCATTTGATTCTATCTATCAAACATTTATATAGTATGTGCTTTTCGTTTTCTCTTAATGATCTTTTGAATATTAACACTGTCACCTTTTTAGTTTCCTATTGAACTTCCTCAGTCACTGAAAAGTGTCTATGTCATTGTTAATTTACACATTGAAATAAACATCAAATTATGTTCATGAATGAAGCATGCACTGAAATGACATGCAAAATGTAGAAATGTTTAACAGCCCTAGTATTTCAGAAATTACATCATCTAAATTAAAGGTTAACTAAAAACAAATAATAATAAAAACATATATTCACAAAGCAAAATAAAATAAAATGCAGGTCTCATTAAAAATAATGATGTGCATTAAAGGAAACCTGTAGTTCTAAATATACACACAAGTGTTTGTCTTAAGGCTTCACTGCCATTAGTGTGTGTGAGCACCTGATCTTAGAATTAGATTAAAGACTTTGCATATGATAATCAGATTATTTGCAGCACTCTGCTCTTTTAAGCTTGTTCTCTCCTTTATCATGCAAGAAAAAAATGACAATAAGCCTCTGGGTCAATTAGTTAAAATTAGGCAATTCTTCCACTCCGCTAATATTGTACTGCTTTTACTGCTCAAAATCTTTACCATTGATTTTGGCTGCTGGATGAAAAAGTTTATGTTTATGCAGTTATGACAGAGAAACAAACCTCAAACCACAGCAACTGGATGATCAGAGAGTGAGCTTTATATGCTTAAATAAAGGTCTATGACAATATACTTTTAACAGACTTTTACACACATTTTTCACATCTGTTTTCTTCTAAATGTTGTTAGACTGTTAGTTTGTGTAAATATCACAGAATCTGACCTGATGCTTGAGGAGGGTCTCTTTAAAAGCTTTATTATGATAATTATTGTGGAGTCATTAACATGAAAAAGAAATCTAGTTTTTAAATGAGCTGCATTATTTTACAACTCTCCAATGAAAATTAAATAGGTTTGGGTTAAATTATTTGTGTTATTAATAATTTATTGTTTTGATTTAAACTTTTAGTTAGTTGGTTTACTGGTCAGGACTGGCTACATACAAATTCTGTCCTTTGGCTTTAGAGATATGGCTTAAAAAAATGCTAATGAGTAAATATTGGTACATACATACTGTATGTGTTTCCATATCATAATGACAAAAAGACAAATCTGTGGCTTAAAACTAATGGTTCCCATGAATGTACAAATGTTTTTGTTTAATTTCTTGTCAAATTCTCCTCAGACCTAATTTTAGATTGATAGAAAAGTGTCATTGAACACCAAGCCCCAAACTTAACAATATTTCATTTCCAAGGTTTTTTTTCCAAACAGGTTTGGCCACAGTATTCATATCCTCCAACTGAAAATTCTGCAACATGAAACCTCTATGAATATATTCATAAGTGTATTTTCACCAAGGCATTGTGAAGGGAAATTTATTCCATTCAGAGGAACAAAGTAAAGACAAATAAATGTCATCACTAATTTTTAATGTTGCCAGGTGGAGAAATGACTGCCTTTCATTTCAAATTGTGTAGCAGTTTATACAGTTTGTTTTATTGCTGCACTGTTTAAAATAGCAAGATAGGTTCAGTTTGGTTAATATATACATTTATGCTGATTTCTTCACCCAAATACATAGTGTACACAATTTGTATTTCAATCCCTTAGGTGACAACAGGTGTCAAAATATTTTTAACACCCTTTTGTGACCGAACATATAATCATAAACAGAAACTACAAAGAAAAAAGAAAACAGCAATAGTCAAAAGTTCACTTATAACAAGTGATAATATGGTTTTACACAAGTAGTGCATAGCTATGGTTATGCAAATTGATGGTTTACAATATAAACCAAATCCTACATCTGTTTTATGCCTATGCAGCCTTTTAGTATAGCTCTTCACTACAAAATCCTATAAAGTCTGGTATTGTTAAACCTTTATTGTGACAACAGTACCGCATAATGTGAGAGCATGAGGAAAATCTTATTTTAATGTGACTGGGGGAAGACATTATTATCTTAACAAGGGCATTACTGTAATGTATACTGTAATCTTGTTCGTTTTGTATATCCAACACATCGTATGTTTAGAAAACACATTAAAATTACAGAACTTTACAGTGTACTGTAATTAGACAATAAACGTACAGGACTTTTTAAGTCAGAACGGTGTTGTGAAAAGTAAAAGCAATTAAACTCTGCAAGGGAGGAAAACGAGCTTTACACATGAATTAGGCACATACTGTAACACGCATGAATTAAAGCCTTTACAGCTTCAGTGTCTCGCCTGTAATTGTACCGCAGTACTGGAACAACTTTTTTTCATTCCATCTTAAATGCCACTAAACTTACATATAGCTGGACTGACAAAAATGAAAAAATATATATATATATATAAATCAAGCAATGTCACACAATTATGAGAGCTGATATTCTGTACTACACAATTCTCAGCATTCACTAATAATGATTATTTCATATGCCAGAGAAAAGACATAACCTAAAACTTTATATATAAAAGCTGTAGCATTTGCCTCTCCTTACAAATTATGCTCCAGGTTCTCATTACTTCCTGCCCAATAGGGCTGCATAATATCAAAATGATTGAAATATCACAATATGCATATCGCAATAATTTGCAATAACATTGTCAGATTTCTTCCTATCCAACAGTAAAACAAAAGCTGTAATGATGCTTACTTTTCCATGAAAGACTATGAAGCATGTATGTTGATTATGTAATCCTTATTTTTGTAATTTTGATATAATTTAACTTACTGTATTTTGCACTTTTTAAGTTATTATATATCACATTTTTACAGTTAGCAAGTTACTCGCCATTCAAAAGTTTGGAGTGCTCTACATCATCCTGTGCGCTACTGCTGACTGCTGATTCATACTTTTAGAGATTTGATCTCCATGCCCGTGCTTTCTGTTTAGATTAAATGGGAATAACAGATCCAATCAGCTTTACCGAACAAGTTAATTTTTTTACAGCCAGAACAATCTCCACACGATCAGCTAGTTCAGTTATCAATTCTCCCCGTTTTTGTTCAGTTAAAAAATGCATAACTCTGCATTTCATATCTTCTCTCTCCACTTCTTACAAAGACAGAGGATTCCTAGACATTTCAAAATGGAGTGCTAGTCATTACTTTATGCTTAGTCACAACTAAGATTTCTAAATCAGCTCATCCATTCAATCTCTTTCTATTTTTGTTGACGGTTTTACAGGCTCTGAAAACCTAGGGAGTTGACTCATTTTCTGCTGCCACATGGGCTTCGGTCTACACAGACTGCATGCCAACCCAACTGGAACTTCATAGTCAAGTCATTGATTTGAAATGCTCTTTAGAGACAGCAACTTTGTTATTAGTCAGTCTTATGCGACACAGTCTGCACGAACAGTAAAAGTCCTGACATCACTCTCATTTTACTCTAACATGTACATATACGCCATCAAGCCAATACTTGATCTATATGAAAATTGTCTACTAGTATTTTTAGTTCTGTAAATATTTTTAATCAACGCATGATTGCCATATTAATGAAGGATACAGTAAATGTGATTCAGTTTGGGCCGAAATAAGGAATAACATAAGAGTGCATTATTCCTCTACCTAAAATACTGTATAAGTCAGCAGTTTCACCAGATGCTCATTTCTGATGCACAAAAGATCTTGGTAGGCAGCTTATCAAGTTTTGACACCCAAAAGTCTCCATCCATCCAAACTTGGAATTTTAGATTTTTCTTACTCTTTCTTACTCAATCTCACCAGTCACCCAGTCGTTTAAAAATGGAGGTCTACCTATCACCTAATGCTATAACTGTTCAAAAGTAAGATCCTTAACTCAGCTTCAGTCTCTTTTTTAGTCTCATTTCTGCTGAAGGTTATATACAGTGTAGGCTCTAAAAAACAAGGGAGTTGATTCATTTTCTGCTGCCCACATGGGCTTCTCTCTACACAGACAGCATGCCAACTGAACTGGAACCTTGCATAATCATTTAAGTTTTGAGATGCTTTTTAAAGGCATAAAACTTGTTATCCGTTACTCGTGTGACATCCTTCACACGAGAGTACCACACAAGAGACCCTTACTGTTTATTGCTGTTTATTTATATAAAACCATTTCTCAATGATAATTCTCATTTTGAATACAAATCTCATTCTGTCTGCCATCTTGGACCTTTTACTGAACTTGTTGGAATTCATTTCCATATTTATTAAACATATATTGAAGAAAATTAGCAAAATACAATGTAGTAACTTTAAAAATACTGTACTGTAAATACTGTACACAATGTAAAATATAAACCATTCCCACTAATCCACTAACTATTTACACTACCATTTACGTAAAAACAATAAACAAACAAAAAATTGGTTAAAAAAAGTGAATATTATTTATTACAAATGGTTTTAAAATGTTTATAAAAAACAATATCTAAAATATAAAAAATTGTGGGACAGTGCAGTCAATAATTGTGGTTACAGTTATCAGGTTAAATGACACTATTTTTAATTACTAATAACAAAAATAACAAAATAACAACTAACAATAACTGTGATTGTTAGTTGATACACTAGTTAAAGCCTCCTCATTTACATATTTGTAATCTAAGATTTACAGAAATAAATCCCAGACTCAATATCTGAATACTCTGTATACTGTAGTTCTCACATTGTGATTTTGTTCACCCGAAATGAAAATAACAGTTTCTAAGAAAAGAGTTCTTAAGCTTCATTAAAACTTTCCCAAAGCAAACGCCCATCTTCAGACCCCCATGGGATGCAGAGAGCCCTAGATCTCTGAGCCTGCGCACCTCATTAAAGCCTGTGACATCTCAACGTTTTTAAAACAACTTCATGATGACTTACTTCCAGAAGTCAATATTTGAATTCTTATGTACAAAAAAATAAGAAAACTGTGGCTTTATAAAGTGGCCTTCTATAAATGGCATAACCAATTTCATTTCATTTATTTATTTTTACTGTTTTTAATCTTTCTTTGATTGGGCTTAATCAGCACCTGCAGGAATGCCGTCTATCCTCCTGGGGTTAATTTAGCCCTAAGAGCTCCGCAAAGCAATTTTCCAAATGCCACCGCAACGTTATTCATATTTTAAACTTGAAACAATTAAATTTAGATGTCCACACACCTGTGTCATGGAGATAAAATTGACTTTAGCTCATAAAACGCACATTTAGTTTTCTACTTTTATGATAGAATGATATGATTATTCCATGACATACAGCTGGTCCATCACAATATGTTCACGGCTGAGGAAACTAATTCAGATCTACAAATAATGAACTGCAAATCAACACAGAACGCTTGAACATAAAGACACATGGCCTTGTTGTGAAAGTACCGTAAGGGACACATCTCATCCAGTGTTCCTCAGCATCACACAGCTAAAAAGTGCATGTTAAACTCAAACTGACAGCCTACACGAGGGGCGCTCATGCTTTTTACAGATCGCACGATTTGGTGACTTAGCTTTATCTGTAGCGATCACACTGTCTTGAACCCAGTTTACCCTGGCGAGGCAGCGCAGGTCGTTGATTGTGTTTTTATTCGATTTATTTCCCCGCTTTGAAAAACAATCTCAAGTGCTTTTTCTATTCCGATTCTGAATACATCCCAAACCTCTGCATGTAAGAAATTTCAATATATCCTGGCTCTTGAAACCCTTGAGTATGTGGGGTGCTGCAGGGCCATTTCAGAGTGAAGCTTGACAGTATTTCAACCCTCATTTCGTCTTGTCCCACTTCTCCAATCTCTTCCTGTGTAGGATGAATTGATTCGGAGACCAGGTCTGCTGACAGTAGAAGGTCAGAGAAAGAAAGAGCGTGCTGTGTGTGTGTGTGGAGGCCTGGAGGATGTCGGGCAGCTGAATGCGACAGCTCATTAAGTCTCGTCCAGCCTTTAGCCTCCTGCTTATGAGGGGAGCTTCTGACCCTACAACCACCTAGACCTGCTGCTAGAGGCCAAGAAACATCTCTCTCTGTTGTTCAAACAACAGTAAGAAGAAAATAATGACTGTTGCTTTAGTATACTGCTGAACTGCTGCTGTGTCGGTCAGTTTGGCGGGTATGTAATTATTTGATAGACCTGACCAACCAGGTGCATGGTAACACACACTACCGTTTAATTGCTACTTCTATCAATTTTACATTTATTTTTTTGCAGATACTTTTATCCAAAGCAAGTCAGATTTGACAATTTATCTGAATTTCCCACAGTTTGAACCCACACCTTTGCATTGTCATGCTTTAGAAAAACCAACTACAGGAAAACCATTAAAAAACATGTATATATCATATGAGCACATATTTGTTTATACAAGACTCTAAGCACTGCATTCAAAATATAATAGGAAAACCAATTGTTTTCCGTCTTAGAAAAAAAAACTTAACGCAATGACAGTTAAGTGTTGTTACAACTCGTGTTTTTGCAGTGGCTTCTCGACACATCTATCAAATAATGCACTGCCACAGCGATGCAGGACACAAGGAACAGTGTGCCAGACCGAATGAATGTCACTCACTGCTGTACATAAACTGCCCAGGGAAAGCAAATCCATCAGCATAATGACGTCACAGTGCCTGTTCTCTCTACTATAGGTACTGTAGAGTAGGCTGTATAGGTTATATAGTAAGCTGATAGTTTAAAGCTAGTATCCCCCTCTGAAAAAACTAAACAACAATAATAAACTTACATTTACATTTACATTTAAGCATTTAGCTGACGCTTTTATCCAAAGCGACTTACAAATAGTAGGAGACAATGAAGCGACACATCAAAAGCGACAACAATAGTACTAAGAAGTGCTTTACTAAGTTTACAATGTTTAGCAGTGCTAGATAAGTACCTGTAGAGGAAAGAAGAGAGGTTTTTTGTATTATGATGTCAGGTGTTCGTGGAAGAGATGTGTTTTTAGTTGTTTTTTAAAGGAGGTGATGGATGTGGCAGAACGGATTGCGTTAGGGAGATTATTCCACAAGCCGGGGACAGAGAAGGAGAAAGAACGAGAGAGAGATTTAGTGCCCTTCTGTGATGGTACCACCAGTCGACGTTCATTTGTTGAGCGTAGGGATCTGGATGGGTTGTAGGTATGTAGAAGAGAGTTAAAGTATGAACTTGTTTAGGGAGTGTTTAGGGTATTGCTAGGGTGTTGCTAGGCAGTTGCTAAGGTATTCTGGGTGGTTGCTAGGTTGTTTGGGGTGGTTGCTAGGTGGTTACTTGGGTGTTCTTGGTGTTTGATATGATACTGCTAGGAAGTTGCTAGTTGTCACAGATGAGTTTTTACAGTAGCTACACAAGCACCAATAATTAAGTAAGTAAGTGGGTCCTGATCTAATATCTGATCACACTGTCGGGGTTAATTCAGTGATAACAAGCTGCTTGCTGTACATTTTTATTATTGGACAATTTAAAATGTTTTATTAGCTTATTTTTAACAAATACAGCACAAACCTTCTGTGAGGAAAAAGCAATTTCTATCAGTTTCAGACACAACTGTCAGCCAAGACAAACATGCTATTTGGTTTAATTATTTGTAAATATATCTTATATATGTTAATCTATTCATATGTAAATTATTTTTAAGGTCAGGATGACTTGTAATATGACCCTGTTTTATTAGTTTGAGCGAATGTTATTGGGGAATAACATACATACATACATACAGTCATGGCTGACCAGTCAGAATGAAGTATTTCAGAGTGCTAATCTTATATTAATAATAAGGACACATAAATGACCTTTCTTACAGGCCTGTTACGTTTCCATACATTATTTAAAAGCACAATGAATTGGTTGCTTTAGCTCAGGGCTAGAACCTGATATTATGTTTACTCTGACCTTGTCTAATTCAGAGGACGCCACATGTGGAGATTCCTTCCATTCAGTATCATGATGTATTTTCAAATTCTTGACCTTGTGAAGTATTATTTCAATTGCATATACAGTAATGGCTTCGGGTAAATTCTATTCCCTGTCTGTATACAATTTTAATTAAGTCCACCAGCTACAAAAAACATTAATTAAACTTTTGATCCATCTTGAAGTTTAGAGTATATACAGTACACTATTAAAATCAATTTCTGATAATAGTTCACTCATATCACTGAGGAATTAAAGAGAAATGACTACAATGATAAACTGCCCATCTGTCATATACTCGTGTAGTAATTATGAGACCAACAACTTTTTTCAGCCAAAATCTATATTACATATGATTATATTGAACTGGGAAATTTTGTGATGAATGTCATATTTTAGCATTTGGTCCAAATTATTGGAGTGGAGGTGACAACAATGTCAATTATAATTCAAAGACAAACTAAAACATTGAAACATTAAAAGTAAAACATAGTAAATATTATCGTGTTAACTGATCTAATACATTCACAAAATCAAACTGACAGAAAAGTTTATTTTTGCTGTTTCTGATCTACTTCTATTTCTCAGATCAGCCCAGTCATTCCAAGTACTGTTCACATTTGTTTTCTTGTGAAAGTGGACAGTTACAAGTATTTGGACAGCTAATGTCACGCCCCTTCCTTGAAATAAATCCCACCCATTTCTGAGGAGCTTGAATAAGCCATAGACATGTGTTGTTCCTGCTGTGGGCATGAAAGGAATCCATCAAAGAAATAAATTGAAATCTGTCAAGCTTGAAATCAGCCTAGTGGTGGTTTAGCAGCACAACCATTTGAGAGGAAGAACTGATTACATTTAACCACCACACAGTTCCTTAAAACAGGTTGCCTGTAAAGTGCTTCTTTATGGTACAGTTACCCGTTCTTATCGTTTACCAGCAAACACTGTGTAGCATTACTTCCTGCAGTTCACGCAAATAGCCAAGAACCTCTAAATCTGTGTCACGTGATACTTTTGACTTCAGTGCACTGGAATGGTCAATTTGGTGTAAATTAAATAAATAAGTGTGGCCAATAAAAAGTGCCTTGTAACAACTTTTTCACTGAAGCACTCAGGTGAGAAAAGCAGCCAGAAGAAGTGATCCATCATCGTTGCTTTTAATCGATTCTTGAGGCAGCCACATATCCTGATGAATAATCTGAATAATCTAATCAGCTTTGTTGAATGTCAAGTCACCTGAATAGCTGAATCAGCAGCTCTGATGCTGTAGACTTTGCTTTAATTGTCCTTTGATTATTAGTAGGAACAAAAGAAAGTTTCCTTAACTGGATAAAAGTTTTCCATAAAAGTTCAAAGTTAATTAAACTGAATAGTAACTGAGCTATATTCAATGAAATAACTTAAGATAAAAACTAATGTAAACCCAGTCATTGCAGAATAAATCCTGGGTGACCAGGACCCTGATGTAAAGCGTGTGTTACTAAAATCAATGCAATAAAGCGACTACTGTATAGCTTTTGCACAGCCTGGCCATCCTAATATAGACAAATATATGGCTTTGTCGGAGAAGAAAACTAGCAATATAGTGGTCCAGTAACGAGGGGGTCCACTAAAGTCATCTATGTCATAGCCTACACATTAGGCAAGATTTTTTAGTTGTAAGGATTATTGCTACATTGGCATTCTCATATTAGGTCCAACACAGTCTGTGTGCATTTTCTAGTGCAAAGGTCCATTAATTTCTGTTTTTGAGCTCATGCTGTAGTTAAATGTACAAAGAAAATTGCAAAAGCCACAAAAAAGTCACCCCCATTATTCCTACTCAAATAATTCAAACAGTCATAAGCCCTTCATATAATCACTGTGAAACTTTTACAGTTTTAATAAGGTACACATCGTTGGGAATCAAAACGAGGGGAGATTTGGGCCTTAAACTTATCGTGGATGATGACACATTCATGGAATAAAAATTCAGAGAGTTTAAAAGTATCATTATTATAGTTCCGCAGCATCATTATCTCTAGTGTTAGTCATTTTAAAAAGACTTTAAACAAAATGTGCTTTGCCTCCTTAAAGGTGATCTTAAAGGTTTATTGTTTAAATATGTTCCCACCCACTTTAACTTCTAGTGACAGCTAATAATAAGACTTTTATGCATTACATTTCCAAAACTTTAAATGTGTAAAGAAAACATTAATTTGTTTAAGCAGGTCATTAAAAATATTATACAATAGCACCGGTTTGGGGCGGAGCTAACAGCTGCATTCACAAACAACACAAGATATACTGTATTATAGTGGAAAAGACATTCTCCTACCTTGTCACTAGACATAAGGCTAAATTTGAAAGCTTATCATAACACACAGAGACAGAGAATGCAATAAAACTAGAGTGAACATTAACTTCAAATATACAGTGTGAAACATTTTGACAGAACAGCTGGGACTCGACAGAGATGCCGAGTTTTCCATTCTCAATATGGTCAACTCAACCATTTCTACAAAGTTATTAGTTGTGCTCGAAATATATCAGACAGATAGATAGATAAAAAAATATCAAGATGTGTTTAAGCAAAAGGAAAAAGTAGGAAAAATTGTACTGCAATTGTATCTCAATACTGCAAAAACCATACACACATACTTGTACTGTAGCATGTAATTTGTGCATTTAATTACAACCACCACATTATTATTATAACTTAAATAAAGTGTCAGTGAGAATCGAAAAACAGCTTGGGTCACAATAATTAGTTGTAAAGTTCAAAAAATCCTCAAAAGAACATTCACAATGTTTTTAGAAATGCCAGCAACACAGTTCTACTGTAAAAATACAGTAGCATAAAATATATCAACATTGCAATAAATAAAAAACAGCACACAACAGTAAAGGGAGCAATAAAAACATGCAGATAAACTTGGAGTATTAATGGTCCTTACATAAAATAAAAGATTGATTTGATATTTACCTTTGTGATTATGTGTTTTCTTTGCCTCTTTGGTGCAGTACGATAATCCATTTCTTTATAAACTTCTCAGAATGTCTGTATCTGCTTCCATGTGTCACATTCTCTTCTTCTCCTTTCCATCCACTCCTGGCTCAGATAAGAATTCACTTTGCAATGCAGTCTCTCATTGGCTGACACAAGAGTGGGGGGGGTAAATGGCTCTGATGACTGAGATGATGGGAAGGTGTGAGACTGCAAGAGATCACAGCAAACATTAATGCCAAAAACTATATGCAAAGAGCACTGCAAAATAATTATGAAAACTAAGCTAATTAGCAGTTTATTAAGGATTAGAGGAGTATTTTTTTTATTAAATTACTTTCCATCTTCGATTACAATGCAGAAATGACTAAGCAAACCATTTGTTGGTCGGTTTCCCACAAAAAGTGTAAACATTGTAGCGCTTTCATAATAAGCACAACCCGACCAACCCGTCCCAGCAATATCGGCTCAACCAATGGTGTTAGTCTGGGGTAATTAACACTTTATTTAAATATTTTAACATCATCATTTCCAATGTATTATAAAACAATAATTTAAGATTAAATTATACTGCCAAGATTCCCAGTTTTTAGCCATGCAGTGCTATTACTTCACAATAGAAGCACTCCAAAGAAACAACATGAAAGTCTGTGCATGTTATGTCATTTTACAATGCGTTGAATCATCTTTACAGTCACAGAAAAGCTGACCTTCTTTTCAGCTATATATGTGCTCTGTCAGCATACCTACAACTTAAATGGTGTATCATCCCTTTAAATCAATCACCAACAGAAGAATTGTTTTCCCAATGAAAATGAAATTTATGACTGCAACAGTCATTTTTATCTTCACCCTGCAATGATTCATCACGCCTATCTGTCACTCCTAAAAAGTCATTGTGAGTGATTCTCAGAGGTAGTTTCAGTATTGTACACATCTGTGCTTAACCAGAAGTGTCATGCGGTCATGCGGTGCAGATGAGAGTGCAGAGAATAGATAGATTCCTCTTTCTCTCCGAGCTGGATGGAGACGAGGTTAGCTTTTCATTTCTGCCCTGCTTTGATGTGCTGTATGAGGTGGATCAAAGACCACAGCGATGTAGCTGTCCTAAGGCACAGATGTTGGTTGTAGCTTCAGAGCAACACGCAGGTACAGTATAAGTCATCTTATTATAACAAAGAACAATAACAGAAAAATTTTCCTTTTCTAATGAACAAACTAAATTTTAAAATGCAGTTTAATACAAGTTGGCACTTGTTGGAAAGTTGCTAGGCTCTTTGTTTCTCCATTGACTAAAAATGATAATTGCCTGCAGAAAGAGCCCAGGTGCACCGACATCCTGCTGGTTTACCACGAGCATCAGAATTGGCCAATCAAGTCAGAGCTCCAGCTGACAAGCCTGGTGAGGAAATTACTAACACTTGAGCAACAGATGGCTTTGGCCTCCACACAGACTGAATGGCCATCATGGATGCTCCAATGAGGAGGAGTTGGAAGTGATCCTGATCTACTCTTCACGATAAGTTCCGCTCTGATTCTGTTACTGTGTTAAGATTCAGATGCATATGTATCATCAGGTACATCCTATAATAAATGCATCGACTTTCTTAGGCTAGCTGTTGCCACATTTAAAAATCTAACAATATGATATATTTTTTTAATGGACGATGGTGATATTGATAAAGAAATGTGGTCGACTGGCTGATATGAGGCTGATATAACACAAATATAATTACAGTAAATGGCAGACATACAGAAAATTGGTGTAATCGAAAAACACATATTGTGCATGATGTGCTTAGCATCAAAGTAAACTTGCAAGTGGTATCTTTGTTAACCTGATCATTGTAGTTCGGATCAAATGTAGTTCAGATTAAATTTTTAAATCTTTTTTTTATTTTAGGTATTTTTAATGAATAAAATTACCATTAACATATTTTTTTTAGTTTAGTTTATTGTTCTAATTTTTTTATATTTATTCCTGAGTCTTAGACCTTTTCATCAATATATAGTTTATCATGATTAGATTGGAATTCAACTGTGAAATAATAAAGTGAATAAAATATAAATATTAAATATATATATATATATATATAATACAAAACATACAGTATAATATCTATGGGTTAGCCCATACAAAAACAACTTTAGTGACAAAAAAAATCTGGTTTCCTTACAGTAAGTGCAAAAACCAGCTAATATGTATACAGACACATCCATCATAATAACATCACACCCTGAAAAGACTAAAAAAGGAAAATTTACCTCCAACACAACAACACTTTTAAAATACAGACTTATTTCTCCTTAATTTGAATCTGTATACTCCTTCAGCTATAAAACACCTATTCAGCAGTGTATCTAGATGATCATTTTGAGTTCAAAAGTGAACTATACAGCCCGAGGTGCTGGAATTAAAGTCAACAGTAACAGGTTTAGTGTTCTCAAGGGGGAGAGCAACACATATATGGGAAGAAGAGAAGTGATAGATGCCTTCAAACCAAAGGAACAAATTATGCCACTGCATGCAGCGGGGAATATGTTATTAAAGCACATCAATAAAAAATGAAAACCTCTGGGCCAGCTGTTACATTATGAGAGCATATGAAAACGTAACCTAAATGATAGCTTGAGAAGAACTCAACAGACGGAGAAATTGCAGTCCCTGTTTGCTTAATGCACAGCCCTGAGATCACTATTTCAAATGGGATCACCAACAGTGGAAAGCACTAACAAATATATGTATCTTTATAAATAACGTAATGAAGCGCTCTTGTTCCCTCACAGTAAGCCGCGCACAGATTTGTGTAGATGTCCCATGGTAGCGCAGGCTGCAGCGAGGGAAGGCTTTGATATCACAGCTTCAGATCTTTATTTACCATGAAGCATTGTGTGATGGTGGGACTTCCCGATGGGTTTCATGCTTCACATCCTTTAATAAAATCCTGATGCGACCGAAAATTATACTAACAAATAAACATCTCGTGTTGATACCCACCATATAACAGCTTGTCAAAATTCACAATTTGATATATCAAGAGATCCAGTAGGGACAGAGCTGATCTAAAAATTGTCACAAGGTGATGGAAGAAGCAACATGAACTTTGGGTACAACCGTCTTGTTCTGATATTGATTTTATTTCAGCTCACTTTTAATGTGTGTTTCACTACCAAGTCAAGTCAAAAACATTTTTTCTAATCAAGTACTTTCTCATTTGCCAAAAGTTACTACTTTATATAAGTTTTCGACTAAACAAAGAAAACAATTGTCTCTATCACTCATTTACAGTATTAAAAAAAATGTTATTGCATTATTAAAGTGGCAAATTGAAATTGCTTATTAATGAAACTTAATTGTAGAAATTGTTCATTACTAGCATGCATTTGTATTCATAATGCCTATTCATCCAGTAATTTATTATTGTTGTGACTGTTTTGATTTGAGTTTTTGTTTCTCGCTCCATCAAGTCAACACACACTAGCAGTCTACACTACACAATAGGAGTCTCAAATTAATATGCATATGTAAAAATTGTTAAAATTATATCATCAGTAAAGTTAAGCAAAATGTTTTCTTGCTGGTATGCATGTCAAAGTCAAGTCTGCTTAGTTGTCATTCTATTATATGCAGAGAGATGCAAGGGAACAAAACATAATACCTCACAGTGCCACAGGGATACATGATTGACATTTTGAATCAGCATTATAATGTAAAGAAAACACAATTTTATACACGAAGGGAACTGAGCAAAAACTATTAAAAGACACAGTCTACATTTAAAGTTAAGTTGATTTTACAAACCTATTTTATCTAATCCCACTGTCTGGATATGACTAATTCACACAGACATGTACTGTATGATAATGTTTCATGCCCCAAGATGGTCTTTAACAGTAAGACATTTATTTAAGATATTTAACACTTCATACTTTGTAACATCTGGGCAATATTAATTTTATCATATCCGTTTTACAATTCTGTGCTGCGCATATGGATTTATATGTTACTGCTGATCTTTTATAAACACATTTCCAGTATGGTACAATATGCATCAACCCTTCTTTAAGTAACAAGGCTAGAAAAAATAGAAAAGAAACTTGCCCAGGGCTACAATGTCAAAATTCTGCTGACGGAGGCAAGATAATTGAATTTTTTATACAATCTCTACTTTACCACTATTTTATATATGCGAAGTATATAAGAAACCAAAAGTGATTGGACAAATGCAAAACTATACATAATAATAATTATTAAATAATTTAAGGGCAATTAAAGACTTCTGTGTCCCTTATGCATTCATGAAAGATATAATGATTAATTTTGTTAATTAATGGTACTATAATTTAATACTGTTAAATTATTTAGCACTGCCCTCAGGTGGAAGATTCAATTACTACAAATTTGACTGATTCAATGGAGAGATGGTCCAAATCATTTCATGAACTCATGTCATTCTCAAGCACGTTTGCACCATGACTCTTTTTTACATTACTAATAATATCACACTCTGATCCACTTATATAACATTATTTGAAATAGTTTATTTATTAATGAAACTTTATTTAACGTAGTCTGGTTTTACCGAACATCGTTTTGTTTATGGTTAGGATAAGGGGATGTCATGTTGACATCTTTCTATTTTAACCATGTGACAAATAAACACGTGCCAAAACACATTCGACTTGCACTGGATGCACATATTTTGAATAATGTATCCTTAAAGTTTATAAAGTTGTAAAACCAAGGTGTTTTGATGGTGATGGTTAGTTGAAATATTTGCATTTAGCTGCTTTTCTCAACCCACACTGCTGTACTAAAGATATCATTTGCATCACTCTACAACATCTGCTCCTAGTTTTAGCAAAAAATAGACATTGTTGAAAAATCAATAATACAGAACATTACTTTGGCGTTTATCGTGACCAATCTCATAAGCACAAACAAAAGTAATTTTGCTTACATTCACATATTGTGAATACTGTAAATTCTCTAAAGTTTCATGAGCTCACTCTTTGAACCCACACAACAATAGAAAGCATTTGCTGATGCTTTCTGCTGCAGAAACGGCAAGAGATATGTTCTCTTGCAAGCGATGTTTGTATGACAGCGAGTTGTCTTTCTTTGAATATAACAACATAGAAATGATGATTCTATAAACCCTGCTCTCTGCTATGTGCCCGTTTTGCTTTCAAATAACCAGCACATTTCACCCAGACTGTATCAGAAAAACAACTATACAAAAACAACTTCAACAAGTCAACTGAGTCAGCAATTAATCACATCTCAAAGCAAGCAGTTTATAACCCGCAAACACGTGCTGCTTTTTCACAAATCAAAACAGAATCTCTTGCTCAGAAGAGTCGTATTCTCTCTGTGCAGTTCCTCAATATCACTAATTGCCAGCAGAAACGTCTGAGGAAGAGTATGAATGATAGAAACAGCATGCATAATTCAGAGAACGAGAGAAAGGAAAAGAGAGAGAGAAAGAAAGCGGGAGGCTCTGGCGAACAGAAGTGCGTCTGTATCAGCGCAGTGCTCGGTGTTTGAAAGAGGAGCAGCCGCAGTATGGAGGCATAGTATAATTAGTTTGGGGAGAGATTGCAGCCTGTGGGGTAGGATTAGGGGTGCCGGCGCTCAACTGGCACTGGTCTGTTAGATTAGGACAGATGCATGAATTTCTTTCTTCCAAATGTTTGATATTGTATCTCTTCTCAGTCTAACTGGAAATGAATCTCTTTGATGGTGTTGGAAATGACAGATGGAGAAGTATGACTTTTCGAGTCCTAGTCGGAACAATCGAGAACTCTGAGGTCATTGAATTGATGTGGAAAATCCAAATTTATCACAGCTTACTACATTCAAGTTATTAATTTGCAGACTAATGCTGCCTTGTATTCAACACCGAATGTGGGATAGACACACAAACTGGCGACCATATGGGCATTCCACTGCCCAATGCACGAAAGCTGACATATAATATATGAACATCTATATCTTGTGTTCCTAAAGCGTAACTGGTAAAGCACTGCATTAATGCAAGGTCACAAATAACACACATGACTGAAAATGTCAAAAATAATGTATAACTTGAATGCATAATACTGTATATAGTATATATGTAATCCAATTTTATGAAAGAAACTATTTTTTCCAGTGAAATGAAAACTTTACTTCATTTAGCATTGATGCAACTTTTTAAGCATTAACATCTGTTGTTTCAAATTGTGCAACAAAGTGTCACAGCTTTCAACATTTTTGTGAATATACATCATACTAGCCATGTTTCCACAGGTGTAGGTTTAGCAGACATGAAATAAAAGCAATTTTTTTTCATTTTAATCATTTTATTATAGCTGCCATGTTCATGTGACATCACACGTTGGATTTTCATGTCAGAATCTTATTACACAAATGAAAAATGTGTTAGCCTCAACCAATCCAATCTTTTGTCCAGGTGCAGTATGAAGACTCGTGGAATGCACACTATTCGGAGGACAGTATAGTAAATCTACCGGCTCTGACTGAAATATCCGACAGATTGAATTGACATGTTTCAACCTCTGAATTGGAGTTTTGTTTCATTGCTGAATCCTGACAGGAGCCTTTTTTTAAAAGCAGTAATGGTCAAATGAACAGACAGGGAGAAGCGCATGTCTCATTACATGTGAAATGTACAGTGCGTGCGTGGTGCCCTGGCTCTCCACCTCTCCACGTACAGTTGTGTGATATAGGTAATTGACCAGCTTCACAATTGTTAACAATTGAAGGTGCAAAATATAATTGGAAAAGGAACAGCTAGATGTAAACAAGTCAATAACTTGTCACACAGGCTACCTGTGTGTCGCTAATACGCAAGACTTAATTGGTCGGGTACAGCAGATCCCTGAGCATTTGCCAATATTTCGCAGGACAAGCGTGTTGCTAGCATTTATTCTTGACATCCAGCTGTTCTCAGAAGGTATCCAGATGGTAAAAACAGAGCAATAATATTAACCTGCATGGGACAAATTCTGCGAGAATCTCTCACTGGTTCAGCTCTACTGTAATTAATTCTTAAGACTCTTGACATTTGCAAAACAACAACATCCTTAGTTACAATACCATCAAAATATCATGTTTTTACTGTTGCTGCAATGTCCTAAATCCTAACAATACATGGCCAGCTATGCTTTATTAAAACAAAACAAAACATACTAAAACAAAATAGCAAACAATGGAGGAAGGCAGGCTCACATCCGCAGCCTCTTAAAAGAATAATTGTGTCCCTGTAGTGAACAAAATAGACCAGATAGAGCTGCATTAATACACACTGGGTTTACACCCCCTGTTTACTTCAATTTCACATAATTTATATGTAATTTTGTCCAATTACTATCTCGTTCTCCACACCTGGACAGTGCTGCTATGCGCAGTGGATATATATCCATTGGGATTTATTTATAAATGAATGCACTGATGCATTCAATGAAACAAATCACGGTTATCAAAACAACCTGGAATCAAGATCTGATTTTTTCCTAATGTCAGTATTAGAATTACTATGTCAGGTGTCATGGATCACACGGCTGAGCACTGTTACAGAGACATCACAATTAAAAGATACAGCTTTTTAGCACATTTAACCAATACTGTCCTGGGGCACGTGCGCGTCATCTTTAAATTTAACACCATTGTTTGTTTTGAAAAGACATCAAAATACTATTATTAGATATTAGCAAACAAAATATGAAAATTAATGTGAATATACTGCTGAGGAAATAATTTGATATTATATGATGTGAAAAAGTATTTGGACAGAAACATAAACATAGTAACACGGCATGTGTTGATCTGTTTTTGTTATAAATTACTACTGTGTAAAATGATTTTTAATTATGTTTAAAGTATGTAGAACCTTATACTTAACTGTGAAAATATATATTTATATATTAATCAAATATATATGTCTGAATGAACTGTAAAATAGACAGGCCCTAAAACATCCCTCTGCCTCTCCTCTCTATTGATTCAGAGGACATTATTTATACAGTCTTCACAATCTCATCTTTTCTCAATCTCTCTGTGATGCATTATTGGGGTTTTGTCCCTCTTTTGACAAATAGGAAAGAATTGTAATGCAGTCATTGCCAGTGTAAATTCTAACCCCGACCTGCGTAATCCGTCCCTGAGAGAGCTTGAATCTGTTGCATACTAATAAATATGTGATCACATTTAAAAAACACTTTCAACTACTGAGAGATTTTAAAATGTGGTGTGGTAGTATGTATACAACACACTTCAAATCATGACGATCTTGGAAGAAACAATTTGACAAGCTGATGAGGATGTAAGTCAATTTTAAAAACAATTCAACATTTCTGTATATTATTGTAAATATTAAATGTAAGAATGCCATCTGTATGCTGATCTTTAAAAACTGGTGTTTGGGTGAAAGTTAGAGATTGTGCAGTATTTATTTGTTTTATCAATGAGACGGAGGGAGTCTTTAACTTACTGCATTTCCATAGTGGTGCAGAAATGTTTCAACAGCAGTTCGTCCATATAAATCACTTTTTAAAACTATTAAAAAAGAAAGGCAAATTAAAGTCATTCAGACGTACCATAACCTAAACAGCCTGAAAATATATACTTTTTAATGTACTTGTCTTTAAACCACAATCATAAGCTCCATCGATCTTAAAGTATGTTTACTCAAAAGCGAGTAGTCAATGATGTTTGTGTGGATAGAGTTGAAGGTCACATAGAGAAGATTAAGGATGGAGTTTAGGATTAACCTATCAGACGGGCTGCAGTGTCCTTCATGCACACAGTCCCTAAACAATACAGCATTTAGCCAGTCGATATATCCACTGAACAAATCTCAAATCCAAAAAGTGGTCTTGATATTGTAACTCTTGAGCTTTGATACTTTGAGTAACAGATGTTGCTGATACAAGACTACCTGTTAAACAGATCCTATGGACCCTGAGTTGGGTTCTGTATTACTACTGAAGCCCTGAACAGGACAATAGGCTCACATGACTCCAGCTCCAGTGTTCTTCTAAATTTCTATGAACAGCACAACTGTTTTTTCAACTAAAGCTCCTGCGTTTCTTTTTTTCTGGGCTGCTGCAAAATTCAGATAATATGACACAAAGTTCATTAACAAATAATTAGAGAGTCATGCTGTGTTTAAACACAGTTCGTTTGAATGCAGCTGTTGTTTTTGTTGAAAGGCAGACTGCTGTGACAGCCTTGAGAAAGCAGGAAAGAACTAGTATGAGACAAAGCGTACTAGTACGGGAGTAAAATGGTTGTGAAAAATTTGAGTAAATTGGTCTGTCAAATTATGTTTATATTGTTTTTGATACTGCATATTAATTCAGTTCAAGTTGAAGTGATTTTTATTGTCATTTTGCTGTAAGTGGAGACATAGAAAAGGAACAAAACGTCATTTCTCACATCATCACAGTGCTACAAGTTTAACATATAGTTCTTACCAAGTATGTCTGAGTATACTGTACATATACCTTAGAAATTTTAAAACAAGAGTTAATTTAAATCCAATGATTAAACATAAAACCTAATTAGTCCCAGTCCCAGTCAAAAGTGATGACCAACTTTGAAGAATTGACTTCTTCACTTTTTAAAATATATCAATACATATGTATTAAAAAACGTTTTAATCATGTTTTATAGTTGTGTTTTGGGTGTTAACTAAAACTCAAATTGGGAAGAATTTAAGGTAGTTAGACAAAAAATTACAATACACATACAAAGCCCCAGGAAAATGACTATTTTTTATTACTACACATGATGATCAACATATATTAAGTTTTCATGCGTTCATGCTTGACTTGTTGCCAAATAATTAAAATAAATAAATACCATAAAAGTGTAGTTTTGTCCATTTGGTACCATACTTTGTATATTTTGATGGTTTAACCTAACCTAACCCAAACTAAGGAGGCAATAAAAGCAAATATTTCTGGCCCCTACTGTACATACATTACAGTATACTATATTAAATGCATATGCTACTGTATGTATAGGTATTACATTTAAATGACAACATTTTATTTTTTAATACTTGGTATACTAATGGAATGTATGTACTTTATTTTGTAATTAAGTTCACTGCTGTCATTATATGTAATTAATTTGTCACATTTAACCTGTTTTAAATAAAGTGCTTTCAAAATCACATTTTCACATAAAAGCAACATTTTATTTACTTTTTGTATTCTGTCACAGACTCAAGGGTTTGTATTGAAGCCCCTCTATTTCCAACACCAGCCCTCAATTAAACATAACAACAGAATAAATAAAGGGATTCACACTGGAATATGAAATGCATTGAGCATCCGGTGAGTTTTTCCTTGATGCTCAGGAGAACCTAATCACACACTTACAGCACCAAGGTTACTTAGCAACCAGAGAAAAGAAACAATTCTCTGCCCATGGCATTTATACATGCCATTAATGTTGTCTTGGACATATACGTGATCGGAATATGAAATCAGACAGGTCATTTACATCAGCATTTTGACTTGCATTACTTATTGCTGAGGAGACAGATCCATAGCTTAAGATCAAAGCTTAAAAGATCAGGTACTGTATGTCCTGTGTTTCTGAAGAGTAAGCAGTTTGCTCCACTGTCCTGTAAACAGTGTAACTACTGACACCCTCATGGACCTAGTGGTGGACCCAGCTGGTGGACAGCTTTTTCATCTCAAAGCAACAATTGGACTTTCCAATTTTCACCTGACACACTGTGCCAGCCATGACAGCAGATTAGAATTAGAGCTGCTTGTGACAAGCTTGTCAGATGTCAGTCTGGAGGGCTTAGACAAACCTTGCGTCATCTAGACAGCAAAATTGCTTTTGCTGTCAACAGGTTTATCATCTAACATTTTCTATGCTTTTATAAAGGTGTATTTATACACACGCACGCACCTCCCCGAGACAAATGAACCACTGTTGAAATCTGCTGTTTAAGTTGTCGTGATTCTAACAGCGTTTTGGTGACTGCACATTTGTATCTTGCAAAAGCTTGCGATTTTGCACTTGTGCTCAGCTAAAATCTCTCCATTTAATGCCAAGATGTCCCAGTTATGTTATCCTTTGAATGAATGAATGTAGAATGTTGTATTGCAGGGTGATATCAAAAGAAATTTTTACAGACATTAAATTCCGTTGGCAAGCCTCTCCAGCAGACCCTATTGCTCTGAAAGCACTCAATTTAGCTCTCTCTCTCTCTCTCTCTCTCTCTCTCTCTCTCTCTCTCTCTCTCTCTCTCTCTCTCTCTCTCTCTCTCTCTCTCTCTCTCTCTCTCTCTCTCTCTCTCTCTCTCTCTCTCTCTCTCTCTCTCTCTCTCTCTCTCTCTCTCTCTCTCTCTCTCTCTCTCTCTCTCTCTCTCTCTCTCTCTCTCTCTCTCTCTCTCTCTCTCTCTCTCTCTCTCTCTCTGAAAAAAGGCAGGAAGTGCCTCTAATCAAACTGAGGACATTGTAATTTCTAATTACTTCAGACCATTGATTGGCTACCTCAGTAACAATTGCACAAACCAAATTGCTGGTTAGATTAATAACAGTGAAATAAAATGCATGCTTTCTAAATAAAAAAACTTTCACGATTTGTATATACAAAAAAATTTCCGTAGTGCGTATTAAAGATGCGTAAACATAAATAAACCAAAATCAGATTAAACCCTAATGTATGACAGTTTTTTAATGTTTTAATGTCATGTCTTAATGGTTTCCTATTAAAGTTTTGAAGCTGTGAATGAGCAACCGTTCTGAGGCTGACACCTATGATTGCACATTTTTATTCTGTTGTTTAACATGCTGTTTCCCATTAATGGAGTAATTGCTCACTCGTTTAATTAAATTCCATTAAGAGCATTAAGAGGTGAGACTTATGCATGTTTTACTGCAATGTTTTTCAACTTGGTTTAATGTGATATTACATCAGTTGAATTTATCTGCTCTGTTAGAGAATGTTTCAAGGTGTCTTAAAAAGAGATGTTTTAACATTGACTATTAGCTGTTAGTAGAAGAATTCCTTTTGATACTGTCAGGAAAAAAGACATTACAATTCTTCAATTTCACTTTGTGCCGCTATCTTTTTACTGTTGGAATCAAACTTTGGTCCCATACTAACAATCAGTGGACACCTAGACCTACTCCAGTAAAAACAGCCCATATAGCTCAAATTTACAAAAGCTTCGAGTCTGTGTGGATTTTCTTCGTGTCCAGGCAGGTGCAACGCCAGCAGTGTGTGGCTCAGAGAGAATGTTACTCATGAACTGGAGATATTGTATAATAAGGTCTTCTATCACCACTGTGAGTATTGTTATGTGGAGCAGTGCACTTAACCTCAGCATGCTGCTAAAGCAATTAGTGTAATGCAAGTCATTTTAGATGAAAAACGACCGCTAATGACATGTAATAAAGCCATGGCAAGTCATCTCAGAGATGTTGGAACATCCGGATGATGACTGTCTATTCAACTGAAAACAACACTTTTCACATTTTCATAGCTACAAATGCCATACACATATTAAACAACATTAATAAAACAGATTCACTTTAATAAAAATCAAAGTGCACAATAAAGTCAGGCAATTAATGTATTGATTTTTACATAACATATGCCTCAGTCTGATGCATAACGTACAGGGTGCCCTTAAAATTCTGAATTTTATTTTCTGAATAATCCCTTAAAAAGTAAAAGGTAAGAAACTGCAAAAAGAGTAAATGAAAAATCAGATCACATTGCATGATGTAAACCACAGACTATTTATCATAAAGGATTAAACATTACATTACGATTCCTTAAATAACATATTCTACATGTTAACCTTGATAAATACATGGTAGGGAGGTAACTTATTCATTGTGTAGTATAACCTTGTGCCTGTCTAAGCAGAGAAAATCCCATATTTCACTAATAATTAATTTAGAGAGCCAAGCAATTTTAGTCTCAGCAGCACTACGACTGGAATTGTGCGGTTATTGCCGAGGTCATTATGTATCTCGCAATTTGACACAGCATGCGTTGCGTGAAACACTGGTGCATCCACGGGCATTATCTGATCTGAATTTGACAACTGAAATGGGAACAAGAGCAATTGTTACAGACTCCATTCACTTTCTAAGGACTGTCTTTCAATCTCTATTAAGACATTGACTGTGTCACTGTGATCAGAAATGGTGATAAATAGCACAAGAAATAAGAAGGCATTATCTGTCATCTAACTTCGATCCTAAAACTCTCAGTCCAAAAGCTTTGCCTAAATGAGGTTTATATGTTGCTAAGAATGAAGGCCCATAAATTACAGCCTTACAGAAGACAACCCATCTCTCCGTCCCGATCCCCAACACCTCGATCCACCCGGAGAGCACATAAGGTGCCTTTAAGAAAACATCACAACACAACAAACGTTAGAGAACATTTTGAGACTGAAAAGGTCAATAACTAAAGATTTTATTTTATCTCTAAGGAATCTCTCATAATAATGGGGGCAAGAATTGCTAGCAGAGCCAGTGGTTCACTTTAAGTAAGTCCAGGCTTTTTATCATCCTACGCAATGACTGACAAAATAACCTTGCCTTCTGGGCAAGAGTCTGTTTGTGGAAAAGATGTCTGTAGCCATCAGCTTTCATGTTTAGGAGAAGAGGATCTCAGATGGTTCTGTGAAGATGGTTCTGACCCCGTGACCCTTGTTATAATTGCACGAGAGTAAGTACTAGGCACTTGCACCTTCTTCAACCTTCGAGGTGAAGTTGCCACATCCAAACTGGACAACCACGATATCACATGTGTGGGACTATTAGAGTATGCGGGGAAGGACACTTAAGACAAAGTCAAGCTATGCCGAGCAGCAGATGTGCACAATATCCCCTAGAGCTACTAGAGTAAGCGGGCTATGTTTTGATTGCTGGGCTGCACCACCTCAGCTCCATCTGGGAGAACATTCCCAATGACTCCCTGAAAGATGGAAAGATTGTTCATGGTTCTGTGAGGAGGGATCAGAGAAGCAGAGAGAGACCACAGAGGGATTACCCACCTTAGTGCCCTTGGAATTTTCACAAATACTCTGTTTACACATGAGCCGTATTTCTATGCTTCCCTACGTGGCACCTTAACCTTAAGCTGAACACATACTATAATCCCTGACTGTGTTACAATGGCCAGAATTCTATAAGCTCTCGCATCAGCAGTAGCATCTACAGAACATGGATTCTGACTCATGTCATCTTCAAAATAAATGCATGTGCAATACTGTTTCAAAAACAATGATTACAACTTCACACATATTCTAAAGCATTCTAATAGGCACTGTGTGCTCTGATTGGCCAGCGATCCAGTGCACTGTGATTGGCCCGAACACTGCGAGCTTGTGACGGAAATGTTACGCCCCTTACCATATTAAAAACACAGCCAGTGGCAGTGGCAACAATACATCAGCGAGAACTTTACCACCACATTTTTCCATAGAAATCTGGGGGCATGTTTGAACGAGACGTTTTAGGAAGATGTGGCTGAGTCTTGACGTTTATAAAGAATATCTCTTTGTAACTCTGCAGATCTTATACATGCACAAACAGCTACATAACACACACAATATTTTGGTTTTTATTGGGTTTTCTTGCTTAATAATGTAAGCAAAAGTGTTATATTTACATATATGTATATTTCTATAATAAAAAAGTGACGCTGTTGCACATGCGTCTTAAAAAGTGGTTCATTTGCAAATTATACTTGTATGATTATACTTGTATAAACACATAATTATTATGTCATATAGTACCTGTAGCTGCAAAGCTGAGAATGAGCGCCTCAATAGACAGAACAAACCATCTGCCTTGGACTATAAGGTAACAGCTATTGACATCATCTGACAAAAATAGCCATTAGCATCCGATTCAAGGCTGGGCAAGAGAGAATTGATCGCCCAGTAAGAATAGAAATGCTTGATTTAATCACTCACATTACACACTGCTCACATTACCCTATAACACTACAGTAAAGATTCTACCTAAACTAACTTTAAACTTTGTGTTTTATAGCGCCTTGGTTGAATAACACTTTACACTGAAGGAGAAAATGTTGCACGGATGACAAGCAATTAACCTCCGTAAATACCACACATAATCTTGTGTTTCATATTGTTTTTAAATTAAAATGTCAGAAATTTCAGACAGTGCTATCAGATGCTCAAAACTGGATTGGAAAGGGATAGTTCACTCAAAAATATATATATTTTTATTTACTCACCCTCATGTCATGTCAAACCTGTATGAGTTTCTTGCTTCAGCAGAACACAGAAGAAAACGCTGGTTACCGGCATCCATTCACTTTCATAGTATGGACATGAGGTACAATGGAAGTCAATGGGTGCCGCTAACCAGTGTTTTGCAAAATATCTTCTTTTGTGTTCCACAAAAGAAAGAATCATATACAGGGTTTGAATGACATAAAAGTGAAAAAATTATGACATCAATTTTTATTTTTGGGTAAACTATCCCTTTAATTTGAGGTTTGTATAAAGTATTAACACTAAAACTTATCAAGTCCTTGTTGTGGAATGCTTCACAGTGTCCTCCTACTAATTAAGAAATTATAGAAATAAATATAAAATGTATGAATAAAGAAATATTCCCGAAAAATGTAATTTTCTCATAATTTCTCATAATTTAAAAATATATCTGTCACTTTATGTCTATATAAAGGTCCCTTGGTTAAAACTGCAAACATACACCCATCATTAAAGTAATCCAAATGACTCCAGATAATAAATGTCTTCGTAGAATTATTTTACATTAAATTCAAATATGGCAATACATCAATAACTTCAAATCTCATTGATTCACGTCTCGTGACTTATTGTTAGCTGATATTTAGTCACAAGACATGCGAGAACCAATGAGACAAAGCTACCAACAAATATTTTGTGTTCATTCACACATTTAATTGTGCAACGTTACACACTGGTGCACTTGCTGGCAGGGTACTACAGCTTTTGTCATCTGACCTTTTCAAACAAATAAAAAAATAAAAAGTGTTGTCATCCTGGTCTATGTAGCTACTGAACATGGTGTCTGATACGTTGTTATCAAGTTTCTTAATAGTGCAAGAGATGGATAAATGGACTGATGGATGCAGCAAGTCCTACAAGATGATTTTCATTTGCCAATCTTCACATTAGGGCTGGACGATATTGAAACAAAATGCGATATGCATTACAATTTCTTTTTCTTAAATCCATTAAAATTATATTAAAATATATATTTTTTAAATATATAACCAACATACGTTTTATATTTCATGAAAAAGAAAGCATCAGCTGCCCATGAAAGCTTTGCGGCTTGTTGACTATCTTGCATCAGAACACTCGCACGGCACATTAATATGCACACGCACGTATATCCAAACTAACACCCGTACCTTACTTTTTAAAGTATTAAAATTAAATCACTAATTTATTGCGAACCATTGCGATATGCACATTTGCGATATTTCGATCATTTCTATACATTGTGCAGCCCTACTTCACATGCTAAAACGTGTGTACGTAAGAGTTTGTGAACGGTGCTCACATATTCTCCAACTAGCTGGCTCCATTCTGCTATGTAAAGCCCACTTCCAGTCAATCAAGCCAATAAACTCCAGATGGATAAAGTCAATTCAGTCCTCCTCGATGCTTTTAATATCCAGCCTTATAAAAATAATATGTCAGAATAGGTGTGAATGAGTCTGTCAGCCTCCCCCATTTCCAGGTTTATTACAAACATTTCCATCATGCATCTGAAACAGAGTCACATGTCCTGATGTGTTACCGTCACAACATTACACGCGTTTCAACACTAGTGTCAACATTTTCAGCAATATCAACATGTGTTAGTATCAGGGTAATATCAAATTACAACTAACTGCTGTATCCTTTACCCGGAATGATTACTAGAAAGCCAGCACTCGACTCGCAGTGAGAATTCCTCCAAACTGGAGCATCCATGATGGCCACTGAGTCTGTGTGGAGGCCAAAGCCATCTGTTGCTCAAGTGTTAGTAATTTCCTCACCAGGTCTGTCAGCTGGAGCTCTGGCTTGATTGGCCAATTCTGATGCTCATGGTAAACCAGCAGAATGTCAGTGCACCTGGGCTCTTTCTGTAAACACACAATTATCATTTCAATCAATGGGGTATTAGACGCTTAGTGGGGGTCCCTCTATAGTGAAAGGATTGCCTCATATTCTTATATAATTAAGCCCCTGCACGAAATGTCAAATTTCAGCGGTATCCGTAATGCAGCCCATTGCTCATTAGTCTTATTTATGAATTTAAAGCTATAATTGGCTGTTCACACCAAAAAATCAAAAGAGCCTTTAAATGGCAAATATTACGGCAGCATTCGGAATTAGCGTTAGAAAGCCACGGATACGAGAACCAAGCGAAAGCATTCGTTCAGTCACTCTGCACACAGCCGCACGTGAAGCCCTGCAGGACTCAAACACAGGTTGAGACAGATAGAGCCGCGGATCCACTGCTAATGCCGTGTTCGGAGAGAAAGAGGTGCTGTCAGCGAGATACTACAGCGCTGATGATAAATCGTGCTGCGTGACTGAAATTCACTAATAATAACAATCCGTCAACATCTTCGACAACTATTGCCAGACAGCGAACCCGCCTTTGTCTCTGCACACATAACCAAAGGCCTCTTAATTTGCTAATCAATTGGCCGTGTCTGTTAAGCCCTGCAATTTATTATGCTAAGCCGGTGCAACCTGTTGATGAGAAACGCTTGTCGCACGGGAGCGTATATTTCCTTATCTGCTTCATTTTAAATACAAATCAAATTTTAATTTCAAGAAACAGAATAGTGGCAAGTCAGAAAGATAGATGTACTTCATTGGTCCTGGAGGGGATATTTTGGATCAAAACAACAATGGACCTCCAAAGCACTGTGATTGACTGATTACCATTGTGAATGGAATTATGCTCACCTTTCATATTCATAACCGTTCCATGAAACGGACTAAATGGGTCAAACTGCTAAATGAATGGAGTAATTGCAGAATTAACAACTTACCCATTCAGACGTCAGTATTTTTAGTCACGTCTGAATCGAAATGACCTTGAAGTCATTTAATGACGATCTGCGAGTGAGCCGGTTTTCATACCCGTGACCGTCATTAGACCTGCTGTGTTTACCAAGCATTTGTTTAGCAACGGTCTGAAAATGTGACTATTGATGATGATATAAATAGTATGCTCTAATAAAAATAATGTTAATATAAAAATATAGTTAAATAAATGGTATGTTTAATCTACATGCATGTATTTTGATAGATTTGTTTATACAAAGTGGCTTATTGTGCATTCAGGAACAGTATGAGCATAGAAATCAAATCCACGACTGTGTGATTGCTAGCAATATTTTCTCCCTCTCTGTATACAGTATATATATATATATATATATATATTTATTGGTTGCTTGTTGATAGTTTCAGGTGTAAGGTCAAATTTGTGCATCATATGGCTTAAACCTAGAATCTGCGTAAAATCTGAATGAAACTGAACCATGAATTTGTATTAGACTAAAAAAATCCAACCCTGAGAGGAGATTTAACTATACATGCCATGGCCAGCGCTGATACTGGGTAACAGTTACAGGCGGTGTTAGTGAAGCTGTTAGTGAGTTTGCAGACAACAGTGTGTCTTCAACAGAAACTGCAGAACACTACACGGGGTGCAAGCAACACACAAATATCACTTTCTTCAAGAAGCAGCTGAGGACACTTCCATTAGCTTACACTTGAAACTTGCCATTGCAACACGCATGCAATACGAATACTGTTGGCTGTTGTAAGATGAATTGCTTGTGATGTTCCCCGTCACATCATCAAGTAACTCTGGATTAAAGCGGCTGTGAAATGACAGACTGTAAATATAATAGCGTATACTTGTGCATTGGCTAGAAAAGCTAACAGGTTTACAAATGGGAAAATGTCCATGCTGTTAGATTGGGCAGGAGTAATGTAATGGAAGGCATGCAGTGAGATGGACAAGAAGCTGGAGGTGTGGTACTGTCAGGAGAAAAGGAGGAGGCGTTGGTATAAAAAAACACATGCTCCCGTGACGCTTTAAGCCAAGCACAAAAATAAGCAGGGATATAGTTATTATCTGGGTTTGTTTTCTCTGCCACACATTTTGCCTTTGACTTTTAACTGTGGCATTCAATCATCTTTGCAGTTGATGTTTTCACTTTGCTATCTCTGTAATGGTGCCCAGACGTGGGGTAAGGAGTTTGAATCCATTAACATTTCATTTACCATCCATCTGTCATCAGTTCTTGGTACCATGTTTCTACTGTGCCACGTTCCAAGTGCGATGAACTAGTTACAACAAACTTATTAAAAATGAAATGGCATGTCGAGAAATGTGGTATACATACAAGAATTAGGATCAGGGGAATGCCTTAATTTCAGACTACAATTACACAAGAACATACAATACTTTACAGATACATTTTTATTGTAGTAGTAAATTTATGCATTTGTAAATGCATAATAAAAAATATTTATATTACATTCTAATAATATAAATCTAATTATTATTACTTTAAAAATACAAGAAAAACAAACACAGAACAGCACGTAATTGGGAATGCAAGATTATGCTATTTTACAAGGATCGTAACATATTTTAGCATTTTATATTTCTCTTGAGGTCTCCTTATATTTTCTCAAGGTTTTGTGCATCAAATCAGTCATTTTTAGTACGTAATAATTTTCCACTATCTCTCTGACCATTAATATGACCCATTGTTACAATATCTGTAAGAATCTTATGGAAACACCCAACATAGCAGATTTTTTTTTGGGACCGGGTTATTCTTCAGGAAATATTTTGAATTTTATATATACTCCTACACATTAAAAAGATGTTTAGACAATGTCTTTGCACTATCAAGGAAAACCTGGTTACCCTGTGATTGCAACGCTGTTGGTATATAGCCTTAAGACTACAGCTGTCCATTTGCCATCTTTGATATGAGGGTAGTAGCAAACAGTGTTAGGAGATCTATTGAATCCCGGAACCTGTGTAAGATTTAATCAATGTTCTAAATCAGAGCAAAGAAAATGGAGCAAGGTCCATTTGAACTAAAGATCTATTAAATTATGTTGTACATTAGCATCCTTGAAGCACCTGGTTTATGCCAATTAGAGATTATTTGCCCTCAAGGGCACACAAGGATCCTTGTAAACTGTGCACTGAGTCATGTTATTGTAAAAAGTAATGTAATCAAATTAAACACACTCTTATCACCTATGGCCACCTTTCACTACATTATAAACCATAAGTTCTAGTGACAAGCTCTGTTGGGTTAAGACACACACTTATTTCTGGGAAGAGGGTGATATTAAAAATAAAAAAAAACAAATGTACATCTTGGCTCATGTGATGCATTACAAACTTATTTGTTTATACTTTTCCTAATTCACTGACTGGAAGTTCTGGCAGCATTAGAGCCTTAGGACAGCTACAGTACATTGGTGTGGTCTTTGATCCACCTCATATAGCACATCAAAGCAGGGCTGAAATGAAAAGCTGTATTTGCCATCTCCACCTTGGCTCTTTCTAGCTCGGAGAGAGTCAGAACCTATTCAATACACTCTCATCTACACCACTTATCCACGGTGACACTTATCCGCACACAGCATACTATACACACAATAAAAGCGCTGTATGTGAAATTTAAGCAATTTTGTCATAAATAGAGAACGAAACATATGATCTTCATGAACTGCTATAGTCTGACTTTGAAGCTATTAAATTTTATATTCCGATTTGCAGAAACCGGGGCTAGTTGTCACACTGCGGTTAAACTCTACTCTAGGACAAGAGTATTAGGCCGCGGTTTGCTGTTTATGTATTGTACATTTTCTATTTTTGCAGTCATATTACAAGTTCACCTGTCCAATGATAAACAAGCAGAAGGAGGAAGCTTGGTCCCTCGACTCAGTCCGAGCTCTGAGCTAGACCCCCAGACTACAGAATTGGATAAAATGGAGTAAATCTGATCATTGGAGGAGAAGGGGTGGAGGAGGGATCCCAGAAGAAATGTCGTAAGAGAAAGGCAGGCGGCTGCTTATATACGCTTGGAAAAGAAATTACAGGACCAGATGATAAAGCTCCCCCAATCAGAACTTCATTAATAATAATATTATGTTCAAATTTGCAGAAAAGCCAATGAGATTAAAGGATGTTCAATGGGTTGTTTGCAGGTATGACTAGACGAAACTGATTTTCAAAAACAATTCCCAATCTAAAAAAATTCATGGGAATAAAAAATATTGTACCGCATTGCACAATATTCCATATTTTTTTATTTCACTGGATCTATTACCCTTTCAATGTCCTTTCAAAAGCATAAAACTCTCTCTTTTGTTGGATAAGACTGCCAGCTCCACTGAGTGATCTGATTTATGTGCTCTGCAGAAAACACTGACATTTATATTTGTGCCTCTATGAGCAATGAAAACAATTGTCCGTTCAAAACGCTCTAACGTTGATTTGTCGTTTTAAGCATTTCGGAAATTTCTGGGGCTTATGGTCTTTAACGATGTTAGTCCAAGATTTAATTCTTGATAGTCATCATGCCTGCTGTGTTAAACCCACTGTCCTCATTTCAATGGCCTGGTCTGCAGCCAACATTGGTCCCTCCCCCCCGCAAGTCAACTCCATCCCCAATCACAATCTTATGAATGGCAACCAATCAGAGCATGCTCCCCTCCGCAAACTGCATCCTTGTCCAGCAGAGCAAGAAAAAAAGGATAGAGCTGGAGCGAGAGAGAGAGAGAGGGGGTTTATGTGTGAGAGAGTGAGTGATAGAATGAGAGAGAGGGAGAGAGAGAGAGAGAGAGAGAGAGAGAGAGAGAGAGAGAGGCAGCTGGAGACTCACACACAACTGTAGTCAGTCTTGGAATCTGAGCGCTGCCAAGAGGCAAGCACAGAAGCCAGCATCGTATTTTCCATGAGGATGACATGCTCTGAGACGAGCACAGGAAACCGTTTGGTTAAGGTAAGAGCCTTTTGTATCTAAATTGTGCTACTGTACATTTAGTCTTTAAGTTTAAATAGCATGAAAAGCATTGTTATTCAGTAACTAGTTTGCCGTGGAACTGACAGTGTTCGAAACTAAAATATAAACTGGAATACTTTAGAACGCTTGTTTCTGAATGGAATGCGTTTTCATGGTAATAACCTTAATAACATCATCATGAGTTGGATTATTTTACGGCTTTTGCAGTTTGTCATAATGCCACAGACGCGCTACCTAACATAACAAATGCCATCTGCTCTTTGATTTGTGCTCTGGTGATGGTGATGGAGCTTTGCCTTTTTGTTTTGTGGGTGCAGGTGAGCAAGTCTGGGATGGGTGTAAGCTCTAGAAGTTATGAAGCTTATATAAAAATAAAATGCAAAGAGGAACTGAAATAACTAAATAAAATCACTACATAAAAATGACTGCTAAGTTTATCTACAGCTTTCACTGAAATTTGGTTGAGATATGGCATATACAGTATATGCATAATATACACACACTGCTAGTATCTATATACAGTATGTGCATGTATGTACTGTATATGTATGCATATATGTGACAATGCTAAAGTCTTTTTTTCTGTTATAATTTAACCTTGATATCTTTAATAATGAGTAAAACCATCAAAATCATAGTAAAATTAATGGTTTAAATCAAACGTTGATGCTTGTTATGTTTTGTTAGGGTTATATATATATATATATATATATATATATATATATATATATATATATATATATATATATATATATGTTTCTTTCTAAATATTAACACATGAAGCCCACCAGTTTCTCTTAGGGTTCAAGCATTATTATAATGTATACAAAATAAAAAACGGTTTTCGGGTTATAAAGTTAAAATGCCACTCACAGGAGTTCCTAGGTGAAGTTTCCTCTTATATATCTCATATCCTCTTCCATCTTATCCGTTTAATCGCACCATAGCTTTTTACAAAAAGGTGTGTACACATGTCGAGAGATCTGTGGGTGTTTGATCCTCGACAAAAAACACATCAGAGCGAAGGAAAGGGAATTGCTTTCATGTGTCACTGTATCTGTTTGGGAATTCTAACCCAGGGTTTTACTAAAGCAGTGCAGATTCTGAAGTACACCGGCCAAAGCTGTAACACTAAACCTGCATAAGCGGCTCTCTAATGTTTTAAAGTGTTTTTTGTAGGAAAGGATAGCCACGAGCCTTCTTCAGCTTTTCTTTTCAACTTGCGACTGTGTACAAATGTAGACTTCAAATTTAAGACAAATCAATGTGTGCACAGTGCTACACTGGTGAAAAAAATGTCCTTCTCGTCTGTGTACATACATATTATTACCTATACCTATATAAAAAGAGAATCTCTATGTAAACCTTTTTTAATACTTAATTAATATCATATACTTCAGATGGTTTGCCATCCCATCAGATTTTAGCTCTGCGCTTCTGAGCCACAGAGCACGACTCAAGCCATTATACGATGACTGTGATTTATACATCTGACGTGCACACATAATGGCATGACTGTTTCACACAAATTAAAGCGCAAGCTTCCTCTGAGCAAGTGTCACATGTATAATTGCCTTTCAACACAGAGATAAATCATGAGATAAAGCCCCACATGCTTCCACTTAGTGCAACTCTCTCTCCGTCTCTCGCTAGCACTTTCTCTCTTTTATCTTCCTTGCTTTTTGACTCACAAAGAGGTGGGTCCTATGCGAGGCAATTTGCCTCATAATGAGGCAAAAGATGCAATCAATTTATTTCTTTTTAGGGAGGCAATAATATTTATGTACTAGCCTGAGGCACGAACTTATCATTTTTAATAGGTCAATGATTGAAAACGGTTAAAATAAGAACTTTCCAACAAAGCAAATTTAACATCAGTCTGAATCCTACATCCAGTTAAATACCACAGCACTGTTAACGGCGTACGCATCCGTGTATGGAGGAACCCTCCCCTCCTCATTGCCCTTCATTGACAACACGCATCATATTTTAAATCGGACAAGACCCCCATCAGCTCTTACCGAAACTCGCTCTTGAATTCATTAGATCCTCACAGCCACACGAAATCAGAGAAAGTGTTCTGTCTAATAACTCTGGGTGTAAATGATTGCCTTAAGTCTGCGAACCTGGTAGAATCAAAGCCAGTCCTCCAGGCAGGCAATCAACATGGTGCATATCTGATCTGTACCAAAGTTTCAAAACAAAGAAGACAGGGCATTAATATTGCAAGAGAGAGGCCAGCTGTGAGAGCCGTCCAGCATGAGGGATGGAGTGATGGAGAGATCCATCCTAGCAAGAGAGCTGAGAAAAAGGTCTTGGGCTCCACCAAGTGGTAACTGTTGCATCTATGACATGTTTCGAGTACTGCAAACTAAGACACAGATGAGCTTAAAATAAAGACGCATCTCGATATAGCCCGATTTAGGCTACCGTGTATGTGTTATACATATGGCAAGTATACTAATGGGCGTATTTGCATTAGATTTGCATATAATGCACGAAGACTGAGGCCATTAGGGAGCCCTGCTTAAACACCAGGATGGTTTAGAAACAATGACAAACAGTACTTGACTTGGAGCTGCGGACATTAATGGTAATTCTCTGATTAATAGGTGATATACGCGACGTCCCGCGGGTGTATCTAATGCCCATCTCTTTCTCCTTGGCCGTATCACTGACCAATTACAGCTTAAAATTCATGAGGTGTCAAAGGCTACTTAATATTCAGCATGCATCTAGGATTAATATTCTAATAAGGCTCATGGAAAGAGTTTAAATTATAACTGCAGCATTTAATCACAATAATAATCAAAGTGGATTACATGTTACAAAACAGAAACGGTTTTATTCAAGCCCAGGGCGAGAAGGGGAATTAACAAGGAAGTACACAGCACTTTATTAAATGATATTAAACATTCAGAGGGATATTTACACACAGCCATATAGCTATTTTCGCCATGCAGAAAAACAAATACAGAATGTCATTTTGAATATGTTACAAAACTAGAAGGTATTTTTCTCAAAAGTCTTTTCTACTTTGCATTTATGCATTTGGCAGCTGCTTTAATTGTGCATTTAGTGTACACATTTTATCAGTTTGTGTTTTTTGAGTTTGAACCCATGACCTTGGCATTGTTGTTTGTGCCACACTGAGCTTCAGTCAACAATCAGAAATGGACATTTGAAACTAGTCATGTGTTTAAAATCAAAATGTATTGCATCAATCTATCTTCAGCAAACCCAGAGGATGTTGGAATGCTATGGATTTAGTAGGATGTCATTGGTCAGCAAAGCAGCTGGTCATTGTCATGTAGCATCTCATTCTGCAAATCTGACAGCTAAATATGCTCAGCAGAGCCCATTGACTGTGTTAAACAATGTATTTGTTTGCAATGGCCCAGTAATTTAATGGCAGGGTTAAATATCTCTCCAGAAAGACATTTAAACATTAAGGGACATTTAGGTGGCGCATTTAAGAGAAAATTCCTTTTTAAGAGGCAAAAAAGAGGTGAATAATGTTTCACTTAGTCCAAGTTAATTGAATGTATCGCACATCGGCTGTCATGGTTAAACACTCAGCCTGAAAGCTAAGGAATCAACACAGCGGCAAGCCACTCTGCCAACAGCAATCACTATTTGAGGCAGCAAGCAAGAGCTTTTACACAGTGTGACCGGCATTTGAATCCAAGTCTAGCCATTCAGTGATATATAATCAAGCTCTGCTATTGATCCCTCTATACATGTTGATTTCTCGCTTTTCAGATGTAGACCCATACTATAGCACACTTGGGAAATCGATTTGTACATGGAACATATTAAGACGACAAGAGAAAAGAAGATAACACTGGAATAAGAATCAATTCGAGAATGAGGGTTGTCTCATGACTTCATTCACTCGCAGCCTTTGTTTTCATTGTGTTGACACAAAAAAAAAGGTTATCTGGATCAATAATGATGTTGGGGACCCTAACTCACCTAAGAATCACATTTGCTCTGAGCGTAACCCAAATCTGACTTAGTATGCCATCTTACCAATGCATACTGATGTGGTTAACTGTGCTGGCATGTTATAAGTGAGGCTACATTTCTGATGTTAAGTGAATAAAATACTGCGATAGGGGCCTGTGGGATACGCTCACAGAACAACAAAGGGCATTACAGCGTTGGAAACGGGTGTTGCATCTTGACAAGGGCTGCAATGACCTCCAACAACACTGTAACTTTTTGCTTTGATTATTTTTTGTAGGGAATCAAAGGAGGATCAAAGCCAATTCTACAATGTCAGGGTTGCTGATGTTGCCATCTACATCGCTTTCGATTCAGCGCGGCCCCCCCTCTTAGCTTATTCATACTGAGTTGCGGTCGTCTCGGCGATCGATTGGCTACGATGATAATGAATCACTTCCTCTGGCTGCTTCCACTGATCTTTCCCCACCTGAGCTCTACAGTCATATTGCTAGAGAAGAGTGATGAAAATCTCCTTCACAACTGGAATCGTATGATGGAAGAAGATAAAACGGTGCTGCACAGATCCAGAAGGGATTGGATGTGGAGGCAATTTTTCCTGTCGGAGGAATACACAGGAAGCAACTATCAGTATGTCGGCAAGGTGAGAGAACGTGATAACTTGTATTGCGCTGTAGCTCCAGAACGATCTGAAGTACCTTGTCTTACAAAACAGTGCTTTGAGAAAATGCAAGAAATGAAAATTGCATCATTTTTGTATTCCACTTTCATTTTGCTGAGCTTTATGAGATTTGACACTGTATTTGAACACGGCGCAATGTGGCACGCACTTAGAAAAAGTTGATGCCATCATCAAAGCAAATAAAGTGGTGCAAATATGAATTACACAGTCACCCAGGCATGAATATTCACAGGCAGAGAGTGAAATCGAATGAGAATAGTACGAAGACAGAATACTTTGCAGCAGAGTTTAGTTTTTACCGCTCTCATTTTCAGGATAAAGAGGCTCGCCAGAGACCTGACAGGAATCAACAATTATGGGCTATTTCACTCGCTCTTTTTCATTCCCCATTGACTTTCCACCCATCTGCAGTGGCTCTGTGAAGGAAGGGACTGCAATTCATCAGTCTGCAGTTCACAGGCATGCTATATTTATGCCACATTAAACATGAAAGAAGAGTCCATACTGACATTCAGCACAGTCCCTGTTATTAAAGCACCCATTGTGCTGCATACTTACAGAACTAGAAAAATGCTGAACACAACAATTAGGATCATCCTAAATAATGTATCTTTTGCCTTTCAATATTTAGGCCTATTCAATCTGGCAAGGCAATGGCAAATATTAGTCATGGCACATTAAACAGACTCCACTGCTTTGTACGTTTGCATAGCTCGGTGACGTCATTGCTTGGCGTCTTCATTAGACTTTAGAACTAAATAACAAAAGGCTTTTTATTTAACAACCTGATTGAGCGATATGGAGCTTTGTGATGTCTCCCTGCAACGCAAAGATCCAACGCCTTTCATTTGACCTTCCTGTCAGTCAAAAAGCATAGTTTGTTGCGAGATCCTGCTGAGTGTGTTTGAGCGGTCAGCCGGTGGATTCAGCCCTCTGGCTCTTTCTAAAAACAGCTTTTTAGAGCTCAGGATAAACGCATTACATGCCTCTGTGACTCTAATGACTTCATGACCTGATGTTGGACGTACATCTGCACTCACAAACTCATAAAACACCTGCTCAGTAGATGTATTATTTAATTAATTTGTGACTATTACAACAGTCCTAAATGTATCCCATTGGTCAAGCATCAGCGGGAGACAGTTGGACAGCTGTTGGCCAAATAAACTCATTTATGTGAAACCGAATGAACCAGTGGATTGTGATTTATTTAACTATTTGTGACCCTGGACCACAAAACCAGTCATAAGTAGCACGGGTATATTTGTATCAATAGCCAACAATACATTGAATGGGTCAAAATAATAGTTTTTTATGCCCCCAAAATCATTAGGATATCATGTAAAGATCATGTTCCATGAAGATATTTAGAAAATTTCCTACCATAAATATGTAAAAACTTTTCTTTTTGTGAGTGGATGTAGTGCAAAAGACTTAATTTGGAAAACCTTATATGTGATTTCCTCAATATTTCGATTTTTTGCACCCTCAGATTCCAGATTTTCAAACAGGACAATATTTGGCCGAGATGCAACTATCCTAACAAACCATAATTGAAAGCTTATTCGTTGACTGGTTTTGTGGTCCAGGATCCCATTTAGTTGGAAATGTGGCCTGTTTTGGCACTACTTAATATTGTTATAATTAATATTTGTATTACTATTTTACAATATTAGAAATTCAAATACAGAATTATTTATTCTGGTCTAGTAGCTATGCATTTTTCTGTGAAATGGTCAGTTAAGTGAATACAAAGATAAAACTATTAATTAAAATTCTGATTATTTCTTGTACTAATGAAATTAAGAGTTTAAAACTGCACATCGGTCATGCCCTAAAAGGCTGAACATTTCTTAAAAAACGCCAATGGCAATGTTGTAAAAAAAACCTCTTTGGTAAAAAGGACTAAAAGCTTCATTAGTATTTAATGGAATACATTCTGAAGACTTGTACTCTTACGAATCTCTGGCTTTTCATGAGTTTCTATTGTCCCTAGAGAGCTTTCACACCAAGAGCTTCTTCTTTTAAGTTGCTAACCATGATTGAAAATAAAACCACCTGCCCGCTGAAAGTCCACAAGTGAATAAAACATGGTAGCACATCAGATTAACAATTTACCGCTATAGGAAGTACTTTACGACTCTCAGACGCACATCACTGTAAGTGCCAAATGTCAAATCTGCGTTTTACGACATAGTTTAACTGAGGTTAATCTGCAGTCTGCTTTGTGCCCAAACAGCTTCGCTCGGACAAAGACAGAGGTGACGGAACAACCAGATACATTCTCTCCGGGGAAGGTGCAGGCACAGTTTTCCGTATAGATGAGAAGTCTGGGGATTTACATGCTATACAGAGACTGGACAGAGAGGAAAAAGCTTCATACACACTGCAGGCTCAAGCTTTCAACAAGATCACCGGCCTCCCTTTGGAGCCTGCCACTGAATTCATTGTCAAGATACATGACATCAATGACAATGAGCCCAAATTTACCAAGGCTGTCTACAGTGCCAGTGTACCTGAAATGTCAGACGTTGGTGAGTGAATGAAAATTACTTTTTTCTCCTGTTGTTGCTATTTGGAGTGCATTTACGTGTCATGCGAGGATACTGCAAGGGGGTGTGATATTTCTGTCACTGCAGTATTTTTAAGGTCAAGGATGGCTCTGTGCTGTTGGCTTTTGGATTTTTTCTTCTTGTTCTTTATTCTTGACCTCACGCAGTAATTGAAAACTGAATTCCAGTTCATGTTATTACAAAAGTATTCTCAATCATGTTCAAACCTTGTCCTATGTGCATGATTTTACAAATAGCTGGTTTTATTATTCCTTTTATTTTTTTGCTCTGTCCCTGAATAAACCACAGACATGAAGACATAAATGCATCATGTTATAGCTCCACATAAGTGGTTTTAAAGATCTTTTTCGGTCCGAATCGGAAATTTGAGCTGCGGGGGTCCTAACCATTGAAAACTAGAGAATCGTTAAAATTTTTATTGACTTGAGAGAGAGATTGGCTCATTGATGTTGCTTGTGTATGAGGCAACACACTATAAGTATATAAAACCAATGCTATGGTCCTATTAATAAGCAGAAACAATTGCATTACCAAAACATTGTTTTTGTTAAAAAAAAAGGGAATAAAGATGTATTTATGTAGCACCTTTTGAAAGAGTTAACAAAGTGCTTTACAGGTAGTCATATGCAAATATTTTTAAACAGATATATCAATGCCCACGATGCATCGCCTCCCTTGAGCCCTGATGTAGCGCCTGATGAAGGAGATTCTATTTGTTCATCTTATCACATTTTCTATTTACATCTAATTCCCATTCCCACATCATCTATCAGCACTGTCTCACACAATCAGTGGCTCTGTTCTAGCGGTGACATGCCACCATACATATTCACAGTGCATGAATATTCAGGAGCTTCATGCTGCTTCTCAGTAATATCATAATAACCTCTGGTTGTCCTGTTTCCAATCAAGTCAGTCCTCAAGCAGTGCAGCAGTCTGTTTGGCATCAACTCCCCAAAGAAAATCTAATGATGCTCTTCCTTATCTCATACAGGCTCCCGTGTTCAACTAGAATCTAATATAAGAAAATGTACAACTTATTTATTAAATTATCGCCCTTAATCAAGAAAAGACTATCATCGTATTACCAGAAATCATTATGGTTTCTTTCTGACACATAACCCGAGGAAAAAAGCAATTCCATCTTTGTTTATTAATTTAAGGAACAGAGGTAAATCTGGGTTAGAGGCGATAAAGCCTTTGAACCATATAATGAATGCTAATAGCACAGTTCTATAAACAAAACAACAACACAACTATTTGTCTCTTTTTTAAATTATACCCATAATAATACATATTTTGAAGGCATGGCTGAGAAATGTAATTGTCACAATATTATATATAGTACAAAACACTGTGTAATGAAATCCACTCCCTCATTCCTAGACAAAGAGGTCTTATATAGATCCATTCCTGCTCAAAGAATGTGCTCTTATAGTTCTGAAGTTATGTCTCAACTATTGACTTTTTCTTCACAATGAATACATAGAAATAGATATCGACCATGGGACTCCTGTTGACACACAGTGAGACTAAAAAGCAATAAAAATAATGAAAATGAAAAATACAAATGACTGACTTCTGATTGCAGATTAAGTCAATTTCATGACTTGAAACCGTTTCTTGTTGTCAAAAAGTCCTCTTGAATTACTTTAAAAGCTACTGTAATACACTTAAACTCATTAAATTAATTAAATCATTTTGTGTTGTGTTTGGATATTTTGTAGGTACTTTTGTGATAGAAGTGAATGCCACTGATGCAGATGATGCCACATATGGGAATAGTGCTAAACTTGTGTACAGCATCCTGCAGGGACAACCATACTTCTCAGTAGAGCCTGAGACAGGTGAGTCCTCTAAACATATGGCTGAAATCATATTCTCTGCTGACATATTATTCTGATTTCTCCCATATGCTTTTGGATGGGCGAGGTGGGTTCAATGTGGCTGAGGTTTTTTGTATAAAAGTTTAAAACAAAGATCACACATTGCTCTGTCTGGTTAACCTATCTAGCTACTAGATTATCCATACAACAGTAATTTCACCCCAGAAAATAAATAAACTAGATATGGACAAATTATTATGTAAAGTATGAGATTGATGTATGTTTTTGTGCAGCAACTTTAAAGGCACAGTTCAACCAAAAATGAAAATTCTGTCATCATTTGCAGTATATTTTCACTCATTTTAATGTTAAATAAAGTACAACAGTGTCAGCCAAAAGTATTAAGTCATTAAAAACAAACTGACATTTGACATGTAATGGCATTATTTCCACAAGCAAAGCACCATGTTTAACATAGCAAAAATGTTTGTGTCACGAAATGTAAACCTCCAACTGCCTTGTTTAGCATTATAGTAAGTCATTATTGTATTGAAATCACCCAACTGGAAATGTATTAAATTACATGTTTGTCAGATAAAAGTAGTCCGTTTTAAGGGTGTTTAATTATGACAGAATTTCATTTTTGGGGTTTCTTCAATTTACCTTGATTTTATTATGATCGGTGTTTTCCTGTGCAGGAATTGTCAGAATAGCTCTGTCTAACATGGACCGGGAAGTGAGAAATGAGTACCAGGTGGTTATACAAGCTAAAGACATGGCAGGACAGATGGGTGGTCTGTCTGGAACCGCTATTGTCAACGTCACCCTTACAGATGTTAATGACAGCCCTCCACGTTTTGCTTACAGTACGATATCAATATTTTACAAGTGAATTGATATGCTGGCATTATTTAATCACCCTTATATGCTGTTCCAAAGGTGTAATGAACCATTAATCATTTCTGTGCAACACTAATCAATACTTTATGTTAGACAGAATTGTAGGTATTGACAGCCTGTCACCATATGCTTTAACCAAAATCAAATGGAAAAACAAAATGAAGCATACGATTTTCACAATTTTGTCCCACAAAAAAGAAAGAGTCACACGAGTATAAAACAGCATTAAGAGTGAGTAAATGGTGAAATAACTTCTCTTAGAATCTTATAATCTCTGAAAATGCAAGAATGGTGTAACATTATGTCTTTTTTTTAAAGGTTCGTACCACCTAAGCACTTACGAGTCAGCAGATATTGGGTCAACAGTGGGGCGAATCAAAGCCAATGATGGCGATGAGGGAGAGAATGCCGAAATGAAATACAGACTTGTGGAAGGAGATGGCAAAGAATACCTTGATATAATTACAGATGAGATAACACAAGAGGGTGTTATTGTTGTCAAAAAGGTAAAATGCTGTACCGATGTTTATCATACACCGTTGTATCACACAAATATGTACAAACGCTATTCTTAACTTTCATTCAGAAACTGGACTATGAAAGTAAGCGAGTATACACAGTGAAAGTAGAGGTGTCTAACACGGATCAGGACCCCAACTTCATTCATCTGGGACCGTTCTCAGACACAGCCATTGTCAAGGTCACAGCCAAGGATGTGGATGAGCCACCTGTCTTCAGCAGGCCTCAGTATGTCTTCGAGGTCAATGAGGATACACCAAAAGGCACTGCAATTGGAGCTATTACAGCCTGGGACCCGGATGCTACAGATTACCCAATTCTGTGAGGATTTTAAATATTCAATAGTTACAGTGTCTAGGGACATTCACTTAAAATGAATTGCGCCATGCTGATAGTGTTGTTTATTTGTATGCGCCGTCTGTATTGTTTTTCATGGACTCGATTCACTAAAGTAATTATGCAAATGAGCTAACGCTGCAAACACGTTCAAAAATTAGTGCTGAATGCAATTTGCACAGCGCAATTCCCCATCTCACAGGCCTGTTTTGAGTTTTTGGTGGGGGAGGCTGCAGCAGATTACTGCAATCTGGCATAATTTACTGGGACTGTATACCATCTCCTCACCACTGCATTTGCACCTCAATTGGCTCTTTAAAATATGGAAAGTGTCCTCAACTGCTAAGCGTGTCTGTATATATTCCCGGTTATGACACTCGTCTTCATCATTTATTTAAAGTCTATTGCCATAATTGCTAGAAAACGTACACAAATGTCTCTTTTAAAAAAACATTAAGTAGTATTTCATTGTAATGTGTGACTTGTAAACAAGGCACTAAAAGGCAATTAAATGCGTATGGTGTGCTATATGAGTTCAAGTAATGTCTGGAAAAATGGAATTGCATGTTTTGCATGAAGAAAATGCTGCAAACTTTAACTTGTTAACTGGCACCGTTCCACAGGTGGAACACTTCCATGGTTGAAATCTAACCTTATCATGATGAACTATATATTGATGGAAAGTCTAAGAATCATAAATAAATATTTGACACATTTTCATAACAATAAACATAAACTAAAAAAATAACAACAAAAATCTAAAATAAAAAATAAAGATGATTTTTTTTTTTTAAATATTGTAGATTGGATTGCGTATTTTTGAATTGTTAAAATCCTAATATTATTAAACATTAAGAAATTCTGTGACTCTTTTCATATCTATTTCATATTTTTCCTCACACCTGCCTATAGGTACACAATAGATCAGCACACAGACCCTGAGAGGCTTTACCACATCGACCCCAAGAATGGATCCATCACAATTCTGAAGTCTCTTGACAGGGAAGTGTCAAAGTGGCACAACCTGTCCATCCTGGCCAGTGAGATGAGTAAGTGAAAACACAATATGTTTGCCTATCAAATATTTAGAAATATAAGAATAAGATATGTTTTCTGGCTATATTTCCCAGCAATATTATTTGTATTATTCCTCTAGATAACCCTCACCAAAGAAGCCGTGTTCCTGTCTTGATAAAGGTTTTGGACGTAAATGATAACGCTCCAGAGTTTGCCATGATTTATGAGACATTTGTGTGCGAGAATGTAAAAGCAGGACAGGTATTTAAACATTTATATCTTATATATGTATAACTTATGTATGCTAGAGCTTAAAACAGTATGTGTTATTTTGCTCGCCTAAAAAAGATCTATTTTTCCAGCTCATACAGACAATCAGTGCCATCGACACGGATGAACCTCTTGTGGGTCACAAATTTGTATTCAGTTTGAGTTTCCTGAATCCAAACTTCACCATCTTTGATAACGAAGGTGAATAAATCTTTCCTTTGACGTATACATCCTAAAGCTTATGTAAAATTCATGCGCTTAATCTTTTTTTTGGCGTTGAAGAATAGATTTATATTTTTTGTTGTTTGAGTCAGCATAAGATATTATCTCCAGCTCTCGCTGTTTGAATGTTTTCTTAACACCTCCCCCCCACAGATAACACAGCCAGAATTCTGACCAGAAAAGGTGGATTTAACAGGCGTGAAATGAGTGTCTACTATCTGCCAGTTGTTATCTCAGACAGCGACTACCCCATCCAGAGCAGTACGAGCACGTTGACCATTCGTGTGTGTAGCTGTGACGCCACCGGCAACATGCGTTCCTGCAGCGTTGATGCATTACTGCTCTCTGCTGGCCTGAGCACTGGCGCACTAGTGGCAATACTCCTCTGCATCCTTATCCTGCTTAGTGAGTTTATGTCCACCATATGCTTGAACACAATAACCATTATCTCAGTGATGCCCCAGATTTCTTTTTACAACCCATCTCACATCAATTCATAATGAGAAAACAAAAACAAGCCTGCTAGAGATTCCAGCTTAAGCTGGATGCACACTGTACGATTTGTTCAGTTCTTTACAATTCTGTTGCTTGTCACATATAATCTCAGTAAGTCTTAAGTAAAAGCCATAGTAAACTGCACAACATCAACAGTCTTTTATGTCAGACTGTATGACACACATTGACATTTGGCCAGAACTGTACAGTGTGAGCCAAGCTTTAAGCTGGCATGCGTGTCAGTGTATAGTACTGGAACAGGGAAGCCGGTTTCTAGCTGGTCTAAGCCTGTAAAACATCTTTTAGTATCAGATTAAGGTATATTTAACCCACAAAATTCTGTAATCACTTATTTACCATCATGTCATTTAAAACCTGTACATGGCTTTTGAAGCACAAAAGAAGATATTTTGAGAAATGTCTCAGTGGTTTTGTGTCCATTCAATGGAGGTCAATGGGCTTTTTTGGTTACCAACATTCTTCAAAATATCTTCTTTTGTTTTCTGCAGAAGAAATAAAATCACACTGGTTTAGAACGATATGAGGATAATTTAATGATGAAAGAAGTTTTATGTTTAGGCGAACTATCCCTTTAGGTGGTCGATATCGACCAGAGCATGACTAGCTGAAAACCACAAACCATGTTATATTCCAAAACACACTTACAGCTAGATTTCTTAACAGGGAAAGCATATCTCTTTAATATTTTTCAGTGATCGTGGTCCTGTTCTCGGCTCTAAAGAAGCAGAGGAGGAAGGAACCACTGATCATCTCCAAAGAGGACGTAAGGGATAACGTGGTCAGCTACAATGATGAGGGTGGTGGTGAGGAGGACACGCAAGCCTTTGACATTGGCACACTGCGCCACCCAGAGGTTATTGAGAGCAACAAGTTAAGACGTGACATCATCCCCGAGATGCTGTTTCCGTATCACAGACCGTCACCCATGAAGGAGTGCACGGATGTCAGAGATTTCATTATTAGCAGACTGCAGGAAAATGACACGGACCCTTTTGCACCTCCCTATGACTCCCTCGCCACTTATGCTTATGAGGGCAATGGATCAATCGCTGAGTCACTGAGTTCTCTGGAGTCTTCTGCGACTGAGGGAGACCATGAATATGATTACCTCTCTAACTGGGGCCCGCAGTTTAAAAAGCTTGCTGACATGTACATTGGGAAGGATGCAGGAGTTGCCAATTAAGATGCCATTTCAATGACTTTCTGTGTATGTAAACTTGGCTGTCATTATGGGTTGCGAGACAAAAAGGAAAAAAGAAAGAAGACAGAAAGGGAAGGAAGGATGTGCTTCTACTGAAGTCTTTTTCTTTGTTTTCTACCAACACAAGCTGAATTTCACTTTTATGATGGATTTTTCGTGGACGGTGTCGTGGTAAGGTGATTTTGTGATGATGATATTGTTTTTTGTTCACTAGCAGAAAAAACATGACTGAAAGCAAAAAGAATGGATGATTTTGTGACAAAAAAAGGAACCATGACAGGACTGCCTTCATCTTGTGACAGATTACACAGGACTCCCTGTTCCTCTACCATTATGGTACCGTATCCCAGAATACAAAATCACAAAGCAGTATTACAGATACAGATATGGTATGGTACAATGTTATGTTTTAAGGCTCCATTGTGTTATAAAAAGAAATAGAAAAATGGAAAGTGAGAAAGAGTGAGGGAGACAGAAAGCTAGAGAGAAAATGAAGCCACACATATAAATTTTAAAAAGAAACTTAATCTGCTGTGATTTAAATGGTTTTCTTCTTTTTGTAAATGCTAAAATCACTTATGTCCCTATCTAAAGCAATTACTGTCTATACTTTCTAATGAGGGCTATACAAAGGTTTCGGTTTGAAACTGAGTGTAGATGTGGTGGAGGAATATTTCATAGCTTCTCTGTACATCGTTTGAAGTGCTCTCGTCGAAACATTATTGCAACATTGTCTTTACAGTACCAACAAGCTCACTGAGGAACAGGGGAGTATTTTCAAATCTGGATGAGAGGTAGTTCTGTTTGACTTTATTTGCTTGTGTGAAGTTTGCTTAATTTGCAAAACATGCAGATTACAATGCTGCAGCACACTGAGCTTGTGTGAATGAATGTTATGTCAAAGTGTTTTATATTCACATTTTTTAAGTATATATTTTAATAAAAAATATGAATGCCCCCTGGCTATCTTTTATTCTGAACTTCATTTGTATTGCCAGTGTTTACAAAAGTCACAAACTGAAGGTTTACTGGTATTGTGTGTAAATTTGTTGACTTTCTCTGCACAATAAGATTCGATAAGACAAAGAAAGTCATATGTAGGCTGCTTACTCTGAACACTATAAAAACTAAATAGGAGTATTCTGGATATGAAATATGTATTACAAACAACTCCTTAATAGCTATTATTATTCTAAACAACAGAAACAAACCAATAAATATAAAAGCAGTACAGACAACTCCCTCCTAGAAATAGGTGTTTGTGCGTTCACACAGACAGCCTTTTTCTAACAGGTCAGTAGGAGGTGCTCCTAATTCTGGCTGTCCAAGTAACAAATACTGTATGAACATAACCGCGGCTGAATGTCGTTTTATATTAACATGTTGATATTTTTAGACCATTTGAAATGCTTTATATAAAGTACACTAGTGTAGAACGAGTTACATCTAATATAAATGAGAATCCGCTACAATACTAGGCATATATCTCAGGGTTTGTCAGTTTTTTACATGCATCATTTTTAATATTATGTACATGAATAGTGACATATAAAAACAAGAAATGACTCACTCTGAAATATTAACTAATTCTTCAGTCCACTGCAGTAACTCACATAAGATGGATGGACTGACTTCACTCCCATTGGTACTCACTCCTCAACATTTGCATTAGGTTAAACTTTTCTCAACATTGCCATGTCGCTGCACATACCCACAAGCTGCCATTTAAATAAATACGATCATGTCACACAGTTGCTGCTAGTTGCTTACGGTATTTAGTCTAAACAAAGGACACAACGTGTGCCCGAGTTAGCAGTGTCAGTAGGCAGTCATGCGTTTGTTCATTACATCTATGAGTTTGTAAACGATATGTAAACATAAATCTTCTGTTTACACTATACAATAGCGCATAGGACTCTCATCATGTAAAATAGTGTATCAGTATTTGAGAGACTCTCTCCACAGCAAAGCACCAAAGCAAACAAAGCACCTGCAACCACAGTTTTACTACAAATACCATGGTTAATAAACCTGCTTTCTAGTCCTGTCATTTGTACCGTTTAATTGTTTTTATTTCAATAACTATTTGTCACTCAATAAAAGTATTTCGCTTGAAGAAATGGTGAAGTTAAATCATACCCAACTTAATTTCCACGCGACGCGTTCGATACCTGCGCGTTGTCCACGCAGGTTGGCTTGCACGTCATATGACGTTATTTCCAAATGGCTGGGCATATTTAACATATGTTTATGACTAACATTAGATTCGGAATGAACCAACAGATAAAAACAAAAGGAAGAAAAGTTGGACGAATTAATTGTCTGTTGAAGAATTTTATTTGTTTACGTTTGGATTGACGTATGATTGACAGACAGGAACGCGCAGAAGTGTCTGAGTCTGCGCGTAGCGGAAATGCTCGACTGAACTGTGGGAACATGCGTTTACCTAATGAAGACCTTTCTCATCGGTGGCGAACGAATATTTCTATTAGGTAAATATTCTGATTTATCAAGTACTCCTTTTGTTCTTTGTCTTCCAAAGTACCAAAATAGTGATTTAGACTGAATTTGAGTTCATATTCAGGTCGAAAACATTGTTTGATCAAACTTACATTCAGGGTTTGAAATGAACAAATCGCTGTTTAGTTTGGCAGGGTACGTTTCATTAATGTTTACACACCAAATCTGCGCAAATTTAGCGCAAATGCTACACTCGTGATTCATCATGGGTACATTAATGGTTTAGACAAACTTACTGTACCGCAATCCGATTATAAAATACTGTACTGTAAGTGTGTTGCTCTTGAAATCCTAATGACCACTTAGTTCAAAGCAATGTAACATTTTACTAGCCTTTTAAAGTCGGACCATTTTGAATATCTGTGGATAACAGTTGTACTGCACTGCATGTAGGCAGGACATTAAAGAAACATGCTGTAATTGACGGACTGTAGGAGGGATGAACTTCACTCATTGTAAAACGCTGCTCTATAAATAATACACTTCAGCCTGCTTTATTAAATGTTCTTGACAAACTTTCAGTGCAAGCTGCACCTCTCCTCAAAATGCTTAAATCATATAGTGGAACTTACTTTTTATTTACAAAATGGTAAAGGTAAAAGTAGGAGTTAATGAAGCCCTTGTGCATTTGTAGTCCTTGTAATTATTGACTCTTGAACAGTAGAGAGAAGTTAAGTAACTGACCATACAAAAATATGTATATGGTTTTTCAGATTTCTGTATGGGTTTATTGTTGGCTCTTAAGACAATATGTGCATAAGACATAAAAGCTTGGGAATCACTGCTCTAGACCTTCTTAAATGAGAACATAAGCACCACGTTAATATGGTTTAGCCAATGTTACTACATGTGACCACCAGGGGGTGATATTGGGCTACTACATGTGACCACCAGGGGGTGATATTGGGCTACTACATGTGACCACCAGGGGGTGATATTGGGCTACTACATGTGACCACCAGGGGGTGATATTGGGCTACTACATGTGACCACCAGGGGGTGTTATTGGGCACGGCACTAAAAACTTGAATATAGGCCTAATGATACCACACACTACACAGTAGTAAAGATCTGAAGTGACACTGTTCATTCACTTGTTTTTGTTTCTCAGCATTTGGTTGTCATCAGTTAGAAATACCTAACAAAATTAGGCTAATGTGCTATTATATCTATTTTGGAGGAGAAGAAATGAGTTGTTTGATGGAGGAAAGAGGTGGAAATGTTGCACGTTGCTCTCCAGAACCTCAAATAAGAGTTTAGTGCTGCTACCATGTGGTGCTCAAGGAAATCTTTAAAAGTGCCTGACCTTTTTCTAAAGCTGTAGCATTTGTCATTAGGATTAAAGTTCTGCACTTTTTCTTGTTTTATTCCTTTTATTCCTGTTTAAACCAAAGGTTTTCACCATTGCACAGATGTCAATATTTTGTGGTTTAACCCCTTCATCTAGACAGACATTTTGGAATAAAAACAGACTTTATGACATTTTGGAATGAAAAACAGACTTTATGATCCAGAGATATCGTAATAAACTTCGCTGGGTGCATGTACCTCTCTTTACTTTCATGCATATTACACATTCAGAGAACATTTATTTTCGGTTTGATTCGGTTTATTAAAAGAAGACATTTTAAGCTTTCTTTAGACATACGTTTCACGCTTTTCAGAATTTGTGGAGTTTCGTTTTGTTTTTTATGACACCTTTTAGGAAAATGCTGAAGGAGGCAGAGACGGCTGAAGACGCACACGGTTTACTTTCTTAATTTTACGGAAGCACAATGTTTTGTTGTTATTGTGAGTCTACACAAATAAAAATAGACCCTTTACAGATTTAAAAGATGCATTACATTTATGTGTACAATCAAAAATTAATTTCTTTTTGCTGCTGTCTGGAAAAATTGTGAGTGGTTAAGTTAAGTAATATGTCACGTCTGAGCTGCCGTAGTCTGGCAGGTGCCACTTACACATTTGTCACACACATAACAATACATATTCCTTTAATTTACCGTATTCCCCTATTAGACAATTAGACATTTTATAGAAAGTTGTTTTAAAAACTATTTAATGTTCTCTGAAAAGTCATCCCTTCTCTATTTGTTGGACATTATTGCTTCTGCCCTTGTGCATTTTAATTAACAGTAATCCCGAAAAGTATGATGCCTCTCAAACATGTGCATCCTTTTTTGCCACATCCATAAAGCTTGAATATTTCCCTCCTCTTAAATATAAAATATGTGAATAGATATCTTTCTGATTTCTGGACAATCAACAAGGGTTCATGAAAATATAATTGATTGGTAATAAATTCTGAGAACTTATTTTACAAGTTTTGAGCTTAAATATAGCACATTTATCATGCTGGAATTGCCGCTTAGTCTTTTTATGTTGTGTTTCTTTAAGTACACAGTAATATTTTAAGTGTAAATATTTTAATATTTATAGTAAAATCTAAAATCATGTAAGCACATAATTAAATGTTGTGCAAACAAAGATGAACTCTAGGTGGCAGTATTACTTCAAGTATGTCATTTTTAATGGCCATTTTTGAGGCTGTTTCAGATCTGTACAGAATAATGCTCATGTTTTGGTCGAGTGTCACATGTAATCCATTGTACAGTAAGTAAATGTGTGAGCTTATGTTTGTAAAATAACAAAGAGAATCATGTGTTTCTCGTTAAGCTCAATGTTACTTGTACAGTTAAGCGCGTGCATGTGTGTGGCAGCAGCCCATGTCCTGCAGCTCTCAGCTGGTTACCTACTGCAGAAATTTTAGGTTAACCCTGAGACTTAGAAGACCTCTTATGAACAGTAGCCTATAGGTTGCTTCTGTAATAGATATTAATTAGTCCAGCAGGGGGTGCTTTTTCTGCAGATATGTGAGGTGTTAATGCCCACAGTATAGAGATACTACCGTTTAAATTGCACTATTATCAGGATTAGTTGTTTTTCTGAGGTTCCCCAGCATGCTTCATAAAGAGAGTGGCTGTGTAACATGTGGTGTCTTGGATGAATGTCCACTGTTGGCAATCATCTTAGCCTTTAATAATCCCCACATAACCGGCTACATCACCCTGTATTATGTCTAGAGCTGCACGATTAATCGTTAAAGGATCGCGATCTCGATTCAAACACCCATACGATCTCATTCATAAATGTCAACGATTTTTCGTCGATTCTGCCAAAACAGAGAAAGCAGTAGCCTATAAAACTTGTTTTCCATTTTACTGCTCTACTTTTTCATTATTCTTTTGTGTAAGGGTTAGTTCGGAGTGTGTTTACTGTATGTGTGTTTACAAAAACCTATGGTAAATAATGCAGTGCCACATTCTGTGTGAACAGTCCTAATTGAGGTCTTATTATAATCTTGGTTAGAAATATTCAAATGATCAGAAGTACTGGGATAAAAGTTTGCATATAAAGACTAACGTATACGTGATCAAAACAGAGCACATCACATTTTCAATGTAATTTGGCGCTTCAAATAACGCATTTATGGATTACATTGTTTCGCCACTAGATGGGGACAATGAGTCTAAAAATGTATTTTTAATGAATCATTCATTCAATGCTGATTCATCCAGTAATTGATCAAGTGAAATGTTTATTAGTGAGTAATACAAAAATTCATTAAAACGGATTTAATAATCATTCAAATTAAACATTTTAAATATACTGCAACAATTAATATTTAGTAAATTTACTTATAGTTGCTGTTCAGAATCATGGGAGAATCGTGATCTCAATTTAGCCAGAATCGTGCAGCTCTAATTATGTCCACCACAGTGTACTGTATTATTCTACACACTGGTAGTGATTCCCCCTTACTTGAATGACGGTACTTTGAGTAACTGGACAAACTATATGAATACAAATAAATGTGCTTATGTTGGGTTATTATAGTGCAGTAAAAACTAATGCATGTTTGTATTGTCAGTAATGGTTACTTACAAATGTTTCCATTGATTATTCATTTAGATTTAGTTTTGTTGTGGTAACTAAACTTCATGCTGCTCTCGTTGATTACAGGGGGCGATTGTGGTGTAAAGACAAGACACATTAATATTAGACTTTCACTTCGGGAAAGGAACAGCCCAGCTAAAGCTTCAGTGCTAATTAGAGCTGGCTTTAGCCCCATGGTGACATACTGATGGACAGGGATGGGAATCTCTGAAATAAAAGTATGTTGTGAAAAATGTGTTTCCTGAAGTGAGAACATATTGATTCAGGGTATGCACCGCTGAAGAAAGCCTGCAGGAGATAGACTATGACTTAATTAAGGAGGAACACAGATTTGTGCAAACATGTTGTTCCAGTGAACTTTGTGGCAGATATATCTATTTATTTGCTAAGCATAATGGTTTATGTTTCTTTTTGACTGTTTTGACTACATGTGACCAGGGGAATACACACATCACGCTTTGTGGGTAAAACAATTATGGGGTAATACATGATTTTGAGGATTATGTATACAAGCGGCAACATCGTGTATAATACATACTGTATTGTATTGTTGAAAAATGTTTGAATCTTCATTAATGCAGTTTTATTATTGTGTCTTAAGAAAATGTAATCCCATACAAATCATTATGTGTAATCTAACATTCATTACATCCACTTCACCTTTAAAGCAAACCAGTAGCAATACTATACTTGTCTTGGGATCAAAACAATAAAAAATACAGTTTATTATAAATGTCCCTTTCATTAAAGAATATTGATAGAAGACAATGTAACAATTGGAAAAATATATAAGAAAAGAATTGTCCCTCAATATATGTATATTTGGTCATTTGTATGGTGGGAGAATTGATTGACCATGTATGAGTATGGCTGCATGCGTTATTATAAATATTATATAAATATAAATATATTATAAATATAAATAAGAGAATTTCATGACAAGTGAACCTCAAATAGCCTAATTTGATGAGCTTCAGCAGCTCTCTTCCCTCTCAGAAGATTTATTATATTACCAAAACATATACACTAACAATTTATAGACATAATCATTTACATTTACATTTATCAGACGCTTTTATCCAAAGCGACTTACAAGTGACCAGTGGCACACTGGGAGCAATTAGGGGTGAGGTGTCTTGCTCAAGGGCACATCAGTTGTTTCCTGCTGGTACTGAGAATCGAACCAGCAACCATCTGTTGCTAGGCCAACGCTCTAACCACTAGGCTACAACTGCGATAATCAAGCTATTATTTTGTTACATTTCATTTAATTTTTAATTTGAATAATGGCTTTATGGGTATTGTATTGTAAAGACTGTATACATCCTAAGTAAGTTTTAAAATGATGTGTATAAAGCACATTATGCTGTTAACACATAATGTTTTATTGTATCTCAGGTCTGTGTATACTAAATTGCCTTACGGACATGACTTAATAGTGATAAAGCGAGACTTTATATCCCATGAGAATGCTATAGAACATATAATTGTTAAAAATTGTAAATAGATATATCCTGCTATCTGTGTCTTTCTGAAATAATTGAAGAATATTGAAAAAAGAATTGAAAAAATGAAGCTGAGCTGCCAGTGCATGAATTATTGATAATTAAGATAATACTCAAGATTTTTATTACGCCTCTTACTGTGTGTTTAACTTCATTTAAGTAGTATTTAAAGTATTTACACCAGAGACCACTCACCTTCAGAAGCACAAAAAACACAGTTTGTTTTTGTAAATTGTAAATCTTTTCGATTCGGCTCTACTTCACTGTCTGTGACACTTCAGCTTCAATGTCTGTGTGACATAAAAGTGAGGACACTCACTCCACTTTAATAATGGTGGTGGTGCATCACACAGACAGTCTGTCTTTGTGAATAATACTTGTGTCATTGATAATGCTAAAGGTTATTGTCATGCTTCACCGCTGGTTTAAATTACCTGCCTCTGTGCCTGAGACTTATCTGAAAAGAGCAAGAGTGTTATAAGTCACACGTTTTCTTGGTGACATTTGGTCGTCTGCTCCCTTGATAGACCATCACCTCCTGGACACTGTTGACATACACACTGTTGCTCTGCTCCGTATCACTTTTTTTAAACAAATTCCCTAGTTTGGATTCTAATTCACTGACCAACTGTAAATTAATACATTTGCATTCATGCTAAATGTGTTTAAGTAAACGTGCAACTAGTGTGACAGAATTAATTCTCCAGTATATGACTGTAATGAGATGAAATGAAATTGTTGTATATCTGGATACATTCATTTCCCATGTAAATATAGTAGTAAGTGTTTAAAGTCCATGAAAGACTTTTTACCATGTAAATACTGACAAGTAGCAAATGTTTTGCTCAAGATGGAAAAAAATGAATCTTGCTCTATAGTGATTCTGTCACTACAGCGATTATATCAGAACTTCGTCATCATTCATGATATGTATGGTAAATTTACAGCATGTGTCCAGTGGGTTGGATTGCTTTTCTTATCATGTGTGTAAATAGTTGCAGATGCAGTTATTGTAATGTCAAATCATTCAGAGAGTAAAAACACACAGTGAGAGAGGTAGTATGGATGACCTGCATTTTATTCCCAAAACACATACCAATAAACAATGAAGCAGATGAAACTACCATCATGTTTCACCCACAGCCAGTTTTTGAGCTTGCAAAAGAAAGAATGCTGCTGTTGTGTGTAATCAAAATTTTCAAGTAAAAACTGAAACTTTTTTATATTTTTTGACTGGTCGTTTAAATGAAAATGGCATTTTGGGGCCCTGAAAATGCAAACCTTTGAAAAGGGGCGTGCAAAATGTAACGTTTTAGTCATTTTCGTAGATCTGTATAAAAAGTGAATCGTTTTGACAGCATTGTGGTGTGTACATGAAACTTTTATAAAAATGCAAACGAAAAACGTATTATTGTTATGTAAACGTGACCTTAGAATATTCATTCATGCTTTGTTGATGGAAGGTAACACGTTAAGGAAAATGTACATACAATGCAACCAGAGATGCACATTTTCGTCTCTAGGAGGAAATGTATGTGTCTGAATAAATAAATTGGATAAAAGCATTCCTTGGACTTTCCCTTCGGTACACTTTCAGAAAAATGCATTCCACCCTTTAACATCTGTAGGTGTTAACTGTGTACCTTTGAGAGGTAGGTAAGGTACAAAAATACATTTCAGACTGATGTTAAAGGGTACAGAGAATGTGTCTTCTGAGAGTACTGACCCATTGGGAAACTAAAGGCATTTTTGCACATTGACGGTGTACATTGGTTTTGTCATTGGACAAATCCCCTGATGTCCCTGCATCCTGGTTTCACCCCTGATCTATAGATTGTAACAAGAGAAAGCGCTCATAGCCAACACCGTGTGTAAATTAGCCGTATCCCCTTGTGTCTGACATAATCACTGTGTCTGGTTCAGAAACCAAAACATGTCAGTGGACTGGTGCGTTTTGATTTGAACTACATGTAATCTGTCTTGAAGTCTAAAATCTCCAATAGGGAGGCTGAAATTACCAGCATGAAATATGCATAAGATACTCTAATATTTTCTGGCTTGTTTTCAAAGGTAAAAAATAACCACTCAAGTCAGGTGGGAGTCAATGTTTTATGAGAGAAGTCCAGAATGACCTGGCATCCTGGTATGTTGTATAACAAGCACCTGGAAGGATGAATTTTAAGAGCCAAAAGAAATGGAAATTCAGACCCTCCGGACACATCGCAATGTTCTAAAGCTCTCGGCCGTGGTACTTTCCTCTTTACCCTGAAAAGTTGTTTGGTTTATCTATTGGAGTTATGAAGAGCTTGCAATAACACAATTTATCTCAATCTGTCCTGTAAGGTCAGTCACCTTCAAAACATGTCAATTTCTCATGACATTTCTAGCTGTTACATATGTAATTTGGAGGTCAGATAAAAAATCTATTGTTTTGAAGAAATAACAATAGAGTACAAAAACAATAATTTATTATATTCTTCACTCTGTGGAAAGTTGCCATGGGAACGTGGATTTATCAAAGGGATATGGTTACGTACACAGTATCATGAGAAGCATTACCACCAGAAATAAGTACTTGAAAGAAATGATAAAAACATATTGTGCAGTTGTTAAAATGTATAGTAAAACTTTTACATGCAGTATAATAGGATTTACATTTTTTGGTTTCAGGCAGAAGTCTCTATACCAAATTCATTGTCACTGTCAACCTCAAACACACGCCCTCAGGAGCCTCATGGGTCGTAAACCTTTTGCTCATTTCAAAATCTAGTTAAGGCACTGCAGAGTAAAATGTGATCAGGGACCTAGAAAACCTCTGCAAGTATTACGCCTGTGAGGAAGCGACCTTATTGCCCTGTGCATACAGCCCATACAAGTTTTCTTCTTTCTTTTTGGATGCTTTGGTGTACTTTTAGTCAGTTAAAAAGTGGATGTGGGTTTGTACGGCTGTAGAATTATAAGTATTAAAGTGTATAAAGTGTTTTAGCATTTTAAAGCTCTGTCCTTATGTGAACAGACTCGGATTGACATATAACAGCATTGGTCTTTGTTTATTATAAAACAGATTTTTCTAATTCTATTTTCAGATTTTTTTTTAATGAGCATAAGTGTATCTCAGTTTTTAATTTTAATAACTGAACCCCTGGCCTGGAAATGGTACTCTGATGCAGGCAGATATTTTATTTAACATCTATGAAGAATGTCACTCATTTTTTGTTATTAGGCCTAATAGGTACTGTAAATCTGTGTTTAAAGGCACAGTTATCAAAAAATGAAAATGTTGGTCTTATTTACTCATGTTGTTGTAGATCTGTACTTGCTTATAGCACAGGTGGGCATCATTTAATGTATATACTGTACAGTTGGATGGATTCCAAACAATTGCTGTGTGACTCACTTCAATTAAAGCAGAGTATCAGCAAGATTGTGTGGCTCAACGATTATTTTCTACATTTTTGATTGATTTTGTTTGAGAAACAAACTGGTATTAAAGCAGTGTCACTTTTGAATCGTATTTGACAACATAGTTTGAACTGTATATGTAAAATATGCATATAGCATAAAAAACATGAATGATGTCATTAGGTGTCATAGTGTCATGTCACAATGTCACACAATGTGAAATTGCTTAACTGTCAAACTTGATCACAAACCGATCTGCATATGTGGACAAAAATCAGTAAACCGCACAGATTAGATGTATTATTGAGCACGAGTTATGATGTACTGCCATTGTATTGAATTCACTTAGAAGTCTTGAGGTACGGTTTTCACATGACGTGATGGTGAGAAAATGATGACAGAATTATTTGTTTTTGGTGAGCAAATTCTTTGAGGTCTAAAACAATTTCAAATGAGCTGCCGCAGCCTAGAAAAGTTAACTTCAGTTGTTCACCTTCATTAGTCACTGCAATAATTAACTGTCAGCAAAAGCCCTTCAGGCTATAAACACTTAAACACTTTTTCTTGTTACTGGCCTCAGGCAACATGATTAGATTTGAGATAACAAATCAAAGCTAAAAGTATCGAAACCCTCACCCACAACTTCAAAAAAAACTTTAAACGGCAAAGAAATACTCAAAAGACCTATAATGTTGTAAAAAGCAGACCTTAAATCAGCTTAATGTGTTTTATGACAGAAGGCACACATTTTTTTACATCCACTAATAGCTTCTCATAATTAATCATTAAAAACAAATGCAGTCTTTAAGTGACCCCAGCTTATACTGCGTTTATTTTCTCAGAAATATAGGCTATATTGTATTTGTAACTTCAAATAAGAGTATCAGATAAATGACACCGGCTTCTGTAATCAAAACAATGTACTCCTTAAATTGCTTTTAGATGCAGAATCAAGCAGTCTGTGACGTGAGCAAAATATTTCCAGTATTAGCATCTTAAAAGCGCTTTGCTTGCCAGCCACCAGCAACTGGGCATTTGAAAGCGATAAGAGCCAGATTCAGATCCTCTGCAGCAAGCTGATGAGATGTCACATTTCCACATGCATATTTATGTGCGGCCTGGGAATATCGGAGCATTTTACACAAGGGCTGTGTGCGGTCTGACTTAATGACATTTTTATATAACGACGTCACATCGGATTTTTCCAGTTTCTCAAACTACCGTTGACTACTGTTATCACTATTAATATCCTGCAACTTTACTGTGATGCATGTGTTCTGGGACTGTGACATGATCAAGGTGTACTGGAAAGAAATACATAAAATGGTTCAGAGGATCATTGGCAAATCTTCCCCAAGATCTATCCCCAAGTATCTATCTCTTGAACTGCAAAGCTGAATTACACCTCAGTCATAGTCTAGAACATGTGTTACATCTCTGTACTTTTCTGGCGAGAAAATGTATACTTTTGTTGTGGTGTACTCCTCATGTTCCTTCCACTAATATGCGGTTGATTCAAATCGCTACTTTCCTACCTTTGGAAAAATTGACTTGTGACTTGCATCAGAGATCTGATGATTTCTGGCGTATCTGGTGTCCGCTCTGGAATTTTCTTGAAAATGTATATTGAAGGTGTGTATTATTTTAATTGTTTTTTTGTTTTTTGTGCTATTGCCCTTCACCGATTTCCTGATTTCCATGCTGATGGATGACTGTATGACAGATGAACAGATGATTGTAGCCATAAGACACCTACACTGTTTTGTTATTGCAAATTCATAAATAAAATAATTTGAAACTCAAATCCTGCAACTTTTGCAGGTATTGATGAGCTCTTTCTTCCCAGTCTAAGAGCTTATTAACACCTTTATCGCTATAAATATAAAAGCTATACAGATTCCACTTTTTTACTCATTATCATGTAAACAATATAATATCATTTGCAATGTCCCAGAATGTTGTCTGCTTTCTCTCTATGTATTTCCCCTTAACAGTGCACAAGCACGTCACTACAAAACCCCATTGGTAGTGGACTTTGGTGAAGTTTCTGCCTGCCTGACTGCATTACAACATGTTGTGGCCTCTCAAAATTCTGCATTTGCTCTGCCACTCAAATATTGTATTGAAATCAGATTTTAAAACCAAACTGAACGTTTGATGGAATATTTTAAATCTACATCTCATGCTTTGCACTCTTCTGTAATCAAATTTACCCTTTTAGCACGTAGACAGATAACCTTAGCATTTGCCCATGGTGTTTTCCAGTATTAAAAATGTAATTTTGACCATGTAATTAGTATTATTAGTGAAATGTATGATTTACATAAAAAGAAATTACTGATTGAAAATGAGTCATATAATAGATAATTAAATATAAATATTAAATGTCAAATAATAAAGCGAGCTCAAACTGTGCACTATATATATATATATATATATGCAAGGCAGATGAATGATTTAGTTTTCTTTATGTTAAAGCATAACTATATGTATAACTGTGCCCAAAATGTGTTTACAAATGGAGCTTTTATGATGTATGTGAGACCTCACGGGCTTGCGAAAGGTTGACAAACAGAATGTTCACAGCAATACTCTGATCCCATTTAAAATGCAAAGTAGATCTCGTTCGACCATTTGCTGTGACTGACGAATCATATCTTTTACCAATTCATTTGTATGAATATTTTAAGCACGGCAGCAGATGATGATTGGTACAGCTTTAATGTAGTGCAATTGCATTCGGTTTGAAAGCAGCTGCTCTTTGAAAATGTGGGGGAAGCATGAGAGGAGTTCCTGACCTTGGTGGATGTGCTTTGTGTCCATCAGTATTCCATTATGTTTGCGCTCCTATTTTTATGGTGATTGGACCACATCAATCACATTTAAAATTCTAACAGTTTTTCCCACCACTGAGAGAACAAATGAAATGTCACAGGAATCTAGCCATCTTCAGCAGAACATCGAGGCCAATTGATTGAGGGTAATGTGATATATATATTTTTATCTTTTTGGTGTGGTACTATAATGGCTTTGAAGCCTTTACGTGGTCTTTCAGCCTTTTCGAATTGAATGCGAATGCCGCGTTCTGCCTGTACCTGCCAGGTAACTTGCTTAAAATAGTCGTTCACGGGGAAAAATGTATTGCTCAGGCGTTAAATTGAGTTGTTATGAGACTTCATTAAAGTTGATACTTTAATTAAACATCACTAAAACTGAAAAATAGAAATAAGACAATTGTTAAAATGCATTAACAGTACAGAGTGCTAAAATAAATAGATTGTATAGCTGAGATTTACTATGCTGAGATTAACTATGACGACTAATTTAACGTTGTTACATTGCACATTGTAGTACTGTAAATTACCCAGAAGCACTAACTGTGATTACTAAATGTAAGTGTATATTTTGTAAATATTATGCACATTATAATATTGTAAATAATTTACTTAAATTATCAGTTGACATTTTCTGACAATTCAACATAGTACTTACTTCAGTTTTGTTTCTTCAATATGCATTGCATAGAAGAACTGGCAATAATACCATTTATTTTAATGTATTTTAATAACATATGATGTATTTTTTATGTATTTGATTTTCTTCTTCTTCTCAATATTATATATATATATATATATTTAATCTCAACGCTGTCTAGAAAAACAATATAGATATATAGATATATCTCATCTGTAATTTTCTTTCTTATAGGTGTGTGTCTTGATAATGGTGACAAAGTAAATGTTATGAGTTATGAGACTCATTCCATGTGCATAATGCACAAATGCAATACTATCTGATTTGTTTTATAGTACATGCCTTTTATAGTGTGCATGCAAATTTGATCAAAAATTTACAAAAAAGGGATGTTGATGGATGAGATGACATTTCACAATTTACATGCGATCAGGGATTCCAAAGGGCCTTTCCAGTGTGGATAGAATATCAAAGGGGGTTTAATGGTAATAAGGTCACCTTGTGATTTGTGCATTGATCAGTGCCAGTTTGAGTCTCCTATGCAGGGCGAGATGTTGGTCTAAAGGGCAATTATCAGTGAATTGCAGTGAACGCTTCAGCTTTGTGTTTTGTTTCCCGCCTCTTTGTTTAGCATGTAGAAGGAAACAGCAGTGCAACAATGACAATCTGTGCATTATCTAGGGTTTTCAAGGGCTTATTATTTCTCCATATACACATGCATAGGTGAATGTGGCAGATGGCCTAGATCGCAGATTTTAAACTGCAGTCCTGGAGGGTCACTGTCCTGCAGAGTTGGGCTCCAACACACCTGAATGTAATATTCAAGTAATCCTAAAGACCTTTTTGCCATGTTCAGGTGTGTTTTATAAGGGTTGGAGCTAAATTCTGCTGGAAGGTGGCCCTTCAGGACTGCAAATTGCTAGTTTTGACCCAGATCCTGGGCAGCAGGGTGAGAGACGGGTGGATATGTACGAAAAAGATGGGCTACGGCTCATACATGACAGGTGAGCTCATGCTTAGCAGCAGATATTTCCCATCACTGATCTGCCCAAGACTGCTTGAATACAAATGGCTTTCGCATCCTCTTGTATCACAATTTTCCACTTTCTCAATGCACAGATGTTACATTGCACATTGTAGTACTGTAAATTACCCAGAAGCACTAACTGTGATTCTAACTGTGATTACTAAATGTAAGTGTAAATTTTGTAAATATTATGCATATTATAATATTGTAAATAATTTACTTAAATTATCAGTTGACATTTTCTGACAATTCAACATAGTACTTACTTCAGTTTTGTTTCTTCAATATGCATTGCATACAGAACTGGCAATAATACCATATTTTTTATGTATTTTATTTTCTTCTTCTCAATATTATTTATTTTTAAATATATAGTATATAAAGCTGATTTGCAATGATGAAAATTGTGAAAAGCGCTACATAAATAAATTGATTAAGTGCATCTACATTTAATCTCAACGCTGTCTAGAAAAACAATATAGATATTAAAGAATGTGATATTTCCCATCACTGATCTGCCCAAAACTGCTTGAATACAAATGGTTTCGTATCCTCTTGTATCACGGTTTTCCACTTTCTCAATGCACAGATGTTACCATGATTACAATTATCAAAGCGTATGATATTAGTTTAATTTTACTTCTACAGTATACTGTCAATTATCGTTCCATCTGATCTGTTTTTAAGAGTCCCCCTTGACCTTCTTAGAGAAAATGCCATCTGCTCGCTTCTGTTTTTATCCACTTATCCAATCCTGTGGGTGGGGCTATAATACTTGACTTTCTTTCTGTTAGCATTTTTTACTAAATCTAAATCCAACACAACCTCTGGTTTCAGACAGGTTTTTTCCTTATTTTTCTAATAAAAAAGGATATATTTTCATTTCTTTTGTCCCCACTGTAATCTCTTGATCTGGAGTGTGCCCTGGTTCATTACCTACAGTACGGCAAAGAATTAGGTCATTTAAAACATCTACCTTCATCTACAGCTTATAATTAGGCCTCTATTCTAACCATCCAGCTGCAATATTTACCCAATTCAATGAGCTGACATCCTCTTTGATGATACTATCAGAACATCCGCAGTGCAACGATGCCTGCAACAATCATAACAATAGTTTTCCTTCCACAGCAATAAGGTTAATTTTGTTGTTAAATCATGCCCTGATCACAGCATTGAATGAAAGACCTGCACTTGTTCTTCTACTAGCCATTTATCTCAGTCAGTGGTCAGGACTGCACAAAAGCACTACAATCCCATTCCAGAACGCCCAGTACACAATTTAACACCATCTAAGGTGTGAAGCAAAGGAACAAAAGGGGCGACAACAGGACTGGTTTTAATTGTGTAGTCGCCACTACATCCCCCATGATATCCAGCGTGTCCTTATTTTGTACCCAGCCAGAAGCAATTATCTATGCATAACCGCATGCTTACGGTTTCCCTCTTGGCGTGTGCCATTCCCCTGTTTGCTTTGAACGTTCTTTAACTGTTGCACAATGCACCGCACAAATACATTGGCGAGAGATGAGCTTAACATGCCAATGATGTGCAGTAAGTAGTTGTCTCAATTCTTGCGTGGCTCATTGTGATGCATGATGCATCAGCTAAATGCATCGGCTGAAAGAGACTGTTTGTCTTCACCGTTCCTCTGGTCAGCCTCAGTTGCTGCATGTGTTACAATAATCAACCAGAATCCCTCAGTGCTGCAGGATAAACCACCTGAATGGAACAATCGCCCACTGCTACTGAATTTTAATAAATGTGTATTATATCTTGGGGTTTTTTCAGTTGTTGTATTATAAGTGTGCTTGGGGTGTGTGAACCTTTTCACTTATTTGGTATTCAGTGTTTCTGTAGCTCAACTGGTGAAGTCGTGGGTTTGATTTTCAGGTAATGCATGATAAAATGTATGCTACAAAAGTTTTGCGTAGATGTATTGTAGATAGTGTGTTCAAAAATCTATTCTTTCTTAAGCTAGGAGAGGAAGATGGAAGGAAGAAAAAAGAAAGAGGCCATGCATGGTTAACCAACATTTTAGCCCTTCTCGGTTTTCCTGAAGGCACCATGTTGGGTGAAGGAAAGCATTCAGTCAACTGCATCCACCTGGGTATCTGTCACAAAACTGAGCTGAAAGTAAAAAATAAGAACCTGTGGGGCATTTTGGGCGCACAGTATTTATATCTGAAACGATGAATAAATGGATTTTAAATCCAGTGCTTAATTGTTAAGAATGACTTTTCAGGGTGCCATTTAGTTTGATGTCACAAATAGCCAGGCTTCACTGTCCTGCCCCATAAACCATGTTAGGTCTCAGTAATACTCTGCTTTATTGTTTTGCTTGGCTGCTGCAGGGGTTTCATATGTTTCAATGAAAGATTATGTCATGATGCTTTGCCTCAAAGTGGTCAGCTTTCTATTCTTTGGTATAAATCAAGACACATCCCAGCAGCGTGAATCACCTATTCTGAAGTCAACATCTATAACCTCTGTAGTCTACGTATAATATCTAGCAATCCATTAGGGAACCTTTTGAAACCCGAACTCTTGCTGCTTGATTGAGCCACCTGTGTGGGCCCATTTCACATCTCTATAATGTATCACATTGGTTGCACCTTAAAGAGAAAAGTAAAGTGTAGTACTTTCACCGATTTCCATCTCGTCACAGTGAATGTCAGACGTCGACACATTAATATTTCCTGAACACTGAACTATTAAAATGGCTTATTCTGACAACTGATGCCCGTGACACAAAAGTATACGCTCTGCCATTTTTCCGACTCCCTCCGCACCATAAACACATTTAATAAATGTTCTTTCAAAAATTACAAAGTTTCCTCTCAGGTGCGTGTCATGTAACATAATGTCGGATGGAGCTGAAGGGATTTCAGCCTCCCGTCTAATCCCGTAAGCCAAGTGTATGGGCAGAAATGAGGTCAGGTGAAATCTCTTCCTCTACAAAGACCAATTTACCCCGTATGAGTGGGAAGAGCATAGATTCACTGAGCTCCAGCGAATCAGGTTGTGAGACTTACCTCACTGGAAAAGACGGTCAAGCGGCCACGGTCAAGCGGTATAGTCGTATGTCTAATGAGACTGAATTGATGCAACCTGTGTGTGAAGCAGTGAGGCCCGAAACAAATTTAAGAGCTCTCGATATAAAAAAGGAAGGGGAATAGACAGGCAAAGAAAAAATTGCTCATGCATTCCAATGATGGCATCTCAGTGGTCAAATTTTCACAGTGGATGCAGACTTCACCCGTCTGCACACACGACAGCGTTGATGGGGTCTGCAGGTGATCTCCTCCCCCCATCCTGTGACTTTCAGATAGTGTGCATGGACTCCCCGTTCGTCTCTCAGAGGAACTAAATAGCAACACTCCATATGTATCTCTGCTCACCAGAGAAATGAACCAACGTTGTCAGCTGCCATCTGATGCATTGAGCACAGGGGAAATAGTGAAATGACTGTTTTTTCTCTCCTCTTTGATAAATTACTTGTGGTTTTTCATCACCAATTCAATGGATTGTCTTTCAAATACCCTTATACAGATGATATCCCTACCCATCTGTCATAACTTTATGTTGAAACCCCCAATGAAGATGCGCCAGAGCATTTCTGACATTGAAGTCTTTGCTTTACAATAAAGTGTTTAATAATGTGCATTAATAAGTTAATGTATGAAGAAAGCAGCCAAAGACCTGTTATTGTGGCTATAGCTCAGGGTCCAAATCTTTTCCCTAAGCAAAACAAATAAACACACCTACACACACAAACTGTGCTTATCCCCATCACTCAAAATGCCATACAATACTGTACACTGAATATCATTTTCTTAATCTGTATTTCGGTCTTGTTTTCCAGTAGAATAATATTGAAACATTAGGTTGATTTACTTAAGAACTTGTTTTTCAGAGAATACATCTTGACATAAATGCCCATAAAACATACGTATGTTTCGGACATAACTCTATCAAGATTTTTCTACTGTTAGCACGCTACAGCAAACTGACTAAGTGTAAAAGTTTATACAGTTGTCATTGGATATTCTTCTAAATCTTAATTAGTGATGTTAGGAGGCCATATGTGACCCTGTCTGTGAAAACCCAGTTGTCACGGAGCCAGTAATCCCTCCTTCAGCATCGGATTCATTCACTCCATTCATACGATCTGCTTCACCAGACTTCTGAACTTCACTTCCAATAATGCCTTGCACCTTACCGCACCTGTTCCCCATCACCAGCCACCATCTTGGATCACCTTCACCTGTTCACTCATTACCAGGACTCTATTTATATCATGTGTATGTCATTGTCCGGTATTGTTGTTACTTTGCGTGTCATTTGTTTGTTTGTTTGTGGATTACCTGTATTGGATTCTTGTATTCTGCCTGTCCTGATGCCTTTGGGCTACCTGTGTTATTTCATGTGGAGATTGGAATATGTTTGACTCGTCTCATCCAGTAAATCTCTGACTTTATTGTGAATCTTGTGTCTGACTCTTACCTGGACCGCTAACACCAGTCTTGAAAATGCAACATTTACATTTATTCATTTAGCAGACGCTTTTATCCAAAGCGACTTACAATTAGCAATTAGGGGTGAGGTGTCTTGCTCAGTCTTCCTCAGTTGTTTCCTGCTGGTACTGGGAAACCAGTCTGGTTGCTAGTCCAGCGCTCTAATCACTAGGCAACAACTGCCCCATACAACCTTGATATCTTTAATATTTCATGTATATTTAGTATTTTAATATGTCAAAAATTGAAATCATAGTGAAATTAATAGGTGAAATCAAACTTTGATGCTTGTTATCTGAAAATTACGTTTTTACACTTTAGTCTGGTTTTAACTTATTTTAACTAAACTAGCTGTACATGTTTATGTTTCTGACTATCTCTAAATAGGGTTTCAGCCTATCAGATTTTAAAATTTGTTGCATGCTGTTCACGCCTGACGTTTTTTGTATTTTTGTTCAAGATCAGATCACTAAAAGAGGTTAAGAAATCGCAGAGAACATCCAGTAGACACCCGGAGGGCCGTATAAACTCTCCTCGATGGATTGACCTCTAGCTTTAAGGACCTTTATACTATCCACCCCCTCACTCGGACTCCCCACCTCCAAGAAGAGTCTTTCTGTTATAGCCCACCATGTGCTCTGCGGATTATCTCCTAGTCTAACTCAGAATGGAAGCCTGCCATGCCATCTGCTCTGAGGATGATCAGATACGGGGATTGATGCCAATGTCTGACCACCAGTAAATTAAGGTAAAGTGTTTGCGATGAGAAAACCCGAAGCACAAATAACCTCACTCTGTATCGCTCTAGTGCCTTCACTTGTTATAGCTATGCCATTAGTGTGCCCAATGGCTTTGCGTGTGTAGGTTGTAAGTAAACGTCAGGCAGGACCAAGATTAGAGTCTCAGTTAATGGTCCAATTAGAAGGTAATGGTGCCTTTTTTTAGTGCTTACTATGTTGTAGGAAGAGGTATTTAGCTCCTGTATGTATGCGTGCTGTTTGATTGTGCTGGATCTCAGCCTGAAACTGCTCAGAGTCAGCACACTTTTACTCCATTAGGCATAGATGGCTTTAAAACTCATTTAGCTGTTAATATACTGAACACTAATCAGTCTACCTCAAGCACTTCTTATTAAGCCTGTCTGCTCAGGCTGAATGCTTCTTTGGTTCGGTGAAGTTCTCTTGAAGCATGAGGGGTTCTTTCCAAAAATTGAAATTTCTTGATGCGAGTTGCCGCAGATGGACACAGTTTAGGATACGGTGTGATTTGAGAACTGCTGCAGGGGTGTTCACAGCTGTGTGTGCAATGCAAAGTGACATGTTACAAAAGAACAACATATTCACACAATAAAATTAGTAATCCATGTATACTGTACTGTTGTAATTTTCTTTGTGGGTGTTTGGGTACATTAGTATTTCCACTAAGAACAAGTGTGTGAGAGTTTGTTGTGGTAGTATTCATGGATCATTCAAATTTGGTAGATATGCTGTTTAACATGGCTGTCACAAGTGGTGATGCTTCAGCATATTGTAGCTATATAATATTTACTATACTATTGCAGTGGGCCAGTGTGTAAAGTTCTGTTTACATCAAGAAGGATAACTAGAAGAATAATTATATAATCTTACACACTAGTGGGCGATAATAGTTTGTTTCATTTCACATTTTAAATGCACTAGCCCTTTAAATTAGACTTTTTATTGGCTGTCAGTGTTTTAATATTCTTTAATTTTCTTTTTAATCCATTACCTTTATAATTAGCATCATTCTTAGTGTCTTAAAGGGATAGTTTACCCAAATATAAAAATTATTTTATTATTTCCTCACCCTCATGTCATGTCAAACCTGTATGACTTTCTTGCTTTAGCAGAACACAGAAGTAGATAGTTTGTAAAATGCTGGTTACAGGCACTCATTCACTTTCATAGTATGGACACAAGATACAATGGAAGTCAATGGGTGCCGGTAACCAGCGTTTTGAAAAATGTCTTCTTTTGTGTTTCACAAAAGACAGAATCATATACAGGGTTTGAATGACATAAGGGTGAAAAAAATTATGACATAATATTTCAGTTTTGGTGGATCCCTATTATAAGAAAATAATAAGAAATAAAAAGTTGGAATTGGTTATATTATTGTGTTTTAAAATCATTTATTCAGGGAATAAAAAATATCTTATTACTGTTATATTTTTCCCACAACAATTATCTAAGTAAACTTTCTAATCATAGATTAATTATGTACTACGTCAAAAACTATTCCCTCCAAATACCCTTCAATGTATTTTTCAATTAGGTCAATTCACAACCAGGGGATTCACATGTCAAAAGTTATTAATTGTTCAACAGATGGAGCGTTTCTATTAAAGTAACGGTTACACAGTAGGAATAAGAATTGACGGCAGCATTGTATTATTATTAGAAAACCCACATCTCAGTTCATTTGCATGCCAGGTGAAAATATCTGCATGTGACACGAATCTCTCGGCTACTTGTAAAGCTCTGAATCCCTCCAGGGTAACAAAGCAAAGCTCACTACGTGGTTTATGTTTAAGACTGGTGGGACCCGCATTAATCCAGCAATTTAGGAGGAGAGGAGAGCCCGATCTCTGGCAAGGATGTGAGGACAGTTCTGAGAGCACTTATACATTACAGCGCTCAACATCATAGAGCCTGATTGAAGTCTCTCTCTCTCTCTCTCTCTCTCTCTCTCTCTCTCTCTCTCTCTCTCTCTCTCTCTCTCTCTCTCTCTCTCTCTCTCTCTCTCTCTCTCTCTCTCTCTCTCTCTCTCTCTCTCTTTCTCTCTCTCTCTCTCTCTCTCTCTCTCTCTCTCTCTCTCTCTCTCTCTCTCTCTCTCTGCTCTGTCCCCTTGACACTGCAGGGGTGAATACTGAATTCAGCTGAGCGCTTTGCTCTCCCCCTCATTCTGTTTTCACAGAGCTCTGCACAATGCTCAGATGAGAGAGAGAGAGAGAGAGAGAGAGAGAGAGAGAGAGGAGGCAAGTTAAAGAGGGAGTGAGAGGGCGAGCGCATTACACACAGTGATTGAAGAGAAGCGGGTGTATGCCGAAGAGTTTATTGCGTTAGCGACCGAAGGTCTGGATTACAACGCTTTAATTCTCCGGAGACTCTGCGGGACATTTGAGAGGTATCGTAGCTGTTTTCATTTATTAAAGCTGTGTTATAAAAATAAACGCTAAAATTGGATCAGATGATACAGAACCGCAACACACTAAGTAAAATCGATTGGACAAGCTACAGTGAACAACATGAGAAAAGTACGCGGTGACGTTTCCTTAACGAACTATTTTTTAACGGATATCCGACCTCAAAATTTACAATTTAATTATTGCTTTCTTTAAGTTAATATAGCATTACAATTAATATTTATGTCATGTGCATCCCTTATGAAAACCACGGTTTTACTAGAGTTACTGCAAAGTTTAACCATGATGTTTGTAGTGATGTTTTGTGATAAAAAAAATGTCAAAACATTGTGACACTTTAACCATGGCCTATATGGTTATTACTTTAAAAGATGTTCAGTCACATTCTAATATTAATAATTTAAATAATACAATGGAATAATACTATAACCGGTTGATTTGTGTTGAAATACTCAAAACAGTTTTTACGTTAGCTGCATGTAAAACATTTGTATTACCATTGTACAGCTTCTGCAGTTGTTGTTTGATTGTTATTCACATCTTGTTTATTTAACGCATTAAACTGTCAGTCAAAAACCACTTTTCATATCAGCACATTGAAATGCATAGAGCACGTCCTGTAAACACAGTTGTAGACATGCGTAATGTGCGTGAGTGTTATTGATATCTACAGTAACTCTGAGGTATGTGATGGGACGCGTGCGGTCAGTAAGCACCACTGCAGACACTAGGGGTCAGATCCTAATGCACTGCTGATAGCTAAAATATTTATCCCATGTGAGTACAGTAATGAATAAGAAATGCAGTGCTAGGTGAGCATGAATGAATTTCTTCTAAGCTTATATACTTTAAATGATCATTGTAACATTTGTTTTAGTGTATAATAGCGTCAGACTGTTTATTCTGGAGCAGTAAAAACTAATTAAGTCAAGTTTGTATTACCCTGTGATGCACAAGCTAACAAAGCAGACTGTCAGCACATAACCTTATTGTCAGCTACCAAAGATAGAAGTTCACCAAACAAATAATGACGCTGCAAATAGCGAGGGAGAGAAAGCTGTGCAGACAGAGCCTCTGAATATGCAAAACCTGACTGAAAAGCTTCAGTCATTTTCAGTGAACTGCATTGAGAATAAAATTGTTCTGTCTGGATACGGGTGCATACCTGTGCCATCTACCTTTATAACAGAATGATGGATAATTCTGTGTTTAAAAGATTTCTGAAATGGACCTTTTTTGCATTTTGGTGTAAATTGATTGTTGTACGTATTTAAAGCTCTCCATTTGTAATGTACACATTTGTATTTTACAAAGAATTGATTCCCTATTCATTCCCGGCCAAATTAACACAATATAATTTGTCTTCCATCTCCCAATGGCTTAGCCTTCAACATCTCACCTCTGCTGATAATAGCCCACATAGAAAGCCATTGTTCATGGTCTTAACGTTGGTTGTGTGCGTTCAAACCTTCAAACGCTGGAACATCAGCATCCAGGCTGTTCTCTCGGGCTTCATCTGAATGGGCCAATAGCTCTGTGAATATGAGATTAGACCCAGCGTTCCATTGCATCTGAGGCTCAAGAGGACAGAGCTGCACAATTAAACACACTCTTTATTTTCCACAGCATTCATTAATGTGGTGGCTAAATAAAGAAGAAGAAAGACAGAGAGATACAGTAGGGATTCACAATTCAAAATGTATATATTGCCCTTTTCTATATGTAATGTATCTTACTAAACCACTATATGCTGGTCTGGATTCCGAATTCAATACTGGCCATTACACTCAAGATATGATAAATCACTCTACTGTCCCAAACACAACAAAATAAGAAATCATCATGACGCCCTGCAGGGTGTATATGGAGCAAATAGCTTTGAAAAGCCATGAATGTCTGTTCTATTAAAGCCCATTTCCACCATGTTAAATAAATAATCCAGCACACAAGCCATTACTTGAGATCTTATCTCATTATTTTGAGAACATATCTCATTATTTTGTGATAAGTTGCATCTCCTTATGTTGAAATAAAAATAAGAACATTTGATGTTGTTTATGTTATTTTTTTATGTAACAAACCATGTAGGTCTACACATTTGTGTTTATTCCGAGACAGAGAAAAGACACTTTTATCTACCACAAGAAGCAAACCTATGTAATCAAAGAAATAAGACCCAAATCTTGCAACTGCCAGAAGCTCAGGAAAAATTTCAGCGTGTGGGTGATGAAAGTGAGGAGGAAAACATATGTTTTTGGGTAGGACATAGTTTTAGAAACAAACGTGAAAAAAAAAATGTTTTCATGCAGTAGGATTTCTCCAGTTTTCTCCACTCAGTTCTGATTGGTCAATCATGCCATCCAGTGGTCAGCTATTCCTCATTTTAAAACACCTCCTTGATGATAGATCGTTGATAGCTGTGGCTCATTCCTGATAAAACACAGATATGTGTATCACTACCCCACAGATATGTTGCTAATATAGCCACCTCATATCCAAAGCATAGTTGACATATATACTTTAGGAACTTTTTGTTGTGATTTTTCATAGTCAAAAAAAAGAGATTTGTCTTCACTCTATTGCATAATGACTTTAGGTAGCAACCCCAAAGCCTACATTTGTGGAAAAAAAGTTCTTTCATTCCTCATGAAAATAATGTTTTTTTTCCTTTTTGACTGAACGCTGTCTTCACTTCTGATACAAAGCGAAATACTGTGAAGTGACGCTTGTGATTAAAAACGTCTGACAGTTGTTATACTATTGATTCTTATTTAAAAGTGTTGAATATTTTTATATTTTATACATTTTGGGCCAATATGACAAAAAATACATTTGCATTGGAGGGGTGGGGTGCCTGTCTTTATTAGCTTACTCTGATTTGATGTAATGTATGTCTTGTGTTGGACGTGTTGGAGACCGCTGCTGTGGATGATAGCAGTGAGTGTAAAGTCTGTTTCAACAATGTTTAATATAATAAGTGTATAAGTATAAAACATTTCTATACAAATCTCACTACAATATAAATAACTAGTTCCATTTTCTATTGATCATACAGTGTTGTGGAGAGATATACAATAACAGCAATAAAAACATTCACTCCGCAATCCAATGTTCTCTAAAGTCATAATATGCATGCCTACATCCTACCTCTATCTAATATCAAAACGAGAAAATGTCCTGAGAATCAGAATATCTGGTAAAGCTTTGAGTTCTGTTAGGCTAAACACATTGCTATGTCCGTCAGAGTCTCTTGTTGGACATAAATGTAAGAAAGATTTGAAGATTTTCTCTGAGAATACAGTTGCCCTAAGGCAGTTTATACATGAGGCAACCTATCCACTTTAAGTGCACAGGTATCAATGCAGAAGAACAGAATAAATACATAACATAATGAACACAAGTGGATGTGGATATAGTCTGCACAAGTCATATATGTGATCCTGGAGATTGAAAGGAAAAGCTGAGATCAGCAAAGCTACATTCAGAAGGATAAAGCAGGGTGTTCAAATACACTTTAGCATGTTACTTCAGTACATTTCTCCATTAACACTAGCACATATGAGTGAAGAATCAGTGGACTTTAATCAGGGTACACTGCAAATTTAATTAGGTACCAATGAAAGTGAGACTGTGAGGGACAGTGCTGCCAGAAACACAGACCTGGTCGGATACAAGGGTTAATGAAAATGTTTCACATCTACTGCTGACCATTTTAATCAATGAATAAATCTCCCCGTCTTGCACATGCACACACTAATGCACACATTTTTGTAATTAATAATGTCATGTAAAGCGTCTTAAACAGCAGATATTCGACAACTGTTATCATACATTATTGTATGAGGGTGTGGAGGCCAAGCACCAGTAAGCCTGATTGCTTTGCTCTATTAGAAAAATCAGCCCCAAAAAACAAAACCTGTGGCCTTCCATACCCTTGAAAAACAAGGCCAATTTTTTATTATAAGCAGACATTACAACACTGGTTCTAAATTATGTCAAGATGTAGAATGTGGCACTTTTACTTTAAATCTGTTGATCCATAGATGTGTCAAACTTTGAATTACAGGTGTTGCAAATGTGCAGAGATCTGCAATGCTTGCAGGCACAGTTTTCATTTTTGTCCACTTAAAATTTGTGAAAAGACGTGTTTTTAATGTTCCTCCAGCTAAACTGTTGATGCATGAAATAGAAGACATTGACCAGACTGTGCTCTTGTCCCTCAAAGCATCATTTTCATTTGTGTTAAATTTAGTATGCCTTAATCTACCTTGACTAATGTCCATTGCTCTTGAGTTTCAAGGTCAATGTTCCTCTGTCAAAGATCTCTTTAATAATAATTTTAAAATAAATAATTTTGGACATGTGACCAAAAAGGGTGTTCTTTATGGGTAGGCATAGGCTTGCCACTTGCTTAAAGATAAGTTTCTCCAAAATATTTTAAAAGAAATATTTTATACATTTTTAAGTAGGCACTGCCTAAATCAATATGTTAATACAAAGTACCTTCTCTCCACTGTAATCCCTATGTCTAAACTTGGCAGGCTTTGAATTGGATGAGCTTTAACTTGACTAGTAATTGGAATCACTTTTAATCACATTGCCACTCTCAACTGTATATGGTTGAATGAAGTTTCAAGATTTAATTACATGATCTCCTGCATTTGCAAATATCTAGCTGTTCTGCATAATCCAAACACACTGCTTTTAAGCAAATAAGTGTAATTATTATCACATAATATCATATATATATTATCACAAATATCACTTTTTATGTTGATTTACTGTTTTGTTTTTCTTAAAAATAGTTTGGTAACCTGTTATAATGTGTAAGGGCCAACTATTTCACAATATCTTCAAAAATATGATGAAACTTGTCTAAACATTTGAGGTCACACCCTTAAAAATAAAGATGACACAAAAGGTTCTTCATGTCATAGAATACTCATTTTTGGTTCTTCAAAATTTCTGTCTTACTTTTTATAGTGTAAATAACCTTTTTATGCAACAAAGAATGTTTTGTGAGACAGGAAGATTCTTCAGATGTTAGCCAAAAAGGTTCTTCTACAGCATCGTGAAGGATATAATATTTTGCTTTAAATCTAATCATGTCTACAAGTTTGTGTGAGGGTTATGTAGATGTAGTAGTGTAAATACCTTTCAGTATGTTAACTATTGAGTTTTTCAGAGGTATGTGTGTGTGTTCCCTGTCCTTCCTTTTAGATGTCCTCTCTGTCTCTAGTTTTTCTGTCCTCAGCCTCAGCTTACAGGACTCTTTATGTCTAACAGGACATGACAGTCCAAGTTCAGTGACTCTGCTGGATGATGCATGCTAGTCCCATGTTGTATTCTGCAACATCTTTATCCAGCAGACCCAGGGATAAAGAGTTGACTTATATTTTGTCACGTCATGTCAGCCAAAATACACCAGCTGGCTGAAAAATACACCACATATATTGAAAAAAGTGGTCAAAATCAACATGGAAAAAAAACATGAAAAGTCTAAAATAACGAGGGCATGGTTTTAAAGTGCGATAACCTTTGGACACGCTGACTGCTCTTTTTGGGTACACTGCACTTGAAATCTTTGAGCTTGTTAAGTGTTGAGACAAATGCTGAGGTTTCTCCATAGAGAATATTACTGCAGAGACGCAATGTCCTGCCAAACATAATGTCACTAGTAGAGTACAGCACATAACAGGTCTCCAGAGATTCGGACTGCAATCATGTGCTCTGTGTGGTGGTCTGGTTGGCAATTAATGTGGCTCTAGTCCTGTTTATTGTCCTGTCCTTTCTATCTAAATTGATTTTTTTACATGTCGCAGCATAAAACTACTTTGAAATAAAGTATACTTAATCATTTCTTATGTAAGTTTGTACAGAAACAATACACCAATATCTTATATTAATTATATTAATAAATTATAATATGTTCTCCTAAATTCTAACTATAGTTTTATAACTATAAGAAATTTTGTGATGATCCTAATAACTTTTTATGTCTTTAAGCACTAGACTGGCTTTTTGTAAAATACTACGTTGTTGCTAGGTCAAAATTAATTTACCATGTCGTTCGAAACTTGAGAGATTGAGATTGTGAGAAATGTAATACAATGGAAGTCAATGGTTACCAGCTTTCTACAAAATATCTTCTTTTGTGTTCTGCAAAAGAAAGAAAGGTTTAAAATGACATGAGGGTGAATAAATGATGAAAGAATTTGTATTTTTGGGTGAACTATGCCTTTAATTTCCAAGACCAATGTACTAAAAAATGAGCCCATCATTACACATCCAGAAGGTCCAGAAGACATCCAGAAGTTTTACAATTCTTGCTAAACTCCCTCACTCTTAAAATCTTTCTCTATTCTTGTTTTTTCTAAACTCTCAGTGCTAAACGAACTCAAGTGAGCAAATTTGCTCAGAATCCCTGTATTTCCAAAGCCCTTTATGTGAGATTATACTACAGCCTAGACAAGTATGTACACTAACACTCCAAAGATGAAGATGTATCAAACAAGTGGGCTTCTTTCCCATTTTATTGCATGCCAGTGTGATATCCAGACCTCTTTACAAATCCTTGTAATCTTATTGATTTAAAGCACTGTTACTTCATTTCTCCTGAAGGTGGTTAACAAAAAATTCAAGAACCCCCCGACGTTCCATGGATATTAGTTTTTCCGTGAGGCCAAGGCATTGTGGAGGGCTTCATATTGGATTCGTCATACCCCTGCTGTCTCCATAAAAGTGACTTGTGTCCAGCAAAGGATTTTGCACCTAAAGCTTGTTCCAATGCTCATGGGGAACTGCCTGCTGCTGTTCTTCTGGTGCCTCTTAGAGAAAAGCTTTGTGTCTCCCCTGCACTCCTCAACCCAGAGCAGGATGGGGAAGGAGCACCACAGGAACCTCATGGCACATAGGAAACATGGTATGATGGGAGCTCACAGAGTCAAGAGAGGATGGGTGTGGAACCAGTTCTTTGTCCTGGAAGAATATATGGGATCTGATCCACAGTATGTTGGCAAGGTAAAACTCTATTGATTCTCAGAGCCGATGCTTTAAATCAAAGGTATTGATATTTTGAGATTGGGGTTTGTGAATGCTATTGTGGAGGAGTTCAAAGGCTTTTGCATGCTCTTTGTAACGAAATCCTTTCCTGCCGCTTCTGCTTTTTCCGTTTTATCCTTTATACTCTCGTCTTTGTTCATGCTTAAAACTATATATTTTGTATGCTGTGTTATATAAGATATTTTAAACAACCAGATGAGAAATAGTTAGATATGTTGATGTAAGACCTTATATGTGTCATACAATGCAAGATTTCATTATAGATTGACCAAAGCAATATCAACAAAACTCCAAAGAATTTATTGACAAAACTAAAAGGGCAAATGTTAATTTGTTTATCCCATGAAATGTGAACATTTAACTCAACATATGAACATTTAAAGGTTGGGTTTGTCCTTTTTTGACCCAACCAAGGATTAAAATAACCCAGCATTTTTAAAGTGTTCTTCTGTTTTCCTTTCAAATCAAACAAAAATCGAACACTGACATCAAACATAAATGTGCCTGCTATAATCTGAAACCACTCTTTCAAAACTTTTTATTAGTATTTAAAGGGATAAGTCTATAAGCACACCATGTGTCGCTGACTAAAAATCCAGTATAGGTCCTCTACAAAGAAAGTTGAAATTGAGCTCCCGCAGCTTTAATGGGATCAGAGATAAATTGAATAGTCTGCAGTCAATGCCCGTGCAATCAGTGTGGCCTAACTGAGTGCTGTCTGGCCGGATGTAAACTGGGAGACAGGGGCTTGTCTCAGCTATGTTCTCAACCACCTGTCACCTCTACTTCTGTGGAACCGCTGCATTATAAAACAACTCAGTCTCCTTCGCTAAAGATAAGGCAAGATGACATGATGGAGCCTTGCCTGTTACATCTGATTTATCTAACAGCAGCAGCAGGAGAGAATGAAGCTTTAATTGCAAACAAGCGCATAAGCCTGTCGCTATAAATAGAGTTTGTTGGGTTTAGGCTTTTTTTACTTGGGTCACTGAAAGAATATGGCTTACAGGCTAGTTATGAGTTATATGGGTGATGCTGTGGGTGGGCAGGCTGCTATTACAAGAGTCATTGTTAACTATTGTTAACATCTTAGTTATTTTCTTAACGATTACTAAAAATAAAGTTGGGATGACGTAGCATGCAACTTTATGAACGTGATGTGTAAGATGGGAATCTGGTTTGAAACCATAGTAGTTACATTTACATTTATTCATTTAGCAGATGCTTTTATCCAAAGCGACTTACAAGTTACCAGTGGCACACTTGGAGCAATTGGGGTAAGGTGTCTTGCTCAAGGTGAAAAAGTAAAATACTGTAACAGATTTAACAAAATATTACATTTAATTATACTGTAAAATAATGTAAAATTTACAAATAGTGAAAATCTGGAAATTATTCAACCAGATTATACTTGCACTTTTACAGTAAAATAATGTTAAAATTATGTTTTTGTAAGTTAAAAATACAAGTTACACTAAAATTTACAGTGAAACTGTTAAAGGACATTCCCCTAATTCCCTGCGTGACTCTTTACATTTGTTGATTTTCCTTTCAAAAAGTAATGTTTCTTTTTGTATTTTTATTTTTAAGTATTTAATTATATAACCGTATCATAAAAAGATGACAATCAGGACAAAATCATTTTCCTGAACAATTTTTTTTACATGTTCAGTAAATGTTTCAGACTTCCCAAAGCTGCATACTGTATGAGAAGGATGTTTAAGTAGAGCACATTTAATTGTTGCCTCAGCTTGATTGGCTGTTAAGCTGCGTGTGCAATACAATGTGCAATACGCATTTCGTCACACCAGATTGCTGTTTATTGAGAAAGGGAACTAGTTGGAAACGGTTAGTTAGTTACTTCCAAACACTTATACAGTATGTAAAACCAGTCAGATACTGTGACACATTGTGTGTGTTTTAGTGTAGTAGATCAGTACACTTTACACGTGTGGTACTGTATGTATTTATTGATTAGTTGGGGAGACTGTGATCAAAGGCAGCGCCGTGGGAAATTAAAATGCATTCCATCATTTTCTGTTTGAGCGGCCACCAGTTAATGTGTCCTCTTACGTGAAATATTACTGTACCTCAAAGGTTTGCAAGATAAGAAAATTTTCATGCAAGTAAAACATAGGAAAAAGCAATATTTTTTAGTGTCTACTTTGTGTCTTTTAGTTGCAACAATATTTGAAGGTTGAGACTACTGGATTTTGAGTTAAACAATCTGAAACAATAGCTTGGTGTGCGAACTCTACTGTATTAGTTTGATTGGTCTCTCCGCTGGCTGTGGTTAGATTTAGGATGTTTCTGAGGTTGTTACAAAGCATTTAATTGGATTCTAATTGGAATGTTTTGCAGAGATATTACAATTATTTTGATAATAAATTACAATTGTTATTGCTGATTATGCCGAAATTGGACACGAGTTGAATAAAAATCACAGTGTAAAATGCAAACTGAAACTGTGATCTCACAGCTAACAATTTTAACAGTCAGAAAATTTAACACTAGCAAATTGACCAATTTACTTTATCAAATTTTTTCCACAAGTTTTCTTTTGTACTTATTTTTCCTGTGAGGCATACTCCTTGTTTGACCTTTGCAGTGAGGATATATTACCCCACTGTCACATTTTCTTTCCATAGATGACCTTTTCAGTAGAAAATAACTCTTCTTGAAACCACTGCCTTTTTTCTTGGTATTGTACTGTCAACACTCGGTATCTTTACCTCTGAACTTATTGTGGGTTACAGTTGTGAGGCCAAGCACTATATGGACTTTAAAATTGGTAGTTTTCTGGAAAGGTCTTTTTTTAGTTTATTAGCCTCATTGACATTTATGTCAGATTAGTGGTATAAAAGCTGGACATTGATTCTCTTTTTTACAGCAGCTCATGGATTATCTGCTATCTTTAAGTCTACCCCTGTGGATCATAAAGTCAAACAGTCTTTGATTTGATGGCCTGTTGTACCCAACTAATGTAATTTTTTATTAGCTCCTCCTGATCTTGGCAGGATTTAGCAGTACAGTTTTGCCTCTTTGTTTTGATTATTGCACATCCTTTTACATTACACCAGTGAGGTTCTTTTTATTGCAGAGTATTAATTCCAGAACTTTTAACTTAATCTTTTATTCCCAGAAAGTAGATCAAAGTCAATGTCACGCCATCTCAGAAATAGTTTAGTCTTCCATCCGTCAACTCCATTCAGATGGAAGATCGTGGTTTTAAAAATATTAGGCTTAGTGAAATGTTTTTTAATGTTTCAGAGCCTGTGTGTTTTTTATTTTTATCTTTATGGAACAGAGTTTTATATTTTCTCCAGTAAAAAATCTATTATATTTTAGCTGTTGAACGCCCATGCTGTACATAAATCAGTTATGCTGTCAAGCCTACAAACCGAAAATAAATAACCACATCAATCCTTTTTGGACATCCCCAAACTGTATTGGTAATGATATACCAACCGCACCGCATGTGGTTACATGGTCTGATGCTGAAATGGGATTGGTTAGAAAAGGGTAAAAAAAAAAAGTATAGTTCATAGTGAATTAATTTGAATTAATTCAAAGTATATTTGAAATTGATTAAAATAAATGGTCATAGTTCCATTGGATATGCTAGATTTGTGTTTTGTAAACAATTTCTTTTTGCAACACAAAACTCCCTGATTTCATATTTGCATAATTTTGCAATTGAATTAAAGCAATGAGTAATTTAACCGAGTAAAATAACTTATTTACTGTGCAGAAAAAAACCTCTCATCGCTGCTATTCATGTTGTCGTGTTTTAGCTTCACTCTGACCTGGATAAGGGAGATAATATGGTGAAGTACACGCTCTCGGGTGAAGGAGTTGGCTCTATATTTACTGTTGAGCCAAGCACCGGAGACATTCACGCCTTAAGGAGCCTGGACAGAGAGGAGAAGCCTTATTACACGCTAAGAGCACAGGCTGTGGACGTGCAAACCGGCAGACCCTTAGAACCCGAGTCTGAGTTTATTATCAAAGTTCAGGACATCAACGACAATGAGCCGAAGTTCCTGGAGGGCCCATACACAGCCAGCGTTTCAGAGATGTCACCTGTAGGTGAGTTCAATTCTCATTATGTCCCAGATGGCAGAGCGTTTGAGTGAATACGGACCTCACAGCTTGTTTTTAAAAGTAGCGTGAACGTTTTGGAGGCACTGTGAACTATTATGGTGTATGACCTCTTCTATATTCTTTGATGAGTAGCTTTTAGATCAGCAAATTCACATCAGGTATTAGTCTTTTCCTTATAGTCATTACAGCAGATATGTCATTTTTAATACTCAAATAGGTTCTCACATCCAAACCTAATGTACATTGATGATTCTAAAGCTCTTTTTAAACATTGCTCTGTATGCTTTATTATGATATCAACAAGCCTGGTACAAAAACGTAAGCTGTATGTCTATAATATGACTGGATGTACAATATCTATACCACAACTTACACTTGATGCATAAAAGGTGATTAAAAGACACACAATTAGGATTGCCCAGTTACACATTTGCAAAGCTACAAGATCAGAATTGTAAAATCATATAAAAAATTAAACACTAAACATCCCTCAATCACATGGTTGAAATCCACTGCATTCTGTATACTGTTATCTCAAGTTGCTTTAACAGAATGACCTGATAACTAATCCCAAAAGCTTAATCTTACACCAAAGCCAACAGCCAAGTTCAACAGCATCTCAACCCAATCTGTTATTCCAATAATGTCCCCTTGGGAAAGCTGTCTCATTTTTTTCTCTTTCCATTAGCACGTCTTTTCAAACCATGTCTTGAATTGATTGATTTCCAATTCTATTTATAGTGTGTCACACTGGTGAACTATTTCAAAGTCGTTCAGCATGTACAGTTGTTCTGTTTGTTTGTTTTGAGGCAACAGACAAAAATGCACAGTACACGCAGGCTACTCGCATAGTGTGCACACATTTACAAGAAACACACAAAATATTTAGCTCAGTAATGAGGTTAATGACGAAACGCAATGAGCAGTATATAATGAAAGCAGTGCTAAGTAAATTTATGCAAAGATATTTTTATGTCTTTCTATATTTATATGAGGCGGTAATGGTATGTAAAGTGGAGATCTGCCCATCTTTCCTCTGCCTGGTACATTTACATTGATACATTTAGTAGATGCTTTCATCTAAAGCAATTTATAGTGCATTAAAGGTACATTTATTTATTTTGCATCAGTATGTGGGTTTCCTCGTGACCTTTGCATCGCTAACACAATGCTCTACCAGTTGAAATGCAGGAAGGTACCAATGCTCGGCCAGCTGGCACATGTTCAGACACACTGAGACAAACAAACATTAAATTTGTTCTATATGGCTGTAGATTTACAAATTTGTGCCTAACATTTACATACTCTTAAAAGTCTAGATGCACTATATATTCATCTGTATTTGTCACACGTGTCATCATGTGTTTGTGAGCAGGCACATATGTGACGCAGATAACCGCCTCTGACGCCGATGACCCCACTTATGGAAACAGTGCACGGATTGTGTATAGCATCCTTCATGGACAGCCCTACTTCTCAGTTGACCCCAAGACTGGTGAGGCAGCACGGTCCATACTGAAATTTAACAATTGATAATGATGTTTATTTGTGCCGTTTGCATTGATTCTCTACATATATTATATGAAGGTGCAAACTTTTCCATCAAATTTGTGCTTATAAAGTTAATATACAGTTCTGTATATTGCAGATTGACTGGATGTGCTTGGCTGTGAGAAATGTAGCAGGTTACTGCATTCTGGAATATTTTACAGGGACACTTATCAATCTACAACTATAATTTGGGAATCACAACGTTTCCTCAAAGTGCTTTTAGCTATTTCATCTGTATAAGATGCTCTTTCTCATCATTTCATCATCATTGGATTACAGTGTATATACTTCTGCCATGACATTTACATTTAGGCATTTAGCTGACGCTTTTATCCAAAGCGACTTACAAGTGTTAGGAGACATGATTGCGAGAATATACACAAATATCTCTAAAAATCTGTAAAGAGCACAAGTTTTGTGACTAACTGTAATGCTTTTGTTAAATGACTATTGTATATAATAATGAGCCTAACTGGAATAGAAAGGACATATGTTTCTATTAAAAGTGGTGACAGTAAAGTACTTAAGACTTTAAATGAACTATTCCAGTTCATTTAGCACCTGTTTAAACTGGATTGTTTAGTTAATTCATCTCACTCTTCACCATCACTCTTGATCTTTTGCATTCTGCAAAGTTCAGCATGGCTTTCTGAGCAAAGCATATTCGTTTAGCATTCCACTCACCTTAAGCCATTCTGTCATCTCCTGATCAAAAAGTGGCTCCTCTGAGAGGAAAACTATTAGGATTGATTAGTCTTTAGAAGGCTGTCAAAGGTTGGGCTTTTTTGAAGCAGATATTAGATGTTTTGCAACACAGAACAATGAAGGCCTGTTAAATTCTTTATCTAGCTGTAGGTCCTTCACATCCATCAAACGATCTAAACCACATTATTTTTTTATTTCTATATCAATTTGTGCAAAGAAGGTGAAAAGTGGTGTTAAAAATAAAAATTCATTTAATTTCATTATTTATTCAACCTTCTTTCTTTTTCAAAACACAAAAGAAGATATTTTGAAAAATGTTGGTAACCAAACAACATCAACCTCCATTGACTTCCATTGTATGAAAACAAAACCACATTTCTTAAAATATCTTCTTTTGTGTTCCACAAATAAATGAGTCATATACAGGTTTTGAATGTCTTGAGGGTGAAAAAATGATGACAGAATTTTTATTTTTGGGTGAACTATCCCTTTAAAGATCTAACTCTCAAAAATGACTTTGAATGATGTATATAATATAATTTTATTTACATGTTACTGTACCTAACAAAACCTACACATTTGTAGGTTACCTGACAAAACATTTTAGGTAGTGTTACTATACATGTTTTGCTGTCTCTCTCTCTTTTTGTATTAGGGGTCATAAGAGTTGCTTTACCCAATATGGACAGAGAGGTTAAAGAAATGTACCTGGTGGTCATACAGGCTAAAGACATGGGCGGTCAGCTTGGGGGTTTAGCTGGAACCACCACCGTCAACGTCACTCTCCGTGATGTCAACGACAACCCACCTCGATTTTCCAAAAGTGAGTCCATAAACAGATGTTTTCAGAAGTCATGAAATCGTTATCGGGTGCACCGAGGCTTACGTAGTCAACATTTCTATATCAGTCGGCGGTTATCCCCGGGGTTTACCTTAATGTGAATTTAATCTGGTTTCATATTTGCTGTGCTCTGCGGAAACCTTAAACGTGAAGCCATTATTTGGATTGTTTAATTCAGTTAATGGCAAGCACTGATAGCAAAGAAGAGCTTTGTTCAAAACAGGGACTAAACATTATCCACGACCCAGAATGGCAAAGTATCTCAGATTTACAATTGGCCACGATCGAGATCTCCAGGGCTCCTGCTGAGCACAAACAACTAAATAATGTTGGGTTTCCAGATGTGATTAGCATATCTGGACTTTCTTCTCAGAGCTGCTGAAGCGATTAGTGGAAGATTGTTGTTAACTGCCTCTCATACTGATAACTAAATGTAGGATCTTCAAAGTTATGGTGCATCAGCAGCATTTGTGGCAAAATGTTCATTATGACTAAAATTAATTTGGGTTTTGAATGATCCAAAAAATGTTATTACAGTACAATATTTATAATGAAAGTATTCGTGGCAGCATCCCAGAGGGCTTAAAAGTTTGGACTTAAGCACTTAAACACCACTTAGTATTATAGTCTCATGCCAACGATGCATAATGTTTAGGTCTTGTGGCTGTACTTTAAAAACAGTTTGCATTTTAATGTTTAATGTTAAGCTTGCTTGAGCCCATTACATGTTTTTTTATTCTTTCTTGTGGTCATTTTTCATTTAAGTCTATTTTTGTCTCAATAATGACTAATAAAGACGTTTCTAAATCTTCACAGGTATCTTTCACCTGCGGGTTCCTGAGTCGTCACCAGTGGGCTCATCAGTGGGGCGGGTCAGAGCTCATGATCTGGACTCTGGGAATAATGCTGATGTGGAGTACAGCATTTTTCCTGCTGATGGAGGATCCATGTTTGATATTTACAGCAATAAACACACTCAGGAGGGAACAGTAATACTGAAAAAGGTAGGGTCAGGGTTCCTGTAGTCATTTTCATTCTCTGGATGAGAACAGATTTTCTGTGTGACTGTATTTATATTTACTATCAGGATTCATTCATTATTCATGCAGTAGCACTGGCTGTTGGTCCTGTTTTATATTGAAGGGATAGGTTGCACACAGATTAAACGTTTTACATCATTTACTTTACTCGTGTGTCATTGCTGACATGTGTGAATGTAAATTAAAAGAATTTTAAACACAGTCCATATGACCGTGGCTCTCCAGTTTATTCACATTTGGCTTGTTGTGATTGTGGTTACAACACAGATAAGATCCAATGTTTAGCATCATTGATGTTAAACTTGATGCACACACATAAATGGGATTTGAGATCTACGAGGAAGATTTTCTGTGAATAATAACTTGATTTTAATCTGATAACAAATCATATTGGATAGGCTGCCTTTATGCTGTGTCTACAGTTGTGTTTCTTGTATCATCAATCACTTTTGTTGTTTTCGCTGCACTTTTCAATACACGTTTGATAAACATCTGTGTAGTGCAGAAAATCATAGGATTGCAGTGACATGAGGGTGAACAAATGATAGAATTATCATTCTGTTAGAGATGTTCTTTCCATTGATATATGCATTAAACATAATGTGGGTGGCATTATTGCCTCACAGCAGGAAGATTTCTGGTTCAAATCTTTCTATGTGCAGATTGCATGTTCTCCCTGTGTCAACATGGGTTTCCCTGGTGTAATCTGGTTTCCTCCACTGTCCAAAGACATGCTGAATAGATTGATTGAAGATCCTACTGGTGTGTCGAATAACTGGTTCTCACCACGAATGTAGCGTGACATTAAACAAGAAAGAAGAAATATTGATTAGAGCAGTAGTTCAATGAAAAATGAAATTTCTGTCATAATTTACTCACCCTCATGCCACTCCAGCTGTGTCAGACTTCCTTTCTTCAGTTGAACACAAACAGGTGATTTTATATTAAAATACCATCATGCTATACTCTCATACAGGTTTTAAAGCACATGCATTCAGTCAAGTCACAAGATATGCAAAAGCAAAAGACAGTTATCAACATGCCACCATATTTGAATTTTACATACTCATTAGTTGATTCCATGGGTATTCAACATGTGTCATAAACATATCATTTAGCTTCAGAAGACATTTATTAACACAATGGAGTTACTTTATTAATGGATGTATTTGTTTTTTGAAGCTTCAACATATTGGATTTCATGTGACAAGATAGTATTATGACATTTTATTATGAAATGATTTGTTTGTGTTCAACTAAAGAAAGGAAGTAACCTGGGATTGCATGAGGGTGAGTAAATCATGAGATGACCACACTTTAATGTAATGAGAACTTTAATATTGGGGTGAAATTTTCATTTGGTAGAAGGTGAAAGTAAAAGGATAAGATCATGAAAAGATCATAAAATAATTAAATGTAAAAAAATATATTTCTGAACAGAAGTAAGATATGCACGTATTCTTGTTTGTAACAGGTTGTGCACAAACATAATAAATAATAAATAAACTACAGTTGGGCAATTCGATGCAAATCTCAAACTTACCATGTTTTTACCATACGGTTGGTAATATTTGGGAGTTTTCATACCCATGTGAGACTTCTCTAAAGGTTTTTAAAGCATATTTTTTCATATTCAGGTAAAGTGCTGTTTTCAGAATTGTCATAACAGTCCGTATTCCGTATAAATGCGCAAAAAACTATCTAATGTTCTTTGAAAAACCATTTCTTATCTATTGTTGGGCATTATTGCTTCTGTTTGGTGCATTTTAATTTACAGAAATCCAAGTATGTTGCCTCTCAAGAATATGCACTCTTTTTTGTCTCTGGATTTGCCCATTTGCAGGTGTAGCTGCATCGTACCTTATGGAGCGAGACTGTTGTCGCTGCAAAATAAGTAATTTTTCCGACAGCATTTGGATGCCAGACACTATTTAAATATTTAGCCGCCCTATCTAAGGCTGGATGACACGGCAGATGCAAATCAGAATGTTATTTGCGAGGCTTTCTCACACAGCTGTGAATCCACAGATGATAGCAATAACCCACAGTCCTTCATTCAGCAGCTTGTGTGTATTTACCCTTAGGTGACTCATATCTTATTATTGGATGACCATCCATACCGTTGTGAATGAATAATGTATTAAGCCGTGAAAGCGCAAACGCTTAACTCACACTACGCTAGACCTGCTTTTGGTCTTCATCAATTCATTATGTGGGTTGTGGTAGTCCGTAAAACATTGCTATCCCATTCCTGTTTTGCCAACATTGTGGGGATGAAAAAAACCTATGGGAAATGCTAACATCTCAAAAGGGAAATTATTAATATATTATATGAGTTTCTTCAAGAAAGAACCTAATATTTTTGGATTTAACAGACATGAATGGTCATTATAATGTCTTCCCTCAGACACCCAGGAAAAGGGCCAATCACAGATGTGCTGGTCATGGTATAAGCGCTAAACAAACACATTGAGACTATAGTGCTCTTATCCTCTGCACGGTTGGAGAGGTTACTCCTTCATTTCTCAAAGCTGGTGTGGTCTGTAGAAACATAATGACAGCCGGCCGCTGTACGATCCTGCTGTAGTTTGTTTCTGCTGCAGATGGAGGAGACAAACGCTGAATGTCAACGGTTTTTAGGGGGTTGTGCCTTGTTTCATAATGTAACGGTTCATCTGCAGTAGGTGATCATTTTTTCCCCGTCCTTCACTTCCTCTTTTATTCCCCGCCTTTTTTATTCCCCGAGCAGAGTCTGTGCGGGACAATGTGACATAGTCCTTACATTGCAAAATGGGTGTGCCATATCTGGTGACCCAAAAACATGTCTGTAAATGGATATGTGGGATCCTCACCGTGGGGCACAGAAGAGGGTCAATGACAATGGCCCTTCTTTCCTCTGTCCTCAATAACAGAATTCCCACTGCTTTGACTTTTCTTTGTCAAATCGCTCCATCACTTCCTGCTGTGTTATGTTGGGACTTTTCTGAAACGCTGAGACTGAACATTTGGGGTCTCGTGACTTTATGGGCTCAGCCCTGGTTTGACAAGTAAGAGGATCAGCTCAGTTAATTGGTTTAAAAGATAATTGTCTCTATATCAACTACAGGACCTAAGGTGGATTTTACTCTTGCAACTTATAGGATTATCCTAAGTAATAGACAGAGTCACCCAGGAAAGCTGTGGTAATTTCATTTACTGTTTAAATTTCATTTAGTTACTGTTTTTGCCTTAAAATATTTGGCTCAGAGAATGAATGTTTATCAGCGTAGGAAGTTGAAAACATTATTTTTATGGATGTAAAGTAGGCAAATATTTAAAGTTTTAAGCCCAGAATGGATTCTGAATACTTCTAAACTTGCAGTGTAACAGTGCAGTTAAGAATGCATGAATAAATGACAATTAGTTAGGGAATTAATTAAAGTTTGGGTATTTGGAGTGTATTGAATAACAAAACAACGACGGGTTTGCATCTGATTAACATTCTCTTTTTGAGTGGAGACGATCCAAAACTGAGAACTGAGGCTTTGTGTTAATTCTCAATGGAACACTCTCTGAAGACTCTGGGACGACTAGATAAACACTGCCATCTAAAGGTTTCCAATGTGACTTTGTTGCAGAAGTAGACACAAAGGACACGGAGTAGCACAACAGAACAGGTTTAGAGTAAATGTTGTAACACACATTCACACTATTAAACTAACACTGTTTCAAGCCGCAATATTTAAACTAAACATTGAAAAAATTATTTCATAATTTATTCATTCTCATGTCGTTTAAAATCTGTATATGACTCTTGAAAGAAGATATTTTGAGAAATGTCTACAATGTGGTTTCAATGGAGGCCCCTGTTGTTTGATCATCAACCTTCTTCAAAATATCTTCTTTTAATAAAAATTTGTCATTTGTAAACTTAGTAAAGCACTTCTTAGTACTATTGTTGCCGCTTTTGATGTATCGCTTCATTGTGTCCTAATATTTGTAAGTTGCTTTGGATAAAAGCGTCAGCTAAATGCCTAAATGTAATAATTGTATTTCAATAATTGAAATGTCATTGCTAGATACCAAAAACTGTAACCAGATAGAAATGACAAACTCTATAGATGACATTCATTTTCAGGTCAGAATTTAAGTTAAGTTTTTAAAGCCACATCAAGGTTAACGATGGCCAAAGGTTGCCACAGGGCGCACTGTGTGGATCTGATGGTCCAGCTGGATCTGTGTTCTGTCATGCCTGAGGTTGTTATTGTTGTTTCAGCATGGTCAGCACAATAATGAGCTCAGCCTGCAGAAAACAACGCACATGCATATCTAAACATGACCCTGCGTAACTATAGCAGACACGACTGTTGACTGATGATGAGTCCTCCTGCATAAGCATTATAAAAAAGCAGTAGATCTATGGTTTAGACATAATACACTTGCTGAAAAGGAGAACAGTAAGTTGTGATTCAGCCTGTCGTGTACTTTCACGATGAGGAAAGTGTCTGTTTTAATATTGTGAGCTGTTCTGAGCTCACCAGATTACATGCCTCTTATTTGTGACTCACAACAAACTGATAGAAATTGTTCTTTTACACTCAGTTAAACTCATGAACCAACCCGAGTGCAGCAAAACATTTTACTTCAATGTTGAAACGCACCATAACAATGTTTTCTTGTTTATGTGCGGAGGCATGTATTTACTCATTTCGTGGTGTCAAACAAGAATGTTTGCAAAAGGATGTTTGCGGCACACTTTAAGGAGCTAACTGAGAAGTCCTCAAGTGTTTTTAGGATAAACATAATAAGCGTAGCCTCGCTTGAATCAACATTTTTACAAGCCATTTAGTGACGCCACAGTCCCACAAACACAATCAGACAAATATTAGTGAATAAACAAGACATGATTTATCATAAGCATTTGTGTGTGTTCTGCATTTGCGCTTATCGTTTGAGTAATCGAGGTCATTTGAGGTCATTTGCTTACTATGTTGTGTGAGGCATTTACTTTATTTGTCATTGAATTTATAAGACACTAATGTCATATCAGATTTGTTCTACAGCCATTTTTTAATTGAAAGTGGATTAAGCAGTTTTTGGACCCTTTTAAGTCATTTGTGAAGTTGTGGTCTTGTGCGTCCCAGTGTCTCAGGTGTGATAAAATGAGTGTAAAAGTCTGTCTTTTACACGGCTGAATGAGCGTGATGCAAGAGCTACCGGCCAAAGACTTTTCCCACTTGCTTTCTTTTCTTCTGCCGTATGATTCCAGGGTGAAGTCAGTTTCCTGTTTTTCTCACGTCTGATCTCGGCATGAGCCCTCTGTTGCCTTTCGTGAGGTTTACTCGCTGAATAAAATTGACAGTGTTTTCATATTCTGTAACTGTATACAGCCACACGGCACAGCATTACCTCCTCTTTGTTATCAGTAGACTCAAATAACAATAAAGAAATAAAGAGATGAATGAATTGCATTGATCTTACCTTTGGGATTGATTGATGTACAAACTCATAAAAACTCATTATTCGTTTTACAGCGTCTAGATTATGAGACCAGGAAGGCCTACACCTTTAAAGTTGAGGCTTCAAATGCAGTTCTTGATCATCGCTTCTTGCATTTGGGACCTTTTAAAGACACCGCCACGGTGAAAGTGAACGTTCTGGATGTGGAGGAGCCTCCTGTCTTCAGCCGTCCATCCTATAGCATGGAGATGTATGAGGACACACCGGTAGGCATTATCGTGGGAGCGGTCACAGCCGAGGACCTGGATATAAGCAACAGTCCTGTTAGGTATGCAGGAAACACCCACACACACATTTGTATTCACCTTTAAATACATGGGTATATACACAACCCCCTCTTGGGAATTCCTTTCAGAAGTATTTTATACAAATAAGCCAATAAAAACCGTGTGTTCGCATGGGTTCAGTTTCTAAAATCTCTCAGGCGACTGGGACCTGGTTTGGCCGTCTTGTTTTGCATTGCTTTGATTGAATCTACTCTGACAAACTTCTGGTGCAGTTTGCAAGTGTGGATTTTATTTTATGTGGCACGTTTGCTTTTTTGGTGTTCATTTAAGTGCCTTTGAAAGTGTAGCAATGTTGATGTTAAAAGGATGTGAAGGGATGATGGAAAACATTGCCTTCATAGAAGTAGTTATTTGATATGAATATTTAACAGAGGTGGACAAATGTGTCTTTCAGGAACACTTATGATAATGCCTCTGGTAAATAATTCACAATATTGAGTTTACCTTTTGTAACAAAAATGGGGTTAATTTAGTGCTGTGTTTATAGGTCAATGTTAAGTTATTTGGATTAAAATACTAAATGCTTGGTTACATGTATTTTTTATAAGTACTATTTTTTTTATAGTGTTCCTCCTTTAACTGAAGGTGAAGGCAGGGTGAGAGAGAATCAGATGGAGAATGCAGAGGCTAATGTCTGAAATGACTATTTCTTCCTTACTGTATATTACATAATATTCTTTAATACATATATTGTTTGCATGAAGTATAGTATAGCATAATGATGTGTAATATACACTCTTATATCACTGAAAATCTTGTGTCTCCATATTTTGTGATTTTTATTTATAATGAGTTTTTTTATCATTACTGTTGGTCACTCTTCATGTTTGTCTGTAGGCTTTGCAAATATTTAACCTATGAAAGGTATTAAAAAGAGCTTGTCATCTTTGACAACGCAAATGTTTAATTATTTAACCTGGTGACGTATTGCAGCGCCGCGTCACGTCTGGTTAGGACACGGTGTAAGTCCTTTCTATTAATACAGTATATAGTTTGTCATGATTAGATTAGAATATAAAATATTAAAGTCAATAGTGAGGATACCTGTTACATCTGTGGAACTGTGACAGTTAACAGATCAAAAACAGTGTTTTTTCAATTAAAAATAGCAGTAACAGTTACACTGTAACAGTGTCGGAGAAAACAGTTGTATTTAGGCCATCTCAGGTTGACTTGTTTTCATGTGTTTGTGTGTGTGTGTGCGTGTCCACGAGAAGCTCAGTAACACTCAGTAGAGGAATCACTTTGAGCCTTTTGCTGAGGCTTTACTTTACCAGAGTACCTCGGGCGATCGGGTGAGGATACACCCGGGACAGCAGGAGTATAACCCAGATAATGGTCTGCTGCAACTCTTCTGCTTCACTGATCCACAGGACTACTTTTACTCATAATATACCTGTGCTAAAGAGACATGAGTCTCTGCAGGTCATAGTAGTGGGCCGAAAGGTAGCAGGCATGTTAAAAGGTTATATTTCAGTAAGCAGAAATTTTCACACACTTATGTTGTTTTAACTTAATGTTCCAAAAAACACATCTCATGGAAGTAAAAGTGCAGAATCTGAAAAAAGGTCGTTATTATTATGTTTGAGAGGTACCATTTTGTTTTTAAATTCCTGGTATGACCTTTAAAGGCTTTGGAGAAGATATTGGAAATGGATTTGTTTATTTTAAGCCCTGTGGACTGGAAATGAAAACTGTTGTAAAGGAAAAAAGTACTAGCAACAAATGAGGACATGCTTTAAATTGACTCAGCATTGTGGTGGTAGTGCAATAAGAACATATAAGTAAATGCTAATGAAAAGTTTAGGTGTGGATAATTGTTCATTATTAAAAACATATATGAAAAATATGACTTATGATTAAAAAATGGTTTATCTATATCTTATGATTTAACTAACTAAACAAGATCTGGTTTGTTACCATGTTCCTGTAGTTTAGTTGGTTGAGCATTGCGTTAGAAGCAGAAAGGTCATTTAATTCCCAGAGAACACGGACACTTATAAAATGCATAGTCTAAATGCACTGGACTGTAGTTCAATTTGGGTTAAAGTGTCTGCCAATGTGCATGCTATCTCTGAAGAAAATGTTGAGACTAGAGATGGAGTTTAGTCAGACTTGACCCAAATGTCAGCAGGCTGATGATTGGATGGAATTATTGACTGAAGATTCACACTGAACCCTTTAGACTAGATTCTCAATGGCTTTATGAATATAAAAGTAACTTACGTTTCTGTCTGTTCTTCACATAAAACAATTGTATGGCTTTATAATATTATTTTATGTCTCTTTTAACATTTTTTATATATTGTAAACTTAGAACTTTAGATACATTTCTTTGATCTGTGACCAATGCTGATGGTTATTTGTTGCATAGCAACATTCTGTTTTTCTATATAGCATTTATTCTTGCATTATATATGACATTTAAATGTCAACATTTAAATTACTTACGTATAAATGATAAATGACATTATAAATGACGTATTTGACTTCACAGTATATACTGTAGTTGTGCCTAACTCTTGTACTTTACTGTGTGAAACACTGAAAGCACAGTATAGCTTTACCAAACCGCCTCTGCTGTTTTGCTGTATTGATCTGTAGGTATTCTATTGAGTGGAGAACAGACTCTGAAAACCACTTTGACATTGATCCAATCGAAGGAACTCTATCTGTTAGTGAAGCTCTGGACAGAGAGAGAAAAGCTGAACACAACGTCACTGTTATAGCAACAAAAGTTAGTAAGTATGGCGTTTTATCCACATGTATATAGTAGATTGTAATGGAAATGAACATTTTCCCAGTTGCTTTCAAACATAAGGATCACATCCCCATCTAGTGGACATTAATTGAAATACAGCAGTGCATTATAAAATCATTAGAAACGTCAACAGTAAAAGGAATAGTTTATCCCAAAATAATCATCATTATTTCATTATTTATTTACTCTCATTCCATTCAAAACATGTATATAACTCTGTATATCATTTTCTGTGGAACACAAAAGAAGATATTCTGAGAAATGTCATACAATAGAAATAAATGCTGTTTTTTACCAACATTCTTCAAAATATCCTTTTTGTTTAGAAGAAAAAAAGACACAAAAGTGATTAAATGCTGAAAGAATATAATTTTTTGGGTGCACTATTCCTTTAAAATACACAATATTGTGAAGAAATCTGAATAGTTGGAGAATAAGGATTTGATATACAGGATGAAAGCAACTTGACAATTATCAGATCATTGAATTTCTTACAGGCTGTGAGTATTAAATGCAGGATACTTCATTCGATTCTTTTCTTTCCTTTTTTCCAAGTAGGAAACTGTCTGACATTGTTTCAAATCCACTGACTGTGAATAAAGTACAATACTTTACTTTGACAATACTGTTTCATCTTTCAGAAAACCCCCTGCTGTCCAGCAAAGTTACTGTCATAACCAAGGTGCTGGATGTCAATGAGTTCCCTCCAGAACTTGCCTTTGAATACGAGACGTTTGTTTGTGAAAATGCAAAAGTAGGGCAGGTAAGAGTGTGTATGTACCTATACTTCAGCTGAAGCTTCTGGACCTGTTGTTGAAGCTAGAATAAATGAATGTAAGAAAGAACTGTACCTTGATCTTCTCCTTTGATGCTAAAAGAGTCACTCCCAGTAAAACACTGCCTGTCACACAGAAGACAAGACAAGAATTTGAGAAACCTGATCATAAACATCATTATTTTTGCTTATCTGTCGTGGCACAGAAACTATTAAATCATGTTCATTAATTTGCACAAATGAACAGTATTTAAACCGATGAATAAAACAACTGTCAGCCATTGTCTATGTGCTGCGTTTCATAATGTCATTCACTCAGCAGGCGTACTTTAGTCATCAGAGCTCTATGGAGCTGACAGCGCTCGAGTCATAAGCTACGCCCTACGTGATTAAATCATAAAGGCAAGCAAGCAAGCTCAAATGATTCCTCTGAGGCCCGACGAGTCGAGCGTGTCATCTCTGTCAGTCTTACAGTCTGTCGCTGTCTTCTGTACATTAGAAGTGCTTTAATAAAATCTCTCTTCTGTCCTGTTTGTCAGGCTGTGTATTCAGATCACTTGTCTTGTCGTTATCTTTTCTCTAGGTGATTCAGATCATCAGCGCCACTGACAAAGACGTGCCCGCTGTTGAACACAGGTTCTACTTTAAATCCCCTTCAAACATCAGAAACAGAAACTTCACGATTAGAGATTATGGAAGTAAGTTGGAAAGCTGTGCAAAAAGCATGATTCATCACTTATATTGCCACATATATTAAAGTTATCAGCTTCTGTGGAAACATGTTGTAAATATGCAGTAAATACACTTATTATGTGTCAAATGTAAAGGAAAAGTGTGTTTTTCATTGGTAAATATTTTGTTCTATTCTGGTTTAATGGACACAGGCAATCTTAAAGGGATAGTCACCCAAAAATAAAAATCTATTCACCTTCATGTGGTTTAAAACCTGTTTATGACTTTTTCTTCGGTGCAGCACAAAAGGTGATATTTTGAGAAATGTCTCGGTGGTTTTATATCCATACAATGGAAGTCGATGGGGGTCAGTGTTGTTGGTTACCAACATTCTTCAAAATACAGTATCTTTATTTGCTGAAGTAAGAAAGTCATACAGATTTCTTATTACATGAGGATAAATTGAAAGAAAGAATGAAAGAATTTTCAGTTTTGAGTGAACTATCCCTTTAAATAAGCCATTTGTAACTGACTAACTGATGTCTGTTGTAAGTATGATATGGTTGCATAAGAAAGAGAATAGACAGCGTCTTTGCTTTACTTTATTCAGATGAAGAACAAGTAGTTAAAACATTACAGTTGCTACTTTAAGGACAGACTATGTCTATAATACCTGAATTAGTGCTGTGGTGTGGATCGTGTTCCAGAGGTGCACATCTCTGCCTGATCCCTTTGTACAGACGCCTACGGGCTCTCCAGCTCAGTCCCTTGCGTTCTCAGCACATGAATATCATCAAGCGTGATTCAGAGAGACAGGGTCACTCAAGGCTGCGCAGTCATACAGGCAGAAGGTGTGCTTCAATGGCTGCTACCTTGTCAAGAGAAATCCCCCAGTTCCCCGGGCGTTACAGACCTCAGATGACGGGGTCAGCCGACCTTCCAGACGAGGACAAGCGCGTTTTGACACATCGACTCTGTTGTATGAACGCCATGCAAGGACCACATTGATAGACCACCAGGCACCTGCCCAGGCTTGATTTAAAAGCTTTTTCAATTACCTTTGGCTCAGAAGAAACACTTGGCTGGATGAGTGTTTTTATGGTGGAGGAATCAAAATGAGTGGTCCAGCTTGTCTCAGACAGTTTATATTTCAGTTTACTTCAGTTTTCAGTTTCACACACAGTTTGGATGTAGGATATGTACAGTACAACTTTCTCTTTAAGCGGTCATAACTGTGCTTTATCATGAATAAAAGACAGCTATTGACCAATCAGAATCAAGAACAGGTTTATAAACGGTTAAACATAATTCTTGTTTTAAAATTCACAAAGGTTTCGACATATTTCGAACTTTTATAGGCCACACACCACCTAACCAAATACTTTAAGCAGAATATATTAAATGCATATTTAATACTGAACATTATAGTCAATGGCAGAAATGTTTCTCTTGACATTAAATACTCTACAGTAGCTTTGTTTGGAATCCAGCTGTGCCTGAATCTCCTCTCAAGAAAGGTGTGCCATGCTTTTCCCAAGAGTAACTTGTGTAAGCGTGTTATCCCTTTATCCGAAACCACTTTTCTCTTATTTCTACTTCAAAGGGATGCATTTCTCTACCTAATGTTCTGTGTCTCATTCTGAGAGAAATGCAGGGATGCCAAGTTATGATCCCTGGCGACATCAGTGTGATTATCAATAGCATTAAATGCAATAATTAACACTCCCCACCTAAATATGTGCAAATATGACAGTTTTATGCTCTCATGGGCTTTCATTTCAGACAACACAGCTGGAGTTGTGACCAGACGAGGGGGGTTTGAGAGACTACAGCAGAACGTGTACCTGGTGCCGGTAGTGGTGGAGGACGGTGGGTACCCGATCCAAAGCAGCACGGGCACAGTACTGGTGCGGGTGTGTACCTGCGACACAGACGGCTCCATGCTTTCCTGCAGTGCGGAGGCAGTCTTCTTTCCCATGGGACTCAGTACTGGAGCTGTGATGGCCATACTGCTGTGCATTGTCATTCTGCTGGGTGAGTTAGATGCAATATGTGTCGCACATGATGTGGATTACTGTGTCTTTATAGCCAGCAAATCATATGTTTAGTGGTGTTGTACAAGATGCTAAAACAACAGAAAGGCAAAGATTGATATTTTTATGTGGTTTTTATGTTTGTTTTCTTACCCAAAAGATGTATTCGTTTTTTGGTTTATTTCTTGTAGTTGAATGTGCATTATAGACTGGTGGTGGTAGTACGGTACAAATAATACCACTGCAAGTTTCAGTACAGATGAAAATGGCACAACACAGCATGTTGTCATAGTGATATATATATATTGTATTAATATAGATATATGTGATGTACAAAAAAGAGTGTCAACGGTTGGTTGGGAATGTCAAAAACTGTCTGCCAACACTTAATAAACTGTAAAAAAATCTACACGGACAGAAAAAAAGGAGATGATTTTTACTGCAGCCACTTGGGGGAGCTGAAGCAAAAATAATGATAAGAATAAATATTTTATTTATTGTATTCCACATAATTTTCCAAAAAACTGAAAACTAAAAGCATGAGAGAAAACCTGTCCCTAATAACAGATGAAGGTTTATTCAGACACTTTTTCACTCTGCATCTTTTCAAAGCGTGATTTTTCTGGTAGCAGTGCCTGTCTCTCTCTCTCTCTCTTTGAGTGGAGTGGGGCGAGCGAGCTCCACTGCCTCTGAGGATAGAGATGAAAGCTCTGAAAAACTACCTCTCCTCGTCTCGCACAAGCGAGGCACCGAGATGGTGACAGGCAGCATGTCAGAACTGCATTACGGCTGCCCTCGGGCTGCCGTCCTCTTTAGTTCCAGTTTGAAAACGCATGTCAGGAGAAAAAAGAAAATCAGCTAATGGCTCTAAAACACACGACTGACCCTTTTAAAAAAAACCCTGTTGTTTAAGGGTCTTGTGTGTATGACATATGTCAATATGCATTATGCCAAAGTTATGTGTAAGCCACAGACTAAAAATCCTCCCTTCCGTCTGGTGTTTTGCAGTGATGGTGATGCTGTATATAGGCGTGAGAAGACACAAGAAGAAGGACACCTTGATGTCATCCAAAGAGGACGTACGGGACAACGTGATCCACTATGACGACGAGGGCGGCGGAGAAGAAGACACCCAGGCCTTCGACATCGGCACGCTGCGCAATCCCAAAGGCATCGACGAGTCTGCGCAGTTGCAAAAAACAAGATCTGATGATCAGGGTGGCCCGTCCGTGTCGACAGAGGAGGGCGAGGACATCAGAGCTTACATCCATCATTGTCTTCATGAGGACCACATCAGTAACTCTGAACCTCCTTACGACTCTCTGGTCACATATGCCTATGAGGGAGAGGGTTCGGTGGCCGAGTCTCTCAGTTCGATCGAGTCCTGGGTGCTCGATTCCAAAGAGGATTACAGAAGCTTCTACGACTGGGGTCCTCGCTTTAAAACACTGGCTGGGATATTTAAAGAGCACGAGTCTAAAGCAACAGAGAACTCCGAAACTAGACCGCACACAGAGGAGAGACTGGACTGATATGAATGCTCTGTGTTTATTTATTTCGGGCATGCCACTTAAATAGAGAAGAATTCTGTGGCTGAGGAAAGACACTGTCTGATATGGCTGGCTATGTGCCTTTCCTATACCTCATGCAGATTTTACACCTCCTGTTCTTTATTTGGAAAAAAGCAGAATGAATTTAGATTGCGTTATAAGGTCAGTTTTATAAATCTCCAAGTAAATGAACCAAAAATCCTTTTTGCAGGATTCCGAGATTCCCCTTTGATATGCAAAGTGCCTCATGAACTGCTTTTATTTTGTCTTTTAACTGGTGACACGGTTATTTGCTGGGATCTAAATGAGGTCTGTAGTCAAACCGTAAAGCGTTACTGTGTAAAGTGAACCAGGAGGAAAAATATTGGTAAACATCGGATACTAAGAAATCTTTACAAACATTTTAACCAGCATTTAGCAGAAATCTGCATCTTCACAGATGCCCAGATAGAGGACTGCTTGGATAGCCCTCAGCAAATGCACCAGACTGGTCTGCTTCCATGGTGATGGAGTCTCGTCAGCTCCAACTTTCCTGTTTTCTAGTCCTCTTACACTACGCTTGACATCTAAAGGCTCTGTGCCTCTGTTGTCTTCCTGTCTAACAGTTTGCGTAACACTCTGACATCTCATCATTCATCAGAGCATTTTTTCATTCAAGTGATTCTGTATTGGCCAGCCAATTCAGTACTATGTTGATTTTGATCCATACCTTGATAAATACAAATTGATCATATTGTATACACTTGTGTCTATAACAAACCGAGATGGAGACTTTGGACAATAAAGATATGTTTGTGATAAATGCCCTTCACTTTTTAACCTAGATTTTTCGAGCAGATTCAGATTTTTTTTACCTGTTGACTGTCACCGTTCCTCAGGAGGAACACTTATGTTATTTCACTATTCCCTTTAATATTTCATAGTTGAATTTTAATCTAATCACGAAAAACTATAAATTGATAAAAGGTATAAGACTCGAGATTAAATATTTGACACATTTTCATAACAATAAAACAAAAATTTATAAAAAATGTTAATGTTGCTGTGATTTATAAAAATACCTAAAAAAAAATCTAAAAATTGCATCAGATTGCATTTTTATGTGTATACTAAATTTCTGCAGTGACAGTTATCAGGTTAAAAACACAATTTACACCTTACATTTTAATTGTCAGGTTCAGCTGTTACATACTACATGCGTGTATAACAGAATAAGTTGCTGATTTTATTTATTTATAGCCTACGTTGAAAGAAAAACAGCAAAGGAAATGCACGCACAAATAATCAACCGGTTGATCACATAAAACCTATTTCTCATAAACACATTTACACTTTTATCACCAGACTATTTTTGTGCTCTCACAATCTAAATGGGGCATCATGTTCTATTAGTGTTGAGAATGATGACTTACCTTCAGCTTTAGAACCTTGTCATGCACTTAGAAATGTCAAGCAGGTTCTAAATGTCAAGTTCCAAGTCTTATTGTAACGAGACAGATAGGTCTGAACTTTGTATTGAATTGTGTTGGAAAAGTTATCTTAATTCAACAGGGCCATGATGACTTTAGCCTTTGACAGCTCTTGTTCTGGTGAGTAGTTTTGTTGTATCAGCATATTGTTGAATTGCTCCTCTGCTAAAGTATTGATTACTGTTTTTGATGAATGATTACTGTTTGTGGGCGGTTAATATAGTTTTCATGTACCAATTTATAAAATCAAACTCAACAGGTGTATATTTAAAAAAATATAGAAAATATTTGTTGGCTGTTCACCAAAGAATTAACATTTATCATTTCTATATATATATATATTAAAATTTCCATTCAAGCCTGTATACCTGTAAAATGGGTTGCTGCAGTATAGTCAGATTGACTGTGCAAGTCATTTTAACTTACTATTTTATATTTTGAATAGTGATGAGTTTCTTTATTTGATAAAAAATGACACTCCGCTGCCAACAAAGCAAGACCACAGTTCTATATACTTAAATGGAGAAAGACTCATATCTCTTTAATCATTGCAGGAAATCAAAATGAAATGATATATTTCCAAACAATACTTAAACCTGACATCATCTATGCCATAACTTTGATTAATCTCAAAATCTGCTAAAACATTCACTTCAGCTACGCATGCTCACAGGCTGGTCTAATAAACACCACACAGAGCTCCTTCCCCAGAGAATATGAGTCTTTATCGATTGACGATTGGTTTGTTGGATTGTGGTACTTTAGTCACTAGAGCGGCCATATTGACCATTCCATTCTCTCCTTCATAGTAATAGCACTAGTGCATCTTGTTGATATTTATTCATAAAAACATGCTGCCCTGACTTATTGATCACATCCATTTTTACAGTGTATATGGGCATGTAGAGTAACTTCTGAGCATCAGCATATAAGTCTGACAGAAGCTATACAACACTGCTGAATCTCTAAGCAGACAGTGTCCTTGCCTTGCCTGCCGAATGATTTATCCTTTATAAAGTTAATGTAGCAACCCTAACGCTCTAAAAGTTTATTGCTAGATACTAATACTACTTAAACAATTATAATTCATCTGTTAAACAGGCATTAATAACTATTTTAGTTTTAGCTTCAGTTTTGTCTTTGTGATATCAGTAGTTCATTTAGCAATCCAATCCCAAAGAAGAGGTTGGTTAAGTAATAAATAGGTCATGTTAATAAATGAGCGATGTTGTTCTTATATCACGTGGGTGTTTTTGAGGTTATATTTTCCTTTCCTCCTTCATAACAAGGCCCCCAATTCCCTTTCCCGCACTACAAATGCATTGTTTTTCTCAAGCCCTATGAATTCTAAAGAAAAGTAAAGTCTCTGCTGAATCACGCTCACATTCTTTGCTCTAAATATGTCACTAAAAAGTTTCTTCGGCAACCATCCGGAGGTAAGCCTATCTAACCCATCCCCTCCCTCTTTCTTTCTCAAAGAGAAAGTCGTTCTCAGCATTCAGACACATCGTGATGCCTGCGTGAAAACATTTTTAAATATAACAGTGTTAATAACTGGCATCTTTATTTGGTCTGACAAGAGGCTATCTGAGACAATGACAAGAATACCCCACCAGAAGTTGATTATGAGCTTTTTGACACATTTAAGGTCCCTGGTAATGTACCGACACGGTATAAGCAGAATCTGAATGAAAGCTGTAAAAAGTTTGATGCAATATAAATTATTTGAGATGACACCATCTTGTGTGTGAATGCACATAATTATAACACATCAGTGTATTTTGACAACTGTGGGCTTGGTGGAGAGGTGTTGATTGAGCACAACTCAAACCACTGTCATCTTTATCCATATAACTACAGGAGGATACCTGTGAATAACACATCAGGTATAGAATTCATTTGGAGTATTACTCCAGTATAATACATTGCTGTAATTTTTCATCAGTAAAATAAACTCAAAAGCAGCTGCTACATTAAATCAGAGTCTTTCTTAACCTCACAAAACACAAGACTACTTATTAGTTTTGAAAATCAGACGTTTATACATTTTTACTTTTATAGGTGCCTTTGTTAGAAAGTGAAAAGCTTTTCTCTCTCCTGCTGGGAAGGTGTTATTTCACCTGGTAAAAGAACCAATGAGAGAGAGCAGATAGACGGTTTATTTGAAGGCTCTGTTCTTTACTGAAATTAATATTGATTCTTGTATCATACTGCAACAGTTTCATTAAAGTGATGGAAGGGTAATACTCTATCTCCACCTTGTTGATGCCAAGCACCGTGTGATTCATACTCTCTTACCTCTAGTTAGGGTATTGACGGTAAAAAACGAATTTCACAGTAATTGGATGGGGGCGGTTTTGTCTTCGTGTGCACAGTACAGTATGATAAACACAGTGGCATCATGATATGATGCTTATTTTAGAAAGGTTTCTGCTCGCTGATATTATTGGCAAAAGCTTGTTTTAGAAAAGTGACACTGGTTAATTCTATAAATTGTATATGTATGTCACATGAGATATACGTTTAACCCGATAACTGTCACTGCACATATTGAGCATACACATGAAAATGCATAATCCAAACTATGGTTTTCGATTTTTTTAAAATCTTTTTAAAAATCTTCTAATTTGTTATGTATTTTTATAAATAATATTAAAATGAACATTTTGTTAATTATTTTTTTGTTTATGTATATTGTTATGAAAATTTGTCAAATATTTATTCTTGGGTCTTAGATAGAGGTCTGCACGGCCTTTAAACTGAAGCCGAGCCGGGCTCGGGTAGCAGACCTCTAGTCTTAGACCTTTTCATCACTATGTAGTTTGTCATGATTAGATAAAAATTCAATGAAATATTAAAGTAATTAATACTGAAATAATCAGCTAACAGGTAAAATATGTTTTAGGTTTGAAACAATGTGTTGTGCTTTCCCCCAGAGGGCATCACCACACCTGAAAAATAAAAACCATAACCATGCAGCTAAAGCAATTCACCACTGTTTCATTTCTGTGATATTGGGAGGGTGAAATGGGCCAATGGCTCACCACCATGGCAAAATTAGGTCATTTGGCTTTAACAGGGAGAATATGTTTTTGGAAACTGGTCACAGCATGAAATTATTCCACGCAATTGACTCTGCTCTTTTCATAAAGAGGCCTGCACATTTGGACGAGTGTCAGTGTTTAAACAGTATGGTTAGAAAGGAAAATGGAGGGAAAAATTGCATCCGCAAATGTGAAACGGACATTAAATTGCATATCAGTTGCATTCCAGATATCCACACTGCATGTCACATTACTGTACTGTACACACACAGTCCTGTAGTTTATTACTGACGTACAGTATGCATCACACACATGCACATTTTAAGTCATTTTTAAGTCACATTAACACATTAAACTGTTAATGCAAGAGTAATCACGAGACGCATCACGAACACAATCGAAAGACTTTTCACCATCCTGTTTTGTTTACTTTCAGAGTATGTCAGCATGTTTGCTTCACGCATGCACACGCACACAATAATGAAGGCAATATCTCAGCCCAAGAAAATACAAACTCATATATTGCGTTTGATTATGAGACGGCATTAGCATATTGAGGAAGCTAGCACATTCCTGCAAGCGCACGAGAAGACAAATATATTGCTTAATAATAGCAAAGCTCAGAGTCATCCGTCCACTTCCCCCGGGAGTCTTTTTCATTTCTCTGCAAGCTTTTTAATCACCCTTGTCCTCAAATCAAGTTCCTTTCCATCAATCTCATTGGTTCCCCTTCCTCATCTCTGCTTGAGCCCTGCGTCAAAGCGCCGCCCCCCTCGCTCCCTAGATTTATGGACCGTTCGGGACGATGCCAACTCCACAAAGCTCTGGTGGCCATGACAACAGTAACCGGAGATGATAGAGTTTTCTTTGTGGGAAAGGTTAAGGTCAACGTTCTCGTTCTGCTCCGGTGCTAGAAAAGTCAGTGATTGTCATGGTCAATAATATCTAGGTCCAGTATAAACAGATAATGGCAGTTGTAAATAGAGATGTCGCTATACATCCATCTCAGTGGCTTAACGTCTCTTGTCAATCAGCCTGTCTCGGGGATGAACTTCAGATGAGAAAAACTCATTTTTATCTGTATTTAGCTTCCTTTGTACAATCGCTATTCCCTTGATTTTTAGTTGCTGTCATAATATTCACTTGCAGACGTCAGGCTGCTCTTAAAAACATAACAAGACACTCTGTCACTGTTAAGGGTCTCATATACCGTTGAGGGAAACTTAGTTGAGTCAACAAACCAATTAAAATCCTTTTGCCATCGTAGCGTGACAGTTCTTATCTGCCACTTCACACAATAGTGTCCTTGGAATAAAATGTCTCACACCCCTGGCTTACACCAGGGCTTGCCAGTCTGTCTTGGGTTTGACGTGTGTGACTTGTAAACTGGATGTCTTATGCACTTTCCCTGCTGTGACTGAAGCCCGTTTCTTACTGTCATCATTAGTCTATTTCCTCACACAATACTGTCATTCACCTTGATCTTAACCTGTGTCCCATTCCACTTTAGACTTAGAGCCATTAGCACTGAAGAAATGCACATTCATCTTCATTTACACATCATTTAAAAGCAGACTAATCACACTACTGCGATTAGGTGTGCCCTTTACATATACTCTGCCGTTTAAATTCAGATAAAAATGAAAGTATAAATAGCTTACAATGCTCAGATCTGTTTGTCTGTCTGTCTACCTACCTACCTACCTGTCTGTCTATCTATCTAACTATCTAACTATCTTGTCTGTCTATAAATCCATCCGTCTTTCTGTCTATTGATCCTTTTATCGGTCTGTCTCTTTATCTATTCATCCATTTATCCATTCATCTGTTTATCCATCTGTTTGTCTATTGATCCTTCTATCGATCCATCTATCTGTCTATCCATCCATCTGTCCATCCATCCATTCATCCCTCCATCCATCTATCTACTGTATCTGTCTATCTGTCTGTCTGTCTGTGAGAGGAACATACTGTACAATGAATCTCTCTCTCTCTCTCTCTCTCTCTCTCTCTCTCTCTCTCTCACACACACACACACACACACACACACACACAGATATAATCCACATTCTGTGCACACAGAGGCTCAGGACTCTCTCCATGCCACTGCTCTGGAGCCTGAAATTGCTCATTCCCTGAGGCAGCCCCGGCAGACCAGCTCATGCTGACGGCTATTGAATAGTACATGCTACAGTTTTATTTACAATTTTCATGATACTGCATGACACATTAGGTTTCCACCATCAGGTGGAAAGCATAACACAAGCAGGATGATAGGATCCACCATGAGTTTGCTTTCTAATTAAAAACGATCTATTTCCCCAAAGCAGCTCTCCTCTGACCCGCTGGGTCAGTAGAGTTCAGCCTACAGTACACTGTTGTTTGACTGGCATTGTCACACATTGTTTCCAAGAAGCCTTGAGAATTGCTTGTTACCAGCCTTACACATCCAGGTTTCTGAAAAGCAGGTTGTGTTGATTCTGTCTGCACACTTACTGTTGAAAACACCATCTGGGTTACCTGACAACCTTACAATCTCAACCTTTCTGCAAAGCTCGGGAATCATTTGTTGGTGCTAATTTATTTTGACCTCAAAGCTCTTACACTAGGGTTTCATGGTACTGATTCTGAGAAACAGATGCACTGGTGATAACCACAGTGTACCACAGCAAACAATCATCTCATTTAACCTCATTACAAGTCTAGGTCACAACTTTGCTTTCACATGCTCGAATCAGGTCAAAGGTTCATGGTAAAGTAAATATAATTACAAAACCGTAGTGTTTCTCACAGAATGATGTGAATTAGGAGCTGTATAACCTATCATAGAGAAGCAGTATGGGCTATTCTGTTCCATTAGATTTTATTGCCAAGTGAAAAGAAATCATTCCCATGGCTAGTACTGATTTAAACAGTAAGGTAGATGATGAATAGAAATGGTAGGAGGTCTTTCAGAGGTCTGTGAAAGAAAACATAGAGAGAGCTATTCCTGAGCTTGGAGAAAGAAACTCACATTAGGATATTTATTTTATGTAGCATTAATGATTTATAATTTATAATCTTCCAGGGTTTAAAGGCTACATTGATTTGTGTTTTGGTAATGCTGCAGTGCAAGGCTAATGCAATGCCTGAGAGAATTCACCCATAAAATAAACAAAACTAACATGCCAATAAATAAAGAAATAAATAGGTGGAAAAATAAAGCAAAGTACCTCATGCTGAGCACATTCAGACAAATTTCTTCAATCTACTTTCAGTAAATTCTCCCCTGATTATGAGTATACACCAAGGAGCTAAACGGTCAAATAAACAGTTATTTGATATACTAATTTGGTATAATAATGGTGTTTTTATAAAAAGATTATTTTGATGGATTTAATATGAGAAATTACTTTGTAAAAGTATTTAATTTACTTTGTTTCAATATTATATACAACAGATTATTGTCAACTAATGCAAAGCTCACCTTTCGCAGTATGCTCTATGTACATTTATAAAAAATTATCATGTCTCAAATAAAGTTACTAAAAAGTACATCCTTTTGGATTCTACAACATGGATATGATTAAACACAAACCTTGCTATTGTCAGACAGTTACAGTATTTGAACTAGTCCTTTACAAAAACTCAAACTCAAATGTTTTCTAAATTCAAAAACATTTAACTACGAAAACAAGAAAAGCCAGAGAATTGTTAAAAGCACAGTAGTCTGTCTGACCCGAATCATTTCATGTGTAGAAAGAGCAGGCGCTGTGCAATTCTAACATTTGTTTATTGAATATGATAAAGCAAAAGATAAAACCATAGCAAGGTCTTTGAGATCAGTGTTATTAGCTGTGATAAATTTAGTACAGTCCCAGTGTACTCTGCTTTGAAGTTAATAAAGGACAGGCATTATGAATCAAGGTTAAATTAGTTTTTAATGAGCAGTTTGGGCTACAATGAATTTTAAATGTATAGTTCATGTTTTTCCATTTTGCCTATTTTCTTTATTCTACAGACAACAAAGCAAATACTTTAGCAGCGTAACTGCTGTGAAAGACGCTTATATTTGGCTAACAATTATGTGTTCTGAGAAATTTAGAAAAAAAGCTAAAGTTTTTCATATTCCCACAGGCCAGTCAGAGCAGAAATTGTTTTTATTTGAAACTATTTTAGATATCATTTAGTATTATTATGAACATTCCACATTATTCCTCAATATATTACTCAAACTCCTGAAGTGATATAAGCACCATAAATGTAGAATAACAAGACCCACTTTCATTGTCTGAAACAGCAGTTTGTTTATCAAAAGCTAGAAAATGATAGAGGTTTATGAAAGAATTTAAATTTGGGGGTGAAATATCCCTTTAAGAGAGAAAATAGTATGCAAATGTATTACATTAAAATTGAACTGTCGTTTTATAGAGTTAGACTAATGTCTAAATACTAAATAGAGCTGCACACACATATAGAAAGTGTGTGTGCGTGCGTGTGTCGTGTGTGTGTGTGTGTGTGTGCGTGTGTGAGAGAGAGAGAGAGAGAGAGAGAGAGATAAAGTCATAACACTGAATGGATCATACCACTAAAGAGGAAGTAGAGCATGGTAGAGTGCAGAAGGCTGTGCTCCCTTTCTGGCACTTTATTCTTTATCAGTCTGCTCATCATTTTCTGCCACGGGTGCACACAGTTCTCCAGTGAGCTGTGAGCTTGATATACACAAGTGAGGGCACAACCTTCCATTGGCAGTACAACAGCAGACAGAAAATTCCCTCAGCATCTGGATGCCTGGACCTACACCCCCCTTGTTCCTGTTATCTCCTCCTCACAGCCAGGGGCACTATGCTCAACATGAGCTGGTACTGTAGGACATTTTAGGCTTTTGTAGGCTTTTGGGACTTCTGACTGAGAACAACATTGAAAATGATACAGCTAATATTTATCTTTTTGAAGACAGAGCTTGAAAACGGCACACATATCTGGTGGACCTAGTGTCATTTCACCATTTTGCTATGTAACCAGGGATGTACCATATAATTTTTGTCTAGGGACAGTAGGGGTGGAGTTGTGTAATCACAGCAGAGATATTTAACTACTTCCCTGTCATATCCATTCGGGATTTTCCTGATGCTTTAAGCCAGGGGGATTGCAGTAAAGATTGGAGCTCTGCGGCTGACAGGCCACTAACAGCAGGTGATTAAGTTGCTCTACTCGATCCATATCACTGGTAAATATGAGTCATAGGTTTGGGCTGGGCTCTCAAGGCAATGCCGTCACACAGATATTTATATAATTGCTGTACAAGATCCTTTGAAGAGTCAGTGCATGTGTCTAAAACTTTGAAGTATTGATTTTGTGGTCATCAAGGCAATCACAGACTGTAACAGTTTCAACACTCTAAAAACAGATGTGTTAAAAATAACACAAAATAAATATAATAAATAAATAAAATAAATAAAATAAACACATCTGTGTGTTGTCCCTAACTAGACACATCTTTGTGTTAATTTAAAAACAACACATTTTGTGTTACTTTCAACTCAACTTGTGTTACTTTCAACTCAACATGTGTTGTCCCTTTGATGTATTTAACACAAAATGACACATTATGTGTTAAACAGCATAACACAAAAAATGTGTTAAAAATAACACATCCTTTTTTAGAGTGAAGGTTCTTATGGAACTTAAAAAAATGTTAAAAGTCTTTTTTGCCTCATCCAGCCTATTTTCAGAAATGTATGAATTTTTGAACTGATATATTTTTGATATCATTTAGTATTATTAATAATATTCCACATTATTTTTTTCACCCCAAAATAAAAATTCTGTCATCAATTATTAACGCTGTTTAAAACCTGTATATGACTCTTTCCTCTGTGGAACACAAAAGAAGATATTTTGAGAAATGTCTCAGTGGTTTTGTGTCCATACAATGGAAGTTATTGGGGCTCAGTGGTGTTTGATTACCAACATTCTTCAAAATATCTTCTTTTGTGTTCTGCAGAAGAAAGAAAGTCAATCAGGATGTGGATGAATAAATGAGTGGGTGAACTATCGCTATAATGAAAGACTGGAGCTTGTTTTTTCCATCTTTTTTTGACAGTACGACAGCCAAACTTTCTCAAAGATAGATGATGAATTTATTTAGAAATGAAAAGTTATTTATTAAGTTGAAATACCACTTTACCAAACATCCCCATTTTCTTGTTTATAGATATAGTCCTCTGTGTATATTCCACACAAATGCTCAAAACAAATGCACAGACCTACAGAAGTTGTATGTTTGTGATTTATAGTTTTGTAAGCAAACAAAGCAAAATCAAAAATCACTGGATTTAAAATTCCCTGGTCTAATTTGTTAATGTATGCAGTTGGTATCTGTTTTCTTGCTAGCATCCATTATTAGGTAAATTCTCTTTAAAGCCATCTGTCAAGTGCGTTTGTGCGCGCGTGCACAAGTGTGTGTGTTCTTCAGAGAGAACGTACATGCCACATGTGCACATGCATATCATGGCTCATTAGTCGTGAGCATTCACAAACACTCACAATACAATGCAAGCTGACTGCCAATATGGCTTCTGTTGCTCAGGTGTGAAGTGAATTTATGTTGATGATACAGGAGTTGGGTGTCCGCCAAACAATATGGCACCGTGCAGCTGTGTTCAATTTAGAGGCATCGTCTTTGAAAGAGTGAGTACCCAAAGCAGACCCCGACTGAACTCCTGCCTCACACGACACAATCTGCTCCCATCTTCATTCCGTAGAGCACAGAGTTTGTGTCCAGTCACACTATTGCTCAATTTATCAGCCGAGCCACAGAAATAACATTCTGTCAAATTACCGAGAGGTTTTTCAGACAAATTCAGCACTTGGATGTATTTTGATTGACACAAATCATAGACTGCCAAAAAGATCATGAAGAGTAAGAGGGTAACTGTTGTTTGAGACATCTTGTCTCCCAGTTTGACCAGTTAATACAGTATGTGCCTGAAAACCAGACCAGGCTGACAAGAAGAAAAACCAGCTAAGACCAGCAAACCAGTCGAGTCTTTCTCTGTGAAATTTTCACAATACCGTTTTAACTAAAAATTGAAAATGCGTTTTGCCTCTTCACATGACTGTGCTGGTTTGGGGCAAAGTAAAAGGTTTTTAAAATAATACCTTTATCAACTCTGTGTTGTACAAAAACACAAATTTGTGAAAAGGTGATGTCATGTTCGTGCATATTACTGTACATGTGTCTTTACAAAGTCACATCACCAACTACTGGTGTAGTCATATTTGTAGATTGATCATCATTGGACATCATTTTGACAACATTGTCATCTACATGTAAAACTTTTTAGAAACATGCAAGAAATATTTTCTGTTATTTAGAATTCCATTTTGATTGTTGTTGTTGATTGATTGTAAACGTACCCTTAGGCAGGATGCCAACCACAGACCATTTTTTGAGGAATTTGACTTGGAATTGCTACATCATGTTCACATTCTTCTTTTTCTTCAAAAGAATATTGTCTTTTAAATTAAATAAGAATTCTGACATTTTTACATTGTGTAATACATCATCCAGAGCCAATGAGATGTATATTTTTGGCAAGGTATGGATGCGCTGTCATTTGTATGTGACTTTTAACAGAGAGTCAGGTTAAGTGCTACTGATTTATCAGTCTCATACAAAGACCAATGATCTCGTATCGCTCATCATTCATTACCCTTGTTGTCTCATTACATTTGGAGGTTGTGTCACTATGAGGCATTATGCTGAGAGGAAATGGGAAGGTATTAAACAGGCTATTGTCAGCACTCTCCATCTACTCTGTATGAATATGAATAGTGCTTTGGGCATCCATGTGGAGCATATTTTTAATAAGCGAACAATGTGGTTTTCTGTTTTTACCACAATGCTGTTTGAAGCTCTCTGGCATGAAGTGCAAAATCAGTATTAGAAAAGTGGTGAGGTATCATCCACAAACATGCTCAGGAAAGAAATCTCATCCCCTATGCTACTGCCTAACAAGTCAGAGGGTTCAGGTGAAAAAAGTGTCAACCAGTGACCAGTTCTGAGATTTGGCAGGATCTGCTTGTAACATATCTGCTTGTTAAATCATGAAATAAGGAATATTGTTTCCGGGTCCAAGCCTCCATACTAATGAAACAGCAGTTTATAAGCACTACTACCACACATTTAAGCTAATCTTTTAAAAACTGTGTACACTACAGTCTTCAGGTTCTCTGAATCTCTAAATAAATTAATAATTTATATAAAAAAGTCAAATCGCTGTCTGACCATTTCGTTATAAGCATAAAGGTTAGGATCATTCTGTAGTTTCACAGCACATTCACGATTAGCATTATTTGTGCATTTAAAAAATCTGTTGGATTAACATAAAAAATATTTACATCGGTTTTGTTTACTCAGCATAATTTATCTGTTCACATCTTCCAATTTATGTTTGTTAAACAAACATGATTTTTATACAGGATGTAAAACTTCTCCATTTTGGATTAAAGTTCTCAACGGTATTTTTAGCTAATGAAAAAAAACTCCTATTACAAGATATTAAGTTAACAGAGTTTAACAGAAATTAAGTTTAAAAACTTTTCATCTCACAGCGTAAGCAACAGCACTGCTCTTCTAAACAATGCGCAAAGCATGCTGGGAACTGGAAATCCTCTGACCAGTTTTAACAAATGATTTGAACACAACATAAATCATTCATGTAGACCCAACTTAAATGGATTAAGTTTAATGACTAAATATGAATATGAAATTCATGTTGTGACAAAATTGTAATAAAATTGTGAATGAACTTAAATTAAGGACATTGGACAAGTAGCAAAATCCCTTTTTTGATTTAATGTGATTTGTCTTTGCCATAATAAAGCATGTGGACCTGGAAGCAGTGGTGCATGACGTCAGACTTAACAAGCGGATAATGAAACATATTATTACAAGATATGTTCTTGTGCTAGTGTATATTGTGACCAAGAATGGAAAGCAGGCAGTTTTGACTTTAACTGGTAAAGAAGAAACACCTTACAAATCCTATAATATACAGTTAGTGATTTTTTTGCACCAAGATGTCACTGATATTGTGATTTATACAGTCATACCTCAGCCATACAGCACACTTTTCCCTTATAAAAAATGAATGTTTCTGAATTTGTGGGTGATTTCTACACAAAACGAATTTTAATGATTTAGAAAATGAATCATTGACAGATTCTCCCCAGCCAGAAAAGGCTAGAATATATAAAATCTCTTTTTATATCCTCTCCACAAACCCTTGGTTGAAAACCCTGAAAGTAGACTGATCAATAGATCGAACAGACAGATAAGACCACGTTGCCATCTTTAACTGATAGATGTTAAGCACCTCATATCTTCTCCTCATCAAGCTCAACATCTCAAGTCTCATCTATATAAAGGCAGAAATCCAGTACACATCATACTTCTACAGAAACATCTGCCAGCCTGTAAACTATTTTATACCATCCAAGGCTTTTCTTTACCAACAAGGCCGTGCTTTAAATGCAGGTATGGGCAAAGGAACCTTGTGGTCCATGGAAATGAGGTAGTGCTGATAAATGGCTGTGATTAGCGACTCTGAGCATGTGGTTTTATGGCCTAGCAGCTTCTCTGTTATCACTTATACCCGAGGCAAGATGCTTCATCATGGACCCAGAGCCGTTGACAGGTTACGCATATAACAAAACAAGTATCCAGTATGCAGTGCTATAAAACTTAAAATTATCTGGCCAAATAAGCTGGTCTCACCTATAAGCCCTCTAAAAAAGATAATTATTTTCAAGAAGAATAAAAATGAGCTGACAAGTTATTGTTCTATAGGGTGCAATATATTAAAAAAGAAAATCTTATTTATGCATATTTATGCACTGCTATGACAAAGCATAATGGAATAATGCAATACTATTTTAGTTTGTATTGCTACTCAGAGGTAAAACAAATAACCTCATTATAGATTGTGTCAATATGTTAATAAGCATTATTGACTGTAAATTATTTATAAAAAACAGAGCAATACTTAACAGAGCAATTCAACAGTTTGAATGTTTCTTTCAAAATATTGTGATTAGATTACATCAGAGTAGTTCAAGCTCAGCTGGATCCGGGGGAACGTGTAAATCACAGCCTGACACCGAAGGCACAGGCTTATACAGCGGGCGAGATGACTTAGAGGCGCTACCTTCATTAACTTTATTTTATGGGATCTGATTAGTGTACTCTGTGGGGTGTCTTTCCTTTATGAGGTGTGGTTAATGCTTACACTTTTGTACCATTCTCACGTCCTTGATCAAAGAGGGTTTCTTTGTAGCGGCTGCCAATTTAACTCAATATTATTTGTAAATGTGCACCACAATGTGCTAGAGGTAAATGTTCTTTCGATCTGTAATTTAGTTTCATTTGCAGGGATAAAATATTCATTAAAATCTCATTCATGTAAAAGTGCAACTTCTGTGAGAATTAAATGTGGAATGAACTGCATTTTGGATTTATAAAACATGATTGTATTTTAATAGCACTGTATTTGAGATTTATATTTGTTTTAGGGAATACATAGGGAATCAAATGATTGAAACCAGGCTTTATTCGTAAATAAGTGTTATCCCTTTACACTTTCTGTTCCTGTTTTCTGTGCCGACTAAGTGCATAAAAATGTAGTTGTTTATTATAAAGAAAATGTGAAAATATAATATGATAAGTGGTAATCATTTATTCAGTGGAAAATTACTGTATTGTAAGTGTTTAATGTGGAAAAAATACTTTACTAAACAGTGAAGATGAAGTGGTCAGCCAACAAAATCTCGCAGGAATTCGTAAATGTTTTAATGGGCTATTAATTTGTATGAATTCATACAATCTTGTTTGTACGTTTTAGTACAATTTGCCTTCTCTCCTGTGAAGTTAGGGTTAGGTGTAAACCTTTTTCATGGCTTTTTCTACTAATCGCATGTTTTTGTGTGACTCACATCATACAAATTCATGTTTTAGCCTCCTCATAAAATATGTACAAATGATCAGGTTGGGTCAGCATAGTGCTGTTTGCTATTTCATTGACATGATTTTGAGTGTTTAAATAACAAAATCTGAGCTAATTTTAGTATCGGCTTTGTTGTATGTTAAAAGTGCACTTTTGGTATGTTGTGGACCACAAAGTCACAAAGACTAATAGGCCGGATGCAGGCTTCTTTAGTACCTGTAGTAATCCTTTCCTAGAAAGTAGTGCACCCATGAAAGAAGCTATAGCTTGACTGTGGATAAAGCCATGCTGTCCAATATTTTTCACTGTCAGAAAATCCCTGGATGCAGACTTTGCTTTAGTATTTTTCTTTCCTGGGTTTGCTTAGACAAAATATCTAGTGGAAATTGAGCTACTTCTATATACCTTAACATTTTTAAGCCTTTTATGAGAACAAAAATCAAGAGAGACAAGCAGAACCAGTCACTATAGAGCAACCCTCTCTGCATGATGCTGTAGCCACCTGAGACTACATAAAGCACTTCAAGGTTTCCAACCAGCATCTGCACAAGCAGCCCTGAAGCACTTCTACAATTATTAGATCTTGGATGTTTTGTTGCATTAGTGGAATAAACCTCCAGTTAATTTTAGGACCTTCTGTTCTAAGTTTGTGAAGGCCAAATATCTGAAAAGAAAATAACTCATATATTTTTCTTTAATAGTATGATGTAACAGCTGACATGTTAGATGTTTAGCTAGATCAGGAAATGTTGTTTCTGCTCCATTGTTTTACATGAATTACAAGCAGTGCTGCGTTAAGCCTCCCCGGGGCTAATACACCCCTTATGACTTGGCTCATCAATATTAATTAGGTCACAGAAATAGTGCATATCAATTTACACAATTTACCATGAAATCTATTTACAACCACAGAAACAGGCTAAAAGAGGTCTGAAATGAATCACAATTCACACACCACTGTTGGGGGAGTTAAACTGTAGTTTGTTAAACGCCAAGTATCTCAAAACCTAATAATAACTAGTAGTTCAGCTACAGTCAAGCCAAGAAAAAGTAGCACTAGCTGTCAGAACTAACCAATTCACTAAAAATAAATCGGTTTGATACAGTAGCTCTTAAAACACAAATCTTGCATTGATCATGCTTTGTCAGACAATGCATAAAATGATTTTTATACAAATCCTTATTATTCTGTCTGTCTATAAAGTTATAATGATAGCAGAATGGCACAGAAAATCCTTGCTACGAAATCAAGTTACACTAGCTAATGAACAAAGCAAATAAATAAATCAACGCATAGAAGTATATTTGCAAGTATAATTAGCTAGATGTATCTAATTATACTAGATGTAGACTAATGTCATTTTCTTCCTCAAGAAATAAGTTCATTAATGAGAGGAACACACTGGAACTGATGAAGTGGATTCAGTGCAGGAAATTGCTAAAAACGTAAAATGTCACATTTGAAATTGTAACGAAGCTAGAAAGGAAAATGGAGTAGGTGTTCGTGAAAGAAGATATGCAAATATCTTCATTAATCTACAAGTATAACACACAAAGCAGTTTATAAGCTGCAGTAGAAGTTGTTGAGTGTCTTTTTTTTGTCTGAAAGTTTCTCAAATCATAGACAAATTTAGATTCACAACGGAATCTAACGGACAGAGACAAGAGAGCTGACAATTAGCAGATGTTTTGTAAGTACCACTATACTGTAAGTATGTATTCATAAAAAGGTTTAGTTTAATACATATAACCATTTAAATGTAAATATTTCTTAATTATTTACTTTGCTTTATGTAATGTAATGTAAATTTAATTACTCTGTATGTTTCCTAAAAACTCACCAGAGAATTAAAGACAATGAAGGGTAAACAGATACCATGAATCCTATGACCTGGCAAATTTGCTCATATACTTGAGGCCTACACATTCATTGACAAGAGCTCACAAAGAGACCCGGCTACCATAGCAACAAGGATATGCAAGTTGCACAGACGATACACACTCGGATGCAGTAGGCTATCAGAATGCACACCGGCTGATCTGGATGAAAGCATGTATGGGTCAGTATGCATGCCAAGGTCCAACAGCAAAAACCACTGGTCTATGACAGCCTGCAGAACAGCATCTAATCACTCATGGATGTATAAGAGGAATATATTAAAAAATGCCAACCTGCTCATCCGAGGAACACATAACCACGTAACTTTAAATAATCCATATGGATTAGGGTTGAACCTGATTAAACCCAAGCCACACAGGTACATCTCTACCCCAGCCAACCCCAGCATGCACATGCACACTCTCACACAGATATTCAAAGCGGATGGCAAAAGGCCACAAAGCAATCTGGAAGTGTATTAGAGATAAGACCTTAAAGTGTAAAGTGTACTGAAGTGTGCATTCATCCATATTTCTTTCTATGTCAACCCTTCACTGTTTTTATTGATCACCCTGCCGTGAATGTATGGCCATTCAGGCACATAAATGAAATCTAGGAATCCCTCTGATAGGCAGTCTGCTCAGTTAAATGGTTGTTGTGTAATGGTGAGGGACCACTTTAACTTACCTGCTCAGGTAATGCAAAGCTTTGATTTATTGCTGCAATTTCCAGTTTCCATCTAAAATTTCTTCTTTCAGACAACAAAAGAGCACAGCATGTAGAGGTAAGTAACTAATGGGGAGCAGGTATAACGGTTGTATCTTGTTATAGCCTCTGCAGTTGGTTGAAATAGTTATTGCGACTCGTAAGTGTTTTGCTTCATCCTAGGACTGAAGTAATAAGATGACTGTAAAAATTAGAAGTATATTTTAATTATTTCAATTTGCGTTGCAGTTACTTTCATTTCATTGTGTCCGCGTTTATTTTGAATGAACAGTGCTCAGTTTAATTCAGTTTATTTATTTATTATTATTTTTTTTATTGAATACGAAATCTGAGAACAACAAAATGGCATTAATTAGTATACAAATAAATTTGGTATGGAAGACTCAACACAATAGAACCATATTAAATTCCAGACAAAATATGTAACAAAATATTTCAAGTAACAAAGAATACAAAAATAGGAAACAAGAACGAAAAGAAATAATATAATAATAATAATAATAATAATAATAATAATATTAATAATAATAATAATAATAATAATAATAATAATAATAATAATAATAATAATAATAATAATAACAATATAAGGAAAATATTATTACACCAAATTATACAAAGTTTAATTCAGTTTCAGGCACAGCAACGAAACAATCTGTGCATAAATGACGTGCTGGAAGCTCGCGCATGCGTATAGTGAATGCTTTAACCAGTTACATTTATTTAGTGTTTTTTAATTTTAGAACGGTTGCTTTCCTTAAATAAGACAACCTTAATTAATAACAAATACAACATCCTTTGAAATGAGACGCAGCTTCACAGGCTGCACAGACCAATGGGCGTATGAGGTCAATGTATCGCGAGAGCTACTGGAAACCGTTGCTTTTAAATCGCTCTCGCGGTACTTCAAAGAAGTCGCACTGTTCAGTCTGCAGCGCAACGTCAAGCTGCACACACCTAGATTACAAGAAAATGACGTTGTTGTTTAATCAATACTCTGCTAAATGCATTTTAAGCAACCACATTAGGATACACAATCGCCCTCCAGAAATTCCGCTTGAAGATCTCTGCTTTTCAGAGTCAGTGGGATATATTAGGAATGTTCACTTTCGACTGGTATTCGCTCCTCCTCATGACAAGATGGCGCTGGGTGGACTGACACATGACTTGCTGGACCCGTTTCTCAGATCAAACAGGTACATCCCAGTGCATTAATGACAGGTGGATTTAGCATCCAAATGTATAAGCACATAGGCCCTGATGGTCTATTTATAAAGAAAGGTATATTAATGTTAAAGGAGAAACGTTACACCAGGTAGCTTCAGATAGAGACACATACTGTAGATTTGGCTAATACACATTTAGAAGTTAGCAGAAGAAATTATATTACTAATTATTATATAAATTATTTTATTAAAACGCTGGTTCTGCACATGAGAAATGGAATAGAAATGTATTGGTCCTTAAATTTGTGGGATGGGTGGAGGTCCTAGTACTTTTGCTGCATGGTATTATTTACATTATACTGTTGTTATGCTGGAAGTGTCAGTTACTGTATTATAGGGCTGATTGAACTTTAATCGATCTTCAATTTAACGAAACAATGTCGAATCGATTTTAATGCAGGTGCTTTACACTACTACAGAGGGTGTAAATTATCTGTATTTCGCCTGTCGTCCTGAAGATGTCGCTATCATTCGAATTTTGAAATGGTTTATTTCTTAAACATGTTTCAAATTATTAATGAATTTCACTGTTGCACATTTACAGTGTTTTTATTTTTTTACAGTAATGTGCATTGTGCAGTTTGTGCTTACCTTGAGTGCATTGTATGTGCATTTTTATGAGTTCTTATTAAAGTGTTTGGTTACTTAATATAAAAGTAAAGATTGATTCAAAACATCTACTGTTAATGTAACTGTGTATTTCATTAATATAGCTGAGTAGGATTACCAGAATATATATTTAAATATGGATTCTATGTCTGCAAAATAGCATTTTGTTATTGAATAGCATTGGTATTGAATTGCATCACCAAATTGGCCGCAAACCCCAGCCCTAGTAGATATTACACGTCAGCAACTGTATTTGAGAGCTAATGTGTTGTTGGCAATTAATTTGGAAAATTGAATAAACCTTGTCATCCAATAATGTATAATGAAGGTAGGATTTCGGAAGCTTTATGCATTTTTATTCTCCCTCCTCTTTCAAATCAAAAAGTTAATACCCAGGACCACCTTACGAAGATGAACCATTGATGAAACATGAAAATTAGAGCGATCAATCATACAATTTTGTTCAAAAGTCTTCATCTGTGAAAGATAAGTTATGTGTAAGTGACTGGCTCACCTATATATTTCAATGGGTATTTGCCTGTAACCTAATAGATGAACTAGGGCATCCGTGACCTGCAGAGTTTTCAGACTGTATAAAGATAGCAGTTTTACATACCGATATATCCTTTTTTACACACTTTTAAATTACCCTTAAATGACCAGAAATACTTTTCAGTATTTCAGCATTTTTAACTGCTTAGTTTCCTTATGTCAACTAGATTGACATAAATAACACACAGAACCCATATCAACCAACCAACAGGGCACAACAGAAAATGATGTTTGATCATTAATGTTTTAGCTGCTCATATTTATGATCATATTTATGATGAAGGTAGTGAAAATGAAAATGACTTTTTTTACTTTTTGATGTTGCTGAACAATGTGGTGAGGTGCCGTCATAGACCGTGTGATTCGTGTAGTCAGTGAGGTTGTGCATATTATAACATTCTAAGTTTCTATTCCATCTTTCGAAACCATGATAATAAGTGAAAAGATATACTGTATACGTGCATTAATTCATTTCATAAAAGCCGCTGACACGATATGATTTTCATGAAGCAGCTGAACACCAGCAAACATCTATCCATGTATCTGCCAAACCAGCATGAATATGTAAATGGTAATAATCTTCCAGGTAGTGATAAACAACATAATTAGATTTTGTTGGGCAGTTCCTGTTTAGGGGTTAGTTCAAGTGTGAATGAATCGTGATATATTGTTATAATTCTTGGCTGCTGGGTGTTTTTAAATACATAAATAAATGCATATGTTGCCCTTTAAAAATAGAAATGCCATTCGTTTACAATTTATGGCTTCACAGTAACCAATACACCATTCAAAACAACATCAAGGAGTTTAGAGGCATTTCTTACTAAGTTCTTGAGTAATGAGGCTTTGATTTGTAATAGAAGCCCAAATCACATCTAGAAACCAATCACACACTGCTTGTGCCAGAAGTTGTAACCGTACAGCCATGATTACTTTTGTGAAATGAAGAAAGCAGACAAAATAATTAAGCATCTCATTAGCATTAGATTGGACTCTAGAGAGAGATCAATGTGTTTAATAAATACCCACCTATAGACTAAGCCCAACTTTTAGCAGATCAGGGTTAATTGACTCGTGGATAGAAGGTTGATCCATTGACTGCCATCTCTCCGTTGACTCCAATCAATTAAACACTAACCACTGTCAGGGTAAAAATAAAATCATACATATCTTCGGTTTCTATAGTTTTTGATGCCCCTTCTTTATTGGAGCAGATTTACAATCTCAAATGCAACTTTTTATTTTGAGGTCCTTAGTTGAGAAACGAGACTGGTGTGTGATTTAAAGACATCGCAAAATAAATTAAGGACAGGACACTGTTACTAATTCGAAGAAATGTATAGCCAAGTGTGGAATACGTTCTGAAGTAGGTCAACAAAAACCTTGAGAAGAGCAGAGGAACCTTGGCTCCTTAATGCAGACCACCTGACAGTGCAGTTCTTTGCCAGTGGGAAAGTGATGTTGTGAGGATCACTAAATTGTATTAGCCATGTGACCTTGGCACAGTATCTGAGCTGGGTCTGATCCAATGGGATATAATAAGTAATGCAGGAGAGCAGAGAGGAGCAGACAGGGTAATGGACCATTTGACCAGAGGCAGACATTTAGTTCTAGCGACCAAGATGCAACACTGCAGTGCTGATAATATTGGAGCAATTGTAGGCAGAGGAAAGTAAAAAAGACAAATGCAGCTGCTATACTTCATTTGAAGCCTTTTCCAACGAAACAGCAGGCATCCTGACTAAAATAAGCTCAAAGACGGCATAGTCGAAAGCAGAAAAATGCAATTGTAAGTACTGTAAGGATCCATTATTCCACCCTTAAAATGTGTTTATTCTAGGGTAAAGCACATTTTTAGATTAACTAACAAAACACTTTTTATAGTGTTTAAGTTGAATGTTTTGTTATGTGATACTGCAATCGGCAGAGACAGCCCAAGATTCATAACACGTAATGGCATGACATAAAATCTAGTATTCATGACATAAAATCTAGTATTTTTAAAACACTGTATAATCATTCTCTCATGTCTCTTTTCCATCTTCTCATTTAAAGGAGCAAATATGACAAACTAGAACAAAGCCCATTTTAGCAATGCTGCGAGCGCCGTACCATGACAAAATTATACAGAAGTGGTTATGAAAATGTCAAGCTATGCAATGGTTTGAAAAGAGCCTTTCGTAATAATAATAGAATCGGATTAAACTTTTACTTTGAAGATGATGAAATCTATCTAAATATAAAAAGTAAAGGTCAAGGTCTTCTTTATCTCACCTAATTTTAGTCATTCATGATATGAGAAGTTATAGTTACGTTGCATTGCATGTGATTATTGCTGCTGACTTTCTAACATTTTTATTGCAGTTCTGAGCAGTTTCTTCTAAATGGTGTGCAACACTGGTAACATTTTGTTTGCGAGTGAAAGAAAGAGACGAGTAAATTCAGTGAAGCATTTTGAATGGGTTAGTGCTGGTTTTCAAAAGTTGTGTGTGAAGAATGAACTTAAATCACAATACAATAACATCAGACATAGCTGTTTAAGTAATTGACTCTTACAAATTTCCTTTGTTGCTATGCTTAAATGAAAAGCATCTGTCAAGTGCATAAGTGCGCATGTAACCTTAACAACCCCATTCCTCTTATCAGCTGCAATTCAAGCTGAAATGAAATTGTTTTGGGTTGCAGTTTAGCTCTCAGACTTCAGGCTTGCGCTCAAATGATTCACTCTTGTTTGTGTGATTTATCAAATGCACATAAGACACACATTGGACTTCCAGAGAATGTGGGACGTCACATGTTCTTTGCTTTGCTTGTGAATCACTAAATTGTTTCGTGCTCTAGGGAACAAGCATATGGCTTATGGAAAATCGAAATCATTGTTCCTTACAGTTATGCCTCTTCACACATCTTTGAGTATACATTTAAATTCAGAAACTGCATAAGACATCGATCACATTTTTGTCCTGACTCATGAACCCATGCCAAACATTATTTTTAAACAGTTTTTTGGTGTTTAACATGTTTGTTAAGGTGTGGCTTTGCTAATTTACTTTTTATTTGCTATGAAAGTTTAACAGTTCTTTGAATATCATATGAATTTGCCACCAGCATATACTGAGAATAAAGAAGGTGTTAAAGGAATTGAATAGTCATTTGCATGTGTCTATTAGGTAAACGTTTTTTGTCTAAAGCAGCCTACAGTGCATTCTGACTTTACATTTTGTCATCATGTGAATTCCTTGGAAATCAAGCCCATGACCTTGGCATTGCTAGTTTTACCACTTGAGTTACAGGAAATCCATTATACTCACAGGCGAACATTACATTTGTAATTTTATGTTGTCTTGTATGTAGTGCAGATGTTTGCATTATTGAGTTCCATCTTGGGCATTGCATAGTTATCTAGATGTAAAATCCAGAACAAAGCTAATTGCAAGTTAGTAAAGAACAGAATTTACATACAAGTGTTCACAACATCATATCATAAATGCACATGAGCATGTCCTCGGGTTAGGGATATCATAGCAGTGGATCCATGTAAACATGGCAGGGGCAGTTAATGGTTCACTGTTATTGCTTAGAATATGATTTCATTTAACATGGCCTAAGGTGGTACAGATGTCCCCAAGAGAGACAAAACATTTTAATGTCTTAAAATGGGCATTCATATCAAAACAGCTGTTAAAAAGCATTAAAGCTTTTCCTTAAAAAACGATCTACACATAACAAAAAGTAATGAGTGTCATGAGATCTCACAAGATCAGTATGATGAAGTATAAAGATGAAAAAAATATTAAGTAAAATGTATGTGGCCCGTCTGAACTAATTTACAAATCATGAAATTTTAAAATGTCGATATGTGGTGGCAGTACTAGATTTTAGGCCAGATACTGTGATTAAATGTGTTATGTTGGCAAGAGCCAAACTATCCTGTATACATGGATGTGAAGAGGGCTTTTGTGTTTTTTGGATTGAAAACACAATGCAACGAAAACACAGAAGAGTTTAATTATAAGGTTTGAGTTGCTATTTATACTGCATTGTTGTTTTTCTTACCATATCAAACATGTTTTAATGCTGTAAATGTCACACACTTTGTTGAAGTATTTTGCAATTTTTGAGATCGAACCAGTGACTAATGACCACGTTAGCGTCATGCTCTTACCAACTGAGCTACAGGAAAGCAGATATATCCACCATGTTAGCATTGTCCTTTGTCTGTGAACAACCACAAAACTATTTTATTAATTTTTTTAACCAGTAAAATTCAACCACTTTTTTTGTCAAGGAACAACTTTCCCCTGACCTCAAGAAATAGCAGTGTCCATTTGTTGCACATTTCAAAATGTCAGAATGTCAGTTGGGTATTGTTTGCCTACTATTTCAAGAATACTAAGAGCATCCTACTCATCCGACATATTGTCTTTTTGCATAATGTGTAGCAGACAAGAATGCATATTTGGGCATAGTGTAGGACTGCATTCATGTCATTTTATTTCAATCTACTTTCAATCCAATCTTCCTGCTGCAACCTCTGAGGTGTATTAAGAGATCTGTATTGATGCCACCCATTCAATTCATATTATCATTCTTCCCTGTCATCCTGCATCACCATATAGATCATGTCGATCTAGATCAAATGCACAAGGCAGTTTTACAATACCCAGCAAAGGAAATGAGAATAATTCATCTTTAATGATGTATTAGCGCTTAATGATTTGACTACATGAATTGCTGATATCCTCAATTAATTGAAAAACATTATGATGGTTTGTACCCATTGTCGCTCGTTCTGCTTTGGTGTATTAACTGCCCTTTTAATTTGGATTCTACCAAATCCTTCTGTGTTTTAATTATCTTTTTTTAAAGCTGAAAACGACAGTGAGAACTATTCATAATTCATAAGACCAATTACCACAGACAGTATTACAAACTGTCGCTATTTGGCATCTGTTTTATGAGTCTTTTTTGTAAGAATTCTCATTACAGGCCATATAAAATCACAAGGTGCACCGTTAGATGCTCTCAAATCAGCTTTTCTTTATTTCACGTGACATCTAAGCACAGTATTGCTCCATATGAAGAGCGATTGGATTCAGTGAGAGCCGTTTGCTCAGATTAGTGGCGGCCTGTGGGTATTTGTTTCCTAAATGATCGCGCAGGAGAAAATGGCTGCTCTTATCAACGACAGAGAAGCTTTAATCGTTTACCAAAGGTCAAGAGTGCGTTCAGAGATTTGCTTTAATGAGAGCCTCTATTGGTTTGTGATTCTAGTCAGGAGTTAATATTGTTCAGGGAAACATTCATTTTTAAAGGTAAAGATAACAAATATTGACTTTTAGAGATGAGATCTTTGTGTGTCAATTAGTATATCCAGGGCTTAAAGGTGCACTTAGTTATGTTTTCCTAATGATGAGCTTTTACACTAGAGGCATTAAGAGGCATTTTTTATTTTAAATATGATTATATTTGTGTATACACACCGGATAAAGAGTCCAGTCATGTCTGTTATAAATCTGCAAAATGTGTCTGTTGTATTCAAAATATAAGGAAAAGTCTGTGTCAGTTTAACAATGCCATTCTCTAGCTCTTTACCATGCTGTGTTGTAAACAGTGTCCATAGTGTCCCATAGTACAGCACTTCACTCTGTTTGATTTGCGTGCAGTTTTTCAAGGGCATAGCAGAAAGTGAGGGCCACCACTGCTGAGTGTCTACCAGCATGCCAAAGACATTGATCACTGACCTGTCTTGTTATAGTGACATAAACCTGCTGCCATGGCCAGGGCTTAGCCTGTGGCCCAGATCAAAGCTCTCAGGTTGAACGCACAGGTGATTAATGCCTTCTGCTACACATTGCACCCTGGTCACTGTGTCACTCACATAGACAGATCCCAGTGATGATGCAGAATCTGCATCAAGCATACAACTGCATTGTAGACTGCATCTTTTATATTAGTCTGTAGAGTATTTCCTAGTTTATCTTAGCTAAGACTTGTTTTGATTGACAGTGTTTACAGGCCATTTTACTGGCAGTTGTGTGATGCATAAAATTGAAATGATACTACGCAAGGCATTGCACTAGCGTTGGCAATGTTTTGCCTAGAACATAAAAAAGCAGTCTGTGCTCATTCTTGTAAACAAACTTGCGGTGATTTTCACAGAGCGACCATAACAAGAATTTACCACTAAGTAACACATTTTATTGAGCATAACAGAGACAAGTTAGTATCAACGTTTGTAATTGAACATCTTATCGCATCTGTTTCTCTGCTCCTATTGGTTGCCCATCGTATTAGCAGTTGCAGTGCAGGACTGTGTACTAAATTTACACACTGCCAAAAAGCAGTTGGAAGCTGTGACTCCCAGCAAAGGCAATAAATCTGTTGTCTATGAGCATGTCATACTAAGACTGCTGATTTTGCCCTGCAAAAATATTTTCGATCTCTTTAGTTAGTCTGAGATGGTAAAGCTGTGGTACAAATTACAGTTTGCACTTGACTTAAGAACCTGTTATAGGTTTCGATTGCATCCTAAATCTGATTCCTCACAAGGTTTTTTGTCTTTTTACATAAACATATAAGTAGCTTGCTTGTTCTCTATATTAAGTGCAACATCCTTGACCTAGGACTGCTTCATAACATTTGCTTAATAATATAGCATGAAAATTCCCATATTACCTTACACTTAAGCAGAGTGTGCATACTTATAATAGCGACCCAGGGCTGTAAGCTGTCAACTCTTATGTAGGTAATTAAGTGAAACATTCCTGTGGATATCATAAGGCTAATCATTAAGCTCAACAATAAAACTGCAATGGCCAGCCTGTGGTACTGCTTGCTCATTTATCTAAACTGCTATTGCAGTATAATCCTTAAAGCATCGTCTTCCATACATCACGCACGCCTCTGACATTTGGCCTGTGATGACAGTCGAGATGAGGGCAGGAGATGCATTAACATTCTGTACCAGCCCTCCATATCTGACAACAGCGCCTTAGGTTAGGACAAAGCAGAGCGACAGTGAGGCGAAAAAGGCAATACTTTTAAAAGGACAAAGCAGATGCACAAAACCGGGAACGAAAAAAGGAAAGGTTTGATGCGGCGAGCGAGTGCCAGGTCTCTCTGGAGATTGACATTCAAAACAGCTTACTGTACTGCTGCTTTCAACATCTTGTAGGGGCAGGCGGTGTGAGGATACTAACAGCGAAAAAAGGGTAGGAAGAGATTGTGATGGAAACTCTCAGTGAAATAATCAGCACATGTTCGATGCTTCCAGCAATGGAGCAAGAACGGGAGGAGAACAAAGCTTTAAAAAAGACCTCTGTTCATGCGGAGCAGGAGTGTGGGGAGGAAATGGAGTGGAAGAGAGGTCACTGTTGGAGTTTTCTTTTTCAAGAAGCGAGCATGCTGGGAATTGTCTCATGTACTGCCGCTGTTTAAATACAATGACGTACTTGAGTTTGAAGTGTAATGCAAGCGAAGGGCACAGCACTTGTGCCACTGATCTCTACAGTATGTACTGAACATTTACTATATGCTTTTTGGCCTTAGCTTGAGTTTAATAGATGAATATAAATATAAACAAGAAAGTATGTTGAGTCTGTTCATGACTGCAAACAGGACCGGTGCTGGCTATATAGGATTTATTTTGTTGCTACAAAAAAAGTTGTTATTTCATCGTTTTAACTCTTATTCTAAAATGTGATGATAAATGTAGAATATTGTATTTTATAATATAGAATATATATTATATAGAATAATTAATACTAGGCTGTTGTTCTGTGCTTTGAATATATAATCTAAAAGCAATTTAATCTGTCCAATATACACATTTTGGTATGCAATCTCTGCTGGAAGAACATTAAATATCGACTCATAGTTTTCTGTGAGGATTAATCTGCTGAATTATAACTTTATTGGATCTAAAATTGTGCATAGACAACCTTTTCATTTTGATCAACAGTATTACCCTTGGAAAACAGGCAAGCTGCACAGAAATAAAGTCCTTCTTTCGATCCCTGTCAGCATAACTGACATTAAAATCCATCACTGGCAGCAAAATGAGCGTGAGCATCAACACAGTCCAAGGTTTAAGCTCAAAATAAACAGGATATTTTAGTATTTTTGGATGATACCATAAATGAGTCGATAAATTCCCCTGTACTGTGGGTATTAGAAGGCCCTTTGATTGTCAATAATGAACAAACTTGTCTATTATGTTTTAATGTATTTAATCTTATCTTTGGATTTAGCTTTTAATCTTTTAGTTAAAAAGTTAACTTATTTCACGTTTTTATAAAACGTAGTTAGTTTAAGATCAAACAATAATTGGGACCCCTGCCATTCGGCCACTCGGAATGAATTTACTCCTCAAACACATTAATGATAAAGAAATAAGTGGCTGCTGACTCAGATGAGCAAAGATAGATGCCTGATTATTATAATCATGTGTGCCTTTTGCATTAAATGCATTAAAAGAATAAAAAGTGGCTTCATGCAGCGAGACGTGACAAAATGCTACAGCTTCACACTCAGCAGGTTGCAGTTCTATACTGTATCTTGAGTTATCTAGATAGATTGTCTACAGGAAAGGCATAAATGTCAGGATGTTTTATGAGCGGGATTTAGTAGAACGTCAGTGGTTAAGAAGAGTGTTTCTCATTTTCAAAGACAAATTTCAGTAAAAATGCCCTTTATTTTAAAGGCTTCATAAGTTTGGAACAGCATGCAGCTGTATAGTAGTCACTGTGTTCTGGTCTTAAAGACTTTTGTGTTCGTTTCAGGTGTAGGTGTACTTGTGTGTACTGTACTGTGTTGTGCCACAGAGAATGCTCATTAGTGCAGTAAGCGTTCCCTGAGTTCATTTCAAATGGAGGTTTGGTAATAAAGGATAAAGAAGCTTATGTAGGATAAAAGTTGTCATGGCAGTGGTGCTAACAGACCAACCAGCATCAAACGCAATCTCCCTTTGTGTTGACTGTGAATGTAAGCCGCAACCGTGTTGTAATACTCCAGTAGGGGGTGAGTCACTTTTTTCCCTCGGGAAGCAAGGGTCCAAATTCTGCTGCATTTTCCTCTCCAGAAGGGATTTCACTGCTCAGTGGTTTGAAATTATCTTCTCAGCTGTTGGACGTTGATTAAATGAATGGATTAGGTTTACTGCTAATTATTGTACCTTACTGTTGAATAGCTTAAATCTGAATCACATTAGTTGTTTATGGAAATGAAAACCATATTGCTTGGTTTATTGGTTTGGGATTTAAAGAGATATTGTTTGCACAAAATAATAATTCTGTCATCATTTATTCATCCTTATGTTGTTCAGACCTGTATATGACTCTGTATATGACTCCTGTATATGACTCTTTCTTCTGTGACAAACAGAAGAGGTTTTGAGAAACCTCTTTGTGGTTTTGTGAGACATTGGATACAATGCAAGTCAATGTTGTTTGGTTACCAACGCTCTTTAAATTGTTCTTCCAACCTTTCTTTCACAGAAGAAAGAAAGTCATATAGGTTTGGAATGACATGATGGTGAGTAAATGATGAAATAATTTTCATTTTTGGGTTAAGTGGTACATTTTTTTAGGTAAAAACATTTTTTGCAAAATGTTATCTAGCTTTATTAAACAGCTTTTAGAAGCAAATTAAAAATGAAACTGTTGGATTCATTATAGCACATTAAGACCAAACACCTCCATACCTCATATCAAGTTTACAACATCTAATCAAATCTCTCCTGATTTTAAAACCCGCCTTTTATTATGCCAATTTTTAAATGAGCTAAAATTTTGACCTTGTAGCTCAAATAGCCACCAAAGATGTCCAGATTAATGTTCTCTTTAGTGATCTCTGTCTCTCACAGCCATTGGCCCAGCCATGAAAATAAATTACAAGTTGCTGCATCCATCCATCATGTTTAACTAATGCCAAAGTTTAGAATTTCAATGTGACACTTATCCCCAAATTCAAAAGATATGAGATGTGCGGTCTCCCATCTCATTATGAAACCTCAGGAGAACAGAGGCCATGAACAGATGAAGGCATTTTCTTTCAACATTGACGTTCAATCAATGTCTGAGGGTGTACTTAGGAAAAAAAACTGATTAAAGACAAACACAACCATGAGACATGCGAATGAAAAACAACACAAGGACCAGCTGTATTCTGCGTCATTCATTTATTCAATCACTCGTTCTTTCATTTACAACCATTTGATACTGTACGTTTTCTGTAATATGAATGTATATATTTTCATAACTCATCATTGGTGTCATGTCATACAAAATAAGTGGATGTTGTTTTGATTTGCGGCCGATATATATAGATTTATAGATCAGTACTGAGTTTTTGCTTCTCGTTTTTCATTGGTTAACATTTAAATGACAGAAACATTACCTTTCTATCAGTGCAACTACACTCTGAATTATAACCTCATATACTTCTTCTAAAAAATAAAATACATAATTCTTCTAAAATATACCATGTGACAAGTCCTTAATGATGCAGTTTAATTTCACAGAGAAGAAACTTTTCTACTGCAGACAGACTCTCATCTTCTGGCTATGGAATGATGTTCATTTATAAATGCTGTGAGCACGAATCCAAACTCGGAAAAGCAACAGATTGAGGTATTACAAGGTGGAAGATTGTCTACAAGGGCATATACTCTGTAGCCCTGCTGAAATGAGAACTGCATATCGGGATAAAATGTTTATTTGTTTGTGAACATGCCATGATAAAAATCAGATCTTTTTGTCACTCATATACACACACTGATGTGTTCACATATACAGGCTGGGCATGGACAGGAAATGAGGGGCTATCATGTTTGTCACTGGTGGCTTTTTCTCGATTTCACTGAGGTGTAACAGACACTGTTGTGATTGTCTCAGCAGAGACTGTGTTTTGTCACAGCAGTATAGGAACCCGAGCGCTGTGACGCACCCTGAATGTCAATAAGCTAGTGGCCTCTGACTAGCCCACTGTCTAACGGGCCATTACCCGCTGTGATGAATTCTGTGTCTATGTCAACACTTTGACCCCGCACGCTGTCTTGATGTTTCTAGTGGGCTTTACATTTATTGAGTGTAAATGCGGCAGCCGTGACTCGAATGTTTTCACAACAAATTATGATTCTGTCATTTTATAATTCCTCGATTTTATTTTTGTATCTTGTTCTTCAAGGAAGATTTCAAATGTTCTTAAAATTGGCTCTTTTAATTTAAGATGTTGCACAGATGGTTGTGAGTTCAGGTCTGGTTCATGTCCTATTCTTGTTACTTCTCTTTCCAGTCTTTCACTTTATAATTTTAACAACTTATAAATGCCCTGCCCCTGATTTTGTACTACAGCCTTTTATAAAACTTTAGTTTTTATCATTTTTCTGTGCTCCTGGGCTAAATACTCACTGACATTGTGTAACACAGATGCCAGATTAGGAGATCGGATAATGGGCCTCTGTCAAATCTACTCATTTTAAGTCATGGCTGTTGCTGGAGGGTCTGGTTTAACTTTACTTTGCAGTCTGGGATGTCAGGTCCCTTTCTATTAGGGCTAGAACATACTCGGATCATCCAGCCAAATGTATTTACCATCACGGGCCACAGACTGCTGACAGCATCACTCATGATGTCATTTGTCACCAAATGTCCATTTTCCATTTCAGTTTCCATTTCTCATAGAAAATACTGGACGGTATTGTACATGTAACATATATACTGTAGCCGTTAGAGAAACTTTGCCAAACTGATTTCTTTTTTTAACTCTGTGGTTACTCTAAAAGTGAAGGAGGTGTGTAGCTTCTCCTGATTCTTAAGTAGCTGTTCCAGCCATGGTACAAATATATTGCTGTCTAAAGGCAAACATTGTTAAATAAATTGCTTAATTTTAGATTTGTGCTTCTTATAAAATGAACAAAGGCACATGATGTGGCAGTTTTTGAATAATGTCTGGATCTTGAATCCTAGTAAGAGGACTAAAAAGCTATAACAAATGACTCAAACTCAAGGGCTGAGAACATTGTATAGTTGTACAATTTAGCAAAACAGCTTTTAGATCTTCTGATGTGAAGTGATTTATGGGCTGGAGGTGGCACTATCTTGCTTTAGCTATGTAATGGGAAAGACTACAGCAATTAGAGGCACAAGGCCTGACAACTCTGTTGAAAATTCATTCACAACAGATTGAGATAAATTAACTGCCGCGAGTATCCTGCTGCAAGAGGCTTCTAGCTGTGTAAAATGAAAGTGATGTCCACCTTTTTGAATGCAAAATGTGCTGCTGGAAAGCTTATGGCTTAAAATGTTTACATAGATGCATTGTAATTGCTGGGATAAGTGATCTGCAGATCAATATTTCAAAAAAGAAGGTAGATTATGTTACACCGCAGAATTGTTTTCTCCTCTTTTAAACATAAAATGTTTGTATACTATTATTTGTATAATATTTGTATATTAAATTAACTAATAACACCGTTTAAAAAGTAATTACATAACTCTACTTTCTAAAAACTGTATAAATGAATACATTACCATTTTAAATAATTTAATGCATTTCTGACTATTTTTAACGAACCTAAATTTTTTTTAAAATATTTTTAGTATAGTGTTGTTTAAAGTGTATATGCAGTATGTAATGCAAGTACATGAACTGTAATTAAATTACTTAAAAAAAGAGTAATCTTTTACTTATTACTTTTATAGAGGAAGACATTTAATTACATTAGTTAATTAGGTAACCCATAACGCCCAACACGGGATGAAGATAAACAGCAAAAATAAAATGTACAAAAATATACAGACAAAAAAATCATCATACTTTAATGCTGAAATCCATCTAAGTGAAGTGCTTAATCTACTAATGATTTCTCAGTTCTGTCTTGACATCACGGGTTATTAACCAGTTATCTGTTTAAAGGAGAAAAAGGAAGTATTTTCATTAACCCGTTCTATGACAGAGGAAAAGTTAGACCTTGGATTTATATTTTAGTGCTTTTCTGAAGTATTTTTCAGTAGTTTATTTGATTTTGGTTCATAGTTGTTTTATCTAGAATGTCTTGAGGTGTCAAAATACAAAACACTTATGTAAATGTCAGGAAAAGCAAGGTTAAATGTTAAAAGTTATATCAGTTTGACAAGCGCTGTTCAGATTGGGTTCATTCCCACTTAAGAACTCAAAAATAAATGGTCTTCTCCTAAATAAGCTCTTAGAATCGTATCAGGTCACTAGACATATCCATAATACATTGCATTTTCTGTCATTATCACACTGACACAGTTATTACTCATAGTTGGTTACACCAATATAATACATGCTGTTGTGTGCCTGGATGTTTGAATAGATAAAAAGGAACAAAAGATGTAATTGAAATTGTGATGGTCTTTTTCATCAAGTCCAATCTCAAGTTAAAAGAACCTACAGTCTAGAGACGGCAGATAATTTGTTTAAGAAAAATGAAAAGAGACTCAGTCCATCAGTCTTTAAAATGAGGACTTGTTATGAGCCAATGGAACCTTTATGACAAAATATATACTTTTGTTAGCAGTAACTATTTTTCATTTTATGTGTCGTGTTCATTGAAGAACATCATTCTCGCTCTTGCCAATGACAATTACGGATTGGACCTGCAGTATAAACCGATAGTGTTTCTCAGAGGGAGGCGATGCCTGCTCAAAAATGAAATTACATTGAAAATAACAATTATGTTAGAAAATAGGAGATTAAGCAGATTTTTTTTAACAGGTACACTGTCCAACAAAGAGTCAAAAGTCCAGACTAAGTGGTGGAATGAATGAAAAGACAAAATTGACATAAATATTAATACCAAAAAACCACAACCCACCCAGTTCATCATGAATCTCAATGGTGTTTTCAGTGGAGATACAACCATTTACTTGAAATGTTTAAAGTTTAATATACATGAAGGACCAGCAAACCAGAGCTTTTCACTATAATCTATCTTGCTGTTGAAGACAATAATCTTCTCTCTGGGATTTCAACACTCAGCATCAGTCGGGTACTTTTGGAGACTCGACCCTTTATTTTTTCCATTAGTTTTTGCTAAAACCAGAGAGTTCACTGGCTCACTGTGAGTTTTTGTTTGAAGAATACTTTCAGCTTTTACCAAATGCTCTGAATGCTTTTTATTCTTCTCTAATACTTCTAGTAATAAAAATGTAGTTCAGTTGGTATCGTTCAAAGCATGCAACAGAAATAAATCTTTTGAAAGTAAGATAACCTTTGAATGTCATTCATCTCTTGTCCTTGTGCCTTTTAACACCCACTTACACTTAAACTCTTCCTTTAAAGACTTTGACATAAGATTCATCCAAGTGCCTAATTTCTCTTTTTTCACAATCTGCTGAGCAGTGTTCTGGTCTGTTCCATATGCCGACTTCTATTCGCTGCATTATGCTTTACAAACGCATGCATGACTGGCCCGGTTGTTTATTGTGGGTTTTCTGTGCTGATTTTAGAGGAAAATATGCAATGCAGCTGATTGTAACGCTTGTGTCGCTAAACGCATAATCAAGTCATACTAAGATAATAAATTAACAAACACGCAAGGGGGCAGATGATGTTTATGAATGATGGGCATTCAAATTTTATTCAAATCTGCAGAATGTTTACTTTTTCACAAAGATTTGCAGTCACAGATTTCATGTGGGGCTGATTATAAGCCTTTTGTTTAATAGCTGGCCTGCTTTTAAATCAGTTGTACTGTCAAGGTCATGGGTTTTGTTCATCATAACAGTTAAAAAAGTAAAACAGCCTAACAGCCTTGTGTTTCCTAAGAAACAAGTTTGAAAATGATATTTGATTTCCTTATTTATTTATTTTTTTACAAATTACAAATTACGTAACAAATATGTGTTTATTGTAGCGTAACTTTGACACCTGGTCGTGTTACAGCTTTATATATCACGCTTGGCTGGCGATAGTAAAAAAAAGCTTTTATTCCTACAAATGAGCAAAATCAAAACTAAAACCTATACAATCAGCCCAAACAGCACATAACACAAATAAATCCAATAAACATTGATTTGGAAACCTCAAATGGATTGCTCCTACTTTAAATGATAGCATTTAACATCAAAATCTCCATCTTCCATAAGCCTTTCTCTAGCTCACCTGCAAGGACACCGGCAGAGCTGAGAAGGGGAAAAAATGTAAATAAATAAATGAAGGCGAAACGATAAATCATCAACCTGTGCCGAGGCTGGAAGAAAGGGGGACTTGCAGGTAAATGATGGATCGCCTCAGAGAGTCGGCTGAGGGTTTGATGACTATGAGTTGCGGTACATAAAACTCTTTCTTGTCCCTCAAGGCCTTTGTCTTATCACATTTTATCTTACCTTTCCACAGAGCCACTGCCCTGTTCCTGACACCCTCTGTTACGCTATGAGCTGACCGGGTAGCCTTTCCTTTGAAAAAACGGCCCTTGGTCTTAAGGGGCTTCACACGTCCTCCCCCACCCGCTTTCTCCGCTCTCCCCCTATATTATTAATTAGGTTCCTGGAGCCGCGTTATTGCCTTAAACTAAATAGTGCTTGCGCTACTCGCCGAGAGAACCTATGCCTCTCCCAGCCGCAGACGGAGAGGGATATAAAGAGACTGAAAGATAAGGTTGAGAGAGGTAGAGTAAGAGATGTAAAGCGAGAGAGAGAATAGGAAATGTGAGAGAGGAGGGAAAAAAGCACGGCTGACTTTCGATGTATGTGTGTGTGGATATGACAGTGCGTGCAGCCGGCCAATCAGAGCACACCTCCTGAGCTGCAGCAGGCTGGCAGATTTGGGAGCTAGCGGACTGTTCTGGGGTGGATTGAGAGCTGCAGATATACTCAGTGTGACTTTAAACATGTGGAGGAACATTGGAAGCACTCGTCCGTATTCCACAGCGTTGTGTTCTTTTAAGGAAAGACTGAGAAGGTAAGACTGAGAGTCTTCTCTCTTTTTTTTGAACGATGTGTAATTATTGAACGATGTGTGTTGCTGTTTGTCTGGCTCGTGGAAAGGCAGTCTGAGAGTTAATATGTCTACATATATGTTGTCATGGATAAAACAGAGCAGCTGCTTGTGAATAGGAAGGCAGTGTGTTTGTCCATTGATCTTTGTTTTTATTACACTTCTTCCTGGTTGCGTTTTATTTTTCAAGCTCTGTCTCACTTTTCGATGAACAAATAGCGCAGCAAGTGAAGCTGTTGAAAGCTCTTCCATCTGATATTATAGACCTTCTTGATAGCTTTATAAAAATGTATGTGAAAAAATATATCTTCTCTTTTTATTTTTATTTTGACTCAGTTATTGCTGAATCCAGTAAGAATATTTGCTCAAGTTTTTGTATCGCAAGCTTTTCATGTCTGGGGAATGCACATAGATTTGCAGGAATTCTTTATCTGCGTCTTGGAAAAGCGTTCAAGCATTCAGAGTAAATTGGGGATGCATAACAATCAGACACTGAGGTCTGACGGAGAATGATAAAGTGATTTTTTCAGCCTGAATGGAATGCATGGGGGAAGTTGTCTGAGCTAATGCCTCCACGCAGTGGACATGCCAAGGTGACAAACATGCATCAATGGATTCCTTGAATCCTTCCCTGATATTATTAATCCTGTAGTGAACAATCAGTCTCAGCATCACCACCTTCTCATGCCACTGGATTGAGTGCAAACGCAGGGAGAGGCAGCACGGAAACTGTGAGGTTATAAAACCACTTTAGTTCTATAAAAAGATCTGCAATTTAGTGCTGAGAAGTGAATAAGACATGAGAAGGGAAAGAAAAATATATTAAATAAAGTGGGCAGAACCGACTACTCTGGGGAAATTGTAATGCTTTGTGTCTGAAGAAAGATTTTTGCAGTAGCTCTTTCTAAAGCATGAGCCATTTGATAGACTTTAACATTAAAAAAAAATAGTTTTTTGAAATCGTTCGCTAAAATGTTCTTGTCATTTACTCGTATTCTAAACTGAGATGATGAAGTTTAGTTTAGACTGTTGATGCTGCTGCTTCCTATACACTAAAGTTAATTGTGCCAAAGATGTAAATGACTAATAACACTTAAAGGGATCGTTCACCCAAAAATCTTTTTTTCAAAACCTGTATATGACTCTTTCTTTAATTGGACACAAAAGAAGATTTTTTGAGGAATGTCTCAGTGGTTTTGTGTCCGTACAATGAAAGTCAGTGGGGGCCAATGCTGTTCGATTACCAGCATTCTTCAAAATATCTTCTTTTCTGTTTTGCAGAAGAAAGATAATCATACAGGTTTGAAATAACAAGAGGATAAGAACATTTCTTTGTGGGTGAACTATCCCTTTAAGTCATATGGATTGCAGATAAAATACTTTTATGGTGCTTTTTTGGCATTTTTATATGGTCACAATTTAACATGCTATCTAACAACTCTATTTGCAGTTCAAGGTAAAAAATTACAGTGCTGACACCTCACTTCAAGTTCGAATGAATATTCCACCAGTAATGTTCTTTTACTTGCATGTAAAAAAAAAAGGATTAATTCAGGAACAAACATGGAAGAACGTCATTGTAAGAAGACGCCTCTCAGCCACTGTTCCACCCGAGCCTCACTCTATTCCAATTAGCATCCTAATTAACTGCACTGGATTCTAATCAGTATTGCAAATTTGTTTTGAAGACCTCAAGAAACCTGCATGAATCAGTCAAGACACCTTTGCTCTTGAAATGCAGAACAAGGGCACGAGCTATCTGTGCCTCCAGGCCTGCTCGAACAATTCTTCATTTACATATGTAACGAATGATTTTTTTGCTTAAAGTGCACGTTCAATAACCTTTATACTGTCATTTCTATAAACATCACAGCTTAATTCTGAGTTTATGGTTTTGTTTTTATAGACTTTTCACAAGTCAGCTTTGAATTGGCATAAAATGTACACAATACCACAAAAATGTTTTGAATCTTAGCAAATGAAAAGGCATATTTGAAAAACTGGAGAGCTCATCACACATTGGTGGAGAGATGACGTTTGCGTGATGAGGTTTCAGCAACAGAATATTTTTGACTGTTTATGTTTAACATAAAACACTGGAACAAAATAAAAGAAAATAGAGCTGTCGTCCAGTATTAGTCAAAATGCACTCAAAAAGCCATTTCTTTTCAAAGCAACACAATAAGCTTGAAAAAGTGGGTAGAGGCTCTACCCTCCCTTCTGCTCTTGAAACATCTTCAACGGGTAAATAAATTGCATTTCTGATTGAGCAGATGGACATTATTCTGAGTGAGAAGCATATTCATTTCCCTTCAATACAAGATTCAGGCCTCTGTCTTCCAACAACAGACTCTGAAACAGTAAAATGTGATCACGTTAAAAGATTTTCTCTTTCTAAAAGAGTCAAACGTATAAAAGATGAGAACATCTTACAACTGCCTGCATGACTTGCTGATTTCTCACATGCAAAACAGATCAAGGAAAAACTTTCTTAATTTGCATAATTGGAATTTAATTTGTGTGTAATTAGCATACATTGATGAAACTGGGACTTGTACGCCGAATTGTTTTGTCTCGTTCAGGGATGTGGTGTCCATTCCAACATTTCTCCTGTTCTCACTATTCAAGGTACAAATGTCAAGTGTGCAGAGTCGAAGCTCATGGTGCTTCTGTACAATCTGAGCAACGTTTTCCTCTTTCATGACCTGAGGTCAATCGTCTGGTAATTCCTATTGGTGCAGAAGGAGTTGCATCAAGGCCAGTGGGTTCAGTCAGGCATGCTAACATCAGTTACATTTCATCACACAGATGAAACCAATGCACAGCTGTATTTAGAGATGTTTATTCTGAGCTCTTTCATTTCTGGAGGTCAGAGGCAAGTCTAAGTCTTCTTGGTGGCCCAGATGCTTGTTTAGTGTAGGTTGGTTGAAGAATATTTGATGACCCTGAGGAAACGGTTATTTCTGAGAGGTGGTTGCTCATTTTTAGCTTTATTATGAGCTTTCAGATATGTTGTTTAAATTTTGTCTTTGTCTGAGATGTTTCTTTTAAAACAAGAGGGCTAATGAGACTATTGTTCATGTACAGTTTACCAAACAATTAAAACGGTTAATAACAATTTATTTATTATCGAATGATTAAATGAATGGATGGCATAGCTCAGGTTATTTTGTCTTGGACTTTTAACTGCAGACTTTGATGTCTGAGAACAGTTTGAGACATTGTTAAAATCTGTTCTGAAACACTAGGGGTGAAAATCAAGAGAAGCAGGAGACTTAAGCAAAAGAACTGATTTGCAATTTTGCTCTCCTGTTAACTAGCTACTTGAGTGCACATGCATTCAAATATAATATAAATTTGACATAAAAATATGTTAATAAAGCAGATCATATATTCCAGTTTATACTGTACGGTATATGCAAATACAATTACCAAGAGATTGTGACTACTAATCGAAAGTGGGCTGTCCAATGAAATGTGCAACTTCTGTTTTCCTCTTCATAGTCACGTCTATTCTGTCATTTGTTTTCGTCATTGTCTTTCATAAATGCATTTGATGGTGTTTTACATACCTGTCTATCCATGTTACTGGATCATTGTCCACAACTGTAGATCTCTCTGCTGAATCTGAAAAACTTAAATTCCCACCAACAGTTTTGAGTGTAAAACTATTAAAGAGGCTTCATAGTTTCAAATGAAGCATGTTTCTAAGGAGATTGGCTCATCAGTTGGTTAGCCTTTGCCAACAACAGAAAGTTGTTATTCTGCTTCATGTTAAGCTTATCTGAAAGAGGCATGTGTGAAATCCTTGAATGAAATGGACAATGAAAATTTCTGAAATTGCTTTGCTCTCAACATTTTATGACATTTTGCAATTGTTTTTTAAAATGTCCCACTGTTTCCATAGTAATGCATCCCAGATAAGAAAGTGAGTTTTACTAGATTCTTATTCCTATACTATGGTGATTTAAATAAAACAATACTCAAACAATATATTTGTAAATCAATACATTACTCTACTTTTCACTTAACCTAAACTATTTTTACTGCCAGAGAATAATGGTGGAGAAAGCTCTTTAGGCTATATTGGTGGTCTTAAATTATTCTCTCAGCATGCTTTTGATATATCAATGGCTCTTTCACAAATATATTAAAAGACTATATCAACAAAAAGTACTTTTAATGAAAATGTATTCAGTTGCATATCATTTCCATATTAGACTATTTCTGCACTCATTCTTTACTGAATGATTGACTTACGGGAGCTATTGAAATCATATTCTAAAGTGACCAAAACGAGTAAAAAGGATTAATAACATTGCTATACGTTTGCTATATTTTTTTAGAGATTAAAGTTATATTCATACTGGCGTCTTCCTTACAAACAAAAGACAGTGTCTTAGATGTCTCACTGTCAGTTTGTGATGAATTATGAAATATGTATTCCGGTCATATAATGTTAAAGCCCTGGGACAATACTTTTTTCCATTTCTGTGACTATTTTAGATGTTTTCAAAATGAAATGTTCACATGTAGCAAAGGTGACAGGAAAAGCCCACCCTGAAGCATTTTTATTGTTATTTGTTTGTTCGTTCTTTGCTCCCCCCTTCCCACTTGGCTTTTTGACAATTTCTATTGCATTAACCCTAAAGCAAAAAGTATTTCATTGTTTGTGTCAGTAACGCACTTATGCTGTGTGAATATAAGGTAGTTTCTTCTCAAGTGACAGATCAGAATTGACAGTGAGGCAGAGTCGTCGAGAGCCATCAGCTTCTTTTCCAAGAATCAGGAGCATGGATTGCACACCATTGATCTTCAGAATGCTGTTCAGTCACTTGCCAGACTGAGCTCTCATTACAGAGAAGCCCTGTGCCACCAGTCGTGATCCCTGCTATTATACTGGAACAGATGTTCCATCTAAAATGTATTAGATGTTTCACTGAATGGCAAATGGCTAGATTGTGATGGGCTTTGATTAAAATAAAAGAGTTTTGGAACGAAACAAGCCAATTTTCAATTTCAGATCTTCACAAGAAGGGCTAATCCAACATTTGATGAGAAATAAATGTAACAGTTGGCTAGGTTTCCTTTCGTCCCCATTAAAATACTTTCCTCTTGTCTCACGCAGATGTTCCGTGGCGACGTGCCATCGCCTCAAGTGAGCCTACGGTGGATGCCATCTCCCCAATGAATCAACATATCTCGGTCCACGATGTGAGTGTTGCCCGTTTGGTCTCAGCGACAACAGGATTTTAACCATGGCCATCTTCCACGGCCTGCGAACTGGTCTGATCGGAGTCTAAATCCGCTCACAGACCTCTGGGTGAGCTGAAGTTGGAGCAGTAACTCTTTAACATGAGAGCAGCCAGCAGCCCTGTCTGTCTTTGCCCTCTGCTGCTGTGCCTGTGTGTGATCCAGAGGAGCCACGGGACGCCTTCTCCATCCAGTCCCGTTAAACCCGCTCTCACCCACAACCACACCAAACCCAACGATGGAGAGAAGGATACGCACCATCGGCCCAAGAGAGGCTGGATCTGGAATCAGTTCTTCGTTTTGGAAGAGCACATCGGAACAGATGCGCAGTACGTGGGAAAGGTAAGAGCTCGTTTATTGTAATTTGGGTGGAAAGGTTGTTTTTGGGCCGTATGTTTTGCACGGGTAATTATCTGAAACAAGCTGAGCTGTCCTCTTTGGGGTAGATTAAGCAAATTATTCCTCGAACAAGTGTCATTTTGATTTGTTATCTGGAGACTGGACATATAAGTGTGCCTTATTGTTAGGTCTAGTCTTTATAAGGTCAAGGTGCTCTTGTAATCATGTCATTTTCTTGGAACTGAGTAAACAGTGAAGAAGACTAATCAGAAGCAGAATCCAGGTTTCTTTAAACAGCGTGTTTTTTTAGGAGAAAATTGATTTGCCTTGCAAATTACAGGCTGACCCATAACATCCATCCCACTAATAACAGCATAATTATTTCGATCCTGTACTGCAGAGAAAATAAGGGATCCAGAGGTATTTTTGTGATGAGGATGATGAGATGAGATCTGTTTGCATCTTTGTTTATTTGTTTGTCTTGATATAAAAGGTTGCAGACAGTGAACAGATTCTTATGCTAATCACTGTCAGGACACTATATATTTTGTGACTTTCTGCAAAATACAAACATCCCTCTGTGAATTCTGTGCAGTGGAATCAATTATTTCACTCATTCAGTTCTGTGAAGACTGGCCAACTCTTGTCAAGATGAAACCACTGCGTTTCATGAGTTAGAATAATCCATGGTGACACTGACAGCATTTGACATTGGCTCAGTAAGGTGAAGGTTAAACTGAAGATGACAGAATATATGAAGAAATGGCTGAGCAGCCTTAAATGGTCTACACCTTCATCCCCTGAGAATTAAACTAAGCGTGTGTGTGCACCCTGTACTCCCTTAACAGCATTTGACAGGTTTCTTAAGATCTGCCTGCTTAAGTATCAAGTTATATTTATACAATACGTACAAACACAAGTTTACTTAAGCCTGTCTATCTAAGAGGCACAAATCATAGGATTATTTTTGATATACTTGCAGTAAATCTGCAACCTCTGTAACTTTGAAAACTGTCTCCTTACCATCAGATTTTACAACAGTAATTAAAAACATAATTTGACATTTACACAAGTAAAGATAAGTATGTAAGGTAACCTGCTATTATATGTTTCAAACAGAGGCAAAGGTTACGGATTGCAGCTTCAACCCTTGTGTGCTGTCATGGACTTTTTTGTGTAGTCAGTAAAAGTAGAAAAATAATATGAGTATATAATATTTTTTTATATTCAGCTTCTGGAGGTGAACACTTTTGATCTAAGTGTGAGCACCTGTCACTGCTGAAAAATAACAATACATCAGAATTCTTGTTGTTGTTAATTACCAACATATCCAAAAAAAAAAAAAAAAAATTTTATGGGAAATAATTAGAATTATTGATTTTTTAAACATTAGTGGCAACTGGTATTTAAAGGGTTCAAATTAAAAATGAATATAAAAAAAAATGAACGAATATTTGGTTGTGGAACTGATTCTGTCTAAGAATAGTCAGTAAAAAAAAGTCAGTGGAAATAGAAAAATATATAATGAATATATATTGTTATGAAATATATATATTTTGGACATGGACTTTTTTCCATTTTCTAAGTGGGGGCTTCTTTAAATTGATGCACAAGGGTTAACAGAAAACAGACTTTCATTAGGACATCATTCAATTACAGAGACAGTCGGATCACAATGTAGGAAACACACACACACAAGCACACATGCAATACTTCTAAGAATTATCTAAACTTAGTCCTGAAAAAATAAGTAAAAAAAAATTCTGTACTGAGTTGAGTCATCATCAGAAAAATAGAGAGAATTTTATTGCGTCATTTTACCAGTCCTGCAGAGTTCCTATCTGAAAGACTCTGACTAATATTGTGAAGAAAGAATGCACAGTGTGAGAACATTCTTATTTATAGTGAATAAAAGAAGAGGAACACTAACAGTGCCCTTCTGCTGCTCACACGGGTGCCACTTTATTTTTCTGCCTCTGTGGTGTGACCCCTCTTTTGGACAGTGAAATTTGAATGAACTCAATATTTTCTCTGAGGTCTTCTTAAACTGCTGTGACATAAATGGGCTGAGGCTCTGACTTACTTTCCATACTTTTCTTTCATGTTTTTTCCACACCTTCCCCTGTCTGGTCCCCCCAGACCACCATCTCTCCTTCTCTCCACTTCAGTGGTCAGCCAAAAAAAGAGTAATTGGGGCCCAGGCAGACCTGTTCTACTAAAACCCTGTCTGTCCTCAAATATCTAGTGATAAGAACTTAAACTATGTCACTTTTGAAAGCAGATAAAAAATCTCAGTGGGACCAAGTTTTGTGAGATAGCGGTTGAAGCCAGAGATAGTTGGTTAACACAAATGATCCTGACATTTATTAGTTGGACAAACTAAATTGCTGTCTTGTTGCCGTTAAGCAACCACAAATCAGGTCAATTTATTTTTGTCTGTGTAAACAGAAAATGTGTAAACAGTTTTTACGCCTAAAATGTCATGGTTAATATTTGTGAACCTGTCTGTGTAAACCAGGCTAAAGTCTTAAAATCAAATGATGAGATTACCAATATGATTTTACCTATTCATTTAATTTCAATTTCAATCTTTGGCATGTCATTACTCAGTCAATATTAAAGATATTGAGGTTATATTTTCACAGAACGTTCTTTACATTATGTAGGTTGTTTTTATGTAGAAAACAGTAAATCACAAGCTCGCACATTTAGCTCGGTTTTCACAGGCAGGGTCACATTTCTTTATTTTGTTTTAAGAACCATAGCAGAAACTCTACAGTAATGTTGGCAATATTTTAGTTTATTAAACTTGCATGCTTAATAAAATTGACTTAAACCACCTTTAAGCTTGTCATCCTAGAAACTGCAACAATGTATGTGTGTCAAAATATTAGTAGTAAAATTAAACTATTATTTTACCTTCAATGTCTCTTAAAATGATCAAAATGTTCTGATCAGATCAAAACCAAGTGAACATATATTAGTAGAGATCTTTATTTAAAAGTACAGATGATAAGGACTTTTTGCTGGTCAGTAATGGAGGTGAGTTTGTCAGATGCCCTAGCATGACATTTTAAATAGAAAATAAATAGAGGTTCTTGCTGTTTGATGCTGACATACGTAAATGGCAAAAACACTTTGATAAAATATAAAAACAGCACATTTATCTTTTCACATGCAGAGTTTTCAAACATCAACAACTAGAATCCAAATGCAGTTTAACTGTATAATCAAGCAACAAACAAAAACCACAAAGAACACAAGACCTAACAATCCATACAGGAAACAAGGGCATTAACACACGTAGATTAATGAGGCTAACGAGACACAGGTGAGAACAATCAGGAAGGAAAACAAGAACAAACAGAACAACAAAACTAACAGACTACTGTACATAATACAAGTGCAAGAACAAGAAGACACACTCCATGGCAACCACATAAAACTAAACAACCCTGTCAATGTTTGCTGTACTGTAAGAACGTGAGGGTGTTGAACCATGAACCAAGAGATGTTTCTAGTAACACAGTCCTGTTCTTATGACTGCCTCTTTGATCAATGTACCTTTATACTGCTCTTAGGAAAACTGTTCCAATTACATCAGAGGAGCATCAGACAAACATAAGTACTGTAATGTAAAAATTACATTTAAATCTACTGCATCTGTCATAAAACAGTCATTGTACATTTCTTTTCATACAAGTAATACATCTGTGGTATCCATTGGTTACCAGTGTTGTTTTTTCTACACAAGACAAAAGGTTTGTGGCTGAATGAGAAACACTTTCCTGCTTGATTCAGCTGCTCTGTGATTTATTTCACTCTTGTCTTTTGTATTGAATGAATAACGTCAAAAGTTGCCAGCAAACGCTTCAGAGCTCCTTTACTTTGAGAAAAGAAGGGAGAAAATATTTGTTTAGTGTATTTTGCCTGGCAGATATAATTTGTTTCTTATGCTGTAGATTATTGCTATGGTAAATATGCTCCTTTTCATGTGTTTTTGCACACACACACACACATATATCCAGAGAAGAGGGAGAGATGAGAGATGCACACACATAACACAAACAGCTTAAGCTTTGATGTGTAATAAAGAGCAAGCAAGCTGCTGGCACTCTAGAAGGTCTCTCTCTCTCTCTCTCTCTCTCTCTCTCTCTCTCTCTCTCTCTCTCTCTCTCTCTCTCTCTCTCACTCTCTCTCACTCTCTCTCTCTCACACTGTTAATATCTTTAGCAGCAGACTGGTAGCACATATTAGGGTCTATATTTTATAGAGGGTCTGCAGCAAAGTGGACATCGGAAGAAAGGAAAGAGAGATCGGTCCACTGCGGTGCTGTTGAACTGCCCAGAGTCAGTCTGCCTGATGAATATCTGTCATCACAGCTTTTAAAATGGAGGATTACATTAAACCGCTCACCTCCCGCTCACTAATGGCAAATTACCAAACTCAGCGCCGCCTAGGCACGCTTCCTTATTCTGACGTGAAGAGCTCTTGGTGCAGTGTAAAATTGACCTTTCCATCAGCACGCCGGCTTTAATTTGCGGTTAGCAGCAGAGGCTGAGTCCTGATTTAATCAGTCCCTTCCTTCTTGTAGCGTGGGCAGTTTATCAGGCCGTGCACAAGGCAAACCTGTGCTCTCAGGTCTGCAGAGGCAGTAACCGCCAACCCCTTGTCACAGCCCTGGCTGTTTTGGTCTTATATATTCTTTCAGAGCATTCTTAATGCTGCCATTGTTATGAATATTGACACCGCTCTCTGGTTTCAGAACGAGTAAGATATGAGTGGCTTGTTTTGACAATATAGGGTAATGCTTTTTCAAAGTCTCATATTTTCACACATAGAGTAGCTGTGGAATATTCAACTGAAATAATCCCACTGCAATATGGAGAAAACATGGAGAAATAAAATGGCTTTCAATCTGTTATAATAGTTGATTTAATGCATCTCAGTGCTTTAAATACATCACTTTAGAGCCACAATAAAACGTCTTTCGCTCAGTTTAAATAAAGTCCAAGGGTTTCTGACCTATTTACATATTTCCGATATATATATATGATATATATATATATATAGATAGCTATTTTTTAGCAACTCAAATTGAGTGAAATGTTGAAAATGTAAATGCATTACAAAACATCTTGGTAGGTATACATTTCTTTCCTTTTGCTTTAATGACAGCATGATGATCCGTGTTATCCCAGCATGATTTGACAAGGGTATAAAGAGCATCTTGTTTGCTTCAATGGAAGCAAAGAAATCTGACCTTTTGTACAGTGTTTCATAATTTTCAGGAGTGTTTCATAATTTAGCATTCAGTCGATTTGTGAACTAGAATCTTAAATACTTCTAACGTTTCTTTGTTTAACATTTATGATCATTAAACCTCTATATATCTGTTTATGTTAATTTTCAGATTATTCCCTAATTCCCAAATTTGCAATGTGGTCTCACACGTTTGGATCCCAGTGTAGTCTATGTGCTCAAATCCATAAGTACACAGTATGAATTTCAAGCAGGATTCGATCTGCTTCGAATGCAGCATGTGGAACATACTCGGTTTGTTTCGTATGGTTAATGAGTTTTCATTGTGATCAAGTGTTTGCTCTCGTTCATAATCATATTAACTCATCACATTTGATGAGTTTGTATTTTGAAGGATGACTGCTGTTAGATTTGATTCTATGTCTTGTTAGGTGGATTTCTCATCCGTGTGGTAATGATGTGTTAGGTACATGTGCTGGCCCATGTCAATGCAATCTGTCTCTCACTAGTGTCAACTCAATTCTCCTTTCGTTCTCGTATGAGCCCTTCTTTTTCTGTATTTCATGTGCTTTTCAGAGATTTTTACATACAGTGGAATGTTGACTTAAAATACCTCAGATGAGACCGAAGGATCACCATTTGTGTGTTATTTTAATTGTGTTTAACTGTAGGAATAACCTTTATATCATTTTAAGAACTCTATATGTCAATTATCTCTTTTATGACAACAAAGCTGTACCTTTTTGCTAAACTTTTTGTTTTTAGAATTTGTGTCTTAGGTAAACATAAAAACATCAAAAGGCAAAGTCACGCAGTGGCTCTTTTCATCGTACTGTGTATGAATATTTGCTTGTCACTATTCAAGAAATTCAAGAGTAAAATATTCTGAATGTTTTTTTTATTTAAACATATTAACCTAAACACTCTAAATAATCTCTAATGAGAATGTAAAATGTGCAGATGGTTTAAATACCCATGTGAGGTCTTTCTCAAACTTTTGCTAAAATGCTTTTATGTGTAAAGCATGATTTTTCATAGTCGGGTAAAGTGCTGTTTCAGAATTGTCACGTCCATAACAGTTCAAATTCCTAAATGGGCACATGAAAATTAAAGTAAAATAACTGTTTTATGTTCTTTGAAGAGTCATCTCTTCTGCATTTGTTGCGTATTATTGGCATAAAACCTCCAAAGCATGCTGTCCGTTTTTGTCACATCCGTAACACGTGTATATTTCCATATTTTAAAATATAAACAGATGGTTCAATATATTGGTAATAAATACATTCTGTGGGAATTTATGACAAAAAATGTCACGTTTATAACACTGGAATTGCCCATGCTGTATATAGCTGAGGCAGAATGTAAAATATCTTTTTCAGCTCCAATGTAGTGGGAGGATTCTTTATATTGCAGCAGGTAAACAGGAGACTACTCACAATAGGAAAAGCAGAGTCTGGGTCTGTGTGTATACGTGTGTATGTTTATGTGGGTTAATATGTGCATTGCTGCATTGCAGCTGTGACCAGCTTTGTAGATAAAGGAATATCAGGCCTGCCTGCCATATATATCTGTGAAGGTGAATGTCCCTTTTAGCCGGGGGGGAAAGGTTTGGAAGGTGAACGTCATTCTGACTAATTGCTCACTGCAGTGGGATTACAGGAGCTGCCAAGAATTATGGGAACGCAGTGGGAAAAAGGAAAGCTGCTAGAATAGCAACCCAGAACATGCCAAGTAATGTGTTTTCTTTCACACCAAGGGCTATGCTCTGCCAATTCCTGCTGCTCCGTATTTTTTGAGGATCAGACTCATTGCTTTTTTTGTGTGGCCACATTAGTGATCATTAGCGTCTGAAATGGCAGCATTTATTGTTGGATAAGTGGCCTAAAAATAACTGTTTCTCAGACTAGGTGGGACTTGCATCCAACAACCATCTTCATATGTAAAGCTTCATATGTAAGTTTTACAACATTGTACCAGTGATTTGTGATTCCTGTGGTCTGGACATGAAAAAATTTGGCAGGCTTAATGCCTTTTTTGCATAATGTTTTCCTTATGCAAATGAACTACTTGTTTGGTTATATATACAACATCGCAGGAAATTCTTACCTCAAGGCAGTAAATGCAATATTTTGTGATAGAATCTCCTTTTGCAATGTAAATGACTAATGTAAATGTGGTAAGATTAGGAAGTCTTCCTTCTCTGTGAAGTATGTACAGATCACATGTTTTACTGTAGATGAGAACCACAGGCTTTAGCCTCAAAATGTCAGTGTAGCTGAGTATCTGTGCGTCATGCATTTTTATTAATACATTTTCTCATGAAAATATATGGTGTCACAAAAAAGTTTTCCTCTGAAAAGTATTTCCTCAGTATTGCCCCCTTCATGGTAATATCACTAGTGCATCTTGTTATTATTATCTTTCTTAACAGTCGAGTATTTTTTGACTGTAGTTGCAAACTAATATTATTATTATAATAATTATTTATGTTTATTATTTTATATTTATTTCCAGGTCCATATTATTTGATTCCCTGGGTTTCTTAAAGTGCTGAAAAACCTTTGAAAAATCTCTTTTGCTGTTCATTTTACCGACATGCCCCAAAGCAGGAAAAGGCAGCAGATCTCTGGTGTTATGAGCAATTTTCTTCTGTGGAAACATACAAAACAGCAAGATAAGCAGATAATCTCTTGCCTTTTAAGAAAACTACAGTCTCACCTAAGTACCAATGAAATGAACCAATCTGAAAATGTTTTATAGATTAAACAAAAATAGCTTTTTTTCCATTTTGTTTATTTTTTATGTCTTTTTTGTTGCCTGGTGTGTGCTAGTACTCAAAAACAGTTTTGACAAGGATTTATCAAACTAAGTAACTATGTGCTTTGAACACCACAGAGCATTTACATCATCATTAAAAAAAATGTCTTTTTTTCTCTCTCTTTCAGTTACACTCAAACTCAGACAAAGGTGATGGCTCGGTCCAGTATCTCCTCTCTGGAGAAGGTGCCGGTACCATATTCATAATCAACGAGATGACAGGTGATATTCATGCTACGAAGAGTCTGGACAGGGAAAAGAAGAACCACTACGTTCTTCACGCTCGGGCCGTCGACCGCTTCACCAATAGAGCTGTGGAACCCGAGTCTGAATTCATCATCAAGGTGCAGGACGTGAACGACAACGCCCCCAAGTTCCCAGACGGCCCCTTTTCAGCCTCTGTGCCTGAGATGGCAGACATAGGTGAGCCAACAGTCAAGACCTCCGAGCTTTGGGAGGTGTCGGAAATAACACAAGAACATTTTGTCAGAAGAGCGTAGGTTTTATTAGCTGGATCATCACTTTTAGAAAAAGCACTGCAGAGTCCCATTGCAGATCTGAGCTTTTTCTGGCCTGGGTCTGAGCTCATCTCACGCCGCTGCTTGGTTGAGCTGGATTTATAGTGGGATTTATTAAAGCTATTGTTTCTTATGGACAGCCTCTCAAGAGGATACAATGTATTGGCTGTTATTTCGAAACAGAAAAAATACTTACAGTAATCCTCTGGATTCGGTCTATTACACTTCTACCTAATAATCTCAAATTCCAACCAATATCTTTTATAAAAGCCTTCAAAGTGTATTTGATTTGAATGTAGATTGCAAATCATACATATTTCGATAAGCCTCTGAACTAATCATGCTGCACCGGCAAATTATCTGTGGTGTTTACATTCGCATTATATCTCAGTTTGAAATATCAATGTAAAATAGATTTGTGCTATCCAGCCTAATATATGACTAATCCACATGCGGAGCTCGCAAGTCTGCATCAATGAGCATGTACATCAGCCATGCAGAAAATGGACTGTCAGGAAAGTGCTAATTGTCCACAGAGTTCTTCCTTCCTCTCCAAATCAATCGGCTGGACCCAAGCCAAAGAGCTGTGAAATTATCATCCCTCACAACCTGTCTGCTCAATCTTTCCATTGGGAACAGCTCGGGTCACTTTTGGTCTTGAAACTCTTTACTCTTATTTCCCCTCCCCTCAAACATCACAGTGCGCACTATTGAATCCTATTAAACATAACACAAACATCAGCGCTGAGCTCCCTGACTCCACTCACCAACCTGTGATGGATTAATCACTAGCAGCACAGATAGAGGCTGGAGACCTCTGCACTTTTAAGAGTGGCTATTCTAGAGCCGGGTGCATTTTCTCTTTTGTGCTTAGCTTCTCTTCTTTTATAAACTAAGAATTTGGCGCAGGCTATAGCAGTGCTATCTCGACCATCCAAGCCCCACACTTCATAATTGCATTAGACGCTTGAAGCAGAGGCTTGTGACAGGTGAATTCAACCCAGTGCAGGTCAATGAGGCATGAGATGAATCACTTGAATAGGAAAAGAAAAATTCAAGGCATATGAGAAGTGCAAATAGTAGAGAAGAATTAAAACGTGCTTGTGGCATGCATGAATGAGAGTGGGTGCAAATCTTTGAATTAGCATGAAAAAGTGTCGTCTTTTTTGATCAATGCAGTAGAAACTAAACATAAATGATTCTGCTAAAGCTAAAATTTATTTTTTTTCAACCAGGAACTTCAGTTTTCCAAGTCACTGCCACAGATGCTGACGACCCCACCTATGGAAACAGTGCAAAGATTGTCTACAGTATTTTACAAGGGCAGCCTTTCTTCACTGTTGACCCCAAAACTGGTAGGAAAAGACTCATATTACTGTATCTACAGTATCGCCTGTTTTAAGGATGTCTTAAAAGTCTTCTTAATATACCTCAATTGTTGTTCCTAGACAGGAGGGCTTGACACTTTTTTGTTCAACAGCCACAGTGGCTGGTGGTTTTTCATAGTTACTAGCCACTCAGCATTTTCACTGGCCATAATTTTGTTGTTTGGAAATTACGTGATTAAAGTTGACGTGGGATGCTAACAGAAGGAGAAAATTAATTTGCCGATCAATAATATTGAAATTAACACGGGTATGAATTACCTTGCTGTTGTTTGGGACACTACAGTATATCAAATTATAAAAACCACACACAGATCGGTCAGCACAGCACAGAAAACACACCAAATATACACAACACGTAAAAATAAAATTTAGCCTGTCAAAGTGGCTAGTGGGAGTGTCTGTGTTATCCACTACTGCTGAAATTTACCCGCCAAGCCCTGTTAAACAGCAATGAGAAGTCAGAAATTTCTCAGTGTAAACATTTCAATTCATATTCTTTCACAAGAATATTTTTTTAAGTTCAAGGCTTTCCTAAGTAATTTTAAGAGATTACGTTTCTAAGCTTTAAAATGGAAATCTCTGAGCGATAAAGGCAGTAATGATGTTTTGAGATGTCATCGATCACAGAAGCCTCTAGTAGAATATTTTCCGATGTTTTTCCGAGCTTGTATAAAGTCATCAGTGGATGAGTCACTCCACAATAATAAGCTGTAGGAAACGCACATACAGTTTCTCTGTAAAACAGCCGTCTGGCTCACAAAGGAACTCCCAATTTATTGTGCTATCCTCTGTGGACCATAATTGACGGGCCCTCATATTTTTGAGAAGCTTTCGTACATGTTGTTTCTGTCTTTGAAGAAATAAGAAATGTAAAAAGCCTGTAAATGTGAAGAAAAAGCCCCACCCTACCAGTAAGAGAATCTTTTGTTGCGGTGACATTCAGAAGATCTAAGTCAGGATTCAACAGAATGCTTTTGGATTTGCATATTAGACAGATGGAGGGACGTGAGTGTTCATTGCTTTCGTGAACGAGTCCCGGACTCTGGAAATTCCAATAAAGCGTGTGGGAAATATCGCCCTCAATTGTATCTCAAAAATAAAATCAATAAACCTACATTCTGGATGATGAATATGGATGCTTTGCTTCAGAGATTCGCACGGTACACTCAATTACTCCCACAAAGCCCCGTGGATAAACAAATCATTTTCTTAATATTATCAACACATGACTGAATTGTTGGAGTACAGCAATGTTTGACCCGAACTACTGGGAAGATGCCCAAACTGTGTCCTACTTGTTATGATGTACCACTCGCCTACAGTGTATATCCTAATTTAATGCCCCGCCACCCCCCTTCCACCACTCTGTGTTTGGTAACCATTTGGTTCAATTTCCACAGTGGTGGTGTTTGTTTATGTCAAGTTGAATTCAGCTGGAGGGTGTTTGTCCCAGTTTGAATGTGCCAACCTGCAGTGTGCTTGTCCCAGGATGAAGCCTATTTGGTGCAGGATAAATGTGGCATTGCTTAGGTGCGTGTGTGTGAACATCTATATTTTCAGTGTAAAGTGGTGAGTAGGATCTGTTACAGCTGTGTATACGGTCGTTCAGTGTTGTTCTGTCAGCAACAACAAAAAAGCCTTTGACCTACGAAACTCAGCATAGGGCCAATATACAGCACACCAGCATGAAACCCAGCCAATTTACACACAGTCTCTTCATGGATACTCCACTGTGCATTTATTTGTATTTGTTATGTATAATTGCTCATTAAGTCTCCCTCCCGCTGGGACCTCTGGGACTATTGTGTCCCTCCAGTGAAGCAGTGAATCTCTTATGGCGGTTTGTCTTAAGGTGGTATCTTCAGTGCTGAAGATTGGATGAACGGTTATCTCAGCATGGTCACTCTGTCAGCTCTCTCATCTTTCTCTGATCGCTAATCCCATGTTTGTGGGTATCACATGAAGGTTTTGATGGGATTTAGACACCATGTGATAATATTTTAGCATTTGGTTTACTCTTGCGTATTGGTATCGCTTCCTCAATTTAACAGCAAGTGCCCGTACACTTAGCGCAGAGAGTAGCGTTTGTGTATGTGTGATTGAATCACTCTCGGATAATCCTATACTTCAGGTTTAGAGCCACTTTTGCTCTGTATGAGAGGATTTAGGGTAGAGAGCTGGTGGAGACTCATCTCTTCTCTGAACACCACAGCTATAAAACACAGCAACTTTTTTATGGTTTGTCCAAAGATGTAGGGCTAGTATATCTTCATCATCATTGGTTTACTGACATCGTCTTTCTGTGCCAATGTTCAGCTCAATTGGGATAGCAACAAAAGAGCACTATCATTAACACTGCTAACAAGTGTTTACACATTTACAGTAAACAGTTCATTAAAATTCTAAGGCGGTTTAATAAAAGCATGCAGTGCTCTTGTTCAATTGTGATCACAATTTTAAGGTTAAAAGGCATTGATGTTTGTTTTTGTGAAAGTTTTTTAACACTATTAGTATTTATTTAGTGGTACAAAATTGTTGTAGGTTTTATTTTTCCACCTATCCACTTGTTAAGTCTGACGTCACACACCACAGTTGGACCCAGAAACGGTATTTCTTAAATGAAGACTTATATATTTTATATATAGAATATATTTTAGTGTTGCCCAGACTATATTATATTATATTTTGCAGTTTTACATTTTAAATGTGAGACTCTTTTAAATTTAATTGATTTTGATTGGCTGTTGATGTTTTATCGTACTTTTAAAAATACTGTAAAAATATCCCAGTGCTATCTTTCCTCTGTATCTTTATCATTATTGTGGTTTGAGATTACTCGGCTGCCACTGCATGATACTGAGAAAAAGTGCAATATATCTTTGTAAATAATGCAATATAATATATTGAAAAAAAAAATAATATATAATAAATATTATTATTATAAATAATAATACAATTAAAAATGAAAATGACCTTATTACCATACATGTTTTATATTCTTTCTTAATAAAGAAATCTTCATTAAAACTTTACACCATGTTTTACTGTTATGCAGTACAGTACATAAAAAACAAAACTTGACAATGTTATTGCAAATCAATTCAATATACAATTTGCAATATTTAGATAATTTCAAAATATCATGCAATTTATAACAAAATTTGTAGAAGTTATCTTCCTTAGTGTGAACGAACCTTAATTCTTGCAGTATAATTGTAGGATAGCATTTTATAGTATGGTGTGGTGTCTTGAGAAAATGTGCAGATGACTGCATTTTGCCTTTTCATTGCAGTATAGCAGGCTGAAGTTGTTTTCTCTTCCTTTCCGCATAATGCCTAGAGGTGAGAAATTGCCCGCGGCTATTGTTGCCTCCCATCCATCTCTATTAAAGTATAATGCTAACTTGCATGATTGTGTCTGATCCTCTTAGCTGAGAATGACTCTGCACCTCTGTGCACCTGTTAGTCTTTCCCGTTTAACTGTGGGTGGTGATGCTTGACACACCCAATGTTTTACGCTTTTACTAGAAAGGGCTGACTATCTGTTGTTTAATAGAAAATCAACCCAGAGTACAAAGGCAAAGGCTTTACCCTGTTTTGCATCAGTGTCTGTTTCCGTTTGCTTTATTTACTCGCCGTCTCTGCTTTGTGGCTACTAGCTGAATACTAAGAGCCTGTTTAACATGAACATTTTGCTTTTTTTCGGTGTGTTGTCTGTTGAAATCCCCTGTCCTGGCAGGTGGTGTCTGCTCTCAATGGGCTGGGTGCAATCTCTATGACATTCTCTGGGGCTTAACACTGCCGTGTGTTTATTTGTTCTGGCGGATTGAGGTATCTGTTTGCATATTTTCTCTCACTCCCACTAGTCTTGTCCATTTAAAAAGGGAACATTGCATTTTCAAATATAAAATATGTCCGTCTCGCAGCTTTACACATCACATGCAATTGAAAATTCCTCCCTTGTCACTAGCTCACAGGTTCTGTGTGTTCCTTGCCAAGGTTTTGCACTTGTTTATTTATATGTGTATGCATGAGTTTAGATTATATGGTGCGTGTTTTACAAAAACAACTACACATAATATGGGTTTTACAGAAATAACTACATATAATAAAAACATTTGATAAAGAGTTTAGTATTTATTTAGAGTCTAGTGTTACATAAATTACATATTTATGATTGCTTATGTGAACGCAGTTTAACCCAGTTTGGGTTTGACTTTTATAGTTCCAAGAGGTTCAGTGACTTTCTGAAAGTTCTGAAAGTATTAAGGCATTGCATAAACAGTACCAGTCAAAAGTTTAGACACAACTAACAGAAATGTTTTTCATGATCTTAAAAGTCTTTTATTCTGAATGTGTATATTTTAATGTATGAAATCACTGAAATATGAACAAAATATAATTGTGCCAACTTAATAATTTCTTTACCTAGAAAACTTTTTTATATTTTTGAAATGGATTACTTGGACCAAATAATGAATAAAAAGCAGCAAATAATAGTCGAGCATAGATAGAAATGCTTTTGATGAGTTTACTGCTTTTCTTAAATGTGGTAAATAAGTGATGTGAATAAGTGTTTTCAAACTTTCGGCTGTTAATGTATATTAATGCATAATTAAACAGTTTAGGCCGATCTGTGGAATTCAATTCCACAGAGTCTATGGAAATTTACCCTCTGACCCACCTGCCCTACATTTTTAGCATAATATATGCTGGAGCTTGACATGAAAGGTTGCATATGGACATTGATTTTAATAAGACTGTACAATTAAAACTAAGCTATGGGTGTAAAAAGCCATATGCATATTGTAATTATAACTATTAACACATTCACCAACAGTTCAATAACATTTACCCACCTGACAGAGGCCTTGCTGTTTTAAACAATGATGTCAACTTGTGGTTGTCTCTGCAATGGTGCACAGGGGTCTAGACGTGTGTGTTGTCAGTTGCCGCATATTGCACAGTAAACATTGCTATGGGATCCAATAGCATAGAGGGGCACAAACACAAGTTCACATTGCAAACTCAAGCTGTTCTGTTCTCCAGCCCTCGCTTCATTCCTCTGTTTTTTCTCCTTCGTCTCCTGAGGGGAATGGTTGGAGCAGATGGTCGACTTTGCTGTAGAGCTGTAAAGTATGCAGGAGATCATGGCCAGCATGCAGTGTGTGTGTGTGTGTGTGCGCAACTGGAAAGAAGGTTCATGTTAAAGAGTCCTTATTACACCACACACTTATAGTAGTTGGTGGTCAGGGGTCAGCTCGCACACACTGGTGTTTTGTCAGTTTCCGGATCAGGAGAAAGACGGAGGATAATGGTGTGCTGAGAGCTTATGGCCTCTATAACCAGAGGTTAATAATGTGTAATGTACAAATAAAATTGTGAATACTTACTCTTTTGAAAGATAGAGTTTTATTGCTTGAAATGGCAGTAGACATAGCTGACGGTCATATTAAAGAAATGGTTTACCCCCCCAAAAATACGGTTTTGAAATGTTTTACCATCCCAGGCATGACTTAATTTCTTCAGATGAACACAAAAAATGAATTAAAAAACTTTCATGTTATCTTTTTTATGGTATTCAAAGTGTTGAAGCTTCTATCCATCACTTCAAGTAAACACACGAGTAATCCAAATGACTCCAGTGAAAAAGGGAAATGATACGTTTGTGAGAGAAAACAATCAATATGGCGACCAGTTGATATCTTAACATCTCATTGGTTTTTCGTGTTCTGTGATGAAAAACACATATGACATATGTTATCTCAAACCTTTAAAAATAGAACACTATAGGTTCAGAACAACATATGGGTGAGGAAAAAACTTGATTATCTGGTGTTTGTTCTAGGAACAGGTGCAATTTTTATACTTATACTTGCAAGACTTTATTTTGCAGGAAATGAAAATAGCAGTAATGGGATGTGGGTTATGTAGGTCAGCCGAAGCTATATTTATTCTTTCTACCCCTGAGTCACAGGTGTCATCAGGACTGCTTTGCCAAACATGGACAGAGAATCGAGAGAGATGTACTCGGTTATCATCCAAGCCAAAGACATGGCCGGCTCTGTTGGGGGTTTGTCCGGGTCCACCACAGTCAACGTCACGCTGACCGATGTCAACGACAATCCACCAAGGTTCCCTCAAAGTACGCCTCTCCTATTTTCTAGTTCATCATGGAAAGTGTGTATTTTAGACACATGTTTACAAAAAATGACATAATCCCTAAATCCCTTTGAATATACCGTGAATGTTTTCCAAGTGGCTGCTTTCCTTTCAGCTTTTATTTATAAAAGTAAACAACTTTTATTAAGCTAGATCGAGTTTATCCTGTATAAACTTCGTACAATTAGCTGAGCACAAGCAACACTTTGTAAGATGTGAATCAATAACTTTCAGTTGTTTAATAAAATCGCATTTGTTCTGTTTGTTTGCTCTCCACTTCAGAAAACTATCAGCTGTACGTGCCAGAATCTGCTCAGGTAGGAAAAGCTGTTGGGAAAATAAAAGCGAACGATGAAGACCTGCGTTAACGCCGAGATGACATACAAAATCACCAATGAAGAAGGGGCCGCCGTGTTTTCCATCTCCACCGACAGTGACAAAAAAGAAGGAGTCATCTTTCTCAGAAAGGTTTGGACTAGACTTTCGCAGTTCTCTCACAAACTTACAGTTCTCCTGCCAAGTGAATTCATGTCTGTTCTTCCAGCTATGTCCTGTCTCAAAAATGTCATTTCTGCCTCTCCCTTGATCTTCTTTGTGATGTTCTTTGTAGCCTCTGGACTATGAAAAGAAGAAGGCTTATTCTTTGAACATAGAAGGTGTCAACACCCATCTGGATCCTCGTTTTTCTTACCTGGGCCCTTTCAAAGACACCACAACCCTGAAGCTCATCATCGGGGATGTTGATGAGGCTCCGGTCTTTACTATGGACTACTATATCATGGATGTGTATGAGAACGCCCCAGCTGGGACAGATGTTGGCATGGTTACTGCTCAAGACCCCGACAGCACCAGAAGCAAAGTCAAGTGAGTTTTTGACAAGATTTGTGCTGAGATTTGGCATTGAAGTATTTTATATCACGTTAGATTCTATCAAGGCAAGTAACATTGCTTGATAAAAAATTTTAAATTTAAATTAATATGTGATATAAATAGTGAAATATTTTAATCATCTGTTAAGGTGTGCCAAAGGGGTGGTAATCGACAAAACGTAAGACATGTGCCAATGAATCTAATTCTGAATACCCAGATAGCAAATATAATAATTGAATGTTAAATCAATGTTAAATTGGCTATTTTCAACATTGATTCAACATTAAATCAATTATATTTGCAATCTTGGTAGAAAGCAAAGTAAAATGTATAAATGATTTTCATGAACACATGTAGGCCACATAGCTCATTGTTATGCACGACATGGCTAACATATTTTTATTAGCTAACTCAAGGCCACCACCATAAACTCCATATTATCTCTATAAAACTCTTTAAAGCCTATCATACTAAAGACATTATATGAGCACCTGATATACGATCTTAAAAAACTATCTCCATTTTGCAATTTTAGGTATTTTATTGATCAGAGTGCAGAAGGTGATGCACTTTTTAGCATTGATGCCATAAGTGGACTCATAAAAACCACCAGAAGTCTAGACCGAGAGGAGGCAGCGTGGCACAACATTACTGCAATGGCTTCAGAGATTGGTATGTACCGCTCTGAAGACAGAATCCTGTCTGTGCTCATTGATTTTTTTTTCTCTAGGTTTCTGAGAAAAACACAGGGAACCATTTTACCATTGATATCTTCATTTTGAAACGAGCATTCTTCTTGAAGTGTGGACTAGAAACACCTTGTCCAAGAGGGAATCATTGGCCCTGAAGTCTGAATCATTTATATTAAATGAAAAAATGGCTTGTTAAAGAACTGTTGCATTTTGGGATTGATGCTGAGGCTGCAGGTAGCTTGCTGGTGTGGCTTTGAAGGTGGACAGGGTCAATCAATTTTTCTTCTTTTTTTCTTTTTTGTTATTTTTACAGATGGTTATCTAAGTAATTATCCTTCCTCTACTACTTGCTTCTTGATGGTGTTCAGCTAATGGGTGAAAACTTTCCTTTGATAATATCTCTGATAAAATCTGACAATGTTGACCACTGTAGCTAATCTCAGTACCGACTGACACACCTCGCATGAGACCCAAAACACGTGTACTTTGATGTTTCCACACCAAATGTAACTTCTTGCAGCAGTCAACATCAAAGCCCACGAATTCTTTGTAAATGTGAGAGACAAATTAGAGCACATATATATCTTGTACCACGTTGTACCATGTAATAAATGCAAATTTAAAATGTGATCAGGTTTAAGAGTGACATTATCTCAGATCTGGCAACACAAGGTACAATAGCATTTATCAGCAAACTTAGTTGTTCCCATGTTCTTGGTTTTAATTGTTTTGAAGGAAAACATCTTTTTATTTCTTTCCAGACAATCCAAATCTGGTGAGCTTTGTGCCAGTCACAGTTCAGGTCTTGGATGTCAATGACAATGCCCCTTATATTGCCACAGACAGCGCTCTTGTTGTGTGTGAAGGCATCAAGGCAGGCCAGGTTAGTTATCTCCTCTCAGTTCTTTACTCTCAGTTCCAGCATTATTCTGTTTCAGTTTGCCACAATCCCTCTTCTCATCTCCTCCCTTGACACTCCCTCAGTGTTTGCTTTCTCCTATCTTTACCATGCTGTTTCCCTCCTTCCTCTTCTGCCGTATTTCTCAACCCTTTTCTGTGTTCATTCTGTGTGAATTCAGTCTTTCTTTCCTTTTTGTATAATCACCCACTCCCACCAACGCCCATGCAACAGACCCGCACATAAACACAGGAGAGTATATGCTTCCCTTAAACTATGTGTGACACCATCAGCAATGGATTTATTTGTGGCCTGACAGAAGGCTTTTAAACCTATAAATAATTCAGCGCGTTTCAATGTATTCACCGGCAGATAGCAGTTTGCAATGAGTGCGATAGAAATGGCTCGCAGGAAATGTTAATCATCGCACGTTCGCATCGCGGTCCACGTGCAGCGACGGATAGCAACGCAGCGGCATATCAGGTAGAGCTTTACCTTTCGATGAGACCGCTGAGCAGTTGGACACACATAACCGAAAACCACGGGAAGGTCGGCGGCAATGCGTTTTTAGATTAAATATCAAGGGTCCTCTCCAATCACTTCTGTCTGCGACGCTGGAGGTAAACCTTAAAGGGTATTTAAATGAATTATTCTCCTTAAGAGAGGGACTATATAGTTGTGCCTTCTACACAACTTTATCTAATTAAAGTCTGCTTTTAAGGCCGAATGTAAAGTAGTTCCATTCATAAGTGTAGATATTGGCTCTCATTTATTATGACTTTGGTCCAGCAGACTAGAACTGGCCAATCAAACATCTAAATAACATCCTCTTCCCAATTACCAAAATGTGTGATCGTTCAGTAGCAGTGTAAGATAGTCAGGGTTTGCTGTGATGCCGTGACCCTTTATTAAGTGTTTCCTCAGAGATAACTCAAAACCACATTGCTTGGACTGGCTTCAACTTACAGGAAGCGTTTTCTTTTTGTGAAACTGCAAGCTGTAACTTGAACCAAAAAACTACCATGCAGTCTCATACGCTTTTAAAAACGTATCAAAAATCAAACCTGGGTTCAAATTCCTGTGCGGGTCTTATTTGAAGTTGTATTTTGGAGGGTAAACTGCAGTACGTTTGCATCATTATCGTGAGCACCATCCAGAGGTTTTTGCGGCAACTTTTTTACCGCTAAGTAACGATTGAAGTAAAAATGCCATTTTCACTGTGCTTTTTGGTATTTTTATTTACCACCAAAACACAGAAGAACACGCGCGTTTGACTACTGCGGATGCAAATTTGCTAGAAACGCGAAGAATGTGGGCAGCTCTCCGACAGCAATTTATTTATTTAGAGACGAGCAGCTACGAGAAATGCATTATATAACACACTTATAATAAGTGTGAGCGTGGGTGTACAAGATGCAAATAAAATGACATCAATAGCATATCGCTTTTGTATGACTTGCGGACAGTATCGTAGTTTACCACCTTCGTAAGAATACTTGTATGCGAGTTCCAGAAACTGCTTTCACACTAACCGAATGAAGCACACTTTGACGTCAAACAGACTGGGGTCCACGCCAAAGAACCTCATCTCATAGGTCGTGAATCACAGACAGGTGAAGAGCACCAATAATTGGTCTATACTGTGCATGAGGAGAGTTTCAGTCGCTGCTGATGTGTTAGCAGTTGCCAATTAGGTTAACAGGCTGACAGAACATCATGTGGCTGAGGAACGCTTGAAACTATCTATCTGTTCAATGTCTGTGATCCAGAAACCCCACTGGGCAATAGGCTTTAGGTCTTCAGTCTAAAGTTAATGTCTTTCAAAAGTGAAAAGGAAGAAGAAACCCAGGTGGTCCAATTACTTTTCTGGGTTATACGGAGTGACCAGACCCTTCTCTCAGACTCCAGTGCCCAAAAGGCCTCTTTTTAGATATTTTTAGTGCCACTTTTAATTCAACCTTAATTTTTTGAGTGGTGAAAAATTTAAGTTTTTCTTTCTGGTTCTTCCCCATGTAGGTTATTCAGACCATCAGGGCCACAGACAAGGACAACTTTGCCAATGGTCAGTTCACCTTTGCTTTACCAGAAGACCTTCCAGCGAATCCAAACTTCACTCTGAAGGACAATGAAGGTAAACACAAATTTTATTTTGGGATGATTAAAAAAATATAATTAGCCACAAGAGCGTGAAAGTAGTTCAACATGGAAAGCCCGTACTTTAGGAGTTTGTTACAAAAACAAATTCTATATTCAGTGCTTAAGTTTTACACAGGCTCTCATGAAAGTCAAATAAGCCGATCTAAAGAGCCTCTCCAGAAGCATCCCAGTAATGGAATCTTCTAATGTTTTCCAACTGATTTCCTGATGTTTGCTCAGGGCAAACCCTCAGCGCCTCTTCACAAACATATTTAGTACCACATGTTGTCACACAGATCACCCTCATTTTCTCCTCCCCTTCGCGCTCTTATTTAATATCGTTGCGAGGCCAGTGCTGCTGTTTCCCGGGAAACCGGCTCTGTGTTTGCGTTAGCTCAAGGCTCCCGGTGGAGACGGCCCGGCTCTAATGATTCCTTCTAATGCTGGATTTGGAGAATCAGGTGTGAGTGGGGAGCTGCAGGTGGACCCGTCGAGTTTAACTGGGCAATCAGGGAGATGCTAAGAGTCCAGAGTTGGCAACAGTCGTGCTTTAGAGACTTATTTAGTTTGTATCGAACAACGCCAGTCGAGGTTTCCCACAGGTGGCTCAGTCCGCAAATATCTTCCTTGTGGATGGACCATTATGGACCGTTTTTTGTGTCGAGCTTTGGGGATTCCTCAGAAAAGGCTTAAGGAGCGTTCTGTTGCGGTCGCTCTTGATTGGGTGGGTGTGCAGGACTGTCAACCCTGATCACTAAGATGCTTCTCTCCTTGTGCTTGTGGCGCTGCAGTGATTGTGTTGGCGTCCGCGCGGCCAGACTGTTTGGCAGAGTGAGGCATAAAAAACATGATGGAAATTCCCTCTGGAGCTGTTTTTATTTCCCAGGGAAATAGCAAAGGGTTCGACTAAAAAATATAATTCTGACTGTTATATTTTATGACACCGTCTATATTTTTGAACGTAGAGAGCTTTCATAATCAAGGTTTCTGCTGTTTCTGTAAAACGGGTATTGAAGCACACGATGCCCATTCCACAAAATCTGTTTGTCAAGTGAATTTTAATGTCGTGCCAGTTTAATGTAAGTTTATGTTTACATGTCTGTGAGCACATTTCACTAGTTATTAAGAGGTTTTCTTCTGGGCCAATTCTCTGCAGTTTCCTCTCAGGCCATTTATCTTCACCATTTAAACACACACTTTATATATCTGCTACTCGTGCCAGAACTGCAGTATTGGATGTATTTGTTGTTGTTGTTTATGTATTTATTTATTATGCAGTGTATCTAAAAGTTAATATTAATTTGTGTAATAAGTGCATGCATGGTTCGCTTTCATGTGTTCTAGCATGAACACGCTTACGGTTCACTGCTGTTTAAATCTGCTGTTATAAATTTCCCATTCATGTATAATTAATAAACCATGTTCAACTTTGTTTGTCAAGACTCGCTAATGATCATTTCACCCTCTGTCATTTTGGTTTTATAGTGTTTGGACAGATCAAATAGCTGCAGGCTATTAAAAAATACCCCAACAGCATTAAATCCAACACAAACGTAGAGGTCAATCAATACATGAAGGGCTGATTCATGCTTACATATTTTAGAAATGCTGATTTCTAACTCTGAATTTTCTGTAAAATTCCTGTAATATGAAAAGCACACACACATACTGGTTCTGCATGCATTAATCCCCTGGAGAGAAATAGTGCCATCTTCTTAGCATGGCCATTCATTAGGGAATAGAAAGTAAGAAAGAGACGTGACTACTGAATAATACCTCGCAATATTTCCACTGATTACAGTTGTGACAGAATGTACCGAAAATATGTTTCATGTTTTTTAATTGACCTGATAACTGTCACTGAACATATTGAGCATACACGTGACAATGCACAACTTTTTATTTGAGGTATTTTCAAAAATAACACTAACAAAAAGTTAGTTTATGTTTATTGATATGAAAATTTGTCAATTATTTATTCTCGAGTTTTAGACTTTCGCATTATTATATAGTTGTCATGATAATAGTATAATTCAACTATGAAATATTAAATGAAATAAAGTGACAGTTAATGTCAATTAACTAAAATGACCGGTTACAAGAGAGACCTACATTTTTCAAACTCAGGTATAATATTTGTGACCCTGTCTGTGAAAAGCCAGCTAAAGTCATTTTTTGTGATTTACTGTTTTTTACGTAAAATCCTCCATAATGTAAAGAACATTCTTTAAATATATAACCTTGATATCTTTAATATTTATGACAGTTTACGAGTTATGACATGTTAAAGATTAAAATCATAGTGAAATTAATAGGTGAAATCAATCTTTGATTCTTGTTATCTCAAAATTAGATTTTTAGACTTTAACCTGGTTTTCACAGACAGGGTCACATTTAGTCACTGGTAGTAAACAAATAAGACCTAGACATTAAAAAACATTAAAAAGCATACATTTAAAGTTAATTTTGAGTATATTAAACAAGTGCTAGGGTTTTTTCAAAAAAATATTTAAACTGTAATATATAAATGCTAAAAATAATGCTAAATACTATAATATATAAATGCTCTCTTTCTGAACGAGACCAACTGAGGAGCTGCAACAGGCATTTCTAAAACTTTCACTAAAATTGTCTTCACCCTGTGTTGAAACCAAATCACACTGTGATCATCTGAGAGCTGATATTCAGAAGGACACAGGGTTCACACCTCTGCTCCCCACCACCCACCTCTCTCTCCAGACTAAAGAGTCAGAAGACACATCCTGCTCAACATGCAGCTGCAGTGTGATAAAGCCGCATGACTGTGCATACGCCGAGGTGCTTAGGACCTGCCTGTGGGTGGGAGCGTATGTGAGAAAGAAAGATAGAAGGTGAAAATCCTCCGCAAGCCTCAAAAATGAGAAAAGTTGGTGCACTGTAGGAAGTTAATAAAGCATGACGCTTTTGTCACTGCGTGTGTGAGGTTACAAGCTGTCAGCTCACCAGCGCTTCCAAACTGCTGTTTTGAGAGGTGTGGTTGTAAAGCGTGCACTGTTTCTTTAAATCAGATATAAATCAAAATGTGGTTCAGAAATTCATCAAATCTTCATGCATTTGTTTAAACGTGATTACATGAAGACCTCTTGTGTGCAGAAAAAACATTTGATTGTTTCTGATTTCAGTATTTTCTGATGCAGGCGTCAATGTACAATTTAATATTCGAAAATCTGTTCTCAAAGGAAGCCGCCGCGGATGAGGAGCGAGTTGTTGTGTCTGGTTTGATTTGGTTTGTGTTGAGTCCTCACGCACGCAGCCAGCGAGAATAAACCTCTGCTCTTTCTGACAGATAGCAGCGCGAGCGTGTTGGCGCGCAGACAGGGCTTCAGCCAGGCGGAACAAGAGCTGTACCAGCTGCCTGTGGTTGTGTGGGATGGAGGAGAGCCCCTCCTCAGCAGCACCAGCACGCTTACGCTCAGGGTGTGTCCGTGCCAGCGTGGTGCTCGGGCTCCTGTGTGCAGGGCTCAGGCGTTCTTGTCCTCGGCTGGTCTCAGCACCGGTGCCCTCATCGCCATCCTGCTGTGTGTGCTCATCCTCTTGGGTAAGACTGAAAACACAGTGAAAACTGAGAAAAGATGGTTTACTTTTCTTTGTTTTCATGTGCCACAAGGAAAAAGTACAGTTGGGGTCACAAAAGATGCACATTATTTTAGCTTAATAAGAAATAATCATTATAAATGATAATATTAGAATGATAATTTGATTGAAAAATCTACTTAGCATCTATTTCTGTCTTTTCTATTTAGTATGTCAACCTTATGCTTTTATAACAGTATAAACCTAATGAAAAAATTCCCCCAAAAATATAATTTCTGTTATTATTTTGTTTATTTTTATTATATTTTTAGAAATCTTTGTGATATAAGTAATAAAAAAGATCATTGGACCTCTCTCTATATTAAAGAGAATTTTATCATGAAATTCTTTTTAAAAAAGACAAACTGAAAAAGCAAAGTGATTATGTATTATTCAGTATAATAGAGAATAATGCATATTCAAGCTATTATCACCAGTTGATTTTGTTTACAAGAAGTTCTAAAAACATGACTTGAAAATGTATTGGTTGTAGATGAAAGGTTGTGAAACCCCCTGTCTCCCACTCGTCCGCTGAGACCAAATATAGACCCTACTAGGAAATGCTTGACAACTGCACAACTGTGTGGACTGAAACTATCAACAACAACTGCAAAGTCTGCACATACCTTAACAGACTTAAATGTATTAATAACAACAAATTGTAATATCCCAAAAGAGTTTATTTGCTTGGATTTAGAGGCTTATACCATGGTCCAAAATCAACACTGTACAAGGAACACTTTACAATAATGTTTCATTTGTTAATATTAGTTAACAAATACCTGCAGGCTATTATACTTATTAGTGTATTAGTTATAACTTTTACATTTTTACATATTTACAGTGCTTAATGCAGAATAAACTTGCATGAACAATTAACTAATATCAACTAAAATAAATAAATGCTGAAAAAAACTTTTCCCATTGTAAGTTCTTCTTACTGTAGCTAATGAACTTACTAATGTTAACGAATACAAAAGTGTTTACGCTTTTTTTATTTTAAATAAAACCTTGCATATGTTTGCCCTTAGTAAAATTTTCCAGAATTTTGTTTATCTAGAATTTCTTTTGTGCTATAAATTTTGTCACAAACATTAAAGGAAAAAATCCACTGTCATATGTCATTTCATAAACGTATTTATTTATTGATTAAAAATATATGCAAAGTATAGTTTCATGGATGGTAAGAATTATTTATGGACGATACATTTTTCTCCATTCACCCACTATGTGTGAGTGTGACAAAGGTACATTTTAAACCCTTTTTTAAAGCAAAACACAATACGACTGATTTCTGATCAGTGCATAATACCCAAACACAAATATCTCATGGCTATTTATTGTTAAACATCATTGATTTCACATCAGTGGATGAGTGAGTAAGTGATTATTGGTAATTATTTACTCAAAGCTTTAAAATGTCAGCGAGCAGATGATTGTGTTATTTATTTGTACACCTGCGCTGTACATTGTAAAGCTAATCTGCATTTACGGATGAAGAAACTAAGCTTGTGTCTTTTCTCCTGTAGCTATCGTGGTTCTGTTCGTCACACTGCGTAGTAAGAAGAGCAAAAAGGAGCCTCTGATCATCTCGGCGGAGGATATAAGGGAGAATGTAGTGACGTACGATGACGAGGGTGGAGGCGAGGAAGACACGGAGGCCTTTGACATAGCAGCGCTGAGGAACCCTGCAGCAGCCGAGGAGATGAGGTTAAGAAAAGACCTTCAGTCGGAGGTGTGGATGGCGATGGGTACAGAAGCCCTCAGCCCTTCTCTGACCTTACCAGATGAGGACATCCACGAGGTGATAAAGTTGAAATTGGTCGAGGCCAATCGGGATATGAGCGGTCCTCCGTACGATTCTCTTCAGACGTATGCTTACGAGGGCCGCGGGTCACCATCTGGTTCGATTAGTTCTCTGGACCTGCCCGAACCTCAGTCAGAACTGGACATAGACGACTGGGGACCCGAAGTTCAAATCCTCAGCAGACTCTTTCAGGAGAGAGGCAACCAGCACACCCCATAACGGCTGTGCATGTTTCATAAAGCGGAAGTTTTGTGTTGTTTTCCTGATGTCTGGTCAAATGGGAGACTTTTTTGTCATCCAGTTTTGCTGTGGGATTATTTGACTGTTGTTTTTCACTGGCCTCTTCAAGCGGAAGAAAGTAAGTTGATTTTTGAAGAAAAAGTTTAAAATTGAGAAAAAAAATCAGAACTCATAAAGGAAGCTATTTTCCCTGGTGTATATTTTCTATTGCTTAATAAAATTCATGATTCCAGATCTTGAAATCTATTGCACATTCGTCTTTTCTCGCCACATAAAAGGCACAATGAGTCAAAACGCATACCACTTAAATGTCCCGGCTGGTTTACGATGACATTTTTCACACTAAACAGATTATTTCCCTTTTTGCCTGTAGTCTTTACGTTGCCATTTTTCACCCGGTGTGACATATCCTTCAATGCTAGACCAACATTCAACATAGAGCCTACAACATTCAGCATAAATCACATCTGTCAAAAGCAAGAAAATAACTTATTATAATTCTCATAAGCAGAAAGAGTTTTAATTGGATAACAACGGCATTCTGTGAAAGATAATTGGATTCAAATGGTTGAGTGGGCACCTTTTATTACTTTCCTAGGACTTATAAATCAACTGTGAAAAGTCTGTGTTGCAATCCAGTCATGATCAATTCCCTTGAGCCTCACAACATGCAGATAAAGAGCCCAAAGACTGTTTTAATACCCACCTAATGATGATGATGCCTTCAGACCATCAACAGCTTTCACTGATCTGAATGTGCTCGGCTGTCTGAAAGAGTGTCGAATTGTTTTGGAGGACAGCTTTTTGAATGCCGAGGGAGTTTCACACGCCAAACAGCAGCATTAGTTAATTAGCGAGCCTGTTTGGGAAACATACCTGCTGAAAGATAAATCAATGATCTTTAAAGAGACAGTTGGGTAAAATTATGACAAGATAAATCTCTGCTTTTTGGCAGGATAACATGTACTGCTTGGCCAATCATACAAAGTGTCTTGCTGTTACAAGACTATATTTTTTCTAGAGTACACACTGTAATTAGTTGCATTTTAGTGAGTTTGGAGATTTTAATGGGTTTTTTAGGAGCAAGACAAGGCCCACCTTAGCAAAAACACTGTAATTTTCAACAATTATATACACTTATCACAATAATGCTTTGCCATGGATATTAAATCCAGGTGTGTAAAAAATCAAAATAAGCTTTTCATTCAGGTAATCAATAAAAAACAATAAAAAATTTGTGTAAAGTAGTTGTCTTGAATGTTTTGATAGAGAGGTGAGTGTAGCTCTAATAAACATTATTGTGATTTACATTTACATTTAGGCATTTAGCTGACGCTTTTATCCAAAGCGACTTACAATATTAAGAGACAATGAAGTGACACATGAGAAGCGGCAACAATAGTACTAAGAAGTGCTTTACTAAGTTTACAATGTTTTGCAGTGCTAGATTTGTGTTTAACATTTTACATTTTACATTTAGGCATTTAGCTGACGCTTTTATCCAAAGCGACTTACAAATATTAGTAGACAGTGAAGCGATACATCAAAAGCGGCAGCAATAGTACTAAGAAGTGCTTTACTAAGTTTACAATGTTATGCAGTGCTAGATAAATACCTGTAGGGGAAGGAAAAGAAGGTTTTTGTTTTTTTTATGCTGTCAGGTGTTCGTGGAAAAGGTGTGTTTTTAGTAGTTTTTTAAAGGAGGTGATGGATGTGGCAGACCGGATTGCGTTAGTTTAAGACCCTGACATTTAATCAACAAACAAAATTATGATGATTATAGCAACATTATTCTTATTCTTGACTGAAAATGGTTATTTTTAAAATATGTAATCTCTAATCAGGTCATTGTGTGCCAGACGTCTTTAATAACTGGTCTGACTGTTCACAAACCAACATTACAGATAACATCAGTACTATGGAAATATACTACAATCGTATCTCATCTAACTTCATGTGATAATACTTTCTTGGGGGCCAGGCCCAACACTATTATACAAAGAAGCTATGTGATTTTAACTTCTTTTTGAATGATCATATAGCATATTAAAATAAGTGAATGAGCAGTTACTGCATTTTAAGAGCACAAAACAACTTACACAAATCAAACATTACATGATATTTTTACCCATTTAACAGGCAAAATCATACATCCTTACAAGCTCTACAGATCATGTGTAAAATTGATAAATTAAAGGGTATGACAAATAATATCAAGTCATTCCGGCCAACTTTTAGTGTTATGACAGCCCAGGATACATTAGGACAGGCATATGACATCCAAGTCCACATAGGAAACACCTAAATAAAACGCAGACAATGACACACAAGAAGTGTGATACAGGGTTTTGGGGGCACCTTTGGCAGAAGTTATATAATAGTATTATTTTCTAAGTTCCTGCCATGGTGTGGTAACTCCCATCATGTGTGCTATGCCTCAAAGAAACATGTCAGATGTACTTTTATGCTTTATTGCTCTATACACTCCTCCTCATCCCAAAGTCACACAAAGAAATCTATTTTTCTCCCTTTTTAGCCTTCAGTCTTGATTGATAATTTGTTGTGTTTGTTTGTACTGAAGAAGAGGCTATTCTGCCGTTAATGATGATGATGTCTTTTGTTGATTAGCCTCATCACTTAAATGGACTTTTCCTACACAATCTGGCAGCTAATCAGCACTCTGACCTGCAATATTTCAAGCTGAATACATCATTATCATGCAACCAAAAGCATAGAAAATGTTGCGGCGGGCTTAAATAGGTCTGAATTCAACAGTAGAACAGCAGATTGTTATGACATCAGAAATAAATTGCATTGAGCAAAAATGTTCTGTAGTTAGCTTGATACTGTATAGAGTTTCTTAACTAAACAACTGTTGTCAACTGCCCCTTTCACTTGGAGTCATCTTATCAAATTAATTTTTTCTAGCACACACAATAATGAACACTCATTTTGCCAGTCAAAGACAATGTTACATTTATCGAAGAGAGTTATTGTTGACATAATACTTTGAAACTCATGGCTCTCTGTGCAAAGCAGTAAATCTCTTTAGTTTCGTCCACTGATTTTGTTTTTTATGTCATATGTCGGCAAATTAACTGACAGCAGTGTTATTTGGTTCTGTTGTGATGGTGTGAACAGATTCGTGATATTCTCACTGCTCAGTATGTGTGCCGTGTTGAACCAACACAACTCTATTCGCACATCAACAAGGGTGTTATTTTTGTTTTTTTATTCTTTGCCCTCAACTTTTAACTCTATAAAACCTTTGGAAAAGAACAAAACAGTGGCACTGAGAAACAAGACTGAATTAACCTGACCTTGTCAGTTTTTAAGCTAATAGTTGTTTTAAATGGACAAATGGTTTCATAGACAAGTTAGATTTTGTTGACAGATTTTTGCTTTAATAACTATCAGCTTTGTCTACGCTGTTCTCGTTAAAGAAACTAATTAGTGTTAAAGGAATTCATCAGTTCTTGCTGCAGAGCCGAGTGGTCTAATTTTGTGTTACAGTCACCAACTGCATGTTTTGACTTATCAGTCAATTTTCCAGCTCTAAGATTAACTGTGAAGTAATCAAAAGAATTACAGAAGATAGACAAATGAGCGTGTGATCATTTCAAAGTTCCTAATTGGTAATGAAATGCTTTCTTAATGATTTACCAGAAATGATGTTTGTCTTGTCTAATTGCACTAATGAGTTTTTGTGTTATATAGCTTGTATTATGTTTGGATGATACAGTTTTATGCAAACGTTTTGAAAGATAACCTCAAAAGATCAGCGAGAAGTATCTTTCTCCAAAGTCATATTCTCAAAGCGAGTAAAAACATTGTGTTGAATATTTTATGATTGTTTGAAACTCTTTTGTGTTATACCTGTACATGGAATCAGACATTTCAAATATTTAATTGTGATTGACTATTGTCCTGAATAATTTCACATTGTTTCTCTTTTTATTGAAATTGTTGATTATAATTATTCCATCCAGCAGCTAATCACTTCCTTCAGATATTCTACAGCAATGTTTCTGTCACAGTACAAATTTTATTTCTGAAAATATTATTTAACTTAAAATTTAAACATTTATTTATAAGTTCAACAGAAATATTAAAACTAGAGTCAAACTATCCACATTAAAAAAATTATTGCAATTCCAAGTTTGTTAGAAAACATTTGAACATGTTTTTACATTCATAACTGTATGCCTGCACAACCCCAGCCTTAAATATTTTCCAAAATTGCTTCCTTCTTTTATACTCCTTTTATATTTTTATACTGCTTTTTTCATACTCTTTGTTATCTTCCTCAGATATATTAGTTGCCACAAAAATAGACCTTGAATGAATCCCGCAATGTCAAATGCATTTGATCCCGTCTGCATAAATTGCTTGGGGAATCAAACCGTGATGAGCCGTACAACACAGAGCTTGCTAGTGTTCAGCAATTTCCCACGCTGTCTTTGATGACTACTTTTATGGTGCAGGAGCTAACGCTGGTGGATTCTCCACGCCCCTGTTCAACATGGCAAGCTTCGTTAAAAATAATGAACTACATAATTGCCCATTTCATTACTAGCCCATAGATGACACACAGCCTTTTTGTGTGCAGATTGAGGGAAATTGCTTTCATGGTCCTAGATGCCCTTTCGGAGACAGGCATTGTGCTTTAGTGCAAGACTTGTTTATCTACCTTTTTCTGCTAAGGAACAATGAGTACACTCCAAAATCATTTCATCAAGGTAAAGACTTCCTGGAACTACAAATGTCCACATATGACTTTCCACTAATAGTCTGTAATTTATAAACTTGCCATTTTCCTCATAGGCCAGAAATTGTGAGGGCAATTCCAGTGTTATGGACATGACATTTTCAATCAAATTTCTAAAATAAAAATTCTGTATCTATTTATTACCAATGTATTGAACCATCTGTTTATATTTTTATGAAAACTAAAAAAATATCCGTCTATACACGTTATATTTAAAAAAAGAAAATATACATGTTTTATAGATGTGACTAAAATTGTTTTTGAGAGGATTTCTGTGAATTAAAATGCACAAACTAGAAGCAATAATACCCAACAAATGAAATCAAGACTTTACAACCCATAAAAGAGAGCCCACATGGGTATTTAAACCCTCAAATTTTGACAAATGAGATATCAGTATGGTGAAAACTATTGGTAAAAACATTATATTTTCATGGTAAGGTTGACATTTGCATGAATTTGGTATGGAAAGGTGAGTGTTAAGTATAAAGGGCATGAAGACCAGTTAGTGTGTATCTATCAGATAGAGTACCATTGTAAATGTTATTTAATCTAGATAAAGTTGTTTTCTTATATGTCAAAATAATGATGTATTGTGGGCCCTAAACTCAGCCAGGAATGCCATCATGGGATCCAAAACGCAACACTGTTCAGTGACAGTGAATAACTAACTCTTCACCTACTATAAAAGCCAAGCAGCTCTATATAGGCTAGCTGGCCAGAGGTGCACTAGGGTCAAATCTAGACAGGGGAGATGCATCATGTTAACTTGTTTTGCCAAGGTCAACCAATGTTTTGAAGCAGGACATAGGGAAGTTATAATACAGTAAGAATGAGGCCAGATATGCAATAATGTTTCATGACAATTACTGACAAATATTGTTACTTTGTTGTATGTCTTACCATGTACTTAAATACAAACAACTTTGAATAGTCACAAGGAGAGCATCAGACAAGATAATTACTCTCATCTCAATGACACTTGGATATATTGCTGGTGACGGGAGAAATGCCAGCAGGCATTTATGAAGATCACGATACATGGCGTGCCACATATTGACTTGGAAATGCTCTTTCTCATCCGAGTTAATTAAACTCCAGATCATCACCCATGATTCTCCCAGCCCTGATATCCATGTTTTAGACAACAACACCAGACCATAAACTTTAAAAACTGACAAAAACACCATTTAACAAGTCTAGACATTCCCAAGGCATCCATGCAAACTTGCTTAGTGATAGTATAAACAGCAGATGGCCGGATGGGACTAAAACTACTTTTAGATGATCAAGAGAGTACATGATGAGAAATGAAGGCGTACTTGTCACACTATGGAACTGAAAAACAATTAGCACTGTCCCTGTGGAAAATTTGGGCAGGACTTTAGCAGCAAAAACTGAACACTGTGAAACCTTTTTTAATACTTAGACTTTTAATACCGTTTAATATATATATATATATATAGTGTGTGTTCCATTTCCACTTTTAAAGCTTGGAAGTGACACTTTCAGAAAGCGAGTGTAATTGGGCAGATCGTTCAGGCGATAATTGGATCCAGACACTTAACAAGCAGGTTAATGGCACGCCTGTGCTGTGTTAATGGCAGACATCCTGATTCACACGCATAATATGCTCAAAGTTAAAAACGAATCGTGCGAGATAGATGCCATGCCTTACTATACGTTATTCAGCTGAATGAAACCATGACCATTGGTCTTCATACTCTTGCTGATTTCTTTATTGCATCAGTGAGAGCTGCCACTTGAGAGGGATGTGGTATAGTCTGTCCAAAGTAGTAATCATTTGTCAGGCTGTCATAGGCGTGGGGTTGGCTGAATGTGAAAGCGGTGCCTTCAGGCATAGCTTAAAGCCAGTTTATAGATCTGAAACCTCCTTTGTGACACTGCAGAAGACGGGTCACACCAGGGATATTCCTCTGTAGATGCACTGACTAGTTCAATGAGTTTGCATGAGTATGTCATATCTATTGTAAGTTGTCATATCTAAGTTGGAAAATATAATTTTAGGCTTCTTATTTTACTCTATACTACTATATATTATGGCATAATTGCCATTTCAAAATACTTCGTTTACAAATGTCATAGGTTTATTTAAAATAATTCTTAATATACACCATAAATCTCAACAGCTGTAGCACTACATACAATATTTAATTACACAGAAATTGGTTACATGACCTTTAGCAAATTCTTTAAATCAGTAATTACTTTGCGCTACTTAAATTCAATCAAAGTCTAAGGCATACGAGCACAGGGCTAATTTATTTAGTTTTAATTAATTATTCATTATTAAATGCCAATTGCTACAGCTGTCAGTCACATGCTGACACCCTAATATAATGTGTCCTGTACAATATAAATAAGTTCATTGTATAATTTTGTTTTAACACTGTCTAAAAAATAGTATTAAAAGCCATAAAAGAGTTAAGCTGTTCAAGCTAAGGCTCTATATTAATGGCTTTGATGTCTGGCATATCGCATAGATGATAAGAGATGGTAATATATTACTTAGCCACAAAGCCTGGAGCCAAGGATAGAAGCAGCAACATATCTGAAAGCTCACCTGGGCATAGTTCAGTACCCTGTCACTGTCACAGATGTTTGGCAGCTCTGTACCAGGAGCACAGAGCTATTTTTACCAGCCTCTCATGTGTGACTGGAATCACATAAGTCAAACATAACCTGTGTAGCTGAATGAATAAGAAATGGAAGCAGAAAATCTCACTTTAATGAAGAGTGACAACATGGAGATCCCGTGACGCAGAGATTTTAGATGCTTGAAAGAAGCTAATTATGTTAAGATAAACTTTTATAAATTATTTAATAAAGGTTCTTTACCAGTGTTGACTGCAGATTTAAAAATATGCTTTGATAAATATTCCATTTTTTAGTAATGTAATTATGGACTTAGCCACTCCCACTTGGTTACTGTTGCTAAGTTTCATATAGTGCTAGACTCCATCAGAAGAAGCTGTAAAATGATCCTTTTATTTATTTATTTATTTATTTATTTATTCCTTTTATCCTTTTATTAAATTATCAATAGTTTAATTATAGTAAAGGTTTTTGGAAATCAGATTACCATTTTTATTACCATAGTTGTAATATACACATTATGGCTAATTTATGGTTATTATAGTTCATTTTTATAATGGGAGCTTCTAGAACCATTTGTTCAATATGCACTTAACAACTATAACACATTTTAAAATTGAACTGTTAATCACTTTTACTAATTTGTAAAACGTATTTGTATACAGATGAAAGTGTTTTCTTTTATGTGTGATAGTGAAAAAGCTGTATTCACTGCACGAATAAACAGTAAGAGCCAATCAGAATCGCGCTTATTAATAATCACGTTATTTACTTCCGGTCATAATGCGTCTGGAAATGGTGAAAGTGAATTTTACCTCCATATCAGCAACAGCGACCATACAAGCCAATCAGCGCTCAGTTAGACCCCGCGTCATCAAGACAAGCTGCGGTGACGCCACAGGTGAAGAGAGAGTTTGAAAGTTATCCAAAATCGTTGAAATCCAAACTGGAGGATCCAAACAAGCGAAGAACGGTACGACAAGACCATTTATCCGAGGATGAAGGGATTAAAGGTAAATAAATGTTGTAGAATGAACCGCTACATTTGTTTATAAATCTTTGTATTGTTTATAGTCTGTAGATGGCACTGTGTGATTTCTTCTGCTCGAGTGGACAAATGTTGGAAAGATTATAACTTGCCGTTAATAATGTCAAGCTCAAGTTAGTTATCCCACATGAAAATACTGGAGGATACTTTGATTTTACTATAGTAAACTGAAGTACAATTCCTAGATTTTTTTTAACTTTACAGTTGTAAATATTGAGGTAAATTATACTAAATTATTTAACGCAGTTAATCAGTTTACAATAGTTAATACCACAGAATACTATACCTTATCAAAGTGTGGTAATGATAGAATTCACAGCATTTTACTATAGTAAATACTAAAGTATCTCTTTACTAAGCTTCTACTAGACATATTGTACCAGACTTTAGTCTTAACTGCATCTGTCACGTTGTGTCCCGTTTTTTTGTTTCTGTTTTTCTTTCCTTATTGTTTACATCTCTCTCATTCTCTTCTGCTCTCTGACTTGGCTCATCATCTGTGTTTTTGTCATCTCATCCAGATGGCATAATATTTTCTTGAGATGCACGTTGTCAATTTTTTCATTGACATTGACTGAAATTGATCAGATGTACTTTGTAGAAAATTGAGACAAAATGAAATTAGCCACTTGCGTTTAGTTTTTTATCCATATGGCACAGTATGCATACATCAGTGAATCTGATTACAATCATTATTTGGGCTACAGCTCTGTTCTTGGCATCTAACTGACCAGTGGGCAGTTTTTAGGTCAAACAGGTATGGCTAATGAGATCTAGATGAGTAATATTAAATTAAAGCTTTAGTCAAACGAGCTGTTCAGTCCTTAATGGAGACATAATGAAAGACATCATGTATTAAGCTCCTGCTTCATGTAAAGCTTTCAATAAAGTGATTACATGACATAAGTCAGGGTGAAATACTCTATAAAATATAGTTTTAGTATAGCATTAATCAAACAATTTCACTATATTATGGTAAAAAATAGTTTTTACACCATAATCATTTAACAGATCTTAAGATCTAAGGTTGTTCAATAGCATAATTCTTGTTATCAAAAGTCAGCCTCTATTGTTTGTTTATAATTTGAATTTTTACATACTCTAAGTTAATTTTCATAGTTTTATACATTGTTTGTACTCGCTTTCAGACAGCTTTCATCTGGATCAGTTGGCATGGGAGGGCAGCCTGTATTTTTTTAATACATTTTGCAATGCATCTTTGGCAGAGAGCTGCAAATGTCATTGTGTTTTTGTGGTAAATCCAAAGGGACCTATGCTAAACGCAGTAAAAGCATCTTGAGTGATTACCTATCTGCAGTGGTAGCAGTCATGGTGAAACTCAAATTGGTGTTGCAAACATTACATGACTGAGCCCAAAAAGTATACATTAAAAAGTGGGGTTAAATTTGATCCCCAGCAAGCAAGCAGACATGTACATTTGAGCATTCAGCAGTTGATTTTATCCAAACCAATATTCATTGCATTTAGCCTATACATTTTTATAAGCATGTGCATTCATTGGGGATCGAACCTATGACCTTAGCTTTGCTAACATCATGCTGTACCAGTTTACTGTAGCAACAGGAAAGCTAATGAGATGCAATGTCAGTTGACAGAACAAGTTAGTCACGGCAACCTCACAAAGATACTTAGACAATTAAATATATTCCAACCACATGATTTTCTCCAGCTGAAGATATAATTCCCTTTTCTACAATCAATTTTGCTACAATGTCATGTTGATTGATTTGCAAAAGCCATGAATTAGTTTTACATTATCTGTTCTGTCATGACCAACTACAAATAATAATAGAGATTTATCATTTGCCATCTAAAGCAACATTTGCAACAAACCATCTTGATTTGTATAACTTTTACAATGATGATTTGTGAATCGCAGTCTGTTTCCCTATATCCTCTAATATTTTCTCGGAAAAAGTTCGACAATTCACTTCTGTCACTGTAATATAGCAGAGACTGGGAAACAGCACGTTTGTCCAAATAGTGTTTCAATGCACGGTTGTAATGAATCATGTTGACGCCTCAGGAGGGCAGATACAGTATGCTTAGGCTGGGCTCAAGCTCATCTCACATGCTTTGATATGGAAGCACAGGCATCCTGCTGTTTCTCTATATTAAGGCTAGGTGCATTGTGAATGTCAGGATAGGTTGAGCCAGAGGGATTATCCCCCCGCTTGTCTACCGCTGTGGGGAGGCTGACAGGAGTGAGGAGGAGACAAAGAGCATGAGAAAATAATGTCAGTCCATTGTGACACAGCACTTTGACTGCTATACCCATACACACTTATAGGAATGTATTGGATCACACCTACAGAAATTCGTATATGTTTGCTCTCTTGTCGTGATATGGGTTGTCATGTTGTTCAGGAACTGTACACCAGTATCAAAGGGTGGTGGCTTCCACCTGGTCAGATCCAAGTAGACAATGCTAAAACTGCTGTAAACGTGGCCCGATTTATTTTATTTTTTCTTACATTTTATCAACATGAAGTATGTGATCTATGCAGTCATGAAATCAATGATTCTTTATTTGAAATCCGAACACAAGTGGTGGCAGGAGACCTATTTTACTACACTTGTAAACGGTCGTGTGTCTCACCTGCCCACTTATATAGAATTTTCGTAGACCGTTCTTATTACCAGGTGTGAACGGGGCCAAATGTAGGGAAGTGCAGATCAGTCTTATTGTAAAGTACTGCTGCTTTTGTTACTGGTATCAAGAGCATCCATAGTCACAAAAGTACAGATTCAAAGTTACTTTATAATTTATTTATCATGAAAATAAATGTGAATAATACCCTTTGAGGTCCAAAAAATAATAAACTGTTTTTTCAAACAGCTGTGTAAGGTAGAAAGTATTTCCTTCCACTTATTTGAACGCTGGCAGAAGTGCTAAAAGACAAGCGGTCTGCGCTCACCCACGGCATTCATTCAAGCAGAGAGAAGAGAACAGTGCTCGCTGGAGGTAATGACAGAGCAGAGAAGCATCATCTCAACAAATTTCACACTAAACAACAAATCCAAATGTGGCATTTATTATAATGGGTCACAAAGACTTTTGTTATAATTTTATTTAAATTATATGTTGTTAAATGATTGATTATGTTCTGTAACGGTTAATAATAAGTCTGATAATTAGCAGTTTAGGTATATTATTACTGATATTGATACGACTGAAAAAAGGCATTGTTGCCTATTATTAGTCAAAAGACAGATTAAGAGACACAAAACCCGTTAAAGGATTTGTTCTCCTCAAAGGAAATTATTTACTCACCATGATGTCATACAAGATATGTATGTCTTTCTCTCTGAAAAGATATTAAGGTTTTTGAGAAAAATATTACAGGATTTTTCTCCATATAATCGAACCATATGGTCAATGTTGAAAAGTTTTAATGCGGCTGCAAATGGTTTTACACAATCCCAGCAAAGCAAAATGATAAATGATAATTAATAAATGATAAAAAATAAAATAAAAATGAAAATAAAAACACTTTTAAACTACAAATGCTCGCAATGTCTGTCCTGCATTCTTGTATGTAATCACATTTTATGTAGGTGGAAAAAACACCCCATTCCCTTAAAAAAGAGGAGAAAACTGTACTTGTACTTGAATCTTTTAACTAAATGTTATGTCTGAAAACATTTGTGACATTCACAAGTGCAGTCTACAAACAGCATTACTCTGTTTCTGTGTTTTACATATTGTTGTCTTTTTTGAGTTAGGCCAACTTACGGCAACCTTTTCCGCCCAAAAACAATTTTCCCCACTGGCTCAGTGTGATTGCTTCAGCAGCATGATTGATGACACACATGTGATGAGGGAAGTTGACATATTGCTGTCTGACGGAGATGTCGTGGGGGCATGGGGTAGTTGATGATATTTTTGGTTAGATGTTAGAAACAGCAGTGAGAACGATGTGCAAGTCTTGCAAAAAGGAGACTCTTACAGACTCTTAAAGGCATGGATGATTATTCTACACAAGGGTAACAAAGGTTAAAACTAATGGAAGAAAGAGATCTAAACTAAAGGGTTTGAAAGGATGATTTTTACACTTCGTGAGTTTTAATGTGATCTTTCGCGTTGGAACTGGGGCATTAGAGAGAGCTTGCTGCAATACATCGAAGCTGACTGATATTCAAAGGGCAACCCAGGGTTTTGATCTCATTTGAATCCATTGTCATTCTGACTTCCTACATTACAAGTTAAGAAAAAGTTTAATTTTTATTTCGTGTCCCCTCCAAAATTCATGACTCAAAAGCATCTTCAAAGGATTGCAGAATTTATTATTATTTTCTACTGTGCGCCATCCCATAGGTATGTTTTTTTATCAGGTACATACCGCCGAGAAGTCAAGGACAAATAACAAAATGGCTCTAGAAGCAGAGCGGCAAAAACTTCAAAGATGACTGTCAGAGAAATCGATTGGGAATTGAAGTACAAAACAGGATGGAGAAATGTAATTGATCTCATTATTATGGAAGCGTGGCAGTTTAGGGAGGAAAAAGGAGAATAATTTCTCTCCTCTTTACTCAACTGTTATGTGGCAGTCTGAGTGTGCAGGTGCCGTTTTAGATTTTTGGTAAAAGTATGATGGTGGAATGGCAAATTAGCTTGTAAATAAGTCCTCCTGATCCTAAAATTGGACACTTGTGTTGCTCTTATCCTGCTGAATATTACTTGTAGGCCATTATTTACTGGGATCTCCAATAAAGGGGACTACCATTCTTGTGCTATCTAACAAAATATGGGTACTTTTCACAGGCAAATCGTTGGTCCTTTACAAACAATGGCATAAACATTCCCTTGAGACAAAAAGGTTTGGATGTGTGCCATATTTAAAGAGGTTTTAACTTCTAGTTTTGTTTTTTAAACCATAATGTGGTTTAAGCAGTTCTGTTAAATCTTTCTGCTCATAGTGGTGAGATCAAACAATACAAGACACATGAAATAGAACATAGTTTAATGCAATCAATGTTGAAAAGACTGACATAGTAGGACATAAATTATTTTTTTTAGGTTTATTTTTTTTATTTTAATAGATTACTACATTTTTGTATGCTTCAAATGTAATAATAAGGCACACTTTTTTATTTAATGTCATATAAATGTGAGTCTGAAATCCTGCAGCTTTGTGTATATTTATACATTGTCTATATTTAATACCTTCCTTTCTGTTATATTTATTTGCTCCTTGCACCATTTCTAAGAATGACTTTCAGGGTTGGTAGTTTACTTTGCGAGTGAAATTTAACCCTGCTGCTTTGACCCTGTTTTGCACGTGTTTGGAGACACATTAAACATTCATAAATGGAACTGAAAAGACACAGTTTTGCGCATCTGAAAGATGTAATTCTCAGTGGATCGGCTCAGACATTTTTTAAAGGGGCTGTCAAGTTTGCACATGTAGTTACACCACTTTCATGTGATATTTCTCACCATGTCTCCCTTGTTTTGTCATCTGCTTAATGCAAAAAAGTCTCAAAAGAGATCTCACTTGTGTGTCTCTCCCATGCGTGTGCAGCTTCAACACTCAGTACGCTACAATGACACATGCAATGCATTAAAGATGAAAAATAATATATTTAGCTCTCTACTTTTATCTTAATGGGCATTGTTCTGTAGGCTGATAAAAATTTCATGTTGTTCTTCTTTAATGTGAAAAGATTCAGACCAGTAGAGCAATGTATTACTATTGACATATATATATATATATCAGGTAAAATGGGTTAATAATATGGAAACAAGCCGTGTAATCTGTACCTATACCTTTCTTGTTCCTATCAGAGACTTCTACAGTTTAGCACTGATTACCAGATTTAAAGGGCTAGTTTACCCAAAAATAAAAATGATGTCATAATTTTTTTTTACCCTTATGTCATTCAAACCCTGTATATGATTCTGTCTTTTGTGAAACACAAAAGAAGACATTTTTCAAAACGCTGGTTACCGGCACCCATTGACTTCCATTGTATCTTGTGTCCATACTATAAAAGTGAATGAGTGCCGGTAACCAGCATTTTACAAACTATCTACTTCTGTGTTCTCCTAAAGCAAGAAAGTCATACAGGTTTGACATGACATGAGGGTGAGGAAATAATAAAATAATTTCTTTTTTAGGTGAACTATCCCTTTAACCAAATTTAGTGTCTCTTTCAAGAACAAATCATTCTTTGATCCAGTTCATCATAAATTTTGAATAAGTTTGCCAATATAAACGATTTGTTTGCACATCAAACTAATTCAGTTGGAGGTGTTCCTTGCTGACAGATTGATGTTGTCACAGAGGTTCTGAATTCACCGACAGTAAACACGCTTTTAGTATTTTTTTCCTTAATAAATGAGCAAAAATGTATAATAAAATGTAAAGACAGCAAAGGCCCTACGTTTTTTCGAAAGCACTGTGAATCCACATTTTGCAATAAACCAGCTGTATGTGGTATTTAAATAGTGCCTGTAAAATCTTAACATTTGCAATGGAACATGTAGGGGAAAGCCTATATAAGACCTCATGTGACATGAACAAAAATCTCAATTACTGTTGAAGTTAAAACTAAACTGGCACACATAAAATGTGTAAAATAAGTAAATAAAATCAATTGAAAAAGCATTAAACCTATATTACCATGCACAGACATTTATTAAAATGACATTCAAGTCATGTCAAATGCTTTCACGTGATGTCCTAAAATAACACTAATAGTACAATACTGAGATTTTCTTTTTAAAGTTTTTTTTCCCCTTTGGCAGTTCACAGCGATGTCATGTGTCTCAGCTTTGCAGCATGCACCTCTTTAGTTGGCACTGTGTCTGTAGCAGGAGAAAGAAACATCCCACTGATAAAGTGAAGATAAGGTCACAGTAAACACTAAGCCAGTCACCTCCAAGGGAGAATGTGATGGAAGAAAGTCTGTGGATCAGGAAAGGCCTGGAGACTTGCCTCTCTGCAATAAAAATGAACCTGCTGTAATAGTGGCCACAAAGCGTAATATTAAAGGAAATAATAACGGGTACAGCGCGAGGGAGGTCTGGAGAAAGAGAGGTTAGTTAGACACATCAGACTGGACGGTGGTGAAGTTGTTATGGCATAATCAGGGCAGGGTGTAATAAAGGACCTGCGGTAAATGAGATTGCGTGTTTTAATGCGGCACAAATATTTCTGGCTTGAGGAGTATATGGAACAAGCCAAACGTTAGGTGCAGCACACCAGAAAGAAAACATCCCAAGGCTATAATGAAAAAAGCGTAGCATACAAACCTATGAATTATGGAGTGTTGCAAGATGTGTTAATAGCACAATCGCTTTTGCCGCTGTGGTCATTTACAATAGAGACCCCGACCTCTTAAACCTTCACTGTGTTTATATAAAGCCTCAGTGATGGACCTCAGCATGCATTAGGTGAGTAATGACCGGGTTGTTGGTGTCCCTTTCCCGAGGTTTCGACCCTCCCAGACAGCACCTGTGGACAATGGCAGGCTCTCAGTAGAAATAGCCATATTGTCTGCAGGCTGTTAAGCGCTCTGAGTGTGTGGGAGGTGTACTGCCAATTAAAGCTTTTGTGTATGAGCCAAATGCATCGACTCCCCCAGCAGTGGATAAAACACACCGGCTCACCCTGATCGCTTTGTTTTTGGCTATTGAGACTGGATTGTGTTACACGCTGTGCATCAGCAGGTGCTTTCAACTTCTTGTATCGCATATTCTCACTTCGCTCATCGTTTCATGCCAGTAATGTGACATATCGAATAGTGGCCAGCATAGGTGGGTGGAGCTTGAGGTTTTATGGAATTTGAAGTAATAAATGCACATAACACGGCGAGCATAACTTTCGTTCTGGATTTACATATTTTGCTGCTCACATCATTTAGTCAGATGAGTTTCACACAGAAGTGATTTGCACTGAGCATTTTAAGCAATTGCAATCTGTCAGAAGTAAGTCACCCAGCTTGAGTTCGGTTTTAAAGGGATAGTTTACCGTAAAATGAAAATTCTGTTATTTACTCACGCTCATGTTTCTCCAAACCTGTGTGATTTTCTTTCATGTGTAAAACACAAAATGAGCTTTTTAGAAGAATGTCCAAATTGCTCTTTACTGTGCAAACTGAAAGTGAATGGTGACCAAGGCTGTTTCTGGTCCACCGCTTTTATTGTAAGAAAATAAGCTTAAAAATTCTGTTAATAGTCTTCTTTTGTTTTCCCTGTATTTGCAAAGGTATGAGGGTGAGTTAATAATTAGAGAATTTATATTTTTTGGTAAACTTTTACTATAACATCTATCTATAATTACCCTCAGTAGGTGTCACATATCTCTGGATAAGTGCTTAGTACTGCCCCAGTGTTTACCTCTTTTCTATCTACTGTGTGGGGTGTCTGAAAATACCCAAGGATGTTTTTTTCCTGCTTTTTGGAGTTGAGGACTGGGAGGTGTCCAGCAGTGTTCATCAGTTGGAACTGTGATAGCGGGTAGAAAGACAAGAGCTGCCAGCTGTGTCTCCATCTGCCTGCAGCTGGCATCAAACTGAGACTGAGTTTTGAAGCTCTGTAATGGAAGCTTGTGTGAATTCAAAGTTGAAAAGATCCTCTAATTAGCCAGGAACAAAACAGTTTCTTTGAAATGATTGAAAACGTAACTAGTGCAATGGAGTTGCATTACATCTCGTCTGAGGAGTAATGTCGACCCCCTGTTTGTTTACTGACCGTATGATGCATGCTGCTGTAATCTGATTGGATAATTAGATCCAGTGAGGTGCTCAGTATCAGGTTAACTAGACATTCACATGCAGAATTGTGGTGATTGTGGTGTAGATTTTTTCTGATATGCGATAATCTGTATTTATTTGTATGTTTTGGTGTTCTGAAAGAGTCATACATATTTTCAACATATTTTTCTTGTTTGCTTACAGACAGATCACTCCATTTATTCAAGTTTTGTAAATGCATCAAAGGAGCAAAACAGAATAAAACATGGCCACAATTTTAATTTAATTGGCCTCTTATACTGCAAATCTTAAAAACATTGGTCTTTATACTAGCTGAGGGATTATAGCACCTCCCTACATTAGATTTTAGATTTTAAGAGAAGCGTTTCATTCAAATAATAATTACAAACCTGTTCCAATCATTATTATTTTGGATTAAACAGGTGAAACCTCCAACAACTGTCAAACATTTGTTGAGCCCATCTTCCTTCCGGCTGATAAATCAGCCTCCTTATTTGAAATGACACGTGGTGTTATTGCCTCTGGCTTATTTTCATGAATGTGTTTGCAGTGCACAGTATAAATCATAGGGAAATATTATCAGTTATGCATTATAGAGCAGGGAATAATTACAACAACCACTGTACTGTTCCTTTAATCAAATAAGTCACAACATCATAAAGGAAGAAACATATCTAGAGGTCACAATTCAGAAGAGATATAATGGTATTAGCTGAGGAATTCTGATTTTGTGGTTTCCTCTACGTTAATGTATAGGATATGTGCTACTAAGCACGCTTTAACACGATAAAAGTGTTTGCTATAAATTTCAGCACAGAACAATAAACATATAAAATTGCTTGAAGATGCATTCATTGTCAGAAACTTGTTTTTGCATACAAAGACTAGTATACGGCATGTAATTCTAAAGCGCTGAGGCTCTAGTTTAATGCATTAAAGACATTTGATCAAATTAACACCAACAATATATAAATAGAAGAAAAATGTGATTATTATGCTTAACAAGTAATTTACACAGATCTTTGGTCAATCCCACTTGTGTATTTAACATAAAATGTAGGTTCAAATGCCAAACAAAAACATATTAAAAACACATAATTGTTATATTATTTTTGTATATTTTGCTCATGATTTGATTAGTTGTTATATTACCGTGTATAATACATTTGACAGGTGTACTTTTATGATGAAAAAACATGATATACTTTTAAATGATAGTGTTTTAAGCAAGACTGTGATTCTGTAATGCTGAGTTGACTTTGATTGAAGTGACATATAGAAGCTGGAGTTTAAATGATGTCTTTTCCATACATGCTCTTTATTCATTTTGTGGAAGGGGGAATTAAGTTAGAAGTATCATTTATAGAGAAAAAGCTGTTGACAGCTACTCAGGGGTCCAACTGAAAGATTGAATTCTTCAAAAATCACAACTTTCAAAAGCGCTTGTGGTTTTCCCAATAAAAAGGCAAAAAAGGAGTCCATAACATGTTCTTAATTATAGGCAGGCAATAAAGAGGGTGGCAATGACATTTCAGTGAGTGGACCATTTTGTAGATGATTAACATTTCCGTCAGATCAAAACGTTTCCATTAACAGGAAGATTTTCAGCCGTGACTGTATCAAATGCACATCGGGTGGCCTTTCAAGTGGCAGTTGTTCCATCCTGGTGTGCGGAGACCACCTAGAAGCTCTGCATGAAATATGAAATGTGAAAAACTCCTTGCCCAAAGTCATTTGCATTCACATTATAATCCCTCTCTCTTGTTTCAGCGGTGATCTTTTAAGGACAACAGAGTGGTGGAAGGTGTCAAAGAACATTACAGAAGATGTGCTGCTTATACTGGCAAAAAGGTTTTTCCTAAAGCATCGTTTGGCTTACTTTCAGTCAGATTTGGAGAATTTGTAAATTGGTGCAGTTTACAACTTTGATGAAATGCAATAGAAACATAATCAAGTCTCTTTGGCTAGAATTCTTGGGAATCTTGCTTGCAACTTGAATAAGGGCTGAATGAATGGCAATGTATGTAGAGGATGAGGAAAGTAAGCAGTGGTTGCAAATGCTGCTTTACTACAAATCTAGACTCTAACCTGACCCTGCTGAACATTATCGGTCATATTGTGAATAACACCAATCTGTCAAACTCCAGCTTTAATCTCAGATATATCCTGGAGAAAAAGCAATCTGTAGCAGGCTGAGATGTGAATCTTGTACTTTCTTTTTTGCACTGTACAGATGAAACTCTAAAGCTGAAAGTGAGACAAGCAGATTTAGGCAAGAGCAAAAAGAGCACAATCCAGCTGTTATTACGTTTATTGGAATTCCTGTTTCCCACTGAGTTTTAGTTCTTGACTTTTCACAGCTTTTCTTTTAAAGAGGTTTAAGCAGTCAGACAGAAATCTGATATATGGTCGTACATAACAATATGTTTTACATTTATGTCCATAAACCTCATCCTGCTCCGACCAGTTTGTGATAGTTGATCTACAGTAAGCTCTATTCTAAAATTAAACCAGTTCTCAGAATGATTTGTGTTCAGTTCATGCTGTAGAGTATATTTGCAAAAGTCATGACTTTATCGACTTCATCCAAACACTTATCTCAGCTAGAAAACTCACATCATAAATAAAAGTAAAATAAGGTCTGTGATTTGTTTTACTTAACCTGATAACTGTCACAGCAGAAATTGAGTATACACATGAAAATACCCTGCCGAACTACATTTTTCATATTTGGGTATTAGATATATATTTTTTAATTATCTTTAAAAATCTTTTTTAATTTTAGATATTTTTATAAATGACAGTAACATTTTTTTAATGATTATTTTTGTTTATGTTTGTTGGCATGAAAATTTGTCAAATATTTCTTAAGTCTTATACCTGTCCATCAATCTTTAGTTTGTCATGATTAGAATAAAATTCAACAATGAAATATTAAAGCTAATAGGGAAATAACATAGGTGTTCCTCCTGAGGAACGGTGACAGTTAACAGGTTAGATGACTTTCAGGTTTTGTTCTTTTTGTCATGTTCTCACCATAATATGATGTCATATGCAGATCATATGCACAGCCCTGTATAAAGTCAAACCACCTAATTCTTTCATACAGAATAATTCGTAATAAATGAATAGTGAATAATGTTTGGACTGCTCTTTTATAGCTCTGAAGGTGCAGTCTCAGTTACGTTTCATTTAAGTATCAACCAGGAGAAGCAGGAGACCTGAGCGAGAAATCTCCATTTGCTCTCTATTTAATTTCATTACTGCCTAATATCTCCACTGTGTTGTGTCTTTCCAAATCACCTATTACTCTTTCACATTAGCAGTCTTCCAAATGTGGCAAATGTAGATTAATGAGAAACAAATTAAGAATATAACTGTAGTGAAGTCAAAGGGATAAAGTCACTTTACATATTAACGTGTAAGAAACACCTTCAATAACACTCGCGCCAGGCTTAACGCTCTCCTTTTAACACGCATAGTTATCACATAAGGAGAGAACATCATTTACTTCATTTGTACAGAGCAAATGTGAGCATTGAGGCTGGGTGTGGTATTGATTGCATGGAGCCACTCCATCACTTCTGCTCCTTCCTTTGATTGGGAGATCAGCGTGCTTATGAAATCCCTAAGCACATCTCCGCAGCTGTCAACGGGGAACGGATGGGACTGACAGGCAGCCGTGACTGACATATCTCTTAGGAAGGTTAAAACCTCACATTGTGAACCCATCTCTTGCTAATGCAGGGCTTATTTATAGTTATTTTGTAGACCCTGCTCATTAGAATGGGAAACATGGCCCTGGCGTAATGGTGCAGAAAAGGATGGAATCGTGAATGCGGTGGGATGCCATCCACCTTGTTTTCAGAAATAGAAATGGGGCCTGTGTCTTGTTAAATGTGAAGTTTTTCCTCTTTGTGAGTTTCGCTTTTTTCCGCAAGTTTGTGTGGTCACAAATAGACACAATAACAAGTATCAGTTTTTTCTAGTCCTTTGCTTATTGATAAACTACGTTTTCAATTTTTCTTTTTAAAAAAACAATTGTAGGTTTTTGTTTTACAATTTTCACTTTTGAGCAATTATTTTTATAATTTACTGAATTGAATTTGTCGACACAATAGAGTAATTATAGTTTGTTAATTCGTTCTTGCAAGATAAAGTAGGTACCACAGGCATTATACTCGCATCCTTTTTCTGAAATTAATCTTTTTTGAAATTCCTGAATGATCATTTAACAGTTTCCCTGAAATTATTACAGTCATGAGATCTTTTGAAGGATGCTTTCACAATTTACACACGGCCCTTTGTATCAGAATGAATAGTCAGATATGATGTATTAACACGCTACGCAAACCTGCTTTCTCTTTGACTACATTTATTTTTCCTGGCCAGTGACATAATTGCTTGCTGATATTTTCCGAGATGTACCGCAATGTGCAGATAAAAGCATTAAATGTCAGCCCATGCTTATATAGGAAGTGGTTGTGCGCTGGGTCATGGTTGAATCCCAAATCTAAAAGGCGGATGCTTGAAGGTCACAGTTACAGCTCAGATAGCGTCCTTGGGGAAACGTGCCTCCATTTCTGGTTTATTTCAAAGAAGGCAGTCGACAAACCTGTCATTTTATCTGGTCGTCGCCCTTTCAAGTGTACTACACTCCCTTGCTGATTAGGCAGTTTGGTTATGTAATGTTATGCTATATTTATTTATAAGGATTTTTGAATCAGGCTGTGACACGATTCCGTCTTTTAAATCCCATTTCACGGTTTCACTTTAAAAAATTGTTTACGTCTTTCAATGACGAATGATGAAATTTTCTCTGCGGGGCAATGTTGCCAGCTGTCACATAAACGTGTCCTTATTAAAAGTGAACAGCAGACGCATCTAATAACATCGTCATACTGCCGAACCTTCTGTGAATGTGACAGCGAACTTAAAAATCAGAGGTGTTGTGTTTTCTTTGTCATTGAATAAACAAGAACACTCATCAATCTGTCTTTTGAGATTTGAGGAGTGAATTGATGGCTTGAAAGATACTGTTTTTTATTGCCTTGTGATATGTATTCAGTGTTGGATTTAGCTGTTGTCACTGAAGTCACAAGGTTGAATCCTGAAGGAGAATGAGTGTCAAGCATTTGTCATTGTGTGAGGAAACATGCTGCGCTCTTTCACCGTTGTTCTTAATTAGGACCCTTCACTCAATTAGGATGAGTGATTAAAGATTTTAACAATGAATTAGCAGAAGCGTAAACTCTGAGCTGCTTTTCAAAACGTAATGCCAAGCCAATTAAAGGGGCTTTGCCTTTTGTAATGGTGGTGCTTTTCCCAAATACTAGATCACCTTAGTTTGGGTTTATTCTGTGATAACAGACAGCCTGTGTTAGCTAATGGTTAACTAATGTCAACGAATGGAACCTTATATAGTAGTGTTACCCAAAAGTTATCCCCAATAAAGAAAAATACTGTATCTCCACAATTACCATCACGATTCTCTCCATCACTGAGAAATGTCTACAAGCGCTTTGATCAGATGAACAGATTGCTTTTCTCTCTGACAACAGCAAAGGTCAGAGCACCACAGGAGAGGCGAACTGAACAGTCTGTGAATTGTGTCTCTGAGAGTTTGAGAGAATGGATAAAACAGAGACCGTACACCTTTAAGGACATCCAACCAGCTGTGATTCTTTCCAGTCTGTTGGGAAACGCTTTTGTAGAGGTGTGGTGAGCGTGAACAAAGATGACCTTTAAGTGTATCTGAAGGGAGGTCTCACTTCTCCAGCCGCCTGGATGGGCCAAGGTTTCCAGTTCATATCAAGGAAGCAGTTTAGAGTATATACTTTATAATTCAAAGCAGAACGCCTTACTGTAGCTCACGGCACTTCTGTGCTCCTGCAATCTGCTTGGCATTGAATTCAAAGTTTTCCCATATGATTGATTTAATTGCTTACAGATGCAAAGTCTGTTACTATCTAGAGAAAAATACTGTCGACTCTAACCTAGCAGGAGCTTTTCTGTAATCACATGAATCACATGTAAATATCATGGTAATACCATAGTATTCCTAAAACCAAAGTATACCTTGTAAAATGATCTATATATGGATTATTATAAACCTCAGATAAAACTCACAGTACCCGTCAGTTTATTTTTCACAAGGGTGTAGGAGGAATTAAGCCAAACTCAAAGTTGACAGCTCAATTCATTTGAGGTTCACGTTTCACCTCGTTTATCATATGCTAATTGAATCACTCAAGATGGGACTGTAAATATTTCAGCTTGATGAAATAGCAATGATACAGCACATTCTGATTTCCTTTGCAACACAAGAGAAACCTTTCAGCATTTTTTTAATGTGAAATTTCTGTGCCACTACTCCAACTCCAAATTTTTATGTAAAATAGTTTTCAAACAAGCTTCAAACGTTACCCCATCATGCCCTGCGTCTGAAATCACCTGTTTTCACACTATATAGCAGGCAAAAATCAGTATGCGTAATGAATAGTACTGTTTCTGAATCCTCAGTATGACAAAACAGTAGGCAAGAAATTAGCAGATGTTCAGCTGCTTTCACAGAGATTTCTCAGTAGGCATTGGATGGACATTATTCTATCCCATAAGGCCAGAGGAGCTGAAGAGCTGCTAAACTCAGAAATATAAATTAAAGATACTGTAAAACTGCAAGCTGGGTAGAGATTTAAGTGTAAGTGATGCAAGTACCAAGAAATATACTTGTTGTGGTTAAAATGACCAATGATAGAGTAAATTTTTAAACTAATCATGGGGTTTGTCCAAAAGCTAATATAAACATATTTAATTTGACTGTCATCGTGAGGTTTTTGGTGACAAGCTGCTTAATATTTGCTGTACTATAAAAATATTATGCAAATAAAAAAATGCAAATTTCATTCCGGTTCCGATTCCATTAAATATTTTAAAAATCCATTCACAGACAAATGTATTGTGACTGTAGTGAGTAATCAAGAAAATTAAGAAAATATAAAAAGTCCAGTAGTTTAAAATTAATAAATTACCCAGGAGGGTTAAACATATTTAAAGGGGTCATATGATGATTCTAAAAAGAACAGTATTTTGTGTTTTTTTCTGTTGTTAAAGGATCTGCACCATGTGCCTCACCAGAACCGTTTTCAGAACCGAAGCTTATTAATTGTGTGCGGTTCTGGTTCCTTGATTAAAACCCGGTTCTTGATTAGCACCCACACATACTATCTACAACATACTGTTAAAGTAGGTACTAAATCTGATTCATGTACATGATTTCAAACACAGGGTCTGTTCTTCAGACAAACAGGAAGTCCCACCCTAGACCAGACTTTGTTAAGTCAATATTGCTTTGTTAGTCCTCGTAGGTTTGCTCAAAACAAACATATTGCAATTCCATTTGTTGCTGCTAGAGGCTTGGAAATGACACACATTACAACTTTAATATCTTCTGTGTACATCACTTTAAAAATCCCCCGTGATATTGATGAAGTAAAATGTTTGCCTGGGAGACCTGATGAATGGACTGAACAAAGATATAAGTTTTTCTGATGACTGATGACTTTTCCCATTTCATCCTCAAATGTAATGTTCTTGGCTATCAACAGATCCCTTTTCTTCATAAAATATTTCAAATTAGGCCTCGATCTTCCGATTAACTTTTAAAGCATATCTCAGTCACATTTTAATTACTCTGAGCATGTGCTCAGACAGAAGCTCAATTAAAGCTCATGTATAAATAATTAAATTCCAGGGTAGAGTTGCAGATGGAAAAACGAGACCATCATTGCACTCACTTATCTGTCTCAGTCATAATTGCTAATTATGTGCCCTGCTAGTTTTAATGATTACTGGGACCATCCAAGTTATTTTCCAGCAGAAACTTCATGGGTTAACATGGATTGTGTATATTACAAACCAATGATAGAGCACGTTTGCCCAATAATCATGGGGGTTGTCCAGGAGCTAATATATAAACATATTTCTTTTGACTGTGGAAGTGAGTTTTCCTTGCCATATGTGCTAAAGTGGGATTTTTGACAAGCTGCTTAATATTTGCTGTATTATAAAAAATGTTATGCAAATAAAGGTGACTGTATTAAGAAACTGTTAGTAGCATTTTATTCTCAGTTGTGGTAAATGGTTGGGTGTTACAAGTAACATCTGACTGTTCTGCTATAAACAATGTGGTGATATTCATACAGCGGCATTCGGGTGTTTTACATAACACCAGCGTTTGTAAACATGATAAAAGTGTGCAAAGATGAAGACTGTACACTAGCCATGTGATACATTTGAATACTAACTTGGAATGACACGAACAAACACATTCCAATAAAACTGTCAAAACCAGTTTGTTTATGGTTGATTTGGTCTGAAACTCTTTGAGTTTAACCGTAAAGCATAGCAGTTCAAAAATGATGACTGATTGCATGTGTTATAGTATTTATTTCAGGTCATATTTATTTTGTACCATTTTAAAAGTTGAGTTAATTCTCATGGACATTAAATCTATATATAATACAGAGCAATAATATATAATGAGAGCACAATTATTCCTAATGTTGAGCCTATATGTTTTACAAACATAGACCCTTGATATGGATAATTCTGCAAACATTATAGCTTAAGTCACATTTTCATAGTGATGTGGACAGAACCCCCTGAAGTTCCTTCTTTCCGCCTTTGTTCCCATGAGAAATATTCCACCTTAGCTACAGATGGATCGATTTGTGAGACTTATTTTTTCATCTCATAGACTTTAACCTATATCATATTTTCTCTCCACGGTGGCACTTTAGGCTGTGTGGCATGAAATATCAAAGACACAATAACATACCATGAGGGTGTATTATTCTTACAAATCAATAGGAAACTCTGCATGAAACATTCTGTTCCGCTTGAAAGTCTGCTTGCTTTGAGGTTGGAGTTCTGGTACAGATTCTTTAATGTTTATGTGTTGTCTGTGAAGATTACAACAAGTCATAACTCAGAGATTGGGAGAAAACAAAGTAAAGCATTGATCATTAAAAGCATTGATCAAAAATATCCCCAGCAGTAGGAATGAATAGTACATTATCAAAGCCACCAAGCATTTATCAGAAAGTTGGGTGTACCGAGAAACACATTTTATAGCACGTTTATATTTGTTTGTTCAGGTTTTTACTGCACAATGCTTTGCCTATTAAATATTCCCAGTGTCTAGCAGAACAAGATAAATGTTTTTCTAAACTACCACAGAATTCTAGTGTTCAAGGTTGAAACACCTTCAAACAATTTGTAATTGATGATGTTTTAATGGAACATAGTTACTATAGACAACAGGAATGATGTATCGCCGTGTGAGCACATGACCTTCTCTGAGGACAGCCTACTTTTAGAGACTCCTCTGTGCTCTGTTAACAAACCTCATTAACAAAGATCTTATATTGACCTGACACTTTACTATCATGTATCAAGCGCAAATAGAATTAACAATGAGTAATAATACAAATAATCCAAACATAAAAGTTATGCACAGCATGGTGTAGCCTTGTAGGAATCCTTTGTCATTTCAAATAATTAAAAACCAATCATGTCCTTAAATTTAGTGCTTGGTCTGTACGTGTGACGTTTAGGTCTATTATACCTGAATAAATATTTCTCTTAGCGTTTCAATTTACTTTTTTGAAGGGGGTTTTTACAAGGTGTGTCCTGGTATCCTGACAGTTGTCCAATAATTTAATGTCACAATTTCAGCTGTAGCTAGCAGGCGGTGTTGTTTTTTCAGAGAACGAAATCTCTTTCTTTTTCTTTTTAAAAAAAGACTTGCTTATACTTTCATTGTATAATTTCTTTCTAGCAAATCAGCCTGCAGTATATCTGGTTGCCATGACAATAACTTCACAGATGCTTTGTGTAGTCTTCTCAGTGCAAGTGATTTCATTAGTGGAAACTGTCCTGAGGTGTATTATTAAAGGCAGGAGCTTTAAAAGTCCAACTTTTAAGCTTACACACAGCCATTGGTAAATTTTCTCTAAAATAATAAAATGTTTGTAATGTATATGGTTTTTGCTGCTTTCACTACACACTAAGCTACCTTTGAATGGTTGTGCAGTATATGGTTAAAATGTTTTTTGGAGCCACATGGTGTAGTTCCAGTAATGATCAATATTACCAAATCAGGTTTCTAACCTCAGCCAAAATTCTGACTCTAACCCTTAACTCCAATTGGTTGATGGAAAGGTTGTTCCAGGACCCACAAAGATTTACATTTATATTATAAATATATTACATTTATATTTATATGTGCATTTTATCCAAACAGTGCATATCTCATCATCTCAGGTAAATTTGTATGTATTTTACAAGCCTCAGTATGATCTAATTCATATCTTTAGATATGTTTTGCATTTTGCAACAGTGACATTGGGGTGGGCATTTATCATTGCTTTTTTTCTAATAATCGTATGTTTATTCACATCGTACACATTCATATGAATTAGCCTCCTTGAATGGTGCAATCAGAGTATGTTTTTACATTTTGAGTATATGTTTCCCCTGGGATATGTCTATAATTTATTTATAAACCTTGAAAATGTAATAAATATTGTCAATAAAGTAACACAGACTAACAGTAACAATAATATACTGTATTACAGGACAGAACAGATTCAATAACAGTCATTGTCCCTCATAACAATGTGATGACACTGCGATATGTTGTCAACCATAAAACTACCACCTGGAGCTAAAGCGGTAATATTACAGCAGTTACAGTTAAAGCTTGTCAGATATGGTCAGTTATTCCATCTAAACACACTGTATATGTATAAATGACTAATTTACTGCAATACCTCACAACCACGTGTGTCTTATTTAATTATTTAGCATAAAGAGCCTAAGTTCAGCAACCCTACAGAAAAAAAGGTATTTTTAGACGTTGTTAATTAGGAAATACACGTTTTCATGCAAATGAAACAGTGCATTTTTATGGGAATTCCTCCAGGAGCAGCTCTGGCATTACTAGCCTCAGCATCTATGTAAATAAGCTGAGCAGTTATTCAGCACAGCACTCCGGGTTTCGTGATATGCGGAGGAGGAGATGTCCCTTTGAGAGCACTGGCCGTTCACGGGCTCTGCCTAAGTCCCTCTACCTGATTTAATCTTCGAGATGGATCAGCACAGCTCTATTCAATCTGTCCCCCAAGTCCTGCAAAATAAAGCTTATCAGCCTCCAGCAGGCCACTTTTTTATGCTTTATATGGAGGAATAAGATACCTGTGTGTCCTACACTGAGTGATCACAGCGGCATCACACAAATCTGCATTGCAAGTGGGTTCAACATTATTCAGAATTATTCAGAATACTGTTTCCAGTATCGCATCAATGTTTTATTGTAGATATTTATTTTCAGATTTTGTCAGTTTGTAAAAATATGTGCAGGCAGAATTTTATGGAATACATTTACATGAGCATGAAAAATGCACATTATTATTGTGCAAACTTATTTCATTTATTAGCTTGCTTTGTTACAGTAACGTTTTTTAAACATATTGACTATTGATTAAATATTGATATATTGTTTGTAAATCATGTGATATTTGGCAAAAAACAAAACAATCTGGCTTCCAATTTCCAGACCTGTATCTTTTTAAACATTATAATACATTTGTATTTTTCTTACATAAATAATTATCAAGCACAGTTTGTTCCAGGAGTAAGAAGAGCCTCAACTGCATGTTCATCATTTTTGCTTGTTCAGTCTGCCCTCTGGTGTTTACTAGAGTAAAATAAAGTGTTTGTCATTCCATGAGCTTCTCTCGTGATTCCCAAACCTGTTAAAACGTTATAATGCAGTCCGCTCATATTTATACTGCAGCTGTCAATAAGACGCAGGTCTAATTAATATTACAGAAGCGGTTGTGACCTCTTAGCATTTGACCCCTCATTACTGAACAGTAGTCAGTGTAAAACTGCCTGTTTAAAATGAGCTAAACCTGCATTAATGGCCCAATAGACTGTGTGTTTTCAGCTGACAGGTTGAATAGTGTTTATGTACACTGGCCACTGTTCTCTATCTTCAGAGATCACTACACCAAAATTGTCCAGTTGTGCTTTCACAGCTGGAGGTCGATAGTTGCTTTACAGAATAGATGACTGCGGGATGCTGTAACTGCTCTCTGTTCCCTACAGGGATTTCAGACATGCACACACACACACACACACACATGCTGCTAATGATGCTAGAAAGAGCATATAGATTATACTGATGTCAAAGTAGCATATACTGTACTTTTTAATAGCATGATCACATTAATCATTTAAACTGCTTCATCAGCTTTTTAAAGAGGTATTTTAATAGTCAGTATTAAACCAATCATTTTAATTTCTTATTTAGATGAGTTTACATTTAGGCATAGATGAGTGTGGGGGAAGGTGACTCTTGCATGCAATATGTAAGTGATAATGTACAGCAAAATCCATCTGAGATGTGAATGATATGGAGTGTTTTGTATCACAATGAAGAGGGTTTTTTGTCATAATGACTGGCTCTGCCTATCCTATACTTTTTATATGGCTTCTTCCTCTTTACTTGAAAAGTGCAGTGTTCAATATAAAAGTATTCATTTGAGTTAAAACCGTCTTATTATGCAGGAAGGAGACAATATTGATAGGTGATATTATCACAGCTTTGCAGGAAATCACTATATAACAATGACCAATTACTCAGTTGTGGTGGTTATTAAAACATATTTAACCACAAAATTTCACAATTGACCAGTAAGATATAACTGTACCAGAGAGCTATGTAGCAAAGATGGTTTAACAAAGTTTATTTTTAACCACCAAAGCTGGTTTATTCTTTACATGCGTGTACATTAAACATATGGCATGCCTATAATAAAGACCGACACAGCACGATAATTCTGGAGAGGCGAGAGGTGTAATGATATAAGACTGCCACCAGATGGTGGTGTAGGACTTTATTATAGTCTATGTAACAATGAAAGGGAAAGATGATCGTCATATATATATATATATATATATGATGTATATGATTTATAGTCATATATACTCATACTGACATTTTACTATTTTTTATTTCTATAAAATAAATTTTATGTTTATTGTTTGTTTGTTTCAATAAAAAGCAAAAAAGAATACAGTTACAGTAATGTTTTGGCTTTCAAAACCACAATAGCAATTTGATAATTAGCACTACATTTAAACTCTTTGATTATTTAAAAAAATAAATCTCACAGCAATAGATTTTCATGTAAATAAAGTATTTTTTATTTCTAATCCAAAGTTTTTGCCAAGGCTTTTTGTAGTAATGACAGCTTTTATTATGTCATTGCTTACTGTATGACCTAAGTCTTGTGAGTCTGTTAATCTTTCATTATCTTCAGCTGACCCTTTCCTTTTTACAAAAATATTTTTACTGCAAACAAGATTTATTTGTCAAGCCTGTCTGGGTCTCTGTAACCTTACTTTAGGATGACCTTTATTTTGATATGCTGTGATATAACTTTCTGTGTGCTGCATGATTGAGTTGTAATATATTAATTCAGTAGATTGTAATTGAAGACAGATGAGTTTTATTGTAAATCAATGCTGTAAGATGCAGGGACGATCTCGCTTGCACAAGCTAAAGATTTACAGTACTGTTTAATTAATGTTTAGACTGTTGTTCTGTTTTGTTTTTAAAGTGTGTTTTTGGGAGCTGGAGTGTATATGTACTGTATAGAAATATTTCTACCAACTGACCATTTCTTCAGATGGCAATGCAATACAATGTTTTGCATGTTTTGCAACAGTGGCTTATTTTTTTCTTATCTATTTTTGTGTCTGATTGCAAGGACTCGTGATTGTTTCTCACAGAAGAAGTAAATGAACAGTGAAAGAGTTAAAGACATTCAGACAACTTCATTCAACAATGGTGGGGGTGTCTGATGAATGATAGTTGCACAACAGTCTGGCCTCTGACTGCAAGAAGGGCCAGTGTCAAACAACGGGTGGGCAGAGGGAAAAATTTATGCTTAAAGTTTAATTGGTAAAGAGATTATTTTGAACACACTTGGCCATGTGTGTTTAATGTTTGAATGTTGCACATTCTTCTGGAACTGAAAGTTTTTCCTATGAAAAACAATTATTGCATGTGTGTACTAGATTATCAGCTGATGTTACAGCTGTGTTATGAACTCTTCTCAGAAAAAAACTCCTTTTATTTTTTGTTTGTATCTCTTTCTGTCTCTAATCTTTTACATTTCCTTGTTCCAGATTTTATCATTTGTTCTCGACCTAAATAAACTGCTTTTCTCTAAAGTTTACACTAACTATCAAATTGATCTCTCTGTGTTCTTCTCTCTGTAGATAGTTGATGGGCGTTAATGGGCAATATCTCTTCTGTATCTGTCAGACACATCTAGCTAATTGTGCCGTTCTGTCTATAAACAACTTCTTAGCATTTTTGTGTACAAATATTGCTTGGCGCTTTTGATATTAAGTTTATTATTTAGAAATGATATTTATCTAAGTGTTCTGCTCAGTATGACGCTTAGATCATTAAACCAAAACAAACCTCATCAGTTTGGCATCAAAATGGATTGTTAAACTTTTATGTTGGTTGATAAATAAAGTGGATTGTTTTTGTGATCGTCGACTATTTTGCACAGCTTGTAATAAACTGTCCCATATTTATTCAATGTTTTGTGGTCAGTAATTATAATTCTGTCATTCTGTTGCCATTTTGACCTTTCAAGGTAAAGATCAGCCTTCAAGAAAATTATTTAGTCATTTGGTCAAATATATTTTGGTTTGTTCTGTTTTTTACTCTAAATGTTTTTTCTCCTGCAGTGATTCTGGTCTGTAATACTCAGAATTTCCCTAATCAGAGAACAAAGTCTCTTTACAAAAGCGAGAGTGAAAATGATCTTCAGTGTTCAGGTTCAGTTTTGCTGCTCAATGGAAACCTTGTGAACAGGTGTGTTACTGGGACAGTATCAGGTGAATATAGATAAACAGATATTGGCACAAAACAAACCTGTAATACCCTGAATAAAATGTGTAATGACAAATAAAGGCTAGTAGATTAATAGTGTCCATGTTAATATTGCTTTGCATTTATTTATTAGATTAAATATTGTATGTTTTCTTTCATTTTAAGCAGAAAGAAAGCAATTTGTGTTACACTCTTGTGATGCTTATATTTTGCATCACAAAAAATCTGTCTCTCACAAAAAATGTCATAGTTATTCATAGTAACTGCTTACAGAAACATGTGTCCTCATTTTAAAGTTGTTGTTGTAAAGTTTGTGTGTCCTCTGCTGTTTAAAACCCTTGTGGCAGATCTCCATTTGGGTGTGCGGTTGTTTCTAGGATACAACAAACCCCAGCGGTCCATTTCAAGTCTATATAAACAAGACTTTGAATTACCTAAAGATATAGAATATTTGACTTGTTCAAAGGTTAATCAACGTCAATTTACATTAACAGTTTGTTCTGTAATGCATACGTTAAAGTTGTTAAATGCACACCACATGACATGTTAAGTCGATGTGGAGGACATTTCTCAAATCATGATAATCATGATGTGTTTAATGGAAGATGCATTGTTGCGATCTATAATTTTTATTTTATTTTTTTTTCAAATATTTCATAGATGAATCTAGGATACAATCTAAGTTGAATCTAAGTTCTATAGTTCTAATCTAATCATAACAAACTATATGTTAATAGAAAGGTCTCAAGACTCAAGAATAAAAATTTGACAAATATTCATAACAATTAACATAAACTAAAATAAATTTAATGCTAACGTTATTTATATAAATACCTGAAAAAAGATTCTTAAAAAAATCTAAAATAAAAAATATAATGTAATTTCATATACAGCTCAATATGTGCAGGGACAGTTATCAGGTTAAACATAGTTTTTCTATCACTTAAATATTGTTTATTTGTTTTAATGTAAAACATAATGATGTTCCGGCCACATTATACAATACTGCAGTACACTTGTATTGTAGCCCATTAGATAAATTATAGCTTTATGTTGGAGGAAGAGAGAGAGAGTACTTTGACAAGCTGGTTAATAAATTCAGGTCACTTTCAGACTGTTTCTTTATGGGTCACATATTGCAGGAAAGTATAAGTAAGCACTTAATCATTAATGATGGCCTAGTAAGTAGCATCAGGCTAGATGCAAATCTAATACCTAAACTGATGCAGCATTCTAAAATGAATTATGGGATGGCACACTTTTTAATCCTCAAGCCATGTGACAAAAAATGGAAAGATTATGTTTTTCCTCCGACTCAAATGTGACTCAGATGTGGAAGACATGAAAGATAAGCGTATGGCTTTAATATGTTGTGGCAATAAAAAATGCGGTGTTGACAGATTACACAATGACCCTATTATGCCAGGCCCTCTGCATTATATTCCACTGTATTTTCACCCTGTGATAAATGATGAACAGGCAGTTGCTATGGCTACCGTCTCCAGTCAAGCATTTGGAGAGCGAAAGCAAGAGAGAGACAGATGATATTGAAATGAAAAAGAAGGGCGAGTCTTGGTTTGCCGCTGGAGGATGCCTCTGTTCTGTGTGGGCGATGAAGTATTTGTTGACCCACAGCAGCCTGGGAAAGATGACACCCACATACCCATTATATATTATTGTGCTGGTAAAGACAACGATGCAAACATACATGTACAATACAGGAACACAAGTTTGTACACACTCTCTCTTTTCATGCTTGTCCAAGTGCTTCTACTATACTTACTGTACGCTGAGGTTGAGACTAAAATCAGCTGCTTAGAAATGTACCATTTGACCCCCATAATGAGGTTAATAAGTTGTACTTGACTGACTGTGCTGTAAATTTGAAATCTATATAAAGGTTGCTTGCTTGCTGTCTAAAATCAGTATATGTTCGGGGTTTTTTTGCACATCTGTTTCACAATTGTTCAAGTGAAAGCAATTTTTTGTGTATGAAAATTATTTATTTTATCTTTGCATGTGTGTATTTTGGAGGATGAATGGCTAGAGGTAAGTTTATTAGTTTCTGTTGACTCTGTCGTGGGAATAGCTTGTATTTGAAAGGTGCTGGTTGTTGCCTGGCACCACTTGAGTAAATGTGTATGATAAGACGGCTGGACTCACTATACCTTCAAAATTACTATTATGATCAAAGGCATAAATGCAACATGAGAAGCCTCAGAGGACACAAAACACACACAAACATCCACTTTTTTACACTAGTTCTCACTGTTGTTGTTTTTTCAACTCTACAGGCAACTTGTTGCAGGAATCAAAGGTGATTCAATGCAGGTGCATTCATTGCAATTTCTTTTGCCTTCTTTTGGCTGTTTGCGTTGGCCATACGGTATAAGCACACATAAGTAAATACTGGTGTTCGCCTTCCCTTGTTTACTTCTTGCATTCTTTGTATTCTCTGCATGCAGCCAAGGTCATTACATTCAGTCCTTTCAAGTTTTCAGAGCTCATGTATCATTAGTATGTATTTTACATTGACTTTGGCTGGCGTTTATCTGTATATCACTACTATGTGTAATATAACTGGCTGCATAATATTGTCTGTTATTCTTGTGACTTTTATTGTATTTTATAGTATGTGTAACACTGTAAATAAATAAATAAAAATCTGTTAAATTCAAAAAACATTTTCTGTTTAAATCCCAGAGGAGCATACATAATTTTTTCATTAAATACACTTCTGCTTACATTTATTTTAAGGTTTACTGACTCTATTAACTTGCACATTGTACTGAACAGTCATGTTAACATCCATCTCTCTGCTGGTCTTATAGCAGGTGAGGAGACTTATTTGCAGACAGATAGCAGCAGATGTAGTCAGGGAGGAAAGTACAGCACTGTATATTGAGTTTTGACAATCGCTTATGGGGTGAAAGGTGGTATTAATTCTCAGGGCCCATGTGGTGGATAGGGCCCCAACAGTTTGCTTGCATTCCTTCCTTCCACAGAGTTTGCTTGCATTCCTTCCCCATGCAGATTCAGTAACCACAGTCCTTTAAAACATGCGAGGACAGAAAAGTGGAGTGTTCTTCTTCAGATTTCAGTAACCTATTTCTCCTATTCCAGACTTGGCCCTGTGGCTGTCACCTGTTGTGATCGGCCTGCTGTGCCGTTTGCACGATTATTGATTTTTAGTTTTATATGTGCAGTGTGTGGCACTGATGAGCGTGTGGCACCCTGGGACACTTCCCTGTGTGGTCTTGCTCCCCACTTTCTCCCAGCTGTCATGTTCTTGTTGTTTCAGAGAAGCTATTTATTTTGTGTGATTATTATAGTCAGTGAGAGCCGGTGGTCATTGTAATTTTGGAGTAAAGATGTGTTTTTTACATGAATGAATGTAACCTTTAATGTGCAGACTGTCTTACTCTTTTCCGGATGCGACAAATTCTTTGTTAGGACTGAGCTGCAGTGTAATATTGAATGTGTCTCTTTAATGCTGTTCTTTGTGTGAAACTTGCAGTGTGGTGTTATTGATAGATTTACACCTGAATTTACTGCACCTAAATTATATTTTTGCTGTATTCCACTGGAGCAAGTGAGAAACCCTAGGATAGTTCAAAGCTCCGGAAATTACTTTAACCTATATCAAATAGATGCAAAGAGTCCGAAATCTAACTCTACTCTATAGAGTACAAAACTCTACTATACCCAGGTGGCAGCGAGTGATTAAAGTAGAGAGTAAACCCCACCCTCTCCCACCCATTAAGTAAACCAGCACACAACCTCTGAGGACATCCGGACCCGCCTCATACACCTTCCACACACAGCTTGAGTAGAACATAGCACATGTAGAAGATATTGTTCTTTAAAATTCATGATCCAGTCATTTCTTAAAATGACTAAATAAACGTTACTGCATTAAAATACAGCGTCACACAGTTGAAATAAATCTTTTTGACCTGTAAACAAAATATCTAAAAATAGGGCACAATATACTACATTATTTGGAAGAATTTTCCATAGATAGCTTTTTGAGTTTTGCACTCCATCAAACTGGGTTTTAGCGTTAACAAATATATGTCCTGGCAAAAAATTAACAGTATGTTTTCCGTTATTTTATAGATTTATTTTTGCACAGCATGGGACACTGTGCAATACTTATGTGTTTACTTAAACTCGTATAAAGTGACACATTACTCTAAAAAGGACAAACCTGACTACAGTATGTAGCACATAAAATTATAGTAGTTGTTCAAATGATCCCTGTTCTTTGCCTATACTACAATACAACAAAAGCATCATGCTTAGAAAGTGCTACTGTAGTGCCAGAAACCCAGAAGACAACAAAATCTTTTCTGCTGTTATTATAAAAGAATGTTAATTGTTTTCTCTCAATTTACAGCAGCTCAAATGCATTACTGATTATACTCACAAGGCTTTAATGCTGTTTTCTGGTTAACGATTATGCTCTTTGCCATCCCTGGAGCCTACAGACATTATGACCATTGTGTCTTCAGAATATCACAATGTGATATTTACAAATGTGATGTTTGTTGATTGCATCTGCATTTTGGGGGAAAACCTTACAACACAGTGTTATTCATTAATATCAATTAATGTATGGCATACATGAATTACCAATGAGCAATATAATGTTTTGTTAAAGGGATAGTTCACCCCAAAATAAAAATTATTTTATTATTTACTCATCCTCATGTCATGTCAAACCTGTATAACTTTCTTGCTTCAGCAGAACACAGAAGAAGATATTTTGCAAAACGCTGGTTACCGGCACCCATTCACTTTTATAGTATGAACACAAGGTACAATGGAAGTCAATGGGTGCCGGTAGTTTTGCAAAAAATCTTCTTTTGTGTTCCAAAAAAGAGTCATATATAGGGTTTGAATGACATAAGGGTGAAAAAATGATGATATATAATTTTTATTTTGGGGTGAACCATCCCTTTAATGTTAACAGCACAACTGGTCGTTTTTCATTAATGTTAGTTCAGTGTGCAGTAACTGTGTATGATTTAAATGTATTTAAATATGTATTTGTATATGTTAAAAGTAATATAAACTAAGGCTAAGAAATGCTGTAGATGTATTCTTCAATATTCGTCTATATTAATTCCATAGTTATAGTAAATAACACCTTATTTTGTTATGTTACGTTCTCTAAATGCATGACATGATCTAAAATAGTATCTATTGAGACAATTTTTACATTTACAATGAATTTCTCATTCAACATGAGTGATCACTTTATGGGTTATAGCAATAGCAGAATGTGATGTTTTTGGATAAAAAAATGTGTTTCATAAGGAAAGACTTACAGTGACCCGCCCTGCTAATCAAACTGTTGCCTGCACTCTTATCTTCTCTATAACAGCTTTGGGGTTTCCTAACCTGACAAGATGAACCACTGTGCATCATATAAATAAACACTGCTACAAACAAGGGTAATGTAAACACATACTGTATAATCATACTTTTTGACCGTTTTTTAAAAGTGACACTTTTATTTATTAGCCATACAAGACCCATTTATACGTTTACCATGTGACCATGTGATTGTAAAAAAGCTGTGTAATCTTCTCAACAGATAAAACTATTTGTACTTTTTAATCTTTGATATTCGACAAACATTGTTACATAATTTGTGCTTGTTTTGACTGTTCAGATCTGTGAACGCTGCTTGACAAGGGCATTTTTTCTTTCTCTTGTGTCAACACATTAGCACACGGATCAGCACCTACAAAATACATATTGAACAAAAGAGTGAGAAAGAATAAAGATAAGAAAGTACACAAAATGTGACCGTGTTTTCTGCTGGTCATGAACCTGGTAAGGTGAATTCAGACTGAAGTTGCAGAGACTGGTGTTCTCAGATGCTGCTTCAAAAGCCTGTGTAAAATGAAACTGATCTGACTCCTGAAATCCTGTCTTCAATGGTTTTATTGTTTAGATAAAGAGGCTTTCTTCTGGAGCACTCATCCACAGTCCCCTATTGCCGACTAATGTAGTGCTGTCTAATAGCAGAACTATTAAAATAATTAAAATGCTTTTCCCTGATTCAGTCCAATCTTTCTTTGCCTCTGTTCATCTTCTATCTTATTCACCTGTTTGTTTCTGTCTTTTTTCTCTGTTTAATTATTGTTTGTTTATTTATTACATGCAAAATAATATTCTAATAAATTAGTAGCATTTAATTTTCACACGCAGGTCATCCCTTAGAAACTGTCAGACTGTTTTTGTGCCAGCATTTTTCTTCTATTAATAAATATATAATGCATTGGGGCTTTGAGTCATGTCATGGAAAATGCAACACATTAAAGATCTTCTTGTGGGATTACTGTATGTGCCACTGTGGCTTGCCTAGGCATGATGCGTTCACCAAGCAGAATGAATTGTAATAATCGTAAACACAATGCTTTTATATTATCTCTCAGACATTAAAAGTGTGCTTTACTGTATGTCCAATTGAGTTTCTAGATGGTAACATGCAGTTTATGTAGTGTATGAGTTTATACAGTACTGTGGAAAAAAAGCTGGAAACCCGTTTTAATATTCGTGCATGTGCACAATTTCTGTTTTTGTCACTTGTACAAAGCAGCATTAAAATCAGATATAATGCTGCACATACGCGACCTAAAATGAAAGGACAAACGAATCAGTGAGATCTTATCTGTTAAGCATTTCAGTATCTCATTACTGTTAATTGCTCTCTTTTGTCCTGCTATTTCCATCAGTTCCCCCTCTTTTATTGCTCACTTTCTCTGTCCATCTATCCTCCAACCTACTCCATTTTCCTCTCAATGTTTTAATACAGTATTATATTATTTTGCATTATTTTTTATTTGTTTGTTTTGCTGTGCTCTTTTCTTTGTATTTCTTGTTTGTGTATTTGTCAAATTTCTTTTCCCACTTTATTTTGACCCCTCTGCACTACTTTATTGAAAGCAGCTATTGGACTAATTGTACAAAGCTGTAAATGGGAAGTAATTATTCATTAGAAGTGCTCCAGTCCTCACGCTTGATTGTCCTCCCGGGTGAAGCCCTTAGGCAAACTAACATTTACTGTACAGCAAAATACTAAAATTACTAAAATATCCTGGAAGCATATAACATTTACAGAATAAAGTATTTTTGAGAAAAGTATGTGAATATGGTCTTTGTCTGTTTTATACTGCTACAACCCAAATTCAAGACCTCCATGAGAACATGTCTCCACGTCTCCAACACATACTCCAAAGTATGTAAACAGCAAGGATTGCATAAGTAAGGCTAGATACTGACAAAGAGCATTAGCTCATCTATGGTGAAGTGCCAAATTTTATGATAAAGGATTCTTTCAGTCTCTATGACAGTATCTCTGGCTAATGACCTCATTATTTCTCCATGATAACAGAGCACACAGTGAACATGAATCATAGAGAGACTGGCAGATCTACTGAATGTACAACTTTAACAGCACCTGTATATGTTATTTTCATCACTACACTGAATTTGATATGTACATGTGTCATTTGGATGACGCTTTTATCCAAAGTGAGTTACAAATAAGAAAGTATGTTGTTTAACACTTTGTGAATATTTAGCCCTAATGCACATGAAAGGCAGCTGCAGGTCACTTCAGGTTAAAGGTCTGTACATTTAGAGAATATCAACTACTACTGAATTTGGACTATTTTTCAGTTAAAAATGCAGAGGAATGTAAATGTGTTATGTCTTGTATATGTAAAGTTACAGTATAATTTATATTGGGCACAAATTTACATCAGTTTGTGTAAGAGAAAGGAAAGAAACCAATCACAAGCATTGCTATTGGTTAAAATATACTTATTTATTGCTGATAAAATCCATGACTGATTTGCAGGACATTGCTATTTGTTTGCAATACTAGTCATTTAATTTTGAAAAATATAGGCATCTATCATCATACATACAGCAGGACATCATCGTACACCATTCTTAGAAAACATTAAAAAGAATAATCTCTTACTTGATCCCTTCAATACTCAATCACTTCAGTAGCATAATGATGTTTTTGTTAATAATTGCTTTCCTAACAGGTATTTTTTAAACTTCTGATAAGTCGCTCTACACACAAATGATAATACAAAATCACAATGTCTAAAAAAATGCAATGTCCTATTGAATAATATGTAGCATATGCTCTGTACAGTGGTAGTCTGCAAAGCTAGAAAATGTTTTTAAAAGGATTAAAAGGAAAGAGGAATAAAATGAAAGAGGAATTTATTTGTGTTCCATTTGTCTTTTAGTAATTAGTCATATTCCTGAGAAATTCTTCTACAGCAGTTAAAAAATGTTTGACTTATCAGTGTTTCTGAAGGCTTTTAGATAGCAGAATAAATTATGAAGGGTTTATATGACACATGAGAAACTTGACTGTTATTCAGAATGAAATAATAATAATAATAATAATGTTAATAACAAATTTACAAAAACAGGGATGTCTGTTGTTTTTAAAAAACATAATTCTATAACATCAAAAACTTTCCTTCCATTTTTTTTTTACATTATCTTACCAATACTGGGTAATGTAAGGTCTGTATTAAGAACGAATACTAAGATGTTTCCGTAACAATTTTACTGGGAATATTATCGACAAGTCATCAGAATTAATGTGGGAGGTTTGTGCTATTTATTTGAAGGACGCACTGACTTTGCGTCCCTTGAGAGGTTGTGGGGGTCTATAGTTGTCAACCATGCAGCAAGGTGCGTCTCCTTCAGCAGTGAACAACAGGCTACGGAACTTCGCCATCTGAAAAAAAAAGAGACAGAAAATTAATGGGTTTTATTTTTGGATGTGCTGTTTAGTTTGTTGTTGGCAGCAGTGCAGAGTCTTATTACACCCTATATTTACTACATTTAACTCCATGTTCATTCACAGTGCACTTGCCAGAATTCCTGTACTGACGTTTGAATAGTCTGACTAACCACTGCAGATAAAAATATTCCCTACAGTCTTCCAGCACTGCCTACATCAGAGATGGGTGATGAATATGTGCAGAAATTGTAATCTTGCACTGACAGCTAGAGATTCTGGTTACAGCTGGTATTCTGCAGAACAGGAGTTAAAAATTAGTGTAAAAAATTTAGAATTGAATGATCTTTCGTTTTGTTTTCATTTTTGAACACGCCATTAAAATCTCACAAATGAATCTTATAAACTGGTTCTTTTTAGTGAAACCTAACTTAATGGGATAATTCACCCCAAAATGAAAATTTTATCATTATTTACTCATACTCATTATTAGTTGTTCCAAACCTGTATAAACTTCTTTGTTGTACTAGACACAAATGAAGATATTTGAATGAAAATTTATAACTAAGCTGTTTTGGGTCATCATCGACTCCCATAGTAGGAAAAAAGGGACTGTGGAAGTCAATGGTGACCCCATTTAAAATCTTCCTTTGTGTTCTGTGTTACAAAGAAATGTATACTGGTTTGGAACAACTGGAAGGAGAGTAAATTATGACCAATTTTTATTTTTGGGTGAACTATCCCTTTAAATAAATGACTGGTTGTTCATACAGTATGCCAGCTTGTAGTTAAAGATACGGAAGTGTTTTGTTGTAATTAATGATACTGAAGGCGTTACAAAAAACAGCACTGCTTTTGTTAAGTATTGTTTAGAATATACTGACTATAAATAAAATAAAGCATGCATGGAGTATACAGTACAGTGTAGGACTAATTATTTGGTGATTCATCCACTGTATAAAGATAGTTTCTAGTATGGTTAAGGAAGCGCAACCATTTATCAATTCCCATCCCTCTACTAACAACTTAACACCACTTCTGTTTCCTCTGTAAGTGTTTAAAGCCTCCAACAAATTTAGCTCGGACACGCTGTGGGAAACGGAGCAAAGTGCACAACAGCATAATTTTTTTTACACTAGGTAGTCTGTTCTCATCTGACCTTATTTTACCATGAAAAGTGAAACATGTAACAGTATGCACAGAATACTTCCTTTATTTTGTCTTCTTACTGAATTCTAGTTTACATTTCGCCAAAATATTGCTTTTAAAAAGTACACAGAAAGACTCAACATCAATACAGTTTTTTCCCTACACACACTATATGTCTGGGTGTTGTCTTCTATCTTAAAGGCACAGGCCTACCTTAAACATGATACTGAAAAAACTCCAGCAAGCAATAAGGCTTAAGATAATGTAATCTAGTAGAAGCAGAGACCAATGGTGCATCCACCCTTATCACAAAGTTTCAAAGTAGAAATTACATAAAACCTTAAAACCTTGTTTGTACTAATTTACTATATAAGCAGACTGTATCTGTGTATTCACTTTTTAACTTAATGGTGTAAAATTTAAACATAACGCATGCTTCCTCTTTTTAATTAACAATGAGTGTCTGGACAAAATCTTGCTATAAAAACTGAGAGTTTCAGTCCTGGATGCTGATTGGTCAACAGCCATGCTCCATTCACAAAAAACACAGCACCTTCACTCTAAAAAAGGATGTGTTATTTTTTAACACATTTTTTGTGTTATGCTGTTTAACACATAATGTGTCATTTTGTGTTAAATACATAAAAGGGACAACACATGTTGAGTTGAAAGTAACACAAGTTGAGTTAAAAGTAACACAAACTGTGTTGTTTTTAAATTAACACAAAGATGTGTCTAGTTAGGGACAACACATCTGTGTGTTGTCCCTAACTAGACACATCTTGTGTTATTTTTAACACATCTGTTTTTAGAGTGTACATATCTCTATTAAATGTATAGTACATTACCTGTGCAGGGCTAACACTGATTGGTTCTCTCAGAACAATCCAGGTGACACTCTCCAGTAGAGGGGGTGTGGTCAAAGACCCATCATAAGTCCAGTAATCCAGAGAAGTGGGCAGCAGTGTCTTAGGATCAAAGTTGGAAAATGTAGTCTGCTTGTCCTGAACAGCAAACAGACAAAGTTAATAAAGACCTGCAGCAAATGAGCATAAAAAGTTCAAGATGGATGAGACAGCGAGAGCGTCAGTACCTTTGATTTGATATCGTCAAGGGCATCGAGAACTTTCTGAAGTCTTGGATTGGCAGCACCAATCTAGTAAACAAAACGGTATGAAATATCTGTCAGTTTTTATCATGGATTCTGTGCAATTCATTAAATGATCTGACTGAAATGCTGACCTTCAGGAACACTCCCACCACTGCAAGGCCATCAGGTTTGCTGGCAGCTTCTCCAAAGTTTGGGTACTTTGTGTTCCAGTGAACGAGGTGAAGCTTTAGAAAGAAGCAGACGTGATATGAAACATTTAGTGCATACAGTATGGAAAAGTACTAAATTCGCTTAATATCACATCATATTTGAAAGAGGATTACAAATTTCAAGAGGAAACTCAGTGTAAGTTATAAATAGTTGGAAAGGATAAGCTGATTGAATCACAGAATATTGATGTCTTTGATTGTTTCAGTTGTAATGTAGTACAGAGAGAGACAGAGAGAGACTCATTACCTCACTTGGGAACTTGGTTCCAGCAATAGTGTGCTCTGAGCCTCTGTCATCACTGGCTCCCCAGTGGAAATGGAACTGTCTCAACCTGTATGTCCCAGTAATGGGACCTCCAGTCAGAGCTACACACATATTTTTTTCTATTATTACAAAAACCTTCATATTATAAAACACAAAAAACCCCAATTCACATTGAACCACATTTGCATTTTGTCCCATACTGTATGTGGAATCCTCTACTTCCTGCTGACACAGTTTCCTATTAGGCTAATGTTAACATGAGTGAACTACTTAACAGATATTCATCTCTGATATTAATTCATATAGCTAGTTCTTTCATTTCTTTTTGTTAATATGCAAAAAGTGTATGTAAAGCCTTCTTTCTCTCTTCTGAAAAGTGTGTTATTCCCCTCTTAGAATTGTCATTAAAATTCAGCACATGCTTCTTTCATTGACCTGCCATGGCACGAAGCATTGATATGTGGCTCTATTCTTTTTCCCATAATAGAATACATTAGCAGTAGAGTACACGGGGCTGTTAGTGGCTGACTGCCAGAGGAAAGGAAAAGCATGCTCACTGCTCACATTTCAGCAGAAACAGTAAAAATGTCAGAATGTGTTGTATTTTAGCATTAGTCTCCACTGATACACATTTTCTTCCTCAGACTTTTTAACACAAGGTAAATATGATGAAACTGAGTCAGAGTTCCTGTGACAAGGAAGGTTTATAGATTGTTGATAGATTTAATGTATAATCTAGTGATAGTAAAACAATAGCATCAATCAGGTCTGACAGAATATTAACGAAAATATTAGAAATGTGAAATTTCAATTTCAAAGTCATGCAGATAGCCTGTTTTACACTTCAAGGTCACAAGACGAATACTAACAAGGATACGCTAATATACTGGAGCTGGAGTTGCACAAATATAATGCCGTAATTCCCCAGAATACCAATATATGAAAGCCTGACTATGTCAAGGTATTATATCTGGATATGATACTATGAAACATTCTCATACATTTTGTCTAGTTACTCCACATAATTTAATAACACAAGAAGGTGTCAAATTTAACATCTCAAGCATCTTGTAAAGCAGCAATACACTAACTTGAGCTGTCATCATCATCAGCGAAATCCACTTGGAATGAATGGCCATTGTTGAGGATGCCGTTAGCAGTGGCCGGATCGTACTTCAGCTTAATTTGCTTCAGAGAAGGGTCGTGTTGTGCTTGGGTGGGCACAATATCAATGGGAGACTGCCTGGGTCCGTTTGCAATGGGAAAGCTTTCTCCCCACTTTTCCGGCCCTGTAGTGACGGAGCAACAAGATGTAGAGAGAAAAAAGAAAGATTAAAATGCTTGATACCTAGATATAATAAGGTGTTTGCATTCCTTAACAGAATCAAGGTCAGCAAGTGTATAGGTAGTGCTTAAAAGGGATTCTCTGCAGCAATGCCATAAAAGAACCTAATTAACCTACTAAATCACAATAATTAATGACGACACCTTTTACAAAATGTTTTTGAGTGTATAAAAAAAGCATGGTTACTTAAAACTTAATTTAACTTATCAACCCTTACCAAATACAAGCAAATTCATTTATTATTGGTAAAACCGGTCTTACCATCATTAGCTCCATAACCCCAAGAATAAGACATGATTATTTGTGCCTTTTCACTGTTCTCCTGGTATAAGAAGGATGAGATCCGGATGCTGAAGAACAGTAAACTGTCAGTTTTCTCAAACTATGTCAGCCTTTATATAGATTTCCCCTGCGGGTAGGCTACCTATCTCAACCCAGTGGGCTTGACCACATGATTAGCTTGACTAGTACAGGAGGAGTCAGACACTTGTACAAATCAAAAGAATGTACCTCCAGTCTCTTTCAACCGCACATCGCGCTGATCGGATTTGTGATGCGGTTAAGAGATGCTCCGGCGGATGGGATACGGACATTCCTAAAAACAGATGCTTGACAGATCCTAACTGTCCACCAAGCCTTCACGTTGCTTTTGCTATTTGATGCCTCGAAAAGCAAAACTCTCCATCCGTTGTTTTCCTCGAGCCATCAGAAACGGGTCCTGTATTGTGACGGCGACACATCTTCACTTGACCTTCTTCGTCCTTTTGGGATGCTGTGTGGAGAAACTCGGGATGTAGCAGCACGAGCTCTGTAGTTCACTGACTGAATGTGTACTGAAGGCTACCGTCTACAATGTTGTGTGGATGCATGTTTTTCTGAAAAATAAAATCTGGTAACCGTAGCGTACAGTATTTCCTGCGCAGCGCTCATTTAAAGGGACCACTGCGATTAGCGGGTGTTATATAAAAGTGTCGTTGCGGATGTCAACTGTAGCTACTGCATGCTTCAGTATAAGTGTATGTCCAGAATAGCTTCGGATTAGGATAGTATGTGTCCTCTAAAAGCCGTGTGTAAGAACGTGTTGAATAGCAACTGCATTTGTTAAACATGCTTGTTACAATACCTCATTTGATCTTATTGCATTATTCAGTTACTGTCCTCTGGTGGCTGCGCTGCAAAACAGCAATTTAAAGAATTTTAATTTATTTGAGTAAAATTGTAGTAACCATAATTTTGCTACAAATATATATAAATAAACTATGGTTGCTGTAGTACAACTATTTATTTGTGGTTATTAATCCTTACAGAAACAGTATATATACATACAGTATACTGTTAATGATACAACCTGCTGCATGGTGAAACGTTTTCTCATCCTCGATGTACTGTGTACAGCCGGTATTATATATGTGTAATTGACCATGTACACCAGCAGGTGTCACAACAGCATCATATTTTCGCTAGCCACAAATCGGTTTCTTTAAAACGAGGGATCACGATTATATTCTTTAGTATATTACTCTTTAATATACTTTTGTAAAATCTTTCCAAGTAGAGTCTGCTTACACAGGGTATGCATAAAATAATTAATACAAATAATAAAATAAAAAATACAATTGTGTTTGCTTAAAACATTTTACAACTAATAGTGCTTCACAGTTTCATGTGTTGTACTTAAATAGAAATTTACAGATTACAGATGAATGACAAAATGAGTTTGACTGTAGGTTAAAATCTAAACAAATAAAAAATAACTCATATTTAATTAATATTTTTTACATAATAATACATTTAGATTTGATTTTACACCTAGATAACTTTCAACATTTTTACCATAATCCCATAAATCAGTGCAGATTATGCTTTTTAAATTTTAAGGAACTTCTGGCATGGAGTGGAGTTTTGTTGAGAAGGGAGAAGGCTCATCAAGCCACTATAAATGCCACAATATGAATCAGCAATGAATAGAAAGAATGAGAAGAAAATGAGCTCCTTTCATGTCACGGATGTAAATTTGGCTCCCCGGGATTAAATGCATGCTGAGTCTAACTAAGAACTAGAATGGCAGTGACAGAAGGATCTTATAAAACCTCTCATTTGGTCCTATTCACTTTCCTGATTGGATGCGAGTGACATGAGCTGTGTGAAAGGGCCAGATCATTTTGACCTTCTGCAGACAGACTGAGCAGCAGGGTTCCCCCCATTTTACAGACAGCATCACAGCCCCTGATAGGCTCCATTCAGTCATCTATGATACTTTAAGACGGAACAATGCGACCTAATTGGATAGCTCTTTAAAATTATTGTTATTCTAAACCCAAGTATGATATGATTTTTTAAAAATCTTTAGCAAAAATAATGCAAATTGTTTTTAAAGGTTAAATTATTATTTATTAATAAAACAAATATTTATTTATTTATTTACATTTTGTTTATGAACACATTTTCTACCAAATGTTAGTTGGACCAACCATTTTGGGGGTTACATTTCTCACAAAATTTAAAACCAAAATTGCAGGTAATCTTTGTGTTGCCAACTCAATGCTCCAGCTTCTATACAGAAATACAGGTGAGATAGGCTACCTTCTGACAAATGACACGATGAAGCCATTCAGTCCCGGTTTAGCCAGTGTGAACATACATGACACACTGACCAAATGTTGTACATAAACCCAAAGCTTAAACTGCATGTCTCTATGTTCATAGAGTTAATAATAGGGAGACAAATTCATTTGATCCTTTTTAAGAAGATAGGACTTAACTTTTTCAGGTTTAGTTATTTAGATTTACTGTATTTTATTTTTTATTTTGGCCTGCATGCGACAATACTGAAGATAGTAACTCTTATTAAAAGTAAAAAATAAAATGGTACAGACGTCCGTTTGCTTTCTAGGAATCAAAGTTGGGCGCTTTTACTACGTAATACAATGATGGTGCGCATCCGGTTGGCGAAAACTAAAACCTGGCATGGAAATTCACAGAATGACAATCAGAACAATCAGAAGCTGCATGTGATGGTGGGCATATAAATCAACGTGGCATGCCCACAGATTAAATTATTTAACCCTTTTCATGCGATATTTATTCTAAAATCACAAAAATATTTAAATATACAAGTTTTGATTCCAGTAATAAAGTAGAAATTTGTAAACATAGAAGAGCAAATGTTTCGGTTCATCCGCTAAACTGTACATGTTTTGTTATACATTTTCTCATGCATTCTCTCATGTTAATGCAAACGCTAGTTAAAGCAAAGTGTAGAGTTTAATTCATTTTCACTAAGCCTATTTGCCTTTGCTAAAGCTTTATACATGACACCTTAATATTTTATGTTATATTTAGAGACAATATTATAATTAAGACAGTACACCATTCATGCTTTAGCTCATTTTAAGAATATCGCTGACGATATATCTCTTTCTCCATGATTTATCATTAAATGAAGACCCAATCTCACCATCTACTGAATGAATTTATATTCCAGCCCGTGTTTTTTCAGTGTCCTGCATTACTGAACACACACGTACCTTCAGTGCTGCAGTAACGGAGCTCGCTGTCAGGTGCGAAGCAGATCCACTCCAGTTTCATATCAAGCGACATCTCTCCTGTGCAGCTCTTTCTGCATTCCAGCGACGCTTAAGGATTTACTTCACCTCTCTGTGTTTATGAATTGTGACTGCTAAAGAGCCTAAGGTAAGGTTGTCGTTAACAAAAATACTGTATGATTGCGTTTTTTGTTGCACATTACAGCGCATTAATTGCATAGACAGAAGCACGCCGCGCGTATTCCGCTGCTGTCTGTTCATTCACCATTTCACGCCACTGAAATTGTGTGTGTCGACGCGTTTGTTTTAACATCTGACGCGTTTGTTTTATCATGTGTGCATCAGATAACTGGGCACTTGATGTATAAAGCGTTTTATTCGGTATGACATGTTGAGAAAAGGCTGTATATGAAACAAAGATCAGTAAGTCAGGTAGCAATGTGCAATGTTATGTCCTAAAAATAAGCGAATGTAGAGAGGGTTGTATAAAATTAGCTGTTTTGAAACAGACAGTTAAAGTATTTAAGGAGATGTCTTGTCAAATCGTCTCTTACATTAGTTACAAGAGGTGTTGGAGCAAGTGCAGACGCATTATACAGTAAATTAAGTGGACAGGTGTCTGTAAAGTGTACAGATAACATTGTAAAATGTTTTGGTGTCTAAATATACGAATATTTGACTGTGGAGTACTTTGATACACAAGTATCTGTTGTATGATAACTGAGAACAACACAAAACGACAAAACACACGTTTCTTTCATCACAAGTGTTAATTTGGTTGTCTTCTTCCACAGTTGTAATACAACATACTTGAATTCTTTATTGAGCAAGAGTTTAGATGGCTAAAATGAGAAGCCTGTTACTGACTTTAAATCAAAAGGCAACATAAAACCAGTGTCTAAAAATAGATCTATGTTAAGTGCAATCACAGTTTGAAACACTTTTTTTACTGTGATTTTTGGTTCACAAGTGTGAAAGGAAGCTAAATTCATATTATCCTAAAAACAATCCAACCCCCTATGATGTTGTCATCATCTTTTATAGTCTTAAAAAGAACACTATTCAACTTGGGTGTTTAATGCCATGGGAGCACCAAAAGACATATCTTAAATAACAGAGAGAGAGAGAGAGAGAGAGAGAGAGAGAGCGGAGGTGGGTGCATATGAGATTTATTAGATCTGAATCAGTCCACTGTGTCAAGTGCCCTGGAACAATGTGATTTTATTTTTTGACCGCTTTGTTACAAAGCTTGAAATAGTGTCTGGTTTGAGAGATCTGTTTGAAAACAAGCACACAAAGCGAGACTTTATTTAAACCTTTTTATTAAACTCAACAGTTAACATCATTAAAAGTGGCCCTTACAGAACACCAGAAATGTAAAATTCACGATTATGTATAGATTCCCAGTCATCCGGGTATACCTGTCACATAGCGAAGCTCGATTTGCATCAGTCTGCAGAGCTGTATGACTGCCAGACTAACATAGAAGAATGACTTGATGATGTCTATGTTTGGTAATAGGAATAAAATAATCCAATTAGGAAGTGTTCTGTAAAGCTCAATTAAAGTCAATAATCACTTTAAAATAATACGCTTTGAGGGCACCTTGAATTAAAGATCATGGCTTGGTTTAATAGTGTAAGACTATATTCATTTTTATTAGCCACTAAGTGGCTGAAATCCATTCCACACGGTTTAGTGAGACACACAATGATGTGCCAGACGAGGGAGGACAATGAGGACACGGCCATCGTGTTAGCTAGAGATCATTCTAACCGAATTGGACTGTTAGAGATTTGATAAGCTCATTTTACGCAAGTCAGTTGAGCTGACACACTTTTTTGTGGCCAGTTATTTCAGATGGTTTGGAAACGCCACTTCTCCGTTTCCAAAACTTGATATGCGCTGCTCTTTTGAAGGCCCTGTAATCTCTGATTGGTATAAATTCTTAATGTTGTAATCTTGTAATGCTGTGTCCAGTTCACTTACTGTAGGCTGAACATACTGACTTAGAAATTATTATTTTATGTAAGTGCTTTTTTTGAGCATTTAAAAGAAACTATATGATAATTCATCCCATGATGTTATAATTAAAAGCTACTTTTTAGATGGAGATAAATCATTTATCTTGCCAGTTTGAGTGGATTTGTGATAGCATTAATCTTAAACTAAATCTTAAATTTCATGAGCACAGTCCTTTGTGTCCTTTTTTCAGCTTTTTACTGATAACTCGGATGTTGTGGAGGAAGAGTGTAAGTATAGGGTTTAGAATTAGCTGCAGGACTGTGGGAGTTTGCATCTTAATGAGGATAGTTGTGTAATTTTCTGAGGTTTGTGGCCCTTTGCACTGTGAAACAGGTGGTATTTATGCTGCGGAGGTGGCAGGATGATTCACTGAAAAAATGTTCTGCCTTGTATAGCTCTGCTGTTACGTCACGGATGTGAATCAGTGTTCCTCGTCATAACTACAGGTGTATAGAGATGTATATGTATACTTGTATATGACCTACTTGTACCATTGCTGAGAAAGCTGTTAAATAGACAGACACATTCAGGTTCTGAAAGTAAAAGTGCCATTAATCTTCTCCATAGGTAAACAGTTTTTCTTTAAAGATAACTTTAAAGCCTACTGTATGTTTAGTCTTCAGTGAAACAACCAACCAATTGAAGTAGAAATGAAATATATATATTTTTTATATACGAGTCATTACATTTTAAGCAGTAGTTTACTGTTATATATTTTCAATTATTGTTCATTTGACTGTTATGTGTCAAGCTTAATGGGATTGCAGATCATTCCTCAAATAAAAATGTTAAGAACATAGTCTTGTACAGTTGTTTTTTGTCCAATTTTAAAATGCTATTAATGTAAATCAATGTTTATGTGTGTAAATTGTGCACATTGAACTGCTTTTAAATGTCCAGCTTTGTTTGATGCATTGATGTAATTTACACCGAAACAGGAAGTTAGCGGCTCCTTCTTTTAAAAAAGCATAGTGTTTTAAATGTTTTTAAGCACACTACAGTAGTCTGTAGACATCCTTAAGGCCAACATAATAATACTAAAAGCCAAAAAAACTCTATTTTGATTTCATGATTTTACTGATTTCTTTAAATTCCAATGGAAGAAAATAGTATTTCTTTTGGAACAGCCCGGTTGGGTCCTGTAGCTCTGTTATACATTTTTATTTGCATTAATTAAACACTGTTTTGTTTATGTAAGAGGCGCCACCATAAAAGCACCATTTCACAATCAAACACTTGTTGAAATTGATGCTGTTGACGAAATAAAAGAGCACTTGGCAAACAGCCCAAATCATCAAGAGTGAGGAGCTTCACCAACTCCTCTGCAAGTTCCCACAATCAAGCAGCAGATAAACCCCCTCTCATTTTTTCACAGCACAGTATTGTTGAAAACACACACACCTGCCACAGGGCTGGCCCCTAGAGTACTCCATCGTCTCTGGCCTCTTAATTCACTAGTAGGTCACATGTAGGGCAGGAGTCCCATCGTAGCAGACAAAACAATGTGCTGCTACACTCAATGTCCTGGACGATTTTTGTAGTGTTTTGAAGCACCAGATAGCGGATGAGAAATAAATGAAAAAGGTGCTAGCTTGTTTTACTCTGTGTGATAGAATAGCAGCTGTCTTTTACACTCGCCCCAGGCTGAAAATTGACTAGTCCCAGAGAGATGTTTTAAAAGGGGTGATAAAACAAAAAGTACTAATGTTGTGTTTTGCATTGGTCTCTTACGTTCATTGACATTTGTTTTTTCATTATGCATACATCGTTTAGAGGAAGCTGTGTGTATGTGATGTGACTGTGGTTTGATTTGGTATTTTTGGGTTTAGGTTGACTGGAGCTTTTGTGCAACCGGTACCTTGCACGTTCCAGGTACTATAGACACTCGCCCCTGCATGCTAGACTGGCCGTCAGCCTGCCAGAATCGTGGTGGGGAAAGACAAAAGTGCAAAGGCAGATTGGCATCAGGCCTATTAGTGGTTTAGGATATTGCCAAATGAATATAATCTAGAGAATCTTCTCCTCTGTGGACTGGAGTGAACTCCTTTTGTTTAATGGATTTGTTACTTTGCAGATCATGCTGCACCACTAGAAATTACCATCACCCCCTGTTGAGTTTTCCCTGTCAACTGTGCACGTCAAATGACATGGTTCATTTAAAAACCTTTCGCTTTTGCTGTTAATGTAGAAGAAATGAATGCTGTCTTTGGCTATGTACAGCTCATTGACTTTTACACCTTATATATACATTATAAATTGCATTGTAGCTCATGAATGAGAACTTGAAACAGGAAAGCCTTATCCTTTTCTTTTATCACTTAAAAAAGATGAAAAGATTTCTATAAACTGCTAGCAGTAATGTTATTTTTTCGATAAGTGTGCTAAATTCAAATTCAACACTTTCTTACATTAAATAACAACATTTTAATATGAACTTATTCATTTGTGTTGATCTGAAGAAATGTAGTCATAAACAGCTAGAATGGCATGAGTGTCACTAACTTAGGGTAGAAGTGTCATATTTGCGTGAACTATTTCTCTACTGACAGATTTCTCGAAAGTGATCGAGCCTTTGGTTTGTGCACAATAGTGGCTTGCATTGAGGTTGCTACAGTAATAATAGCATGTAATGGAACTACAGATATATTTACATAAAATATGGTCGAAAGATGGTAGAACGCATAGGTAGAATAAAGCGATCAGAGCTGAACATGTGTTATGATCACGGTATGATCACGGGGCACAGCGGTGCGTTGCCTGGAAACAACCTATTATACAATGTTTCACTGACACGTTTCCTGAATAGGCTATATGTATTCATTGCTAATCAGTTCTTTGGCTTTTTAATTATTTCTTTACAGGCACAGACTCATTATTTTGGGCTCAGTTGGTAATGAAGGTGCTAGCATAGATCTAGACTAGCTGCTTTAATGAGCTCTCCTAAGGACGACTGTGACACAGGATAAAAATAGTCTATGGTTGTAAAATCAATGCGCTATTTTAAGGTGAATATGTATGGTTAAATAATAAATGTAAATATGTATAGTAAGTTATGGATATTTTAGGAGTATGTTATGGAGTTATTGTTTAATGATATGTTAGGTACAGATCTGGATCTTAAAATGTTAATACATTGAACAATTATTGAGAAATCAGATCTAATAAATTTTAAACTTGTCTATTTTCCTAAAACGTTTTCTGAAGATAAATATTTTAGAATTTCAAGCAATTGAGAGATATTTTATTAAAAAATGTTAAATAACCCCAACGATTTTTTAATGGTCTCGCTATTTAAATTTCCAATTCTTGCTCGGCACAGCCTAGGGTAATAGTCACTCAACAGGTTATTTTATTCAAACGAATCATCGTTTTATCTGTTAATAATGAATCTAATTTGGATGCGTCATGCAGCCATTGCTATGGGTGATACGATTTTGCTGTTTAAAGCTGTTTTTCCAGAAGGGCCATATTTCATCTTGCATTGTCCACTGTGTCTCTAAGAATTCTGCAGTGAATAAATCCAAGCTTTTTAATTTGGTGTTTGCACTGAGCTAGCAGCACAAAGGTCATGTGTTTGATTACCAGGGAACACACAAATACTTATAAAACGTATTCTTTGAATGCACTGTAAGTCACTTCGGATAGAAGAATAAATGCAAATTCACTTAATTTCTCTCTCTTATCTGTAGTGTTACCCCAGTTGATTTATCTTGTTTGGCATAAACCAAACTCAAGTTTAAAATACATAAAAAACCTATATTAACTGGATATGCATATATTAGTTCAGTTGATTGACTTTTTAGTCTGATCTTATTAATTTTTTGTAAATGTTTTGCCAGCATAACAGAGTACGATTTCTTTTTTATACTTTTATGTTTTTTTATATTCAATAGCTGGCATTTTTAACAATATATCTTTATTAAGCATGAGCAGTGAAGTGTATTAGTGGTAGCTGATATAGGTTACAATATCTCTCTATTGCTCATCTCACCCTGTTACAATTATTGCAATACCTCACAGATATGTGCTTTAGTCTTAAAATGAATCTGCCTTCATATTCTGGCCAGTTACACCATCACACTTTTTATTCTTTTGTTTTCTATGCCATTGTCATTTTTTGATTGTTGGCTGTATCTATATCTATAACATGAGCACCACAATTATTTTGTTTAGAATGAAAACATGGCTGTAAGGAATTGTTGTACAGTTAAAATGTTGTTCTGTAATAAGCTATTAGATGAAATCTTTATAACCAGTTTTTCTGCATCTTATGAGCTGTCAGAAATGTGTTACAGCAGTTTTTTTTATGTTTACTTGATTGAATGATCAACGCTGAGGTCAGCTGTTGAATGGATTGTATATCTGACTCACAAAGCTGTTTTTATTATCAGTAAATTACACCCTGTCAAGTCTTTCATGCTTCTAAAAGAAAGCATAATGTTTTTTTATTCATGGTAAAGATTAAAGTCAAGATAAAATAGTAGGTCAAGACCAGTTAAGAATTGATTTTTGGAGCTTTCAAAACTACGAACGCCATCGAGGTCACCAGGATACAATGACAATAATGCTATTCCCTATCAGATAAGAGACATTTGAAGCTGTGTCTAAACGTGTAGGATTATTGTTGATCTGAGTAGGGGACACTTGGGGACTCTTTTATTTGCAAAGCTGCTCTGGTGAGAGATGAAACAGGCAGGAGGCCTGAGGGAGCAGAAAACCAGAGGCGAGAAAAGATAAATTATAGACCGGAACAAAATATCCTGCTGAGATTTTTTTTACATTGCTTCTTTACTTCTTTCTTCCTCTCTGTCTGTCATTGCTGTGCTTTACCCCAACATGAGGAATGAGTGTAATTTAATTGCTATGGACACAAAAAGAAATCTCATTTTTTCATAAAAGATGTCTCTACAGGTTTAGGAGCTTTGATGCTTTTTCCACCGATTACCTGAACGACAGCTGATATGGCTTTATTTCAGATGTCCGGGCCGGAATGAGGCGGTAGGCTTTTTTCAGGTGTGTAATAATGTCGAATTAACATTTTCTAGTGCACCCACGGCCATGTTAGTGTGCGTTTTAAAAGGCAATGGGGGAAAGTTGTGAGCATAACAGCAGTTTTTTCATAATTGCTGCAGAAAGGTTTGCTGCTTTAATGAGTCGCAAGTCCCTTTATACGCGGCACATACACATGCTTGCTTTAATTAGCCATAGACGGGTCAATTTAGCTGTGCTTTTCTCTGGAGTTCTGACACTGTTTATGCATCAGCTCTACTCAAGCTGGACGTCCGTGTTAAACTGCTAAAACAAACAAAAAGCCCTTTTTATTAATCAGTGTTTTCTGATTCAGTGTATAGCAACGTTGAATGTTGTAAGATTTGTAGTCTGGCACGACAGTAGGACTCATTAACTACAATTTAAACTACACCCTTTGGACCAATAAGTGTTCCTGAAGCAGTAATCGATGCAGCCGTTGAGACTGCATGTGTGTGGTGCTTATCTGAGTAAAGACTATCGATTTGCCTTTGATTCAATCACTGAATAGTGAACCTATATGGGTATTTGTTGTTATTCTATTATCGTTTTGCTCTTTTGGTGGTTTATTCATTAATTTCCCGCAGGTTTTCCAATACAGAAACCAGATATTTTGCCTTATATAAACTTGTGTGTTTTAAATACATTTTCTTCTCTGTGGGTTAATTTTGTAACGATCGCATTTGACAGTGATAGCATATTCTTGTGTTTTCTAAGACTGAAAAGCTTTCTAAGCTACTGTCATTTATTGCTATTGCTGTATTAGTAAGGATACACTGTGTGTACTGTAGATGAAGGTTTGCTGCTTGTGATATTTCACTAGGTAGTGCACTTCAAGCAGAGGAGAAGCAGTGAGGTGGGTTGTCCCACCAGATGGTCACAGCAGGTTGCTCTTACTTTGACAATACAATTACAACATCAGTAAGTCTAATTTGAATCGCTGTTTTATCATCTGTGGAAAGACCTCCAATGTTAGATTCCATCTGAAATACTAGTTTCTAACAAAAAAATGTGTCCGTCTCCATTTATGCCGTCTGTCCGTAAGTGCTTCACTTACAAAGGTTTTTAAGAGCATATCATTTAAATATCTTTATAAAGTGGTTAGTTTCAGTTCTCAATTTTTATTTTTCAGTACTGTAGCTGTGTTTTATTCATGATAAAGCATAGCTTTGAGCGCTTTACCTAAGGTTTCTGTGTATTACTGCACAGCACCTTTAACAACATAAACGTATCACAGTCGGTTAGGGACTATTTTCCAGCTGAAAGAAGGCTTTAAGTGATTTTATTTCATGAAAGTTGCATTGATGAATTTTTTTAGGCTTTAGTATTTGTATTGTGTGGTAACAGTTTCATTCTGCTTCGTGCCGTGCCTAACAATGCTCATGACATATTTATGATAAAACACAGCCTCTCTTTATTGTTTACATATATAATTTGGACATATATACTGTAAATTATTCTAAAATTGTTTTGTTAGACAAACATTTTGATTAAAGAATCGTTCCATTAATGTACAGATGTATTTTTATATGCGACCCTGTCTCTAAAAACCAGGCTGAAGTCTCAAAATCAAATCATGAGATAACAAGCATCAAAGTTTGATTTCACCTCTAAATGTCACTATGATTTTAATCTTTGACATGCCATTACTCAGTCAGTATTGCATATATGAAGGTTATATTTTCACAGAATGTTCTTTACATTATGTAAGATGATTTTACAACAGAAAATCGCAAAAAATTACTTTGGCTGGGTTTTCACAGGCAGTGTCACAAATGTGGATTACAGAACTTTAGGTCAATCTATGTATAAATCAGTACAGATGATTAGGTTTTAAAGAAGGCATTGCTTTTCTTTATTGATTGACCTGACTGATATATTGGCATCAGGAATGTAAAAGGGCAAATTTATTTAAGTGCTGTATGCTTTCACTAATGTTTGTTTTATAGATTTAAGTCAATGAATTTCTGCTTCAGCAGCCTCATGGTGTTGTAGAGACTGGTGTAATGATGAATGGCCACTGCTTTAATTCTTGTTTCATTTGTCCTCTTTGTAAAATCTCCCCATGCAATTGTCAGGGACAGCGTATCGTTATGGATATGTACTTCCACATAAGAGAAAATTGGCCTTGCCTTTACTCATTACCATCAAGCTTAACAATTTATGTTAGTGTTAAAGACTTCATTAAATCAGGTGTATAAAGACTTCATCTTCAATATTTTAATATGTGCATCACTACTAAGAGGTTACCTTACCAGAATTGCACAGCTGATCTGCTGATTTTGAACCTGGTGGTGAGAAAAAATGAATGCAGATGCATGTTTGGAATAAAGAAATGTCTTCAGTCCATTAGAAATTATTATTGTACATGCTAATTGTTAAATGTGATGGAAAAAAGACAATATTCTTTTAAATCTGAATAAGTTTTGCTGAAAATTGAATAGATACATTTCTTTGTACCAGCATCAATGTGCAGCTCTATATCTCCAGTACTCCTGCAATCATTAATCATTAAAAAACAGATGTTGCCATGGTGGCGTATCTATTGGCACAATCTTGGGATGCCAGCTGTGCCTTCCTGTCATTGTAGATCTCACTCTGTCATTTGAATGATGAGAAAGATGCAGGCTTTTTTATGAAACACAGGGAAATATCTCACAAAATGATTACAGAGTTTCACTGTGTTCTGAGGCTTGCAGAAAAGCCAGCTTTTGTTTAAAAAGGACATTCAGATGGCTGTACGCCCCCGCCAGAGGTTTCTGGCATCCTTAGGGGGAGAATAATGGAAAAGATAAAACCCCCTTCTTCATTTTAAATGTCAACAGAGTAATTGACTGCCGTCATGACTGGCCAATTTTCTTTGTCCTTGACTCACAAAGTAATGCATGTCAGCTTATTATCATTGAAAGTAGCAGTATTATTTATGTAATGCTAAGCCTTATATTTACCACGTATTATATAAAGTAGGTTTGACAATAAATTAATTGTTGGTGGATATTTCAGTAGACTACAGAGGGCCACAAGACATACTAACAAAGTTCTTTATTCTGTAGTTCTGTATTCTTTATTAGAGTATGCAAAAATTCTACATATAATACACATAAAACCTCTGTAAAATGACATTATACAGTATGACTGACCAGATTGTTAATAGTTTCAATGAATGATTTGGGTTGAGACCAAAATTGTACTGTTGGGGAATAAGAGCACTGTGGCAGGCCGCTTGGGCACATCCAAGAGGCTTAAATGTGCACATACAGATCAAGAGTAGCTGTGGCGGCACAAAAGACAGTTGGAGATGCAGAGAAATGCGGTGATGTAAGCGGAATAATCTAGCACTAACTGGGCCACTGCAGACAGAGAGGCATTGTGGGGTGGGGAAGTCCTCGCATGGAGAAAGATGGTGTGACAATAGCTAAAAAGAAGAAGAAAATTATAACAGCAAGGGGTTAAAGATTGAGCAGAGGTTGTTTGGTCACTCCACATGTGCTAAAACTGCCAAAATGTAGCATTCTGTATCCTTGAAATATGATAAACACTTACCAGACTGACTTTTACAATGTATCTTATTGATGTAGAGATCTTGTGGTTTTAATCTTAGGTAAGACAACATTTATCCCCAGAAGATTGCAGATTCAATCATAATTTTGTCTAACGTTGTTATTATGGAGATCACGGCATCAAGAACAGAGAATAGTAGACTAAAGGAATGAGAAGAGGTGAAGAATTATTGAGATGAATCAAACAAAAGATAAGGTGGTTTTAGCAGTCAAGACATTTACAGTCTTGAAGTCTAAATAAAGGATTGTTTGATAATTGACACATACGTAATCTCTGATAAATAGCTCAGCATTCGTTAGATTATGGTCTGCTTAACATGCATTTGTTAAACGTCTTGCTGAACAAAGATTTAGATACTTTAGCTTGGGCCAACACATGTCATATTCCTGTACTTTATTCACAATCTAGGTCACACTGGGATTAAATATGTCCTATTCAGTGTTCATCTCTCCCAAAAGAAAAAAGCAATCATTTTAATCAATCAGTGGAGATTTTGCTCATCTTTCTCAGAACCACAAGACAGAACCCAATATTTATTTAATAATCAGATAGTTTTTTTAAAAGCCAGATACAAACAAATACAGTCACTTTTAAAAACCTTTTTTGCATGTTAGTTATTTTTTAGTATCAATTATATAAACACATTTTGACTAACATTTTCCTCTAGTCTAGTAAACATATGCTAACATTTAGACGTCTACCCCATGCATTAGTATAAGGCTTTCAGCAGAAGTCACATGACTGTGCAGTGGAATATCAAAGCCCGCGTGACATTTGTGGGCTGTGAGTTAAAAGGTCAAAATGCTGTGAATTGGTGCATTTGGAGAAAAGCTGAGTGGATCGGGCCTGGGATTTTGTTCACTCCTAGCTGGACATTTACTCAGTGCCATTAATGATAAATTGATATTTTTCTTAGTATAAAGTGCTTTGACAATGCAAGTTATTGTGTCCCTTTAAAATCAGTATGATCGAAACTGACACGGTCTGCAATGTGTCACCACTTCTCTTAATATAATTATGAGGCAATGATTTGATTTTATTGATCAATTTCACTATGATTTCAATCTTTGAAATATCAAGTTTATATTTTTACAGACTGTTCCTTACATAACATACAGTAGGATGATTTTTTCATAAAAAAACAGTAAATCACAAAAATGTCTTGGTTTTGACAGGCACGGCACATATTTGGAGAAATGTATCAAATAACTAGAGAGAGGCAGTAACACTAATGCCTGGATAATAAGAGAGGCACAGAGCCGTTCACCATCTGCATCATCAGATATTTCCCGTGGGTTTACATTGCTAAAGTTGGAGGCTTCCAGTCATACGTGTGTTTTATAGTATATGAAATGAAGTGAAATCTATCCACACGCCTTTATAATACATCTGCCATTTTTCATAAACATTGAAGGAGATTGTAATGAGATGATAGTAATTTAAGCACTGACTGCTCTGAGGGCTCTTTTAAATAGAAATTAGAAAATTGAAGTAACAAAGACAGACAGCCTTACATTTTACTAATACGTTTGAATTCCTTCATATGAGATCAGGTTTGGCCCAATACGGTTGCTTGCACACACAAAGCACTTAGAAGAGCACTTTACTGCTCTTTCACACCTTCCAATGCAATTCTTAGGATCCATCTGCAGTGCTTCTCTCCCTCCAGACAGATACTGTACCTTTACGATTAGGGTGAATGAATGTTAATGTTGTAGAACCATACTGTATAAAACTCACCAAGCTCATTTTTTTACTTGTATTTAGTGTATCCATTTCACACTACATTTATGCTAAGTGCTTTCAGTTTTGTAGTAGAGCAAGTGGAATTCTATTTTCAAGCCAGAATTCTAGTTTTGCTCCTGTAAAGTAAATTCCACCACTAGGTTACATTTATTTAGCACATGCTTTTATCCAAAGTGACTTACATATGAGAGAGCATTAATATTGTCAAACCAGCCTTTAAACATAGTTTTGTAAACATTTACCCTGCCGTTCTGGATTTATGACATACTTAAACACAAATATTGAGATTTTCAGTCTGAAGGAAGGCTCTGCTTCCCCTGGGTAATTGAGGAATTAATGAAGACTTCATTTTGCAGAATCTTCTGGCAGAAAGAAAAAATATACTGCATTATAAACAATGTTAAGAACAAAAATGTTTGACGTTAAGTTGATTTTGTTTTTTAAAGGTTAAGACACACACTATGCAGGATTTTCAGGTACTGTTTGGAAACATTCAAGCTTATTCCTTCCTCTTTGGTGGAACACCTTTAGAAATGCATGATGTAACAAAATATTCAGCTAGTAAATATGTGTATGTTTGTGTAACTTTCAGGACTGAATTTACAGAATTCACTGAATTATAACAAAGTACCACCCTCAAATGCATGCTATTAAGAAAATACAGACAAAGGACAGTGTTTCACTACCATTAATCAGCCATTAAAATTGATGTTTTGCCAAATGTTTTTTAAGACACTTCTGTTAGTTCTGTCAAGGGTTTTCTAGAAGGATCTAGAGAGACTTGAGTCTAGAGTGCCAAGATTTATTAGGATGGAAAGTACCTCGGGTTTAGCCAAGTCTGTGTAGGCTGTTCTGTAAAAGAGGGCTGCAGCTGCCACAATATCTGTAGCCCAGATAAGAGTTACTGTGGATTTGGCAGGTGAAATATGCTGACTCTCTTGCAGGGCAACAAATAGAAGAATCACAAATTGGGGGTGTTCTTGCTTTTGCACAATGTTATTTCCCTGACTAGAGCTAGCACTCCCTGTTGAGCGGTGGGTTCTCCCAAGGTTTTTTTTCTCCACTTACAATTATGTGTATACATATACAGTGTAGTTTTTGGTTTCTTGCCACTGTTGTGCACTGGGAAACTCATCTAATCAGTACTCTAACATGCCTTAACACCCTAACCTTTATATTGTCTTATTTAATATTCTATAATTATTTGTATTATTTCCTTTGTGTGTTATAATGTATGTAAAGCTGCTTTGCAACAATGATGTTGCTTACAGAAAACAACTTCCAGTCTGTTTTGCAAACTGATTTTAGATCTTATTTTAGATTTTTCTGTAACTCCACTCTGCCACCCATTTCTTAGAGATTGTAAAAGCTCAACAGTGGACTGAAGTGTTATTTTTAGATTTCACAAACTGTACAAATAGGAATACAGTACAAAAAGTACTTGCAGTACAAAAAATTTTTGTCCTGTATATTTTTAAACACAATCAAGTAACTTTGTTAAAATGTTGGTTAAAGTCAAAAATCATTTCTGACCTAAAAACTCACATAATTATTATTTGCTTACCGCTGCAAATCGGGGTAAGGTTATTATAACGGTTCGCAGCTTTAAGCCACACTTGTATGTAAAATGTGTGAATATATTTGCATTATACATCAAAATAAAAGCAAGTGTCTTTAAGAAACGTAACACAAACACACACAAAAAATGGTGCTGTTAAGGTCAAGTTAAATATTGTGCAAATGACTAAAGCTGATCTTGCATTGCGACGGAGATTTGTGCCTTTTGTAGCCACCAAAGAGATTACGACCGTGATGTAGCATCAAATTGCTTTGAGAAACAGAGGATGGATCAACAGGGCAACAAAACAACCTGACAGCTCAGCCCATAGTAAAAGCCTGTGTAGCATTTTCAATTAAAAACTTGAAAAGCAGCCAGCATGCAATGATGCCATTAGCCGGAGCTCTGCCGTTGAAGCGCAGTCAGTGTGGTCTGGCACAATCAGTGTCGTTGCATTAAGAACGGTCGCATTCGAATGAGGCTACGGGGTACGTGAATCATTAAACGGAAGTCTATAGAAAAACTCCACGGCTTCCCGCTGTTTTCTTATTCATCGTTATGACGGAGTGTAATTACTTGAAATAGAACAGCAGATTTGTTTTGCTTCGGGCTCGCACGCCTGTGCACTGGGCTCGTGTGACTCACTCGGGCATCCAGAGGTGTGGAGGAGGTCTTGTGGGGTCAAAGGAAAGCTCAGCAGGCGTGCTGCTGTGGGATTTAAGCTTGACGTACCCTCATTATTACAAAGGCTTTGGGTCATTGGAGATCTTTAAATAGAAAGACAGTTTTGCATGTGTGTGTGTGTTGGGGTGGGCTTTTATGTAATAAAAGAGATGTTCGTGTATTTGTCACTATGCTTTGGCATTTGTTTTGGGAGCTGTCCCTGTGATGGAGCTGATGGAGCTAATAATCTTTCAGGGGCTTCAGAGATGCAGCCAGAGGGTCATGTTGCTTTTATGGTCACATACTTACTAATTAAGGGCAGAGCAGGCCAAGTTTTGATGAACAGGAGGAGACTTCAGGCAGAACAAGTATTTGTTTCATCTGTGGTTAAGAGGACAGAAACTATGTGGCTCTTAATTCTACTTAGGTTTCGCAACTTTAAAGGAGTACTTTGCTCAGATATGAACATTTTGGCATAATTTCACTGTAAATGACTTTCTTCAGTTTAACACAAATTATTAATTTTATATTAAGATATTGTCATCTTTTTATACAGGGCTCAAAATAGTGAAGCTCCAAAAAGTAATCATTAAAATACTCTAATGTATGGGTTAATAAATGTCTTTGATCCCATACACGAAAATAAAACCAGAGCATTTTATTATAAAATTATTCCTTCGTGTTCAACCAAAGAAAGGAAGTTATATATTGTATGGCATGAGGGTGAACAGATAAATTTAAATTCTTTAAATATTTTGTATAAATATATGTATAAATATATTAATTGTGCACACCTACAGTATTCTATATTTACCTAACTAACCTCTTATTGTTTTCTTTTCACTTTTTCACTGCGTTTATCTTTGTTAAACTGTTTCTCTTTTTCATTTGAACTGTAAGGATAAAAACAGCTGCTAAATGAATAAATGCAAATGTAAAAAAATAATGTTTCAGTAGTGGTTAGTAGTCTTTGATAGTTAAATTCCAAAATATGGTCCAAAATATATCGCTACTGTTATATCTTTCAAATATCTTCTAATTGAATGTTATTGCATCACACAATTTCTCTTTCAGTGTGGGTGGACAAATCACATATCTCTGAAATCTTATCACTATACGTCTGGTTAGGACGTAGAGTAATTGTTTGAAGGTGCTGTCTGTCAATATTCTACAGACTAGTCCTCATCTTAAGTAATGCATTTAATGCAGAGGCTGTAGAGGAAGGTGTGTGAGTGTCTGTGCGGCAGCAGTGATGATGTGCTGGAAGGCTGGCGTCGGTGAGGTGCCAGTCTGCACACCCACTCTGTGACCGCAGCAGAGCGCAGTGCTGGGGGTGGTGTGCTTTATTACTCATATCTAACTGCTGGTTGTTGATGTCTTACCACAGTCTTACCCAAGTATAGCGGCCGTTCTCCAGTGGAATTATCCATGTATTAATACAGTAGGTTTGCTGTCACAGGTACACTTAGGTGAATAGGGATGTATAAGATATTTTTGTATTTTTATCAATATTGATGATGATAATTTTATTATAGTTTTTCAGTTGACATAATTAATATATCAGCCCAGGATATATAGTAAGTACCATTGGAACAGTGAAGGTATACCATGCTACTGAATAATTGACATATTTGGGTCATTCTTACGAAATCACTGAAACATCATGGCAGTAAAGATTTTAATTATAAAACATACAATTCGGTAACACAAAAAATGATAAAAACAAACATAATTGTGTTCTCTACCTCGGACAAAGAATAATTTTAACATAAGCATCATTTATTTTTGTTTTTTATTGCTTGTTCTGTGGAAAATTTCATAACCATAACATGTCCAGATTTGTCTTAAGTGCATTTTATGTTGTAATTTAAACAGAGTAAAATTAAAATATTGTTCTACTTGATGTTCTCAAATAACTGAGAGAATATCATTGAAATGATGAAATAGTTGAAAAAGGATGTGTCCATGACTGATGTTCTCATACTCCATAACATTTTTAAAGGACTGTTTACACACACACACACACACACACACACACATATTTACATTAAGTTTGATTTTGTTTGAAGAAACAAATCTGTCAGGACCTTTCAAATGGCTACCAGGTGAAAAGTTTTCTTTAGTTTAGTTAAAAAATTCCAAAACCTTTTGACTCTCATTACCGATACAGGCATTTTTCCACATTTAAAAAATATATATTTATAATTTTCTATTAAAATATACTATATTAATGTCTAATTATGTATGATGCATAAAACATGCTTATGCATCATGGCTTGTCTTTTTTTGCTATGGGATTGACCGTTTTCATCGGTTATGGTATGAGATTTTTTTTAAGGCCTATCTTAAAAAAAATATTTCTGAAATTGTCAGTAATAGGTTTTAAATGATTGCTTTTAAACATATCAGTCCTTGTTTTTAATGAGTACTAAGGAATTTTGTTGATATAAGCATTTAGGAAAAAATCTTGCTTGCAAGAAACTAAGATTTTGTGAGATCACCCATTTGTATGTATGACAATATAACATGACAGCAGCATCACTTGCATGTTTACTGCAGCATGTGTTTTAGCAGTAGCAAGTCTTGCATACTTGCAGCAGGAGATCTAGTTTCATCAAGACCAAGTATATTGACATGTCATGACGACTAACACGCTAAAATGTATCCTGACTAAAATGGTACTCCAATGCACTAGGGATTTAATGCATATGGTGTTGTCATCACCACCAAACCCTGTGCTGCTATCATGGAACCATGACCAGAAACATGTTACCATGGTGCCAAGTGTAATATAGTCTTTCTGATTTTTTTTTCTCTCTTTGTGGTGACATTTGTCCTTGCAATGCATAAAATCAAACCACCTTCGAAATAACTATTTTAGGAAACGGTTCTCATGCTTCAATGGAATGAGAAATCGCATGCAGCTGAGATGTATCTGGTATAAATCTCCTGTGAGGAATATATTGAAAGTCTGCAATGTTTTGTTGTTATTGTTTTATTTTATTTTTAGCTTTTCTCGTCAAGTTTAAAGGCTGTGGCGGGTCTCATGTGTAGAGGCGATTGTGAGTTTCGTGTGACGGTGAATGACACAGTTCTCCACAACACAGACGCCCTAGTGACTGCTTTCCATGAGAGACCTGTATTTCTTCCTCTCACAGTTTTATCAGAGAACCCCATTGATCCTAAAATCTGAGAGGTCTTGAGCTGTCTCTCTTTACACCTGTCAGTGGAGCAGACTGACTTTTCACAGCTGAAAAACTCTTAATATTCAAATAAACATTATTTTCAGTTTTAACTAGAGCAAACTGTTACTACTGGTGAATTTTGTTTCCCCAACGTGAAAACATTTATCATTTATCTCTTAACTTTTTTCTTCACTTTCACTGTTCCTGCTTCTCTATTACTCAAGTGTACTGCATATATCATTGGATCTTGCATAATAAAGTGCTAAAATAAAAGTTTGGAAATTTGGATGTAAGTGAAAACGTGTTTAAAATAATATTTGATATGTAATATAATTGCTATTTAATATGGTATTAACATATAAATTAAAATCTGAAAAATATACTGTCGCTCCTTTCTTCATCTTTTTTCTCAAGCATATTTAAATCATTATAAAAATAACTTTCTCCACATGATAACTCCAATAACATGTGCTTTTATTAAGCCAAGATCTGCAGATTAAAAATATACTGTAAATGTGCAATAAAAGCACATACAGTATAGATCAGTAATGATCATTCCCTCATGCTTAGCTCCCGCTATTCAGTCCAAATAATTCATTGAATGTCTTTGTCTCTTTCATAGCCTGTTGAAAGGTTGAGAAGAGAACTAAGCTCATGCAACACTATCAGTGGCCCGCAGTGAAGTGTTGATGATGTTTAGGTTTTAGGTTTGGGTTCACACTAGTGCCAGTCTGTCACTGAAAGCATTTTGTTACTGTTTGTTTCAGAACCTTACATACCAGTTATATGAGCAAGAAAACTACACACCTACCCTTCGGCATTTCCAAATACTAAATTACAGACGCCTGTAATGCAGAAGTAAGTGTATTCATCATGTCACATGATCAGTCTGTGTGTCAGATGGGGATCTCTGCTGCTTTACTGCAGACAGCTAGATTTAGCTGCGTGTGTGAGACCCCAGTTGTGATCCAGCCTCTTTAAACAATCATTATTTTTGGATTTCCATTTGTTTTTGCTAGCGATGAAATATAAAACTTTTTATAAGCTTAATGTATGAGAGTTTTTGATGTGTTTGGCTCACTGTTGATCCCCTCAGCTTTACCGATCCCTCTTCTTAAAATGCTGACAATTTTTTTCAGCAGTAAAAGAGTCAAATTCGAAACGTTTGTAAATCACTTCTTTGCAGATGATGCATATTGCCAGAGTTCTGCTGTCAGGAAAGTGAGACCAACAAGCCCTGGCAACTGTTGCTAATGATGTTTTTCAGTTTGCGTTCCACCATCTTTTTCTCATCTGCACCACCTTACGAAAGTAAAATCATTTTTATTTATTTGGTGAATGTGATTTGTTTAACCCATAGTATTAGAAAATATATTGTTTGCATTGCCATATTACAATACCAGAGAAATATAACAAGAATAACAGAATAGACATAACAATAAAACTGTAAAAACAATAAAACTGTGATAAGCTTGATAAAGATTTTATCATTTCATTTCACTAAAGATATGTATTTGCTCAACTACTGTATACATCAGGACAGTAGACATTTATATAACTTTCAGCCATTAAATCTTAAAAAAACCCCACAATGTTATGTTTAGATTGCCTTCTCTAAACTTCTAGCGAAATGCAATCTGCGCTGCTCTAAAAGTGAACATATTGCATTATCATGGGTTTGTCATTTATCCAGCAGCCCGAGGCAATGCCATATATCACTGAGACTCTTGGCCTCTCGCGTGTTCAGCTTTCCCATGGCGTCCTGCTTTGATGTTACTGCGCACAGCGACCTGCATGCCGATAATTGACATAGTCTGATTCATTATCTCAATCAATTGCTGATGCTCAAACACAGAAACTGGATGTAAGAAAAGCCAAAGGGAGAGGAAATGAGATTACCATTAAATTAGGCAAAGATCTGAGTTTCCTGTCAATATGGTCAATATGTGTTAGTGAGGTGGAAGGAGCAAAAATCAGCTAACAGAAGATCTACTGTACTGCTGGAAGATTATTAAATGTTTGGGTTTAGCATTGATGTACAGAGGTATTGAAAAAAAGACAATGTCTTGTAAGAGGTTGTGGGTTCAAATCTTGCTCATGTGCAATTTTTTAAAGCAAATTTAAATTAAAATCTGTTTATCAGTGGTGGTTTTATTTGTTTTGTTGGACTTTTGTCCTGTGTTCGTGCTTTTTATGTTTGTATATTTTGTAATTCTGTTTTCATGTCTCTAGTTCTTTTTCAATTACTTTTTATTTTATAATTTCTTCTTGACTTTGTGTTATCAAGATAGAATACAGAGGCCCTAAAGCCCCTGAAATAGAATCTAGTAATGCCTATGATACCCTTTTTGTCAAGGGTACTTTAACATTATCAGATCTTGTTTATGCACGTGTAACCACTGAATATGCTAATGGATCCTTCTTAGTAAATTGTTTGTTTGTGCCTGAGGCACTTGGACAGCAAACGTATGATACAAAATTATGCAAAATAAAATAGGCACAGTTTATTAAGTATGAAAATCTGTAATCACTTGATGGCAGTGAGGTGAAGATCAAATACACCCTTTTAACACCAGGTCAGTGAAGCTTTGCACAGCGACGTTAAACTTTATTTAATAACTTGCACAGAGTCAACAACGCTTCTCAAAATATTTATTACGGTGAGTTTACTGTTGTGTTGCTTCCCACGTTGATAGTGTAGTTCAGCCCTAAAGCTGGTTTGTCGTATTGAGGACTTTTACGCATTTGGTGTATACAATTTATCAGTTCATGTGTTTTGTTTTGGGTTTTGAATATGCCCTTGGTATTGCTTGTGCCACCTGCTAAGAAACAAGAATGCTTATATATATATATATATATGCACATTGCTTCCTCATGTCTTACACACACGGCAGTTTACACATTGGTGTTACGGAGTTTCATCAAAGATACCTTCTAATGATGAAAGCCAATGATGCTCATCTGTGTGAATAATGATGCTTAGGAAACAGATTGTCCTGAACTGTGTGTGTGTGTGTATGTGTGTGTCTCATGACACATCTGTGGCTTTCTCTGCTGCTGTGGAGGAAGGAAAGAGCTCCATATGCAAATGTTGGTTGAAATCTGAATATAGATCTGATATCATCCCACTAAAGCTCTTTGGGATCTGAGTTAAATGACATGACAGAGTGATTCCCTTGAAGTGCTGGGAAGAATTTTGAAGGCTGGTATTATTAAACTTGCCAGGGATGAAAAGCCTATATACTCACCATGACAACAGAAATCTGTCGTTTTTCTCATTATTATTTTAAAGACACCAGTGCTTGCATGGCAGAACTGCATTCATTTTTCTGAAACTTTTTGGCTATGGGTGCAGTGTAATTTTCCCTAATAATTACTTTAACCCACACCGCTTAACATACAGAGTTTTGCATATCATTTCAGTGTTTGCTTGCTATATGGTTCTGTTTTCATAAAGAAATTGAAGATTGCAATTTTAAAATTCTTAAGAAACGTAGGAATACTTCCTTCCTTACGTTGATTTGCATGCTAATTTTGATTAGTGCACAGCCAAATAAAAAAATATAGGCACATACAGACTGGCATGACGAGGACAAATACTGTAAAAGCAGAGTAATAATAAACTATTTCTGCCTTTGAAGCACTAATCTTTCCTTTAGAAAATGCACATCTTACTATGTCTTGTTGTATTTGTTATTGTGCAAATATCCCCCATCTCAATTACGTAATTGCTGCTTCATGGAATAGACCTATTGGATTGCAATGTTTTGTCTGAAAAGTGTTTTATTTCATAGTTCTCAAGCGTATTTCTGTGGGGCAGAATCTACTTCCCTGTTTTGCACATTATCTTTGTTTAGTCATGTTTGTTTACTAGCTTATCTTCAGGTCTGTTTTTCTGCAAGCTTAAAAGCATTTGGAAGAAAGAATTCTCTGCTCATTCTCTCTCGCCCCATGTGTTTGATGTCTCAAAGCTCCAGCATCTTTGCCTTCGACCCTTTCTGTCTCCATCTGTAACTCAGATAATAAACACAAACCTGCCTCTAATGAGAACCATAAAGCCTCTCCTATTTTATTTCTTTTTTTTCACTCAAATGAGGTAGGAGTATTTTTCGGCCCTTGTGAAACATCCCTGTTGCTGTGCATGCTAAATTTAATAGCCTCTTTCTCTTATTGCCCACCAGGTTGGTGTGGAATTTCGCAACAAAGGATTCCCATGTGCCCTGGAAAATATCAACTTAAAATGAGGGACTGTTGAGCGTGAGTATGTTTTTATACTGTATCTTCCACAAATATTGTGTTTTATAATGAGCTTTGTAAGAATGCAACTTTTTGTTCATGCTGTTTATTAGATTAGCCTTGTTCTTGACCTGATTGTTATATGGATAATAATAATTACATGGGATGTTGTTTAATATGCAGCTCACTGTTGGTTGGTGTGTACTTAGTTGTTTTATGTAAGGACACAAAGTCGTCCGTGAGAAACTGCAGACAGATGGGGTATTACACATACGCCCACATGTACTCATCTTTTGACGAGTCTGTTTAATACATTTAGACAGGTGAAAAAAATCCTCTGCGGCTTTGATATCTGCTGTTGCCAAACATGCCAAACTTGGGAATCCAGATGTTCGTGAATGTCCTTTAATAAATGTAGCTTTAGGGAGCTGAAAAGATCAATATTGCTTGAAATGGTGTTCGCACCTGCCTTTTAACTTAACTAGCATTACCACACATGGTTCAGCAGAAATGAGGGTAGATGCCACATGACCACTCTTGGGGTTTTTTTTGTGGCTGTGACTGCTGTGTCAGTCAAGTGTTTGTATTAAATGTCCAGCACAGAACTGTCATCTGATATTGCAGCTCTAGTTGTCTGCACATTGTGTGCTGGTTCATTGGATGAGAGTCATGGCTGTTAGGTTATCTTTGTATAGTCTGTAGAGGGCTAATCTAACACACTGATAAGGGCTTCTGCAGTGCAGCAGCTGGGCTGCTTTCATTAGGACACAACTCCTTAATGTGGTGCTCAAACATAGTTTTTCATTTGCTGTGATTAGATTTTTTCTGTGTTTTTTTAATTGCCTGGGAATAAATGTTAAGAAGGAAGAGCATATAATGTATTCCTATTTAAATTGTGTTTTATTAAAGAAGTCCTATGACTAAAAACAACTAATTTTATTTGCCATCCCACATGTATATGATTTCCTATCCTCCAACAGAGATATAAACCCAAATCTCATCTTTTACATTCATACAATGTGGCTTCCAAAATGTTGAAAATTTAAGTGACTGCTATAATAAAATAAATAAATAAATTCTAAATAATAAATGTTTCTGGAGTGAAACATTAGGTGTATGTGTAAGAAAATTATGAATACATTTTAACTGTGTGAAGGTGCAGAGATGATAAACCCTGAACCCTGTTTTTTGGTGAGATTTTTTTGTTATGGGTTAAGAAAGGACAAACTGCAGTACTGTAGAGTTGGCTAAACCTATAACCATCTTTTGTCTAGTACCATGTATTTTAATAGATGTTACAATCCCACGCTGCTGTGACACATAATGGCAGCGGGGCAATTCAGAATAGAATAACTGTGACATCTAAAAGGAAACATCATTCAGTCCACAACAACAGGCCTCTCAGTCGAAGTCAATCTGAAGAGCCACACTTGATGACTAATCTAAAATGACGCCCATTGATTGCGAGGTGACAGACATGTTTTTTCTTTCTTTATTTATTTATGTATTAAGTTCAGCGAGTGGACTGACATTCTTACTTCTGTGCAGTGCAAGCCAATGCAAAATAAATGTAAGGTGAAGGGAAGTATGCGAAGTTGCTACATAGAGTAAAAAACAAATAGCAAAAATTATACTTTTATGGTTTATAATACAGAAAAGTGATGTCAAACTGGCATGCATGACTAAATATTTACAATATAAGCTTGTTTTGACATTTTTCTAAGCTGTGTCTCACCACTAACCTTGTAGATTTTGGAGAGATTAGAAACCCATATAAAATATGAAAAGAGGGGTCTGCATGAATAAATGATCCCTTGTCTCTGTGTTAGCAATGCCTGAGGTTGCTGGGAACTTTTAAAAAAATAGGCCGTTTCACTGTTCAAGTGTGCGGTTGCCCATTTTTTGTGAGTGAGAGCAGAAAGAGGATTTTTTTTGGCAGCAGTGATCGTGTCACAGCAGAAGGTGAAACACGTGGTGAGAGATGCACTCTCTCAGAATGGTGGTTCTGTGTCGCCCATGGCGAGATCTCTTCTCATTAAAATTTAAGCTTAATATCTCCATATTTCCCCTCTTATCTGGGAAGGGCATGAGGTGAAGAAAGAGAATAATTTTGGCAAGTTTTGACAGGTTTTTTGTAAGTAGTACTTACTAAATCACAAAGTAGGTTTGGTAATTTTGAAACATGAAATTTCAGTTTATCACAATGTCTTCAGAGGAATTACTACATAAAATGTTGTTACATGAAAAGATAAATTGTATACTATTTAAAGCTGCAATCCATAACTTTTTTGTTGAAAATAAACAAACATCTGTTGGTAAGCTAGTAGCAAAAAAATTTGTAAAACTGATTTTCAATGGTAAGCTTATATAATAATAATAATAATAATAATAATAATAATTTATAAGTTGACCTGACATGTTGAATTTTGTGGCAAATGTCAGTTTGATATCATTTGACTTTTAAAATGCATAAAAAATCAAAAAAGTATCCACGAGTTTTATATTTCAAACAAAGATGATGTAATGACAAAAGTTACAGACTGCTGCTTTAAATATGATTAAGTTACTGTTAAGGGGAGGGTAACACTTTACAATGATGTGCTGACAATGAACAATTAGTTAATGCATTAGCTAAGATGAACTAACAATGAACAATACTAATACAGAATTTATTAATTTGTAAGTTCATGTTAAGTTTAGCATTTACTTATACATTATTCAAATAAAATGTCACTGTTAAAATTAGTGAATGCACATGAACAAAAATTAATAAATGCTGAAAACTAAATTACTCATTGTTAGCTAATGCATTACTACTGTTAACAAATAGCACTTTATTGTAAAGTGTTACCAGGAGAAGTTTACTTTCATAAAAAGCTTTGACAAACATCAACCGAATGGGAATGTAAAGGTAATTGACCCTCTGCTAAGAATAAGCCGTAAAGACATGGTGACTTCATTCTCTCCCTGCAATTACTGCCTGTGAGTTGGACTAAAATGTAACATGTATCCAGAGAGGTGCTTTAACATATTTTAATGTATGAGATCACCTTACATCTTTTATGCATTTGGCGGGCGCTTTTATCCAAAGCATCTTACTACATTTAAAGGAGTATACATTTCATTGATTTATGCATTACCTGTAATCTTGGCATTGCTAGTGCCATGCTCTACATTTAAAGCTACAGATTAGATCTTGTGCAAAATGTATTTTAGTTTGATGCTATGATCTAATAAATATAAACCATCACATGCTTTACATTTTTTGTTGTGATTTCTTACATGTTGATTTAGTAGAGGAACATTTTAGCGACCTAAATCACAGACTTGCTTTCTTAATTTACAGCTTCTCACATTTCATACGCATGTGCATCTTATGTAAATGTGCTAGCAGGCGAATTGTCTTGTACAGAGCCCTCAGAGTATCCTAGTGCTTTACATAAAGCAGTGGTCATTTAACATGCTGTAAAAAGAACATTTCCTGTCTGCCATGTTCATCTTAACGAATAAATTAGTCTCAGCCTTACACCTGTAAATCTCTCCTATTCACTCTCATCTTTAAATAGAAGCATCTTCACCAGTTTACGTGTCAGTCACTAGTGTGTTCAGCTCACACACCCTCTTATTAGGTGTGTTCTGTTTCTTAGATTGCATATCGGATAATTTGCTGCACTAAGAAATCTTGCTGCACAGAGAATAAGGGGCTCTTTATGAGACACAAAGCAGAAATGGTCTTGTAGCAATGGCGTTTTTTCCTCATCATTACCTCTGACCTACAAACACACGTGTGAGTCAAGCTAGTACTCACCAGTCTCACTGAATCACTGCTCTCACATGGTGAAGCACAAGCACTAAATGACTCTTATAGCTCTCTGTATGAATATAAAGCTCAGTTTTATTTATTTATTCTATCTTGAAATAAATAAATAAAAATGATAGATAGTAACTCTATATTTAATTTATGTAGAAAATGCATTTCATTAAAAATTCATACATTAGAATTTGCTCAAGCATAGCCTTATAGTGAGTGCAGATCTGACCACTGATCACTTTAAGCTTGTTAATACTATACTGTATTTTTATGGGGTTTAATTTTGTTTTATTAATGCACTGGTATATCAAAGTGGAAAGTTAATATTATAATAATTTGTGGAAGCATTATTAAAAAACTGTAATGCTGAGATCTTAGTATTTGATCTCTATGTAAGTAAGAACATAATGAGGTTTCTCCTCGTTTCCATTATTCAGAAAAACTGTACATGACTTCAGCCTTCACTGAAAACAAAGAACTTTAAACATTCGGTACTAGAATTCCAAGTTCAAAGGCCTCATTTGCATTAGTCACCAATGTGTTACAAATTAAAAAGTAAAATATTTTTAATTATAAGAGGGCAGAAAGTCTTTGTAAGTACAAATTGATGACAGTGTGTCACATTATAATTACTGGAGCTGGGTGACACCTTATTGAGGACACTGTCGTGAAAATATACTTATATACTGTAGGCAGCGCAACCTGTAAGTCTTCACGTCAGCCCTTCAGAACACAGTGAATTGCTTGGCTGTGTACCACCCACAGTCTGTACCCTGTAGTCTGTGTTTTCTTTTACATCTGCACAGCAACATCACGATTTTCTTTTTCACAAGTTTAAAGGCATTGTGTTTTTGAGTGACAGACAAATGTTTAGCACTTACCCTTTTGCTTTCATGTGCTCACAGTATTTTCAGTAGCAGCGAGCAGCACTCTGATTGACTGATTTTTTTTTTAGCAGGGGTGTGGAGCCTTACAGGATGGATTGTCCATGTTTGGGGCATCTTTCTGTTGTTGTAGCTGTGAGTGGATTAAAGGGGAGCTGACCATGGTGCTGGTTACAGTTTCTGGTGCTTGACTGCAATATGCACTGTCCATGGTGCTGAAGCTGTGTCTGTCAGATACACAATAAAACTGCATTGCATGTATAAACCACTTTGTTTACCTATACCTCATTACATGATACATTGTGAAATGTGTTTGTCAGATAGGTTGAAGAAATACCCACACAAACAGACAAGACAGAATAAACAGTTTAAAACCTCATCCTCAAGAAAATTAGAAACTGTTCAGTGAAATGCACTCTGGCCACTCCATCAACTCTTATGTTAGATTTCCCAGGGGACTTATTGTCTTACAGTGCAGTTTCGTCTGTTTATGCAAATTGCATGAACTTTTATCTTCCCCCCAAGTCATCCAACTGAAGGCAGGGAACATTAACAGAGGACATTTGCATCTGGAAAATGTGAAGAGGGCGCCCGTTTGATATTTGTTTGCTCGTTTAGGTTTTTTCTTTGTGTGTATGTGCATGTTTGTGAGAGATAGAGAAGCACATTAATGAAACAGTCATGGCCTGGAGAAACATTCATGGGAAATACAAGTGGTTAAAATAAGACGCATGTGGTTCAGAAATACTGGAAAAATGTTTTCTAAGCTGAAGATATAAGAAAACACACATACTCCCTGCAGTAATACACCTCTTTCAACCCCACTGTACTGCATAACCTGTAGAGTTTTAATCTGTAAAACTAAAATGCTGCCCAGTGGGGTAGGGTGTATTGCCAAAATCTTTTACAATAGGATAAATTATGTTTTGGCAGCGGTATTTATCATAATATTACAGTTTTAGCTGAAAGTGGACCTTCTGATTGGACATTCGAAGCCATGGTAAAATGCAGATAAACACGCACATGTGACTGTACATATTAATGTGCTAAATTACTTACTTCAACAGTTATCATATAATATATCATATAATTATAACAATATAAAGAGGTTATACTAAAAATTATAAATTATTGTATTTGACGGTTAATTGAACGTTTGTGATTTCATAGTGCTTATGACACCATTTAAAAAAAGCAATATGCCACTTCTTCGTGTTACAGTAATCTCTTGTGCCTTATTGCGTTATTTTGCATAATCTAGTATAAATTAATAAACACTTCATTTGGTTATTTTCTGTTAACATTTAAAACTATACAATCTACATTTGGAATAAAATAAGGTCATAAAATAAAAAAGATATATAATAATGAATGAAATCCTAAGTCTCACTATCCTTCCCACAGCTTCAGAATCTCCTCTGAATCCTTTACTATCAGTATATACTGTTATACCACCCAGACTTCTAATTACAGAGATTCAGACATGCCATTATGACTGAGATCTAAGAAGTAATGACCTTGCAGTGTTCTATGGGGACACCTGGCTGACAGTGAGTGGCTGGATTGAGACACCTGTAGTCTGTCAGATACACACCTGTCATCAGTTACTCGTGCACTAGTCCTTGTCATTCATAGTTCTCTTTCCCCAGATTCATACTCCTAATGTCTGTGATGTTTCTTTCATATGGATGTGGAGTTTCAGCTGCTAATTTTTTTAGTGAGCTGTTACCATTAGCCACTGAATCATCCACGGCCCAGCAGCCCTGCCTTCTCGAATCACTGCCTCAACACCAGCTAAAAGGAACAATACAACATAGAGGCTAGAAGTGGATAAATAACCGTTCTCTCACATGCTCCCTGTCTCTTTCATTGTATCCCTGTTGCTTGGTTTCTCTCTCTCTTCCTTCCCTCTGAAAGAGAGCTTTTTCTCCGTCGCTCTTTCTCTCTCTCAAGCCCACGCCTGGTGCAGGCTCAGTTGAATCATGGGACTGAGTGGGTGGGAATGTGCTTCTTTTCTCCCAAAGACACGCAGACATGTACACACACTCGTGCACGCAAACACACACTCTCTGACGTATCCCAGGCGCACTGGAGGATGCAGCCTGCGGCTCAGCTTTCTGACATTTCTCCTCCCTTATCTCTGCTTTTTCTCCACTTTTCCTCGTTTCCATGCGCCAGTACATAATGGATTCATGCAAGCTGCCCGATGTGTGACATAATGAGCCGGCGCTCACTAACCTTTTCATTCCATTCTGATTGAGTTCCAGAAGCTCCTCCCTCCACCACTCCACCACAGATTTCTCATCCAAAGTTTGATGTGAGAGTATGAAAATTCAACATACAGTAATCTTTCATCAGGCCAGCTGCAGTTACATTAACATGCCATCACTGAAGCTAAGTGGGCGGTAGTTTCAGTCTGAGACTACCTCCTTACCGCCCACAGCCCGTTCACTGGCCGTCTGATGCATACTGCGTTTAAAAATGGCAAGATCTAGGTTGAAATTTTCTTACTAGTGTGTTTTTGTAACTGATAGAACAGAGCATTCTTGGTGTTTAAAGATGAGGGTTTAATTCCCATGGGGCATGCTGGTATAGATGTGTTTCTTGGATGCACTGTACTATGAGCTTTTTTGCATGCAATTGTCTGGCAAATATGTAATTGTATAAATATTTTAAAAAGAAAGATGAAAAAACATCTTTACAAAGTAAAGCTCCCACAGCAGTTTATTATTGTGGTATTGTCTACAGTATTGCAGTATTTCATTTTATTAAATGTTTGACAAATTGTTAGTTGCCTAACATGTCAGATTGTCACTTCCTGTCCAAGTGTGTGATTTGTTTGGGATCAATGTAACAATACAGCTGTCTTTGTCTTCTTCGAGCTGAGACTCTTATAATGAAAGGCATTTTCACTTGTTTTGTTATGAATCATTTAGTTTTGGGTGCTGTGTGTGTTAGGATTGTATTAACTGTACTAAATCTACACACGTAGTCCAGTTAACATTTTAGTATTGAAGATGCCATCAGAGTGCACCTTGTCAGAGTTGAAACAGCATATGTTGCTTCTGTAATATGTTTCGTATGTTCTTATTATATATTTCCATGCTTGTAGCTTCCATGTTAGTTTGGAGCATGATCAGGTCTTTCTGATGAAGCTGTTTGAGCAATAAAGTCTTGCTGGATCACGTAAATAAGCCGACCAGGGACACAAATGTTCTTGATCTTGTAAATGGAACTAAAACACACTTGTCTACATACAAGTCTTGATATAAATGAAGAAGAATGCAAGTTGACAGACTGTAGTGTTTGGCATATGGTAAAAGCAGTTGTTGTCTGTTTATGTGAATGATGTAGCTGTCTAGCTATGGCTTAATCCCACTGATAAACTTGTGCACAAATATAGTTTCTGTCTCTCATTTTCATTCTTTTGTGTGTGTCTAATATTCTATTAATATCTCTTTGCATTTAAAAATCATAGCTGTCTACATCTTCAGTATTAACACGACATTCTTTATTTCTTTGGAATATGTAATGTCTGTCTGTTTGTGAGTATCTATGCACCTGTGCATCTGTTTACCCTTCTTGTGTTGAGTCTTCAGTTGAATGACTGCTATAATGGATTGGCTGGAGATGAGTCTTTGTGATATGTACTTCTCAGGCTGTAATCAAGGCTTGATTGAAAGCAGAAGTAGAGAAGCGTCACATATGCTGAGCCCAGAGAGAATGCTTCATCCCTGTGGGACTTACAGCTAATCATGGATGTGTGTTGACAGATAACATCCGCACTTACTTAAGAGAACTCTCATGTAAACCTCACTTTAGTACTGTCAGATAAAACTGTATAATACAGTTTCATAATAACACAGCCAGGCTTTTATGCCACCCATATTGTTTTCCATTTACATATGCCTTTATTATTGAATAAGAGTACAACAGTGTGAAACTTTAAGGGTAAGGGTGTACTTAATCGGTTAAAAAGAAAAAAGGATTAATTGTGTTGGAGTTTTTGTTAACTGCGTCTCAGCTATGCCAGTGAATTACTTGTTTTTACAGTGAAAAATGTAAGTAGGGATTGGGAAATGATCAAATGCTGAAATTACAATATTACATTTGATTTTTTTGTATTAACATGTTGATTGTAATAGGTTAAGGATATTTATGTAGAGAGAGATTTGGGATGAAATACACAGGAATATAGGATATAATAAGCTATTTAAATCTGATTGCTAATGAACCACCAACCAGTAATGTCTTAAAGGTGCAGTACATAATTTATGTGACACAAGCTAAACCAAATAGAATAACATTAGTTTCTAAACATCTTTCCCAAACACCCACTATTGGTTTAGCCAGTGTTATTATGTCCAACACAAACTTTGTTGAAGTTAAGCTAATGTACAGTAAAGAGCACATTCTTGACTATCTAAACCTGTTTTAATATTTCACTACACGGGAGCATTGATGGTGTTCAGATATAAAGGTGGTCAGCATCTACAGCTACTTCATGTTAGTTTGATAGTAGAGTCTTCATTCAATACAGTCACTATGACCATCATTACAGATACAGGACATTTTAAGTGGTTATCATGGGTTGGTTTATGATTTAAGTGGTTAGAAATAGCTACACCGAGGATCGAGTCCACCATTGGGTGTTTTCCTTATTTAGCCACATAATCTACTTATCACTCCACATAGTTGAAATCCAATCCAAAAGCATTTTAATTACCCTATCAAATCCACCTCCATCATTTGAAGGCCATTTGGGAGTCTGAAAAGCCAGTGCAATAGCCTCTCTTTTTAGTAAATTCCCACTTTTTGGTTGAGGTCATCCCTTATTGTGTTACACAACAAAAGAAACAGATTCACAGGCAGGTGACAGTAATGATCTGCAGTTTAGAGAGGTTACAATGGAAAGCTGGGTTTTAAATTAGATGCTTGTTGGTTAAGGAAACGATTAATAATTCATTACCAAGTCATTGCGCCCACATCTGTGCACTTTTTCACATTTTCTCATTGTTTGTGGGGGACATTTGTGTAATGGATTTAATCATATAAATATGATCAAATGTTATCAGAGCTGAGTACACTCTTAATTGGTAACTGAATGCATTATAAGCCAAATAAGCCAAAGAATTAAATAAACACACAAGAGGAGAAGGATATGTGCATTACAGCACTAACATGCCTTCTGCAGAAATCTGTCAATCTGTTCAGATATATCTGTGTCTATTTTAAACTACAATACAATTACATATCAAAACTGTAAATCATAGTGCATTGTGGAGGAATTGAGACAATCCTACTGCTGCAAACGTATTATAAATCTTGGTTCTATGTAAGGAATAAAACACATATAGTCACAATAATGTTTAAATTACTATGGTTTGAAAATTACTTGATTTACAGCATTTGTGTATAATTTCTTTGCATTTAAATTTTTATAAACATTTCGCCGGTAACCAGCGTTTTGCAAAATATCATCTTTTGTTTACCACAAAAAAAAGAGTCATAATACAGGGTTTGTTGGTTTTTTTGGTGACTTTAGTTTGTTTAAAATCTTATTTAAAATGCTATTCATCTAGCACATTGTAAGCCCTTTAAAATAACAGAAACATGCACAATAATGCGTTATAGTCTTCCCTATCCTACTATCCTATCCGATACTTTCATTGTACCTCTAAACAAGTCCTTGTTTCGCATGGCTGTTTTACTGTCCTTGTGGTGGAATGCAATTTTACGGATAAGTTGTTTTAATCAGCTAATGTCAATGTTTTGCAGGCATGACATTGAAATCTTTCAACTATACAGAATGGGCTCTTATTTACTGCTTCAGCATTTGAGTTTTTACATGATAACTTTTGTATTTTTTTCCCACTGTGTTTTCATTCAATGCATGGGAAAAAGCAGGCATTCTTATATACTCACCATATCAATATTTGACTTGCAGTACATTATTTGTGTGTGTGACTTTATTAAGAGTGTGTGTGGCTGCTGTACCAGCATTAAAGAGATCAATTGATTTGATATGCAATTTTAATCTGAAACATTTTGTAAGAATTCATGTTTAAATTTCTCAGTCTTCCCTAGTGACAAGTACATTTTATGGAGTCATACTCAAGCTGTTTTTAAAAGAGAAGAAATGTTTTGTAGAGGGACTGCAGCAATTTATATTAAAACCATCTGTTACCATGGTGACATTCACCTCTCATCTTTTGAGATATTTCTGGAGCGTATTTGTGCAGTATGAAACACACACACATTATATTATCTCCACTGTTTGAAATCTACTGATCTTTGCTATTGTCTCTATTTGAGATTAGAAGGCTGGCTGGTTTACACCAAAGTTTAATGTACCGCACTTCCATTTTGGGGCATATTTCAGGTCACATCGAGCTTGAAAGAGCAGGGAAACTTAATATAGAAAGCTTAACAGAATACCATGTTTAGTAAAACCTAGCCTGGCATTATCAGACATTATCTACTGTAGTGTATAAGTTGCTTCGACAGGTAACCTAAAAATGTGCTTTATGGTTACATCTCAGTCAATTGTTTTTTTTCAGGTCAGTGATATAGTTTGATTTGACTACATTAGGTTAGTTGTACAAGAACTGTCTAGTTTAAGAACTGTCTCTATACGCCCTCCCTTAAATAGTGGTTGTGCCCTTTCCCATGATTTTCTTTCGTGGCATATACATTTGGCCGTTTAGGAAATTTTGCGTATTTGAACGAGCTGTTTTAGGAAGGTGTGGCTGAGCCTTAACGTTTACAAGGAATATCTCTTTGGGTTTGAGACTTTTGAGCTTTGTGTATTTTAAAAAAAACATTAATGCATTTTTTCATCATTTATTTTATAGCTAAAATCATAGTATCTGGTCTGTTGTAATTTCACAGTGCAATCAAAGTAAACTTGATGCATTCCCTGAAATTTGAACCTATGACTAGCAACAGATAAGAATGTGCCTAAGCAAAGCCATTGTCTTTATAAAATAACTTGTGCGACACCCAAACGTGAGTTCATAGTCTATGTCCAGCTTTGTCAAATGACCTTTCCCAGCTTAAGGAATGCAGGCACATGAAAATCAGATCAGCTTGACAGCCGGCACATTAGAGCCTCCACACTCTTTCTTTCCTTTATCTCCTTCTCTATGTTCAGCTGATGCCTGTGTGGGAAGAGAGGAAATCTATTCAAGTTGAGTTTATTTTTGGCTCACAGGAAGTCTGCAAACAGAGGCTCTTGAGTCACCAAAATGCACAATAGGCCTTTGCATCGATTCAGTAGCTGCGACATTCTCACTACATCTAAAGCTGTGCCAACTAATTACACAAGTATTGAAATGATACAGGCACATCCAAAATCCACTTCTTTCTGCACAATACCTTGGAATAGCATAAAGATATCCCAAATGTAATGCATGGTTTGTCATAACGGTTAGATTCCCCTTCACACAACATTATGAAAATATTTGCATTATCATTGATGCATCCGTTTTCTTTAAACAATGGATAAATGTCATATAAATATTGTATTATGTACAAATCAGATTTCGGTGTATTATCCTGCTCCTTTGTATGCCATCCATCACACTGCCTCTAGTGGTGAACCACCAAACTGTGATAAATTTTATCCTGATCTACATCTATATCAGCTCTACACAAGGCCATGTGTGTGCATGTGGATATTTCTTTAAGCATCATTTTGCCCCAGGGGTGGATTTTTGTTTAAACAATGAAATTTTAACTTTTTTTTACATTTTCTTGGATTTTTTAAAATCTGCCTTCCTTTTAATACATTTTTATTAGTTTATATGAATAGCTTCTGTGTAGATTCAATTGTTTTACTATTGTTCCACACAAAACCATTTTTAGGAATATATTATAACATTTTGAATTATTAAAGGTTTAAAACATTAATGTTTTAAATGCAAAATAATAATTATTTTGTATGGTAATTTTATATTATTTGTATGTTGCAAAACATTATTTAGATACATTTTACAAGAGTTACAGTTACGTGTAACGCGGTACACGGACCGTTGTAGTGCCAAATTTTTTGTGTAAAGTTTTTTTTAGAAGTTGATTAATTACGAAGCAGACAACAGTGTTATTGAATAATACTATTATTTTCACCATAAGGTTTTATTCCCATAATAACCCAAAATTGCCTGTAGTTAAAGAGAAACAGTTGTGGCCATTGCACAAAACTTGTGTTTGTGTGAGCATGCATATGTCTGCAGATGTGTTTTAGAGCACAGTGTAGGTGATGATAAATGAGCAATTCAGGACAGTCAAGTATCTCATTCCCAGCTAACAGTACTGTGACATTAGGCTTTGGAAGGCCATAGATGTCTCTGAGCCTGTCAGCCGAACAGAGGTGGATAGATGGATGATGGGAAGTGTTGCTGGAGATGAAAGTAGCTGGTAAGGACCACACAGGTCATGGATTGTTCTAGGGTTTGACGCATGCAGTCATAAGAGAACTGATGATGAATCACATCTCTCAGAGCTGAACACAGAGAGATGTAGTTCCTGTCATCCTTTTCAATGAAGATTTGACCTATATATCATAGCAGGACTCTGTGCCATTCCGAATTGAATTTGAATTGACATAGCACACAGAAAGTGGAAATATTATTTGAGTTGAAATTTAACCTGTAAACTGTCACCGTTCCACAGGAGGAACACGTAGGTTATTTGATGGAATGACAATGGATGTAGTATGGATGTTGTCATGCTCATAATGTATTTTTATTTGCATTACATTTATTTATTAATTTAGCAAACACTCCAAAGCAACTTACAAATAAGAAAGCATTCGTAACATAATCATTATGATATTTATTGTGTGTGTGTGTATGTATATATGTATATATGTATATATGTATATACTGGAGGCAGTTGTAGCCTAGTGGTTAGAGAGTTGGACTTGCAACCAGAGAGTTGCTGGTTCGATTCCCACTACAACTGAGGTGCCCTTGAGCAAGACACCTCACCCCTAATCGCTCCCAGTGTGCCACTGGTAAAGTTGTAAGTCGCTTTGGATAAAAGCGTCAGCTAAATGAATAAATGTAAATGTAAATGTATATATGTATGTATATGTATGTGGGGTTTTATTTGCAAAGCTATTAGCTAATCGCACACTTGTAAGTACCTCAGAAAATAAAGAAACTAGGAATAAAGAAATAAATTCTTACTTGCCCATATGCTTTTATAAGCCCACAACCACTGGTTCACAACATTAAATCTGTGGAGGGAAACTCACAATTTATCATAGTAATCCAATTCTGTCACAACTGCTGTCTGTGCTTGAGTTCAGAGTCGGCTGTGATTTAAAGCTTAACGTAGAAGTTTAAAATATTAAAAAAAAAAACTTTTAGAAGCATTTGCATTTACATTTTTGCATTGGGATAATTAAGAATGTTTTCTTCCCAAATTCTCATAACTTTAGTGCATCTGGATGTTTTACTTTTAAGATTTTCGTTTATTTTAAATTTGCACAAACAGTTGTGGAGGCTTGAACTTATATTATTTGTCGTGAATATATGTAAATAAAATATAACAGTAACAATGCCCTGTATATGAACTATTATGTGAAATGGCTAGTTCAAAAACAAAAGTGCAACTTTTTGTTATTTCTAATATTTCTAATTTATTTTAAATGAAAAGCATCTTGCAGATTCTGCAAGTAAACTTTCAAGCACAGGTATGCCATGCTCTACCTTTACTTTACTTTACTGCTTTAGTAAAGTAATACAATTTATTTTTTTCTTTTGTTCCATCTGTTCAACAACTGTGAGGTGACCCTTTTCCCTCAGAGACTAATTACTTCACGCTGTGTTACCTCTCTCATTAATACTTGCAAAAAAGACAGATGGACATTTTACATGCAAGACTGCAGTAATAAAATGTTCAGTGTAGTTTTTTGTCACTCTTAAAAGTCTGGCCCAGCACGACGACCCCTATGTGTTCTGACCATATGCTTAAACAGTATATCAAAGACATGATACAATACAAAAGACATACAGTATCACTGAGATTTTTGGGTCAGAATACAAAACCAAAATCTTCCCAATCTTTTTTTGTGTTGTAATACATCTGCTAGTGTGATTAAGTATGTTTACTGCAATTCCATAGCATGACTTACAAGTTTTATATAAAGCCTTTTGTTTTGTGTAAAGGTGTATGACAATTTATGATCAATATGGTGTTCCCTTTCACTTTAAGTTGAGAAGTTTATGAGCAATGCATTGTTAACTGTACTCATAAATATTAAAGACTTTTAAAGCAACAACAGAAAATATTGTAGGCCTATAATACAAAACAAATTCCCTGTGTATCAGTTCAGTTCTTTTTTACTTTGTATGACTGTTTTAACAGGGTGTATTTGCAACATAAATGCTTTGGGAATAACAGGCCTGAAGTAGTCTCACAGTGATATGAATACTGGTAGAAGACTCACCATCAGCCTTAGGGAAAGGTGGGTGGCAGGTGTTAGCCTCCATTAAAAAGATTTTACATGGAATCACATCACGGCAAATCCACGCTCCACCTGTCACAATGACCTATTTCCTTTTCCGAACGGAATGCGATTCCCGTTTGTGAGTTACGAGAGCTGTTAAGTTTTCTCATTTGGCATCTCTCCAGAAATGAGCGAGAGAATGGTTTTATCAAGATAAGCGTGGCATTATTGTGTCATTTTGTTTTTGTGTGTGCTGAGAGTGAATGAGGGTGTGCATAATGGGCTGGTACAATTATAGTGCCTTCTAAACCATGAGTCTGTAGTACAGATAATAAACTTGTTTTTAGTTCACTTTTGTCAGGGAAATTAACATAAGAAAGATTAAGGTCAACAAAGTCAAGAAGTCAACATATTTTCTTAGCGCAGATTACTAGTTTTGTGGTGAACAATTTATCCAAGTTAAGTCAATACACAAAAAATTATTTGGTAGTCTTTTTAATCTTTAACTTGAATAACTGTCACAGCAAAAATTGAGTATACACATAAAAATGCATCTAAACTACATTTTTCTTATTTTTGATACAAGATAAGTCTTTTAAAAAAAATTCATTTTAGGTATTTTTATAAATTACAGTTAACATTAAAAAAAGTTATACATTTTTTGTTTGTTTATTGTTTTGAAAATTGGCCAATTATTTCATCTTGAATCTTATACCTTTCCATCAATTTATAGATTGTAATGATTAGATTAAAGCCTACTTTTGTCAATCAAATCAATTTGCAGTGGAAAAAGTCATGCCCTTTATTTATTCTCATTATGTCAGTTTCACTAGGAAATGTGTCACAAATAAATTTGTAATTTTGTATTTTTGTCTGGTTTTCCAGTAAAAATATCAGTATAAATATTTTTTTTAAATGAGGATACATTCACAGGATACAGCAAATAAAATAATCCTAAATCTGTGAATTCTGATTTATTTATTGTATTATCATAATGTAAAGTCTATATCTATTAGTTTCTTGTTGTTTAGTTTTTATTTAATCATTCTGATGCTTGGGAGTGTGAAAAGTGTAATACAAGATAATAATTATTAGCATTTGGAAAAAGATAAATAAAGTATAGATAAAGATTTCTTTTTCAGATGCAATAATACAGACTGTGTCACAGTAGTGCCTGTTGTTTGAACTGATTATGGATAGATGATGCTGGCATGCATGTGAAAAAACATTCACACTGTTAGTGTGAACCCCAGTGCTTTGTGAATCATTGCTGTCTAAAGATGTGCTGTAAATGATCTCCTCTCTTCCTGTTTGTGTGTGTGTGTGTGTGTGTGTTTGTGTGTGGTGAGTAGGTGTTTGAGATCGCTGGCTTTGCCATCTAAGCTGCAACAGCCCCCTCCCATTAGAATGTCACAGGGCCCAATAATAACCTCTCTAATAACAGGGTTGGCTCTCTCTCACTTTCTCTGTCGCTCTGTCCTTCTCTTTCTCTCTCTCCTCCCTCTTTTCTCGGAACAAATGTACTTCTTCATATCTGACGTCACGCAATTAATGTGGCTGAATGAGGATATGCTCACCATCTGCAATTACCCAGATTGAGCTGCGTGCCTTACAAAAGCTCTGCGTTGCCACCAATAACTGGAAAAAAGAAGCCGGTCAGACTAGTAATACTGATTCCTGAGATTGACAGTAAAGTTCTTTGTTTTAATATCAGCTAATTTTGACTGCTCGAAAAAAGGAGCTAGGAGTCTTCATTTTTGTCAGTTTATTTCAAACAGTCGCGGTAAGTGAGCTTTCCAAGAAGGACAGTGATGGCAGCTATTCTCTAACAAAATCTGAAAAGATGTCTGAGATTTTTTTAAATGAGAGACACTCTGAATAATGATCAGGCTTCATGTGACATTGCGATTGGTGTATCAGTAGATGTACTGCTGGTATGTGTTGGGAATCACTAATGAAGGCATGAGCCAATCACAGCTCACCTTACACTAATAATGACTCAGACAGAGAGCGGCTCAAAGCAGTTATGACTGTGCACTGCGGGGGATGTCACTGCCATGAATAAGATCTTTGAACCTGAAGAACCACCTCCTAAACAAAGGCGTTCCACAAGAGCTAAGGAAAGGTCTGAGGACCTACTTCCACTTGCTTTAATATGCTGAAGACTTCTTCACTGTATCATATTTTCTGTCTGTCTTCGTGTTTTTGAATTTTTAGCTCTCCTCCTTTCACTCCGAGGAGAGCAGAGAAGTGTGTCAAGATCTCTCAACCTTGAACAATTCCTGGTATAGGTTTCATTTAAGTACTGTCAGACAAAACATTTTCAAACCCTGTTTGTTACTACTAGGCAATGGCAAAAACAGATGTTCTTGTGAGGTAGTTTTAACATATTGTATGAGCATTGTGGCTGGTAACTTTTGGTCAGACCTTTTATAAAAGCAATTAATACAGAACCAAAAGTACAAGCAATTGACAATGATAACAATGGTTATTTATGTCTTTCTATGTATTCCCTACAGACTGACCGGTCAGATTGGAGCTGTATTGCACGTGGATGCCTCCAACCCTCACTGGATGATTCCATCTCTGTGATGAAAGGCTTATCCAGTAGCCGCAGCCACCATCACATGGTGGCCTGCGACCCCTCTTTTGACTCCATGGGTCACCATTTGGACCACAAGCCCTACCTCATCAGTCAGATCGACAACCCGCACCCGACCGACCACTCATACTACAGCCCGAGAAGCCCCTACCCACCTGACTGCGTGGTGCCTTACGGGACCTTCCCCCGCCGACACTACAGCTCTCAACACGAGCTTAAAGATGAGACCGCTGTGGTTCCCTACACTGGGGGCGTTCCAGCCAACAAGGGCCAACGTGTCCCCGTTCCCCTGTTGGATCACTTTGACCGCCAACTCCCAGTGCCTCGGGATGGCTATCACACGCTACAGTACAAGCGTGCCGCTGCAGCCTTGGAGCAACGGAGTGACAGCCCCGGAAGAATCCGGCACCTGGTGCACTCCGTTCAGAAGCTCTTTACCAAGTCCCACTCACTAGAAGGCCCACACCACGCTCATGCCCACGGCAAGGGCAGCATCAACGGAGGCAAGGCCAGCCCCGACGGAGAACCCCCGGCTATACGTCACCGCAAACGAAGCAAGAGCAGGGAGCGGTGCAAGTCGGCAGAGCCCAAGAATCGGACGCCACCATCTGGCTACTGGAGCTCCGACGACCTGGAACGTGAGGCCTGCCTGTTCCACCATGGACCGCCAGGCGTCATGACAATGGGCCGCCACCCGGATAAGTCACAGTCGCAGTACTTCCTAGAATCCTACAACACCATCAATGACCACGCACTTAAAAACTCCCGCAGCAACAACGATTTGGGCAAGTGCTCAACGTGCATGCCGCTGAGTGTGGACGCTACACAGCTCGTGAAGAAGAGCTCGTGGTCGTCCTCTCTCACGGTGAGCAGAGCACGTCAAGTCTACCAGAAGGCCTCGGTAAATGTAGATAAGGCGCTAGTGAAAGCAGAGGCTTGTCAGCAGGAGCGCTCATGCCAATTCTTGCAGGTATGCAAAAAGCTTTTCGATTCTCCCCTACACCCACATGCCCACCTAACCCACCTCCACCTTTCCACCACCCCTCCTCTTCTTCCACCACTCTGGAGAGAGCCTCCAGTTTTGATTTGAGTTCTGCTGAGAAGTAAGTGCAAATCACTAGCTGCCTTACTTTCTGTTTAGCTGACAAGCATCTGTTTGGATCCATTCGATATCTGAGTGGTATTATTTTCTCGTTTGATAGGAAATCACATTGTTTTATCAATATTTTCCTGAAAGTTTTTATTACTATCTGCGTGTGGGTGGACTGGTATGCTCGTGAAAAGTGTATTGCACAAACGGTACGATTTGCTTGCAGAGCCTAAAAGAGTTTTATGTAATAGTGGAAATTTGCTTTTAATTTACCATCAGGCCATCCAAGATCCAAGGTGACATTTTTCTTCAGTAAAACAGTTGAAGATATTTGGATGAAACTTTGGTACTTGGGGATTCATAAATTGCAAGCCCCCAGTTGCTTTAAATGCAGACACAGACAACACAAAATGAATCCTTGCGGCTCTTGTAAACAATGTCACCTACATCTTGGGATGGCCTTAGGGTGAGCAAATTAACAGCAAGGCTTAATTTTCCAGAGAATGCTATAAATACTTTCATTTCTCTTGTATAGTCTGAAAGAAACGTCAAATGATGTAACATGTTACGTTATACATGTGTTGAATGAGCGAACGCACATAAGATCTTAAGACCACCTGCAGTGCTCTGTGAATCAGAGTTAGCACGTGGGCAGCCACATACTAATTCAGAGGCTAAATTGAGCTGGCAGGATGTCTCACATGTTCTCTATCATGCTCTGTCAATACAAAGAATAATTGGCATCTTTCTTCAGGGCTAAATCTGGAGCCCAGTTGCCATGGTAACCATGAGTGACAGGGCTTGTACTCCAAGTTCCTGTTCTGGAGGCTTGTGGAAAGAAACTATAGAAATTCAGCAACTCGTCATTTCTTTTTGATGTCAAGTTTTATCAAAAATTATGTTGATTTTGCAGACTTGGAGTTCGTATGCTTGAGCTTGGAGTTCCTTTGAGGCTTTGTGTGTCTGAGTATTTCTTTCTGCTGAAAAACAAAAGCACCAGCCTGATTTTAATCAGCATTAGCTCATCTTGGATTAGTTTCCCAACCTGATCAGCTAAGAATTTCCCAATACCCACAAGGGTTAAAGACTAGCAAAACTCAATAGCCCCTCCATCTTAATCTGGTTTTTAATGGAAGCTCTCATGTAAGACACAGTCTTTCATCCCTTCAAATGATCAGAGGCACATCTGCTGTGCGCTGTAAGGACTCTATGAGTGCCGTATCCAGATCTGCCCAGCAGAGGGATTATCTCATTTCCTGCTCGACCAAAGGCCTGTGTGTGTGTTGGTGTTGTCTTTGAAGGAAGTTTTGGTATTTGTCAAGTCTGTAAGCATGTGTGGGCAAAGAAACGGCGACGCTGGAGACATGCTGCCTTTTATGCACTTCCTGACGTCAAGGCCAGTCGTTTCCCCAGTAACACAAGCTCTGCGGTGATTCATATAATCACAGTGAAATTCTTTAAAGTGGGATTTTCTCTTGATGCCAGCAGAGCATTCTGTCCAAACCTTTAAAAGAGCCTTCGTGCAGAGTAGCATATGCAGCATAACCAGCTTTGCATGCAGCAGACCAGTCTGTTATTATGAGCTTAGAATGAGCTAATGTAAAACTTTTTTTGACACATAAACAGTGGTACATAGAGTACCACACTACCAATGACTGTATAAGAAGAATATAGAAGAAAAAATATGGATGTACGAGTATGAGTACTGCAAAAAACTATTCATAGAAATGTATATACAGTACAGTATGTGATTGTATAGCACGCTCATGTTGTGTCTTATAGAAAGTGCTTCAGCAGGATTTCTCAGCAGATGTCTATCTGACGTTTCATGGCCAGCGTTCTTATCCTCATTAAGACTCCTAAACGTTTGAGAAAAAACTCTGGCACTGACTTTATTCTAATTATATAAATATCATATATTTATAACTGCTATTATATAGCAGGTAATTAATGCTCATATTATAGTGTCTTAGAGTCTTAATGAGCGTTAGCCAAGGTACAATTAGATGACATGTTCATGTTTAATTTCAACCCTTTAATCAGAAAACCACACAGTTGACAAATTGAAGCCGTTACCTTTAGTCGTCAGTCTGAAGTGATCACTTTCTTGAAATGCCAGTACAACTTCTCTCCTTTTTAGAGATTCCTATTGATGAGAGTTTGCCCTGAGAGAGCAACTCTGAGACAGATGCTTAACTACCCAGGGAGGCGTTGTTAGTGTAATCATGCAAGCTCACACCGGCAGCCTCATTAATTATCTCTGCCAGCTCAAAGAGAAAGTGGCCATCAGATTGCGTGTGTGTATGGGCGGTTTATTGAGCCGTGCACACGGGAGGCAGCTCAGATGCTGACAAACTAGAGGTGCATGACACTGAGCAACCTCTGACCCCACAGGTCCCTCAAGATGAGTGGGGAGGCTTTCCGCTGGGGAAGGATGAGGATATCCCATGCAGACGCATGCGCAGCGGCAGCTACGTGAAAGCCATGGCGGAGGAAGACAGCGGAGACTCGGACGACAGCCCTAAACCCTCACCCAAGATGCAGGCGCGACGAGCCAGCTACCTCAAAGCCACCCAGCCATCACTGACGGAGATGACCACTTTAAAGTAAGGGTGCTAATATTAGTTAGTGTTGTGTGTTTCGAGTTTAAAGTTTGGTGTCACAATTTCTTTATGTCACTGTGTCGCAGTTCTTTGGTCATGATCAAGTACATAAACAATTGCTGGTTTACAGCGGTAAGCTTATAATGATTTGTCAGCTGTCAGGTACAGTTACACCGAAAATTTCAATTTGGCATTTGATTTGACCAAGTTTGCAACATAACCTGCAATGTTGTGTTTCAAACAGAGGTGGCAATACAGTGGCAAAAGTTACAAATTGCAGCTTAAATTTTAATCTCTAGTAAAAAAAAAAGCAGGTGAAGATTAATTAACAGAAAATAAATAGTAGTTCACAAAAATTGATTCAGTAAAATCTATCAAATCTTTCAACATTTGCATGTCAAGAATAATAAACACTATTATCAACCGGCTTTGACCAATGACACCTTAAGCAACTGACTAGATTCATGGCAGTTTACATATTATTTGTTCTATAGATTTGCCATTGGATTCATTTATTTTTTTCTGAGTTCCAAAAAGTTCTACTATAATATATCTTGTGTATTATTTAAACCACTTGTCAAAGCATACAGTGCTTGAGGTTGGCAACCACATTCCCCAAGCCTGGGCTCGCTTAAGGGTGACTGTGTGTTTTAGCCACGTAATAGTCCTCCAGCTGGCCCATCGACCACTCACAGCTTCAAATTTACTGCCTGCCTAATGCCCATTTCAGTACATGCCAGGGAAATTATGTACATAGACACATTTCCACCCTTTAACAACTATGTTTGCATATCTGTTGCCATGTAGCTTAAGAAAGTGAAGAGTTTATTAACTGTCTGTGTTATGTGCTCTGTAGCGATAATCTCCCTATGGAGAGACACATTTCTTTTTAGTCAGGATAATTATTTGTCTGGTATGTACAGTACATCTCCATTGTTTTGGTTGTTCAATTTCCTCTGCAGTTTTTATGATAAGACATGTCAATCTAGTCAGCCTTTTCAGCTATTTGTCAGTTGCTTGTGCTTCTCATGAAAAATTAATTATAATTTTCTTTCTGGAAGTTTTTTTTCTTCTGGAAGTCTTTTCTGCTGTTCTTGCTAGCCTAATATTGCTTCTTTGTGCCGATTGTACTATATGTTTATAGACATAGTTTGCTTTTAAAGCAAGTGAATGTCCAATCAGTTACTCTACTGTTTTTATATTAATTGTTTTTATTAAGTAGCTTAAGTAGCTTTGTTAAGTTAGCTTTTACAAAAAACATGAATATGATGTTAAATGTATGCTGCTAGGGTTTCTTGGTTGGTACATAATGCACCTCAAATTAATAATGTCAATATATTGGAAATTCATGTACAAATCTTGCAGAGGATAGTTGAGTAAAACTTCAGAGTTTTACTGATATCAAGTTTAATTTACAGTTCAAGTTGAATATTTCCTATAACTGTTTACTATATTTCTTATAACTTCTGAAAACTAGGTGTTTGTCTCCCCATTTACTGTTTAAATTAGTTTTTTTCTGTTTAAAGTTGTTGTAACATTTTATTGCTTCATTATTATTTGTCAAATATTATTTATTTTAAAAACAGAAGCCTTATGACATTATATATTATTGTTAATATTTATTGTGTTATAAGTGAGTTCATTTTGCATCCTCAAAGTCTTTTGTGACCTCCATGTCCTGTTTTCCCATGAGCGTCTGACTACTGGTAATGCAGGTCACCAGGTTTGTCTAGCATTGCTGAATAATGAGCGACTTCAGCTGAGCTTCAGCAAGGTGCTAATTATCAACCTGACGTATGACTTGGAGCATCCAGCATGGGAAAACCGCTGTGAATGTGCCCATACAGAACCAACACGGGTTAATAAAGGTGTGCGAGAGATTAGACGGTCACATAGACATGCATCCCTCAATGGAGATATCAGTCAGTGTCTCCACGGTAACACATCATCATTATATCTGCCTGCCAGGTGCTGAGTACGAGATTAATTAAAAATGCAATATATGCCACACCATTACCGTGTAAAAACGTTATGGGTGATTACTATAAAAATGGCCAGGGACTTAAAATTGCAGCTTTTGCTTTATAAAACTCTCATCTCAGTTTGGGCTTGTAAGCAGCAGGAAGTCATCTGTGCCTATGGTACAGTGGCATTCATTCAGTTTGCAGTTTTGGTAGAAAAATTATTTATCAGCTTTATTATACAGTGTTAATGCATTATTTCTGCTGCTTAAGAGTCGTCACATTGAAGCACATGTGACTACAGCATGTATAAGCGGGGGATGCTCTACGTTTAGGTAAGTCACTGTGGGGTTGCCATAGTAACAGATTTGTGCTGTAATACGTCTAAAGATGTTGGCTGGAATGGTCTGTAGGTGGGCTGAGGTCATTAAATCAATCATATGTACTTCTCATTATTGCATCTGTTCCAGTCTCTCGTATCTTTGTGCAGTTTGTGAAGATATGTAATGTCAAGTGAAAGTTAGGGAACACTAACTTCTCGTGATTAAAGACCATCTTGTCTGTTCTGCTATTACTTGACAGACAGTGTAATTTATATGGATCAAATCGAGATTTGTATCTGCTCAAGACTCTAACCCTGAGTGCAGTTAAAAGGATTGGAGGATTTGAAGAATCGTAAATTTGTAATGCTGCTGTGGTATTATAAAATCTCATAAATATTCATCTTGTGAAATTTCCTCAATCCCACATTTTGCTGGTTTTATCTGTTTATTGCAGGAAAAAGCTTAAAAAGCCGGTCGTGTATCAGCACATGCCATGTTTGCTTAAGCAACATTGCATTCCATTAAAGTCCTAACTCCATAATTATATATAGGGGATGGTGCTTTGACCTTTAACTGTGTTTGTATATAGTTAATAATAAACGTGTGCCTCTATAATGTCTATATTTATAAAGTATGTACCATACATTAAGTATGAGCATATCTATTGCTGTATTCCTGTAGCGCAGGAAGCCAAATAAATTGCATATAAAATTATGTATTATAATAATTAGTCACAATTCTGTATCTTTGTAAAACATCAGCAGAGACAGTCTAAGATGCCTTGGGGAGCTGTCTCTGCAAAAGTACATGAGCCACAGCACTGTGCTGTGATTGGTCGACGTAATTAATAACCACAGAGCAGACCAATCCGACAAGGTGACCGCAACAGCTTATTCCACAATGGTGACATCATACATAACCACATAACCTGTTCCCCAAAGCCAGGTTCCCTCTGGGGGATATGCCTCCCCACCACCTGAGAGCTTCATGTGAAGTTTAGCCATTCTGTTCTCCAGCGGGATAGGGAAGTGCCCTGGGGCTTTTTGGACTGGGCTGCTCAGTGTGTGTTCAGTTACTGTATGCGTGAAGCCATGCAGATGGAGGCTGGTAAATATATGCCAATGCTGGAGTTTCCACTGGCTTTACTGCTGATGCTGCTGCAGCAGATACGAGGTGTCTGTCCATCAGCAGAGTGTCAGAGCGAGTGTTACGCATGTGTGTGCTGCGCTGCGTGGGCGGCCCAAAGTGAGTTTAGCTGTTTTCTTTATAGCCTCTGTGCTGCACGGGGTGTAACTTCTCTGAGTGTCCTAATGAAGGCATCTATGTCTTCATTTATAGAACCACATTCATAATGTAAACTTCTGTATTGTATGTCTTTCACACAGAGAGGTCCTGCAGTTCATAGTTGTATTTCATTTAAGTATCAATTTCAGATGTGTCTCATAAATTAAAAAAGAGAAATAAAAATAAGAACAACTGAGCCAATTATTAAAGTACATTAAGAGTATGGAGCTGGAAAACTAATGAAGATTGTATAGGTGATAATGTGGTTTTGGGTAAATTTGATGAGAAATATTTGAGGTTATATTGAAATATTTTATAATATTGCCTTTTGATTGTAGACTTGGCAAATCTAAGTTCAGTTTCTGATATGGTTGCAATCTCTTCCCTAAAACCTCTGTGATCTATATAAAATTGTGTTTGACTTAAATGTCATGAAGACATGTTAGTGTTTTTTATAATTTCTCTGCCAATCATTTTAATGTAAATTTCAGTTCGACATCCTTTGGGACATAGCCAAATCAATCAAAGTTAATGTTTATAAATTGAAAGGCAGCCAGTTCCTCAATTTAAAATTGTGCCCAACACATCTGCCAAAAATGCTGTTATGAGATGCAGTAGGCTAAATCTATTGCATCATTTTCCCCTCTCTTTGCTCACTACACTTTCCCCCTTTAAACATATTTGCCATGTTCCTCTTCATCCACAGGATCTCCTCAGAGCACTCTCCAAAGCTGCAGATCCGGAGTCACAGCTACTTGCGGGCGGTGAGTGAAGTTTCCATCAATAGGAGCCTGGACACCCTGGACCCCAAAGCTCTGCTAGCCTCTCCCCAATACCGTTCGCGCAACGAGAGCTACATGAGGGCTATGAGCACCATCAGCCAGGTTTGTTCCCCCTACAGTACCTTTCTCACAACATCGTCATTGGTGCCCGCTCCCAGATCAAACCCAGTCTAGATTAAAAAGTCCAAAAATCATGAAACTAATCTGTGATTCATCCACTGGTGAGATGCATTTGAACCATCACCATAACGATCACAGATTCATACTGTATGTCTCACCAACTAACAATGACAAATACATCAGTGTTTTGTGGAAGTGGGATTATATTCAACACTGTTAATCATCTTTAGGACAAACATGGACTCCCTGGGCATTCATTTGTCAAGCTACAGTAATTACAAAGTGGCAGATTTCACATCATTGTCATTGGCCTCCCACATCGACTTTACGATGACATAATGCATCTGTAAATAACAAAATGCTGTTTTTTTAACATTATTTAACCAGTTTTTCTTGTGTTTTGCATTCAAACAGTAATCTAAAAACACTTTCCTTTAAAGAGCGTGTTAAATGTCACATGACTAATTAAGTCATCACCTGTAAACATTGTATAGCCCTAATGTGTGAGTATCAGGCCATAGGGCTTATCCAACCTTTCCCCGTTCTGCCATCCTCCTCCCTTTATTATTTCTGTTAAGATCAACAATCTGGTTGTCCTGAACATGTTGATCTAAGCCCTGTCTCATCATCCTGTGTCTGTAAACCCCAATTTCACAAATCCTCTCCACTGGTGTGGCATTCACCTTCATTTACTCTGTGTAAAGCTTTTCTTTAAGCCCAACAGTATTTCTTTATATTGACTCTTCCTCCTCTTGCCATGGCATTGTGTTGTTCTCTCCTGCTTGTAATGACTTTTTTGCAGTCTTTCATTCGGCACACCTATATAAACCCGTGATATGTGGGTCTATTCTTTTGTCCTATTCTTTTCTCTGATATTTCTCTTTTTTTTCTTATGTTTCCCCTCTTTTATTTCTCTTCTGCCCATCCTGTGGCCGTGCTCTCCCGCAGGTAAGTGAGGTGGAGGTTAACGGGCAGATCGAAGCCGTGTGCGAGAGCGTATTCAGTGAAATGGAGTCGCAGGCGGTGGACGCCCTGGACCTGCCCATGCCCCCCGGGTGCTTCCGCATGAGGAGTCACAGTTACGTGCGTGCCATTGACCAGGGATGCTCGCAGGATGATGAAGGTCCTTTGTTACCCGCCTCCCCCCCACGGACCACCACTACTGTCAGAACAATACAGAGCAGCACAGGTCAGCCCGTAGCACACATACATGCACTTTCATCCATCCATCCATCCATCCATATAACGTATGTATGTGTGTATGTAATGTGCAGTGCAGTGCATGTACAGTATGAAAAGCTATTCCCTCCACCAGTATGTGAAACTACGCTTTAATGTATCAAGGAGACCGGCAGTGGAAGAATCAATATTCATTTGTTGTTTTTTCAGTGGGTCACAACATGATTATCCTCTGAAGCCCAGACAGGATGTGTTTGATTTGCTTTTTCATTAGCACCATGAGGTGATAACAGCGGTAATAGGTAAACCGAATGATTGAGTGAATATGAGTGCTTTAATTTGAGGCATAAAGGAAGAATAAAATAGTGTGTGTGTGTGTGTGTGTGTGTGCTTTGAATGAAACCTGCCTTGATATTGTGCAGCCTAACATGGACTCTCCATATAAAGCAAAGTATGTCGAAAAACAGATTTTTAACAGACTGAAAATTAAATTTAAAATGCATCAGATGTATTAAAGATGTAGTTGTGAGATTTTAAGTGACCAACAGAGCTCCAGATGTCAGGAAGGGTGTGTGAACTTAGTGTGTGACCTATGTATGCTTTAGCTGTGGGCTTTTGTTTCATCTGAGAACTAAGTCATCACTAATCCACCTCCAGCATCTCAACCCTGCTTGATTTCATTACAACAGAAACGTGCAAAGCTTTTTGTGTACTAGTGAACTAAACCACACTAAAGTAGAAACCCTTGCCCTCAGTGTAAATAGAAATTTTCACACCGGTAATTTTGTTTGGAAAATGATCCGCAATGCTTAAGAAAGTCAGAGAGCTCAAAGAAGTCTTCACTGAAAGTTGTATTTGTACTGCATGCTGCTGTTTAGATAGTCCTGCAGTCTTTCTCTCTTCTCTCTTCTTGTAATGGAGATTTGAGTATCTCCATGAATCTTCTTACAAAAATATGTCACCCCCTCAGCATGCTATTCTAGAGGCATGTAGCGCACTTCTAAAGCAACGAAGCCAGACATTGCAGCGACGTATGATGTTTCTCATTAGGGACGGCATGTTCCTTTACACAGAAGATGATAAAGACATGGGCTACACCTGCCTGCTGGAGTCAGATAAGGCCTTAAAGGGCTCTGCAATTGATAGCTGCCATTTTCCTCCCTTGTTAAAACTTCACACGCAGACAAAGCTCAGAAGGGAGCAGCAGTCTGATGTGACGGCTTGGCTGGTGTCACTCTGGTAAAAGATGTGACAGATGTGACCTGACCTCTTCTCTCAGTCCGACATTGATCCAAGAATGAGAATTTGTATACAGTTGAGCGTTTGGTGCCTGGTAGGGTCAGATCCATTGGCATTGCCCGCCTTCCCAACCACAAACTGGTGCATATCTGACATCAGCGCTAATGTGATGCTCTGTATACATCTGACAGTGATGTGTGTATGTGAAAGATAAAGCCACAAGCTCTGTCATCCTAGTCCGGCATCATCCCTTCCAGATGTCCTCACCATGGACACCCGGTTGGATGAATTATGGGATGGCTAATTGAGGGAGCTGTCATGGCTGACATTGAGAAGGCAGCAAGCTTCCCTACATCCCCTTCAGAACACCACTGTGTGTAACAGAGCTGCACCATCTGCCTGATACACAGCACGCTCTTATCACACACTGCAATGCTTTCTGCTGCCTTTGGGGTGGTACAAAAAGTCTTTGATGTGGCGTGTGGCAAAGTTTAGGATTTTTTGCTTTTTCGCTTATGCTCAAATGTTTTGCGGAAGCTGTTTTTATTTTTATTTTATCATAAGAATTCGCAGTCCTTGATAAATTGTTAATGACTTTGCATATCTCCATATTTCCATGTTGTTCTTCTTAACTCATACACATACAAGAGCCATTAGGGTGCCTTTAAATGCGTTGCTTTGGTTGATGTGTTGATGTAATTTACAGTGAAAGAGGAAGTTAGGATGAGGATTATTGAATTGTTCATCCAACTTTGAAAATAGTCAAGAGTGTGTATTTTACTGAAGTTCAGAATGATGTTATAAGAATTGGCGATCCATATTGGCGTAAGTGAGAGCGTGTAAGATTTTAAAGCTTATTTTTTAAATTTAATGTAAATTATTGTCAATGTTTTCGAGCACATTAGTTTAACTATATCCTGATAACTGTCACTGCATATATTGAGAATATACATGAAAATGCACTATCTGAACAAAAACATTTTTAGATTTTAGATATTTTTACAAACATGTTTAAATCTTCTTTTAAATCTTAAAATTTGTGGGTATTTTTATAAATAACTTTTTAACTTGTACATTTTTTTTTTTTCTTAAAGACTTTCCATCAATATATAGTTTGTCATTTCAATTATGAAATATTAAAGTAAATAATCCTCTTGCCATGGCAAAGTGTTCCACCTGTGCAAATGTGACAGTTAACAGGTTAAGGCAAACATATTCATAATAAAAGCCAAAAACTTTCATTTTGATTTCATGGGTACTTCCAACAAGCCATTAACGTGCAATATCTCAGTTACACCACACAGGGCAGGCGTGAGTAATAAAACATTTTGTGTCGTGTGAGGCTGAGCTTCTCGCTTAATGAACTTGTTAATGTCCATATCCGCTTATCAGGAACATGCTCACATGTTAAATAAGTGAAATGAATAAACACGATGGGCAATTTCCTCCATTACTGTCACCATCTCCCTGTATTATTTGGAAAAGGCAGCTTTTGCCCGACAGCTTTTGAGTCTGGCTGAGTCCAGCTAAAAAAGGCTGCCTTTGCAGACAGTATGTGACGGTAGGAGGGCATCAAGGCACATCTGAATCAATGCTCGTGTAGCATCCTGTCCACTTGGCTGCTTTCATCTCGTCTATTTTTTTTAGGGGGCACGGATATATTCGAGCAATCTAAAACAACACAAGGCTTTCCACGGGGGTCTAAATATTTTTAGAGAAGCTTAGCCTCAGTTAGTTTTGCTCTCAATTTAAAGCATGTGTGTTTACACAGTAGTCTTTCACTGTTTTCAGCAACCTCAAATATTAATGCGAGCCTGAGTTAGCGGAGGTTTCCGACCCCTAACAGGCACAGAGAGAGCGTGTGGGGGGTTTAGTGAAGCAGCCGGGGGTCAGACGCTGACAGGTGGACTGTTGTGGTACCGAGCGTTTGTTTACACAATGTTGTGCGGCTTTGTAAGGCTGGCTGCACAGAGTGCTCTGATGATGCTCAAAGTGTGACGTCCCTCAGGCGTAAACTGCAAAATCCTCCCACTGTCTCTAAACTCTCAGCCCTGCGGCAGCTTACATTTAGACTCACAGTCAAAGGATGTAGGTTATTTTAGAGCTGTCCTTAATCTACATACCGCAGGAAAATACCACAGCTGCCATCACCGGTACTTATAATCGATATTTTGTGTGTGTGCGGCGGCAAAGACCTTGTGCTCACAGGGGAAGAATACTTAAAATAGCTTTAAAATGTGTGGAACAAAGCTGGATGTTGCTTAAATCAGAGCTAAATGAATGGGCAACGTTTCAGCGAGGCCATCCGCCTGTTTATTGATTTTTAGTAGGAAGCTGAGGCTGTGGGAAATCTTGTGCTGGGAAAAATGCATTTGCAGGTTAAGGACTGAATACAGTAACAGAACAGAGAGTTTTATGTTATAGTTGCACGAAATGGAGTAGCAAAACTAATGATGTTGTTTACTTATTGTCATCCTGTTACCTTTGGCGTGATGTAACTATTTTATCCGTCCTATTAGATCCTAGATACTGCATTAAATAAAACATCCTCAAAGAGAGTGTTTACCAAAATATGATTTATAGGTTTTATTAGAAATTAATAAGAAATTAATAAAAAAATTAAGAAAGCACAGCTGATAGTATGCCTCTGTATCCTTTGTAAATAGACCTGTAAATAGCTTCAGAACATGGAATAAAGTGTATGGGGATGTTTGTGTGCTCGTGTGTGTGAGAGAAGGTTTAAAGTGTGATTGTACATGACGTTCATGTAATACTGGTACAGGCTGAGCTCAGGGCTGAGATATGGATGGGATAACACTGCTGCTGGAGAAGAAGGGCCGTCACAGTCACTCTTAGTTGATGCCTGACTCATACACGCACAAACACACACGCACAAAACACACTCAAACACTTTCACAAGTACAGCAGTGGGAAGCAGCATTTATCGGTGGAAGCTGTGACGACGGTGCCACATTATTTCACATTTCGTGCCAGAGAGCAGCTCTTTGGATGGCTTTGTTAATTCCTTGCAAGTGATCAGGAGAGGATTTACGTTGGCTATGAATACCTTTGCATATTCTCATTCACAGAGAAGGTTTACAGGGTGCAAAGGCAAAGTCTCTTTCTTAAAGATTTTGAACTCCTCTCCATTGGTTTGTCCAGCAGTCACCTCACTGAACAGATTTATAAATTGTGTTCAACCTCTTATCCACAGATTGTAATCATCTGTAGGTCATCCTCATAACTTTTATATATTTGCTATGATGACAAACTGGGGACAGTTGTTCTACAGTCATTACATAAAAACTGCCCAATGCTGTTTGTACTGTTACATCACTTTGCTTGGAGGCGGAGCCACACGCAAGGCAACTAAGCCACCAGAGTAGTGTGTGAGTATTTGGGACTTAATAGCACTTGACCTTTTTTCTCTTATGGCGGTTTGTGTGTTTTTATGTATCAAACGGCATGTGTTAATTGCCTCTCGTGGGGAAAAAGATAGCGAGCTCAATCCTTTTCGTTCAAGGTCTCTCATCTGGGAAGAATTAGACTGTATTAAACACTTTGGCAGCTTTAGACACGGTAATAAAACCCAGAGATTCCCGCTCAGACCGGATGGATTCTTTATGGTCTTAAAAATCACTCAGGATTATGCTGATTAATCCAGCCCACGTGACTTTGTCCTTGAAAAAGATATGACATTAGAAAATCTCAGGGCCACTTAATATGCATGTGGATACTTGAGAATATAAATGTAGAAATTAATTCATTATGACGTTTCTGTATGGCTGAAAGACCGTTAGCTGGAACTGAAGGTGGGGTTGTACTGTCATTTTGTCATCTGAATAACCTCTGTCAGCTTTTTAAGAACATGAACTTGCAGTGAATGTTCTGTCATTGTAGCAGAGATGAGATGCTGGTCTGGAATTGATTTGTCGGTGGCTTATTGATTGATTGTGAGCTCAAGGTCAGTACACACCAGATCTGTATAGGTGACGGCAGGTCAAGGTTTAAACTTTTAGGCACACACATATTTTATCCTCTTACACACAGTTTACAGTAAAACAGTGAGATAGTTGGCAGTACCTGTAAGAGAAATTTGCTACTGCTTTGTAGTAAGCGTTTATGTGACCCAAACAAATGAACTATATTTAGAAGCATTAAACACAATTTAAGCGGGTGTCAGTTATTGAAGGAATAGTTTACCCCAAAATGAAATTTCTTTCATCGTTTATTCACCCCCATGTCATTTTAAACCTCTATGACTTTGTTTCTTCTTCATTATATTTTGAATGTTTGTAACCAAACAATATTGATCCCCTTTGACTTCTATTATATGAACACATAACCAATAGGAAAGTTCTCAAAATATCCATTTGTGGGTGAAAGTATAAAAATGTAAGGTTGCATAAACATGAGGTTTTTGTTGGGAGTATTATCACATAAAGAGTATTAGATGACACATCTTACCCGCTGTGCTTCCTCTGTTACTGTATCGGAACAGTTCATTCCAAAGCTAAATGCTAAACAGGTGATGTAAAATGTCCATGTGATGTAAAATATAAGGACAAGGACAGTGTTCTTACAAACTAATGGGACTACATTGATGTGAACATTGCCTGTATGTGTGTGAGTGTGAATATTGTATGTTGTTGCAAGTTTCCTTTGACAACGGTGGGCTTCCGTACGGCGGTGCTTCATTCCTTAATAGACACATTTGTATAAATAAATACATAGGTAGTAAGTGATCTGGGCAAAAATGTATACCTTGGCACTACTGCAGCTAAATGGTACTATAATCATACCATATAATATAGGAACTGACCAGTTACAAACATCTGGCCCACTCATGGGACCTCTTGCTTTTTTGCGTTAATTGGCGTTCAGTGCATTTATTCTGTTTCCGTATGTTGAACCCTTAATTCATACGATGCTTACAAATTCCAATCTAGATGACCCCTCTTAGCCAATATTGTGGTGTCAATTATTAGGATGCTTATTGTCAAACACTCCTGTGAACATCTGTTTTTGTGCGACAACAGCGAATAGCAAAAACAAAGATGCAATCAACAGTCTCGCTGGTAATTACATTAAAACAATCGCGGCTCACAACAATGCAGCTTTCGGTAATCATCCGTATCGCTACAAACCCAGGTGGACCATGAAGAGAGAAAGTTGATTAGAGAGGGAGGGGGTGAAATTAGAGGAAGCATGTGTAACAGAAATCTCCAGAGCTGTAGCAACATTTGATCTACTGGCTGTACACACTAGAGCTCAAGGAGCAGGAGTTTGGTCTGAACTTACCAGCTGTCTTTGGCACAGTGGCTTTCGTAGGCTCAACTAGACTAAAACGAGCCATTTGTTTTGGCTTTAGAGTCGTTTATTGTGTGTATGTGTGTGTGTGTATGTAAATAAATGAGTGTGAGATGGGGAGATTATAACTGTTGTAGCAATTGTCTCTGTATATACACTTTTCGATACAGTGTGTAGCTCAGGAGGATGAACTCGGCTATTTAAACACATGCTGAGGTTTTATCAGTGTTACGGGTAGTGAAGGAGGCAAACAATAGGCGCCTTGCCAGAGAAAGTGTTATAGACTGCTTCTATAGACTGTTTCATCAGACACGCACTTGGCCCAAAGTTAACTTTCGGTCTGTGTTTGTTTATTAGTCTGGCTAGTGGAAGTCTACCAGAAGTTACAAACTTTTTTTGGTTGAGAAAGTGACAAAAGGCAACTTGTTTGAAAAGATAAATTTTGATTAAAACATTTTTAAAATGGCTTCAAAGTCCCTATATGTTCAATGTCTCCGGGCAGCTTTTCAGTCATAGCAAGACCATAGTCCTATCTGCTTGAAAGGGGGAGGACTGAAATCTTTCAAATTGCTGGGGAAAAACTCAATTAAATGCATATATCTGACCAACAGTTTAACCTGACATCAACTTTGCCATAACTTCTGTTTCTTAAGCTCAAATTCTGCTAAAAACACAATTTTTAGGTCCATTCAGCTACTGGACATATGCAACAGGTTGGGAATCAGCTCGCAAAACTATTTTTGATAACGTACACTGAATGAGGATATGATATATATATATATGTATATAAGTAATATATATGCATGATTTCATATTGACTTTAGGCATTTAATACTTTTTAAAGCCAAAATAAAATAAAATCAATAGTATCCTGTTTGAGTCATAAAAAGTCCCCAAGTATGTGTGGAGAGAAAAAGCAGAGCTCACCAACAACAGCCGGTCTCTGTCTCTTTTTGACATGCCCCCTTGTGGGCGTTAAAGCTTCACAGAATACAAAATGAGGACAATATAGCCTATGGCTTGCTCTCCCAAATGTCTTCTCTACTCTTTATCTCACTTCACACACACACGCACAACTATCAGCAGCCTCATGCAGTCATTGGTAGATTAGTGAGTTCATGTTTAGTCTGGGTTGTTTGGCTGTTTGAAGTGATGTGCTTGAGGTGTTGAGTCAGTCCTCCACACAAGCATTGTATCGGGCAGAAGCACACTTTCAATGTCAACAGATGGGCGGCTGATATGATGGGATTAATCTGGAAGTATATTAAAAATGACATATTTATCCATGCTCTGCATTACAAGCTTTTTAAAGATTCAGTATTGAATTTTGAAAGCAATGACTATTACACCAGGGTGGCCCCTGCTGGTCATATTATATATTGATGTACAATGGATGTTCCAAAAGTGTATTTCTCTAATATGTACATTAAAAATGTGCATGTGATTGGCTGAAATATGCCTAAATTGTACAATTACTGTCATAATCTTGTATATCATTACAAAATTAACTTTCCTGCCTAAGTCTTGGTTTAATGTTATGAATGTATTTCGTAGCACTACAAATCTTGTGCTGAGGTTTGATATCAAGGGAACACACACTGATAAAATGGATACTTTAATGCTCTGTATGCTCATACAGTTGTCAAAACAAAGAATTTGCCATTCTGTCTCATGTTCATTCTGTTGAAGGATTGCAAAGTTTCTGTATAATGTTTGACCTAAAAAAGTTTAAGAGACAAATCCCATGCAAATGCCTGGTTTGTGAATAGGCTTTTACGTATCCATGTTTGAATCATCATCTGTTCCGAGTCTTGTCTCTTATTCCTTGTGTGGTCAGCACAACATTTTGGGCTCTAATGTGCTTTTCTGTGTATGCTGCAGAAAACCCACCAGTCTAACGGAGAACAGCTTTGACTGTTTATTAAAGTATTGGGAAGTTTCTGCAAGGTTATTCATAGAAGTCGATAGCTTCTAATCACAGGATTTACTTTCATCACATCAGTCTTTGGTTGTTTGCACCTTGTTGCGGCCAATTTCTTGTAGCATTCATGGCTTTTGACAAATCTTTATCTTCCTGGAATGCAAAGCAGACAGTTGATGACTCATGTTGCACTACACAGATTTATGTCCAATCAGATCTCTAGATTAAGAATGTCCCTCCCCCTAATACTTCTAACAAATAACAACCATTTTGCATGATGTAGCCTAAATCCTATTATCCAAAAAAAAAGATTATCTGCCAATAATACTTAAATGCAATGACTGTGTAAATGACTGTCTCCTGCACTTTTCTGCCTACAGTATCATCATGTATCACAACCTACAAAAAGACACCTCCTCCAGTACCTCCTCGCACCTCTACCAAGCCCTTCATCTCCATCACGGCCCAGAGCAGCACAGAGTCAGCGCAGGATGCTTACATGGACGGTCCCGGCACACGGGGAGAGCCAGTCCTCCACTCGGGTCTGAGCAATTCCACGGAGAGCATTGACAGCATGAAAGCCCTGACAGCAGCCATCGAAGCGGCCAATGCTCAGATCCACGGCCCTGCCAGTCAGCACGTCAGTAACAGCACGGTCTCGATCAGCACTACTCCCTCCTCGCCACTGCCCCCATGCCCATGCCTCTGCCCATACCTATTCCAATACCAGCTGTTGAAGATATCCGCAGGGATGTCCTCAGGAAGAGCAGGTGCCTTTCCATTGGCATCCAGGTGGGTGAGCGACCAGAAGTTAGCACTGATCTTTCAGATTTTAACACGTGTGGCCAAGACCTGTACGATGTGCTTTTTTTCCCTTGAGCAGCTTTTAGCTTTTAAAGATTAAGTATGTATTTTTTGATGTTAAAACACTTTCTGTGTCAGTCAAAAATGCAGAGACATGAGGCTCTAAAAGACAACATACGATCCAGGGCAATTCAAGACACAACGGCAGTGCTACATAAAACAACAGCATATGACTAATATTTATGATGTTAAGAAGATATTAAGTAGACAAATTAAAAAAATAAAAAAAACTAAGAAGTAAGAAGATGGGTGTCTTCTGTTGAAAACCTTTTTTTAATAAAGTATGGTGATGCAATACAAATAAAATCTAAAATACTCACTTGTGTTTTAGTCTTACACAAGCTGGTCTTTGTATAAATCTACACAGAGTAAGCTGGAGATCTTTTTCTCTACCCTGAGGGAGATGATACTGTCTGTAATCATTGTGTAGGTGGCTGGTTTATAATGTAATGCTTTTGAACAGGTGGATGGGCCTGAGGATCAGGAACTAGAGGACCCGTCCAAGTTCCAGTCAGTTGGAATTCAGGTTGAAGAGCAGCACGGGTGAGTCTGGACAAATGTGTGTTTCATGCTCTTTAAAACAGCTGTTTCATGTGAAAACAAATAGCAACATGAGTAATCAATGTGGTTTTGCACTGCAACTCTTAAACACATCTGATGCATTAAATTCAAGATATAAAAATGATTATTAAAAGACACTGACATTATGGGCGTTCTGATGTAAAAGCCACAGATTATGCTGCTTGGTTGTTAAAATTTAAAATTGCACTACATGTGTCTTTCGATGAATCCATCCCACAATTCATTGTGACGAGCTCTGTGAAAAAACTAAATTTAATATATTTAGTAGTGAAGTGTTGATAGGAAATAGTTTCAGCTATGAAAGATGTTATTTTGTTGAGTCTGTTATAACAGCATTAAATAGCTGCGTGATTTAAATGAGTTGTGCTGGTAAAGAAGTTGTCACCATCAAAAAGCATTTACTTACATGCTATTGATGTTGTCTTTGTAGACACTGGCACGTCTACAGGTAGGCAGTACACAGAAAAATCAGCTTGTGCTTTGAGACAAAGCTGTGACTACTGTTTACGGCACATCTAGTGCCAAGTTCTGCGTTTTGTTTTTCAGAATAGCAGTCTCCAGAGTTCTGCTGCTCTTGGAAGACAACCAATGTTTTGTGTGCTCATGACATAATTAAACAAAACACCAGCTCCATTTTGTATTGTTTTATACAAAGCATAGAAAATGAACTGCCTCTTTTTTCTTTTCTGTTCTTCCCCCCTTCCTCTTCATCTCAGTCACCGTCGGTTCACGCGCTCTAACAGCGTGACGGCAGCAGTGCAGGCTGATCTGGACACTCCGGACTACACACCAGCTGACTCTCCTATCACAGATTTCCCCTCTTCGGGCTGCCTGTCACGGCAATACTCGCGTGACGCCGCCACCTCCACCGTCAGCATCCAGGGCTCAGGGAATCACTATCACGCCTGCACGTCAGATGACTATGATGATGTTGGGTTTGACCCCTCCATCCTGCCTCCGCCTGACCCGTGGATTGACAGCGTAACGGAAGATCCCCTGGAGGTCGTGGGCCGCTCGGTGTGTCAGCGTGACGGCCGCTGGTTCCTCAAGCTTCTGCAGGCAGAAACGGAGCGTATGGAGGGCTGGTGCAGGCAGATGGAACGTGATGAGAAGGAAAACAAGCTTCCCGATGACAGTGAGTAACTGTCACAGTGATGTCATGCACAAATTAAAGAGGGGTTTGGGCTTCTACTGGTCAACCATCTTTAAAAAAAGGTTTTTAAAATGTTATTTAAGTTGGTTCTTGCCCAGACTTTCCTGCCTAGGGTAGTCATAAGTGTAGGTCTTTTGCCCCCTGATGGACAACACAGTAAAATATAATTTGCCTTAAGTCAGTCATCCCATGCTAGCTGTGATTAGTTGTCAAATGCACATTTTTTTACTTTATTTTAATGATGAATATACAGTATTTGCTTTTTGGAGCTTCGCCATTTTGATCCCCAATATAGGAAGATGACATCTTAATATTCATTTTTTAATATACATACAGCTGGGATGGCATGAATGTGAACAAATTATATAAGAAGTTTTATATTTGGGGAAACTAGTCCTTTAAATCTTGTCACGGTTTGTATTGAAAGACATGCTTGAATTACACTCATCACTTTAGTCAGTCAAAGTGTGATAATCACAATAGATTACTCACAATTCTGCTCCAGCTGAGTGCAGTGAGTTGCAATGGGTTATTTACTGCTCATGAGTTTGTTTTTGTGTGTGTGTGTTGTTCAGTCCTCGGGAAGATCCGCAGTGCAGTGGGAAGCGCACAGCTGCTTATGTCTCAGAAATTCCAGCAGTTCAGGGAGTTGTGTGAGGAAAATCTGGTGAGTAACAAAACCACAAATTATGGAAGTGATTTTTTTACATTTACAATTGTGTTTGGAAGACACTTATCCAATGCGACTCATAGTGCCTTCAAGATGCTGTTTTACCAGGAAATCAAACCCCCAAAAAAATGCTGGTTTAAGGTGATTTTTTTCAACAAGGTTTAGACCGTTTGTTTTTTTACTTAGACAGTAGACAAATGATAACAGACACAAAATGTAGATCAAAAGGTATCCACTGATATTTAACAGTCAATATCTGTCAAGACCTATCAGACAGTACAAGTGTAACTACAAGAACATCTGAATAATTCCTCCCTCTTGCACTCTTGTTTTGTCTCTGTTACCTATTTTGGCTTAACAGAACCCAAACGCTCACCCTCGGCCAGTGGCTCAAGATCTCGCAGGGTTCTGGGATATGCTCCAGCTCTCCATTGAGAATATCAGCCTGAAGTTTGATGAGCTGCACCAGCTCAAAGCCAATAACTGGAGACCCCTCGATCCCCCTGAGAGAAAGGTATGACAAACTTGCAGTATCGATATGGCTTTAGATATAAAGAAAATGAGCGCAGAGATACCAGATGCCTTCAACATTCATCAGTTCAAATGAAACCATGTATTTTTTCATTCATTTGCATGATCTGTTGCTTCTGTAGTGTTTTGCATTCAGTGGTAGGGACTTGCAGCACCAAATTTCCAAAGTCCACATATTATTAAAAGTAACAGAATGCTATCATGCGGAGAGCTCCTCAATCATTGCTTTCAAACAACAGTTAAAGTTTGTAAATGTATCCCCTAAAGTGTCGCTCTTGCCTTTATGTGCTTTTTGTATCGTTCTGCTGTTGTTCTGTTGGTCTAATGTGCTGTAAAGCAGGACTGTGAATGCTTCTTTCAATCATTCTTAATTTTCTTGACATCCTCTCCATGTTTGTTTTGTTTGTTTGTTCGACAGTGAGCTGTTTTCAGAAGTCATTCCATCTGGCACGCACCATGGGGGCGCCGGCCCCCAACCTCTCACCCCGCCGGGCCGCTCTCTTACCGCACGCAGTCGCTTTAGCGCTCCTCGCGGCTAGCTATAGTGCTGTCTGTGTGCAGGTGTGCCATATCGCTGTCTCCGCCCCTCTTTCTCCGCCCGCCGCGGCGGTTAACTGACTGTTTGTCATCCCTGTTCAGGAGAGAAGGCTGCCTCCCCCAGTGCCAAAGAAACCCCCGAAAGGCCACCCGCCACTGGCCAGGGACCGCTCGCTGGAGAGCACCGAGAAGCAGCGTCAGGAGGCTCGCAAACGTTTGATGGCAGCCAAGCGAGCCGCTTCTGTGCGGCAGAACTCGGCCACAGAGAGCGCAGACAGCATCGAGATCTATATACCCGAGGCCCAGACCAGACTATGAAACTGCCAACACATCAACACACACAGTCATTCATAAATCGAGACACCGTGAGCACAATGCTTCACTCTCATATATACAGTATTTGCCTACCGCAACATACACCAGCACCATGATAGCACAGTAGTTGTCAATTGACCTTTCATTATTTACAAAATAATATTAAATTTCAACGATCCCAAGCCATTACTGGATCATTTACATGCACATATGTGCTTTTTGGAGCTTGGTCACTTTATATACAGTATGCGGTTTTATTTTTCATGCGCAAACACACATTTACAGTATATATATATCTATATATAAAACATACACACACAGACACATGCATATGTGTGTGTGTGTTACTGACCTCTCTTATAGCCATTGGTTGACATTTGTTCACCATGTAGATAAACATGAGCATACACAAAAATATCTACGTTATCATTAAACAGTTCTACATACACATAAAATGACATGGACCGGGTGTTTGTAATATAATCTGTCTTATACCTTTTCCCTTAACGACTAAAGGAGCGTTATAGCAGGTTTAATGTTTTGCTTCACCACAGTCTTTCCCATTTGTCTCTCTCTCTCACATGCTGTCTTAACCCGACGATCTGAAGTGATCATAGTGAATTATGTTCCTCCTAGCCATGTGAAGTAGGTCCTCTTCAGTAGAAAACTCTCTTGTCAGTCCTTTTCAGTAGTGCCATCTAGCAAACACTGTATCCTGTTTGCAGTATTATCTGTTTTTAGTATTTTTAGCAGTGCAAATTATTATTTGAAATCTTCCATTTCTGCCCCCTCTTTTCCTCACCATTTTATTACCTGTAACACAATTGGGAAACTATTACCACTTAACAGGGTATTTGAAGATAAAAGCAATACGCGTTTTAAATTCTATTGTTAAACTACATTTCTTTTAATGTACAAACTAATTCATAGCTAAGGAAAAGATGCCTTCACTATCCTGTAGCCTGTCCTGTTTGGTTTTGTTTCTATACTTACTATTGTGAACACTTATCAATGGCCACTCTTATTTTAAAATTTCTTTAGTCATATGTGGGACATTTAGGCACATTATATTCTTTAGTGAATAATATACAAATAACCTACTTATCAATTTTTATAAAATAGATTTGGGGCCTTTTGTGAATTTTTATGTAGACAAGTAGTGGAACTCTAATGAGATGACTGCAAAAAATAAAACGGAAAAAGGGGAATTCTAATAAAATGCAAGATTTTCATCATTGTTCACATGATTATGTCTTTCCAGTAGCAATTTCAGTGACTTAATTTAATGTGTTTTAATACTGTGTTGGGGCACAGGGGGAGTATTTTTGTAAGCGTCGTGCTCAAAGGGGTTGTGACTCTGAGAGGACCATGTGACTCTGCCTGATCAATCACGTCAGGTGAGCTAAACTAGCGTTAAACTCTCAGGAAAAGACAGAGTAAAATAGTGAGTGCAGCAAAATCAGGGTCTCCTAGTGGTAATGTTTTATGCGTGAATTTGTGTGCGCGTTAAGAGCACACAGGTGTGTTTTAAGAATGTATGCATCTTTATGGTGAATGGGTATGTGTGGTTTGTGTGTGTGAACCTGTGTGTGCATACTGTATGAGGGTGTGTGTGTGTGTTTATAAAAGTGCTTCCTAATTTTATTGGTTAACACTTGGGTTTTTTTGGATGACGTTTAGTAGCCTCATGAACTTGTGTACAGTATCAAAGCCCCTTGTTCTTGTTTTAGTCTATATTGTTTGTACAAGAAAATGATGAGGATGTTCCTGTAAGCATGCAGACACAATATGAGTCCTATAGATATATATCTGAATTTTACTATTATTTTATTTATTTATTTATTTATTTATTTGTCTATAACTATTTAGGATTTATTTTATACGATTTTGATTCCGTTTAGTGATCTGTCATGCCACCCTCATATTGTGAATATGTTGTACTGTATGTATAAACATTATATGTGCATACATACGATGAACAAGGAATAAATTTTAAAAACTTTTTTGTCTTTACATGCATTAGGAAATGTATGAGGTTTCAACATTTCACTTGAAACTTGAAGCAAAAAGACTAAACCTTTTCCAATTGAGATAAAAATGCAGATTGTGCTGTAAATGATGTTTAAACAAATATTCGCCAATTTATTAATGTAATATGTCAAACTGATCAGTCCACCACAAGAGGGACCAATGAGTTACACACTACCGTGAAACCTGTCGTTTTTCCATATCCTGTAATACAGCAGTACCCTTTTTCAACGCTAGGCGTCTCAGAGGAATCAATTACAAAACACTTGTTACGCTGATGCACCTTGAATCAGCTCAATTCCCATAGAATCACGTGTAGGCTTGTTGTCTTTTATTTATTTTGTAAGCAATGTATAGACACTTTTTTACATTTAGATTTGTTAAACGAATAACAATACTAATGCACTAATAACTATTTGCTATTTAATAACTATACTTTTATATATTACGAATCAAAAAATGATAAATGCATAAATAAATGGCACAAATCTGTGTATGCACAGAAGGTGCAAAGTGGTGAAATTGTCGTTACAGACAATTAAGGATAAAATTGATGATATGAGATGGAAACGGACAGTTTTCTAATTGACCCAAGAGCGCACCTAATTCTATTGACAACGTACCCAAAGTTGTACTCGGAGTAAAGCTGCCCATATGGTACACAGTACTCTTGCCCAAAAACAAAGTTTACCATTAACTTTAGTCAATTTCAACTAAAGTTATTATGAAACAAAAACTTATGTAAAGATTAAAAACGAGTTTATGCACGTTGCATTCATATTGTCAGTGTGATGTGTAGCCCTTTTCTGATTATACTGTAGTTTGCCTAAATAAGAACAGAAATACATTTTCTGGAGTGTTTTGTATGAGGCTTACACTTTGTAGTAGCCTAATAGCCTAACTTTGTACGCCTATTTGTGTACCATGGATCGGATTTCTCTGAGTACCACCAATTTACACGCGTCATATTTTATATTTCATATATGTTTAATACCTCAATACAAAATTTTGACAATATGGTTTTGAAAATGGTAGAATTTGGGCTGAGTTTATAGCCACCTTTTCAAAGTAACGATAAAATAAAAAGATAATAAAATGACATGCCGTTTTGTTTGTGATAGAATTTTAATAGCTTTTTATTCTGCACGAAGAATGGAAAATTGAATAAAGCTAAATTAATTAAATTATAGGTCATGGTGCATTACAGTTCGTGAGGCCAGGAAGGATTAAAGGAGGAAGAACTGACTGACATTTAAGACTAAATTATATCTGGATAGGGTGTCTAATTTGGATAACCCCCCCCCCGCGTTCCCCTTTGCCAAAGGTTTATTTTTTAGACGCCACTGAGAAAAACACCTCACTAATCTGAAACAGCCTGCGGGCAGCCATATTTTCAGATTAACACAGGACAAATCAATTAGTCTAGGATGTAGTGAATCAATAATCTTCTTAATCTCATAGAGCATAAACGCATTAATAACTATAATACTTTTATAGGTGCTGTTTACGCATTTGAAAGGATTATGTCAGAATCACAGAACTATCGCTTATTTTCGTTTTTAACTACATTGTCCTGTTTCAGATCGATGTTGTAAATGCTAAAAATATGAAAGTTTTGCATTAGTCTTTTTTTGCATTATTTTTTTTTAATTTTATTAAACGTTTACAGTGGATGTATTGAGATGCTGAATCTGACACGTCTTATTTTTGCTGACCTTTCTTAAACATTGCGGAACAATATATCCTCGTGGGACGTGAGCACTTTATTTGTTCTGAATGCAGGAATCTCTCCACACCCCACGACTACCCTTCTAATTTGTCTGGCAAGCTGGAGGACGGGCGCTCAGTGCGCGGTGGCTGCTCCTGTTGCTCTGGCGCATGTGGCTGGATTCCCAGGGATCCCCAGTGTTCTGCAGCTTGCGCTTCGAACAATCTATGACCCTTCAAAGAGGCCGTGAAAACGCAAGGCTCCTGTCGTCAATGGTTGTCTACCAGTCATGCTTTCTGAATACCAGGTCAATAAATGTAAGTGTATCAACAATGAAAGACACTTGACAGGCGACAAAGTGTGGTGCCTTTTATCGTTTTATATTATCCACACACACGAGTACCAATAGTACTGGCATTGTGTGGATATTGTTTCAACAATTAATGACTATTTGTTTTTGAAGTCTGAAAAAAAGATTTTTTCAATGGTCCACAAAAAGATTTTGCCACTAGGAAGCCAAGTCGAAAATCATGTCCTTAGAACACCTTAGCACTCTCAAAACCATATTACGTTGTTAAGTATCCCAATTATTGTCATTGATTAATTCATTTAATCTCATTTTTATCTAATCCTTTCTGTAATCCTGTTTGACACTAGAGATTACCACCGGATTACCATCATTTGTGCACTAAGAGAAACTGAATTAAACTGTTTTTCTTTGCTTTTAATTCACAAACATTTTTATTTTTTATGAAAACATTATTATTATTATTACTTATAATTCACTACATAAAGTAATGTTAATAATACTTATTACAGTCTTAAAAATAAAGGTGCTTCACAAAAGAAACATTTTAAAGAAGCTTTAACATTTGTTTTGGAATAAGGTTCTTTAGATTATTAAAAAAAACTAAAAAATGATGTGATACTTCTATTGTTCTATTCTTTATTTTTAAGAGCGTATTCTTAAAATATCGTATACTTAATATTTTTTTGTAATAATCTGTTTAATACATGTCAGTTCTTCCTCCTTTAGCCCTTCCTGGCTTCACGAACTGTAATGCACCATGACCTATGAAATAAGACGTCTCATTTATAATGCTCATCGTTGTAACGTCTGTTCCGAAAATCCATGTGTTGCTATTCCCATGCCAGCTCAAGGTCTGCCTCGGCCGCGGCCTGTGAGATATGTGACATTGCTTAATTGATAGCGCAAAGGTGACGGTCACGGTCCTGTCTGTGCTTAATTGGTGAATGACCCGCTTTGCTGAACAACCGGTGGGTGTTCAGGTGCCACATGTGCCGCGCCGCAGTGGACTACAGGTGCAACATTTGACTCGTGAATTTATGCACTTGAACTTTGTGCCTTTCAATAAATAGTAAGTGTCGTTTAGTGACCTTTACGAGTTATTTTTAGAAACTGATCAATGATGAACATTAGATGACCACGCATATCTTGCAATGGACCAAATATTTAAAGTCTGGAGACAAATTATGTTCCTGTAGTACCACAGAACGCCCCGTCATTGTTTAATAGCACTCCTCTTACAAAAAGAAATACATTTATCAACATTTCTTTTTTATAATATTGTAAACGGGCGTTTTAGCATACAAGCTGTACGGCTGCTCTCTTCATTCACTGCCGGCAGTGGGTCTCTTTGAGCGCAGAGCGCGCAAGTGGTGCGATTCCCACGAATTGTCCCTCGAGTTGCAGCTTGCAGCAGGGTGCAACAACCATACACTCACCAGATCCTTTCTCTCCTTTACTAACAAAGTGACCCCCTCCATCTTTATTTGAATAGCGGAGAAAAGGGGTTGTTTATGGGCTCCAACCAGTTAGCATCTCAGGTACCAGCATAATTTGTTGTGAGGTGTCTTACAAAACTCCCTATTGGCGACCACTGTGAGGCACACTGCTTTAATGCCAGTACCAGCCCCCTACATAATAAAACCATACCCGCTGCCTGTCGTTTTTTTCACTGGTATATTAATTCTTGTTTGTTATTGAAGGACTTGTATAATGGTGTATTTTGCTAAAAGAAAACATTGAAGCACTTGCTTTTATTTATATGACAAAACTCTTTTTGAAAATTATGAAGGACCTGTTGGTCAAGCGTTTGCAGCTCTGAAACTGTCACATAAATCTAACAGTATCTAATTATTTATATAATTAAATGAGTTATTTGTAAAATAATAGCACCAATTATATTACATTTGTAATATCAATACCATTATTAATAAAAACGTTTTTGATAAAAAATCTGCATAGAATATTTAAATAACTTAATGTAAATATAGCCAAAACAAATAACCTTTGCAAGGTTTAATCATATTAGCATTAAAGCTCATTATAAATCTGATTACACATTGTGGTCTAACACAGCATAAACAAAATATCCAGAAAATACCTAAAATACCTAATTATTTTAATCTAATATTTTATCAGTAGTAAAGTTTTAATAGTAAAGCCTCAAGACCCCAAATATCCAAACTTGGCTTTATGTTTACAAAATATTATACAAAAAGTACAAAATATTAAAAAGTCTGCCAACTCTTCATTAAGGTTGTTTGGCAAACCACTTGTTAGAAAAAACTTTTTTTCAAAAAAAAATTTTTCACTTTCATTATTTTCATTATTTTAGTTTTTTACTCATTTTAAAGACAATTTCTTACTCAGTTAAAACTCAGTAAATTTAACAGCACTTATCTTATTTAGAAATCCTCATGCAATTAAATTCACTTTTTTGTTGTTTTGAGCTTTCATTTTTCACCAAGGTGTTTCTTGCTGCCTGTTGTTTATGTTGTATTGTCACAGACAAGTCGTTTAAGGCGACTATGGGATGTTCTTATTGAAAACTAAAAACGCCTCCGCTTTACCACTGAAGTTCTCGTCTTTTTCTTGCGATTGTTTCCTGAACAGGCGAGTGTCCACTGCTTTGATACGAACGTGCGGACAGGCATCCTAAAGCTGTGATTGATGAGAGACCTATTCTTTACCCTTTCTGCCTCTTAAATGACAGCGCCTTTCACTGACATCACTCATACACAAATGTTTGTGCTGTATTGTATAGACAGCTCGTGGACAGCCAATAGGGCTTTAACATAGCTGCACGTCTTGATAATTAAGAGCCCGGAGGAAGAGGCTTCGCCGCACGCGAATGGTGCGCACTGAATGGAAGACATGGTTACCTGCTTTAAGAGGAGCCTCAAGGTGACAGGGTCAACAGTATACCTCCCTGACCCCTTAATTACTCGTGATAACTGTGCACTTTATGCATTCGTTGTTAATGGCAGGAAGACAAACGGACAGATAATGCCAACGTTTGTCAGTCATTAAGACCGAGGGTGCATGTCTCCAAAAACGACCCTATTCATTGTCTGTCTGTTCAACATCTGGGAAACGATTCAAACATAACTGAAAAGTTGCTAGAAATTGATGGCATACAAACTGCTTGCAACATTTTTATATCTGTATTATTTTTCACTTGTATATGGGTAGTTGACAAATAAATATGTGACTGTGTCCTATGGTGTGACAGCAAAAATGTAGAAAAACTTACAAAATAAAAAATTTATTTATATTTGCTGGAGTTACAAATACGATGAGAAATATTTATCTTAATTTAGTTTTTTTTTCGACATGTTTTGTATGTCACACCATAGGACACAGTCACATATTTATTTGTCAACTACCCATATATGCGTTTTCATCGCTTTTCTTATCGCATTATGAAAATATTTCTGCTTTAAAAATTCTTCTGCAACATCTTTATTAGAATCAAATTCAACTTCTGGTCACATATTGAGGTTTGACAGGGATTTTTCTGATACAGTTGTCAAAATAGTCAGTCTAGACCGTGTCCCGTCTCAGTGTTTTGGGTTTAGGGGGCGTGTACTGTGGGCGGCCTGTAAAGATGCCTTACGCTAAGGTGAGCTGCCTCAGCTGCAGGCGCTGGGGGATGCTTAACGCTGATTGGTTGGCTCTTACAGTCAATGGCACGCGACTATGGATGTAGTTATAAGAGTCCTCGCGTGCCGCCTTTCAAACTGAACCAACTCTTGAGCATCAAGAGGAAAGATCGAAGAGTCGGCGATTGTTGTTACTGGGCAACACCAACACAGCACAAAAAAATGGACACTGTGTTGGATCCATTCACAGGCTTAGATTCCTTCTCCTCCCCTTACTTTGACGACGATGACTTCTTCACGGACCAGTCGTCCAGAGACCATTTGGACACAGACGACTTTTTGGACGACGATGTTGATTTTCTCACAAATCAAATCCAAGAGTATTACAAGGACAGTCGGATATCCCCGGACGGAGATTATTGTGATGTTGGCAACTTCTCTTTCTCCTCCTCTTCCTCGACTTTCTCGTACGGATGCGCTGACAGCACGTCGGATCTGTCCCCGCACAGAGGAGACGGTCCCTTACTGAAGAGGCGAAGACGCATGAGATCCGAGGTGGAGATGCAACAGTTGCGTCAAGCTGCCAACGTCCGGGAGAGACGGAGGATGCAGTCCATTAACGACGCTTTCGAGGGCCTGAGATCTCACATCCCTACTTTACCATACGAGAAGAGACTTTCAAAAGTTGACACGTTACGGCTTGCTATCGGCTATATCAATTTCCTCGCGGAGCTTGTACAGTCCGACATGCCAATTCGGAACCCGAACAGTGACACTTTAAATCAACCTAAAAAAGTCATCATTTGCCACAGAGGAACAAGTATGTAACTTATCATTATTATGATTTTATTATTATTATTAATTGTTGTTTATGTTATCAATTACTGTTGTTATTAGTAGTATTAAACAACTCTTGTCCATTTTTGCAGGATCCCCATCTCCAAATGATCCAGACTACGGGTTGCCTCCTCTCGCCGGCCACTCTCTTTCATGGACTGATGAGAAGCAGTTAAAAGATCAGAACATCATTAGAACAGCAAAAGTTTGGACACCAGAGGACCCACGAAAGTTGCACTTGAAATCATCCATAAATAATATAGAAAATGAACCTCCTTTTAGTTTTATTTCTTAGAGCAGTGCGATTATTGTGCTATAATAGCATATTTGTGTATACACATTGTGTACAACTGAATTGTATGGATTTATGCCGTAATTGTTTTTCTCTGTAATATACTGCTGTGATTATACTTCAGCTCTTCGGTGAAAATTGAAAATAAGGCCATGCACTGGCAATCATTTTATGTCGAATATATTTAATTGTTTTAATTATGCTGTAATATATTTTTTTAATTTAATACGTCTGCATTTTTTTGTGAAACAAAACATATTTTTATACAAACCAAGCGTGTAAAATCGTCTATATTTATATTGATGACTCAATAAATTTGTCTAATGACTCACTTTCATGTGTTTGCATCTGTCACTAAGAAGTATTATATATAAATCAAGATAGATCAAGATAATAGAGTTGATTCCAAATGAACCCACCAAATATCTGTTGTTTTTGTTTAATTACGAACACTACAGACATTAAAAGATCTATGTTTTCCCCTGTTTGGTTCAAGAACATTCGTTCTGCTCATTATGGTGGTTTATGTGTTGTTAAAACTCTGATTAGACAAACACACATTTGTTACATAGTATGAATCTGGTTTTAAAATATAAAATAATGATATGCGTAAATAGGATATGCATCAGGTCAATCTTCTGTTACAATGATTGGACCACAGAGTCAAATGGTGCGTTTAACTGTAACTAAAACCTCGCTTCTGAATAGATACTCTTATATGAGGTGTGAAGCTTTTGATAAGCGGCTAGAGCAACAGCTGAAAGATGTCAAGATACATCATTATAGAAAACTGATGGACCCACACTGTGACTGTGACAGTCTGGGTAAAAAAAAAATACGTAGGCAAATGGGACAGAGAAACGAGTATATTTTAACGTGCGTCTCTAAATTGTTAAAAGAGGCATGACGTTTCCTTGTGCCTTGGGCAGTTGGCCTGGGTACACTGCAGGTGCTCCAAGGCAAAATTTTCCCGTGGTATCCACTTGTGCTCTATGTACCCAGTTGTCTCTACGTCAGCTCTCGCAGTTATTAAGAGGTAGCCCAAACACATGGCCATGTCCACATGTCCAATGTAAACTCGTCCAGAGCGCTTGGAGGCTAATATCACCGATGGACTGAAATCACAGGTATTTATATAATACTCTCATCAATGAATGCCTCTGTTATATTTATAATATAATGTTGCTCTTGATTGTAATATCGGATGGATCACATTATTGATACACTGTCACAATATGTACAAATATACTATTAGTGAATTCCACAGCAAAAATATAATAATAACCTAATGTTTGTTTATTGCTTTCGGTAGTTACTGTCACGTAAATTTATTATGCAAACGTATCTATTTAAAATTAGTGTCAATAATATTTTGTAAATTCTATTGTGAACGTTTCTAATTAATTAAATGAAATCTTAACTGATCGACATAATCCAACCTTTCCACGTATTAGCGCCTCATTAAACGAGTGAATTTCTGCTATCCAGGGTGCAGCACTAAAACCATGTAATCTCATTATACTCATTAGAAAGTCAAATGTTAGCAAGTCAGACGTAACTAAGATAAAAGACCCCAAACGTCTTATGGCGATTTTAACTTTTTGCCCGTGGTAATGTTTCAATTTGATTAGGGGAGGAGGGCAGAGAAAAAAATCTTAGTATCATTGTATTTTGGCACATCATGCTAGTGAAAGAGTGTTTTTAAAACAGGCACAGCACAAAACGTTTAAAGCATCTTTTGGAAGAGCGCCGGTGGAGCGGAAGAAAATGGCTGATGCACTGGATCCTTTGAGGGTTCTATTTTGTCACTTCGGGGTTTTGGCTTGGCAAAGCTTAAAAGGCAACAATTTATTGGTTGTCAAGTTTATCCCCATTATTATGTGCGATGTAGTAACGGACTGAAATGGCATTACGAGTTCTAATGACGTTTTACGCAGTTTGGTTAGTTTGGGGATAAAACTTTTTTCAGGGGCTTTTGTAAATCAAATTAGTAAATAAATAAACAAACTAATTTAAATGAATACAACTATGATTTTTATTCTCTCTGAAAGACTATTTATTCATTTGCCAGTGTGCGTTAAAGCAGAACGTGCAGCTATATTTTTAATAAGGTAGCAGTCTACATGTTAAAGTTTAAGAATAGATTTATGTCTGAATTCAGAGTCCAATTATCAAGGAAAGTGAAATGATTACATTTGGTTTATAACTATCAATGTCATCTCTTAATATACAATCCCCATTAAGCCTATAAGAGTCTACTGGGAACGACGCCTATCAGGATTCTCACAGCTCTAAATCTCATATTCGGATTATCGCCTTCAAAAAAACATTAAGGATAAGACTGAAAATCTCTACCGGATTTTCATTAGTGTATGGTAACTGTGGCATTGGGGTGCCAGCTGCCAGGATTGAACAAACATCAGTGGGTTCCCCTTCGCCAAATCCACGATACCCAAACCCTCCTAAATCCCAACTAAATCGCCTCCGGGGTAGCCTACAGTGTGATCCTCAAAACAACAAATATATTACTTTATTATTTGTTAAAACGCAGGCCAACAGGTGGTTGGAAAAAGCCAGGCTCATCATGCACCCCGGGTATGGGTTGACTTTGTTGCCAAAGTACAGGCAGTCCAGGCGCCCCTAGTTTTACACGGTGCTGACGCTCCAGACAATCGAAATGATATCTTTATTGCTAGGGCTATGTCCCAAGCTTTGACATATCCGTCCCTGTCGAGGTTTCCCTCGATGCACCTGGTATTTCAAACTTCTTTTTGTGCGTCTGGGTCCTGGACAGCAGCTGCTTAAAACAAGCAAAGAGGGAGGCCCGTCTCCGTCTACAACGTCTCCAAGACGTGTTGGCATGGTTTTCTTGTCTTTAATGTACCATTACCTTTTGTCTTTACACAATATGGGAACAGTAAAGCATGACGTGTGTTATAATAAAACACATTTTCAATAATACACCCGGATTTAGGGCTTTAACGCGAGCCAGCAAACAGTATTGTTCTGTCCCCAAAGTCCACGGGCAACAGACGCATTGCTGTGCCTTGATCAACCCATTAAATTTATGTCCACCAATCTTTCACGTACAGAAAAAGGGACTGGAGCGCTGCCTCCTAAGGACATTGATTTGCTTGCCATCACCTGGCGTTTAGAGCACAGTTGAATTTAGAGAGAAGGGTAATGTGAGGCGCTTCGTAAAGTGACTCCGTTAACATAAGGCCCTCACCATCCAGCTCCATTGTTTTCTCCTGTTAATAACTCATTACCCGGATTTAACAAATCCTTCATTGCATATGTTTGGTGTCTCCATATTTTGATCCGTACGATTAAGCAGATGTTACGATTGAAAACTGAAAAGTCCAAGGCTACTCATGTCTGAAAGGAGAAGAGCGGTCTCCGCGCGGGACTAACAAAGAGCCTTGGAGATCTTCAGAGAGACATTTACGACCAAACAGACTTCAACCTGCTCTATTTCAGCCATTGTGTCGTTTTTGAATAATTAAGGTTAATAAGAATAGGTTTGTATACTTTGAATGCCAGGACCACAGGTGCGGGGTGACATGATGAATGATGTGCCTGATTTTTGCCAAGCTTGAGAGCCCTTCTCTTGGACCTTCAAGCTGATAGAAAATATTGTCATTTCTTTAATTCACAGCATTACTTTCATTCAGAACAAAGCCGGGTGATGAAAAGCTTATGTTGTAATGAAACACACTACGTGGTGGCTGCAATGCCTCAGAAAAGAAAGAGCGAGTCAATGCCCGGGCGCGCTTCGATTTGTGCGCACGTAGTCTACTCCATCTAAATCAAATAAAGGGAACCTTTCCAACTTTTAAAAGACCACGTTTTACCTTTATTATGGCCTTTACGGCTGTATCCATTAAGCATATGGTGCGAAAGCAGCAGCTTTTGTACTGACGAAACCCTCGACACCGCAACCGGTGTCTATCGCGAATCATTGAACTTCTTAGCAGCCAAACAGGATCCAGGGAAACAAGCGCACAAAAGCGCGCACGCGTGTAGGATTTTTAAGAAAAAGAAAATATTGTTCAATTGAGCATAAAAAGAGAGACTGACCCCCTCAGGAAGCTCCCCATTCTCTTATTTAACAAAAGACGCCAGTTAGTTCCAGAAAAAATACTGTTATGCCATGACATTGGACCTTGAAAAAATATCACCAAGGCAAGCTGAGTTTTTGCGCACGGGATACCCGGGTAACAAGAGCAAAATGGGAAGCTGGCAGAGATTGCCTGGTCTGAAGGTGGCCTCCCTCATTTCAGGCCAGAACTTCAATTCACAAAAGACCTCAAGCACAAGACCTTTGCTCGATTTACATTTCCTTGTTACATTTGATACACACTATCAATGAGATATTTTGCCAAATGCGCATGTATATACAAGTTTAGGATTCGTTGGATACGCGGCTCCACAAGTGCGTATAGTTTCTCTTTCTTAAACTATGAAAAGATGGTTTGAACTATGAACAACTTTGAACAACAATTCGTAATAGCTTGCTAAAATTATGTCGACTATTGAGTATGATTTCCATCAAAAAAGTTTGTTAAAAATAATGACCATCGTTACAAACCTAACTCTGCTTTATCAAATGTTCATTAAAGTTAAACTATAATTCTAGCAAATAAAAAACATATAATAATATAATCATGCACAACACTAAAGCATTCTAATTCGACGAGCTACATCTTAAAATAAATCTGTGCTAATTATAACCATGATTATTGTCATTTTATAATTATTATACCTGGGAATGATAATACATAAATAATGTACACGTATTCATGCAACGATTTAACAAATGACTTTGGATCCATGTCACGGTCAAAGTAAACATTAATATTTTCTGCACAACAAAGCGCACTTTAGAAGTTTAGCATCTGCTCGCTTAATATTAGGCGAATAGTGGAAAGCCGAGCTAAAGATGATTTGAACTTTCAATTCATAACACAAAGTTCACGACTAACTACAATAGTTGTTTCGGGTGCGTTATAATAACAATTCAGATTGGCCGCTTTACGCCAAGGACAGCTGGCTTTGCTTGGCCATGGAAGCCCATACCACCCTTGGTGGACCATACACAACGACACTGACCTTACCGCGGGGGAATCCAAAATGTGCCTTTGACTGAATTAGCCTCAAAGACGTCTTGCTATGATCTTTGTTCGCAACAGAATGGACTGAATATTGTTCTTAATATGAGAGGCATTGTATCCAGCTTTTGCGTGCCCCATATGAAATATTACTACTCCTTTATTCAAACTCTCGTATTTCAAGGCAGGCATGTAGCTACCGTATGCGGTTTTGTGTCATTGCTAAACTATCCAGACCCTGCCTGTCACTTTATTTCAATGCCTGGATCTCATACTTTTATTGATGTTTCTTTTTTGTTTTGTTCAAATCCAACGATGAGAGAATGCGCGAACACTTTGTAAAATTAATCCTTATTCTTTAAGAAATAAGAACTTGAAAATAAAGTTTCAATACATTCTTTTTCTATACTGTATACTGTCTTTGAGCTTTTTATATTAAACAGTAACTACTTTTTAAATAGGTTGTCACGCTTACATTTTAGTTATGTAATTTTTATTTGTGCCTGAATACATATCTTACCATAATTGTGGCGAAAAGAAATGAAAAGAAAGACAATATTATAAACAAATTCGTGAGTTTCGGCTGATTTATGGCTGGTTTGCCTTAAATGCATTTTTATTTTTTTGTAGTTTGATTTCCTATATCAGCAACTTGTTTTTCTAGTTTTTAAACTCAGCAGTTAGCCATCTACCTCTAATTTATAATTGATCCACTCTCATTCAGACTCTTTACCTTCCGTAAAGAGACAGAAAAGTCGAGCTAAAATGTGATAAATTACAAATATGCAAATGTCTTTCAGTGGCGTTGTAAGTGTGTCTATCTGGAAGTGAATGAGGCCTTGCAGTCAGTCTGCGCGCACTCGGGAAGCTCGGGACCCCAGGGCGCGGATCAAAGCGCCCCATTCTTTTCCATCCCCGGTATTCTCGCACAAACGATCTCGATACAATATGTTTCCATGATGCACGTCATGTGCCTGGGACGCAGAACTCGTTGCATCTTAGCTCAATGCGTCCACTGCCCTTTGTTCCGACAGGATGGACTTGAGAGGGTTTTTCCCCCAGTTGCCAGGTTTCTAAAGTGTAAAAGCATGCATCATTTTTCACCAGGTCTCGTTTTAATATTCACAAAAGCGAATCTATGAAACAGACCTTTCACTTGTTCGCTGGCATGAACCTCACCGCTGTCCAACTGATTTCTCCTATTATAAGCGATTCACAGCGGGGAGGTATTTGCAACACAAATGCAGCTGGGAGTTACTTCGCACAAAAATCGTTTTTATGTAGAGTAAAGATGTCCAGCTTGATGTCATTAATAAATGATTTCTTTGCAACTCAAAAGCACAGAGCATATTTATATTGGCTTGGCATTTGGATAGACTTTATTTTTAAAAACAATTTGCAAATAAATGTAAAATAATTGTGCATAATTTGAATCTGTCTGAAATATTGTAACCATTATAAACACGTTTCTCACAATGCAATAGCTGTAATTGTTGAATGGATATATTTGGATATATAGTCCAAAAATTACCATACAATGATTTTTTTTTTAAATTTAAGTATAAACCATATACACTAGACAACCCCAGTTCAGTAAAATGTTTAATTAGACGGTATATACATATGGGAGAAGGGCAGGTACAGGTGTAAACAGCAGCTCAGTGCAACTTGACCAGAAGTTAAGAGTGATTGTCTAAAATGGCCTTGGGCCAGAGCTGGGAAAGCGTCCAGGCCAGACTCCCATTAACCCTCTATGGTGAAACTCTGCTGGAATCCAACACACCAGCCATTGCTATTTATCCCCCAGCTAATGAAACTAATTAATTTCAGGAGTACAACTAAAATTCCACTTTGTTGTTTTACAACCTCATCTTAAATCCCTGTGAAAGTAGTAAACGTCTTTAGTGCGATACCCCCTCCTGGGATTGTTTTACCTAATGATATATATCTGACATTTGATAGTAGTCTCTACGGTTACTAGGCTGCAAGTAGTTTGGACCACGCTGGTTTGTTCAGTAGCACAGCAGTATGGAAAAGTTGTTTTGTGACTTGGCAGTGGACCAGTTAGTTGAAGATTACAAGGAATTAGACCATAATCACATAATCCCTGAGAAAAGGGTCACGGCACAGTGACCAAGCCGATCAAGTCATAACCCAATAACGGTTCATTGTACATGACAGATAGTTAAAGGAGAAATTGGTAATTGATTCTAAGCTTGTCCCTGTGGGTCAGTGGGGTCTGGTGGGACCAGAGTTTGGAGAACAGCTCGGCAGGGGTTTTCCACAGAGAGACGGCGTTTATACAAAACGCTATAGTTTGAGGAAAACTCACCAGCTGAATCGCTGTGCTCTATAGCTTTAATACATTTGTCCTTTGTTAAAGACTAACTCATTTGAAACATTTAATTTTTAAGGTAGTACAGTACTAAAATATGAAAAAAGAGTACCCCCGTACAGTGTAAAGAAGTTAAATAAAGAAAGAGATGGGGGCAGAGCAAGACTAAAGACCAAAATGGGATCGAGTGCCAAGACCTTATTGTTTAGCTGCACAGTCATTGAGATGGCCTCCAAAGCTTTGCATTCCGCTGGTTTTGTGCCGTATGCGGCATGCGGAAAGCTAAAGACTATTCTTGGAGCGCTCTTTACTGTGGCAGAAGAATGCATACAGTTACTCATGTCTACACCTCTCCAACAGTATTCAGGCTTAAGAGCTGCAGTAGACTGAGTCCATTCAAAGCCCAGTCAATTACAGTCAGTTAAAGTCAGCATAGCCTTTGTTTTATCTTAATGGGAGCTCTGTGTGGTTTCACTATGGGAGAAATCTAATGCATTTACTTAAAGAGATTTGATGTTTTCTCTTCTCATTGCTTGAAAACATGCCAAACACACTACACAGTGTGCCACGATGTCTTTACTGGCAAAAGTAACTTTAGTTCATATGTATGAATTAATAGTCATTGTGCTTTATTACTATAATAATAATTATAACAAAAGCTCAAAGATCAATATCCTTAAATGCATTTTTACAATGTGATGTTATAGTTTTACTTTTTTAAGATGTGCAATGTAAACTATGACATTTTTGTCATATAAATAACATCAAATTAATTTCATCACCAGATCATAATCTCTTTCAGTGTTTCTCAGTGTTTTTTAATAGTACAAACCTAATACTTTCATCAAGTTAGCATAAGACAGCATAAGATATACAGTGAACAGTTTCAGTTAATGTCAGTACAGTATGGTCTATGTTAACCACAGTTTAAACTAGAGATCAAGAATGTGTATAAAGTAGTTGCCTGTTTAGCAGGAAAGAAGAAGTGTCCGGTCTATACTTCATTCCCCTCATCTTTAAGAACCAATTTGGAATCTGCAAGTAAACCAGTAAAACATTTTAGCAATTCAAAAATACAAAATGCAACAGAAATCAAACAATCAACATTTACATAGCTAATTACATTTTGAAAAAAGTTATATTTAATATCTAAAATAATTAAATACATATATACATTAAGATTTTACAAGACAAAAATAAAATTGTATGTTTAACAAAATACACATAAACAGTATTTCTGTCGTTTAATCCGGCCACAGGCTAGAATATCACTATTAAATAATATATTTTATTGATATTACAACACCTATAAATTGTGATGCAAGAACAGTGGTTTTCACCATCCCAAGTCATTTTTTGTACCAATCAAGTGAATGTGAGTACTGCCCATGGGAGGGGCAACATGACATTTCCCTGGCCGATTCAAAACAGGTCACGGACCCTCCATAGACACCAAGGCGGTGGGAGGGAGAACTTAACCACACCGTGTAACCGAATCAAACCAGTGGTTACCCCTTTTCAGCCCACTGGAATAGCCATAACAATACCATTCACATTGCAGCAGAGAAGACATGCTCCTTTGAAACTAACTGAGAGGCTTTTTATCAACTGAAGCGCTTTGTAGCCTTTTATAAAAAAAAAGAGAGAAGCAGAAAGCTCATGGTTAACTCTAAAAGTGGCCTATTTTCAATGTAATGTATTTCATTTTGTTTTGCCGTGGGTCTAAATATGAGGGCAAAGGAGACTCTATAATGAATGATGAAAGAATATATGGTTTTAAGTGCAGAGAAAAAAGTCAAGCTCAGAACTGCCCTAGAGGTGACCTAAGCCTTTCAGGTCGCTTGAACACATCAGAATTGCCATTGTTGAGATTGATTAATTGAGTCTGATAAGTTACCATGAATGAAGATTGTTATAGACTTTAATGTGGTGGGCCTGGGTTTGTAAATGCCTCTTTCAAATAGTTCTGCAGCAAAGCATATGGTCCAGACGTATTCACGACGAAAAAGAAAAAAAGACAAAATTTATTATGGTTGTGTATCCAAGCAGTCTTGTCCCCCTTCTTTTGATCATCTGTCCAGTGACTTTGTAGCCTCGCCGTATAAAAAAAGAGCATTAGAGAACTCTTTTAGTAAACACAGAGCGTTTAACAGCAAAAGAGCGTGCTGTATTCACAATGTCTGCAGTGTCCTTTAAATGTTTAATACATTTTTAGATTTGTGAGTCAAACGCATTTACATCTGATTATTCTTAGGTGAGAAAATTAGGCTTTAAAACAGAAATTTTAATCTGAAATTGTGCCTGGCTAACAAGGCAGTGAAAGGAAAATCAAACAAACGTCCGCTCATAAAGGAAAGTTAAAACATGATGAATACAATTTCCATCATGTTTTAACTTTCCTTTACTCAACCAGACAGACGGCCACAGCTCGGATGTCTAAATAAGAGCTTGTAAGAGTGGGTCTGCCATACAGACTTGAAATTATTCACACCACCTTAGATCGGTGACCCACTGAATAAACATAATCTGCTGTGTGACAACAATGTTTGCCAACTCTTTCCAAGTGTCAAGACCCTCAGTAGCCGGTGCCTTATCTCCAGTGTCTCAATTATTGGGTGTCAGTGGTGATGTATGGACCAGATTCCTATGGTTTAGACAGGGGCCGGCTAGCTGTTGTAGAGGTCACTGGCCAGGCCCTCTGGACTGAGGACCAGTGACCCCCCTTCATGCTGACCCACTATAATCTACTGCATTAGCAGACGTCTCTATCCATAGCACAGGCTGCAAGTGCATGGCTTTTTTCAAGTGCTTAAACAAATATACACGGAACAATGTGTCAGGGGTTAAAGGTGATGCAAAAATCTATTACTAAATTGCACAGGTTGTTTATTTAAAAAAAACTTTGCAATATCATATATTGGTGGTATTCATCTAGACAAGGTTTCTTAGCTGTAATATTAAAAGTGATGTTTTGCGTATTTATTATAAACATGATTAAACATGAGATTAAATCATTAAAACAACTGCACAGAGGACGACATAGATGCAGACACAATGACGCACATCTATTGTCTATAATTACCGGCCTGTTGAAATCCCTAGCCAAGACAGCAATGTAATCTGTCAGACTGATTTGTTAGCTTCTGTGCATCAGATATTTGTGTCTGAGAGCTTCCATATTGACAGAGGGTATTAAGTCTTTTAGTTATCTCGCCATGTCATGCCTGCCAAGCTCATTAGCCTAGATCCCAATCATCAGAAAGTCAATAATAGGCAAAAGAGAGATTAAAAAGTAGCTGAAACAAAACTACTCTCTCCATCTTTTCTCATTCCTATTTCTCATGTGTCAATGCTAATATGATATAAGCTCACAAGGCAGCCTTTCACAGTAATGTTTGGTTAAATCAATATCTTTAAAGACTTTATAAACTAATTAACATATCCCTGTGATATGCTTCTGAATTTGTGGACAGGTGTTAATGTTACACTAAGATGTAACCAAGTTAAAGGTGAAGTGTGATATTTCAGTGCCAAACTGTTGGCTCAACTAATTTGAAGTTTGGTGTGAGGCAATATTTTTTTATTGATGAATGACAGATTTTATTGAAGTGTTTTGTCTTTGTTGAGTTATGGATGTCTGTTGTCATTTCTTTCAGGTGGACACAGAGCATATATTTTACCAACCTGCTGCAGGGGAAGCACCCTCTCCTCTCTCACTGTGCAGGCCGAGGTCCATGCTCCCAATCGTCCTATTCTTCTTCTGCCGGCCTCTGGCATCTATACGTGGCTAAACGCAGAGAGGCATTTAAGCTCAAGAATACACACACCACACAAAAACAGTACAGTTTTACTTGAAAAGGTCCTTACCAGTACAGTAGAGCTAAACTTTTTCAAACTACTTTCTGCTACACTCCTTTGTGGTGGTGCAAAATGAGCCTCCATCTGCAGGAAAAAGACATTTTTGAAATCTTTAATTCTCTCTTAGACCACCTTTACCTGGCTTGAAGGGATAGTTCACCCAAAAATAAAAAACTGGGTGACTTTCATGCTTCAGCAGAACACAGAACAAGATATTTTGCAAAACGCTGGGTACCGGCACCCATTCACTTTCATAGTATTTACACAAGGTACAATGGAAGTCAATGGGTGCCGGGAACCAGCGTTTTGCTAAATATCTTCTTTTGTGTTCCACAAAAGAAAGAATCATATACATTAATTAATAAACGAGGATACACCAAAGATTCATTGTAAATGCTATAGGCCATCCCTAATCCCCACCACAAAAAATTGTGGAATTTGATATAAATAAAAACTTGTGACCAATTTGTATGTACACACACACACAACATTCCCTTAGAAAAGGGCATGCCATAAAATTGTATTGTTTTGTATTGTTTACAGTATATATATATGTATATATATATGTATATGTATATGTATATGTATATGTATATGTATGTATATGTATATGTATATGTATATGTATATGTATATGTATATGTATATATACAGTATAAAATGTTTTGTCACATTTAGATCACTTCTAGGTGTTCCACATTAAAGGTTAAAACAAGTAAAGTCAGTTTTCAGCTGTTTTCCATGTGTATTATTTGTGTATTAAATAACATCCGGCCCAGGCAGGCCTCAACGAGGTGATGCGAGTTGCGTTCATCCGCCTGTTAAATGGGTAGTGGGGAGCAGAGCAAAACAAAAACAAAACCAGCCCAAACTTATGCATATTCATCAGCCTTCACCAATTGAGGCCAGAGATAAGGGGCTTAATGGGCATGCACCTGTTAAAGTCTGTTTGGGGTTAACCTCTACTGTATATGTGCTCTGTGTGTGTGTGGGACAGGCCACAGGTGCAGATTTCATTAAGGGTTACATGATTAAAGCGCCTGCCCTCATTTAGTGTGGTACGATCACGGGCTTTGATGAAAAGAAAAACATGTTTTGGTCGAACTCAAAACTCATTCACATTTGTGGTGTAAATATCATTGGAGAGCAAAGTGATAAGTATATGGGACAAGGTTTCAGGGAATCCACTGACCGCAAAGCTGACTGAGGCGTTGTGAAGAATAGCTTCCTGCCGCTGCAGTGACTGCCGTAAGAACATCTCATCCTTAATGGCATGGAAACTTACAAGATGATCAATGTATGAGAAATAATCAACATAGGTTTCTAAAACTACTTGCATTTTAGAGTTTCAAATTTTGCAAAGCCTTGCTGTGTACCTTTGTCTTAAAATCTCAAACTTCTTTTCCCACACCTGATTGGAGGTGCACAACTGCTTATTGAGTCTGTTTAAACGGCAAGAACTTAAACATCACAGAACATTTACATTTAATACTACTACTACTACTACTACAAGTAGTGACAATACTGAACTAGAACAACATAAGAGTTTTTAAATTAAACAGCTTTAAATAAAACTAAACAATGAAAAGTTAATGGTTGTTAAGAATTAGTCAAGCGTATATGAACAAGGTAAGTCTTGGTTGTTTTTTAAAGGTTTTGTTAGTCACAGTCACTGTGGAGTCTATAGCAGCTTATTCCACCAGAATCTGCATGGGACATTAATCTCTGTCAAATGTTTACAGTACCTTTCAATTTCTTTTTTCTGCACTTCCTCAGTCTTTCTCAGTTCGTTTAGTTTTTGAACCAGCTCTGTATTCCCAACAAGCTGCAAGATGCATGATGTTAATGAATGCTGTGTTACACCGATAGTATATCTTCAGTAAGAGATTGGTTACGCTACCTCCATGCTTATAGGTTCTGTTGGCTTCTGCTCCTCAAACTTCCTCAAAATGGCTGCTTTCTGACAATATGAAAATCACAATGTGACAGTCTAAAATCACAATGATGTAACAATCTAGACTAACCGTCAAGAAAAGAATGATAAATTGAACACTGCTCATGTATTCGTTTTTATTTTCGGCCATATGCGGTCACATTTCAGTGCCTGTCCACCTTTTTCAAAGGAAGAAATGGCTTTGGTCTGCTTTCCAATTGCGATTTAAATAGAAGGCCATATTCCGTATGTCATTATATCAATCCGTTGCTCACAAAGGGTCATTTTAACACCAAATGTCCACTTTGTGTGGCATGTCCAATCAAGGCCTGACACAGCTTTGTGGAACGTCATGTTGGCTGATTGAGTGCGTACGCTCAGAGCAGTGTGAAGGTCAGGTCACCTTAGGTCAGCTCGGACATCCACTTTTCCACCCATGTTCCCCCAAAAGGCCTAACGGAACGTGGGAGTCCCTTTTAAAGTTTTTCTTAGTACGAGTGGGTGCCGAGTGTGTTGTTAGTCTAACCCAACATAAAAAGGGTGTCAGTCCAACCTTTTCTTTCAGAACCAAAGGAAAAAGAGAATGGGGGAAAGTTTCATTGCCAGTGTGTTCAAAGACCCATTGTGTGCAAAAAGGAGTAGGTGTTGATTTGTGACAATAAGATATTGAGTTGTGTTAGTCTACATGAAGCAAAGACACTAATGAAGGCAAGTAACACTTCCTACACAAATCGATAAATGCAGGATGAATGTAGATCTACATTTTACCAGAAAAAAATAATAGCCCATTAAAAAAAACATGAAAATGAAAATCTAAATACTTACAATGTGGGTGAAAGAAACACATATTTAATCTATATTGCTATAAATTAAAATGACTTGATTTTCACAGACAGATATTTTCTTAATAATGCTCAGAACTATCACTTTCAGACAAAGGTCACATGTTAATGCAAAAACTGTTCATCAAGGTAAATAACCAAACGTGTTTGCACATGGTAACTAAGTGTGAGTCACTGTCTGTACACAGTCAGGCACGTGCCAGTTAAGATGGAAGCTTGGGCATTATAAAAAAGATAAGAGTACCACACATTTCCATAATAGCTAGCCACTACAGTGGCCAAGCTCATTGTAAGGGCACCCTTTATGAAGTGGACTTTAAACCGGGCCTATTGTCCACTTCTATTCAGCAGGACCCCCTCACCCACTCTAGCCTGTCAGTGTGTTGTGTCAGCTGCATGCCACATTCCACCCTCTCCTAGGCTCTGAGCTGGAGATTCACACCGGACGCCGCCTCTATGTGGTCACCATGTTGACAGAGTCATCGTCCCGAGCCCCCTGCTCTGACACCCCCCCAAATGGACGAAGACTTGAGGAGAAGATGGGAGTATGAAACCTAAAAGCTTTGTCCATTTTTATATATGATCCATTGAATAAACAGTTTAGTGTCTTTTTCCAAGGGTATGTTTGATACTTAAAAAGGTAATATGAACAGTTAGTTCTAAGTAATAATAAAAAAGTTATTAAATTTAATCAAAAGAGTAACACTAATGGCCTTTACTTCTATTGTTTAATAAATATAAATGGCATAATTAATAGTATTTATTGGCAAAAATCATTTGCAGAGATCTGCACTTCAGATGATCTTTTTTTAAAAAAGCATCACACAGGGCTGTTAATGAATGCACTTCAGTGTTGTTCCAGGTTGTATTTTAACCTCAGGCTCATGGCTAAAATCGATATGACTTAGACGCTGCGTGTGCACCTTATCCTCCTTCTTTGCTTTAGGACTCTGATGTCTGGGGTGACAAAGAAAACCTTCCTTTGGCCAAGAGTTCAGGACCTTCAAACATCCCTAGACAGATAGCTGACCACCAGTCCGTGCTGAAACGCAAGTCTGTATCCTATCTGAGGCTTGTTCTGTGTCTCACTGCAGTGTTTCTCACTTACCTCCTTCATTTGTGAAGCTTCAACGTGTGCAAGTTGTTTCTCCATTTCCTCTTTTACCTGTTTCATCTGAAAAAGAAAATAAAACAATATTATATATTAAAAAAACAATTTTTTTCTACTGTACATTGTATAACTTAAAAGTAGACATGTGCATATAAGTGACATATGTGATCATCAGAGGTATTTATAAAACTTTTTAATGTAATCAATCATTCTTGTAATATTCCATGTACATTTTAAAACTTTACTTATATGGCATGCCATAAACCTGCAGTAGTAAAATAAATAAAAACTTCTAAATATGAGAAGCTAAAAAACTTAAAGAGCAGTGATAATATTAACTAACAATTAGCAAAATATATTTTGAAACATTTATATTAATCTTTGTTAATGTTAGTTAATAAAAATGTAATTGTTCATTGTTTGTTTATATTCGATTAACAAACGTTAACTAACGCCATTTGATTTTACTGTGTTGTATTAGTAAATACTGAAATTTACATAAACTAAGATTAATACATGCTGTAGAAGTATTGTTGGTTCAAATTTAATAATGTGGATAATAAATAAAATAGTGTTACCAGTGATACCATTATTAACCAATATAGTAGTCAGGTTAATTCTGGAACATTTACTAATATATTTGAGTTGAAAAAAATCTGTCAATTTAAAGGGTACCATATAATGCAAATACAATAATAAGGTCACTTTCATCAAACAGTGCAAGACAATAAATTATGGTAAAATGTTCTGAAACGTCAGAAGCGGTGGGTCAGCGGTGCTGTTGACCAGTGTGGCTGGGTGGTTCAGAGGCTGTTCATTTGGGTGTCTTTTCACAGAGGCAAAGCTTACACCCAGCTGAGCTTCACGCTCCTCTCTGGCCTGGCCCTTCAGCCTCTCATTAAAGGTCTCCCTGCGGCCCTCTGGCTATGGAAACAAATTTTCTGCTCCATTGATCAAAGTCACCAAAATAAAGTGAAGAAAAACGTCGTTTTTTAAAACGTCATTTTTTTGCTTTACATTTTTATGCACAGCCACCTCGCTAGACCTTAACATTGAGTTTGTCAGTCACGGCACAAAAGGCCGGCTCAACAAAGAGTTCAGGACTGAAAAGAGGCCAATCTAAGCTGCTACACTAAATATGGATAATCCTTTCTTCCGGTGGCTGAAACAACATTAAGGAGGTCTTTATTAGTGGTTTTAACCAGGACTTCTACAAAGAGTATGTTTGGCCACCACCTGCTACTTCAGCCACTTCTTGGACCCACCAGATTTTGTGTCCACTTATTGCCATTTGAAGAACCGGAAGAACATTATTGATCTGAAACCAATATGCCTCTTTGTTAAGTAAATCAAATATGTAAATAATGTTTTTCCAGGTAATTTTCCAAATCTAAATAACTAGATTTATTGAAGTCAAGCATATGATGTGCTTGAATCAACCTGTCTTCAATGACGTTAAATATAAAAATGGTATTCAGACATTTTAAAGTGTATGTAGAAACTGTACATACAGAGATAGGAGAAATGAACATATTGTATAAAATATAATATAGGGAAATTATGAATATTTCTACTATTCTACACTTTTAAAGAAAAAAAGCTCAATTTAGTTTGTTTTATTTCTTTCATCATTTCATTGTCAGCTGTGATTCACATGTTTACATCCTTATTCGCACAGCATGGCACAAACCTAAATATTACAATACACAATAAGTAAATAAAATAAATATATATCTGAATATGTAAAAATTTCTTTTGGCAACAAGTGGCAAAAGTATGTGTTTCCTGCTTTACTGCTCAAGAGCTGTGCTAATATGAGCGTTTGATTGCAGGCTAAATTATGGCAGCTTTGACAGGACCCTTGCTGCTTGTCTCCCAGCAACCCTGCCAGGCCAGAGGGAGACTTTTAACCTTCTGGATTCTGTGTGGCCGAATTCAATGGCTGAGTACCATAGAGTCTTTCACACTCCTTTTACATTGTCCGCTGTGTTCATATTTTAATTTCAGCCATTGTGTGGCAAACTTGGTGCATATTGTTCCGTGCAATTAACTGCAGACGCTGTGTAAAGCCATTCTTGATAGCCACTTCTTTAACATATTTTATTTGTAAAACCATCTGTTTCCAATAAGTATTTTTTCAGCTAAACTATTATTGTAAACTAATCAAATTAAATTTGTATTTAACATTTTTTAATAATATAATAAAAAAGAGGCTTGATATTCAAGCTCATGATTTATGAATACAAGGCAACAGTCCAACTTAGAGCTTATTCAAAATGCAAAACAAAGCCCTCTGCCCACATGGTTTCTTACTGTAGTGCAATAATATAAACTCTGGCACTGCCCCAGTCCTAACACCACGCAGTGCTATTTCACACACACTTCAGTTTTACTGCACAAAAGATAAAACACTAAATAAACAATGCTATATCAATAGGTGTCAAAAACACAGCGGCACGTCCATTCGCCAAATGTTTTACCAATATCAACATGCTGCAGTGTCAGGCTCAATGCTGAATATCCTCAGCTGTGCTTGATCACATATCATAAACTCATTTACAGTTCTCTCTCATGCACCAGTTGCTGTGCAGTATTAAATCATGGTAATATGCTCCAATGGCATGTGTCTGTCTGCTCAGAGCTAACACACGAGTACAGCATCCACAATTATGAGGGAAAACATTGCCCGCTCACAAACCTGACATATGCTGCCATATTTATCTTAGATGTCACACAGTAACCATTTCTGGTAAAATAATTATTTCCTGGGGCAATACAGATTAGAGGAATACTGGTAATACTTAAATACAGTAAGGTGGTATTTAACATGAACTAACAACACTTCTTAAGCATTCAGGAATTTTAGTTAATTTCAACATTTTCTAATATTTTTGAAATCTGTTAACATGATATACACAATAATACACAATGAACAAACAATGAGTAACTGTGTTTGTATTAACCAACATTAACCAAGGTTAATAAATGCTGTAAAAATATATTGCACATTGTTAGTTCATGTTAGCTAAAGTACTAACTAATGTCAACAAATAAACTTTTATTGTAAAGTGTAAAGTAAATAGAAGTAAATAGAAAGTAAATAGAAGTATTTTCTAGAAGTAAATATTCTAGAAAATGAGAAAGAACAGCCACATTACTGCTGATCTTGTTGTAAATACCAATAGGCCTATTTAGATTTTGATTATTCAGAGCTGGATTATGTAGTAATAGATCTAATACGACTTTATGTAGTTGTTTATTTTTTTAATAAAACTACAAATTCTCACCTTTTTTTGCCCATTTTCTCTCTCAAGGCTTAACTGGATTTTTACTTGTTCATGTTCACCTGTCAACTGCAATAAATAGAAATTAAAGCATCATAATGGAAAAACTGTACAATTTGCCACTGTTTTTAATCATTTTTCCATACTCTCTTTAATACCTTCTGAAGGGCGTTTTTGCTGTTTTCAGCCTCTGATTTTAAAAGTGCCAAATCCAGGGCTGTGAAGGGAACAAAGAGCATTTAAAAAAATCTCCTACTATTTTTCACATTCTATAGTGAAACACAACGACAGGACATCCACACATCTTTGTTCATCTTAGGTCAATAGACTGAAGCCCAGCTCTGGCCTGAATGACCTGCTCTGGCTCAGGGTCCTGACAAGCTTCTGACCTGGTTCATAGCTGTTGACATGTCCACTCACATTCGCTGACCAAACACAAACCACTAAGTTCAAGGGCCAAGTGTGTGTTAGTGCCCAATTGCTTTCTTTCCATTTTGATGATGAGACCTGGACAGCTTTTAAATTAAGTCACAGCCAATGCAAAACGTTTTAGCAGATGGTTCTTCACTTTCTGAATAGAGATGTTTAAAAGGGGTTTAGGTACTATTATAATAGACAACACATTACTTGGTATTTAATCCGTAGCATATCAAAAACTAGATGTGTCCACACATAATCAAAAGCCCATGGAAAATATTCAGACGGTTACCTAAGTTACATAAGCAATGAATGAACATCAAACATATATGAGAGATAAAGGGCTGACCCTTGAGAATACACCTGTCTTGTGTTTGCTTTCTCCTCACAGACTCCCACAGAGTGTGAGATGATAGCTATGATCGAACAAGTGTCCTCAAACATTGCACTCTAAATGCTAACTACCTCACACAAATGGGCCAGATAAGGAAATCAGCCTATATATATCCAAGCACTCACAAGAAATGTTTGTCTTTTTTGTCCCAAAGCGAATTTCTGTGTGTGTTGTTTAACAAACAAACCCAATACGTGACGTTTTACCCAGCTTCTCTTCTTTGGATTCCAGGGTCTGTCTCATTTCTTCTAGTTCCACATGCAACGAGTCGATCTTATCTTTCAGCTTTTCATTTTCTGACTTGAGTCTGTTTTTCTCTGTGTCCTCCGCTCCCTCCGAGTCGATCTGAAAAATGACACAAGTCCTTTTTAACTTTCCCTTTACAGCGCAAAACAAAAGCCACGCCGCTCAAGCTGCGTGGCAAATATGAGTGCCATTCAGGCACAAAGCAATCGTACAACTTTCTGCCTCCTACCATTTCCCCCTGAATAATAAAAAGAGAGAAACAAAAAACGCAAACACACTTAGAAGAGGGCCATCTTTTTCCCCCGTCCTTCTTTCTTGTCTTTTCTTCTCGCCCGGAAGAAAGACGGCAGTACACTACATACAAAGACCATAATTCATGGGGACATTTTTATTGACAGGAATAATACATATCATACTGTTTGTGTGCCCCTGTCATTCAGGTCAATTTATTCTGGAAGTCAAGGAAGGCAGCTGGGGCCTATCCACCCACAGTCTGGGCTCAGCTTTCTAACAAGCTCAGCAGAGCCAGGCTGGGAGGTGCTGGGGTCGGGGAGGGGTGTTCGGAGGATGGCTGAGCAGCCCCAGGGGGTTCACGGAGAGCACAGTTTCCAGGGGGGGGCTTGTTGCCTTTGTGCTGTCCCTCAGTAGCAGCGCTGCCAGTGTCACCAGGATCACATCACATGTCAGCACGCTGAAGTTCGCAGACTGGGAGCCGCATGGAGCCCATCAGGTTCCTGTGATATCCACGCAGTTGGCCCTCTACTTTGTGCCGCGGCGACCATTCATTCCCCCAACATTAACAGGGCTTTTGCATGCCTGTCACACTAAAGATTGTGCAGGCGTTCAAAGGCTTTCAAAGCTTTTTTACTTTTCACTCTACTCTGTCTCTCTCTCTCTTTCATTCATAAGGAAAGTAGAAAGTAAATTGCATACAAGAACTATAAAGAAGTTTTGATTGCTATACGTTTGTTTGATGTTCGATGACACGTAAGCATGCTTCGAATAGGCCCCCGCGACATGCATATCATAGTTCGGGGTTTTGTCACACAGAATAAACAAATGTTTTAACGCTTAGATTTATGACAGTGCGTACCCAGACGTCTTGCATATGGTTAGCAGTTGTTTACTATAGATTAATCAAAGAATAAAGAGCCGTTTGTTATGAATGTGACTCCTAGAGCGCGACGGTCCGATGATGATGATGTACATGTCATAGACCACTGGATTACTCTATCACTAATAAGAATGGGCATCGGAGCGTAGCAGAAATCTGATGTAGTATAACTCTCTGCATACTGTATGACTCAAATCACCCACCCTCCCTCCCTCCATCAATCTCTACTATTTCCACTGTCATTTTCAACTCTTGACTGCAATGAAGCGGCTAATACCGGGCTAAACTAACTTAATCTGGATTTGTCAATCCTGCAATTCTAAACCTAATCTTGCTCAAGCAAGTAAATAATCCCAAACGTGTTATACTCTGCACTATCTTCTCCGTTTGACCACCCCAAACTTTAACTCTGGCTCCACCATCTGCCGCAGTAACAGAACTACAGGTGATTAGCCATGCATCTCGTGAGAGCTCTCATTAGCACAATGAACAAAGCTCGAACTCCGCCAGGCCGCACTCATTTGTTACACTTTGAGTGGCAGGTTTTGTATTGCCGTCCTTCCAGCCATCTGCCTACACAAGCACCGTTTTGGTTGGACGGAGCTCACACTCTAAGGGTGAGAGATAACTATTGAAGCAGCCTATCAAAAAGGCCAATAATGATAGACACCTCACTTATTGGCACCTTATAGCTCATTCATGTTGCAAGTCACCCTATTCACAGGGGCATAAAGGTAAGTAATTGATTTCACTTTGTGGAAAGCAAGAACCTGCTTATTAGTGTATTGCCACAGGGCTGTGCCACTCCCAAGTGCACTTCAGGCCATAATAGAGCAGACCACTAAACAATAATTACTGACTTGCTGGTCAATAACAACACAAGCTGGATGACATGTAAGCAATCAAGAGGAAAGAATCGTATTGGCATTATTCATGATAAATGCACTATATTGGTCAAGCAATGCCGCAATGCAAAGACTACCGTATAAAAAAACTGTACATCATTGCACATAAGCAAAATTCTGTGTTCCTAAGTTGTTTATACTGGCCCTTTTGATATATCTATTGGCATAGAGAGTATCCACATACATTTAAACAGGTGTATCAAAGTCTTTTTAGGATAAATGGCAGTGATTCTGTACCTCATATTTCTTCAGCTGTTTAGTCATACATTCAATCTTTAAATTCTTCTCTTCAAGCTCTTTTATAAGCTCCTTTACTCTCCCTTTAGTGGGCTCACATAGCAAATCCGTCTCTTCCAGATTTCTGTTAGATTTCTAAATGAGATTGCAAATGGTGTGAATGTAATTAATTACTACCAAAAATCATCTTTTTTACATTTGCTTTTTCATACCATATAGCTGGATCTGACCACCTGCACTGCATCAGATAGCTGCTGCTGATAGCTTCTCCGAAGAACAGTTAATTTCTTTTAAAAAAAGACAGCAAACTAAAAGTTAACATCCCTTCATTAGCATGTAGAACAATTATGGATCATTATCAGAATAGAAACATTACTGACTGATAAAACATGGGCAAGATTGTATACAAACCTCTTTGTGACAGTTTTCCAAACTCGTGATTTTTTCATTTATTCTTGTGTAAAGAGCATCTGCCTCTTGCTGAAGTTTGGTTTCATACTGAAGATTTATTATTTTCAGTTTCTTTTCAGTGTCTTCTTTCAGATCCTCCATTTCCTGGGTTGCAATTAAAAAAATTTTTTTATCAAATTATACACATTACACTACAGTTCCTGTAACTAAAATGCCACTAGCAACGGCAGGGGTTCTGGGGTAATGTTTGTACAAATTAAGCAAACGCACCGTTTCACTTTAAGTACAAATATTTTTTTACTATCACAGGAAGAATATACAGATTTCAACTCCAAAACAATAATGTCATTCCAAATGCATCTCCTGTGTGGTTTCATTACAATATTCTTCAAGTTACATTCCAGTTTAATTATTTGGAATAAAAAAACAAAGCAGTGATCAAGTATTTATTAAACTGCTAGCCTGCGAATCAATATGTTTAACTCTGCAGGCTAAAGAGCTCATGAGCGCCCCTTATGCAGGCTGTTCTTTAGCAAAAAGCCACCATATGCCCTCTCAGCAGGCAACCCAGACTCCAACTGTGAAGCCACTCAGAGCTAAAGATAGAAGAATCTTGAACTAATAAGATGAAAAGCCAGCAGCATGAATGAATTCACTGAGCAAATCTACTGGAATGCACTGACAAAGTATCCGCTTCATGTGCAGCACTACACAAACCTTTATCAATAAAGGGATAGTTCACCCAAAAAGAAAAAATATGTCAGCATTTTTCACCCTTATGTCATTCAAACCCTGTATATGATTCTTGGAACACAAAAGAAGATATTTTTTAAAGCCCTGGTTACCGGCACCCATTGCCTTCCATTGTACCTTGTGTCCATACTATGAAAGTGAATGGGTGCCTGCAAACCAGCCTTTGCAAAATATCATCTTCTGCTGAAGCAAGTCATACAGGTTTGACATGACATGAGGATGAGTAAATAATAAAAGAAAATTTATTTTTGGGTGAACTATTCCTTTAAAAGCTGCAGATTGACTTATTAATTGAAAGCTGGCAGACTTCCTGTTTTATGGTCAAATGCAACTTCACGTGTTATGATTAGACTTACAAACCAATGGTTAGACTCTTACTTACAGTGCATTCAGGGTTTACATTTCATCAGTGTATAGGATCGAACCCATGCGTTGCTACTAACACAATGATCCACCAAGCGAGTATCGTGATTTTTATCAAACGTACAGCAGGTTACACACCTTCATCAGCTCATCTGTATTGGCAGCAAGAAGCTTTATATCTGGTAGGTCTGACTCGTCAGTTTGAACACATGCATCTTGTCCAAAGAAGCCTGTTCTCAGTTGATTTGACACAGCATACCTTTAGCAGGGGCGAAGTTATCATGTGTTAGTATGATCAATCAGTGAATTCGTCAGGATTGTAACGTTAGGTTAATGTTTATTGGATGATTTGCGGTGTCTTACTGTAACACCTGTTGCAGTGTACAGTCTGGTTCAACCGCAACAACAAACGTTGTCTTACCGATTTATTTCCTCTATCTCTTTTGAAATAATCGCATCCTCAGCTTCATCTGTAATGCTGTTGATTCTCTTTTTAATATCGTCCATGTCTCCCAAACAACACACAACAACGATAAAACGCAAGCGAACTATATTTAAAGGCTATCTGCAACTTGAAACGATTGCCATAGTGACGGAAACTTAACAGGAAGTGAGCGATTCTGTAACCGGAGCTGAACTATAAACGAGACACTTCAATTTAACATGCACAAATTAAATATTTATTTGATTGATTGATTTATTTATTTACAACGCACAATAACACAATAAAAGCACACTTACCCTACGTTTAAGCAAGGGTGCTTAAGTTGTCACGTGTGTTTTACATGTTATCAATGTATAAAATTTATTTAAATAATTTATTATTTACAACCTGTTTCAAGGAACCGCTTTATTTATTTGTTAGTTATTTGTATTATTTAATTTTATTTTATTTTAAAATATTTATTTTATTTTGTAGTTGGCATAATTATTTTGTGTTTATTATCTTTTTGTACTGTTTAACCTGATAACTGTTACTGCACATATTGAGCATACACATAAAAATGTTTTTTACATTTTCGATATCATAGTTTTTAAAACATTTATTTATATTTATTTAGTTATTTTTGTAAATAACGTTAACATTTAATTTTTTGTTTATGTTTATTGTTATGAAAATTAACATCAATATATAGTTTGTCATGAATAGATTAGAACTCATATGAACAATATTTAAAGTAAATACAGAATAAGTGTTCCTCCTGTAGAATGGTAACAGTTAACATGTTGTTAAATTTACTTAGTATTTTAAAAGAAACTGAAGCATTTGTGGCCAGACCATATTGACAAATTGAATAACAAGTGAAACTCTGAAGTCTGTTTAATTAGCCTAATTCACCATGAAAACAGATGACCAGCTCTCTGTTTCTATTAAGCAAGACATTTAAGTTGTAATCTCAGACTAAAGACAAACAATGATTTTTAAATTAACTGGGTTTAGCTCCTTAATATGGTTTAGGGAGCTGTTTTGCACTTTGATGTCACTAATCACGAAGCCCACTCTTCATTTTTTATACAAGGAAAAGTCCATTAAAATAGATTAGTCTGTCTAGATGGCATAATCTGTTCGAGTCTGCTTAAACAACATAATCCCTAATACTGAAATATACTCCTGTTCATGGTCAGAGCAGCAGTCACAACAGCAGACTCTAGGTATGTCCCCTCCCTCCCCATCACAGACAGCGTTGCTTCTACTGTAAGAGTCTGCCCTGAGGGCAATGCAATATGGCCCTTTAATTAAACTGTTTAGTCCTTCTCAGCAGAATACAGGCTAATAGTGATGTTTTGATTTTGTTTTCACAGCGTGGAGATTTCTGATCTATATTCTTTGTGCTGCTCAAATATGCCTAATGCTCTTCCAAAATAACAGGGTAGGTTTGAAATGAAGACCCCTTAAGATAAATAACGTATGCATGAATGAGCATCAGTCAGGCGTGAAAAACAACCATCTTGGATATGTTTGTTAAACATGCACCTCTTAATAAAGGGACCATGTTTTTAATTTATTGTTTTGTCTGGTAGGGGTTCTTCAATTCACTTTACATCCGTGCATAATGCTGCATTCAATTATTATTAATATTATTTATTGAACATATGTGAGAACAATAAAAACAAATGCAAACTAATTGTATTTACAAATGCGAATTTAAAATATGTGCTTCAATATCAATATCAATAAAATTGGTATTTGTCAATTTTATTTTTTCTCCTATAACAGAATTTATAACTTAAACAATTAGGGTAATAATATAATGAACAATCAATAATTTGTAAAAGTGTTTATATATGTATGTGTTTTCAAATCTAAGTAATATTCAAAGTTGCTTTAATATTTAAAAATATAAACTATTATATATATATATATATATATATATATATATATATATATATATATATATATATATATATATATATATATATATATAAAATATTTAAAGCATTTATTAAGCTTATTTTATAACACTTCTGTCCAGCAGTTCCACCTGCAGCTGTTTTAAACTGATTTATATCATACTTCATCACTATCATCAAGTAGGCATGACTGTACAGAAAATAAACGGTATATTTTGAAAGTCAAGTCAAGCAAGAAATTCCATAAGACATGGCCCACCAGCTGACAATAGAAATCAGCCTTAATTCATTTAGTCTGATTCAGCACTTCACAGAAGCCTTGGGGCCCCAGCGCTGGCCTGGGTAGAGCTGCACAGTGAAAGGGATGCATGTAGTCACACTGTGGACTTCATTTATAGGGATTCATGGAAGAATCACACTAATCTAATAGAATCATTGGGTAAATGGTGCTCTTGGACAGAACAACAAGATCATTATGTCACTGTTTTGACGCTAATTTATGCTGATTACTAAAATGCTTCACATATGTATTTATATATTGAATATTTATAGATGTCAACATGACATTCAGCAGCATAAATAGATAAATGATAAGCTAGTACAGACTCTTGTTAGTACACATGCAGGGGCTCAGTTTCATAGGGAGTCCTATGACTATTACAACGTTTTCTGCTGCCCTCTACTGGTTATCAAATGTCCTAATGATTTGTTTTTTAATTAATTTGTTTATGATTAAGTAATTTTGTTTTAGCTGTGCTTAAAACACACTTTTAATTTGCATTCTTCCTAATTAATTTGTTATTAATACAGGCACAGCATTAATCACAGTAGCACAATAATCTCCATATTTACTAAACAGTGGAAAATGGGTCAGCAGCACAGGCTTATTTGTCAGGCTGCCAATTTATCCCTTTAGATATACATATTATAAAATGGTAATTATTATTACATACAAATTTGGTCTAAATATAACAAAAATCATAACAAAACATTGTACAAATAATAAATAAATGCCAGTAAGCATAGGAACTTATTTTTGTAATGTGTAAAAAGCATATTTGAAGTACCAAAGGGGTTGCTGCCTCAAAATTGATAAAATACTACACAGTTTAGCTTTATGTCCAAAATTCAATTTGTGTTATTCCATAAATTTGATGAGTTCACAGTTATTCTAAAATGTGAAAAAATAATAAAAATGAAAGCAAAGTGGGAAAAGGGACACAGACTCCAGATAAAGCCCATGGGATCTAATCAGAGCCAGACTGGTTCAGAAAGCAAAACAAGACATGGCAGCCCCCAGAGAACACACCACTGGGAGGGGGAACACACTATTACTAACAAATGGCCTCTGGTGACATAAGCTAAAGCTTCCCTTCTGAATAATCAGAGAAATTAATTAGTTGGCAGCATATGACAGAGGTTTGAAACAGCATATGGCATAAGTTTGATTATTGGTGGCGCTGTAGTGTTACCCTTGAGTGAGAACATCTAGTCCTACACAGAAATCAATTAAATAACAAATATAATTAGGTATAATGAGGTTTTATTTAATATGTTTGATATTTTGTATAAAGCTTTAATTTAATAATTTCTATTATTATGCTATGTGTGGTTGTATTCTCTAGAGGGCAGTAGTTGACCAGGCGTGACATGTAGGGCAATATATTTATTCATATGAACTCCCATCCAGTGGTTAAATTTGGGTAGCTGTAAGAACCTGTTGTGCAGTTTGATATCTAGAAGTAAAATGTATTCATTTTTAATGTCAAAAAATAATGACATAATTTACATTATTATTATTATTATGTAAATTAGAAAGTACATAAACCAAGCATTTCACTATAAAGTAAAATTTGGTGCTAGATTCTAGAAATTGAAAACCAATAAAAAGAGCATTCCTAAAAAAACAAGTTTATTATTGTTGTTAGTGTAATAAAATGCATTATTATGCATTATTATTTAAAAAAGTCTTCTAGTCTGACAGTTGTCTGATAGCTGCTAATTGTCATAGATCTTATAATTAAGTTTTGTTAAGTGCCATTAAAATCCAATGATTATTAATCAATTTGAATCCCCATCATTTAGGTATTTAACATTACTTTGTCCATCTGTGTGTTTTATGAGCTATGAAGTCCTAGTTCTGATATTTCTCTGTGAATTCCCATCATCCCTCTGGGATTTTGTAATCCTGTTAATGCTCTGACATCAAACTGTGCCATGAACCTGCCCAATGAGCTGAGATCTGTTAAAGCTAATGGCTTTTAACTACAAAAAAGGGCTTTTGTTCTCTGCCAGTGACTGATTATGAAAACAATGTGCCAAGAGGCACATAATTTAAATGTTGCTTATCATAGACCCAAAGCTTTTTCACTGCAGGTCATTAAAAAAAGCAAGTGACATCTAGTAAACTACAACTTCGACCACATGTGACAGACTGATAATTCAACTTAACTGATTGTTTTTTTACCAATTAATGTGTGCATAGATCATGACTCAGGTTTTGATTGGCATTTGCTTTTATGAAACTGGCTTCACCTGCACTGACCTTTATAATAAAAGCTTGTCCTAAAAAAGGGTTTCAACAGTGGGGGAAACATGTCCAACATCTCATTACAACATCTCAGTTGTAATGATTGCCATGTCCCTGTAAAAATATTTGTCCTTTGTATTTCTGTCTGATCGAATTGTGTGAGTCACTATTTTTGTTTGGATCAGATGATCCTTGTGCATCTTCAGATAAGACCTTTCACTATATACTGTAAATCATCCTCCAACTCTACTCATGTGAACAGAGTGTTTATTTCAGGATGCATGATGCCACAAAATTCTGAACAGTTTAGTCTTTTCATGTAAACGATGATCCGCCTAGTATGAGTAATTTTTAGTGATTAAAATGTTTATGTTTTTCTTTTTCTGTCCTTGCTCGGCCTTCTGTGATCGCAGGTCTGTGGGAGAGAACATCAGACGCATGGATATTAGTGCAGGCAGAGTAGGAGTAGACATCAAAGATGAAATGAGAGTGACCTAGACTTTGTATTAAGGTCCAGTTAATTTAAAATGGACTTCATTGGTTTTCCTTTGAATATATAAGGCTTAACTCTCTGACAGACCACCTACAAACCAACTCCTGCATTCACCTCTCTGCATCTGATCATTATGTATGAGATCATTATCTATGAGGATCTTCACTTATTAGTCTCTTACTTGTTAGTGATCTGTGATACTGATTTAATGTGTAATTTGTCTAAGAAAATCTATTTTCCAAGGCTTCAAAATTTGAGGATATGTAATATTTGTTTTTTGTATTATTCTATACGCTTGTAAAAGAATACAGGTCATTTCCCTTAACAACTTATCACAATGCAAAGCTTGAGAAGGGTATACACACAGAATATATCTAGTCTCCACTTTTACTCATGGAAGTCAGAGTGGCTTATTTTTGACCGTGACACACAGCTAAGACATTTCATCCCCAGAAGATAATGAGGTATCTATTTTATCTCGTCTGTGGGTAAGAAGGTGACATTTATATTAGCGTGGCTAATAGAGAAGAAACAGAGAGAGGATACAGTGACGCTATTTCCTCCCTGGCGATCTTCTCTTGCTACTGTGCCCTTTTCTCTCTCGCAGAGCTGGACTTTACTCAGCTATCTGTCTCTGTGGCTGTGCTTTGTAGAAAAAAATCAATAACCCATATGCAGCTCTGGAGGCCGTAGTCACTTACTTCCGTTCAACATCAATGTGCTTCTTCCCTACACACACATATACTTTGGGTACAAAGATCAGTCAGGTGTATGTGTGTGTGTGTGTGTGCACAGCCTTTGGCTTCTATCAAAGGCAAACTTAATTAGTAGGAGAAAAACTAATTTCCTGATGACTTAGACAATTAGAGATTGAGTTATTGCTTGTCCCTTCCTTGAGTAGGAAAAGTTCATAGTCATAATGGAAGAGACAGGAAATAAGCTGTTGTGTAATTATGTATGTTGTTTTGACATTTTAACAGAAAGGATGCATAGAGGAGTTTGAATACTCTATTCTGACCCTCAGGTAACCCTTGTGTGATCTTATAAATTTAGAATCTAAAGTCAACAATACATTTTTCTAATACATAAATTTATCTGAATTAGCCACCTTTTAAAATGAGTTAGAATTCCTGTGAGATCAGGCTGATACTTTCCACATCTGCCATGAGTTAGGCCTACATATTCCCATGTCAAATTAACAACACTGGTGCAAATTAAGGTGGAATATAAAATATTTCACATACAGTAAAATAAACTGTACATACATTATTAATTAATCTAACAGAGAGTTTGTTCAGATTTTGGTCAAGCAGGACTACAGAGAGTTTTAAGAAGAAAACTATGATGCAGTCAATGTCTCTGTGTCCTTTATATAATCCTCTTGTTCTCATGCGACAGCACTGACAAGAGTTGATGGGTAGTCTGTTCTGACAGGATTGCTGAAAGTGTACTTTTGAATAAAATAATCTCCACATCTTGTCAGACTCTGTCGACAGCCTGAAGAATCATACTGTCATGGGCACAGGATACCTCAAAGCCCAGATCCTGTGTTTCCACAAGTCTGTTAGCTTTCAGACCTCCAGCCTGCTCTCCTGCGGACCATGAAAATAAACCCCTATTAAAGCCATTTTATTTTCGTTCTTCAGAGAACCATGACAGCATAAACTGCCTGGAACATGTGCTAGTGAGATATTTTTGGAACCGATTAGAGCACACTAACCTGTGACAGACACAAAAACATGCTGGAGGGGCAGAGAGACATGGGCGTCACCTATTTGTTGTGACCATAAAATACACTGCATTTGATATGTACTATTACATAACTTGTCAATATTAACCCTTGTATGGTGTTCATGGTTTTGTTACTTGCCAAATTTTTTTATGTAAATATTTTACAGATACTCTATTCCAATTACTGTACTAGAAACAAAGAAAGCATATATGATTCATATTTGTAATTTGTTAAATCGCTATTATTAAACAATGGGCTATTCATTGTTTGATAAAGTGTACTAAAAGACAAATCTATGATATGATGAAAATGAACATGCTAACTTGAATGAATATATAATAACTTGAATGAATATAAAAATTATTTTTTCTAGTACTAAACATTAAAAACAGGTCCCACAGACATTAACACCACAAGGATTAAGCCCTAAGATTTTATAAATCTAACATGCAATGGATGTTGATATACTGATTTATAAAAACTCTTCAGCTCGGTTTAGTCTTGTTTTTTAAATATTATCTTGTCGGCTAGCATGATTTTTCACTGATACACATCCAGAGAATGTTAATGATTGTGCATAACGCCCTTTAAATGCATCTATGCCAATTCAAAACACTGAGTCAAGTCTTTGCCAAAATGTTCTACTAAACAGCTTTCTCTAAATGTAAACATTCTCCTCATGATTATAAATTAACTGACTTCTGCACAGTGTTATTAAACTCCCATAACAGCCGATAGTGCTTGTTAAATACAATGCTTTCTGTCCATAGAGGATTTGTGGCATGACCAATAATCTCATCACTTTTCCCCATTATATCTTCTGGTTTGCTTTGGAGTCGTTCTAAAAAGAAAAGATTAATTGTTGGAATCAGCAGCTGTGGAGGTACGCTTTGCTGCAACATTTATTGCTTTTAGTATTTAGTAGTTGTTTTGCATCTCAGAAGCAGCTATTTCTATTTGTTGCTAATTTGCTGATGTTTGAAGTCTTCAGTGACAAGTGCTGGATTGTGTAACATTGTCCAGATAACGGCAGACTTTAAAGAAGAAGACATTAAAGAAGATAGAAAACCAATAATCGCGCTTCTATTTTGGTTGGTTGAAGAGAGGTTATAAGAGTACAACATAAGGTGTAAAAAGGCGAGTGTCACATAAGCTTCCATTATATTTATGTGCATGTATTAACAAGACTATTTTAGGTGTTGTAGAATAGATTCTATGGTCATTTGTATTTGGGTAAATATAGTGAACATGTACTACAGGGACATGGGCAGCTTTGTTTTGATAATGGTTCAACAGGTTATAAACTGAAGTGTTCCTATTAAAAACAAAGGTGCTGATGGAAGAACCATTTTTGGTTTACGAGAGAATCATTTAGTAAAAGGTTGTGAAACAAAATGGTTGCGTCGATGTTTCTGTGGATGTTTTCATGGAACAAAAAAAAAATATATTTATTGGCATTTACAATATATATAACCCTTTTTTGATGTATTAAAATTCAAATATAGATATTTTTACACTTTGACATTATATTTTTATATAATGTTTATATAATAAGTTTATGATGATGTTTTTGATGTTTTCATACTGTACCTCTAAAATCTTTATTTATGATTAGCATATTTCCTTGAGATTGATAGACATACAGTAGACACATAGTCTGAAAGTTACAGTTACTTGTGCTCTCATCATAGGAACCACACTATATGAGTCAAGTGATGGTGGTGGGGGGTCAGAAGAGGCAGCCAATCACAGCCACTCACATGGGAGTAAATCTCTCTCCTCTCTATTCCTTCCTTCTCTCGTTCTCTCTGCCCAAGCGTGTGGCAGAGCTGTGGCTCTGGTCTGCATGCACAGCAGTAGCAAAGCAACTGGCAAATCGTGATCATCTCTGCTGCTTCACTGGTTAAATCTGCATGCCGGCGTAACATGGAGATTACTCTGCATTAGTGTAGTTGTTTTACCAACAACTACACGAGTAGGTTAAAGCCTGAGTCTTGTTTTCCGCTGGATTATTAACAGGATCATTTGTCTGAAGCGTGAGAAGTGATTAAAGAGGCAGAAGAGCAGACAGTTCATTGGTGTGTGTGTGTGTGTGTGACATGCTGTGTGCTTCTGAACTGTCTTCTTAAAGTGATCTTTCTTCATCTTTGGACTCATTATTGTGTCTCAAGCTGTGCTGGTGGTTATATCTAAGAAATCCTGAGCAATCCAGCATTCTTCAGCACAAGAAGAAACCTTGTACTTCTGCAGAGAAGAACAATGAATGAATTAGTTGGATGTCAGGTGTCATGCACAATTTGATCAGGTGAACGAGTGTGTAGGGGAGAACTTTGGGAAATCCCTCATAAGCTTAAGAAGAACTCGGGAGAGATGTCCAAACCTTCACGTCTGGTCAAACCTTCCAAGCAGTCCCGAAAGGAACCACCAGGAAATCGCTCACACATGCTGGTGGTTGGAGAGAGATTGATGAGGGCTGGCAGTGAGGGCAACCTGATGAGATCCAAACCATCGCAACAGATATCACCTAAAGTGGGTTCCAATCCAGGTACAGGCATTAACCACCACCATCATCATCTGACTTATTTACTGTTTCCCAAACGAGTCTCGTCTTTTTTTAAAGTGATTTACAAATACTTTCACAAATACTTTGTTTTAATTGATGTGACAAGGCATAGTAAAGATCTTCATTATGCCTCAAGCTGTCACATTACTAATTTGGAAAGTGAAACAAAACTCTGTTAAACACAATCTTAAAAATACATACATGTTTACAGACATACACACAGCATACGTACAGTTCCATCGTAGATCCGCCCATCTGAAAAGAAAAGTGGGCTATTGTAGCCTATGCTATTCCTGACTGCAGCACATGCAGTAAAAGGACTTGTATAGTTTCACTGATACTCTCTCTATATGGGGGATTAAGACTGTTCACTCTGCTTAGTTACATTCCCTCCATCATCACATTCTCTAACATCACTCGATCTTATCTATGCTAACCAAACCAGCAACTCTCAGCTAGATTCACATACTCTTGCACAGACCTATTCAGTTGCTGGTTTGCTTGGAAATTTCTCTGGCACAATTTAATTTTAAATTGACCATGCATTATAGGCATTACTTTATATAAGTAATTATAGTGCAATAATTTATAATTGGAATGATTTTCATATGGTTGTATAATATATGTATTTTTTATTAGTGCACAACTTCTGTTGGTAAAGGATAATAAAGTACCCTTAAGCAAAAAGAGAATAATACAGCATTTTGTCTGTCACCTCCATAATCACTGTAACATCATCACCTTCACAATTAAGTGGCTTTTATTATGTTTTTTCCAGTTGCATATAAAATGAATAGAAAATTATTTGAGCAAGATGATTAATGACATACCAACTGATGCTATTAATTTAAATAGCTAAATATAATCTCAGCTATAGTTTAAAAAGTTGGCATGTGCAAACAACTTGTGTGCATTTCATATTATCTTAGTAAACATTGTTTTCTCAAGAGTGCAATTAAAAAGTTTTGAGAGAAGTATGTGATGTTCAGAGCGTAGTTGAACTGACGCGGCTGTTGATTTACAGGTTTTGACAGTGCGGTTGGGCCAAAAGTTTACAGGAACTGTCACCGATCTAATTGGGTCACTTTAGAAACCACATGGTAGCTAATGGGTACAAGGAGCTCTTGTTCAGATTTCACAAGTCAATTCACATTAAATCTGAGAATGACTTTGTCTTGTGTAATAAATGTTGTGTAGGTCAGTGTTTATAGAAAGTAATTCCATATACAATCTACTGTTTTTAAAACAAAAAGTGCTGAATCATTACATTTTTAAATATATTTACTTTCTATTTCTAATGTTTAATCTTAATGTTAACATGAATTTTATCATCCTAACTGTATACTTGTGCATACTGTATTTTGCCACCTGTTTTCTGAAGTATGCAAGTACATTGCTATTGTATCAGACTTTAGTTGCAGTTAAATAATGTATAGGGTTTATTTTTATGACCAGTCTCCATGTGAGTTCAAAACGCTGAACTGAATTTCTTTCACATGAATGACTTTTGCTCACACTGCTCAGAAAGGTATGAGAGACAGATTAACTGTCTCAGATTGAATGCACAGCCTTAGAACCGATGTACCACGCTGTCACACATTCCCTCCATCAGGTCTGTCCCAGAGACAGCAGCAATCTTGCAACGCTGCTGCAGATACTCGACATTTCCACAAGCAAAGAATCCAACACTGTGTGAAGTCTTTCCTGCCCTCAGAGGCTCTAGTGGTGCTGAAAGAGATTTTTATAAAAACCTGCAGCACCACAAGCCTTGATGAGCTACACCCAGAGCCACCTCATTTCAATGCTTTTTTCCTGTGGCTGTCTGTGCACTGAACCACAGTTCACGTTGCTTTTAAAAACAAATTCAAATTGTGCACCAACCCATAAGAGAAGAAAAAAAACAAATGAGATTTCTTTAATATCTCAATAAGTTCTTCTAGACATCAACGAGATTATATAGAACGCGAATAGAAAGTTTTGCCCTATGTCTCAAATATTTCTCATATGAACAAATCGCACAAATGTCGCCATTAGTTTCAGAAAAGATCTTAACAGTGTCCACTGAGCTAAGATCAAAAGTCAATATCAAAGATTTTAATATGAACATTTATCATAAAGTTCTTAAACATACTCAACATTAATCTTACAGTTTTATACTCTTTGCCATGTTTTAATTTGTTCTATTAAACTTATGTGTTTCTATTACTATTTCCCCTAAACTAAAAAAATCTCATCTTCAATGGCATACTGACATTGGCATATGGCATAATGTCAACAGTTAAATAATAAGATGTGTTCATAATAAGATCAAACACTAAAATTGATTTTAAAAGTAGCATTTGGACTTGTGCAGCTGTGTGTGCCGTGCTAATACCTTATATTATCACAAAATATGAATCTATAAAACTATAAAACACTCTTTGATGTGCTGGATTAGTGGAAGGAATGAGAAATATGTTTTAAAAGCAAGTGATATTAATCATAATTAGGCGTCGATGGAGTAGCGGGTGAAGAAATGATCTGCAAGGTTGGAGATAATCTTTTAAATGATGTGATTACACCGGCCCGCTCTGCAGCTGCACAAGGCAAATGTCCTCCAATAAACTTTCTCTGAAAATCTTATGGTACAATGAATTCTCTCACTTTGTTCTTTTCTGCTTTCTGCTTTATGTTAACACCCATCAAAGCCTGAAACAGAAAAGGCTGAGAGGTGATGTATTCCATTAAAAAACACTGTCTATAACTGGTGGCGATTAGATGTTTAAAAGTGGACGGCCTTAGTCCTATAAGCATTCCAAACCGAGTAGTTTAGGTTTTAATGTCAAAGCTTAAAATTGCTCGCTGTCAGTCCTGAACATATATGACCGCTTATTGAGATTCAAGACCTTTCATCTTGCGATTGAACCGAGCTTTCATTTTCTGTAGTTATATAACCTCTCTGCATCTGTCTCTAAATCACTAATGTAACGCAGGAATTAGCCAGATCTTCATGTGGCATTATGTCAACTTAATCGGCAGGAAGCGATATGCTCTGACATCAGTGTGATCTCACTCAGGATGTGTGCTTGTCTTGTCCTATTCCTTCAGTCCTACTGCCCTGTCCAACCTCATTTTTGTCCCCTTTACCAGCTTATGAATGTGGTTTTTCCACATTTTTGAACCAAATTTGTCCATGGTCCAGAAAACACATCCACAACCTTTTTAACAAGAACATACAGTGATGAAGCTATTTAAGGTGAATGTCTTTGAAATTCAAGTCTGTATCAATTCAAGTTCAATGTATAGGATTGCTTAACACAGGTTCCCTTCTGCTTGCAATTTTTTGATAGTGATTTGGAGTTTGAAGTAATTGCTGCTTTGGGCTCAGATTCAGTCTAATCTTTATTCTTGTCCAGGTTTTCCAGTTAGTAGTAGCTGATCCCAGCAATATGTCTATGCTCACAGTTGTCAGATTTAAGGCTACTTTAAAACTCTAGTGGGTCGAGTTCAACCCCCCACAACAACACAACTGGCTATAATGAGACTAATGAGGACTTATATGTGACTGGAGAGAGCATTAGCTCCTTGGAATTCATGCTGCATACCAGACAACTCGGATTTTCGGATATTATGTCCAACCTCCGACCTAATGCGTTCCAGGCCAGTCAATTACAAGTCACATTCGCATGTTTACCACATGATGTCACCATAAGACGCCAAAAAAATGTCCTGCTCTTGTGCCAATTATGGCAAAAACGGAAAAATGCTGGTGTTTGTATAAAAACAGTTACTGGATATTGTAACGTTAATGTTCAATTACGAGCTGTAAAAGTAGTTAAAGTTTACGGTTCACATAAGGTTTCAAAGAGCGAACCATCTTGTCCGTGACGTCAAATGACGCGTCTCACTGAGGTCGGGGTACAGATCAGCCGAGTTCAGAGTGGGATATCCGACTTCGTTCCGGAAATTGAGGTTACTTCTGAAATTGAGGTGGTTAATATCTAAAATCCGAGTTGTCTGCAACGCAGCATTCCTTCTCATTATATTCACGATAACAAACAGATTCAACACGCGTCTTTTTTGTATATAATTATATAGTTGATGTTCAATGTTAAGACAGTAGTAAAGATGTTTACTTTGTACCATTTTTTTTAATAACAGTGAGTTTACAGCATGTACTTCTCAGATATCACACAAGTCTCATTTGAATATGATTAGCCAAAGGTAAAATATTGCATAAGTGACATTTCTTCCTCATTTGTTGGAACAAGCATTAAAACTGGGCTTTACTTTTAAATGTCACACACTTTTAATGACACAACGATATACATTGTATTGCAATTTTATTGTGTTGTATTTCTCTAATTAAGTTATAGCCTTAAATGCAAAAACTAATTTAAAGTTTTTGTGTGTGTTAATAACTTTTTATCACAGCAGTAAACTGAGACATAATGTATAATTTTTACATTTGATTAAATCTGTATACTTTTGAGTTTTCTCAGAAGGACAGCACTTATTGCTTAATTGCTGCCAAATAAGCCAGATCTAACTTGATCTAAAGTCACTATTTTGAACACATGACACTGTTTCCTTCAATACAGTGTCTTGTTTCTTAATGCCTGAAATGTCCCCTTCTCTTGGTTCCCAGTAATGTTTTGAGACCTTTCTTATTTCCCATTTCCTTTAAACTATCTGAATCACATGGATACAGTCAGTGTAAAGGTCATTTATTTGTGATGCTAAATGCATCCTTTTAAAATGATGTCTTTACTGTAGACAGACATGAGCCAATGGGTATAATCTTTGGCATTTTCTGCCAGGGATAAATTATACTTTTCAGCATTTTAATTATGAGAATTGTTCCTCGGTGGATATGATGTCATGTCTTGGCCAGGTTCCCTTAAACACCACCTCATTTCACACAACCCCTTTGCACATCGGAGCCTGCAAACAGGGGCAAAAGAAAGGAGAGATCTTTCTCATGACCATAATGAATTTCTCCTGCTCTGTTCTGTGCTATTTGTGATGTGTGCTGTATGCGCTCGCTGAGTGTGTAGTGAAGCATCGCAGCGCAGCGGTCCAGAGGACCCTGCTCCAGGGCACAAGTGAACTAGATCAATCAGTTTGGTTTTGTCAACCAAGGAGAATTCTCCACCGCCTTCGCTACATCTGTGTCCCTCTGTGCACTGTGCTGCTCTTCTTAAAGTCACACTTAGGTGTCACATTATTTTGGCAGCCTTTTTATTCTTAATCAAAATAATTTTAGAGGTTCAGAGTTAATTACATCATTAGGTCTCCTACAATCTACAATACAAGCTTGACTAATTTGCATTAAGAAATGATCTCATTATGATGGAAGGATATCCCATAAAGCTCTTTTAATATCAAAATTTTTCTACTAGACAGTAATGAGACTAAATTAATGTTTTTCATGAGAAGCATTTCCAAATATATTCCTTTAAAGTTTAATTTTACAAGAAACAAGTACAGTCCCTCTGAAAAGCATAACCGAGTGACATTTTTTGCAGTCGATTCACATTTTCTAGTCTGAAAGAGTTTGGTGGGTATTTCTTCGTATCTTGGAGACTCTGATGCATTCAAGCCTTCAACAGTTACCTTGGAAAAAGAACAGCATTAGTAAAGAGCTCAGAGGTGTAAACTTGGTACTGTCTCTCTTTGCTTGAATAAAGCTGACCGGCTCAGGGATTTTTATCTGTTACTGCTGTCTATCTAATGATGCTGAAAGCAAAGTAACTAAAAATATAATGTCCTCTGGGCAGCCATATAAATGTCAGTTTGGCCCATTGGATTGTTCATTTGGACTTTTGTTATCAGCAGTCTTTCTTTTAAATGTTAAAAGTGGCAATGTGGACCTGGTTAGGAAAGAATATGTGCAAAAAAGGAGCTAAACATTTTGAGGCTGTATTAATCTATTGACATAATTATGTACAAGCATAATCATGCCTGTACAGTACATCTTGTGTGCATGTATGTTGTTAATTGTCAATTGAACTCTCTTAGTTCGAGACATTTGGGATTTTGGGGTTGTTTTTAATTGCAGACAGAATCGTTTTGGGTCTTTTGGCAGTAGCAGCACAAAGAAGGCATGTGATGTCATTAAAGGCTTTTCGTAGCGAGTCTGTCTGTGTGCTGTGAATATATTTGAGAAGATTCAGGCTTCTCTGCCGGCTTTGATAAAACATTTATTTGTTTGTGTCAGAATAATGTTCTGATGCTGTTGCAAGTAAAACTTTTAGTGTACCACAGTATAAACACTAAATCTCAACACATCAGTGTTTTGCCACTTCACAGTATAGTCAAGTGTCAAAGTGTTTATTTACCGTTTTTGCACAGCTGATAAACACAATGTGTTCAAATGACAAAATTTGAATTGTGAAACATTGCAATTACAGACAATTGTGCAATTGTTAAATTTAAGTGTAAATACAAAGTATACTCTAGAAAAAATATAATGTTAAGTTAAAATATAACCAATTTAAAAAAGTAAAAAACCTGACTCTGATGTCGTTAAAGATGTGTAGCCACTTTTGTTTTGTTTATTCCCTCTATAAATCTGTCTTAGGATGGACAGGAAGAGAAGAGAGGCTGGAGGAACTAGCTGAGGAAATTGGTGATTAACCCCAACAAGCAAGAACCAAGAAGCCATTTCCAATTCCTGCTAACAATGAGCAGGTGTTGGAAACATTATATGAAAAACAAAGAGGAGTGGAACTTTTGACATCTTCTGAGAAACATCTTGTTGTCTCTCCTCATTAAGGAAGGGGTGGAGGGAGATGTAACACAATCTGACCTCCTGCTTTAAGCATTGTCAAACGTGCTGTTGACACCTCTGCTGTTGACACCTCTGCTGTTGTCCGTTCAGGGTCATAGGTAGGGTTTGTTGCTGAAAAACTAGCCCCACGCTGAAAGAAACATGACGGAAAGCTCTCATGCGTTCTTTGTCTTAAAGGCCTCATGCCGTAACCTAAACACACTTTGGAACCACAAACATAAACCAATGTTTCTTCTATAGTCAATGATCCTTCAGTGAACCCTGTCTTACACTTGCTGATAGGTAAAAGGTTGTGTTTTAGAAATACAAGTGTCATTAGTCACAAAATAGACCCTCCTCTTTACTGCACCCCAGCCACACACACTAACTCGCTTAAACTTCAGTTGTGTAGGAAAGAGATGAGATTCAATGCTCTGAGCAGTGGGCGAGACACTTCGAGGGAGGTGGTGTGAACTTCACACCGAGCAGGATACACATGAAAACTGACTCAGAGGACATTAAGAGCTGGTGAGTGTCAAGTCATTTATGAGCACACATTTCATAAAAATAGTAAGCTGGGACACTTATTTGCTAGTTTTATATTGCCCTTTTGTAGAAATTAAACTTGTGTGAAGGTTTTAACAAGCAGAAAAGCCTGGTGTGTTTGGCAATTTAAAGTGTTGCAATTTAAAGTAAAGTACTTTGTGAAGCATTGTGTTGTTAAACTGCTGTAAAGTGTGAGATATTTCTGAATTTTGCCTGACATGATGTCCTGTATCACTGATGTCATTATGTGACATTGTATTGTTCTTTAGTTCTCTTCATTCTGTCGAGTTGTTGAATGCAGGATAGAGTAATCCTGCTTTATTAAGTATGGTGGCATTGTATAAACAACAGTAAATTAGAGCTACAAAATTGGGGGATTGTATCAGTATAGCAGTTCAATTAAACAGGATGACCATGGGATGACAAACAGCCTCTGCTTAATAAGTTTCAGTCCTAAGCATTGTCTTTTTCTGGAGTTTTGTTTGGTTTACAACTTACAAATGTATGTAACTTACTGTAGAGCAGAGGTGAAAGTCTTAAACAATTTTTTATACAAAACAAATATCAAGAATAAGGTTTGTTGTTTGGGTTAATATTAAATGTGAATGAATATGCTGTATCATAGTACACCAGAGTACTCTAACCATCTAACCTGGAATGACCTTCATCAGCACTATCAAAAACAATGATCATTGTATTAAAAGTATTTAAAGTATTTGATGTAAATACCATATTACAAACCTTCATTATTCAGTACATTTATGTAGCTTAAGAATTCTTTACAATAATGAACATACTCTATTATTAAATAAGCTAAAAATGACCAAGTTGATCCAGGTAAATAGTTAATAATATTGCCAGACTAAACCCCACACAGTGTCAGGTTTTTGAATCAAGGTTCAGCTCTTTTCATTCTAATGAGACATTTGTGATACATCAACAGCAATTTACGTCCCATTTGTCCTAATGGTGTAGAATGCAGGGCTGTACTGTGGGCCAGCTAAATGGTCTATAAAATAGCACTGCTTGATGAGGCTTAATTGTTGTTGAGGTCTGCTGAAACGCTGCTGGCCGTGCGGCAGCCCAAATCCTTTGAGCCGAGGCATTTGTGTGAGTTGCTGCTGGATGGGTTGCATTCCACTGCTTTGCTGACTTAGAGAGGATTTGTGTTTGACGTGATGATGCCAGCGCCGCGTTAGAGAGCAGGGACATCTGATATGACCAACAACAGGTGTGGGGGTTTAGACTGAGACTGCACAATATTCCTCTGCTTTTTAATTTATGCATTTGGAAGATGCATTTATCCAAAGTATGTGTTGCAGCAATTTGCTAAAACAGTTTCGGCTGTACCTTTAGATGTTAGATTTGCCTCTGGATTTGCTGGCTTGATGGAAGAATTTACATGCACTACATCTGCTTTTGCTTCTAGTGGTGTGTGAGCTATTAACTTGATGCTATTGATATCAGTCTGTTGGTCTAAAGGTAAAGCTACTGGCATGTGATCTAAATCAATGATTAGATCAGCAAAAGTCAAAGCATTCCCAGAATAATTTAGCAGATGCCGTGCTTGCCTGCTCACACTACTTACAGTGAGTGTGATGTACTCTAATGAGCTCTCTGTGCACACATCCATATTCTCTTGTGCTCCAAAATCCTAAATTAACTCAGCTAAAGTCCACATGTCCACTGTATTTACGCTTCTGCTCTGACATACTTGTAAGGGAACAACACTGCAGTTTGTTCTGAGGCAACAAGATCTAATGTTTTCTAAAGGCTGAAGTAACTCCACAAAAGTCTCTTAAGCATAGCAGAAAAGTGGAAAAATGATGAGCTTGCTGAAATGGCCTAAATAAGTCATCTGTTTACGTCATGCGTAATATCAGCCCATAAGCTTTTTCCCATGTTGTCACTTATCCTGCTTAAAAGTTGAGTTGAAATAATGTTAGCATCTCTTTTAATAAAACTACACTGTTAAATGTACTGTCATATACAATGTATATATATATATATATATATATATATATATATATATATATATATATATATATATATATATATATATATATATATATATATATATATATATATATATATATATATATATATATATATATATATATATATATATATATATATATAAAATACATATGTATAATATATATATATATATGTATAATATATATATAAATATAAATATATATATATATATATATATATATATATATATATATATATATATATATATATATATATATATATATATATATATATATATATATATTATACAAAAACAAATTTTAATTCTATAATGTGAAAACTGTTGGGCTAATTGTAATTGTAATCCAACTTTCACTGTGTAGTGCTAGTTTTATTTGAGAAGAGCAGGTTTGGTTTTATTGTTAGAATCTATGTGCATGAGTAATTTACAAGGACAGGAAAAATATTCAAGGACAAATAAATGGAAAAGGTTGGGGCTGGGCTGGGTGATATTTCCTGTCTGCTGGTGTTGATGTTGATGTCCTGATCTGTTGAATGTACTGCGGGGTTAGTGGAAGATTCCAGTGCTCTCCCCTCATAGAATAGCAGGAAATGAGAGCTGCCAAATATGTAAACAAAAAGATTATTGTGTTTATACTTTCCAAAACATGCCATATAAATCAATGTATTTTAAAATATGTTGAAAACTTGATTTTGTGTGAAATGATTTTAAAGGAAATTTTATAGTTGGTTAAGCCCATCATTTGTTAATATTGCAGTCAAAGAGGTTTTCTTCATCGAATTTCTATGCTTATGTTAAGGATATATACATATACAGTTAGTTTTCAACTAATATCATATGCTGTAATCTGTGACAGCTGAACATTTTTAAGTTGGTTGCTGAGTTTTTTGGCTTTTCTAAAAAGTGTGAGCTTTTAGAAAAGAGAACAGTGAGGTTTAAATATGCTGTATCTACACTGAAAGATTGTAACTCTTGGCCAATAAAGCACTTTACAGGTTTCCATGGACACTGTCTACTGTAGACTGTGAGAGGGGCAACCAAAATAATTGCAAGGTCAGAAAAAAGAGAGGGCACATTCCTCCTAATGTGTGAAGATTAGGACAGCCAAGTAAAATTCTCACATTTCAACCACCTACTGTATTAAAATCAATGTATAGCTTTGTATAGCTTTGGCCCTGCATAATATTTTATAATACACAAATATCTGTGCTCTCTTCAAATTAAATTTTTATTTATTTATTAAAGTACGTAATGTTAAAGCAATTGTATTCCTTATTTTTTCTGGTTTAAAAAAATGCATTTTAAGAAAATTGTCTTGTTAAACACTAGAGGGCACTCACATATCAGACTCATTAGTAGTAGCCAAACAGAACGAGACTTGGGTGAAAAACGCATTATTTAAACTTTAGCTGTATTATATGAAACTCCCTATTGTGTCACAAGAAATGCTCTACAATTTTGCATTTCGCATTCAAATAAATCCACATATTGTAGCTAGGGATCTGTTTAAACAGGCTAATTTTCTGAGTCATTTGACAGGAATGATGAACTTGTTGATTTTATTTTTTTTCGTACGTTCTCACTTGCGTTACGTCACACCTCAGAGCGTTTATTGCTGGACTATGAATTAATGCCAAACACAGTTTAGGATTTGGAAGATAAAGCTATTTTCCCATAACAGGGGAGACCCAAGTAAGCATATGCAAAGCTGCTTATCATGGTTAGCACAGACGTCAACATCTATAATGTGAAACTGATTGACAGCAAGTCATTTAAAAGTCCTATATTATATGAGTATGCTGAAGCAATTTTACATAATACTTAAGGATTGTCAATTCTGAATAGTAATCTCAATACACTGCTGTCAGAGCTTTCAAACCATGGCACCAAAAAACACTACCCATGCCAAATATGTCAAATGGCATCATTAGGATGTTCATAATGCCAGTTAGTGCCACAATGAAGTAAGAAAAAGTTTTATTTGTCACATAAGGAACAAACTTTTCTCTCTGTCTGGGACTCCTCGTGGTCTTCTCTGTCTTACTAAGAGTCTTGTGACGTTCTTAAACTTATAATTGCACTCGCGTGTCTCATAATCTGTGTATTTCAGAAGGGAGTTAAACAGAAAAAACAACACGCTTAATTTTCTTTTATGCCATATTTCTTAAGTCAATGTTGTTTGTGATCTTCACTTAACTCAGTAAAACAATTTAGGCTGCTTTTGTGTAGGATAAATCCGTTATCGTGCTTACAGTAAATGCCCAGTTATTACCTTCTCATATATCATGGAGTTACCTCTACCATTTATCATACTGTATACAGTAACAAGCTCTATACATTGATGGCTGATCTCAGGAAACGGCACACAATGAATCTGTTGTGCGGCCTTCTAATGACCCCATCAAAGGTGGATTAAGTTCCTGTGTACACAGCTTGTAACATTGTATTCTTAATGAAAACACAGACTGGTACACAAACTGCAGGTCCAACAGGCCTCTAATAAAAGAGGAAACATCATTTCATTTCTAAAGGAAAGCAAATGCTCTTAAAGCTGGATGTAAATCCTCCAGCCTCTTAAAACGGTCTACGCTTGTAGATTAGTATGGAATGATGAGAGATGAGTCAACAACCCGGTTTGAGCTCATAAAGCAAAACTTCATATTAAAGTACACTAAAGCTGTATGGTTGTGCCTCAGCATGCTCATACCAAAATGCTTAGATTCAACTGTTGAAATACAGGGTTGTCATTAAGGTACATGTGCATTAGCGTCATCTGTGAGTGAAGTAGAGGATATCCTCTCCATGAAATGACCTCACATGCCTGGAAAATCCTATGCCTGCATGGTTTTCCAAGGAAGTGGAAGGATTTGTTTTATTAATTTAAGAAAAAATAAACATTTGGCACTTGGAACTAACATTAGAAGAACATTAAGGAACTTCCTATAAAAACCAACACTTTCCTAGAGGAATGCTTAGTTATGCTTAATAATGGGTGCATTGACTACACATCTGGCATCAGACTGGAAAATATAACTAAGAAACAAATGTTAAAGATATGCTTGACAACACTAAAGATCTGCTCTCAGAGTCATTGCCGTATTATCTGTCTGTATGTTATAGCATTTAGAGGATTGAGATTGTTTGGCTAGTGCAACAGAAACAACAATTAGACATTCATACATAATCACTGCAGGAACAGCTGGCCATAAACAGTTATTTATGACCACACAATAGCATTAACTGCAGCCTTCCTCTCAGGGGCCTGAGATGGATCTGATGAGGATCACATACAAAGAGAATTTTATATATATATATATATATAGAAATGTTTCATTTTTCATGTTGCATGACTCTTGTCCAACAGACATCATTCATAATTTTGAGACACTTTCAGCATTAAATTAGGTTTTCCTGTGCTTTATATTTTATAGAGAATAGATGCATGCAGATTGGTAACATTTTTATCTACAGTGATCTGCCTCTGCAGTCCCGCGATGACAGTCATGATGTTTCTTCCATGATGTCTTGTCAGAAATCGTTTTTATGGGCTTTTTTTTAACATAAATATGTATTCTTAATTCTACTAAATTCGTGTCACATATTTATATAATATTATGTGTTTTACATGTATTTACATAGATTTTGTGTGTGAAATTAAAATTAACTTCCAAAATAGCCTTTGCTAGCACCATGCTCCACCAGTTGAGTTACAGGAAAGTTTTTTCCAGACAGGAAAGATTTCAAAGTTTCTGTGGAAATACTGAAGAATTTGCCGGATATACCCTAGAGTATCGGCTATCTCCTGGTGACAGTTTCTCATATACAATGAGCATTATAATCTTTCTCTAACAAGCAGTCTGAGACTGTTTGACTCCAGGTGCAATGACTAGCATGAGAAAGGAAATTAAGTAGATTATTGCATGTCTCATTAGCTTCCTGTGATGGAATGCATCTGTCATAGCCAACAATAAGCACATGCACACATCTGTCTTGTATTCTAAACTTTGTGCTATTTCTTATTTCACAGGTTCTGTGAAACATAGAAATGTAATTTGCAGAAGTAAACTTTCATAGAGTTTTGAGCAACTTTCAGTGTATTGACACAAAACCACTGAGACATTTCTTAAAATATTTTCTTTCGAGTTATATAGGAGAAAAAGTCATACAGGTTTTAAATGACATGAATGTGAATAAATGATGGAAGAATTTATATTTTGGGTTAAGTGTGCGCTTAATATTAATATTTCAAGTGTTATGTTTTTATATTTGGATACACCTACAAGTCTTACTACTTTTTAAATGTGTATTTTCAGATGTGAAAAATAAATCTAAAGTAGCCTATAGTTTTGTATAATAGGCTATCTGACACATCTTCTGCTCCCCTCTGTAAGGCCTCAATGCCATGCAGACAGCCTAGACCAATAATGAGCCATCACACTGAGTGCTCTGAGACCTCTTTGGCAAGGTGCAAGCTGTTTATGGGAAACAAATGGCCTGTTTGTAGCTCTGCTCAGTAATTGCTCTCTTGGCCAGCAGTTGACTGACTCTAAGCCGGTCATTGCCTTGACTCTGTCGGTTATCGCACTAATTAATTGCAGATTCGAGCCAAGTGCAGCCGCCCACCGGGTGTCCCTATCTAATCTTTATTCCTTTGTATATTTTCCTATGCCTTTAATCAAAGAGCCAGTGAAAAGCAACCAGAGGCTGAGCTCCCATGAGGATGTGGATGGCCACAGCAGAAAGCAAAGCAGAGCAGATGAGATCGATCAATCAGACTCTTGGTCCCCACGCACCGTGCCAAGAAGACACACAGTAGGAGGGCCTCGCACCACTGGAGACGTGATTGCCATGCAGTCCTACAGCATCGACCGCAAGAAAGAGGCTTTTCTCGAGCATCTGAAACAGAAGTATCCCAATCATGCCTCTGTCATCATGGGCCACCAGGAAAGACTCAGAGAACAGGTAAGTTCAGATAAGTTTTATTTCTCTTGTCATTTTGGATTCTCTGAGAGTAAATAGTTTATGTAAAGTACTGAAGTCAGTTATTGATATAGGCTTTTTTGTATTCTAAGATCAACAAGACAACAAAAAGATATGAAAGCATTTGAAGATGTGTCACAGCAGTAGACAGAAAGACTCACACCTATTGAATATAACATTGCTGACTCTATGTAAATCATTAGATCTGGTCTTAATTACTTAAATTCTTCATTTGAGTAGAAGCTTCACAATAGAAACTTTACTCTTGACTGTGTCAGTATCCACACATGCTAAAGAGTTCATCTAGTGCAGCAGTTTGATCTACACATGTATCACCTGACAGATTCATGAGCCCTGACATATTTACTGCTGTCAGTTTCCACTTGAATTTGAAGAATTGCATTTTGACTGCATCTTTGTTGGTTGAATAATCTGTTGGTAATAGAGTTGTACAATTAGTCTGAACTGTTGCAAGGTTTAATTAAATACTGCTTTACCTATAGCAAAACCTATAGACCACTATTAATAAGGCCCAAAACATACTGCAATAAAGGAACTGTGTAAAGGTTTTGATTGTTTATACTGATATTTGTAATGAAAACCATTGAAATTTGTATTGTTTTTGTTAAGGTGGTCTTACCTCCAGTTTTCACCATTTCTTTCAGTTATAGTAAACAAAAAGTTAAATAAAAACATTTCGCAATGCATCTATTGTAGCCCAACAAGTCTTTCAGGTAAGTTGACACAGGTGGGCGTGTCTCTGTGAAGACGCTGATGTCACGGCTCAAGGAGACGCGCGCGCGCGCACGCACTTTTGCTCCGATGTGAGGCAACAGAGTGATAGTTTGATTTCCAGACACTGGACGTTTCCTTTTGTTGTGGATTATTGGAAATATGTCCTGATGCTTGTGTGAGGAATCACTGTCGACGTTTCGCATCCAGGTATCGTTAACCAGCGTTAAAGAATAGAGTTTTTGCACATCAGGTGGAGTCTAACAGCAGACTTGTATCAACTCGTTCAGTTGAAATGATTTTTAGTCTTTTGCTTTATGAGTGTAAAATGATTTAGTAACTCGACCCTTAAGTTAATGATGCGTAGTTTTTATTGCTAAACACATTTTTGCATGAACTTTGCATGATTGATGTGTAAACTGAATTTGTAAACAGAGAAGTCGTCGCACCGGTTCTTTTTCGATTTTATGCAAAACAATTGGGATTGTGAGTTACGACTAAACTATATTTTTGAAATAAGCAATGTTGCTGACACGCAATGTTTTTACTACAAATCGGTACTAAAAGTGCTCTGTATTATGATATTGCCATAATTTATTGTCTGTATTACTCAATATGATAATATCATGTTTTTTTTTGGATTTACGCGATTCCTTTAAATACCTCCTTTCTTTTAGCGCACAAGTATGGTGATCTTTAAATGTAAAGTGCCAGTTTCTGATTTTAGCATTTTTTTTATTTTATTTTTCATTTGTTTTGACTGTTTATACTGTATTAGCACTGAGTAATATCATAATCAGGCTCCTGGCACTGAGTAATACTCATGCCCCTTCAGTAAGTGTCTTTCATCTTTATCTCTTTTTTCAATATTCTCTAGTCACAGAGAAATGAAGGTTTGATTTATCTGACCTTGCCAGGGCTTTCAAAGGCCTGGCATCAGACCAGCTCAGATGAAGCATGGTCTTTGGCTATTCATCTGCCTGTTATTAGAGGAAGGTGCATGTTGACCCTGAAAGCAGTGATGCTTGAACCCTCTGTATTTAGGCCTTTCTGTGTTTTTTCTGCAGTCGACAAGTTCCTACAGTGTCTGAGACATTTTGAAGGACATACAAACATATGTTGTATATTGTGTGTGGTATATTCTAGACTGATGTCATGGGAATTTGTATGTATCGTACGAGGTGGCTAATTTGCATGAATTCGTACGATATAAGTCGTACAAAACAATAAAAAACATGAGTATTAAAAAAAATCTCTAGCCCGCCCAAATTCTTGTTACTGTAGATTGTGTTTTATGGCTTTTTTGACAGATTGCTCAAAAAATATCTCAGTTGAAAATTAATACATATTAGTTTTATTGCATGTCAAGTAGTCTTTAAAAGTGTATTTTTTTGTTTAAAACCCACACAATTTTAATGTACAGTTGTACATTATGCACATGTGGAATTATCACAGGTGCCTTGCATGGTAAATCTGGACACAGTTTGATGCTGTTTTTTGAGTGATGATTAAAGGCAGCGTGTGTGTGAACACCTGAGCAATTGTTAGGCGACCCACAATGTGGCACCTGTGCAAAGATAACATCTAACTCATATTCATCACTGTCAAGTCTCAGCCTGGACCATTAGAGTGGAGGGTTCTGGGACGTCACCTAGTAAATTGCAGAAGCCCTGTTTTTCATCAGACAGCACAGTCTTTGACTTTGAAAGAGGTTTTGACTACAGAATAGGAAAAGTCAACCACTCATTGTGCAAAGTCGTTGGAAACCGTTTGAAGAAGTGGTAGAAGAAGAGGTGGAAAAAAAGGGTTAAGAAGTGGTAGAAAGGTGAATCTGGTGTCAAGGTTAAACCGAATTTAGCTTTGAATTTGCATGACACAACACGTCAGATCATAAGTGTTTTTTATGGTAAACAGCGTGACACAATGGAGCATTGTTTGGTTGGAACACACTTGGATCTTGAGCTGGTCTCCAGAGATGCACAAGACCTTTGTTAAAATAATTTTCTGATTTAAATTTCCTCCTAAAAGTTTTGGAAATATAAATATAAAGGGGTTAACAGATGTGGTTTAAGTCGACTCGTTTAAGGGAAATGTTTGTCTCAGTCTCAGACTTGTAAGGTGTAATTGTGTGCTGACCTCATAATTGTAGTGTCACCAAACCACAGACGAAAATGAAGCATCATGGTATAGAAGGATTAAGTTCCTTCAGGTTATGCGGGGTGGTAATCCGGCAGGCGTGCGTGTCAGAGCAGGTCAGTGTGCGTGTTGCCATTGTGATAAGGCGCACTTCAACTAAGAGGATCCCTGTCAGTTTTTCCTATTGTCAGTGACTTAACGCCTCCTTATTTTACTCTACATATCCACCATCCTACATATCCTATATATGCTGTCTGATTGAACCCTAAGGGTGTTTTAAAACAACCATGCACTTTGTTTGAAGAATATAAATAGGGCACAAAAGGGAGTCCTTGTGAGTTTACTGCTTTTGTGTCACTGAACATACATTTTTAATGTACGCTAAATTACAGGAATGAGCTGTAATTGAATTAAAGACTTGTTGACAATTGTATATTTGTGTGTCATAAAACTGTAAAATACAGAAGAATGTTGCCTAGCTTTTTTTAGATGCTAGTTTGTCTTTTATTAGCAGATAATCGCTTTTATCGATTCACTTTTATGTACACAAATTGCAAGCTTGTGTGTTTACAATAAATGCAGAACTATAAAATCATATTTTGTATGATTTTTACGTCTCGGATGATGCCGCTTTCATACCTGAATCTTGTTCTTATCTGTCTGTCTGTCTACTTTGTGGTGTTATAAAACGGCATTTAGCGTCGTTCCACTTTTCTCTCTGACCTTTCTGTTGACTCATCTTTTATTGAGCAGTAAAGTTTATGATGGTACATCTTGACATTCAGAATGACGCTGGCCAGTTCATAAACCAGCTATTTCAAAAGTTCACCAGATACAAAACCATTAGGGTTTTCACAAAGTAGGTTTTCATTTCACAGATAGTATGGTCAGATTCAGTGTTCATGCATGCTCATGTTTTCTTTGATCTTTGTGTTGTAGGTCAGGATTTCGGTGCGCAGTGTGACTCCTCAGGGTTCTGTAGGGGAGTCAGGGGAGCATCTCTCTTTGGCTTGCCTCAACTCTTCGGAGGCCATGTCGGAGAGAGACGTCCCCTCCGCCTTCACCCGAGGCAGCCGCTCCAGAGCGAGTCTGCCTGTGGTCAAATCAACTAACCAGACCAAGGACAGGTCATTAGGTACAGTATTATCTCAGTGCTTTTCAGTACTTCTGAGTTTAGTAGCTTTTGTATATTATGTATATTTTATTGTAACAATTTTTGTTTAATTTGTTGTTCACTCATTATTATGACTATAGCAGATATTTAGAAGTAATGTAAATTAAGTCATATAACACAAAGCTTAGATCATTGCATTGACAAAATTAGATAGCGCCGATAAATCGAAAGGCTGATGAAGTCAGGTTGTTATGAAATAAATTTCAGATATTTTATCCATGTTGATAATTGAAAAGGTTTCTCACAGTGCACAGTATTTTAATATCATTGATAATTTAATTCTAACATAATTTTGAAAATTATAATGTTGAAATACAAATAATGTCTTATGATTACCAGCACATTATGGCAAAGTGCCTACTTTCAGGCATGCCAAACCAAAATGTTAAAGGATTTTTCAAATTTCATGTTAAAATGTTAAAATACTAGACATACTTTTTCGTTTACTGGTAAAGTGGTTGATTTTAACAAACTCTGCCTTTAGTAAAGCATCTAAATCTTTTTTATGTATGTTTCAACCTCTGGTTAATGTTACAGCTACAGTAGAGAACAAATAGTTATTCCACTCTCCACATTTTTCACTTTATATAACAAGAGAATGTCTGCAATGCTTCACATTGTAATGTCTTTAAGGATTCATTTAATTAAGAGTCATAGTTACAGATAGTTCAGACCCAGTCTTGTTTGGTTTATTTTCAGGTGTGCTCTACCTGCAGTATGGAGAGGACACCAAACAGATCCAAATGCCCAATGAGGTGACGAGTGCAGACACTATCAAAGCACTGTTTGTCAGGGCTTTCCCTCAACACCTCGCCATGAAGACACTGGATTCGCCCAATGTGGCTATATACATCAAGGATGAAACGAGGAACATGTACTATGAGTTAACTGATGTCAGGTGTGTTTTAGCGGTTCCTGATGATAAGTTCCTTTGTCATTTATACTACTTCAAGTATATTTGTCACAGCGTTTTTGCAGTGCAGTGTGAAAAAAAATCTTAAGTTGACCTTAAACATAAAGAAAATTTTAAACATGTCACAGGATGCAAAATATGGATCATGCAGATTATGATCTTTATGATACTATATCGCACACATTCTCTTTTATGTGCAGTTGATAGAGTGTGGTTGGCTCACTTGTGTTGGTTTTTAAGTGCAGAAAATTGCAGGGAGTGCTTGATTTTAAGTGTACACAGACTGTTGGGTGACGCCCTTATCCACACCCCACAGGCCTGCGGCTCCCTAACAAGATCGGTGTGTGTGTGTGTTTGCGTGTGTTATTCAGTGCAGGTTGGACTAGGTTTCTTAAACACGCTTTAGGGAGCTTGTGTTGACATGCTTCTAACGGTTTGTCACTATGAGTGGCAGATAAGTGATAATGTTGTTTTGCTCTGTGTAAACCATCACACTTTGGATTCTTTTCCACTAAAAAACTATATTTGTCTTTAGCCCAGCTGACACAATGTAACATCCTTTTAATTCCCAGGAACATCACGCCACACTGTTTCCTGAAGGTGTATAACAAGGATCCAGCCCAGGCCTTCAATCACAACATGAGAGCCAATAACGGAGATATTAGGGTGAGTAATGGTGCATGACCACAGTTCTACAAAACTGTCTTACTTTTATTACTGTTTGTGTCAAAATCATTAAAAAGATCTCTCGGCAAAAAGGCCTGTTTCTGTTCTGCACTGTATGCAGCTGACTGGTGGCAAGATTGTGATGTTTAAGACCTCTTCATCTCGTAGAATTAAACGTGTATACTAGCCGCACCCTTTAATGTTGGACAGGTATCCACGGATTAGGTTTTTAACCACACCTGACAAGAGAAAACTGTTGTTGTGCTATTATATGACTACTATACAGACTAATTATACAAAGTACTTTTGTGCAATTATATTAATGGCTGCTCACCATTAACAAAGCTCTTCCTTAGGTTGGCTCTTCAGAAAATTGTGTTACTTCTTGTTTATTTTGTTTATTAAGTAGTTATCTTATTAATAATACACATATTTAATAATACACATGGCATCGGGATTTGGTTAACAGGTTTAAATGTTCTCTAATCCAACCCATCCGCAAAGATATCCCTTTTCAGGGAAATCTTTTTATGAATCATCTTGTGTTATGAATATACATACATTGCACCATTGACAGTTGGCATGTTTCTAAGCAAATGTGAGAAATAGAAATACATAGTATAAACAGATGTTGGGTTTCCATAATATATTTTTATTTAATCTTTAATATTTTTATTATCTTAAAGGGATAGTAACCCAAAAATAAAAAATCTTTATTATTTCCTCACCCTCATGTCATGTCAAACCTGTATGACTTGTCTCAGCAGAACACAGAAGAAGATATTTTTCAAAACGCTGGTTACCGGCACCCATTCACTTTCATAGTATGGACACAATGTACAATGGAAGTCAATGGGTGTCGGTAACCAGCATTTTGCAAAATATATAATTTTTTGTGTTCCACCAAAGAAATAATCATATACAGGGTTTAAATGACATATGGGTGAACTATCCCTTTAACTGCAAAGGATACATGCAGACTCTGACTAAAACAAGATATATAAAAAGGCTGCATAATTAAGTGACCAAACTTTTGGAGAGCTTTCATGTCTGAAGTGTCCCTATCATGCCTTTAAATGCAGCCTGTGTGGGCAGGTCACTAAATTCTGAAAAAGAACAACAGTGTCGCCTCTAACACGATAAGAATCATAGTTTAGATCTGTGCTGTAATTTGCTATATCTGATTATAAGATTATAAGATTTGTCAGGCCTATTTCTAGTTCAGCAGGTCATAGAGTATTTAGAAGAAAAAATTCAAAGCCACAACTGAAATTCCTGGGCCGGGTGTGAGGATGCACTGGGGTCAAATTGAGACAAGCAAAGCTCCAATGGTTATCTGGAGAGTACAGCAACAGATGCATCTGACCTTCTGGACCAGCTCTTGTCTGCACCACCACACCACATGCTGTATGCTATTTACTGTGTCCTTTATAGCCAACTGATGAGTAAAAGCTACACAGGGTGCAGACAATGAAAGCTTACAATTAACTAAAAAAAACGTTAATCTAGTAAAACATTACTGTAATTAGCTACTTTAGGGATGGGTTAAAGCGGACAAAGAGGATTTTTAGCATTGGATTTTGGAAAGGAAAAATTATGCAGAATAACAGCAGGATATTTAAAGTAATTCTTGATTTTTTTGAAGTTGTTAAATTTGCTGTTCTTCTTAGATGACCAGTCAACTAGTTGACCAGCAGATCAGATCTAGTTTAGTCAGATTAGATTTTCCCCGTATGATGATGATGATGACGTTCCTGATGATTTCCTTCATCCTGCTTGTTTCCTACATAAAGCCAAGCATCACAGAAAGTCATAATGTTTTCCATCTCCTGTTTTGCACAACTGGTCTGCCTGCCGGTTACTCCCATAAAATCTCAATACAGATTAATGACACATGTGTTTGTTGTTTTTATGGGACTGTGACCTGCATAAGCCACCCAGCATCACACCCACAGTAGTTTCACCGGCACAGCTGTAGTTCCTATCTGTCAATCTGTCCACATGGTTCTGGGAAACCCTTTCACTCCCTATTGTACGACTGGTGAAATGAAAACAAATGCATGTGTAAAACAGGTCGCCTGAGAGTGTGAAAAAGCAAACATGTATGGGCGTGTTTGTTGATGTGATGCAGTTGTTTTGAAGGACTTTATAGTTCACTTATAATCTTTTAAAAGTTGAAGCGTGTCCTTCATTCATGTAATTCATGGTCTCGAGTACAGTGAAGCTCTCTGAATTGTCTTGAATTTTTACGGTCAGCTTACGGTCTTGTAAGGTTTAACTTTTGAAGATGCGTGTTTGGCGTTAGTTTCCCATGCGACCACAAAGCACTACACTTCTGATTGAGGTCTTTGCGTACCCATTAAACAGACACCTTTTTTATCCTAGATAATACTATGATAAAATGTAGGCTGCACCTGTTTAAACATGCCTGACTTGAGAGCTTTTCTATTCTTACTAGCAGACCTCTGAATACTTAATTGAACTGCAAACTGCAGTTCGTCTTATTCGTAGCAACTTGTTTTGTCTTGTTATTCATCCGACACAGTTTCCTGAATGTCACGCCAATCAACCATTTAGCCAAACGGTCAGACAAAGTGCAATTATAATTTAGGATCTTCTGAATCTGGTCTGTAAACTAGATTTGAGGTTGTAAAGACAGGTTTGGAGAATGTTGTTGGGTGTTGGTGTGCTCTGAATAAGGGATTATTCACATGCACGCACATTTTGTTTGTGGGCTTTCATTGCTGCACGCTTAAGCAGGGCTACTGTACACAGACAGGTCTGGGCAGGGCTATCTTTTGTTTGGATCTATGCGCTTTTCTAAACATAAATCACATCAACACAGATAATACAATACAATTCTCTTTTTGCTTTGCTGACTTGAATATTTCCTAAGAAAAGTGTTCTCATTTCTTCTGCCAAAAATATTGTTTTGTATTCTTTTTCATCTTAAATATGTGATAAAAGGTTTTAAATGCTTTTTATGATTAATAATTATCTGTGTCATTTAGTTGTCTTCACTTGTGGTTCCTAACTGTTGAGTAAAGGACAGCAAAATTAAGACTTTTAAAGGCAAAATGCATCTAATATATTTTGTTGTTGACATTAAAGGCTGTGTCCAATAAAACTGGTATTTTGGTATAAACTTGTCTGTCACTTGGTTGAGGCTAGTGATATTAGATAAATACCAACGTCAACAAAACTACACAAAGTTAAAGAATCTTGACTATACATAAAACGCATAACTACATTAAAAGTTCACTTGCGATGAGAACAAACATAACTTGTGTTGACCATGATGTGTTTGGTATACATAATTATCGGTTAAAAATATAATAATGGCAAATATCAACGTTAATTTTAAAGGACATTTTAGTATATTAAAAGTATATTAAAGTTTTTTGTACCACTTGATCTCTAATGTCAAAATCTGGATCCAGAAACAAAACCACTAATGATTTGCATCAGCAAAGGTGTTTTACACATTTTTGTTTTTGATCTATCCCCAGATTACAAGAGAGAGGCTGTTCAGTAACAGACAGCAGCCTGGAGGCCAGAGCCCGGTGCACACGCTCCCTCACAGTCCTCTCCACTCCATCCAGGGCTCCCTGTCTCCTCCAACACCTCGCTCGGTGCCCTCTTCCCCCTCCAGGATTCCCCATGGCCATTCTGTTTCCATGCCGGCTGGCGCTACCTTACCCAGGGAACGTCTGTCGACCGTGCCCCCCAGTCGCACCATAACAACCTGCTCCAGTGCCATCCTAGAACGACGGGACGTTAAACCTGATGAAGATCTGAGCAGTAAGAGCGGTCCTGTGTTCCCTGACCCGTACGCTCAGGTCGAGGCCAGACTCAGCATCGCTTCTTCTCAAAGCAGCCATACTGGAGACATCCCAGACGGGGCGGCATACATCCAGCATCGCTCCTCTGTCAAGTCTACTGGCGCTTACCCAGATGGCCAGGACCAGCACACCCTCTACAGACAGAAATCCCGCAAGTACAGCGAGACTCAGCTGGGCACTAAAACTCCACCTGCTTCCCCTCACCGGGTCAGTGAGGTCACCCTGCACCCAGGCCAGAACTCACACATGCAATCACAAGGTGTGACAATCGAAAGGGCATCAACTGTTAGAAGATCTTTACGCAAGGACAGTAATGGAAACATGGAGGTAGTGTCCAGGGTGAGAAGTAACATGGCTTCTCCTGTTTTTGCTGACTTTCCACCTGGTCATGGAGAGAGACAACTGCAAGGTGTGTCACCCGGAGATCCGCAGAGGTGAGAGTCAATGTGACGGTTTTCAATTTCTACATTCCCAGACGATTCATTCCTAAAAAAAATGAAAATAAAATTGAAATGTTTTGTATTTATTGTTTTATACGTTTTGTGCTTGTGTTTTGCAGTGTAAGAATAAAGGCTATGGAGCAGCAGATAGCCAGTCTCACTGGACTTGTTCAGCATGCTCTTTTCAAGGGCACAAGTACTGGCCAAGAGACCACCAGGTCAATTTTTAACATTTTAAAAATGAATACTAAGTGTTATGTAATGTAATTTATTTTTGTAAAATATAGTATGAACCTGAAGTATGATGTGAAGATGATCTTTTTTGTCTTTTACTATAGTGAAAAAACATTGAGGACGACCTCTCCTTCTCATAACATGAATAATAGCGGTCAGTAAACATTTAGTTATTTTTAGCTTTATAATATTAAAATAAGCATAAAGGTAATTAAAGTAATATCTGCTAAAAGTCATTTATTGTCATTTTTCTGTTTTCTATATAAAATCATTCTGCATAATGTAAAGAATATTCTGTAAAAACTTTACATTGATCTCTTTAATCTTGTCTGAGTAAGGTCATGTCAAAGATTGAAATCATAATGAAATGAATAGGTGAACTCAAACTTTGCTGCTTTTTTTTAAACTTTTTTTAGATGTTAGCCTGGTTTTCACAGACAGGGTCACATATTCATACTATTATGCTTTATAAAAATTACCATGGTTTTATTATAGTAAAAGTGTAGTAAACATGTTGTTTGGCGAATTGATTAAAATTCTTTTTACAACCAAACTTTACTATAAGTACCATAATTAAAATATGGTTATTGCAGCAAAACCACGTTAATTTGTGGTTACTCAGTTTTAACAGTTGTAGCCATGTTTTTTGTTCAATTTGTAATAAAGCTGTGGTTATATTTTGTAAGGGATATGCTATTTTTTATTACATAATTTAATGTCATGGAAAACTCTGTTTCATGATTTTTAGATTGTAATCTGAACAGTGACTTTAAATAATAAAATATTGGTATTTTCTTTAGATGTCCCTGCAGTAACATCCTCTAAGGACTCAGCTTTGAATGCAGACCCTCCTTTAGCACAGGTTCAGCCTCCTGTCAGAGACCCTGCCGTATGCTCTCTCCTCTCCACCTTCAAGAGAAACGTCTCTGACCTCAGACTGCAGCTCTACCAGCTCAAACAGATGCAGGTGTGTATGCGATCCAAATCATCTGTATGCAGCAGGTCACGTAACCTGAGTTAATCGAGCTTTCCTCTGCATATATACTGTAGCTGCAGAACCAGGACACCGTGAGGATGATGCTGCGACAGGCAGAGCAGGAGATCTCTGGCAGGCTTTCTGATACCCGGCTGCACCCCGAGGACAATGTTCAAAAACAAAGAGTCCAGGTGGAGGAAGACAGACACAAGTATCTGTGCATGGAGGAGAGCATTCTCCTTGAGCTTGGGTAAGAGAGGAGGTCATCATAAATCTTGATAAGTCTTGGCATTAATTACTCATGGAAAATCCATTACTGATTGGTTATCCGGGGCATTAACAAAGGGGACTCTTACGTCATAAGAGATGTACTGAGTTTACTTCCGAGGCATGTTTGAAAGTGTAAACCTTGACGGAAAAAACCCAATCATGCCTTCCTTGGGTGGAGTTGTGGATGAGAGAATGAAATGACGCATCGAGTAAACCACTGTCCAAACCTGTCTTGGATGAATAGGGCTTGTCTGTGTTTTCTGTCACAGTGAACTCGGTGTTCTGCTGGGGAAATATAAGTAAGGTTACTTCATAAAAGTATGGGTAGCTAGTCACAATCTACTATGAAACTTCAAAGCATTTTCTTTCATTGACTGGAAGATCTGTCAGTTTATACCGACACGAAAAAACAAGTAAAATTCATGTTGTAACCAGCTCCAGTTAGACTAGAACATAGCGAGATTGATAACAAAAAGTGGGTCTTGACATCTTTCATGGGAAAACCCTTTAGGTATATCACAACAAACAAAAACCCATTCCCACAGATGCAATACTTAAACTGTGATCTCATAGCATGTGAAGGCTGCTGAAGGCTTTAATAGGTAGAACTCGACTCATAATGAGCAGCTGCAGTAATGTTTCTGTTCATATGGTTAAGATGTAAACAAGTCTAAGAAAAACGCAGGTTATTATGATCCTCTGATGGTATTTGGCTGAGGGCTGAGTTTTTGTTGCAATCTTCTGCACCAAAACTTTTCTGTATGTCAACTGTCAGTCAACAAACAGGCCTACTAGCATGTCTAACAGGTTTCAGCCTTCAGCAGGTCTCACAGTCACAACTTTCTCATTGCATAGTATTAGGTGTCACAAAATGCTGCTTTAAATGCATTTTAAACAAATATGTACAGCAGGGTCTAAATGTTTGAGTTCACACTGGTACTTTTTTGTCACAAAAGTTTTAGAATAATATTAATATCAATAATAGTAATATCAATATTTTTTCAAAACCTGGAATTAAACAAGACTTTTAGGATTTTGAAAGAGAAACGTTATGATTAAGAAGTCAAGAATATTTATGATTCGGCACATTTATGAGGTCACTAGTCAAATGTAAGCATATTTGTGACATTGACCATGATAATTCAGTTAAACAAGAGATCAGATTTTCAAGCTTTCAATGAAGCATAAGGCGTTCTTATTGCACAAAATTATGCACAGATCATCAGTTTGTTGAGTCATCTTCATGTTGTCATGGAAGAAAATGCGGAGTATACAGTAACAAACCTTTGACTCAAATTATATGTGTCTTGTTATCAAATTGTCTGTTATTGTATTCTACAGAGAGCTGGAGAGCTATGTTGAGAATCTGAAGAGAGAATCCACCTCTGGCACGAGCCATCGAGCAGTCACCCTGAAGGATGTGGAGGAAGGGGCGGTCAATCTACGGAAAGTAGGAGAAGCTTTGGCCTCACTCAAAGGTAGTGCAGGAGTGTATTTTTCCTGCTTGTTGAACAATGTCGGACTCTCAAATACAGATCTTTCTCCTGTGTAATCATATGCTGAAATGACTTGTGCATCTTCTCAGGAGAGTTTCCGGAGCTGCAGACAAAAATGCGAGCGGTGTTGAGGGTGGAAGTGGAGGCTGTGCGTTTCCTGAAAGAGGAGCCGCATAAGATGGACAGCATGCTGAAGAGAGTAAAAGCCCTGACTGACACTCTCAGTGGATTAAGAAGGTGAAAGTCTCATATACTGTTACTATTTAATATGATTAAATAATAATAATTATTATAGTATTCAAAATTATAATTATAATTATAATTTTATATTAATATTATTGAAGTCTTTTGATTTTCTCTTACACTCAGTAGTAACTTACCCATGGACCACCAATGTACTGTATACTGTATTTCCTGATTATTTTCCCAGAGTTTGAATTTGGATTTTAAAAAAGATTAACATTGTTATGATGTTACTGTATAATTATAATATGTTATATAATGCAGATAAATATATAATTATATCATTATGCAGATAATTATATAAGATAATTATAGGTTCATTTTAAGTAGAAATAGCTTGAAAATCTTTAGACTCCCTACAGTATTTTAAAGACATTTTTTTTCTTTTTGTGTTTTGTGTAGATACGCTACTGACAGCCAGAATCATGCATCTAAAACGGTCCCTGAAAAGACAATTACTGATAATTCAGTTGTCTTTGCGGAGGGGTGCAGATCTCCCAAACCTATCCGTGATTCTCCCACTCCACAGCCAAGATCACCAGCAAAAGTCAGCAGCTCAGAGCCCACACCCCCATCTCCCTACACGGTACACAGAGTCCGGACTGTTCCCATCAGCACACACCACGGCAGCCCCCACTTACACCCTCCCACGGCCGGGACTCTCCAACTGTGGCGATGGTCATCCCCAGGAGCAGAGAAAACAGCCCTGACCTCCAAAAAAGAGCTGCTCCACAGGGCCAAGAAGCACAGATATTAACTACTGCCATGAGCACTGGATCTTCCACATCTTCACAGGGAGGAGAGGAAATCACCTTCAGTATAAACAGGAACTTGTCTGAAGAGGTAACGCTGTGTGTTTCAGTTTTGATTAACTGAGATTAATAGACTTAACTCAAGAATGTTATTGTGATTTATTACATGGTGCGCTGGAATACTTGATTCTGATTGGCCAGTCGTGAGATTCCAATGTATGTTATTTCCAGATAACAACGCTCAATTAATATAAACAATTAAGATTAATTAAGATTATATTACATTATTATATTATATTTGAGATTAATGAAATGATTAAACTAAATTGCTTGTTCATCTTGTTTGAACATTGTGTCATTAACTGAAAGCTCACAGGAACCTTTTTTAAAGTTAAAGTTAAAGTTTTGCATTAATTACAAATGAGCTAATAAAATAATTTTAATAATTATGTGTATATTTTTAATTTCAAGTAATCTGTTCATTACTCAGGACTCTGACATGAACTGGCTGTACATGATCACCGAATAATTTTCTTTAAACTATTTCTACAGGAAATTCAACATTTCCAACCTGAATCTCCTTTATTTCACAAAGTGGTTGCACAACTAGAGCCATAACTCTGTTTTTAGAGTCATTAAGAAATTAAGAATCTATTTATTTATTTGGCAGACACTTTTCTTTATTCATTTATATTATAAGCATTCCTTCCTGTTATACGTTGCTTTCATTTATCAGTTTGTATGTTCTCTAGGAATCGACCCCATGTAACCTATGTTTATCAGTGTTGAAATAGAAATAGCCAGCCTGCAAAACATTGTAAACTTAGGAAAGCACCTCTTTGTACTATTGTTGCCGCTTTTGATGTGTCGCTTCATTGTCTCCTAATATTTGTAAGTCACTTTGGATAAAAGCGTCAGCTAAATGTCTAAATGTAAATGTAAATAGTAGTATATGCCACTAGAAACTTAAAGAAATATCTTCAGATAACTGTGGGTCTCTTTACAGGTTTCAGAAAGAGCAGCAGAGAAAAAGGATAATGGCATGGTTCGCTCTTCTGGAACAGAAATGGATAAAGATATGGAAAGAATCCTTCAGCAGACGCAGGTCAACCTTATGAAGGCCATACCTGACCTAGAGTTGAGCAACCAGATGGATAACACCTCCTCCCAACCTCCCAGTAGCCTTCCAGAAGAGGTGGACTCTGTACCTCCTGTGTCTGCACTCCCTGGTATGTTCATTTACTCCTGTTATAAGTCTGCATATACAATACCGCTTAATCAAAAAAGCTACAGGGCATTTTTAATAATTGTAGCATTTATTGGACCAATCATTTTCTGTTCAGACGCCATACCGCAAGATGGACCCAGAGCAGACAAACCTGTCCAGACCAGTTTAGAGAGACCACAAAAGCCGACCATAGAAAAGCCCTACAGGGCTAGTGTTGACAGAGTAAAGCCCAACCCTGAGACCAACGCCAGCAAATCACCTCCACCACCCCCACCACGCAGATTCATCCCGGGGCTCACCACCAGCCGGTCGGGAGAGGTTATCTACACCACCCGGAAAGAGTCAACTAGCGCTCAGGTGTGTTATGCTGTTTTAGCTGCCTGTAATTAAGATCACAAAAACATCATTTTAAGTGAATCAGGCCTGGTTGAACTGCATTCCCAGACAACTTCTCTCAGTGGAAAGATTGTGCTTGATATGTATTGAATTTTCTTTAGCCTGGGCGTGCCGTATTGTGTCCTGTTTTTGTGCATAATAGTGACGGAAAGTCACAGTGTGGAATCCAGCTGCCCTTGTTGTTATGAGAGAAATAAAGGAGGGTGAGGGTCGGTCACACTTGACTGATTGTTTTGGCTTTAGGAGGCTGAGGATGACGCCCCGCAGCCCAAACCCCTGCGTGTGCCCCCAGAGGTCAAGCCCAAGCCCTGCATCCCTCCCGCTGTCAACACCTCCACCTTACAAGATGATGAAGATGAGGGGGATAAGATTATGGCCGAGCTACAGGTGAGCAGACCACAACTATTCTTTCAAGAGCCTTGAACGCACATTTATTACTTTATCAACATATACATAAACCCATACAACCTGTAGCTAATGAGTAAATAAAGTTAAAGTAGGAAACACAGTTGAAGCGTGAAAATAGCGTGGTGTTGAAGGACAAACACTGAGATGTTGTATGAACATCAACCACACTAGTGTAAACATTTACATACATAAACTCATCACAATGAGGGAATATTGGCTTTTGTCAGAAGTTTGATTTGTGCTGCCCTCTACAGTTCAGAAGAGGTTACTTCCTCTATGATTGTGACTTGTGACAGCCATGAGTACAAGATTATCTTAAACAAAAATAGAAGCATACAGTATACAGGGACCCAAAATGTATTTGTACACTTACTGTGGGTGACAACGTATTAGTCTATTTACTGTACAAATGCATAGGATATAAAAATAAATAGAATCCAACAGTTCACATTACAAAAAAAATTATAAAAATAAATATACACTACCATTCAAGTTTGGGGTCACTTACATGCTATTGTCATTTTTTCCACATAAACGTATTTATTAAACAAAATTGTCTTCTGTTTTGAATGAAAATGTTCGAATTTGAAGGAGTTCCCATTTATTCTGGTCTCTTTCTGGCAGATTTTTTTTTATCATTATTTTTTTGTAAAACTAATTTAATACATTTAGATATAAGATTTCAAGTGTATTGTCTACCAATAAAAATGTTTGGATTGAAATTAAATAAAGACACACTGTTTAAAAAAACAAAAACATATTTGGGCATTAAATATGACTTGATGTCAATATACTTTTTGGGGTCTTACATGCATTGCAATTTTAGGCTAATACAAGTGCCATCACTATCTCCATCCTCAGAACAGAAACCTCCGCCATACACAACACTTAATGTCCCCCCTTACCCCTCCCTCAGGTGTTTCAGAAGTACACATATAAAGATTTACAGCCCAGATACATTGTTGATCTCACAACCTCAGACAGTGAGAAGCTACCAGGGCTTTCCCTCATTCACCACCAGGTAATAGAAGTAATAGATGTGACGTGTGCAAACCATAAAATCACCAGTCTCACCCGGGCAGTCATGTCCCGTAACCTCCTGTTCTGCTGACACTAATACGTAACAGTCATACTGATTCACGCTAACACCTGACCATAACTCCTCATTAAAAAAGAGAATAATATGTTTGAATGTGTGTCTAACACCGGTCTGTCACTCACAGATCTTCATCTAAATGCTAATAGATCCGGCCGGATAAGAAGGGGCGGGTCCCGGTGACTGAGCTGTTTGGAGGGTCATTTAGCTTAATCTGACTTTTGACCTTTTTCCTTTTCAGAAGTCTGAGTTCACTTTGAGAAAAAGAAGCAGGATATTTACCCGAAGAACTTTTTTTTTAAAGAACGTTAATGTTGTTTTGTGTATTATGCCAAACATTGCATACATAAGTCACTTTAGTTTTTTGACTAGTTTTTAATAATTCATCAGTTTTTTTGTTTAATGAGTATCAAACCAGGAGTAATATTTCAACACACTGAACCACAAAGCGTATCTACAAAGATTGTATCCAATTCACTTTTTTCCACTAACACACTTTTTAAGTCATGTGTTGTCCACAGGCTTCTCCTCCCTGTCAAACATTGCATGAAAAATGCTACATCTAAAAACTTTTAAGTCACAGTGAATGTATTTTTGTTATAGTTGTGCTTAAGCTTAATGTATTCATTTCCAGCTACGAGTTACATTTTAATGGTTGAATGCTAAAGGAATATTCTTTCATCATGTTTTCTCTCTCATGTCAGTCCAAACCTGAATGACTTTCTTTCTTCCGCAGAACACAAAAAGAAGATATTTAGAAGAATGTTGGTAACCAAAATTGACTTTCATTGTATGAACAGAAAACCACTGATTTCTTTTGTGTTTCACAGTAGAAAGAGTCATATACAGGTTTTGAACAAAAGGGTGAGGGTGAATATGACAGTTTTATTTCTTTGAAGACAAATGCTTAAAAGGCTCTAGATGGCGCCATTTACCTGTTTCACATTGATATGTATGTCTTGCACTATTAAATTTATCAAACAGATATGATCACTTCAATGTAATGACTCTGTGCTAACAAACTATCCTAGCAGACCAGCACTCATCAGTCAGAGAAGTCGGAAGAAAAACTATCTGAAAATAGAGAAGACAGTGTAACACCTGGCTCATCTAGGGTAAATATAATTCTCTTTATTTAAGATTATGTATTGTATGTTTACACATTATACAGTATTTGCTTCACCTTGATTGTGTTGTTTTAAATAAAAAAATCTTAATTTGTCTGTTAGGTCATATATTGTGTCACCGGAACAACCACGAAGACGTCACCTGAATCAGATGACCTGAAGGATTCCACAGAAGCAACTTTTCCTTCTTCCAAGGTTGCATCTGAGAGCGCTTCTGACTTATCCCAAAGACCAAACTTGTTACCATCAGATGATGCATCTAAACTTTCATTAAAATCAGTTAAGGACATCCAAAGCAAGCTGAACAATGCTCAGCAGGTATCATCCGTTCCTGTTAACTCGATCAAAACAGCCCTGTGACTGGAAAAGAGCCGTCACTCATTAGTCCCGTAGAGATGAAGACAGAATCGGTTCTGAAGTCACTAAAGCAGGTAGTCCCGACAACCTCTGAGAAAGTTAAGCCTGTCGAGAAGTCAGAACAGCAGATAGTGTTTACATCCAATAACCAAGTTCAGCAGACGCAAGTAAAGCAGGGACAAAAAACACACACTGTTGAAGTTACACTTGTTAGCAAGACTTTTGTTGAATCTCAGTCACCTGTCAGTCAACCAAGCAGTGAGGCGTTATGCTCGTCACAGCAGAGTGACAGTGTTAAAAATGTACAGCAAGTAATATTGAGACCACCCAGAAGTCAGTTCACATACACAGAAGAGGCCAGTTTAAGTCCAGACCTTCCAGGAGAAGAAGCCCCACCTCCCACCGAATAACATCGCCTTTAGGATCACCAGATCCAACGTTCAGGCTTTGTCGACAGGAGAGTACCAACAACTGGTTAACAGCAAAGGCAAGGATGTCCAGACTGTTAAAGTTGGTTCAGAACCCCCTATATCTGCCCCAGAGGACTCCGGATATGACAGAAAGCCAGTTATCATCATTTTTGATGAGCCTATGGATATCCATCAGGCGTATAAGCGGCTGTCCACCATCTTCGAGTGCGAGGAAGAGCTGGAGAGGGTACTGTCAGAGGAACGGATCGATGAAGAGACCGAAGAAGAAGTGGAAATGAACTCAAGGGGGCAGGTCGATCACACAACTCCAAGAAATAACATCAGGGCGGAGAACAGGGTAAACAATCAGAGAAGCAGCAGTGTTGGTAATGCATTATCTTTACAACGACAGAGTTCCTTCGAGAGCCCTTCTCTCGATGTCGAGGACGGAGACAAAACGGGATCTCCTAAAGACGCAAAAAAGAAATTCAAGTTTAAGTTTCCCAAGAAGCAGCTCGCTGCCATCGGTCAGGCCCTTCGTACGGGGACTAAAACGGGCAAGAAGACGTTGCAGGTGGTCGTGTACGAAGATGAAGAGGAACCAGATGGAAGCGAGCTTAAGGAAGCCAAGAGGTTTGAGATCAAAACTCCTGCAGATTTTACTCCTCCTCCGACTTTATCACAAAGCCAGACCGTCACACCCCAGAGCCCCAGAGACAGGACGGAAGAAATACGTAAGACCACGTATCAAACGTTAGACAGTCTCGAACAGACCATCAAACAGTTGGAAAACACCATAAGTGACATGCATGGACCTGCACTATCAACTGAAGTCTCCTACAGAGACTCGAAGCTTAAGAGAATCGCAAGTCTCACAGAAACTGAGGATGGCAGTCCCCCCAAAAAACCACCACCCCTGAAGCCAAAACCTCATAAATCATCTCACCCAAAAATCTAAAGCACCATCTCGCTCATCTACGAGCACGTCCACCTCCTCCAGTACATCCAGTTCTTCCAGCAGTAAACAGGTCTCTCTCCTCAGCCCCTTTATTCCCTTCTGCCGATGGCTTGGGTTTGTTCTGAGGGTCTGACTTTCTAACCGCTGACTTTAATCAACTGTGAATGTGTTTTGTAGGCGTCTGCTGTCGAGTACACTTGGAAATGCTCTGCTTTGAGGGCTCTGTGTGATTTCAGTGGACATGATTATAGACTCGGTGGCTGGATGATTGTTGTCAAACTTTCTGTCTACTTTCTCTGTTCAGACTTTGAATGAGGTCGAAGCCGTGAACTTTTTCTCTGTCCAGTCGACAGACTCTAATCTGGTTTGGGGTTAATAAAGTGCATGTACTGGTGACGGGAAATATTTCAGCATGTTGCCTGTGTGTTTCTGTTCGTAATCATGTCTACACATCAGAAATCTTTACAAGCGGTGTTTTGATATCTCTGTCTGTTTCTGACATTGGTCTCTTGTGACTCTTTACAGAACTCCGGTGACTCACCTGCGTCGAGTCGGATTTCCTCGCCCAAATCCCGCCAGCAGTCTGGGATCCCTGAAAAACCCGGAAAACCCCAAAAGCTCCAGGATTCCCAGAGGCAATTCCGACAGGTAGTTTTACTGTAAAGGATGCCTTTAACCACTGCATAAAGACAGATGAGCACTTATGCTGTGTGAACTGTGAAACATCATCATTTAATTATGGGCACGTCATGGACCCTGTTTGTGCATGCGTATCATCTACCGTCACCCTTTAAAAGGGACACAAAGGATTTTACAGACACTGTGTTGCTTGGGGAGGGATGACTTCCATTTGTATATCGTTGGATTATGAAGACTTTTTAGCAAGTCTATACCTTCCCAGCCTCCTCTGTATAGTGCCAAAGTCCTCTTATTCCTCCTTTTTCCCTTTATTGTTTCATGGTTGAAACAAACTGTGAGAGAAATAAGAGAGAAACCCAAAGTGATGTGTGTTGATCCACATTATGCATTTTGTTACAAGAGTAATATTTTTGTTGGTGGTTTACTGTCGAGTATTTTTATGGAATATAGCTCTATATTTTCTCCTCCTTGACTTTCTGTGTCTTCCGGCATCTTTGTTTGCAGGCTAACGGGAGTGTAGCCGGTGGGGATAGTAAACATGCTTCCTTTGCTTTGCCTGCTTCTAAGATCTCAGCCTTTATTCCTAGCTCATGGAAAATCAAACATGTCTAGGGCTACTAATCAAACCTCTTCCTCTTCTTCTAAACCCTTTATCCCAGCTCGGGACCTGTCCTGCCCTTTAACCCCTCTATCCAAAGCCCTCGCCGCTCAGAGGTCTAAAGGTCAAAACAAAGGGCTTCCTCCACACGCTTCCTTATTTCTCCTCATCGTCCTCTAGCTATTCCTCTCCTCTATTCCCCAATGCCATGCGCTGGGACGGCCAAGCTGCACACACGCTCATCATCATCAGCAGACTGGTGCTTATTCGGAGACATGGCATAAGCTTTTCATTTCTTTATTACATTCTTGTTTGCACTCATGCTTTGGGGATTTAAGGTCTACTTCTATAATGAAGACAGAGATATTGGTTTTGTTATGCTGTGTATATAGGGTGGTATTATTGTCTTTGTGCACTACTTCTGAAGAATTCACTAAATAGATCTAGAGCCATGTATGGTGCTTGTAAAAATAGACTTGTTGACGTGAGGGATTATAATGACAATGTTTGCTTTATTTTTTTTTATAGATGTGCATTTAAAACAATATTTGTTTACTTACATATACTATATAAAACACACTATTTTTGAGAAAGGAAAGGGAAATTCAGAATATTTTATTGTGTTTTGTTTTAAATAGTCATGTACAGTGGTGTTCAAAGGTCTGAGAGCACATAAAAATCTGGAAAATTAATGTTGTGATGATTTACATTAAGAAAAATGTAAAAAGATTTAAGGTGTAAAATGTGTAATAAAACATTCAGTATAACTAGGTCACTAGTTTATATGACAATAATCATAACAATCTGTACAAAAAGGTACATTTTCTTTTTGATGTTGGGTAACATGGATCAGGTTGCGTAACTGTCCATGCCATAAAAGTACACACAAAATAATTTAACATTTTACTCAAAGTATAATTTCATTGCTGTTCTCACATTTTTGAAGCCCACTGTATATATCATAAAAGTGGTTAAACAGTTGTGTGGTGAGTGATTTGCTAGAAAGAGTTTTAGCCGAATTAGTGTCCATGCCTCATTGACTTCAGTGCACTGCCAGTTTTAACTAACAATATGCAGCCTATGACTTGTTTCATTGTTTCCTTCCAGAAGTTATATTCTTCATTAAGACGTTAGAAACAGAAGTGTATATAGTGTGTGAGTGGATGCCATACAATCATTGTATTAATTCTGTAGGCAAGCTTTGTGTTACACCATTCTTAAATAGCTTATCAAATGCCAAAAATAATAGTGGTTTACATACTTATTCATTAAGTATTGCTAAAATATTGGCTGTAAAAGGTGTTTTAACTTGCCAGACTTAACGTCTTATACTTCTTGCATGCTTTTCTTACATTTAATCGCAAAGAGAGAATAATGAAAAGGTAAATTGCTGTAAATATGATCTCTGATTTTGTATACCTTGTACAAAAATTGTGTGTAATGAAAAGCTTGCCAGAGATGTTTCCTCAAATAAAGGGCTGCGAGTGTATTGTTGCTTCTTTTTGTCTTCAAACAAAGCGTGCGTCATGCTGTCAGATATAAATGTGTTGCAAATATCAGTTCAACCACAAAATTGTTTTACAGGCCTGACCAAACTGTTGATAACATCATTTCTGGTTGCCAGATCTTTAGTATTCTGCTGCAGAGCGCTGCACTGATGTGCATTACTAATGAAAGAATTTTCAGTAGAAACAACATGGAGTTATAGCGTCAGGTAGCATACTTTTTTTTTTTCTTTGAAAAATTATGTGGTAATCAGGTATTAAAACAGACACTTTAGCACCTAACTCTGGATAACGTCACTGATGCAGAAATGTTTTGCAGTGTTTGTAGTTAAAAGTTCTTACAGTAATGTCAGTTTGTGTCAGTTTGTGTCAGTTTACATACAATAATTTATACATCTCACTGTGGACAAATACTTTGGGAAATCATTCTGTCACAGTGTTATCATTTAAGTAACCATTTAGGAAAGGCTATATTGAGATATCAGCGATAAACTGAAGTGGGTGTCTTAAACAAAAGTCTTTAAAAATGGGTTTAAAAAGCCATTTAAGAACTGTGCCCGTGCCCCTCAGCGGTCTTTTCATCATATGAGACATGAAAGCAATTAATATCTGATTGATGTATAAGTCATATCTGTTATGTGGACAGCAGAACTCCTCCGAGACAAATGATTGGCACGTCTATTAATTTGGACTTCTCCTCTGTGCTTAGATATGTATTACTTTTAGTGCCAAGTTCAATTCAGTTCATTAAAATTAATTTACAGGACTTGTTCAAACACATGGTTTATAATAGTTGGTCAGCTGTTTTGAGGATTTTATCCTCCTTTGACGACATTACATTGTTATGATTCACATGCCAGCTACTGTGAAAAGCACTTTCTAAGGCATTTGTAATGTTTAAAAAAATCAGCTTTGATATTGAATAAATGTTTTTTTTCTCCAAATGCACAGTAGTAAAGACACAATTGTGCCACCGTTTCTAAACGCAAGTAATTTTAAAAGCCATTCTAGATAAATCTACCCTAATGAGAACGAAAAAACACTGTCTGAACAAAGGAACACTACTTTATGTTCAATTCTAGGTCCCCTTCAAATGTTTAATTAGCTGGCTTTAATGAAAGATAATGAGCTCATATGCAAATTTGGAAATGGCTGAATCCCTGAGCTTTGCACCATCTAATTAGCATGTAATTTGTGTATTATAATACATTTACTATTAAGAAGTGAGAAGTCCAAATGCTGCAATGCTATAGAGAGGAGAAGAGTAATTAAAACGCAAGTCCTTTTAGCATTTAAGATTAATTATTGTGTCTCCTGATGTTTTATGGTACAAGAGCATCAACATTGTAAATCTTTGAGGACATTAACAAACCAACAAGGAACTTGTTTAAGTTAATCAAAGATCTGGTCACTAATTTGCATTTTTAATTCATTGCAATTAACAAGAGCTTCAATTAAATGGGAAATTAAGAAAGCTACAATTTCCATTCACTGGATTGTTTTTCAATGATCCTGTTTGTTTTACCACTAGAACAAAAAGAGCTGTAAATACCCAGGTCTAACTCAAGTTTATGCCTGTCAATCATATCTAATAAATAGCAATCTAAATCTTTTAATAGCAATTTGATTTATAATCACAAATCAGTGCTTTAAAAACATGTGACCATGGAAGAGTGTTAAAATGAGCAAGAGTAACACAAATCAAATGGATTTATTACAGCTGTTTTATTTCATCCAATTTTGAAGGTTTAGACTGAAAAATGATCTCGATGGAATCCTACATCAAGCGGTTTTGCAGACTAGGGAACCCATTACAAGCACTGAACACACAGGGTAGAAGCACATTTACTAATTTTCACACTCAAGTCCAAGCTTTGAGCTTGAACCCAAACCTATCGTTTCCCCTGTTGCATTTCTGGCACATGACCTTGGCTGGGTACATTTTTAATTTATCCAATTTTAGAGGGCATTACTGGCAGCTCCTCTCCACCACCCAGCTCAGGAGCCAGGGGATCACCCCAGGCAAACTGTCTGACAGCACACAATTGCCTTCCACCGGTAAGTACTCTAACACTTCATTAGCATTTAATTGAATTTTGTCTATCAGGAATAATGCTTTTAAAAGAAGAATGCTTCAATGAGAACAGAGCACTTTGTGTACTCCCTAAAGCATCAGTGAGAAGAGATGATTACGAGCCGTTGTGTAAACATGTTTTGTGACAATTGTGACCTGCCTGTGAAAACCCAGCTGAAGTCATTTTTGTGTGATCTACAGTTTTCTACGTAAAATCCTACATAATGTAAAGAACATTATGTGAAAATATGACATGGATATCTTTAATATTTAAAGTATTGACATGTCAAAGATTGAAATCATAGTGAGAAAAAAATCATAGTGAGATTTATTTTTACACATGGTCACAATTTAAAAAGATGATCTTTTAGTATGACCTGACGTTCAATAAAACTCATTAAATGATTGACAGACTACGATACACATTCAATAATTAAATCACAATCAGATTTTATTCCAAAACCATAAAAGGGCAAACATTTATCACAGTAAAAACATAGCTTTGCCTTCATTTAAACATTACAAATAACAGTAATTTATTTAGGTTTGATGTTGCTTTGTTTACAAAAACTGGTAGCAAATGATTTATTAATTAGGTTATAAAATACAAACATTAAAACTTAACATGACTGTACATTAAAATGCAATAAGAATCCTTTAGAATTGATCCGGAACAGGGTAAAATACTTGTATCCCTACAAGGACATCATGTAAATTTATATGTGAGATTGTTAAGGAGAACAACCAGCACGATACAGGAGTTTGTTTTTAACAGTTTGTTGCAAACAGACAGCTCAGGTGAAATACAACTGGCTGCGACGCAGAAGATTTACTAGCGGCTGCTTACTGTGTAGAAAACGGTAATAAAACCATCAAGATCTAAAAGTCTATGCAAATCATTGCATAGTGAAAATGGAAAAGTTTTACTTATTAAACCCTGTGTGCATTTTAAAAGGATATGATTCGTAGTCCAAAGTTTGAGTCAACACTCCTGTCAGTATGAGCTCAGCATTGTGCACATCTAAAAAAAAAAAAAGGAAAATAATTAGTTTAGTTAGGAAATTACTAGTAAGACTAGTAAACTGGTTTTAAAACAGTACACCATTTTCTTACCAATGTTCTTCAAGAAGTATTCTCGACACAAATGAAGGTCATTGTCACAGGATATCAGAATGATCTCTGGTAAATTCTAACACAAACATGGACAAAACAAGTGTATCAGTTAGGATTACATACAGTATTATCCCAAGTGTCTTGTATTTTGGTTTTGCTATTTCACATATAATTATAATAATAATCTAAATAGCTAACCCATGGTAAGGTTATAGTAATGCAATGCACTGTGGCCTATTGCTTCATTAGTGACTTCTAAGTTAGAAATACTACTAATGCTTTAGGGAAATAGTTTTTTTTAAATAAATAAATAAATAGTTATGCCCCCATTTGTCATCTTCATTGTGCCATTATTTTGCATAATTCCTGATACTCTGTAACAATATTTTTGAAACAACACATTTGCAACTGTAATTATCATAACTACAGAACAGAAACCCAGCAACAACTGTGTCTACCTCTGCAAATAGATGTTCATTAGGTGAGAGAGCAGAGTCTGGCACAGCGTCCTCATCAATATAACAGCCCTGCGCACCCCCATCAGGGATTTGATCAGCGTACCTTGTTTTGCTTGTGCTCCATGATCTTGCGGTAGGAGGGCTGCTTTGAGAGCACTTTCCCCCCGGCGCTCTCCACTATAACTTTCATTGTGCCGAGGCTCGGACAGATTCCTGGTGTTATATAGAAATACTTCCCCTGTTAAAAGAAGAGTGATATGACTGAACACACACCCATCAGTAAGACTCTTCTCTGTGACATCCAATTAGGCCACATGTCAGTGCTGAGATACGCTGGGTGGCCTATTGTTCTGCGGTCACAGACACTGGTGCGAATGTGGACGTACACTAAAGTGTGGAAGTGATGAAGTGGAAAGACTCTAAATGTCCTCTGTGATGCTAACCTTGAAGAGTGGTGCTGCGTGAGCTCTCTTCAGTGACTCCTCCAGACTGAAACAGAACAGCACCTCCGCCTCAGCATCTCTCAGTGTATAGCTCTGCTCATCTGGAAGACACGAACACATCAAATTAGCATCAATATTAACAACTGCAATATTCAAATATCAATACTGGCAAATTATCATGTTTTCATGTATGATTTTAGTGCATGTAATTCCCTACACAAAAAAGATCTGTTGAATATAACATAAAAAATGTACATTGGTTGTATGTAATAATGTTATGTTTATGTTAACAATGTTACCCAATTTATGTTTGTTAAACAAACATGATTTTTATATGTAAAACTTTTACATTTCGGAAGTTCTAATTTTTAAACAAAAGTTTCATTTATCTTTTATAAGACATTAAGTTACCAGCATCTCGAAATTCAAGTTTAAAAGACGAATCCTCTCACAGCACAAGCACTGCTCTTCTGAACAATGGTAACAACAAAACTCAAAATGATCTTTCTCTTCACTAAAAAACACATAAAACAACATTCTTTGTGTTTTATTTAAAAAAAATACTCTTTGAATGCAGTCTTGGATGCTGGGAACTGGAAATCGTTGACCAGTTTCAAAAAATTTATTTTAACACAACATAAGTAATTTATGTGGTCCCAACTTGAATGGATTAGGTTTGACAGCTGACATGAACATTTTTTTTTTAATTGTGTTGAATTGACATGTATAAATAAAGTACTGCAGACAAGTAGCAAAAACCCTTTTTTCCCAGTGTAGATGATAGCTTTAGGTGCAAGCAATAATATCAGGCAAAAATATAAATCAAATAATCAACCCAAATATTTATATCAGCAAATCCTCTGTTGGCACATAAATTGCTTTGAGCTGGGTCAACATTATTCTTTTACTTTTTGAAAATTCCAGACTGCTCAAAAACCTGCTATATTCCATTCCACGATTTCATTAAATAATATTAATATTTAATTTTTTATTACTGAACATCTGATCTGAGAAATAAAAATAGGTTCTTCAGTGTCCAGAATTGACTGATAATTTTAGACCCCACAATAGCACTACACGACTTACCCACGAATTTCTGGCTTTTCCAGCTTTCCTCCAGCCAATCTGGAGTGACTACATGCTTAACCACAGATATGGCAGTCAGGAACTTCACCGTTCTTGTCACTTTGTTGGAGACCAGATGAGTGCACTTCTGAGGGCTGTCGGCCACTTCCCCTCCAAGATCATACAATTTCTGCAGTGGAAAGAGAGAGACAGAGGATGAAGAGATGTAGGGGATGATGAGCGGAACACCGTGTCCGAGCAGTATATTTCACAGCGTTCTTGAACAGGTCAGAAGACCGTTTTCAATCATTTCCCATCAGTCTGCTGGAGCAGAGAAAGCACGATGTGCTGTGAAAGTCCATTTGTGCTTTCAGATAGACAGGTGACATTTAAAGACACTCCCTTAAACTTTTAATTTGAAAATGTGTTTCCACAGTGTCATGTGGTTACCTTGATGTACTGCTGAGCCTGCAGTGGTTCAAAGCCTGTAAAAAGCACATAGGGCGTAGATTCAGGCGGAAGCTTTTTTGTAGGTGTTGGCAACTCTTCAATTCTGAAAATGAGAGTAACAATATTAGCTCTCTGACGTTTTTAGTATGGAAACAGCTAAGCTACAGTTTCAACAGTCTCTCATCATTTGAACTCACTTGGGCTTCTTGCTGGGCGGCTGCAGGCTAGCATCATTCTCTTTCTGTTTCTGCTGCAGACGTAAGCTCTGTGTGAGGCAACAACAAAGAGATGACTGCATGATTCTGCACACTCATCCGAATATGCCATTATATGTGAAGCTCCACTGCAGGATTCAAGCATTAGAATGAGAGAGAGCAATCAGAGAATGTCTGTGTGGGCACCTACTCACCGCCAACGCCTCCGGTGAGATCTTCACAGGAACGCGCCAAGCACCTGACCGAAAAACAGCACATTATGATCTATAAACTCGACGGCTTGGAAAACTGCCAGCTCTAGCGTTATAATTTAACCAAACATCTCAAAGCTCCTTTGCTGACCTTAAGCATGAAAACTTACTCAGAAGATTGTGCACGAGATGTGGGTTGGGTGCCAGTGGTTCGGGCAAATTGAACTGAGAGTATCTGCTGTGCTGGATTTGCCGCAGAGCTTCGAAGTTTCCCAGTAAAATGTCACACAGCCACTGGGCGCTTACACACGGGATCCTCCACTCCTTTGCCTTTTCATATTTCAGCCCACTCGGTCTGATGACGATAGATAAAGGCATTAAACAACAAATTATTAATTACAATTACCATTATTTACTTGCAAGAGGTCACATAAAAATCAGCAGTTAAGAACATAACCTGATATTCAAAAAGAACATTAACATTAATTCTAAAAAACCCATAATTGGCATTTGCATATCATATAGTTACATGTAATTTAAACATTGTCACAGTTGTGGTTTCTAGCTAATGATTATTTTTAGAATTGCATCCTATTAGCAAAACGTGTTAAAGCAAGCAGACATGCCCTTTAAGAGAGAGATGTTTTGCTTTTTGATGTGCTAGATTAAGTAATGTGAAGCATTTTTATTTTAAAACTGTCTTTCATGCATCTGAAAAGTGCAAAATCCTTGGACGGGAATTTAAGTTGAACGTGTGTCTTTGACCGCCGACAATTAACACAAGAGAAATCTGTTCTCCATCTTTTCTGTATGTCAGCCCATAGAAATAGTGGAATTGTATAGTTTACAATGTTCCAGCAGGCAGCAACAACCTTTCTCTGACCTTATGATGGTATTGACGGCACCAGAAAAAGAAAGAAAATGTTCTTTAACTGCATTTTCAAACACCACTTTCTACTGTCGTTTTCAGTAAAAGGATCTTGACAAAGCCTCTGCAAAATCTGTCCTACATTCTCATTGATTTCTTTATTTCAATAGTCTGAAGGCAAAAACAGGAGACTGTACTTGACTGCACTTACTCTTTACAGATGAGCACAGTGTTGCTTCGACACAAATAGCCTGTGTATCGGGCTCCTGTAAGATAAGCCATAAGCTTCAGGTCATCACGATCACTTTCCACAAATCCAGTCACTGAAACGATCTGAATTACAACAAAGAACGAAACACAATCAGAGAGTCAGACACCGTCTCTAATATTTGTATAAATCACTGTGCAAATGCTTTTCTGTAATCATGTATTCTCAGATGGCCCGTGCAGCGCTCTTACATGCTGCGAGCAAGGCTTGGCCCTGGGAGGAAAGTTGAAGGGAAGATGAAGGGTCCTGTGAGGGGGGACCATTCTCTTCTTCTTCAGAATAGTGTTAAGCCAGTGAGCCGTCACACAGCGCTTTCCTTCTCTCAGAGCCTGGCACAGGAAAACAGTTCGCTTAATGATGGATCATTAGTAAATGTCATAACTGATGGTAACCTTAAAAAAGACACATCACATTCAGGACTGTTTTCTACTAATTAAGCAACTATGCAGTACACTGGACGGTAAGATGGTGATAATGCATGTGCCATTTCATAGTGAATAAATCTCTAGATGAACATAAAAAGGGCATTATTATATGGTCATTTCCTTCACAAGTCATAATACACACTATTACCGTTATATAAAATGACTCATTATTTACACTGCTCTTAGCAAGTTTATTTTGTACTTACCTGGACATACGTATTGCTGACTTGACTCTCACAAAGTAAATGAGTACAGCGACTGAGAGTGGAGTCCACAGTCCCTCCATATGTCTGAATGATCTGAAGAACAAATGGATCATTGGTAAAATCAAAAAGAATATTTGTGTGATCAAATCTGTGGGTTTAGTGTTCATCCAAATGTTAGTCGCATTCTAATACACTTGTGTTGTTCATCATATTTTGTCAAATTCATGATTCATTTCTTTGGCATATGCTTTCTTTGTAATATTGGGAATCGCTTTATAAGACCATCTAGCTCTGAATTATCAGGTTAAAATATTGATGTGTCACGTGGCACATCAGCTACTCAAAATCACAAACCTTTAACACCTTTATTTTACTCTGAATTATAGTCTCTATGGATGTTATGGATATTCTCTGATTAATTCTTTCGTCTGTGAGTTATAAATTATATAACTGATCCCCTGGTGTGAGTTTTTATAGCGTGAGATGATGCAGCAACAGCTGAAAACTGTTAACACTATAGACACACTAGAATGTGTTAGAAACAAGATAGTATTAGTGTCAATAACCCGTACCAATAGCAGTTGGCTACTTAATAGCAGTAAGTGCACTATTTAGGGTGCAAACCTCCATTTAACATAATAAATACAATAAGCTGTCACTTTGCAGCTGATATTATTATTATAAAAACGGTGTCAATGATCACTAGCGATTTATTTATATGCTTCCAATAGTGTCGAAAAAATTTTACTTCTTCAATTGTTTGTTTCTGTGGCATGTAAAAACAAGAAACAAATGTGCTTTAAAAAGCAGTTTTTGTACGTGTGACTTCCCCATCAACAGCTGGTGACGTCACTGGTTTTACTCAAATCACAAGCATGTAATCTTACGCTATGGATGGCTGCTTTGCAGATCACAAGTATGTTATTGATTGGGCTAAAGCATGTCATATTCAGTTTCCAGGTGGTGTGGTAAATTGACTTACTCTTTTCCATGTGGCCAGTAACTGTTTATCAGGCATCTGCTCCGGATAGTCAGCAATGGCAAACACACAGCCAGCCAGAAATCCATCCTCAGGGACTAAATGAGAAAAAAAGCCATAATGTTAATATTCCACTGGCGTTTCATCAGTCAGTTCATTCAGGAGCAATCAGTGCTCCAGCTGAGATCATTTTGCTAGGACACTGCATACATTGTTAAAACCTTGATAACAAGACTTAGTCAAACAATATGTATTGCACTCAGTAGAGTGCAGACTGTCTTTGTGTTATTGCAGATGATCCGCCATTGCACTTACTCTCTTGGCCTGGTTCATGGCCAAACAGTTGATGCGGCTGTGCAGCCATGAGCGGAGGCTGCAGCGCGGTCTGCGTCTGATGCTGTGGACCCTGCTGGTTCTGCAGTTGCTGCTGCATCTGTTGCTGCTGTTGCAGCTGCTGCATGTGCTGCTGCTGTTGTTGTTGTTGAAGCTGTTGTTGCAGGAAATGCTGTTGCTGCTGCAAATGCTGCTGGTGCATGTGCTGCTGGTTTTGCTGCTGTTGTTGTTGCTGCTGCTGCTGCTGTTGTTGTTGCTGCTGTTGCTGTTGTAAATGCAACTGAAGCCTATGTTGCTGTTGTAGCTGCTGCAGCTGCTGCTGTTGCAACAATGCATGTTGCTGTTGCTGCATGGGCGGCCTAGGGAGCTGCTGTGGTCGCATTTGCTGCTGTGGAAATGTGTGTTGTTGTTGTTGCTGCTGCTGTGCATACATCTGTTGATGCATCTGTTGCTGTAGGAACTGATGGGATTGCTGAGGCATTTGAGGGAAGCCTGGCTGTGGCTGCTGTTGTTGTTGCTGTGGAGGCTGTGGCGGTTGCTGCTGCTGATGGTGGTGCATCTGCATGACTTGCGGCTGAAGATGCATCATGGGATGTGATTGTGTCATCTGTTGTGGATGCTGCTGCTGCTGCTGTTGTTGTTGCGGTAGCTGATGCGACTGTTGCTGCTGCTGCAATAACTGCTGCTGTGCTTCAGGTGGGAGCTGCTGCTGAGTCTTTACTGAATTAAACAGAATCTGGTTGGGAACACTAGGCTGGCCCTGATTTCCAAGGTGCTCCACACCTTTAGAGGGGGCCGAAAGACTCTGAAGGATCTAAATTGCAGACAAACTCACAATTACACATAGAAAAGACTTGAAGAATGTACTGTTTGACTTCTATATTAGCAGAACGGACACTATGCACAGCTGGAAATTCAACAATAAATTATTCCACTTTATTCAGGAGATTAAATATGTTTAAAAAAGGTAATTCAAAGCATTTGAACATGTTCAGCCATCTCAACTTCCCACTGATCTAAGTAAATAAAAATGAAATTCTTACGTGTGCCATATTTGAGGGTCGCGGGGCCTGCTGTGTGTCTGTGTTGTTTGTAATATTCCTAAGCGTTCTGGCGGCTGGATTCCATCCACCTATCCCCTCCGATCTCTCCACCCCTAGAGACACACCTGGTCCACCCATTCGAGCATCTGATGCCCCAAAGCCTCCAGGTACAGGTGGAACAGTGGCACAGAGATTAATCATATCCGTTTCTTTGCCAGGCTGTAGTCGACGTTTGGCGGGACCAGGCTGTGGCACATCAGCTAAGGTCCAGTTCAGGTTTCGGTCTTCCTTCTCTGGGGACGAGTCATCAGTATCAAACATCAATTCTGACTTGCGCTCTTGTTTAGGTGAGGGTGAACGACTTCGCCTGCCTCCTGGGGAACCATCACGGGATGATGTAGGGCTGGACCGACGACTGCGAGGTGATCGTCTAAAGCTGTAGCTTCCATCAGAACTCCTTTCATTTTCATATTCGCTTCCCTCCTCCTCAGGTGCCTCGTACACTGTAAGTCGTGGATGATACAGGGCCTCATCCTTTCTGTTTTTTTCTTTTACAGAGTGCAAAATCCATTCTGGGGTTACAATCTTAATGTTGTTATGCCGCAAAGCACACTCATACTTGGCCTAAAACAGACAGAAATATGCAAAAGCAGGACACATTATTGTGTGACACTAGTACAATCATTTCTATGTGACAAATTAGAGACTAATGCTTACACTGAAAAACCCACACCCTTAAAATAGAAACACAAAGATTACTGCAGATATCACATTTTTCTCTATATTGAGCGGCCCTATTCTAAATTTATGTGCTTGATCAGAACGTTTTATAACTAGATGACATTACAAATGACATTTTTGATTACCAATGGCCAAAATGTCCTATAACATTAGGCTTCAAAATCAAAAAAGACAGACATGAAACCGACCCTTTTTTTAACACAGCACCAAGACACCACAAGCCTCAAAAACAGACCCAATAAACCAGACCAGCAATCCAGCCCCATGCCTCAATTGATCCTAGAATGACGCGCAGCTAGACGTTGTTAAAGGTACTCTATTAGCCATAAAGTTTAACTGAGCTGCTGCGTCTCAAACCTCCCCCACCTTACATGGGAAATAAAATAAAGACCACAAGAAATTGTGCTGATGCACTGTGAAACAGCACAATGTATTTGCTATTAGTAAAACCAGTCTTAACAGACATCTAAACCTAAACCTACAAAAAGCCATACAGGCACTTACCCCTTTTGGTTCAGGCACAACCAGATGAGTGCATTTCTTGTTGAAATTAAGCTGACAATCCCCTCCATAAAATGTAATCAATGCCCAAAGTGTGTTTAGATCCCCTGCAAGCTGTGAAAAGAACAACACTGATCAACACTGTTGCTTATACACACCAATGTATAGACTGCTAAAGGTTATTATAGTCAAGAATACAAAGTAGAGACTTACATGTGGCAGACAAGCTGTAACACCAAAGAATATCTGTTCAGACTCTGGGGAAAATCCTGTAACTCTGATTCATTTGAAGTCAAGGTAAAAACAAAACATGTATATAAATACTTACTGTGGACTTTACAAGTAATTAATTCCCAAGTGTATAAAGTATGTCAAAATAAATGCAAGAATAACAGTGTTGTAAGTGTAGATCTTTCCATCAGTAAATCATAAAAGGATACGGTAGCAGATCCCCACATTTGACAGACAGTATCACCCAACTTGGCTGAAACAGAAGTTAATGACGATATTACACATAAATCAGTAACAATAAGTGATCACATACTATACATTTGTAAGTGCCACTGTATAGGTCAGATGTAAATATCTAAACACTTATGTGCAATACTGTGTGTTTACCTTCACAACAGGCAAGTTAAAGACCTCACTGGCTTCCCCCACCTCAGGATTATCTCCATCTTCTGCTATAATGTGGGTGGCGAGTGCATTGTAGGACACTTCTTTCCCTTTCCCAGCTTTCAAGAGTTGCACAACCTATTAGCAAATGTCAACAGCTGATCATCTCCATGTCATGATATATCAAAATGCAAAAGCACGTTGAATAAAACATAACTTTAAAAAAACGACTGTGTATACTTTTGTTGCATGATCTTGCTTGTTAATCAACACAACTAGATTATTTTGTTCGAATGATTAATATAAACAAATATACAAAGAGTAAATGTCTATGAAGTGCAAAGATTTGATCAACTCAGAGGACTCAACTGCTAATGTTATGATTGTTATTCAACTGCCAATGTTATGAAGCTGACTTGGCTTCTTCCTATTTACTCCTCCACCCGTGCATTAAAGCGTTAATCACATTTAAAAGACGAGTCCAAAGTGATGCCTGACGCATTGTTGTCAGTGATGGAAGTAGCTGAGCTAACAGGCTGCAGTCAGGACAATTGCTAACAGCTAATAACATGAAGAAACTTTACATGCAAGAAAAGGTCAACCTTAATAAATACAGCCCGATATCACCAGACAACACCAAAAGCTATCTTTTGCTCTTCGCCATACTGTGACTGTCCCACAGATGTTTCTGTGAGTTAGCCGTCATGCTAACAGGAGTCAATGAGCTACTGTTAGCCAACAGGCTAAATGACCAGCTTACAGTTTGACACATTTACCTTCTGATCGATGTCTCCAACAACGTAAAACTTCACATCCTTAAAAAGCTCTTCCGGTACTTTTAAGTCGTCTTCCGACATTGTTTTGACTGCTTTAAATAAATGTACAGCTAAAAGTAAGCATTATGTGCCTGTCAGGTTAGCTTTCATCCAGCCCCTCACAGAATTGGTTGGTAGCGCAGGGGTAGAGAAGCGCCAAAGCGGATTCGGCGGGCTTTGGACGATTACACATCTTTCAGAGGGGAGCAGTAAACCCTTATAATTAAAAACCTTTGGCACATATAAGTAAAAATATCAAAATACGTATATTTCCTTGTTAAAATATAAAACTTCATTTATACGATAGTGTACTGGATTTAATTTCTTGTTTAATGTATAAAACGTAATATACTGTGTATTTGAAAACACCCCTACATTTATGCAACATGCCACATTTGTGGGCGGAGTAATGTCGTTACGCGCTTATTTACATCAAGAAAGCGCCAAATATGAAGCGATTTGGTATTATGAGTGTTTCGATGCTGAAAGGTTATTAGGCAGAAATGCAATTTATGCATCAATGTGAATAGCAACGTTTAGCAGTTTTCGTGTGTATGTTTTCATCATGTTGACATCGTACTAAGTATATTTTCATACTGTTTAATACATGTATTTTGTTTTCATACCATAACATGTATTTCCTTTAATGTATGTGTTTTACCAATTAGTTTTTATTTATATTCCGAAGTATGCAATATGCAAAGGCAACGAGAATGACACAATAGGACGAGTTTGCATGCGTGCAGTGCTACTATAAATCAATGTAAGCACAGAGAGCATTTCTTTGATTTCTCCTTCCCGGTAAATCTCATGAGGTATGAGTTGAAAACCAATCCATCACCGATGTAAGGATGGCAGTGATTTATTGGGTTGTCTTAATTGGGTGGTTTATGCATGTATGTATTTAATTATTTTGTGGCTGTGTCGAGGTTATTTTCCTTTCAGACTTTCACCCACAACAGCAATTTGTAGCACATACAACGCGCTGCTAGTTATCTCGTTTAAATGATTAAAATACAAAAACCTGACACGCATACAGCTTTACAATCAAGCTCAAACTGTTCACCACAACACCTCCCAGCATCTCACAAAGGACTTCATATGGTAACACGATGTTCCTCGACCTTCTATCCAGTGTGATCTTCTCTTAAGAAAGCTGCAGCAGAGCGGTTTCTCCTTCTGCCTGCCGGAGAGTCACAACCTGTGTTCACTAAATACGAATCCGAATGGGGTGAAATTACCTTCGCTGTTAAAGTCTTCATTCCTAAAGGTAAGTGAAGAGAGAAAGATACAGAGTTACGGGAATTGGATTCTTCGTGAATGCGCGCTACAGAACAACATTATGTGTCAAATGAATGATGCTGTATTCGCAAATATGTTCATGTTTTATAATTAGACGCGTCATGAGCGATGTGGATGATACAACACATATACTGTCATTGCGCTTCGTTAACTCACTTTGTGCGACTTAATTGTTATTCTCTCTATAGTGCTTTAATGGCAGATAGGATGTATGTAAATGGTAAACAATAGACAAAGGCTGTGCACTGAATCTTAACTGTATGCATGCACTGGATTTCACTGTAATAGAGCTGCATATGGAAATCAATGCACAACTGTCTTCACATACTGTGCAATGCATATATATTAAAATGTATTTAATTGATGACATCCTGAAATGTGGTAATCAGTCATTTAAAAGTCCTCAGTACAAAGTTTGTCATTTTACAATTAGAATCATAGACACTAAACAATTATGTGTCCTAAACACTTTACAAGCATAAACAAATAATTAACCATAAACAATGAGGACCATGGAGCATGTCTGTATGTGCACACAGTATATATGCTGAAATAAACTTTTATTACCTTATCATTGTTAATGAATACATATAGACATCAAGGATGTTATCAAATGATCTCATTGATAAAAACATGTTGATAGGCTAATCTGAATTTTGAGGAGGATGTATTTTATTGCCGGTGGTGGTTATATTTGAAGGATTCTGCTGTGAAGAGAGAACAAGTGTCTTCAGTCTGATTAGGATGAGCCCTGAGACGCTGCACTGTTTTATCTGTCATTAGACTAATGATACAAGAATGACAACTGTGTGAGAGCAGATGACACAGTCTTTTGGATACCTCATAGTTGATGAAAGGAAATTATGTGGTTTATGAAAATCATAACTTCCCACACATGCATAAGATTTATAAAAGACTGTCTCTTGATGAATAGTTGGTACAGTCTAAAGAAGAAGTGTAAAATGTACATTTACATTTATACATTGGGTTTTACCCAAAGCGACTTGTAGTGCATTATACCATACTGTGGTTTTTTTATTATAAGTATAATTATTAGGTAAGCCTAACTCATACTAAATACATGTACTGTAATCACCAGTGTTGGGGCATTCTGCAAAATAAAGGGTAATTGAACAGTTTGACACCTGGAGCTGGAGTTGACCACAGACCAAAATAATTTATCAACATACTGCATACTGTTGGTATTATTGAGTTTTAGGTGTTTTTAAGCTGTATGTGTTCTGCATACATCAATTTATATATTTTTTACTTCTTCATCTAAGGCCTTTTTGTCTTCAATCTTTTTGCCTCTCAGATTTTATGTGTCTGTCGCTACTGTTCCCGGGCCTTCCAAGTAAATCATATTTGAATGCCTAATCAGCTTGGCCAGTGTTCACACAGAAATTGTTCTAAAGCACAATTATGTTTTCGAACAGACACCACCTAAATGGATTTCAGCGGCAGATTCATTATGTAGTCACAGAGCACAACTGAATATATATTTCATCTTGCTTTTGTGAGTCCATAATGAATTTGATGATGATATAGGAATACCTGGTCTGAAATATGGATTTAAACTTTTCATGCAAATTAAATATTAATACATTTTCAAAGACTTCATTAGATTCTGCTCCCAGCGAGATGCACATGAGAATGCAAATACTTTGATCGTTAAAATAGAGCAGGTGATGTAAGGAGCAATTAGGCATCCACAATCTAACCACAACCTGATGTATTTAAGTGAAATGCTGTATTTCACATTTAATTTTCAACCTAAAGGGTAGCACGAAACAATATGTTGCTGAAGCAACAGAGTATGTGACATTTGCATTAGTCATTTATCTATGGATTTTTGTGGTCAGTGGGACAGATGGCAATTATATCTCTTGTTTCAGAATGATTATTTCATAATTATTGTCTCTCTGCCAGTGTAACGTTTTAACAAGACATATTCAAAAAAATGGCGACTGGGATGTTTTCTCTGGCCTGTCAGGATACTTGTTTTATTTCACTGTGGCAACTGACAAAGAACTGTAGTAAATGTCATATTTTTCACAGATTTGGGTTTTCTAGATAAGACATATGACAAAACCAATAAAAATATGTCAGGGTGGTATCGGTTTATAGCACTCTACTGTTAATCCACAAGTAAGGCATTTTTTTAGTGTTACTATTCCTTCTGTGTTTTACAACTGAATTAAATATCTGTCTGTCCAGAAACTACATTTTTTACTTTTCAAACTTACTTTTCCTTACTTTTCTTTTCTCACAGCTGTAGCAGTTGTTTGTCACAACCGAATAAAATCGCTCTCAATAACATGGCTGATGTCAGCCAGAACAGCTCCTTTAATCAAAGCTCTGATTATGAAAACGTCTTCAGGCCACAGACCGTGTTCAGCGTCCTGACGTTCACCCTGCTCGCCATGCTTGTGGTAGCTACGTTTTTTTGGAACATGCTCGTCCTGGTCACGATTCTCAGAGTCAGAACATTTCACCGCGTGCCCCACAATCTTGTGGCCTCCATGGCCATATCTGATGTAATGGTGGCTGCTCTTGTGATGCCTCTCAGCCTGGTTCATGAGCTCAACGGTCGACGCTGGAAGCTGGGTCGAGCTCTGTGCCAGGTCTGGATATCTTTTGACGTTCTGTGCTGTACGGCCAGCATTTGGAACGTGACTGCGATAGCCCTTGACCGCTACTGGTCCATAACACGCCATCTGGAGTACACCCTGAAAACCCGCAAGAAGATCTCTAATGTGATGATTGGTCTGACCTGGTTGCTCTCTTCAGTAATTTCCCTCTCCCCGCTGTTTGGCTGGGGTGAGACATATTCGGAGGAGGACATGGAGTGCCAGGTGAGCCAGGAGCCATCTTACACCGTCTTTTCCACATTTGGCGCCTTCTATCTGCCTCTCTGTGTTGTTCTGTTTGTCTACTGGAAGATATACAAAGCTGCTAAGTTTCGTATCGGATCAAAGAAGACCAACACCATCACTCCAGCTGCAGAGGCTGGAGAGGTACTAATGACGTGTTTTGATATTTGATACTTTTCTTTGTTACAATTCAGATGTATGTGTCTATTTGCACTGTAATCTTTGTTGTCCTAAATGTACCAGCATCTGCACTTCAGAAAGAACCAAATTGTGAATGTTCAGAGAACAGAGAAAGATCAGACTCCTCATATTCTGCAAGTCATTTCTCTATCGAGCATTACTAATGCAACTCAATAGCCAAGTGAACTTGAAAATTCCATTAACATCCTCTATTAACTTGAACGGCATGGTAGAATTTCTGAGCATGTCTCAACACTTGTAACACATAGTAATCCTGACAGCATCCTTGGATTAGTTTCACATTATTTTTCACTCTATTACTACCCTGTTCTACCTCAGTGAGTTTGGGAGTGATTGGTAGAGTATGGTTCTGACAGAACTGATGGAAAAACCTAAAGTGTTTAAAAGCTTACACTTAAAGACTATTTTCATGGCCATTCCAATAGATATCACTGCATAATATCACTACACATTTTCTAAGGAGCTTGACGTTATGGTTTGTAACCATTGTTACCCAAGGATTAAACACTGTTGTTTATAGGACCTGAGGGCTGTTACATATATATATATACGGTATTGACAATAACCAATATTAATATAAAAAAACATGCTAATCAATTCTGTATATGAAATATACATATATAATAATACTGTAAATAACTGCACCCATTCACTGTAAAAACAATCAGAGCTCAACTTTTCAAAACATTTCCTATTGATTGGTTGCATCTAAATATTTCAGTGGAGATTTCATAAATTTGTAATCTTTTCAACAGATGTTTGTACAATTGACGAAAGTTTAACTGAGCTAGTTGGAAAATTCAGATGCAACAAGTTACTAGAAAAATCTGAGTTGGAGAAGACTAAATTTGTTTCTTAAGAGCTACAATAGTTTACAATAGTAAACCCATTATTTCTTTTAATTTATATATAAATTAAATATAAATATTTGACTGATAGCATTATTGTTTTAAAAAAAACATGTCAATGTATACCATGAAAATATTGTAATCATAATTTATTTTGGCTATCATAACCATGTAGTGAAAATCTGATATTGTCAAAACAGCATTAATACTTGAGACATTCTAATTTTACTCCTAATGTCACCTCAGGTAAAAGAAGCTTCTAGGCAACAGCCTCAAATGGTGTTTACCGTCCGCCATGCCACAGTGACCTTCCAGACCGACAGCGAGACGTGGCGAGAACAGAAAGAGAAACGAGCGGCTCTGATGGTGGGCATCCTCATCGGAGTGTTCGTCCTCTGCTGGATTCCCTTCTTCCTCACTGAACTCATCACGCCGTTGTGTTCCTGCAACATACCACCAATATGGAAGAGTGTCTTTCTCTGGCTGGGTTACTCCAACTCATTCTTCAACCCGCTCATTTACACAGCCTTCAATAAGAACTACAATAACGCTTTCAGGAATCTCTTCTCACGACAGCGCTAAACCCACATTTTGAGATAGCAGACCAGACGGCTTCAACACAAATGCCATTTTAAAGCACCCTTAGGAAGTGTGGTTATCGGAATGTTTCGGTAATCAGAGGTCCACATAGACAAAACACAAATGCATTGAGGGATCCATGTCTGAGTATTTTGTTGGAAGGCAAAAGGATGATTTAATCCAGAGTTTTCAAAATGTCAGTCTGTCCCCTGCATTAAATGATAATGTCAACAGCTTCTGCACTTTCCAGTCAGTTTCCTGTTTTTTCAGCTGGACTAAATTTTAACATTGTGTGGTTAATAAATGGTCAAATAGTGATCCTCTGTTATATCAATGTACAGTATTATCAAAAGAGATATATCGAGACAGGAATCTCTTGTAAAACATAATTACAGATTCTTGTCTGTTGTGTTTTCCACCATATGTTAGATTAAGAGGAAGTTTAATATAAAGTATTTTCTTTAAGGAAAGAACTACTACAGGGTAACAAGTAGATACTGTTTTAGATGACAGCGTTTGATGACTTTTTAATACAGTAACTACTACAGTTTTTGAACGTGTTGACATTTTAAGGAGCCTTAACATATGTAGTGTACGTTTCATGTAGGCTATTATTCTGCTCACATTCAACCTTTTAAATATGTTGCTCATGCTTGATCATTATGCTCATGTTTCTCATTAAAATGCAGACAGACGGTTTGTGTTGCTGCATGTGTGGTTATAATGTGAAAGTGATAGATGAAAAACTTGATAGATGAAAGCAAAGTTTAATCTATTTTTTCTGTACTAAAGCTTTCTTCAAAGATTTTCAGAATCTCTTGGAGAAAAGTCAGTCTGCATTGTAATGATGAATAACAGCCCTGGTAATAATCTTTATGAACATCTATATACTTTTATGTGGGATAGTAAGAATTTGATTCTCTTAATGGTAGTTATGCTAAAAATGTCAATAGGACAAAAGCTGTAAATTGCAGACTTAAAGATTTAAAAAATACTTATAATTTAAACTTGGACTGAAGTCATCTGGTGATTAAAAATGATTGATCAGCACTGTTCATTTCAAATTAAATCAGGTCGCTTGACATTTTTAAAACCATCGATTCTTATTCATTCTGCATGTGATCAAGTGCAGGAAACAGCACTGCCATTAAAAGCAATTTTGAGCTAAATGCTCAACAGCAGAAGAGGAGCTGTAATCATATTTCCCAATATTGGGGCTTTAAAGGAAGGGGTTCAACCACTAAATTCATCTCTCATTCTCTTTCAGCTTTCATCTTCAGGCCTTGAGAGGCTTTGAGTCATATTAAGATGTCTGCAAGAATCAACTGTAACTGCAACTTATTTTACATAGCTGTTCACCCTATCACACATGTACTTAAGCATTCAGGCTTTGAAGAATGCTTTTTAAAAGCTCTGAATACACAAACGAAAGATTGACAGACTAAAAGCTGGGTTGGTTGCAAACAGAGCGCTGTAGAGTGTTTTTGCCTTCACAACACACAGTGACAAAAGGAGATGTTTTTTTTAGGGCTAATTGGATCATGAAGTGTCAGGTAAAAAATTTGCTGCTGGAATAGAGATATGAATAATGGATGTGACACCTGCCTAAATGGCATCTTCCCCTTAAGCAGAGATGAAAAAACAGTTCGGATCAGACTCACTAAGCAGACACAGTATAATCCCCTTTCTTTCTATTGCAAATACTCTCACGCACTATATGATATATAATGGTAATAGCCAAAAAAGAAAGATGGAAGGTGAAATTTTTGTAGGTTTCAGTGCCTGGCATGAATATACAAAAACTTGTTATTTCGTACTATGAAAAATCACAGACTCAAGAGATTGAAATGAGCTGCATATGTAAATTTGATCTTATAATAATGCAGTGGCTTAAAATAATTTCAAATAGCAAATGTATGCCCAACATATTGTACAACATTTGTCATTTAAAGAAGCGACAGTACACACAGTTTAATATGCTTATCCTGATTTCACATCAGAGAACATTCTTCAAGAGTTATAAAGGAGCACAAAGAGATAGATAAAATATTTGCTATTGTGCATGGTAACCAGGGATACACTGTCTGCTCTTACTGAAAAAGGAATATACTTTTTTATTGAATGATGAAAAAACCACAAGAGATCAGATCCATTCTTTCGAAATATCACATCTGACATTATTCACTGCAGATTACGGGTCGCTGCTTTGTCTGTGGTGCCAAGAGCTAAAGATTTTATGGGATATGCAGTATAGCTTTTTCTATCTTCAGTATAATCCATTAATTTGATAAAACAATAAATAGACTGTTGGGTGGAGTAAATAAAAACAGCACAATTTTGTGTTCAATTTAATCTGGTATAAAAGTAATTCAATAAAACTATTATCTTATTAAAAGTCATACAATGCCATTTGAAGTTTAAGATTCTTTATTGCCATAACAGTCTGATTATCATTGTGTTGTTTACAGTAATGAAGAAGAGACGCACAATAAAATAACTTATTCACACAGTAATCAGAGAGAAGTAGTGCTAAGAAACCATTTGTTTCTGATCATTTATTTTTATCGAGGTTCACTTTAAATTAGTTAACCAGAATCAGAATCTGATTTATAATTGTAGTTGTAACAGTTATACAGCTAAGTTTTTTCAGTTTTGAACTTCTGTGGTAAATCACATTTTGATTAGCATGAGCTAGTGTGTTAAAATGTCAAAAGAAGATTGTATTGGTGTACAAAGTCATTTACATTACTATATAAGTAAAAAGATAATGTGTAAGCTGGAATCTATTGGAAAATGTGAAAATATTTAATTCTTTATTTTATTGTGCTGTGCAATAAGGCTTTTATGGGGTCAAGAGAAACCAAGGAATGCTGAAGAAGTTTGCTGTAATGCTAATTGCAATGTCATTAATATATTGCAAAGTGTTATTTCCCTCAAGATATCAGGCAATTAATTTTTCAATTACTTTCAAAGCATTCTTTCACAATAATTTTTGCCACTATATAGCTTGATTAATGAGCGATATCTAGTTTTTAAATTTTATACTAGCATGTGTAATTGATAATTTTTTGACACCCATCTTCTATCCTTTGTTCAACCATTACTTGATTGAATTTTTAACTACATTACAGAACTTTAATAAGTAAATGCGGTATAATTGTATGGCAATCACAAAATTGCTTCAAATAATGTACCCATAATATTATACAGTGAAGTGTACAAATTCTCTGTCCACAGTATCGACTGGCTGATTATGCATCTGAAATGAACATTTTATTCCTTTGCATTAATTTTGCATCGTGAATTTTTTTTTGCAAGATCAAACTTTGTTTTGCTGCTGTCTTATGCAAACCTGCCCTCTGGTGTACATATATGGCAAGCACATTGCCTGAGGATAGAAGCGTTCAAATTTACTGGTCAAGAATAATGAGGACAGCCAGCAATGATATCTACATTATAACACACAGTATTAATGTTTATTTAACAGTTTTTCTTTAATTTATATAAAAAAATTTAGTTCTTTAATTTTTAGGAATTCTTTTTTTTGTAGTTTACCCTTATTTAGTGACCTTAAAATTTAGTTTAGTTTTTTCAAACCGTATTTTCAGCGTGAATACAACGTAAAGTTAAAAGAAATATACATGCTTGCCACACTGTCTCTGTACATAAAAAAATAGCAAATCTTTATGTACTATGTGATAAATTGCAGATGATCTTCAGTGCTTTCCTGTGTAGTTTTCACCTGTTGTGTCCTTTTTGTCCTGGTGAGGGCACACTAGACTCAAAACAACAGACACACTCCATAAAAATCGGATTATATCCCAGATCTAAGCAAAATCCAAAGATGTTGGAAGTGCATTTATATTGCTTACATTTACCATAAAAAAGCATCAGTCACTTATGGTAGAAGTATATTGCTTGTTTATACTTCCATGTTTTAAAATAAATACCAGCGTATAGAGGAATGGTTAGGCCTATTCAGCACATGGTCAAATACATCAACATTAAAAGACCTTGACAAACTCTAAAATGCGTCCAATCGGAAGCATAATTAGATCATTGAATTGACAGCTAGATTCAGTGCGTGGATGGGACCTTGTGACCTGAAAGAATTAGGTTTTGACATCCCTTTACCTGACTGTTTGACACAGCGTGAAGGATCGATTAAGACCAATTTTACCCATGTGGTCACATTTGCCACTTGCTTTCCAGGTGCATCCATCACATCTGTGTACAAGCTTTAAATTCTGGAAAATAGTCAATGTGTTACAATTGGTGTGAAGGGTTTCATTAATTTATTGCGCAAGCATCCTCAGAATGACTCTGAATCCTTCATTTTCAATCATGAAATGGCCGGCTGATGTCATATTCTGCTAAAGTGTGATCCTGGGAAATTGTAATGCAAACATGGGCTCCAGAGCCTCCATCAGCACAGATTAGTCATGATTAAAGGTTAACAGCTAATGAAGGACACATCAAATCACTTGGCAACAGAGCAGAATATAACACACTATGACATGATGAATTAATTCTGATTGAGATTAGCGGTGTTGTACTATACCTCTGACGCTCACTAAGTAATCTGACATTTTGAGATGAATGATATATGATGAATTCATTACAGCCACAAAGCATTGTGGCTTTGAATACATCGTCTGAATCGTCTATGTAAGACATTGAAATTATGGTATTTTTTATATTGCACTTTCAAAGTAAAACTACATTGGTACTGTAATATGTAAATGTGATAATAGTCAGACTATATAATTGATGATAATGTTTTATACAATTACTTAGATGCAGTTTATTTACTTACACAGTTAATGAAACAATCTATGTGATATTAAAGGTTTTTCTCCTTGCAGTTTTCACACCTATTCCTCAAAGTAACAGACAAATATCTTCAAATCAAAATGAAAGTATTCCCAGTTCCTCAGAGGATGATAAATGACAGTGTGGACTAACCCTTGACATTTACCCCTTTACTTTTACAAGATTGCCTTTTCCAATCACTTTAGATGGCTCTTAATACTGTATAAAGTGATCAATACACATACTGTCTCTGCCTTAAACACAGATAGTGCTCTCTCTCTCTCTCTCTCTCTCTCTCTCTCTCTCTCTCTCTATCTTGTTAGTGCATGGCAGAAACACTGGCACACATCCAGCTCTCTCAACATGCCCAAACAGCCACTGGGATTTGCGCAGCATAACCTTCAAGAAAATATATTCCGGTGTCGTTGGCCGGACTCCGCAGACTCTGTTTGCAGACAGAATATGGAGATGCCCATCCGCCCGGATCCTGGGAACTCCCACCACCCTTTGCATCTGTGCCTCCACCCATCACCAACCAATTATGAGAGAAAACAAAAACAGGGGGTAGAGAAGAGGCACTGCTCTCTCTGAGGAACGAGCCTCTCCGTTTCAATATCAGAGGATGAGCACATTGGCACGCTCTCACCAGGAGGCCACATTCAATATTCTGCCTTTCACTTCCTCTGCTGAAATACTATCTCAGTCACAGCAGATCACTAATTGTTGGTTTAAACTGTGTATATACTGCCATAAGAGAATGTTATTTTTTAAAATAACATTTACATATTAGCATTTTATATGTTTTCTTATCACTAAAACTGTTCTGTCCCTATAAAGTATTAATGCTAACACAACAAATACGTGCCCTGTCGGGTTTTGATATCTTTAAAATGGAAAAAAGTCATCATTAACATTTTGGAATCTTTACCAACATCCTGTATGATTTAATTACTTTGCTTGTGGCATCACCAACTGCAGGACCGAAGAGAGATTTATGACATTCTGACATCTTTTAAATCAGAAAGGCATGCTGCAAAATTGGACTTGGAACGAAACCACTTTCTCCCTAAAGCATTTGTGCATCAAATATTCATTTCTTGGCATTCATGTGATATTGCTAGGAATAACTAGACATAAAGCAATAAAAACAATTGGCGTATCAGGGGATTTGACAGACAACAATTACATCAAATGACTTTAATTAAAAACTGATGAAAATATCATGTGATGCTTATCAACTCTGGTTTAAATGTTAGCCTGTTGACACCAACCAATAAAATATATATTATAAAATAATTATATTATATACAATGCCCCATTAAAAAAGTATTCTGAATATTCTTTAATCCTTTAACATTTTCTTAATCATTAACAAGATTTGCTGGATAAATAAGTAGATGTCCTTTATCTTCATTTTTCAAAATTAACTTAAAAGATTCAAATTGCTATTATGAAAGTGCAATTTTATAGTGAAAATACTTCACACATGCTTGTAAAATGTTATTATCTTTTTAATAATGAACATTTAAATATAAGTTTATGTATAATTTCATTTTTTCAAGGTGTCAGAGGAACTGTGATGCTTTAGAAATGTCATATGGGTTTAAATGTCATTGCAGTGAAACATCATCGCCCACATCCCTCCTCTGGTCCCACCCCTCACAGACTAGACACTGTTTTATCTGTTTGCACACTGTCAGTCTCAAAAGCAAGTGGCCCTCTCTTCTCCTCCTGGGCAAGTTCCTCCTGAGAGACAGCCATTCCTGCCTGCTGGGATACTGACAGCTAACCTTTCGCTCAGAGACGTTTGGGAGCTTCGCCAGATTTTCCTGCCCTTCTTAGTTTGTTAGGAAGACGACATTTTCCTACAACATGACATGCGATACCTCCGCTACACTATAGCTTATCTAAGACAATGAGTCTGCTATCAACCTATGGTAAAGTTTAAACTAATTATGAATAATATCTGAAGATGACCTCCCCATACTTTTTGGTGGTTCCCACCACACCTTGCAATGTCCAATATCTACTTGTTGTAGTTGAAAGTCATGGCACTAAATGAAATTATCATAACAAACAAATCCATTATAGGAAACTTTCAAGTGATCCTCAGCAGTGCATACTTTCTTTGCCTTGCGGCGCGTCAGCTCCTGCGCATAACATCAGCACAATAGCATTGATCTGTCAATGGACACATGAATGAAAATCCTGTCATACATCACCATGACACATCATAAAACAGCTCTGAAGTTTTCATCTCCTCCGGTCTTGATAGATCTATTGTTGAGCCTAAAGCATAAGTGAACAATGGCGGTTTGATGCAGGGAGTACAGGGTACAGTATGAGTGTCTCTCATCCAATCTGGTAATTAAGTGGGGCGAGCGCCAGGATGGGCTCAGCAGGGGTGATGGTAGGGGTGCAAGAGTCACTGCGGGGAGTGTAGCAGATCACAGAGAGCCCGAGACAGACACCCCACCAAGACACCAGGCCGTCTCCACTGATATGCCAGGAGTGCGGATGCGTCATTACGCTTATGTGCAGATTCGGCACTATCTTACTGACTTATGGGGCCAATAAAACAGCAAACAATTAAATGCATGATGTCTTTAGCATTAAATGTTATTGTAGGTCTGAAACTAATACAATACAATACAATTGTATTATATTTGATATTTATTTAGTATTGGTATTATATAAATATAAAATTCTAATGCATGCAGAACTGCTTTGACTTTCTAGAAACACAACTGGGAATAAATTACACAGCATGAGTTAGTCAATAATTAATTAAAAACATTTGAAAAGACTATGTATAGTGATTATCAGTCATTAAAATTGTATAGCAATAGTTTTTAGTCTTATGTCATTATAAATCCCAGTCTAAACCATTAATTGGTCATATTTTTAAGCCTCAGAAGACAAGCTATCGCTTCTAACGATTACATTTATCTGTTCATATTGTTACTTTTAACAAAAATACATCATAATCTAGTGTTCTTCTATAAATTTTTATTAGATTCGTCCAAGCTAAAAAATTACATCTTTGACTTTAATGGTTTCATGGTGCTATGTCAACAAAGTTGACATTAGCATTGACATTAAATGGATCAGAGCATTTTTCTAGACTACCTACATAGTAAAGTTACATTGTGCAAGTCACATCAATTCCTATGTCAAACAACACCCAAAAGCATCAGTGAAACAAACATATTTCACACAAAAATAAAAATGTCATCATTTATTCACCCTCATGTTATCCAAAACCTGTATATAACTCATTTCTGGAACACAAAAATGTATTTTAAGAAATGTCTCAGTGGATTTGTGTCCATATATGAAAGTCAGTAGAGGCCAGTGTTGTGTTACCAACCTTTTTCAAAGTAGCTTTTTTTGTGTTCTGCAGAAGAAAGAAAGTCATACAGGTTTGGAAAGACATGAGGGTGAATAAATGATGAAAGAAATTTCATTTTTGGGTGAACTATCCCTTTAAGTTCAACAATTTTGTAAATTAAATTAAGGACTTGTTCCCCAAAGAAATTGAGATCATATCATTAGGACTATTATACTTTAATAATATGGCATTAATTGAAAACCAAAGAGTGACCTGCTGGAACACACTTTCCTCAGCAGTGCCTCTTACAAAAATGCCCCTTGGGTTGATTTACAGTAGTACTTACATTGGGAGCTAATAAGTAGAGTTAAATGAAAAAGGGGGAAACGTTTTTAATTAGGGCAGTCATCGCTAAGAACAACATTGTTTCAAGTTGATGAGTGAGATCATCCTACCCAGAGTGCAAGGTATTATGCTGTTTTTGACCTAAAAAAATGACTTGATGTAAGATCAAGGTCGAGTTTTACCTCCTGCTATATAAGATCTGTCAAAATTAAACGACGATCTCCAGCAATTTGCTCTAATTCTGTAGTCACAATAAAACACCATTCAAAGACTATTTAAACCTTGCAGTTCAAGAAATACTTGTTCTTTTGCTGTTTTAACAAAAACAAAAAGCATATTACACGATCCAACAACTCTTAGGAATCTTTTACACTAAGAAGATGATCAAAACAGCGGGCAACGCTTTTTTGTCAGTAAAACATTTGCAGAGGGCCATTACCCAAATCCCCAATTGAGAGGCTTTTTAAGGAGCTTAAGGGCCTTCCTTCTCATAAGAGAGCAGTCTAAAGAGTTGCGTTCAGCTCCGCTGAGCCTTTAATAAGTGAGATACATCCCTGTCCCTCTCTACACCTCTGCTTAGTTCACATTTCAGCTCTGCCTTCAGCTACGCCACCGCTGCGGATAAAATAAAAACTCATTTTCTTGTGCATTTTCCGTCACATTTACAAAACAATACCACTGGTGATTTAATGCAAAAAAGTGTTGCATTAGTGATTTGCACTCAAAAAATACTATTAGTCCAAATTGTCCTGGAACCGGAAATGTTGTATTTTGGCAAATGGGACAATGTGGAATTGAATTAATCTAACAGCAGTTTGTGCAAGTTTGAAATGTTTTTGAAATCTTTTAGGTGACATTTCCTCTTGTGACAATTGCGAAAACAGCCATACAGTTAGTTGAATGCTTTTAGAATTTAATGACGATTCTGAATAAAGAGCATTTGAATGAATTACCTATAAGGTTTTTACAAGTTTTTGCGGGACATTGTTGTAGCACAAAAGACACACGGAGCCAGATTCATAAGGTAGTAATTTGAGAGTTGGGGTTTTACAGATGAGAACATCGACCCATATGGTCGTGAACCGCCAATGAACATGCTACATCCCTAAATGCATAATGTCATGTTAAAACAAAGAGAAATGAAGTCGACGCACCGCTGATGCGTTTCTCTGCAGCTGGCAAATATCATGCTCAAGTCACTGAAGTTCCGCTCTCTAATCACACTAATTAGGCCAAAAAATTAACTTTAATGATTCTTTTTTTTAGATAAATGTTAACTTTATTACATTTATGTTTTTCTAGATAACAATTAGGATTCAATAAAATGAAATAAAATGAACTGTTAGACAGCCTACAACTATTCAGACTAGAAGAATTTAATTTGACTTTTATTGTAATACTTGGGTACTGAATACCTTTCTTGATTACTTTTAGATATAAACTAGTTTTGGTCAGACTTATTTTAAAGTTCACCAAAAAGTTTAAGTCCGTTCCACAAGTGTACTCTAATGAATTGTTAGAATAAAGATAAATATAAGAAAATCTGTGAAGCTGTCTTCTTTCGGATGAATAAATCAGTGATGTGGAACTTTTGCGACATTAACCTGTCATAAACTTTGCTTTACTGGCTTCTTTTACATCTGAGTGATAAGTTTAATTTCATTCGCAAGCTTAATATCCAATTTAAATGCATATGGTATTACAAGTGACACCCATTTACATCTACTTTGAACATAAGGTGTAATAAGGTCTGACAATCTCAGAAAATGTGATAAATGGTTAAATAAAGATTAAACATGAAGGAGATGAAAATGTTTACAACTTTTGGCAAGTTGAAAATAATCATCGGGGTTCAAATCGTTAAGCAATTATTTAAAGGACATGATCATTAAACTCGCCCAGAAAACACGTGATTATAGCACTTTACAAAGAGATTAGTTATTGCTGTTGTCATTGTTTGTTTTTCCTGTTTTTGGTGTTTTCAGAAATTATTTTTAATATTGTTTCCCATTACTTGCTTGCTTTTTTAAGTTAAAATTAGAAAATAAAAATGTATGATCACATAATGAGGATAAGACTACAACTAAAGATCATAATATATATATATATAGCCTAACAGCCTAAAATGAGTGAACATGTTATTCTGTTGACGCGCTGAATGACAGAATTGCATATGTGCGTTTGTGTTCAGCCTCGGCTCAGCTCATTGAATTACTTTATGCATGACACAATGACATTTTATGACATACCACGTTTATTTGTCGGGGTTACAGTAAAGACTTACATAAAAAGTTAATTCTCCACTGAACAGATCTGTTCCACACAAGCAGCAAAGCTTTTTACAGAGACATGTTAGACCACTGAGAGTACTGTAATGGTGGTTTGTGATGTCACTGTGCAACATCCAATTGAAACAAAGTCCCTGATGACATTTTGACAGAGCCAACCTTGTATGGCAACCTACAGACTAAGATACATTAAATATTATTACTGTACCATTGTTTTACCACGTTAGGGCAATTATATATCGGATAATCTGAAAAGTGCGTGTAGTGGATATTTCTATTTGTATAATTTTTATTTTTGAATTATTTAATTATTTTTAACTTATTATTAGTGAAAAAGGTGAATAAAACCTCATAGGCTATTGCAATGCATTTACATTTATTCATTTAGCAGACACTTTATCTAAAGCGACTTACAAATGAGAAAGCATTTAACATTTTGTCAGCGAGCTAACAATAAAGCAATATACATATCCACATATCTGACTACAGTTGAATGCTATAGGACAAGATGGACAGGTTTTTTAATAAACAAACAAACAGAGTTAGTGGAAAAGTTGAAAAATATAATAATTAGGAGTTAACAATTCACACTCATGATTATAATGATCGATTATGGAGATAAATACTGTAAAGAATTATGTGATCAAAAGGGCAGGACAACATAGGCCTGTTTTACATCATATTAACTCTTGAAAAGTTGTATCCACTTTTATTATTTTTGTTTAATTCAGCAACAATCTTAGTAATAAATCCACCAGAGAAAATAATTGTACCTTATTTATGAAAACCCGTTCTTTGCACGGACAGAGGTAACAGAAGGAGAATTATCATTTATTTTAAAGACTTTCTTCACTGTGTTCGTGAGTTTATCGTTTCGCTATGGCCACGTCGGTAACAATTTAGGTCAAGTACACTGAACCCTATGACATGACTTATCCCCAATCAGAGTACAGTGTCTGTTATCAAAGCAAAGAATATGGTCTTTGCTTTGGTAACAGACTAAATGTAGCGTAAGGTCGATTTAGTTGATCAAAGGTCGTGCGCAGGCGCCGTTCCAACTTTTTTCTAACATTTAGTAAAGTAAAAACGAAACCGTAATAAAAATAAACTTACGAACGTTTTGACGGTACTCACTCGGTTTGTTCTGGTGGCCTTTATAGATGAAATCTAAATGTTTGTCATATGGCTTCGTGTCATAGAATGGCACTGGTGTGATGTTGTATGAATGACATGACCATGTCATTTCCTCCCCATTGAGACTCGCTGAGTCCTTTCACCGATATTATTAGCATCTGGGTCACTCATTATTGTAGTCTATACCAGAACAAAACGAGCGAGGGGGAGAGGGAGACAGAGCATTTCCTCTCCTTGTGGGATTTTCTGAATATTGATCTGAAATACATTAATATAGATGTTCGAACTGAAATAGGACTCTATATAATAAATGCAAGCGAATCACGCTTGATAACCGGGAACAGTGGCTTTCATGATCTAAAAAGACTATCAAGAGGCACAGTGAAAATCTGAAAACTTCTGTAATAATAGAGCCACACGTAAACGTCACAGTTTTTCATGAATTTAAACTTGAGTAACAGAGAACGTGACAAAAACAAAACTTTTGACTGGCTGAAACTTTCTATTTTATGTGCTCACAGAGCGTTACCGCTATTGTGCTTCAGTCGGTTATGCCTGACCTCAGATGCACAATGACAAACTTTCACAAAACAATAACGAGAAAGGATTTCGGGGCGCCAACTTTTACTCATACCCTCCTTTCACTTTTCAACTTCCTTTCGACGTGCTTTTTATTCAACATGCGCACACATACACAGTATTTTCTAACAAAAATCCAAATCTAAAAAACTATTCCGGAGAAAACAAATGCATAAATATGCAGGAGTAAATTAAAGAGCTACAATCCTAGGCTATTTAAGACGAACTTTATATTGTTTAGGCATATTTCTGCAGTTTGTCCTCAATTACATTAAAGTCGTTTATGACAAATCCACAATTTTAATCACGATTAAACCCCTTACAATTTTTCTCAGTCTTACTTCCATCGAACGGAGATTGTAAAACGTATTTAAAAAATGTAAGTATTTGCATAAATGTAATATAATGGTTTTTTTTAATTAAATAAACATTATTAGGGTGCTGCAGCCTATAGCAAAAACACAAAGGTGCTATACATAACAAACTTTTAAAATAATTTTTTATGCTTTCGGCTGTTTTTTTCTGACGGGCAAACCCTAACATACAATTGCTAAATAACTGATACATAAAATAAAAAATGAAATGCTTTCATCTTGTTTAAAATTGACCTCTTAAACTATGATGTGATGAACAATTAGTAGGACATGTAGTGTCTTTCAACTGATCGGTGATTGACGGCTCAGACAAGTCCATAGGAAAGACGTGTGCTGTAACAGAAACGCATTTGTGTTGCGCGTCGTCTGGACAGAGCATTACCTAAAGAGTTTCATGAATAATAAATAAATAATTTTCATGTCCATTGCAACCCACCTCGTTTTATTGATTATTTATGGTTCAAAATAAAATTTCTGAAAAGATTTGTGTTTCTATTTTCAATAGATGCCCAAATATAGTCCCTGATGAGCCTATGCATTATGATGAGCTTGTATTATAAAAAACATTCTGTCTAATTTGCAGTCATTGGAAAAATAAATAAACGAAAAATAAAACAGCATATTAAGTTTATGCATTTGCAATGAATTTTGTGCAAAAACAGTGTTTATCGAATAAAGTGACTTAAGAGAATAAAGTGAATAAACAGCATGTGACGTACACCTGTTGCAAGTCCTCTATGTAAGACTGTAACAGCTGTGTGTCTTATTAGCGTCGTTCCTGTAATGCTTATAATATCTCACGTTAGAGAATTGAGAATTGACTGTAAGATAAAATAAGCTTTTAACGAGAATATTCGACGCCACATTTTATTATAGAAGTCGTTAAAAATCTTATATCCAAATTTGAACATTTAGTGGGATTGTTACCACTTTTAACATATTCGATGCGCAAATAATCATTAACCACTGCTACAATAATACTTTGAAACAACATTATTCAGGTTTTGAAATAACATTTGACAGATAAGTATGTAAAATTGTTAATTTGGTGAGCCAGGTTTGTTGTAAAATATTACACAGAAGTCTAATACAAATTATAGAGTAGATATTTTGCTACCAAAAAAGATTTGCGTCATTTCCATATAATAAACATACTTAAAAGCCAAACTTAAGTACAAACATTAAAAACAGCAGGAAAAACCTGATTGATAATTAATCTACGATGGTGATATAAGTGTGTATCACAGTTAATACTCCACATTCAAAAATAGGAAATGGTCAGTAACCTTTATCCTCATCCTCTGAGTCCCTCAAGGTTTTTTTTTCTATTTCTTCAGTTTGTTTTCAAAGGGCAACAGGAAGCTGGGAGATCCCGTGTGACCCCAGCATTGTTATAGGCCCGATATCACATCCATTGACTGGGTCACATCTGTGCTGATCTGAGCTCTATGATCTGTGAGCTGGCAAAAGCCCCTGCGCGCATTCACAAATCCCTCTTAGCTTCTGCGCGCGACCTTTTGTGAAAGAGAAAAGCAGAAATTAAACCTAAAAGTTTTCAAAAGAGTGCAAACACGTTCACAGCAAATATTAAAGTGAGATTTCTAGAGCATACGCCTTATGCAAGTTAGTAAACAATTATTATTTTACTTTAAAGAGGTTTTCGAACATATGAATTAATACGCAAGTTAAAGAAGACTCAATAAAGGGGACTAGAATGCATTGCCTGTTTTACAAAGTGCAAAAAAGCTTTTTCCATTTTGTTAACTGGCTGATGTTAAGTGAGCCAAAGGGTTTTAAAAGTGTTAATCCTAAAGAATTTTTCTGGGATAAAAACAAGTGTATCTAATTACCCTGACACTGCAATATGGCACATTTTAAAAGTTTTGAGTTTATGTGACAATCCTTGTTATGACTGAGAAAGTGATAAATGTCATATATGAAGCCTTCCACATTAAAAAGCTTTTTATTGGTTCTTATTAAAACAAACAAATGTGTTTATGTACGGAAAAATATTATTTAATGACATATTAGTGACATTATATTAAAATGTACTGCATACAACAGTTTAAATCACACGTTATCGTTAATGCGCAAGAACATGAAACTATTTAATGCACTTCTGATAACGATTATTGGATTCTGTCAATGCAAAAAAAAAAATACATAACATCAATAAATGAGTTAGAATGCCACTAATTGATCATTCTTATTAGTTTTCTTTTTATAAGCTCTATCTTGCTGACTTTTTTAAATGTGTGTATTAACGCAACAATCACAACATGCTAATGTTTTAAAACTCTACAACAAACGTACTATGAACACACATACTAAATAAGAATAACTTTAAATTAATAAATTGTATAAATTGTCAACAGCAACAAAAAATACAAATATCAAATAACAATAAAGACATAGCCTACAAAGACAAAAAACATAATAAAATCAAATATTAAATAATATTAAGGTAACAAACACAGATTTTAGATCAGACTTTTAGATCAGTTAGTGGCATTAATATTTTACTTTTAAACATTAGGTCGTTAGGATTTTAGGGTCTGTATATCACCAGATGCCCAGGTTTATACAAACCTTATCCAATGAAACATATGTAATTAAATCAAAGACACTGTGAATTTTATTAAAGATCTAACATTGCAGAACAGAAACGTTGATAACATAACGTTCTTTGTTGATAGTCTACTTGACATTATGCTAACTGACTTACTATATTTTCAACAAGAGCACTAAAGCTTTCTTTGGCTACCCAAGTCCAACGACTTGCCTAAATACGCTTGGGCCTTTAGAGTGCTATGCATCTGCTAGATAAAGCACAACAAGTCATTTTTAATCTTTTCTGGCCAAGGGTGAGACATATACTCGAACCCAAAACATTCAGCATCACAGTTGCAAATAACTTTTGCTGATGCACAATCAATTCTAAACAAGAAGCATTATCTACGTCCATCCAGTACTGCTTTTGTATCTCTGTATATATACTGTATGTTACCACGTAATTTTTCTGCAGACTGGTAGTTCTCTATGAATGTCAAACAACTAATTTCCATATATAGACATAAGTTCATCTAAACTTACGATTATTAAATAAAGCTGAAGGTCTCCCAGGAAAAGTTGAAAACGAAAAGTTGACTTCATTTTTCCGCAAATGTTCTGTTTGAAAAGTGAGCACGATTTATATTAGCTCAGCTAATGCTCTATTGCTAAATGACACAGTGAGGGCTACGAGTCCCCCTTTTAGTTTGCCCAGTCGATTCGCACCAAGACCAAACACTGTACTGGAACTTCCCAATGATCTCATTTCTAAAGTGGCCGTTTTGTTTTATTTTGGCGCTCCAGGACACCATGTACGCTTCAAGGACCACTGTTGGTTTGCTTCGCTGGTTTCTTTTAAAGCGCTGAAGCATTATACGTCACCTACCTCTGTTTAAGACTACTGAAGTGAATTGCTTTTCGAAGGTACGTGACGACTCTGTGCGAGCCTTTTTCCTGCGCAAAGTGATGGAATAAAGCGATGCCTTTAACAAAATAATTTGCGTACGGATAAAAACACTATTTAAACACATAAAACATCACCTTACAGTGCCTAATAACACTGGACACAACGGTTTTCAACCGATAGCGTTTATTTATGTGATTAACGAGGAATACAGTATCATATCAAATAGATGAATCGTAAAATAAGGCGTGTTGATTTGAAAAATAAAATCTCATTTATTCAAGTAATTGTTGCATAAGAGTAACCTGCGTAAATACTATATTATTTATTTATTTATTGTGATATAGCTGAAAAAAATCTGTAAAATAAAGAGTGTACGAAATTACGAATTTGGACAGCCTGTGAACCACTGAATTACTTGTAAAAATGAACACACCCCTCCCCCAGTGTGATTTCAAAACGCTATTTTCATTAGCCTGCTTTAAAAGATAGCAATGTCAAAATAATAAAAGGCAAAAAGACTACAGGCGTCCGGTCAAATAATTTCGTTGCTCTGTTCAGTGTTTGGTATTTTCGCGTTGGTAAATGAGAAAATATTGGGACGTTGAACACTTTTACGCTATGGAGTACTATAGCTTTAAATATTGAGAATAAGGCGAGGTGGGGTGCTGTCATTTACTTCAGAGTCACTGGGTCATGTGATAAAATTTCGCTCTGTTTATTGGCCAAAGGCACGTGTCTAGGATACCGGACTGCGACGTCACCCGGGGGACTCGTATTAAAAATAAGAACAAAAATCCGTAGTGAAAGTATTCCAGAGCCAGTTTGCGCTTCCTTGATTTACTAGAGCGGGTCTGTTTCCTTGCTACCACATAGGTGAACATTTGCCTGTATGGTTTACAAAGTAGATGTAAAGACAATTTCAAGGGGCACATTGTGGAATTAATTTCAAAAACTATGGTTTTGCTTTCTGCGTGGCGGTTTCGTCGCACATAACCAACAAAAGAAACATAAAAAAGGATTTGTTCATTCTTTCCCGTTTGTTTCTATTTGCTGGAAAGCTAAGAAATAAGGAAAAATACTACAAATACTGGAACTCAAAAATACGTGTAAGAGAGAGAAAGGGGTTAAAAGAATATTTGGAGAGTTTCACTATGGAAGAAAATGATCACAGCAACAGAGATGTGGAGCGTCAAGATTCGGGCGATGAGTCTAATAGGGCTATCTTACCCCTGCTGCAGGCTCCTGGAAACATACTTCCGCACAGAATAACCAACTTTTACATCGACAACATTTTGAGACCAGACTTTGGACGCAGGAAAGAGGGAACCAGACGTGATGAAATAAATATAGTTGAACGAGAGAATCGCTGCCCGTCGGCTCCAGGATCAGGGCAGGTGGGAGCTCCAGTGTCAGGGGAAGGAACCTCGAGCCCTCGCACAGTTAGCGTCTCCAAAAAAACTGATATTACCGCAGACGCGCCTCTGAAAGACCGCGCAGAGACTGGAGACCAGTGCTTAAGCTCAGATTCGGACTGCTCGCAAAGTAACGCAGGGCCGGCGAACCAGCAAATGCTATGGCCAGCTTGGGTTTATTGCACAAGATATTCCGACAGGCCGTCATCAGGTATGAATACCATTCTTTATAGTTATTTTTAAACATCAATCACCTGTTATTAATGCGCGCACTACTTTTGGCAAACACTGAACACTTACAAAAATTTCGTTCATGCACAGATGCACAGAAATAGAGCAAATGATCTTGACTGGATAGCCTAATGGATGTGAAATGGCCCGCCAAGTGTCACAGAGTTTTCTTTTGTGGCTTAATCAGTCGTTTTTAAAAGCAATACGAATAACTGAATTATATAGTTTATTTTTATTTTTTATAATCCAATATTTACAACCATTCGCCCCAACAGTTGATATTTAAAATGCAAATTTAAAAGGTAAAAATAAATGGTAAAGGTAAAATAATTACCAAATTAATTATTATTATTATTATTATTATTATTATGCAGGCATTGTAGGCTTAATCGGAGTTTAAACATCTTAAAAGACAAACAAATGTTAGTATAATTTGGTGCAATAAGGCCCTCCGTTAACATTCGACAGGACATTTCGTAAGTTGTTTAAGAAAAATTAAATTTGACAAACTATTACATTTTAAAGTTGTTCGTTATAATATGTTTTTTTTCTTTATTTTCAAGTAAAAGAAATGGGTAGTTTTGCGCCATTGTTGCATCGACGTCTTTGTCAAAAATATGCAAATTTTTATCAACAATGGAGTTGGGCGCACCATGGAAGCTAAATGCTAAATTAGATCTTTTCAAAAGTATCTCCTGAAATAAATATGCTATCCACACACAAAACACCATAAGAAGAAAGTTATATTCAGATATTTATTATAATAACGAATGCGATATTAATTTTAGATTAATTCGTTTTTTATGAAGTTCAAATGGCGCACAAAGTGGGAACAAGTTTTTTGTATTGTTGAAACTTTCTTATACGTTCCCAAACAGTCTGGCGCATAAATCCTAACCTATTTTCAACATGCAATCTGTAAAGGTAACGAGTCAAAACCTTTAACATAATATAATAACTTAATACTTAGATAAAGGGGTTGAATATTTGGACAGATCACAATAACTTAAAATTACCCGCTTGTGTGAGTGGATTTAATGGTTGCTTAAATTGACTTTTCGATCGTTCGAGATGAGAAGATTAAAATAATTTTAAAGCTGTCTACAACGATATTATACGTAACAGAAATAAGGTTAAGCTAAATAAAAGGTGTAATAGGGTGCAAGCAAGGGCTCATTGGCTACAGATCAATCTATTGTCAGCATTCATGCCCCGCACAACCTTGGGTATATTTTGGTAGCGTAAGACAAGAAAAGAAGATATGAAGTGAGGTGAGCCACGGGCGTTAAACGTCAGGTGTTACAGTCATAATAAGTTTATTAAAAACGTTCGCTATAAATGTAGTTCCTATGGTAACACCGAGGAGAAAACCTTATTCACCCCTCCCTTATAGCAGTCACCCCCACCCCCATCCACCAACACCACTACATCAAGCATACATCATGCTTCCATACTAGTCAAAACTAGAGCAGACTGCCAGAAACATTTTATCTGAATGAAACATTGCTTCAGTTTTTTCTTTAAATCGAATTTATAATTTTCAACAGACCTTATTTATTATTATTGTTTCTATTACGATAAGCCTAACAATTTAATTAAATTATTTATTTTTATTGTAGGACCAAGATCCCGCAAACCAAAGAAGAAAAATCCAAGCAAAGAAGACAAGCGTCCAAGAACAGCTTTTACAGCGGAGCAACTTCAGAGACTCAAGACTGAATTTCAGAATAATCGTTACCTGACAGAGCAAAGGAGACAAGCTTTGGCCCAGGAACTCGGCCTTAATGAGTCTCAAATCAAAATCTGGTTTCAGAACAAACGAGCCAAGATTAAAAAAGCTTCGGGAAATAAAAACACACTTGCAATACAGTTGATGGCACAGGGACTTTACAATCACGCCACATCAGCAAAGGACGACAAATCGGACAGTGATTAACGTGAAGGAGGACATCTAAAATGCAATAATATTAAAAAGGGCCAGTGTACAAAATACCAGCATTAAACGGATGAAAACTTTATGTATGAGATATGATTCTGCAATATTATATGTATATATACTTTATGTGTACGGTGGTGTAAAACTTTTACAATTAATATCACTGCCGTACACAGAAACTTCAGACAGTGCTTGAAGAAAAGGACGTTTCTTTCTTTAAGAAGCTCTTTGATTGACACTTGACGTTGAGCCACATGTGACCGGTTTAATCCATGCTGAAGTCCAAAGATTTTTTCTGATGAATTCAGGCAACTGTGATTTAAATAATAAATGGTCAAATGTTTTATCTTATTGCAACGTTTGTTTGTTTCCATAACTTAATTACTCCTGATGAATGTTTTACTTTTGACTTTGTTACAGAGACATATTTAAAAAGATAACATTCATTATATCATGCTTAAAATAATTCGGTATATTGTATTTAAAGATGGTCGTTGAAAACATTATTCGTCAAGGATGATACACATGTCATAATATTTTCAAGAATTAGATGAGACACGTGAATCCATATGGCAGTAAACACCCGAAGTACAAATCTACACTTAATGCAAACACTTGACTTAATTTGTTGTCGATTGAACATAGCTGGGAATGTACAATAAAAGCTTCCCTTTTTTAAAGTGTATATTGGCAATGTTTTTACAAAATTTTAGTTTTTTGTCTTTAGATAGTTTACTATTTATTATTTATTTTTGTTTTCATATTTTCCTAAATAGTTTGATGGAATCATATTTCTTTACTGATAAACTTATTAAAACAGTGCCATGCTTAGTTATGCTTATATTTTTAATTTCACAATTTGGACCAGTGGAAATTAAGAAACGAACCCGAATAGAAGTGTTGTTCATTTTCTCTTTATTTAAAACGTAAAATTTACATTTGGTGACAACAAAGAAGCCTTATTACCACCAGCAACAAGATATATCGCATTTTGTAAATAAAAGTTTTGAGGTTTATGAACATTCTTAAACATATAAAAAAGTTTCAAATGACTTTCTACTCAAGAGCTCCAATATAAAAAAGAAAAGAAAAGCAGAGCGAGGCGAGAACTGTCATATTTTAAAACTAAGACGCATGAAAAAAAGTTTTTTCTATTGACAAATGTGTCACTCTGCTCTTGCTTGGAATTACACAGATGTGCATGATGTTCACAGCGTTTATTTGTGTAATGAGAACTGGAACATAAAAAATAAAGATTTATTATACCACTTTGCGGGGCTGAAAAATGCTGATTTTAAATGGAGTGAAGTAATGTCAGCACAGGAGCTGAAATCAACAAAAATCTCATTCATTCGTGGGAATATAATTCAAATTTAGCTGCTAAAAGAAGGCGGGGCGCAAGGCTGAGCACGGGGATTGGCATTTCGAAATAAATAGCAGGCAAAAATATAATAAATAAATAGATATGCAGGTCCAGTAAGTTACGTACAGTCGTACAGTCGAGACAAACATCTAATCAAAAACATTTAGGCAGTAAGAAAAATTTTAAAAAGCTGAAAATATTTGCATAAAATTAATTCTTAAGAATGGCGTAACGACACAAATGTTTGTGTATGACTTCCAACTATTGAAGGACACGTTGATGGCATAGCACGAGCCCCGAAGTCTTCAATGGAAGAAAGAACACCCGAGTAATAACTTTTGATCGTTATATAGGACATGTTATTCATCTTGTCCGATTCGAATATTTATTTGTCATTTCCTGAAATCTGGCTGCAAATGACAAAAAATATAAAGTCAAAATTTAGTCCAAGCATCAACACTTGGGGGAGTCAAAATGCAGCTAATAAATGCAAGTTTGCTAGCCCAGTTTTACTCTCAAAATAAAACTGCCTCGATAAATATATCAGATATCGATAAATATATTAGAAATAACCAAATTAAAAATAGTTTTCAACAGAAACTGTCAATGAATGGCTCCATGTTACTCAGTTACAAGTCTTACTTACCAATCTTTGTTATATCAAACTTTTTTTTACAGTCTTGTAAGACTTGCACACATTGACATTTTACATATCAATAATATCAAGGCAAAAAGTTTGTGTTTGTAAATAATACTCCATGTAGTTGTACAGTGGGCATAATCCAGGCGCCGTTGTTTTGAGACTGCACTAGAAAAACTTTACGCATTCTTAAGCGTTACCTGATGCCATGAAAACATTTGATAAAAGTCGCATTATTGAATAGGTCCAACACAAAAGGCGAGCTATCTCTGAGAACCATTCTCAGCATTGACCTGTTCCTCAATGCCAGAGAGTCTCATCTGCATTTCTATTCTTGCCAAGCTTGTATGTGGAAGTAACGCCCAACGGCCACTGACTCGATGAGCCTCACCAGGAAGAGAAAGGCAGTTGCAGCTCAGACGCGCAGCGAGGCTCCTGAATAAAGTCTGTGGCCGGGAGACCCCGTTGAAGGTCAAAGCCTCCTGTCACAGCTGCAGGTGGCTCGTTTCTTTTCGCCCGCATTTCATCACCTCCGAATTCAACACGGATCTTCAAGCATCTCATTAATAGCTGCCACTTTAAACATGAGCTGAAAATTCTGCAGCATCAATGAAATGAAAGAGTCCGATACTGATCCCTAAACATTTAGCTCTGAGGTGTAATTTTAAGAATCTGCAATTGAAACACAACACTAAGTTGTTTTGTCCAAACCGTAAAGCCAACCTAATGCCTGCTTCCAAAGAATAAAAGTTTATTTTTGTCATCAGTACTCAACCTCATGTCATTCCAAACGTGCCTTTTTTCTGAAGAACTTAAAAGAAGATATTTTAAAGAATGTTGTTAACCAAGCAACACTGGCCCCCATTGACTTTCATTGTATGGACACAAACCAAAAGACATCTCAAAATATCATCTTTCGTGTTCTACAAGATAAAGTCATATTCGGTTTATAAATGACGTTAGGGTGAATAAATGATGACATATGTGTGTGAACTAGCCCTTTTAAAGTTTGATCCCAATTTGCCTTAGCTCATATAATTCAACCTAAAGACATCTGAGGTGCTTCGACTTACCTCGTTAAAACGCATTCATATTTTTCTCTTCCTAAAGGGTCTTATGAAAATCTGAATGAATGGGGTTCCTAAGGCCAGTCACTCTAGAAAAGAAAATACACATCAGAGCGGTGTTGATCTCCCTTGTCTGCATATCACAGAAAGGCCTATCTTGTCTCCATTCCAACTGAGTCATTTATCTATAGTTTCTGAATGCTTCCTAGTCAAACTTGAATATGCAATGAAGAGCTGGGCTTTGTGGCGGAAATATAATTAAGGCAGTGAAAGATGTAGAGAGTGAAGAATGGGGATGACATCAGGCCAATTTCACACTTGGCACTCGGATGGCCAAGCCAAAGCCAGGCTCTTGCCACGCAACACAGATCAAAGCACACTGCCAGTTTAGAAAAAGCAGAAAAGGATTTAAGTATGCTAATCTCCAGGACAAATATATTTTAATCTTGTTAGAATACAAGTTAACGCCACAGCTCAGCGGTTGAACTTTAAGAGAGAGAGATCAAATTTCACTTAAATTTTTGAATGTGTAGACCTTTTGGTCCATTTTGGTTGACTTAAAGAAATTTTACAAAATGCTCATTCATCCAGTTCACATGAACGTGGAAAATGGTATTACTTTTAGTGGGTGCCTCCATACTAGGTAGTCAAGTACTCCTACCAGGGCCTGGCTGCCATCAAAGCTTACTAAAGCATTCGGTATACATGGGAAATTAAAGCTTGTTGTCAAGTTCTTTTTGTTTTAAATCCTAGCCAACAGCACAGTGGTAACACTTCATGTGTCATGTACTTAAGCTCAAAGCACAAACACAGAGTAAACACAATAGAAATAAGCTTCTTTCTAGGGCTACAACCTGACTTTGCAAACAAGCGGTTTCCTGAAACCTGAAAAGAAAGTTGCAAGATGGTGGGGTGTTGGGGTTAGTTAAGTACACATTAGATTTTACTTTAATATAAAAACAAAGGAAAGTGCCTAGAAAACTTGGGAAAATGGCCATTTAATCCCATGTTGATCTTTGGTTGTTATAGTACTTCTGGCTCTTTGTAATGTGATGTACGATTATTATTAAAAATAAATAAATAAAAAATATCTTTATAACATAGCTGGGTTAATTTTTTTAATCCTGTATACTTCCTCCAGCAATTAATATCATTACTAAATCGCTTTCTTGAGACGATTTTGTTTTTACAAATTAACCAATATAAACTAAGAACAAAAAATAAATGACTAATTACTAGTTACTAATACTATCCTAAGTCACAACAATTCTATTAGAAAACAACTAAGCAGTACATTTCCCATGAAACAGGCATATCATTTAGATTCCTGAATATTGCCTTGTGATTTTTTTAACACTGTACACGGGAGCAAACTTGTGTAAAACACTCCAACAGTAATCATAAAAAGCAGTGAGTATTGTCATTTTCCCCTTCAGTGATTTGGCTGACACCCATACCCACACCAACTCACCGAGCTAAGCAATCATGGCGTCTCTTGCTCCTTCGCTCTCCCAAAACAGGACCTGCCCCTGTGCTGCTGCCATGGTGGCGCATGCGTAGTTCTGCATGGAGGGAGCTGTGAGGGAAGGGTGCGAAAGACATGCCATCATGCTTACCCAGCGGCCATGTTCAAAAGCCCGACTTGGACAGACATGGGACATCAGAACAAAACAAGCAGACTGTGCTGTGAAATGATATGGGACAATAAAGCCTGTCTTTTCTCTTTTGGTTCTAACTTGTCAGCTAACACTTATATTGTATTACATAAACAGCTCTGAGTAATGAAAAATGAGCCACGTAAGGAAAAAATCATTTAAACACCATATTTAATAAATTTCTCTCTTTTATTATGTGATCCCATCACACAGTTTTTTTATATAAATTTAAGTTTAAGAATTTATTCTGGATTTAACTGTAGTTCGTAATTTTTATATATATATATATATATATATATTCACAAAGAATATAATATAGTATATAACTGCTAAACTACATTAAAAGGTTCATAAAGAAAGTACAGGTAATTTCCAATAAAAATAGAAGTGTGTCCACTACTCGACAGTGAAAAACCATTGGTCAAATTATAATATTTCAATAACCTAAATCATAATTTTTAAGAAAAAAAAACAACAATGAAGGAAAAGCTGAAGTGTCCATTTTTGGTCCAAGTTTTTGGTTGCTCTCCAGCAGATTTGAATATAAAACTAAAGTTCACTGTGCTGGAAAACAGAGCTCTTACAGTGACCTGGATATGACAAGAAAACAAAAAAGCAAACAATTAATATTAAACTGCTCCAATAAACAAAAAGAGATTGAAGCAAAATCATTACTAAGCCTTAAGAGTACAACTGAGGCCATACATTATTTTTTTAAAATCTCTTATGTCTTATTGTGATTTTTTTTAACATAAATGTAAATAATGTGCATTAAATACAAAAATGCAAAATACATTAAATATATATGATAGATATCACTCAGTGTAGTGCATGTTACAATTTTTGGTTAATCACATATTTTAATTACTTGAAAAACTTTACTACTGTAGTTGATATAGTGCTTGAGGGTTAAAAGCATAAAAAAAACAATGCAATTGGATCACATAAAATTCTAGCTATAATACCAGAAGTAACTTTTGCGTCCCATCCCTGAAAATACCTTAATTATTGAAATAGGCATTTAGCTTTTTTGATTAGATACAGCACAGACTAGCTCTTGTGTTAAGTTCCTAAAACTGAACTGCAAAGTATTACGAAAGCATGAAATACAGAAAACAGATGTTTCAGGATTGCATAGTACATTTTGTCACATCAAGCTGCATTTAAATCATACAACAGTATGTGCACAAATTGGAAATTAAATATTGTAAAAACTGTTAAAAGAGAAAAGCCATGCTAATGTAAAGCTTCAAGAAAATAAATAATAGTCATCCATAATAATCCAGTCTACACTACGGTTTCCAGCATAAACATGTTATTTAACAGTTTTGTGAATGAAAGAATGCATGTCATCAGGATGTGTAAATAAATACCTGATAATTCACTGCACAGTGTCTTGGCTTCATGGTCTGACTGACTGGCGAAGAGAGAGATGATATCATCCTCCAGTTCTTCCACAATGCTTTCACACTGCAATTAAAATTTCAAAAATATAGTTAACATCCTACAAACATGTCAGGTTGACAGAAAAAGCTCAAGTAGCGGGAATTAAAAACAGTAGAAATGTATTTAAACAGCAATAGGCAGCCATCTTTATTGCTGCACTGTTAAGACGTCTGCCATCTTGGATAGTTTACGAAAAAAGTTTCTGCTAAATAGCATGTAGCCATTTCATTCTGGTCTACAAATTAAGATACTATATAAAATTAATTACAAAAAAAAATAAAAACTGAAAAAAGGTAAGTGTGTTACTCAGAAATTTAAATAATTTAAAGTGTAACAATTCACAGCAAAATTATCTGTAAACAAATACCACAATAATTTTTCTAAACTTATTGTGGGGGGACATATAAGGATGTAATAAAGATGCTGATGTTAATAATTAATGCAATATCTCAACACAGTTTGTAATTAAGCATAATTATATTAATTTCACAGGGGTTTAGAAAACATACATTTCATTCAAAGTAGTTTTTTAAATTAGTTTACGGTTTTGTAATGAACATAATGTTACGTAACTGTCATAAGATTTCAAGCAAAACATCATGATGATTTACAAGTATGTTACTTGTATTGCAGAAAAAACATAATAAATAATACAAATAATGATGACAACAATAAATATTATAAAACAGTCTTTATTTATATTGAATTTATAATTTAATTTAATAGAATCATTCAAATCTGTACTTACAGCAAACTTTAAAGCACTGGAACTCTCTGGTCCATCAAACTTAAAATTTTTAAAATCTGGAAAATTCCCTCCATCACTTTCTCTGGGTGCAAATCTCTTGTAGCTTTTCTCTTTGGTGACCGGGTCCTCATAGAGTGCATAATCACTCATGCTATTACAAACTCCTTCCAGCAGTTCTGTTAAGTGAGTTTCAGATCTAACAAGAGGAACCTATAAAAAAAAACATGAAACTCATAAATAAAAATTAAAGAACAACTTATTGACAAAGTTATTAAATCTACCCTCTACCTTCCTACAAAAAAATCATGGCTAAATAGAAGGGCAGCGAGGTCACTGAGATGACCTTTTCCTTCCTTTCCCATTTAAAAACATCCCATGTGCCACGACGCTGACTTTTAACCTGCATCTCCAAAGTTGCAAAAGTAGATCCCCTTGCCTTGGCAACAGAACAAAAACACACTGTGGTGTCTAGACAGGTCAAGGTGCACCCTACTCCCGCCCCTTTGGCCTCCCCCGGAAGGAGAAAGGGGAAAGGGTGACGGGGGGCGGAGTGAGTGAAAGAGCCGGAGAGCGGGGGGTAAGCAGTGGGGAGGGGAGTTGTCAACAGCAGCCAAGTGCAGGGTAAACACTGGAGTCCCATCCTTTGGTTTTCTTGGGCAGCTCATCTCCTCCACCCTCCAATGATCAAAGCAGGAAGTTTTCCTTGTCAGGCCGGTCAAAAGAGGTGGCGGGTTGGTCATGGGGGTGGCAGGGGGGTTATTGGAAAGAGGACAGGTTGCAGATGAGCTGGATTTGCCTTGCCATGTAGATATATCCCTGACCCCATTGTCCCCTTTCAGACACAGTATGGACCCTTCCGGTCTTACTGATTACATTACGAGTGCGTCTCTACCCCCTCCTCTGTCGTGAGGCTTGGTGACATAAAGAAGCTTCCGTGGCTCACTGCCATCTGGTCACAAATAACATAAAAGGTCCCACGAAAGGACAGCAACCTAGCCACACATCCCCCATCTTTTTAATTAAAAAGCTGAATGAGGTTGGATGGACAGAAAGATAAGACAATATATGATCATCTATGGGCTCAAAATAGGTGAACTAAGGACCTGATTGCCTCTCTATCCATGCAGGAAAGAGAAAAATAAGAAAATATTGTTCACGGGACTAATAAACCTTATCAGTGCGTATATAATAAAATCTATGCAAAAATTGGAATATCATTTTTGAGATCTTTACCAATTAAAGCTGCAAATTCAACTTATTAAACTTCACAACACTTCCATCTGAAAACAACAGGAGAGGATCAGTCTTGCACAAAAGTCCAAAAGCAATCAAAATCTCCCATTTGGATCTAACAGAGGATGGCTGCATCCTCTGCAGAGTCCTTATCATGCAATCCTGAAAATGGTGGGGAATTAAATTCCTCCCCGTAACAGTCTGAAGGGTTTGAATAGAAGCTGTCAATAAAGAATTTCTGTAGGAATAAAGAGGGGGGGACTAGGCAGCCCAACCAGAGAAAAGCCTTCTCAGGGATGCCATCCTTCACTGAATCCCTATTGGAAAGCCAGGCATCATTGTGATGTTGGGACACGGGGCATTTCATTTTTACTCCCTTAACTTTTTCAAAACCATCTAACAGCAATCTTAACATACAAAAGGAAAATTAAAATGGCACAGATGTCAAATAGATATGCACTTGTCACTAAACGTGACAGAGGTTCATCTGCAGCTTTCTGGAAAGTGAATCAAGCCAAGTATGAAAAGAGAAAAAGAAAAGAATTTAGGGAGATTTCATTTACATTAAGCCAATATTAGGGAACAGAGAGTTCTGCTACACCACCTCCGTTTCACTTCCTTATCACTGAAAAGGGGCAGATCACTTAGGAGCCCAAAAAGTGGTCAAATAATTAATAATAATCGGCAACCAAGCCTTTATTTGCTTTGTGTAACAGAATCTGTTTTTCAATCCGTGTTTATTGCTTACTGTGGCATCTTTACTGTCAGCTGTCACTCTCTCTGGACGTGTTACATGTTGCTACATGGTTCTGATTAAGTATATCTCATGCTTATCTTTGTAATTGGTCAAACGGTGCAATAAATACTCGATTTGATATTGACCAAAAGCATAATTTGTTATGACGTCCCGAGCTATTGTTAAAAAAGTAAAATGCAATTAAAAAAGAATACATCTCTGACTTCACCCCAATGAGCTGATAAATGAGAAAAATGAGGAAAAAGACAGATGTACTGTGTGCATCAAACAAACATTAAGTACACCATTAATCAACTGTTTCAACTGCAATGATGCAAGACATAACAGATTTTACAGGTATTGTTAGGAATGAGAAGGAAACCTGTTTTTATACTAGATGGGGTATGTAAGACAGCACAGCACAGACTGAGAGTATTACTGCCGGTACGTTTCCCATCAAAAAGGCTGACAAACATATTTTAGTCACAGTTAAAACAGCCTGAGAGGGGAGGGGAAAAGTCAGACCTGAACAAACACTTGTTATTAGGCAACAGTTACAATCAAAAGGGGATTAACCCCTAATCAATAGTGGAGTCAGGCACCTAATGACAGTCCCAGGATACCAGGGGTCAGGGCTTCGAGTTCATTTGCTCTGACCTTTACACATTGACACCACTGCTAAAAAGGAAACAGTGAAAATGGCTCCCTTTACCCAAGCAAACACTACAAGCTTCCAATCACTAGGAAATATTAAAGGGCTAAGATAAATAAGCTCTAAACAAACAAACAAACAAATACACCTTGAGAAAAAACTATGTAAAGCAAAAATTATTAATAATAATGCATTTAGTAAAAGACCTAATAGCTCATAATAATGTGTTAGGCAAAACATCAGAAGTCCCTAACATCACAATCTACCCCAATTTCAATGTTACTGACTTGCAAATTACATTTAACCCTCAGAATGTTTCAAATGGATTTGATTTTAAACCACCTGGATGAACTGCAAGTGTTTGTTAAATGACACAAAATAGATAAAACGTTATCTAAAAAAAGGTGCAACGGTCATTTCTGTTGATTAAACATGTTACATGTCACAAAACTAAAAGGCTATTATTCATTTGTTACGATAGATGCATTTGTAACGACCGAACTTTACCTTTTTATCAGTAAGACTTCCATCAGGGTTGAGTCTAAATCCACCAACATGAATCGTCTTTTTTGGATCAGTTTTACTGATTGAATAGTTGAGTTCCTCTGCAATTGCTAAGCAGGCTAGAAAAGAAAAAAAGTAAATCAAATCGTAAAACCTCTAAAAGAAAAAGAAATAAGATCAAATATTTTAAGTTGAAAAATCCTGCAAACATCCCATCACTATTCCAGTGTTAATCATGACTATTGCAGTCTGTCATCACAGGCTATTTTCTTGAGAATAGAAATCAAAATACATAGTACATAGCAGGAAATGTATCTCAACTCTTCAAAAATCATAAAATGTAGCATCAGATGCCATGGTTGACAACATACGTGATTGTAGTGTTGGATTTCAGTTTGACAAATTATTAAACAGGCCTTTGATTTCCAGGCATGTTTGTAATGAAATGATTCAAAGGTTTCAAATATTTACCATAAACGTACTTTGAAATGGACACAGAATGGCAATATATTCAATGTTTTCACAGGCTTTTGCTGAAAACTGCTAGCTATGCTTCTGTTAAAATCTTTAGTTTTCTGGTGCTTAGTCATGCTTGCTATATTGCTATGGCAACTGTCAAGCCTGGGCGGAGCTAAAAGTAGGCTTTATCTGAGCCAAGCTTTTCACCCCTTGAATATCCAACAAGGCTTGGTCTCTGCACTAGTTTTAAAGTTTAATTTAGCTTTTTCAATGCTAGTAATGTTATTCCATATTAGAAAGCAACCCAATTGACATTTCAAAAGGCTTTTCTAAAGAAAACTTATCTTAGTCCTGCAGTATGACTAGAGTGGAGCAAACTTCTAAATTGTACATTTTCCATACAAATTAACTTCGGAAGCTTCTGAAAGAAGTAAGAAATGAAATCTATTTACATACATGATCGTAGAAATAGCTTATTTAAGTTTTGGTATGATGTTGGCCTTTCTAAGGATGTCTCAATCGATTATGTGTCTAAAATTTGTAACATGCATAATTGTGCATCTTTGTCTATCTATTAAAAACTAGTGACAATGGTAACTATTGACAGTCAGTTAAAGAACCTAGCTTTTCACAAAAATCTTTATTGAAATTGGACATGTTCATGATTGAAGGTCACAATTGTTATGAGCTAACACGTAAATAAATACAACTAAAGACATTTCCTGGTATGTTAATTTCAGATGAAGATTCACAAAAGATTATAAGACAAAATTAAACAATGTAATTCAACATGACTGTGGCTATTTTTACTTTTTTGAAGGACTTAAGATTTCATTTCTAAAACCACAATAATAGGAAATGTATATTATTAAAAGTATGCAAAAATAAAGAGAATATTTATATTAAAAAACAGGGTGCAAGCAGCAATTAGAATCAATTACATATAAGTGTGTTAATATTATATTATAATATAAGTGATAATATTATATTCAGAAAGAAAACAACCATTTTAAATAGCAGACTCTTGGGGGGATGTGCATTATAAAATGTCAACCATTAATGACTCTTTGGAAAAGTGTGAAAGATAAAATATTTGTGTTGGAAATCCAAAAAGCAGCCCCTTCATTTTTAATACATTAATAGGCAGGTAATAATTTCAGGCTATGGTTTTACAAGCAATCAACATATCGAGGAACACAGACAGGCTTTTAGCAAAATGTAAAAATTGCTATGTTGTTAAATGTAGTTAAGACCGATTATGAAAACGGCCTACTAAACGTACAACGCAATAAAGTATGTTAAAGTATGCTTCATCATGCAGTAAACCTTTTGACGTTTGTTTTTAAAAATGCATATAAAAATTGAAGAAGCATTTGACAAATAATATCTAAAGCAAAAAAATTTAATTAAGATTAGCGATACTTCACATATACACAAGGTCAATAGTGCCCATCTTGATACAAGTACTGATACCTCTGTGAAAAAGCAAGGATAAAATGGTTTATTAAGGTAATTAAAACCCAATTAAATGTCACTATGAGCTTGCTTGTTATTTATTGAAATGAAATATGTAAATACTTTAGTCGTGTTTGACTAAGCCCTGTTTATGACTAATGCTTCTCAGTATTTCTGCTTGTTTTCAGATAAGAGGCAGGAAAAAGAGTTCCTATCCTAAATAACTATGTGACAAACAAGTTATTTTTCACATTTTAAAGTGTTTGATGCAGATTTATTTTCATTATAACAGGATATTACTATAGGACTTATGACTGATGTTATGTACCGATCACTCCACCTATTGTAACCCAACTATAAATGATGGCACTCGAGTTGACGACATAAACGATTACAAAAATTTCAGCCTTCTACCTCGAACAGGTAGAAGGTAAATTTCAGCCTCTTGCTCGTCAAACAGGCAAAGTATGCAATAATTTGTCTGTATAAATGATGGACCGTTCATAGGCACACTGACAATGTTCGAAACTGATAAGGACATGTAAACTAAAAACTCACAAAATCAAACAAAAAACTAAACTCACACATTTACTGTGATTAAAACAAACTCTGATGATCAGATTTAGTAACTGTTCCCCATATGCAATTCTTACTTAATTTAATATCACTTGACCTATATTATATATATGTTTATAAAGAGTTAACAGTTTAATTAAATCTGTATTAACAACAAGTACTTAAATGTTAGCGGTCACTCAGAAAATTAAGATGGGCACACCTTTTGGTTAAATCCAAACAATGTAAACATCCACTTGAAACAAATGTCTTTCACACTTTTATTTTAAATATATAAAAGGTCATGTTTAAAATTTTAATAAAATGCTTTGGTAGAATACATATTGTACATTGTTATGCACATAATTTGTTACGTTTAATATGCACCTTCAATTTCCAGAAAATAATGGTGTATCCAGGCAGAAGGTATCTTCAATTAGTCACTCGACACAAACAGTTAAGTTTTAACTTTTCAGAAAATGATTTCTCAGCACATAGTAAAACATATTTACTCACCTGAACAGTACAGCACTTCATCTTTCTTTGACTCGGACGTTTTCAATAAAATTAACACTGCCAAAAGGAAAAGGCCAGCTTGTTTAATCCATGGTGACATATCGACTTCCTATATAATGAAGACACATAATAATGTTATACTTTATACCATAGTATTTGTTATTCTAGTTTATATAAGGGATACACTAGAAACATGACCAACATAAAAGTCCCTATATTTGGGCTCTGTAATCTACACCTAGTAAATAGGCTAACTGTTTTAACCTTTAAATAATAATTTTGCTAATATACAAATATGCAAATTGGCAAACCCACAACTATGCCAACTTGTGTCAAACAGCTCCACATGTGCAAAAGGTGGACCTTCTCATTTTGAATAAAAATACGAGATATATGCACTGTGTATAGGAATACTCAAATTAATCTAAAAAAATTTAAATGAATGCATGTACAGATGTGGCATTTACAACAACTTATACAAAATCTTATAACAGAGGAAATAGTGAACACACAGGAGACACCTCATGCTATACACCCCACAGGTATTGTTTACATTCTCTTTCAAGGCCCAAATATGGAGTTTAAGGGACAGATTGTGTTTAAGCGAGCTTTTGTAATCCTATACTTTGCATTCGGTGTTTGTATGACATGGCTTTGATCATTACAGTAACTTTAGTGACGTTAATGAAGTTTTAAATGAACTAGCGCCCCCATTTGATCTCAATCGCACTTTATTAGTGTTCTCTACGTCTACCATGTATAATGCCCATAAAACAGTACTTAATTCCTTCATAAAATATACATTATGTTTTAGTTAGAGAAAGATAGGGCTAAGATATACTGTAAGATAATGTATATCGACGTCTAATGAGAACTGCGAGCACGTGGTGCAGTGCTACCTAAAACTTTAAGGAACTATGAATACACCTGCTGCACCTGTAAAGAAATGAACTGTTAATCTTTGGTTATAGTGACGCTTACATTAAATAACTACAAAAGCTTGTACATTTAGGATTAGACTGGTGCTTTGTGGCAATTAAAACTGCTGTCTATTAGTTTGCTTTAAGTAAACCATCATGAACAGTCGATAAGGTGTATACTGTCTTACCTGAGACGAAACGGGAGAACAACAAGATGTGAGTGAGGCACGCTTTAAAGTTTTAGTTGCTTAAAGTGAATGAGACTGAGCAGACTTAAAGGCCAATACCAGGTAGTTTACACAAAATCTCCACAATGTACGTTTTAAAACCAATCACACACACACACACACCTCTATAGTAAAGTTACAAATAGTATATACGTGCCGGGCTCCCGTGCTGCCACGACCAGCAAACTTGCTGGCCAAACTGAGAATTGACAGGTGCGGCATCCAATAAAATAACAGAACTCTGACTATTATCCAATGAGAGCAACGAACGCCTATATACATCAAATACCCGGAAGTGGTTTCACATACCACCACACAGACTGCTGCCACATAATACTGACACTCAGACACGATTTTAAGTACATTCATAAGCAGTGTGGTAGTGTCAGTAATCCTCTCATGTAAATTAATAAATAAATACATGCATACACACATAAACGGTTTCAATTGTAAAATGACGTCTCCACCATTTATCTTTTACTTTTAAAAAGGATTAGATTGTGGTAAAAATAGCAGAAAACCATTTCTATTTTCTAGTTTTAGACTGAAAAAATATATATCGATGTTGCTGTTTATGTCATTAATAAAAAAACGCAAGATGTGTGCAACAGATACTCTCATGAGTATTGCGCATGCGCAACGGAAAAATCATCAAGTTCAGAAACGTGTATTCCAAACATTAAAACACAAAACCGTTAATTTTGCAAGAATAAGGGGCTTTGTCCTTAGCGTTATTTAAATACGAAGAAAGGACAACAATTAGATCAGTTATGACAAGTGAGATCACAGAGAGATCCTTAAAAAAGCAGCATTAAGATATGAACAGGTAATGCTACGCTCAATACGTATTTCCAGCGATATAAAGGCAAAATTTAACCATCTAATTGTATTTATTGTCATAAAGAGGGTACAGAAAGAAGTAAACTGTGGGATCGGTTTGGAAGATTATTATGATATCTGATCTCCTAACTTTCAGTGGTTTACTAGTTTTCTGTATCAGTAAACCTGTTTGTGTGACTGGTTTTGGTTGCAAAAAATATACGTTTATTTTATTAGTGTATTTTGTATTTCTGGGTCCAGTGCAGTTATGTATTTCTTTTATACAGTGATTTCAATGAAGATTTGATGGTGGATGACTGGCTAACAGCCAAACAAGTGAGTATGAACATAATGCTAACATATCGTCATAGATTTAGGTCTTTTTGCTGGCTTACATTGAGATTTGATGTTGATTACATTGATTGTTGATTTTTTGTGTAGAGTATATGATATGATGTTTGTGCAGATAAACAGAAGTAAATGTCTGTTTAGATGCCAGGTCTGAGGTGATGGTGTCACATTATGCTTCAGGATTGTGACAGGTGGTTTCTTCACAGGGCCAGCTGTCCCTTTTTAGCTAATAGTATATTATCTGCTAAATGTGTCCTACGGCAAAAATACAAGGTGTTCTGCAGATAAAGGACCTACTACTAGAAATAGCACAAACTGGTGACAGGTTTGAGGTCTCTTGAGGACCTGACAGAATTTGAGTGAGGGAGACTATAAACCTTAGATGAGGTATAATAACTTCATGACTAAAAATATAAGACACTTTTTATTGTACTTTTAGAAGACTGAACCTTTTTATTTTGCATTTATTTCATGTGTTAGGTTTAGCAAATGCCTTTTAGTTTATTAAAGTACTGACCATGTTATATTCAGTTGAATTATGGCTTATTTAAAAAAGGCAGATTACTATTGTTTTGGAAAATGCTTGTTTAGTGAAAAAAATCTTATTTTATATTTATAGCTATTTATAATATTGATTAATGAATTAAATGTACTTTGTATATGTGGATAAATTGTTCCTGTGATTGCAGCAAACATTATGAATATGATCTGTTATGAAGCAGTCTATGTTAGCAAATATCAACTTTAATTCTCAAATTATTATCTTGTTAGTGTTCTGTTGGAATGTTGTGCTTCTATTGATGGTATGTTTGTTAGGATCTCTTGGACACATCAGATGAAGAGCTGAACGATGACCTTTTGCGTAGCGATGAAGAAAACGAAACTATGAGGTAGGGTGAACTTTTCCTCTTTCTGGAGCAGCCTGTAGGTGTACGGTTAGATAAAGGTTGATTTATGATGTTCCCAGAGCCTTTGTTTTGAGTGTGTCCTGCTTTGAACAAACACTGCAGAAGCGCATCACACATAATGAGAGTGGTGTTTCAAAATGCCCTTATCTTGCTCTGACAAATTTCCAAAGAAGATTCGCTCTGCTTTAGGAATACTGATAGCCTGACAGGGCAAGGGTCTTGCTACCACCTTAATGATGCACCATGTAATGTTTGTTTTGTTGCCTAGACTAGTACAGTAGTGTCCTACAGACACCTAACAGTGTAGATGCAGCATTAAACAATAGTAAAGATTTCAGTTATTGATGGTGTTGTAAAAATGGACTATTCACTGTCAGCATTGATTAATTTATACTTTAGCTGAATGTGTGGATAACAGGGTTTTAACATGATCACCATGGGGTGAGGTGGCCTACTTTGATATGGTACTGATCTGGCCTTTATCTCATGCCAAATGTATATGTTATGTTATTTTAAATGTTATTTAAATGTTATTTACTACTAATTTCTATATGTGTAAATGTATGAATGTATTATTTATTATTTATGAGGAAGTGATCATATAGTTCATAAAGTGCTTGCGCAAGTATAAATTAATTACATTTGCATTGTGATTCATGTTGGATTTTGTGTTTTCTTTTCAGATGCAATGATGAAAACATTTCTCAACCAAAACTGCAGGCAATTGCAAAGCCTTTCCTTGTGTGCAGGACCTCACACCTGGCTAAAGATCAAGCCATGTGCGCTAAAGAAGAGCAGATCAAGATAGAGGTGGACCCTGGTGAAGTTTTAGACATCGAAATCAATGCTCCTTCTGGAGATGAATTTCAAGTGAGTTCCCCATTTATCTGCTTAGATAGCATTGGGTTTGTTGTTTGATTTTTTTTCCTTTCGTAAGCTCTTTGGATGCTTTGGAATCAGGTCCCTTGAGGGGGCAGATAGAGCGAGTGACAGGGAGGTGAAATTAGATCCATTATCACTCTCTAGCAGTTTATTTGTCTGTGCCCTGACAAAGTTAGTGCTGACAGCTTGTTTGGTGGAAGGTAATGCCCCCCTGTTGTCTCCATGGCAGAATTGAGATCTGACCTTGAGGCCTGCATCCCTGTGGAAAAGAACTCTTTGTGTTGTAGAAGAGACTCCCCGCCAATTATCAGCCGCAGATAATGCATGGGCTTCTATCACGCCGTAAACCAAATCTGATAAAGGCCTGTGTAGGTGAAAAGATTATTGACCCTTTAAAAGATATGTATGTGACTTAGATACGGTGACCATAACTGTTTCATCTCTCTTGTTGTCCTGTCCACCAGAGAAAGAGATTTTCCCTAATATGGGTCTGTCTGATTTGTTTTGTAAGGTCAATGCATCATTATTCGTAGGACATTCATGTATCATTATTTGAAGGACATTCCTGTTGTGTTGGGTTTTTGAATAGAGACACAACCTTTTCATAAGTGATTGAGAACAAAACAGGGTCAAATAAGCTGTCACCGATAACCCAGGTTGAATAATTTAATACTCAATGGCTATATTCAGAGGTGCTATTGGATATGTTAATCAGATGCAGGGACAGCTCTATCCAAATGTCAGCCGGTGAAGTGGTCAGATGTTTGATCAAAAATACTTTGCAGGAAGGTGACTACAGTGACCATCAGCAGACTGGCTTAAAAAAGGATTTGGATTTAAAAGTTGTATCCAGTTCCTCTATGCAGAATCTATGCTTCACAATGCCATAGAAGAACCATTTTTGGCTATATGGTTTCATATCTTTTAACATCTAAAAAACTTCACAACAAGTTTTTTGTAATGGCAAAAGGTTTTTACACAGCCCCTCCCTTGGCACATTTCAGGTGTAGCATGTAGAATATGAAGCATTTCCATATTACTTTTTTTCTTAAACCAATGTTATCCAATGCACACAATGCAATACATTTCCTACGGAGGAAGCAAAGCTCAATTGACATTTCAGTTTATGTTACAAATGTAATTTGCATTTTGTCAGAAGTTATGACCCTGTGCAGCACCCTATTTCCATTGAAAAGATGTGCTCCCTACCTGCTGATTGGAGATGTCACCCGAAACCATTCTGTTACACTGAGCAGCAAAATTGATTCTGACACGTAGTGTGAAGGAAATAATTGCTGATTCATAGCCTGTTGGGAGGAAGACAGGTTAAAATGGAGAGTTTGATATGATGCTTGATGTATAGTTCACAACCGCCATCACTAACTATTACTGCAACACTGCCTCAGTTTTATGCATTGGTTATGATGGTTTACAATGTTTAAAGTTTTCATTTTAGTTACATTAAACGTGTGGGCAGGTCTATACTGTTCTGTGAAGAAATCAGGATGTCTTGTGGATGTGCTATTTTGTATTTTGAGAGAGAGAGAGAGAGAGAGAGAGAGAGAGAGAGAGAGAGAGAGGTGAATAAAGAGCAGGAACTTTCTGCTTTGGAATGAAAGACATCAGGGTCCATAAGAATATAGAGATTGGTAGACCCACATACACACAACACAGCAGACCAACACTCAGTGGGATGTTGTAAATCTATTAAACAAAATTCTCATTCTCATTCCAGCAGTGTGTGTGTCTGTGGAGAATTGTGATTGTGTGTTAAAAGGTTTTTTGCCATGTTAGCCCATGTGCATGGTGGGTTTACTTTACAAAATTATTTCAATTATCAAGGTTTATTGCTCCGCCGACTGGTGTTGATATTTGGATTATGCAAAATAACTTGGCAATTTTCCACATTAAGTCAATCAGGCGAAATTAGCTTTGTGTTTTGCTTTGGATTTAGCATCTCTCAAGTGGTAAAAATCTTTTGCATCTAGGGACATTATTGTAAAGGCCTCAACTATATTTAATCAACGCAAAAGAGGGTTGCACTATTCTTGTAAACATTTTCCTCTGATTGTTTTACTGATGAGGGGGAGAAACTTTTCCCACTTGATTTTATGGCAAGTGTAGAATGAAGTGATGCTGGTGTGTGATTGGCTGAAACTGCTGGGTTAACATGTCAGGAGCGAGTAGAGTGAGTGTAAATTATGCATAGCTCTGCATTAGCATTATGTCAGATGTAAGAAGCTGACTGGAGTTGTGGATGTCTTCATCTGCTGTAACTTAAACTGCTGTGTGATGATACAGCATCACCGACACATAGTGTATCGTAAAAGCATCTGTTTAGTTGCCTGGTTGCCTTACATATATTCTAAATTGCCAGATTTATTTATCTATTTATTTATTTATTTTTTAATTCTTTATAAAAATGGCATTATTTATGAAATGCTGTTTAGTAACATTTTTAGTATTTTTTGTTTGGTTATAAGAAAACCTAGAAAACCTTTGTTTTTTATTATGTTTTCTTTTGTAATAGAGATTTTGCTACATTAAAATCCCTGGTACCTTACACACAAATGTAAATCTGCCCCAGTCTACAAAATCATTTTTAAAAATAAGAAAAGTAGTAAAAATCTAGTAAAACAACTTGGTCATGGATAAACAAATGTCATGGATAAACATGGTAAACCAGATAAAAATCCACTAGTTTAAAAATCTGGGAACCTCATTTGTATTTGACCCTAAAACTGTCATTTACATTGTTTCTTCAATTGTTACACAGACACTGTACAGTATTCATGGATTCAGGTTTCTCCCTTTGTCCTGCCCTCTCTTCCTTCCTTTCTCTCTTCCCATGTTCCCCTCAGTCCTCGTCTCGTTCTATCCTGAAGTCACGCTAATCTGTGATCATGGCATTAATAGACACAGACAGGCGGAGGAGAGGTATCACCGCCCCTCCCTCTTCCCTCTGCAGAACGAGTGGCAGCTTCATTGTCTGCTAGCGTTAGAGTAAAATGCTGAATCGCTCAGCTATATTTAAATGAATTCTGCCTCTGATGAAGTCATCTCTCTAGAAGAACATCAGAAATCATAAAGATATTGTTGCAGGCATACAGTAGCGTTAAACATTAAACGCTTTCCGTAGTGGCTATGGTCAAACATGGCCTTTCCCCTTTAATCGCACCCCTCAGGCAAGTGCAATTCACCCATAGAACTCACCAGAGCCCCAAGCCACACCATGGGTCTTTGCGCCCCCAAAACACTTATAACCAATCCACATCCTCTTTAGGAATAGAGGAGTCTTCTTTTGGCAAGGTCAGACTCAGGGTTGCATTTGCTTTGTGCCTAAGGCCTTCTCAGTGTTATTTCATTTCATCAGGCTGTTATTACTCAAAATGAAATAATGAACTGGTAAATATTTTATGGGATTGTTGATTAGTCAGTTTAACATTTGTTGAACTTGGGTAGTAAAATTAATGTATTATGTTGCTAAATCATTATTTAAACGCATAACGCTTCATTTAAGGGCACAAACAAAGCAACTTAATTTGGGTTTAATGGCTGATGTTTGAAATTCATTTCTAGGGATAATTCCATTTCCTGTTTTTAAGGAAGTTTAGGAGTCTACACAGAAATAAGTGTCAAATGATCATTATCCTTTTTATTGCCATGCCCTTGATGTCTGCACAAAGCCAGGCCAGGCCTGCTGTGGATCCCAAGAGCATCTAAAGAGAGTAGCAGCTGCTCGCTCAGTGTGTGTTTGTGTGTGTGCAGACGTGCTGTGTGTAAATGTTTTCTACTGCTATTAATCACGAGTGCCCCGGCTAAACACTGTTTGAGTTGAATCTGTAAACATTGATAGGCGTCCCTGCGCAACTGGAATGGTTTGATATGGGCTTTAGGCACATGTTTATTTCATTTCTAGCGAGGAGGGGGATTTAATGCAAGATGCGATGTGAGGTCACGGGCTCAGTATATAGACCCCAGCCAAACATAATTTTAAAAGTTATGTTCAATTGAAGTCTTAATCCAAGACATAAATATCTCATACTTAAATTAGTTATTTTTGTACACATTAGATATGATTTGACATGTAATGTCTTTATTGCTTAACAATTTGTCAAAAATGATGTATGTCCTCAATGTCTGGCTATAAAATCGAGGCGTTCGACTCAGTAGGTGTTTTTTATGCTCTTTACCAAATATTTTCCAAGCCGGTTACATTTATATGCTCTAGATGGTGTGTATTTTTCCACTCATTGGAGTGAACCACTTTAGTGAACAACTAAGCCCCAGCCAATCAGCAGTGCCATCAGACCAAGGCTTGGTGTGATGCCATTTAGAATGCATGTGACAAAATGCCCCCCGGAAGCTTCCATTTGCCAGTGGGCATCTGATTAATCACGATTATCATACCATTATCATACAATCACACACTAATCGTACATGGAGGGTCCCATCTGCGGTGTGTATGTGTTAGTGTGTGTGTGTGGAATATTTTTATGAAGAAAGGTATTTAAATATTAATCCTGTCTATCATTTCAAACTTCATTTTACAACTGCATTGAGTATTCCATTGTATTGAAATGGATGAATTGCCTCCAGTGAAAGATCTCATTAATTCCATTAATTGCAGCAGAGAATGGGCTGGCTTCTGTTTGTTTGCGCTGGCTGAATGACAGCTCTGATAGTGAGTGAGGCAGATAAAGCCTCTTTGCTATGGATCAGTGGATTGCCCGCAAGTTTTTTAATTCGGTGTTGTCAGAAATCGCTCAGATGGGCGTTTGTGAAAAGAAAAATATCGGCCCTTTTTTTGTTGCAAAGGCATCACGAATTTTCCAGATCTTTTGATGGATAGAGGTAAATTTCGGAAATGACATTTCTCTCTATTTTGCTTTTTTGTGCATATTTACCTCAAACATTGTCACTTTGCACTTCTTCGTCCTTTTTCATCAGTAGCCCTACACAGTGCACTAAATATAAACACCTTTTATGACTCTCTGATTCCACAACACCATCTCTCCTCCAGGAAAGAGGCCCAATGGCGTGACCGTCTTCCCCTCTATCCAGTGGCGTTTCTGATACAGAGAGTGAAAGACAACAGGCAGAGCAGGATTCTAATGAAACACCCTCCCATTGTCCTCCAAATCATCTCCGTTATTGAATGCGGTGCAATCCACACCTGGCTCCAGCCCTGGAGAGCTTCGGCAGTCTATCTCTCTCGCTCTCCCTCCCTCCCCGTCTCGCTCGCTCTCTGTAAATGCGGGATTAGCCATTGAAGGAGCGTGCTTGGTTATCAAATTCATACAAGCGGCTTTTGCTTTTGTGTAGTGCTTTTAATTAAATCCTACTGGGGGGCTGGAACTGACCTTTTGAGTGGAGAACTGATTAAGTGCACAATGGCCAGTTATTTCTGAACCACAGTCTGTTGCATAGAGCCGCTGATTAACTTTCTGTTTAGGATGACTTGGCTTGAATCTCATTCACACACAGGCCAAGGAGAGGAGTGATCAATTCTGGTTTAGAATGTAGATTAGGAGCGATAGCATCGGGTAATTAACAGAGGTAGGGGCGGCGTTTTTAAGTGAGGTACAGTGAAAAGGGGTTTATTCGAGAGCTGAGATGGATATTTAGGGGGATAAAGGTGAAATCGGGATGGTTAGGATTTCTTTGAAAGGATTAGTGGATTGTTATCGTGCTCTCTGAGAAAAGCTGAGTGCAATTACGTCTGATGTGTGTGATGATAATGGCCAAAGTGTCTGCAAAGTTTTCTCTAGCGCTTAAAATCTCTGCTTAAAATGTGTGATTATCAGTGTGTAACAATGCCGTTTTTGCAGGATTGTGATTTTTGTATAGAATTAATAGATTTAAAGCTGCAATTCATAACGGCAATCACCATCTTTGTTTAAAACAAAATTGCAGTTACTTTATGTGCTTGTGACTAAGTATGTAAATTAAGTTTACACACTTGTTACTAAATCAAATGAGGTTAAACTGACCTTTTCCACAAAATTTGTACAAAGTTTTGTACATTGCTTTATATGTACAGTGCAGTCCTTGCTCCATAACTGATTATTGTTTATTTTTTAACAAGAAGCTATAAACTGCAGCAAATTTATTTATAAAATTTTTATAAAATTTTTCCCTGTTTGTATAAAAGCAATAATTATTTGAATAGGATTAATTTGGAAATTAGTTATTATAAGTAATGGCACTAGCACGTTTAGCCTTAAAGTTATAGTTCACACAAAAATACAATTATGTCATTATTCTTTTTACCCTTATGTCATTTAAACCCTGTATATGATTCTTTCTTTTGTGGAGCACAAAAGAAGATATTTTTCAAAACGCTGGTTACCGGCACCCATTGACTTCCATTGTACCTTGTGTCTATACTATAAAAGTGAATGGGTGCCAGTAACCAGCGTTTTGAAAAAAACCCCGCTTCTTCTTCTGTGTTTTGCTGAAGCAAGAAAGTCATACAGGTTTGACATGACATGAGGGTGAGGAAATAATAAAATAATTTTTATTTTGGTGTGAACTATCCCTTTAAGCATAATAGTTTTTTTTAAAGTGAATAATAAATGCTGATGTATTGTTATTACTTCATGTATTTAAGGTAAATGTATCCATGTGAACCTTTCACCTTTGCTTATGCGTTGGTGTTTGTCTGGGTTAGAGTGGAGCGGAGTTACCGAAAGGACAGCCTGCCCCAGAGGAGACCCTCACCGGACCCTGCTGCAGTCCTGGTGAGACCACATATCCCAGTGGCATACAGTGCACTCCAGACGGTTGAGCAAATAAGCTTACATATACATCCGGTCTCAGAAGGTGTAGGTTTAGGTCCACATGCTCTTGCTTTTTTCTGTACCTGAGCCATCTGTTCCAGTGATGCTCTTTAGTTAGGACACTGTGCACTGTATATACACTACCGGTCAAAAGTTTAAAATCATGTAACTTAGATATTTCTCCTGGTTGTAAAACTCTTCTAATATAAAGGTGCATGCTTAAATGAATATGTTGTCACAATTAGATTCCTGGCTACAAAATCATTTCAAACATTTAAAAAAAGCATTTATTTCATTTTTGAATGTAATGTAAAAGCAGCAACCTTATTTAAAGCATATTTTTAAGCATACCAGGGAGACACTTAAGAAGCTGTACATTTTTACAAGATCTAGGCAAAGGGTGACTACATAAAAAAAAAAAAAATTTAACATGGCTATATGATATATTAAATTTTTTTAGTTACTCCATAATTTTTTAAAGCTGCATTTGTATTATTCAATAGAGTAATATTAAGCTCACAAAAACTAAAATCTACAAACAGTATATATGTTATGTTCCTATGCTGTGTAACATATTAGACAAACAATGTGCTGGGAGTTAACATAATGAATTTACAATGCTTGAATTAGACGTTTGCCTTTTTGACCTTTGCTCCATCCTCAGCACCTGCTGTATGCATTCATACGCACAAGATGCAAACAGAAGTAGAGATGTCACATTAGATCAGCGGAAATGTGGCAATATGGCAGCCGCATGTTCACTTCCCCTCTTCTTTTGTCTTTGTTTCACCCCTCCTTCAAAGAGCCAAGGTTCCCAGGACAGCATATGTTTGATCAACAACACCCTGCTTCAGTCCTGGACACTAATCCGCTCCTCGCTGGACCAAGTCCCAAGGGCTCCTTTCAGCCTCCAGGATATGAGAGGGACCCCTGGAGGCCCAGTCCAACTTTACAGGGGCTCGTGGGTCAGTCAAAGCCTGGAAGTCCCAGCAACCTGCACACAACCCTCTTCAGAATCGTTCATCAGCTCAGTCTTTCCCTCTCTTTACTGATCCCTCTGGACCTCGAGCACAGGTAATGGTAATTGCCAATTGAAATTAATACATTTATTTGATGATCCTTAAAGTATTTAGCCCCATCAATAATTTAGATATACCTCTACTATCTTTTGTTGTAGTGTAATTCTCAAAATTGAGTACTTTCATTTACGAGTCTCATTGTTTGACAGAGCTGTGTCCTAGTGGTTAGTTTGCAATCTGTGGTGTTCAGTATGGTGACACGAGAATCTGGCATTTGTCATTTCACCATATAATTCCTTCTCTAGTCTCCTCAAAAATGTATTTTTGCAACTTTTAATGTTGTGTAAATACAATGACTAAATAATGACAAGCCTGTTTGTTCTCAAGGACAGATAGACACATAGGCTACGCTGCCCTCTAGTGTTTCAAGTGGTTTTGGGAAATAATGCTTATTGGCTTCATTAGCTTTGGCTAAACTGGTGCAGTTTCATATTTATTTATTTATTTGGTTACTTATTGTATTTTTAATAGTATCGTTTAATAATAATAATAGTTAATATAGTAATAATAATCTATTCATACATTCAAGACAATTCATCTATTCATCAAGACATTCATCTATTCAAGACAATTTCTTTATAATTGTCTTATTCTTAAACAGATCATTGCATACTTTACATTTACATTACATTTATTCATTTAGCAGATGCTTTTATCCAAAGTGAGCATTTAACATTAGAGACATAAGATAAGCGTCATTATTGTATATTGACAGACTTTTATTGATGTTTTTATGTTTTCTTCCCATACTGTATGTCATCTCAAAAAAATACACTACACCAAATAGTGTAGTGTATTTTTGTAGTGTATGATCTGTGCATTTTGTTTAATTTGAGTTTTGCTCTGCGTGTCAATCAAAGAAACACCTGCCAGCTTTTTACAGGCCCCTTCCTGACCACCCACATCCCCACTGTGGCCAATCACTGAGCAAAACACAATGCCAATCTGCACTCATCAGGAGGGATGTGGAATTTCATTGGTTAAAGCTGTAACTTGAAATTTAGACAATGCATTTTATATTTTTCCACTCAGCGTTTTTTTGTATTAAACATTTTTTGGTTTCAATTTTTTTTTATATGTCCACTACTCAAGTCCAACAGGCCTCAATGGTCCTTTTGTGTGGTTGAGAACTTATACACCAACTGCGGCACATAACCATTACTAAAAACAACCTCCATCCCGAACAGAAACCCGCTGTGTTGGTAAGAGCCGTTGCCAGGATGGAATCGAAAGCCAAGCCGATGGCTGTTGCCAGGGGGATGCCCGTTGCTGCAAAGCAGCCAGCAAGTGCCAAGTTTACAATCTCTGCCAAAACTCCACCAGAGCCTGGGATGATGAGAAAGAATGTGGGTCAGAAGGTCAAGGAGGAGCCCCAAACTCTTCCAGCTCTTCAAAAACACCCCGTGACGCCACTAAACATAAAAAACAATGAAGAGGTCAGTATGATGCCCGTGGCAATCACAACTTTATTAAAGTAAAACTTTGTTGATAAAGACATCACATCTATGCTATAGTGTTTATGAATTACTCCTTAACAGTGTTGTGGATTTAAACTTTTAAAAATGAAAGAAATTAAAGCTTTCATTTTGTCAAAGCTTTCTCTCTCTGGACTTTGATATTGAAGTGTGTGGTAATAGAGCCTTTCACCTCATGCTCAATGAGCTCAAGGTCAAGCACACTGAGTGAAAGCTGTTCATTAGACCCAATTATTACCTCTAACAATGCAGTCAGGGAGAAATCAATAGGCGCTGTCAGGGCCCTTTCAAAGGCTTGCTCTGAAAATCAATCAATCCATCCAGCTTCTTTCTGCATTCTTCTTCTGCAGTCATGTTTAGGCATAGACAGCCAACCATCACCCGATATTTGACAATATCAGCGAGAATTCATGCTTGTGATTGTTTGTGCCTACAGCAATAAAATAGGAAAAGACGACGTGGTTGCACCTTGTAATGTATTTGTAATGAAGTGCTAATAAAATTTGTTGAAGTTTGTTGAAGTAACTGGTCTGTTTTGTTATCCTCAGTGTGGTGATGAAGACAAGCTGTATAGGCAAAGGCTAAAGAAGCAGATACAGATGAGGAAAGAGATCTTCAGACAGAAGGAGCAGAGGAGGCGTTTGCGTGCCATAAACAAGAAGAACCAGCTACCGGTGCATCCCCAGACATATTCCCAGACATGCTGGAAAAACAATCAACAAAAACATCCATTTGGACCTCCTGGCCCACAGAAGGTTCAACACCAGCCGTCATCCCATAATCCGCCTCTCTGTTCTGTCCAGAATCCTCATCTAGAATACCAGCCTGTACCTCAGCAGCATCAGTACCATGTTTTAGTGGCCACACCTCAGCCTCCAGAAGCCAGAGTGATCTCGTCAGATTGTCCTCATTTACTAGGCACAGAAAGGATGGTATTTCCAGATCACAAGAGCCAACACTACAGCAATGCATGGGTGTCACAAGCACAGGATGTTTGGAAAGGAGGGAGGAGGATGCTGGGGATGAGAGATTCTGATTTGCCTGTTCCTCCCAAATTTAGAGTGATCAAACACTTCAACCCAAGTGTGAGTAGTGTTCTTACACATACTTTATCTATGCTTGAATTACTTAAGTTGGCTAGATGTCCTTACATTCATCTCTCTGCTTTTTAAATAAGGATAGGAGAAAGTAATACTCATTAAAAAGACAAAATTTGAGTAAACTATCCCAATAGCATGACAAACTTAGTTTTTTGCTTTCACAATATAGATTGTAAATCCATGTATTATCATTTTTGTGTAATGGCAAGATGAACATACCAATTTTCTCTACTGGAATTCACCCCCAGCCACATCACACAACATCCTCCTTTCACTTCTGGCTTTAAACTTCTCTTCACATCCCGTCCCGGGACAGGAGGCACGCTGGCTTAGCCAAGCGATGAAGATAACAGGGTGTCAGTCTTAATAGAGGTTGTGTGTGGGGGGTATTTGCGGAGAAACGTCTGCAGAATCGATGAGGTTGCGTTTGAGAGTTGCGGCTCTGTTGAAAGACAGATCAGCAGGATGCTACCCAGGGACATTGTTCTGCTGTCAGTCTCATCCGTGCTGACAATGTTATCTCGTTCCCTCTCTCCAGTATCAAGTATCTTTCAGGTGTTCAGAATTGGATGTCACCCCCTGAAGACGTGCAATTAATCTTTTGAGTGTTTGCAGGAGAGAGAAAGTGTGTGTGGGCACGTTCTCTTAATACTTGTAAATAAAGAGTTGCTAGTGTGGCGGATTTGGATTGAAGAGCTTAGCCATAGATAAGGAAAATTAATTTTTCATCAGGAATAATAGCAGGCGTGCCGACAGGGAACACAAAGCAGAAGTGAGGGTGAACGGGGAATTTTGTCAAATGTTGTCACCCCGGGATAATACTGCTTAGTGTGTGATTGGTGTAATGGAGGGCTTTGATTTCTATGGAGGGGGATTATTCACTTACACTATGCAGGGCACAACGGAATACAGATCCATTTACAGATGCGGTTTTAATTTGGCATGTCTAAACATTGACATTTACATCATTTGACGCTTTTGTCCAGGTGAAGACAAATAAGAAAGCATTTAAAATTTTGCCTGCAAGCTAACAATAATTCAATATACAAAACTATGTTTACATGTAGGACTAGTGTTGAAGCTAATAAAGGTTTGTTTTAGAGTTTTTTTTAAATAAATAGACAAAGGTTAGACCATAGAAAAGCAAGAAATGGTTTCAACAAATAAGCACTGTAAATTATTTTGAATAAAAGTATCTGCCAATACATAAAGGTAAATGTCGCTTTTCAACTAGAGATGGAAAGGCCTGAATATAAATACTTACAGTTGTAATCTCATGGAGCCACTTTCAAACTTTTTACATTTTAATATATATTTATACTTTATACATTTTATACAAGTATTTTTTTAGACCTGAGGAATCCTAATAGCTTTAATACATCCTAATACATATATATTTGAACACTCTATAGACCATGAGGTAGAAATCAATTATGTCCAAGTCTGTTTTCTCGCAGGGAATGTTGCGATGCTATCTGACATCATCACATAGTCTGTGGGAGTGACATTGTTGTACAACACTGTTGGCCAGTTGTTTTGACTGTAGGCCTGGGGGTGCCCATTGCTTTCACAGCAGTGTAGTGGTCAGGTGTGACATTGAGCCCCGGCCAGCGGAGAGAAGTGCAGGGCTGCTGCTGTATCAGAGACGGTCATGGGGACTCCTGATTTGTTTGTGCTCATTAAGGTATGAGGTGGGAGGTGGGACACTCTCTGCAGGAGGACAGGAAGGTGGATGCAGATTGGGAAGGTCAGGAGGAAACATGGAAGAAGAGGACTAAAAATATACTGAGAACTAAAAACATTTTACAGTCACAGTTTGAAATTTCAGACGCAGCAATGCAGACTGCAACAGAATGAAAAACTATCGGCTACCCTTTTATGTGCACCACACCAAATGTGGCTTTTCATTAATAAATGTGATGTGATAAGACTTAGTAAAATTCTCCTATTCTGTATTTACAGGCCAGACAAGAGAGTGCACAATTTAATATTACACCACAGATGAATGAAGACTTCAGGGAAGAGATTAAAACTAAATCCAGAGTTGTAACCTTCACAAGGCCTGGTTCATTTTTACAGCATGGCCCAAGACTGCTCTGCACCAATCAGATGAGAGTATTCACCCCAAACCAGTCTCAGCTCAAGGTAAATTTGTCTCTGTCTATATTCTGGTGTGAACATGGAAAAGAGCTTGATTTCTTAGCTATTTCTTAGTTTCTTTGTTCTTTCTTAGTTAAAGAGTTCTCTATTATTTCTGTTCATTTTGGCTATGGAACAGATGCAACAACATTTATGTTAAAAAAAAAATGAATTTAATAAAACAAATCAAAATTTTTGAAGAATCTCCCCACTGGTCTTAATGACCATTGGCTGTCAACCAAAATCACAATTAAAGTTGTCAATGATACTTTTCATTTGCTTCAGTAGTTCCCCTAGCTTTGAGTGAACTGAACAAATAACAAAATATTGTCAAGCTCTAAAATTAAATATGGCGCCTGTTGTGCAAGTTTGATGTCATTTACCAATAACATTTGATTTGACATGCAACCTGTGCCCTATAGGTGCCATATTTGATTTAAGAACAGCATATTGTGAATGAGAGCGAGAATATGACTTACATTTTAGTCCTAACTTTTTTATATGTCTCTAGAATATAGCTAGCAGATCTTACATACTACTTTTACATTGCTTTTATTGTGCATTTCAAAACCGAACAGCATGTAGGTTTGGAAGGGTGAGTAAATAAGGTTTCTTTAACTGTATATGAGAGAGATATTCTATTGTTGGTCAGTCAAGTTGAAAAAACATTGCGGCATCCTGTCAGTATTGAAACATCAGCAGACGCCAGAAGGGCAAACTAAATTGGTCGTCTCGGTGTGCGCCTGGCGCTCGCTGCAGGTTGTTGAGCAGGGGCGCGGTAGAGTCGGAGAGGGCCAGATGGGCAGTGCCCACTTGGTGCCAGGCAAACAGACAAGCGAAAGAGCGGGAGGGGAGGGGGCAGGATGGGCAGGGCTGCGGACCTGGTGTCAGTTGAAGGGCTTTCTTCATCAACCGCTGGGGTCCATCTGAAAAACCTGCTGATGTCAGTAAGACTCATTCAGGTAGGTCAAATCCTCGCTCCCCTCCACCGCTCACTGTCAGCCTCGTCTTCTCACCGTGGAAAGCTGATACGATCAGTGCAATTTACTGTGAAACAGCTTAACCCCTTTGTGGAAGTTGTGCCCAGTTGTACAGTTAATGACATTTCTATAATGTCATTAGGCCTATAGTACTACAGTTTTTATGCCGACAAGGCATTTGAATTAATAGCAGGCATGAGGGTAAATCAAAGAAACTTTTTGTGTGAACTATTCCTTTAAGAAACCACTTTAGTTTCTCATTCTAGAAGCATCATTTCACCTGGGTTTCATACCTCCATTACTGATGTCTACTTTATCTGTTTTGAGTGCTTGTCACAGAATCCGTTGTTATGCTTTGATACGCTATTACTTGTTATACACATGCCTCTCAGATGACTGAGCAGGATGTAGGAAGCTTTGAGGATGAAGTATTCCCCCCATAGTTCCTCATCCTGACTGCAGCCAATCACCTGCTGTTGCCTGGTCTGTTGATGTGCCTGTCTGCACAGTACGACTCTATCCCTGGTGTGCGCACATCTAAAGGCTTGACGGGGTTGAGAGGCGTTCGGCTGTCATGTTGTGCATTACTGCACAGTGAGCTGGAGGTGAGCCTTCACTCGCTGACTCACAGGCATCATAGCATTGCCTTAAGCAATGTTTGAACGACATTCACCTGAATCACAGTCGTGTGTGTGTTTTCTCGTTTCTTTTCAAATTAAACAATATAGTTATTTTTCACTCTGGCTGTCACAATTCATATGTGGTTAGCTGCTAACTAATTCAAGTAAATTCATTTGATTTGAATAGAAAAAAAGATTGTAATATAATTACTTACTGTAAAATGTGTTTTTTCCATTTTTATTTATAGTAAGTGCAGTATCAGTCAAAAGTTAGGAAACACTTACTGTTGTTTAGATTTTTTCCACATTTTAAAAAGTAAACCATGAAATAACAATTGTAACTGTGGGAATTATGTTGTGACTAAAAGCATAAATGAACACTATGTTATATTTTGTCATTGTTAAAAGTAGTGACCCTTTGTCTAGAATTTGTAAAATCACACTCTTTACATTTTATCATCCAGCTTTGATGTCTCAATCTGGAAAGCTTTTTAAGCATCACTGAAGAAATTTCTATCTATGCTGAACTCTTATTGGCTGCTTTTTATTCATTATATACATGCTTAAAATTTTATCACAAGGATTTTATTCTCCTTATGATTTTGTGAGAGATGGTATTAATTCTGAATCTCTTGCCTGTGGCGGCTGCATCCTGATATCAAGCAATGATTCTCATAAAGATCCACTAGAGGGCGCTCTTTCTCTGATTTGTAGGGCTATGGGCATGCCAATCACAGTCACTTTAACTTTTTTACCTTTCTCAGTGGGAACTATACTGTTGTATCCACATCTGCACAAACATCTGTATTTATTTGAATTCCATGTTTGTTGGAAAGCCTTCTTTTAAAGTGAAATGTAATCACAATTATAATTTTAAAGTTGTAGCTTTCAAACTGTGGTAAGTGGAGACAATAAAAGTTAAACTATGGCATTCCAGTTCACTTATTGCAAAGCATTGCATTGCTGCAATCCAGTTCAGAAGTTTTGGGTGACGTTTTTCATGTATTCATGTATTTGTATTATTAAAAACATACAACAAAATATTATTACTTTTTATATCCAAAACTCCCAAAATAAGTGATAAATGTTCAGCATAAAATTGCATTTTATGTGTGCACAAAAAAATAATCTTGAGTGACGTTGGTTCCAAAAATTAATCTAAAAATTCACACTATTTTGAAGTTTGCAGAGTAACAATAATCTGCACGTTCATTACTGCAATACCTGTGTATTGTATTATCAAACACTGGCACATGTCTACAGGTCACTTTTGCATGATTGGAACATACCCATTGTCATATCAATTCAGCAGTTTGCAATTAGTGAAACAACCAGTGCATGATTGTGCATGGGCATGTCCGTGGTGACAGAATGAGATCTGTGCTGTAGATGTATTAGGATCCGTACCACCCACAGCGTCCTGCAGTGACCATACAGCTACTGGGAATGTTAAAGCATTAGCCATTACATGCAACATTGCTTCTCAGTGGCCTATAATGAGCTGGCAGTTTTATGATGTCACCAGCATTAGAAAACACCACTGACCCTGATAGGCACCAGGCCCACTATCACCCTATAAAAACAGGCCGAGTACGCAACTGGAACGTGATAATGGTCGCCAGCTCGACATCATTACTTTTTAATGAGTGTCCCTTTTGGGTCATACCTTTGATCTGACCTTTATAACCTTCTTTTGACACAGGTGCCAGTCAGGGAAAACGAAGACTTCCCTTTCATGTAAGTAGAACCATAATTTCCCAGCATGCTTCCGTTTCATTCATATTTGTTTATGTGGTATCGGGGACCACATGCCATGTCACTTTTTCTGTTCCGGCTGTTATAGACCCTGCAGTTCCGGCATGAGAACAGAGTCTGTTGCTGCTCAAAGCGATGTCAACTTCATAGTAAGACTTAATCACTGAACCCATCGCAGCTTAAATTCAAGTTCTGTTCAACATGTTAAGTAAGACATTTTTAATGTTCTCCATGTTTTGGCAAGTTTTTTGTTATTTAATTCACCTCACGACTGGTCTTAATTGACATTTTTCTCATTGTTAGAGGACATTGGTTTAACAGATGTTTGCATTTTGCTCCTTGGTCTCCATTAAATACTACTTGCATGGTACTGAGTAGTTGTACGTGTCTCTAATTAAAAAATCCTTACATTACATTTGCTCTGATATATTAATAGTGATATTGTGTTCATTTTGAACTAAATGTATGGTTGCCCATCAGTTTCTATCAATTTGAGAGTGCAGTTTTGTCTTGGAGGCAAGTGCTCTTAAATAACTAAACCTACATGAGCACCATTAGGATGGATAATAAAGGTCAGTAACAGTTTATGACTGATTGTGCATCCTAAATATCATTGGACTGTATCGTCAGGTACAGTATTTGAGATAAGCAATCGCTTAGTTAAACTGAATAGTAAAGGCTACACAGTTTACTCGTGTAGGTGTTCAACGCCACCTAGTGGCCAATTGGCCACTTTATCTTTTTCAATCAATTAACTTTTGTTTTGCTTTGCTTTATACTTGCTCTTTCTTTTCTTAAGTATTTGAGATATTTTTTTATTTATTTTTTATTTATATTTCATAAAGCTCATAAAATATAAAAATCTAAATTTCATACTGATCCTTATTTATGTGGGTGGGAAAGTTCAAAGTTCTTGTAGAATCATATTTATTGAATCATTTTAGATTTTTCAACTTGTGAAAAATTCAATCACAGTGTAATTTGTTATGTAGGGTGTTTTCAAATGCTGATTGGACTGTTAAATCCAGAAGAAAGCCTGCCATCTTGATTCACACAGACCACTGAAAGAATATGTGGTTCACTGCTTCTAAGATATAACAAGACCGCCTCATCTATTGTGCTCTATTCTTTTGCTCGCAACAGACGTTTCATTCTAAAATATTTTCCAAGACTCCGACGTCTTGTGTTTGGGAATGTCAACATTTGCAGAGAGTGGCCCTTCTCTAATCCGGCAGACTGTGGAATAGAGAGAGGATTAGGGGCTAGTTTGTTTTCTTGGTCTCCTGGAATGTTCCTTTAGCAGCGCTTTTGTACCTGGGCCGGGCCCAAGGTCATCCTTCTGTCTCCACGCAGCTCCTTTTGTGTCTTCCAGCAAGTCTCAACCACACAGAGTCAACACGGCTCCCTCCTCAAAAGCAGAATGTGAGTGGAATTTCAATCCTTGTCGCAACACTCGCTAAATGTTACTTAGTTTTCTCATTAAGCAATTTGAGTTTCCCCCTTCCCCCCTACTGATGTTGTGTTTGACTTAAATGTTGAGGGGAAAAAAGATCAGCATTCCAGTGTATCTCCCAGTCTGTCTACATCATTCAGCAGAGGTTTTGTGGCTGGTGTTTGATTGAAGTCTGATGGATTAACTGACTCAGGTGGGCAGTGTTATTGAGCCATAGGCACTGCTTCAACTTGTGCCACAGTTTAGCTTCATTGCTTTAAGTTATTTCAGAGCTTTACGTGAATGGGTGTCTATAAAACCTCATTTATGATGAATGGATTTGGATTTGAATCATCTCTACTTTGAAAACATAATTGCCTTAGATGACGACTTGTACATTATCATTACATTCCCCTTATGAGTGCAGTTAAAACTGGTATTTTCTTGACTAAAGCTTTATGTGTCTGTTTTCTGGATTAATCTTAAGTTCCTTTTAAAGATTCTCTTATAGTTGCATTAAGGCTGTTCAGCTTTTTTGTGACAGTATTTCATATAGAGCTTTTTAAGTGCATTTGGCAACTGAGGAGCTTAGAAAATTATTGATTTTGATTAAAAAGATTGTTAGTGCATTTCCATGGCAGTTGGCCCATCAGATGTTGGGGAGCACTGAATATACTAACCACAACGCCAAAGGTTAGAGGAGAATGCTTAAGTAATGCTTTATTCAGATTTCTAAAGTTTATTTCTTGCCTCCAAATCTGCTTTTAATGAGTAAATTCTTTTTGAAGTTTCTTTTTTAGCTTTCTGTGTAAATATTTAATTTAGCTGTTACTGGGCCATTTGGATTAGATCTACTAATGATTTTTTGTTGGTCAAAAATAGTTTTATATTGGGTAGATGGAGGTAAATCCATACGAACATGCATGCATGTGTCACAGTGAAGTATGAAAAAAGTATTAAGCGTGAATTAGTTTTTTTATTTGATCAGCGCATTATGACTCAGCCGTAATGATCCAGCAGATGTCGCACTGTCTGCACCTGACACACCATCAGCGCTGAGCTACTCTTATTATAATTATTAAAACATTATATTGTGCGAAATGCACAGCTTACCTTTAAAGAAAGGCTAACAGTGAACACACAGATATATAAAAGCTGGCTATTGCTGATATATGTGGATCAAGGCCAGACATTCATGTTAAAAATAGATTATTTGTTAAATCTGCTGAAAAACATGCTAAAACCAGCTGTTTTATAGAAGGGAATTTATATATTGAAATAATTTGTTTAGGAGTTTGCACTATTTTTTTTTTTACAGTTTGTTCAACTAAAAATATAAATATAAAAAATATAAATGATCATAATTTAAAAACAATTTTAGTGTTTCTAGTTTTCTTTTTAGTGGTTTATGGCACCTGAAATGAAAAAAAAGTCTTTAAATCATTTGATTGCTTCTTACATCAACTTATCTACTAGTGAGTGTTTAAAGCATGAAAATTACTTAGTGCTCTACAAACTTTTGGGCACTTTTGCCGTACCATGAATTTATTTTGAGTACTTTTGTCAAGAAAGGTACACTTAAACAAAAACTGTTAGTGTAGCAAACACACAAACGTTGAAACAATGACACATGACATACTCGACTTAATGACATACGTGAACAGTTCGTCGATACATCGTAACTGTTTAAATAAACTTAACACACTTCCGTATACGTTACACTATTTCAAATAACGAAATATGTATCTGGAAATACTTTAGATCCGTCAAAAATCTAATATACAAATCTGTGTATAAAAATATAATTTTTGAGCGCCATCCTATGCTTATCCAACAAAATAGGTCATTTGCACATCGTACAGCACTGTAAACTCAATGCTTTCATTATAGAGACGTAAACCTACATTTTTCCTATATAATCTCTTGTAGGTTCGCCAGAATGCGCAAGAACGGTCACATCATGCTTGAATAAGTACATTTCCAGAGACAAATGATCCAATACAAATAAATTATTCAATGAACACTTTAAGGCTTCTCTTACAGAAAATAAAAATAATATTCGAGTCTGTTTATGTGATGGACACATAGTGATACTGTGTCTGCGGTCTCAGCTCAAGTGTGAAATCCCGAGTGGATGGAAAGAGTCTCTGTCCAGCAGCCAAGAGCCAATGTGAACGAGCACGTTTGAGTACCAGTGGACGCCGTCCTCCTGCAAAGTGACGTTTGAACCACGAGCCGGAAAAAGCCACGTCATCAACCTGTGACTTAATCGGACCGGTGCAAAAGCCCAATGTGCCCATTTGTGATTTTCAATAACCGCGTAGCAAGAAACCAGCACCTGATCCACTATAATTGTTCCGTGCGCGGTGACCGGCGCGTAAGAGCCCTGATACTCTTCCTTGTAAATCCTCTTCACTGTCAAGCTCTTGAGGGTCTCGTGTGCGCCTCCAGACACTAAAACTTTATCTCCAGGCTTCACGTTGCTGGCAAATGTCGCTTTCATATCTGAAAAAGCCGTACCGTTTCCAATGAAGACGAGATGCGCGGCTGTAAGGGTGAGCTTTATAAAGGGATCTGACGTCTCGATGACGAGGAATTGTCTTCTGGTTGCGGGATCGTGGTCCATGAACATTATGAAGTCGCTGAATAAGGCATTTCCCTGCTCGTCCGCGGCTAAAACTCGGTCGCCCACTTTGAGATCTTTGATATGTTTCCTCCTCCCATCGGAGAGTGTCACCGTGCCAGATCCAGGAAAGCATCCACCTGATTTAGCAGCGACTGAGTTTTCTAAAAAAAAAAAATCGTAAAACGAAAGCACATAATTTTGAGTTATTTTGTCACTCAGTAAAAAACAGTTAGCAATAAAATCCATTGACAAATGATTTGACAGGATGGTGCTGAATTGGAAATGTCCCAAACTTGTGTTGTGTCCTGATGGAAGTGTTGAAAGAGTCCGTTCAGTCTGGCCTCCGAATTAACACGAAGTGATCATGCATTGTTATTTAAATTAAGCCTAGACTTTGCTTTTCCCTGATCCTTTTAGTTTTGTGTAACTGTTTGCACAGGTGCTGAAACCCCAAAGTGCCAATTCGCATACGTATTACTCTTCACATACCATATAGAACAAATACAACTTGCCTTATTGAACTCTTCTTGGTTTGTTATTTATTTTCAGTACCGACTGTTTTTCTTTGAAACTGCTGCCATGTTACCAGTTATTCTAAGTCATTTGTTTTTATATCCTAAAAAAATCAACCTTTCCTAACAGTGAACAGTCATGCTTTTATTGGAGCCTTACTGGCATGTTTTTTTATATTTATTAATTAATTCTCGGCGTATTTTACTCTGATTTGGCTCCTTATTTGTTACAAATTTCTTTTTTTCTCATTTCAATCTACGTTTCTCAGATCATGAGCATTAATATACTAGAGCTACGACTAAATCTATAAATGTTAATCTGATATCTTTGGGTTTGTGTGAGACATCGCAAGAGTGATGGTGTGATTGTTGCTCTCACCTGCTTTAACAGAACAATGTATGTGAGCTTTGGATTCGTAATAGACCCAGTCGAATCCTGCCTCCACCGCAAGCCTTGACAGCATCCCATACTTGCTCTTATCCCTGTCTGAGGTAGTTATGTCCACCGCCCGTCCCTCGTAGTGCAAAGATTCTTCGAAATGGTTACCGTCCTCATCCCAGCCCTCTGTGACGCGCAGTTTAACACCCGGCCACTGGTTCATGACAGATATCGCCAACGAATTCAGCTTGTCTTTACAGCGCTGGATGGATAAGAGAGACAGTTTGTCAAAATTAAAACACCGACCTTACTTATGAAAGTGTCACAAACTTTCTTGGACGCGCAGGTGTCCAGAAGCGCGCGCGCACATCCACTCTTAAGAAAAAGTTGCATGTTGTTTACGGGTCTTTTAAGCGCGTTTGATTCTATGATTCTGAATGTAACCCATACAAAGCAATGTTATAAAAACCAAATAATGGCATTATTTCACAATCCGATTCAAATGCAAAGTACCATTAAGTACACCGTTAAATATGTATGAGCTTTAACTAAGTGATTTCTTCGTTGTGGCCATAATTTGTGCCATTGGTCCAGATCACAGACTCCAGACCGATCGATCGATAACTGGGAGTAAATAGAGCTGAAAATTCAAGTTCTTCCTCTCAACTGCAAATACGTTGCCACCACTGACCTGCTGGGTAGCTTTCTTGAATGTCAGCATCTTATAGGACACTACAGATAAATGGCTTTATTTTTATTTTGTCATTATTGATTGCCTAATATGATGGGATTGGAGACTCTTATAGGGCTGGATTTTTTTGATAAAGTGTTGCCGCGAATAATTCCTGCAAAACGTTTTAATTAGGAGATGATCGAAACACATTTAAAACGCGCTCACTGCGGGAGACTGTCGTTTCCAATAACAGACGCACAACATCAGTAGCAAAGATCATCCCTGACCCACATTTTCTATTAAGTCGTCAATACAAGCAGGTCATGCAGAGGAGATCTATTTAAACACAGAAACGCAGATGGGATCCCGAGGAATAAATGTTCATTGATGGGGCACACCAGAGACACAAATTACGCAACAGTCTAAAGCTTATAGCTTACTAAGTGCGGTGGCGGGGGTGTTTAATGTGTTTTAATTATGTTATTAACTGTCAGTTTAAGAAAGAAGAACCCTGAACCCATATGTTTCAAACCCCTGATGCCAAATTGTTCTCATTTGTCCCCAGATAGTGGTCATTAGTTGTTTGTGCTAATGATGCACCTTGCGCGTCATTTGCGCAAATTACAAATATAACATTTTTTTTATTACGAGGGCAACGAATTGTCGTTTTTCTTTAACTTTAACTAACATTTTTGTTATCAATATATGCTGTGATGTAGTAGAACATCGGTTTAAAACTTATTTCTGTCGCGCGCTGTCAGCGTCTCCAAGTGCCTACGGCGCGGTTACGCACGCGTGGGTCCATACCTGTGTCATCAGTCTGTCAGCATTTGTGTTTTCCTCGTCTTTAAAGATGATGTCGGGATTATAATTGGGAATCAATTCCTTAAATCTTTCCGAATTCCTCGTAATTTTGCCTTCGTATTTGCCGCTGGCCCCAAGGGTTTTCTCGGCAACGTTGGGGATGAATTGCCTGTAAGCCAACGGAGTTAATTTCTTTGGGTGTCTTCGTTTTCCATAACCCCTACCAGGACCACAGGCTAATCCACAAGGCGTTAGGAAAAAGCAGATAAAAGACAAAAAAGCAATTTGCTTCAGATGCAGCCGTACGTCCATGACGTTGAATGATCTCGTCGGATGTTTAAAGTTGCTCACTTGTGCGTCTGACGATCCACAGCGTCTTTTTTCGGATGGATGCTGCCCAGCGTCCACTACCCAAGCAGGTGCAATAACGACCGCTCTCGATAGCCACTGAGTGAGCACATTGGAGGCTGGCTGTCACAGCTAAGTGGGAGACGAAAGAGCGATTTAGTTTAGACGGGAGGTAGGGTCAGACGCTTATGAGTAGAGGCAGTCTACCCATATGAATTACAGAGCAAATCTTTGGCAAGGGGGAGGGAATCTGTTGACTCGACGGAGTAACTATGATGCCAGACTCTCAATGCCTCCCTGCTTGTTAGAAAAAAATTCACAAACTTTTATACAGTATAAAAAGTCCTATTTGAATAAAAATATAAAAGTAATGTGTGATCATGATAAGGACTACTCTAGGATTACTCTATTTATATCTGATATATTATAGAGATATATTAAGAGAATATTAACAATAAAAAGTCATTAATATACACGTGATAAATCAATTGGGTTTCACTAATTAAAAGCTAATTCAAATGCACAGACTTTAGGTGGCTCAGTCTGATGATAGTCCCTAAAATGCTTTGTCTCCATTCCTTTATAATGACTAACTGCCCTTAATGTTTATTAGTCAGAGATCTTTCTTCGGTTCTGGTGTAGTGCCTACAAAGTTTCTGCACAACTAATAATTACTTACAAAAGTGTGTGATCTAAAAGCTGCTCTTATTGCGAGACATCTGATGTTTTGATAAGCTCATAATGTTCTCTGAAGAGTGACTTTTGGGTATTTTTGCTGAAATAATTAGGTGTGAGGTAGTTCTTTTTGCATTTGTTTTTGGTAGTGCCATTATCATTTGATTCAAAGCCCAGTCGTCAGTAAACTGAAGTTATAATTCAGATCCAGTGTGATGGCATCCAAGATTTTAAAACTATCCGCACTCCACTTATGTACTATCTTGTCTTAAAACACAAAAACTTCAAATTTCACCAAAACTATCAAAACACGCATGCCTCATAATAGAAAACTTTGGTATATTGTAAGCTCAGCATTGATATAAAAACAATAATTGCACAACTTTTTTACAGTCTTTCAATCCTTTCAGATAAGCTGCAAAAAAAAACATTTTCTGTGTGTTCCTTAAGTTTGTTTGTTGTTGTTAAAAAATACTGTTATATTTGTTATCACATCTCTTTAAAATCAATGATCTGATTTTACTGTATGTGTTTTTTTTTTACCTTTATTGGAGGGGTCTCATTTCACGGTATACAAAATAAATGAATTGCGCATCTCTGAATTTGTAACACCTACCTGGAAAACTGGCAAGTGAGTGAGCAAAAACACACCCTCCTGCCACTATAATGTTTGACCCACAGATGACTCTGTTACACTTAAAACCACTTCTAAACGTATTCCTTTGAGAATTAAATGTCTGAACAGTTTATTTTTAAAGGATTCTGACGTTCAGGTGCATCCTAAATATGCTGTTAAAACATTCATATATGAGATTTTATACATGATATATGTATAATATACGTATTCATGTATACAAAATGTTTTTACCAAATGTTATATTACAAAAAATGAGGATTTATAAATCAGATTTACAGTAAAGTAAACTCTGAGAATGTTGAACTGGCAAGAGAGCAGCACCATTGTCTTGGGTTTGACACTAAAAGCATCTGTAATTCGTGTCTTTTATATTATTAAAACTTTAATAACTGATAACTGAAACATTGATATTTTATGATATTGGTGTGCATTATAGGTTCAGATGTTCAACTTTAGAAGGAGGTGAACGCAAACCCATCCTCTGGAGTGTAAGGTTTGTGAGATGACCATGTTTGTACTCTTCCACGACCTCTTCTTACAAAATATATAGGCTTACAATCAGTCTTAAAAGAATGAGGTGACCTTAACTTTACAAAAGCCCAATTTGTGAGATGAAACCATTCTTGCATTTGATTTAGATGGTATGATTCAGAACAGGACGGTCTTATATCAATCCTGACAACAGTGAGTAAGACATGCTTTTACTGAGTGGACATAACGGTTCTGTTTTTTATGACTATGAACTTTTTAAAAATGTTACAATACTGTATGAATATAGAAATTATGTGCATGACATTAACTTGACCAATTATACTGAGCAGGCAGATTAATTGAATTAAAGTAAATAGAAATAATCAATGGGGGCATTTTTGTGTGTAAAAATTTTTTATTTAATTTTAGTGATAAATTTAGTATTAAAAGTTAAATTAATATTTAAATATACTATTATCATTACATGTATGTAATATATTTATATCAACATTTTATTATTCATTATTATTCATTTTTTTATTGGTCATTAAAAAAAACATATAATTGACCTCTACTTTTAACTGCATTTGAAACTTATTAATATTATTTTGCTTTCTCAGCATTATCATATAGGCAAAATAAATGAGAGCAGAAATCAAACATTATTGTTTGCTGTATTAACTTACCTGTTTTTATGTCTGTGTAATTGAGTTTTAAAATGCACAGCGTAACAGGTAACATGCAGGAAATGCAAAGGAAAACAGTGGTGACCATCCATCTGGTCAAGTCTTGAAAGGCCTACTTTAACCACTCTCATTAGTCCTTCAAAATACCTGTGGACAGATGGGTCACTGGACCAGTTAAGCTGTTTCAGATAGGTATGGTTTATTCTAGTCAGCCACAAAGCCAAAAGACCATTTGCATCCACAGGAAATACCTGGCTTTACTAATGGGAGGCCTCCTTTTTAAGTTTTGATGGACTCTTGTAAAAGTTATAGCCTTCCAATATCTGGTGGTGGTGGTGGTTTCTGACATCGGTATTTGTTTTTTTTTGTGATGTATTGAACATTGCTGAGAGTAGTGCTGATTTAAATATGTCATCAGGGTAAAGTAATCTAGCTGGGTAATGTAGATTTTGTGTCAAAATGGAAAATAATTTGTAAGTGTAAGTGTTATTTAGAATGAGAAAAGTCTGTAAAGTTTTACATGATGTATCACCATTTTCAGCACAAGTTTGTTATATTTTAAGACGTTATTGCAAATTGGAAACTAAAACACTTAATGTTAACACTGAATGCTAAAAATAGAATACATGTTATTTCACTGGGGCCAACTAAAATATAGGGAGGGTAAAAAAATCTGGCTTTACAAGATTAGCTTAATATCCAGTTATTCTCAAACACTTATAGGTATTGAATCATCTTAAAATTGTTCCTACAGAATGGCAGTATGTTTGTCAAGCGTTGAGACTTTGAAATTGTGTTGGTGAATCAGCATACCTACCACATCAATTCATTTATTCACCTGGCACGCAATCTCAGTGTTCTCTTGCCAAAGCGAGTCTCACCGCTAATGAACGCTCTGATGCCAATAAAGCCGTCTAATTCACTCATCCTTCCACCAGCGTCCCGTGGGTGACTCACTGCCATAAAGGACAGATTAAAAGTGCTGCATTATCTTGCAATTGTCTTTAGATTTGTCTTGTTTTCTTTTTTATTGCTTAATCTGCATATTTTCATATGAACAGAATAAATAATACATAGTGGATACAGTATTTGGCAGATATTATTAAAAGTAACTTAAATAGCTGTCAAGATATACTTTTTTTTTGTGTGTAAAAAAGTTACTTTGGCTTTGTTAGTGCCACGTTCTGTCAGCTGAACGACAGAAACACCTTTGAAATGGCCTTAATAGTTTTTCTTTTGTACTTTCTGTATGAGTTTGCTTGCTTCATCTTTATCACAATATATCAATATCCTTAAAATGTTTCTACTTGAGAAAGGAACATATCCCATGCCTTGTCCCATTTTTATTCCCGCCAGGTTTTATTAAATGAAGAACACAATCAAACGCTAATAGGATTGAGGTGCTATCTGAGAGTTTCCTCTCCCACCCCTCAGGCCTGAAGGTTTCTGGAGTTGAGGTTAGTACAGGAAAGCAGTTACTATATTCACAAGTCTCAGTAATTGAGAACACTGCTTGGCAGCCCATAGTGGCCTCTTAGACAAACGTGTCCAATATACCTAATTATTTGGTGAGACACTGAGCAATCTATACTTGAATGAATGAAAACCTCAAGAAACAGTAGGCCTCTCTTCCATGAATGTCATCATTTTTTACTTAACAATGAACAGAGCTTTTATTCCACTGGATATGCTCTCAATCCCTTCCTGCAATAAGTATTAGGACCTTATAATAAATAAACTTGACCACTGTGTCCTTCACGTTCGATATGTACTGTACAGGATTTGCTCTCAGATATTATATGTGACCCAGTCTGTCAAAACCCAGCTAAAGTCATTTTTGTGATTTTTTTCTGTTTTCTACAAAAAAAATCATTCCACATAAAGTAAAGAATATTCTATGTGAATTTAACCTTGATATCTTTAATATTGTCTGAATGAGGTCATGTCAAAAACTGCAACCATAGTGAAATTAATAGGTGAAATCAAACTTTGATGCCTGTTGTGTCAGAATTAGATTTTGAGACTTTAGTCTGATTTTCACAGACAGAGTCACATATATACATATGAAGTGGAGACAAAGGTGCTTATCCAATCAGGCTTAATATTATATTTCTATTATATTTGGTAAATACAGCTTTTTAATGTGACTTTGTTTTGCCTCAACTGTATTTTAAGAAATGACAGATCTGATAGAGGGGAAATTTATAAACAAGTAAATATAATGCTCTGTTTCTTTCAAATAAGAGTAGACTTTCCATTAGCTGTTTTTATCAATCAGTTCCTCAGGGTGTGGAGTCGATCAATGGTCTGTCACTATGGCAACCAGAGGAAAGTGATGGGTAATTGCACAAGGTGAGGAGAAAGATCCTGTGGGGTGGCAAAGACAGACCAGATCGATAACGCCCAAGATAATAAATGTGAATACTTGATCCTGCCTGCCTTAAGTCGGGTCTTTTCTCAGGATAGCTGCAACACATTGTGACAGACAAATAACTGCAAATCGGAATGAATGAAATTGATTTCAAAAGTTTTAAACATTGAATGTAAAATATAGGTTTGTGTAGTATTTGGGAAAATATTGAATAATGTATAGTGGTTAGCATGAAGTAGTTTACAAAACAGTCTGAGTAATTGGTTGCTAGCGATAAGAATCAACTTTACAGGTTAGTAGTCGTTACATAAAAATAGGAAGATTGCAAAATTTCACAAATGCCTGATCAGAATAAAGAACACAGTAAACTTTATGCATAAACTTTACTGTGTGCAGGAGTCACAGACTTCCTGACCTCTCCAGATTTATATGGTGTTTTCAGTCTAATTACAAGCAACAAGAAAAGAAGATTACAACTACAGGAGGAATGCTAGAAATTCTCCAGTGTGAGGTTAAACCAGTGCATTAAGCTGTTACGGTGTGATGCTTTTCATTTATTACCACATATCGAATTCAGTAGAGGTTTGTTTCCAAAGATGCTGATCTATATCTAATTATATGCAATCACAGTTTGATTGAACATCACCTGCCTTATACTGTTACTGTATGTTACAAATGTAATTTTTCACTAAAAGGACAGGCAGAGACAGACACGTCCATCTAACACAATATTTATGTTACATGCTTATAGATTTTTGGTTAGATAAAATGTTTAGATATACAAGAGAAAAATATCCAGTTAAAATGAGAAACTGAATCCTCTGATATAAATTAAAAACCAGGTTGCAACTTTGAATTTAATTTATATTATGAAAGTATTATTCTCTGTAGACAAAAGCAACAAATTTAATGAATTCATTTATTTACATTAAATAAAACCCATTGAAATGTAACTCTACCAGGCACCAAATGCATTCTTTTTCATAAAACATTAAGATCTCAAAACAGAGTCCTACACAACGCCACAGAGCCATGTTGAGTCTTGTCTTTGTCTACCTGGGGTATACGCCAGAAGAGGAACTGAAGAAATTGCATTCAAACCAAAGAAAACAAAAAGAAACGGAAGGAAGCTAAAGGGACAAACAGTTTTAGTATTCATCAGTTATGTTTTAATGCTGGTTTTGAGACTGTCAGAAAATGTGCACGATTTGTACCTTTAACTTTTCACTGGGGCAGAACTGTACATTCAGTACATTTTATGATGTACTAATATGTATTTATAGGAAAGAACAAAAATACATTTCTGACTGTTGGACTTACAGCTTTTTTGCTCTAATCATCTTATGTATGCTTTAGGTAACTGTGCCTCAGTTTTATAACCAATAACAATAGAGTTGTTATAACTTTGCCCAGCTGGAAAAAAGCTGAAATACTTCCATGTGGTAGTGACCTGCTTGCTGTTTTGCAATGTCAAGCAAACAATAACGCCGATGCAGTAATTGAAAAGTATGTGCAATAAATGGGGTTAGAAGGACAACATAGAAGAAAGTCAGGGATATTGATTCCTAACAATTCCTGTTAAACATCTTCAGCGTGTGAAAGAAAGTTGTTTAATGTACCTTGCGCATTAGAAACATTTCCTTGATATATTGTAATGTGATCCAGGTAATGTTCTGCAGCACCCGGTGCAATCTTAATGCTAAAATCAATCAAACAGTAACAAACAACGTGGTTCCATTTCTAAAGGGTGTGTCTAATATTTCACCAGCAGAATAAAATGTGTAAAAAAAGGATGTCTTTAAGGGAGTGTTTAAGAGGGCACGTCAGGTCATTGATGGTTACACTATTCTGCGGTTTTTGGAGACATGACCTTAGGGCTGTGAAACATGAATGTAGTAAACCATTAAGAATGCATCTCTAAAGCGTCTGAGCAACGTGATTTGCCAGCGCACAATGCACAAAGTCAACATGAGTTGCCGGCCAATCTTTTAAACACGATGGATAGAAGCTCATTAATGTTTTGTAGTATTTGCACGATTTGTCCCGGCCTGTTAGAAAAGTGTCTAAGCGTGACATTAAAACATGTTACAATGGAGAATTGTTAAAGTGAATGCTTAGTTGGGATCACATTTTGCACAAAGCTACTTAAAACGTGATTAGACAAGGCCTCATTCACAGACGTAGATATAGTTGCAACATGCTCACCGTGACTTTGCTGAAACATTTTGTTAACTTTGTACATATGCTATCTATAGACGTCTCTATTAGCATTGCATGTTCAATCTGACTTTATGAACCAACAACCAACAACAATTTAAAACCAACAACATCACCTGTGGAAATGAACTGAACAACTGACAAAAAGGATTTTATGTGAAACATGTACAGGAATTAGCCCTAATTCTTGCTTAGTGATCACTAATAAGCTTTTGTTTTCATTTCATAATCTTTTTCCCAGCCACATTTTCATTGCTCAGTGTTGAAGAAAAAATCTCCAAACTGTATGACCTTTCACCTCCACACAGCAAGGCAAGTTTAGCGCACACAAGAGCATCATTAAAAAATACAATATTACAGTTTTAACAAAACATACCAAGGCAGTACCAGCATCATTTTCAGGTTTTTGTTGATACTTAAGCAAACAATATGGTATGACAGGCTGTGCTTTGTCGTGTCCGCTTCCTCTCCGCTTACATTGTGCATTACAACGCCCTTCAGCCCTAACATATTCACCATAAAGCACCAGCCTCTCCAACTTTACTGCTTTTGCAAAACGGCTACCACACAATGCAAATGTCAATGCCTAAAAATGTGTATTAGTGCAACTTTCATGAAGTAAAATCACTAAAAGTCTCCGATCAACCGTTTATGTTGTTAAGGGTGCCGTGTAGTGATTCACAGAATCGTTGGGTGAAGCGCTGATAGCTGTACTTTATCATAAATAAAACACAGCTATTGACCAATCAGAATCAAGAACTGGAACTAACGGTTTCATAAAGGGGTTTAATAGACAAAATCATTCATATTTTTGTCTTTGTTGACTTTCTAGTATGATAGATTTATACCGCTGCTTGTGGATATTCTGTGACAGGAAAATAATGTGTAAAAAAGCAAATATTCTCTTAAATGCCTGAGAGATGCTCGAGAGGCTGTGATATACATACAGTGCCAAATGACTGGCAACTTTGCCTTGTCCTCACCACTGTCTCTGGGCACCAATACTACAAAAGGCCATAAAATATTAATCATAACTGTCCGATCAATAACTTCTCAAAGGCTAATAAGTGCTGTCATATTTTTGTGATATGTGGAGCCCTCCATCATATAGAGCGTGCCGAGATTTATCGAAAATCCATTGTGAGGACGAGAGCATGAGGTAATGCAGCACTTAGTAAATGAAGTAAAACCAAAGTCTACTAATGAAATTTATGATTTGTATTTAATTTACACAAGTCGCATCACATCTGTTCATTTGAACTCTTTCAACCTGGTCTGCTCACTCTCGGGCGATCACCAGCGTGCATCTGATTAAAATGCACGTGTTTTGTTCTCGTGGAGTATATTTCACTCTTCGGCCCTTTCGCTGTGTCATCATGAAACAACTATGAATTAATTTTTGTAATTTCGTTTCCATTAGTGTCATACGCCATATCATATGGAACAGAAATGGAGGCTTAACTTTGGCCCAGAGCCTGGCCTTGATGTCTATTACATCGCTTATTAACAGCTTTGAAAATACTGCATGAAGTAAAACGTCACGGAATTTGTATCAGTTCACTTAAAAATGTATGTTTAGAATGGGTCATTTTACTAGCCTAACTAATTATTATATTGATACACCAGCATTAATGTAACTGATTAATATCTTCCAGACAGATGTAATATTTAACTTTTTATGGATCTTGATAATTACCCATAATGCCCTGCTTCAATTCCTCAGTCATTTGACTTGACCCATCACTCATTTGAAGTGTCCCATAACACTCGTGCACAGTTCAGCTGTACCGGGGTGTCTTTGGGTCACCTTGTAGATGGTCAGCAAACTCAGGTCAGTAAAAGTAATAAAAGATAACAGCCTTTCAAGAATAGCTTCAAAACCAGTGTAAACCAAGACAAAAGTGTTGGTTATTTAAAAATTGTTTGGGCAGCTTGGGTCTCTACAGTATATATTAATTGTGTTTTAATTTGCAAAGTGTTTTGTATTTCAGTATAGTTACATGTACATTTCTACAGTCTGCCTATGGTAATGGGAACAGACAGAAAAAAGAATGTGAGGATTAAGTGTCTCTCTCCTTAGATCTACTGTCTGTCATCACAACATTACCTTCTTTATGAATCACCCTCCCCGGGCTGTTTTCAGAGAGGTGAGCATGTATATTTAAGCTTGTACCAATTTTCAAGAAACTCATTGCTGTGCAAATAAGGGCAGTTTCATTATTTTGCATTTCAACAATAACATCTCGGCAAAGAGCAGGTGCACGTATTCACAATGTCTCTGCTAACAAGACCACGTGAGACCTAAATGCACTAGTATAAATAATAAACATTTGACAATACCTTTTTTTCTCTGACATGCCAATAACTATTTGTCATCAATGAAGGTAAAAGAAAGCAGGTCAGAGGCAGTAGTAAAGATGATTTATGACAAAGTAACAGTCAGTCCTGTTTTAATGGTCCCTTGGCCCCACGCAAGACAAGAAAGCATCGATCTGGCTTTTACGACAAGTTAACCTCTCGAGAATGAGTGTTAATAGATTTTGAAACAACTATTAATAGCAAATAAAACATTTATGACCACAGTATTTTATGTGCAGGGAGAAAATCAATAGATCTTTAACAAAATTAAACTCTACTATTAAGGGTCCTTTCAGAGATGGATTATTGTGGTTAGCTTGGTTAAAATTTGATCAGGTTGCAGTGTCGTTTAGAGAAATTCGTTATTATAAAAAATGCTCTGTCACACAGTGAGAAAGAAATTGGAATGCTTATAGCAGATTCTTGTAAGTGGTATTGGTTTTTCTTGCGTCTCAGTCACTAAAATGCCAGTCCTCATGGTTGCTATGCCACTGTATCAAAGTGGAGGATGGCGCATGGGAAGGATTGTGGGAATGTAAAGCTGCACAGCAAACAGAGGGTCACCCAGCCGGATTCCCATAGAAACTTTCTCTACTAATGAGTTACAAATGTTTCAGTTGTTGATTGAATTGTTTTACCAGCCAAAGATGTTTATTGGAGTCTGTAGGGGATTTGAACCGACTGTGCTCTAAGCTTTTTTTGTGTTTTCGCCTTTGTAATACGTTTGCATCTCGTTAGTTTTGCCTTTTTTTCTTCATTTACTGTAAAGATATTATGTATGCAGAAATTATAGCACCTGTTATACTAACTTATAGTTATACAGATTGATTAGATTAGATTAGGTTTTTTATTTTATAGTGTTCTTTGTTGAAATTAATGTTTTTCAAGCTCATATCATGTCGAACAAGCCCAAAGGCGCGTGAGTGACATCCCATTTAAGGGCTTCCAATTTGTTTTGACATCTACAGTGTCAGTCCCATCTTTAGTGTGTAATCCATTAAAACGAAACCTTTCTGTTATTGAGCATTTTATCAGCTTTAGCCCTGTCAGAAAAACTGTTAGAACGTCGCTGCGCTCATTTACCGCAGAATTCCTTTCTTGCTAGGTTGTCTGTCACCAATTATGTCTCTCTGTTTATCCTTTGACAAGTTAATTCACATGCATGCGGACGGACGGCGAAGGCTTGTGGATCTTTCCCATCACACTTAAAACACGGCCGACCACCCTCTCCTCTCTCAAGTAGGCTTTTCACAGAGGCTTTAAGAAACTGTTTAAGGTATTTGCCCCTTTTTTCATCTATTCAACTGCAGCAGGCAAATCCTGGGAGGCAGAACCTGTTGATATCCCATAAGGGGCTTATATGACTCATCGTAGCCTAGATGCAACATGCTTGTTATTTGAACAGCTGCATCTCCACTCCACACTTTTATCAGGCCTATTGTGATCCTGCCAGCCTGTGCTTTCTCTTCTTGTTCTGAAATCTCTTGACAAACCAACGAAAAATTGGTCATACTTTTCAAACAGACGACTAGACAGTTTCTTGTGTGGAGGCTTGTGCGATACATCCAGTTGATTCTGCTTCTCGTGCTTCAGCTTTCTAGCCTTGCGAATGTTTTTGTGGTATCAAAGGCTGTCCGGATGGCAAAGATAAATAGAAATGAGCAGTTTGTCGCCGTCGCTAGCGTAATTATAACGTTGAAAGATGTTAAAATGTTTTCCCTTTCTTTCACAGAGGCAGCTTGATGGATGAATTTAAGCACCCATATGCGCACCCACACACAAACCTCCTCGCACCTCGTCTGGCCAAATGCATTCCTCATACAATTAGTCCCCTTCTGAAGTTGCTTATTAGTAGGATCTCTTCTTTGTGGATAGTCCTTTCACTGAACTGTCACAGCTCCTGGACAAGCCTCTCCAATCCACAGCCATTTACAAATGAATGGGCACCAAGCAAACCAAACAGAGCACATCCTTTTCCTGCTCTTTCACATCTTCGTTGAAAAGGAGGGGGGAAAACTCAATTTGTATTTGCGCAGACCATAAACAAACATCGGTCAGATCAAATGAGGCATTCAGAGACTGAAGAAAGGTCAGAGAGAAAGGGGAGGGCGAGAGAGGATTGAAGGTACAGAATGGAGCTCTCCCAAGCTCAGCGGTGCCAATTCACAAGCTCTGGGCTTTTATGACGGTGTCAATTCTGCTGTCACACTGATAATATTGAGAAACAAGTCAATGTGAGGGTGGAGGACAACACACCTTCAACAGGTACCTGCTATATGTAACTAACCATTACCTTGTGACACGTGAGGCAACGGCGATAATGCCTTTCCCGTGAAACTTAAAGTGACTGTGAAACTGCATTATTGCTGATGTCTGTGAAGAATATGTTTTAAGTGTAACATTTTTTGAAACAGATAATAGTGCATAAAATTGTTCATATCAGAAACTGAACATTGTTAAATAAAAATGTGGCCATCATCTATGGCTCATGTGTTGTTCGAAACCTGTATATGACTCTTTCTTCTGTGATACACAAAAGAAGATATTTTAAAAAAATGTCTCAGTGGTTTTGTGTACATACAATGAAAGTCAATAGGTTGTTTGGTTACCAACATTCTTTAAAGTATCTTCTTCTGTGCTCTGGAGAAGAAAGAAAGTCATACAGGTTCGTAATGAATGATTTGATAAATGAAACAACTTTTTAATCCAACTTGGATTTAAAATGTAGGGTTATTGTGTTTATTAAGTCAAAATAATGGTCCATCTTTAATTCATGGGCAACTAAAAACTACTTCTCCCAATAGTCTCAGCAGTGCATTTCTGGGATGACATCACTTTGAGCATTTGTGTGTGTTTGGCTAAGTGCTTGAATTTGAAGCAGTCAGTCCTGCAGCCGATGGCTGTCACAGTCTCCTGCCAAACACACTCCATATTCACAATGCAGTTTAATTAATGACATCACTAAAAGGTTTGGTGGAATGAAGTTTGCATCTAGTTCAATTTCCTAAGTGCCTCTGTATACTTTCCTAAGCAAAGGCAACACACAGTGAAACAGAGCCATCAATAATGCACCTTTTCCCAAAAGCTAGAGCAAGCGGCCCAAAGTCCAAAATGAGGATACAGTGAAAATGAGGAGGAGATCCCTAATTATGTACAGAAACTGTTTGCACTCTTTGATTGTTTTACAGGCACCATACATGTTAACTGTCCCTTCGCTTACAGGTTTATGCACAGTGGGACTTTTCTAACACTTCCCATTAAAATCACTAAAGAGATCATTATATTACAAACATCTAGCTAGAGAGGAGCAAGTTGTGTCTGCCGCTGTCTAGTAAGCTCTCTGGAAGGCTCATGCTTGTAGTGACATGTCAGGTGAAGATAAAAGGGGATTCCTGTGGAACACCACAAGATCTGGTGTATAGCTGATTAATCCATTTCATTTAGTCGCAGCTGCAGCCTTTTTCTCAATACTGTCTCATTCTCTGCATAAAGGTCACAGTATTCTGATCTATATACACTGTGTAACTGACAAAAAACAGGCAAAACATATACGATATGTGATAACGCAATGATATAGACACGTGTATAGAGTTTTTTTAATATACGTGTTTAAATTAACAAAATGCACTTAATTTCTTTCATTCCATTTCCTCTCTGGAATAGAAAGAGAAGAGTAGATCAACTTTATTATTCTCCCTCAGAGCAGAACTGAGTCTTATTGGAATAGTCAGAGATCTTAGTGTTAATGTGACCATACAGTTAAATTACGCATACATCTGAGGATGTCTATTAGTCCCATGATTTACTGTACACTCATGTCTAATCATATCTAGCTCGATTGCTTTATCCTTAAATAATGAGTACAAAATCATGAATTAGGACATGATTATGGCCTGAATAAAAAACATAATATAATATTATATCATATTATAGTAATAAGTTCACATGTGTTTGTTATACAAGATGATATTTAGCCTATTATTTCCAGTTGCTGGACCTTCACTAAATAATGTAATTTTAACCATTTTAAAGTTAAAACTATAATAAATGATTGTGGAAACATAGTTCTCACTGGGGCATCCTGTCCATCAGAATGTGCTAGAAAACAAGAGCAGGCATCCATAGGTGCTCTCTGATTTATAGCTGTCTGCCAGACTGATGTCTGAGGTCTTGTGAAGCCCTCAAGTGGTGTGTTGAAGTAGTGCAAGTGTTAAGGTGCAAATGACTTCAAAGCCAATGAAATTGGTCTCTAACCTTTACAGTGCAATAAACACAGACTTTACTCTCCTAGCAGCACTGAATTTATCTGTGATGCTTTTCTTTAAGTCAACTCTGATGTGCCGATATTTCTCTCTTACCAAGAAATATATTATAGTTGACTGATCTGCTTTATCTCCATAACATACGGTGATGAAAAATCACAGATAAGCAGCGATGTGTGATGAGTCGCAGGAGAAGCAGAGAAAAGCCTCTCCATCCCTTCAACCTCTCATGAAGCACTTAGAACACGTCTATTTATAGCGCAGAGAGCTTTGTGATCAATTACTCAATCTGACTGTGATTCTGTCTTCTCATGAACCGTTATTCAATAGCCAGGGATAAAAATAGACATTATCATCCAGAGGGGCAAACGAGACAGAGAGAAACAGAGTGAGAGAGAGTCTAAAGCTTTCTTGTGAGATTCTCTCAACAGGTTGGAAGACAAACTTGCCTATATGTAGGGAAGATGCCTAAATTATTAAATTGAGAGAGATATGTGTCTTCCAGTAGCTCAATTGGTAGAGAATTGTGTTAGGAATGCAAAAGTTAATTGGGTTAATCCTCGAAGAACACACACACTGATAAAAAGTCCCTTTGGATAAGTGTCTGTCAAATGAATAGATGTAGAATTAAGACACTCATCTACACTGAAAGTTTAGGAACATGTGTGTTAGTCTTGACGCACATTTTAAAACATTCCAAAAACTCACGCGAGTCCAAGCTTCTGCATCCAGCACAGCAGGGCACCTTTAATAATAATATTACCTGGATGTGTAGCTAACATGAAGCAGCCCTCTCGTTCCTTCTCATTTCAGATGAATGGTCAGTTGCAGTAACAGCTACAACAACCAAAAACAGAGCACACACATCAAAAACTGGAGATATCCTTTGATCCACCCCCAGAAAGGACCCAAGCCTAGTATAGCCTATATCAATATTATTTAACTATTATACTCCAACTATGGTCATCAATATAATCTGTTGTTTAGGTTATTGATGCAAAATTGTCCATTTTATTTAAAGTGCTTTTTATTATTATACCAGATTTAGTGCTAAGAGAAGCTTCCCACTTAAAATTTGTATACTGTATGAAACCAAACTGTGACTGACAAACTTGCTGAACCTGTACTCTATAAATGATGGGTCTGGAAAAGGCACTTGCAGTAAACTGCTAACAAGCTTAGCTTAATAGGAAACAGATGAATGTGAGTGAATAAGCTTAAGACCAGCACCTGTCTCTATCTGAAGTATTCCTTGTGTTATAATACCAAGACAATAATTGACACTCTTTGAAGATCAAAATAATTTTCAATTTATAGACTGTAAATAAATAAAGTGGCATACTAATATATTTTACTTTTATATACTTAAATTATTATACAAAATGTGGTGCAGGAAACTGAAGTCTTGAACCTTTAGCACCTGCGCCACACAATGTAAGAAACAGCCAGCAGGGGGAGCCAGCATGTCGAACAAACAGAAGAAAAAAAATACAATATTCAAACAACATTCAACATTCTGTGTGCTTTCATTAGAATGTTAGAAAAATGTATAAATATTTATTTCTCATAAACAATGTATTTTACATGGCATGCATGCTCATAATGTCATGCAGATGCTCATAATATCTGCATAAAAGCTGCTTAAGAGCTGGTAACTTGCAGGGCGACTCTTAAATGCTTCTAACTTTATTTGTGAATGCAAGGTATTTTTTATTTTAACAAATATTTGTAATTCCAAATTTATTTAAACATTCCAAAATCAGTAAGAAAAGTTTTAAGTGAAGTAAACTATTAAGTTCAAACCCTATATCTACATGGCTCGAACTGTGGCTGATTTTAGTAGATATTCTCAGCAAGTGGTACCAGTAAACATACTAGAGTACTGAGTCATACTAAGATTGTAGCAACCTTTAAATGTATATCTGGGTGTGTATTTAAGAAGCAAGCATGATTGGTCTGATAATACGATACAAGTTAAATAAAACATCATAGATTATATTATATAATCACATTATAGTGCCTTGTCTAACAGAAAATAATGGTTGCTGTGAATGTCGTTTTGTATTTTTTATTTTTAGTATTCTATTATTGTATGTGCTGCTGTGATGTGTACATTTCCCTCAGGGATTAATAAAGTTTATCGTCATCATCAACTGAAAAACAAAATCTTTGATCCAATATTAAAAGTTTAAACCATATTATTATGACATAAAAACAGCCATAAGCCTGCACCCACACTGCACCCACAGATGAATGGGCGTGAATTGCAGTCTTCATAAGACTGCAATTACATGTTTCAGAAGATAGAATACATCAGTTAACATTTAAACCTCTCTGTGAAAATCTTTAAAAACTTCAAGACCCAAATCACATTGAATTCAATTTCTTTCACACCAACATGTGAAACACTTCTGCCACCTAGGGGTGTTGAAAAGTTACGGCTTTGAACACTAAATGCATCCAGTGAATCCAAAAAGTAGTTTAGGCATGCCACACAATCTGAGACTGTTATTGCATTCAATAACAAAAAATAAAAGCATGTGGCATCTGCAAACAAACGATGCTGGAGTTTTCTCAGCGCAAACATCACTTCTTAACATTATTCTGTGCCTTCGTAGGACGCAGCCTTCCAATTGGGACACAGCTTATGTTGTTTCACTGTGATACAGGATGTTTTTTAATTATTACTACTACTTCACTGTGCGTGTTTTCACTTTAGTATATGTTTAAGGTTGTATCATGTAAACCTGTATCGTGTAAATATACATAATAAATGTTACATTGCACAACTATTTTATATGAAAGTATATTGTTTTGCCAGTTAAATAACATAACGAGGTTAAGGACGCAGCCTTGGAATTGGGGCACAGCTACAATTCGCTTTTTATATCTGACGATTGTATAGGCTTGAAAATGTATAAATGTTGTTAACTTGCAAAGATTATTTTGGTAGATAAAACGGGTAAGTGTCATAATCCTTTGTTAAACACCGAGCTTATTTTTTGCGATTTTCCAAAAGTCTATGGGGAAAATGCGTAGACTTTTGTTGGAGGAAACCAGTGCGGCACTACCTTACAGGTTGGCCTACAAAATTAAGTAATCTCTTGACCACTCTAGCGCAATCTAATTGACCTAGTGAATATAAAGTACATGTGTATTTGGTTTTTAAAGTTTTTTTTTAGAGCTAGGAAACTATCTAACCTAATAACGCGATCTAATTTTTGGGCACACTGAGCTAGGAGCATAAAACTGCTAGTCCCGCCCAGAGCATATGTTGTGTTAAGATAGCTAACAATGAATATTTCCATGCAGAAGTAAACTAGACAGACAAACGTGCCAAACTCTCTTTATTTTTCTTTCTCCACAACCCCCCACCAGGGGCAGTATTTAACCATTTTACTACATCCCCCTTTCTGAGACAGATATGTACATGTTGGAGGTTTGTAAATATACAATAACTTTCAGGTTGTGACCAATACTACAAATCTGTTATCTTCATTATATTACTACTACAACTATTATTTATAACATTTTAACACATTTCTCACTCTCTTTTTTCTCTATAGAACAGTTTTAATACACATCACTTTAAATCTGCTTTTTTTCATCACTACATAAGAAGGGTGGGGTAGACTGCCCATTCCTTCTACTGAGTGTGGGGATTATTCTGCCCCGTAGCAAATCACTCAGTTTTCCCAAAAGCACCTGCTAAATAAAATCCTTCAGGTACTTTGGGGGTTTCCTCTCCGTAGAGGGGTATCTTTTCCGGTATGTTGTTAAGTACTGGAACGTTGTCTGATACAAAACGTCTGGCAGAACAGCAGAAGTCTTGTTTTCCACTTCTGATCTCAGACCAAATCCTGATATTTCTACTGGTGGTGCTACAGGAGTTGACACAACGTGACTTCGACAAAGTAGTCCCGTCCAAAGCGCACACCTGAGCTAGGAAACACTTACCTAATAGGGTGTCTTTTTTCCATCACTACCTAAGAAGGGTGGGGTAGACTGCCCATTCCTTCTACTGAGTGTGGGGATTATTCTGCCCCGTAGCAAATCACTCAGGTTTCCCAAAAGCACCTGCTAAATAAATCAAAGTGCTTCAGGTACTTTGAGGGTTTCCTTTCCGTAGAGGGGTCTCTTTTCTCCGGTTTGTTAGTAAGTACTGGAACATTGTCTGAATACAACAGCAGAAGTCTTGCAGATTTCTCACCTGTTCCACGCGTCTTCACCTCCGCCGCAGAATGACCGAACACTGACATCGAACACTCCATTACATCACTTGTACTACGTGGCTGCTGCTTCATTCTAATTAGCTGAGGAACATTCTAGAACATGCAGGAGTGTTCAGCTAATGCACAGACCCCTGCCGTTTATAATCTTAAACTTTATAATTAAACTTTATAATTAAAGGAAACGCACAGTTTCATTTCAATAAATAAAGCATTACCAAATAAATACATTAAATACAATAACCCATAAGGAAATCTAATATATTTTCGTATATGTTTTAATATATCAGATTTCTTTGTGGGAAATAATTCAAATAAATAGAAAAGACAGAATTAATAAACACTTACTGTATAGACTAAGTTTTTTCACGTCATGATGATAATATAAAATTAGAAGTTTTAAGTCTACTAGTCATGATGATAATATAAAATTGTTCCTCAGTACTGCAAAATAAATAAATGTTCTGCTTCGCTCTACCAGTTCACTGCATTATCTTTCTAATAATTAATTATTCCTTCCCTCATGATTCCAGCAAGTTTTATTTGCAAAACAGTAGTAGTACAGAGAAATGAACCATTCAACCTTTAAAACACTATCCTTTAACTTATTGCAGTTACCCCAAAACTGATTAAATCACATAATGATCACATAATCTTGTTAGTCACCATCTTATTATCATCATCAGCCAGTATTGTTAGCTAGCTAAATGCAATAAATATTGACTTTGTATTCAAGAAATGTATTATTTTATGACAATCAACCCAAAACTCCATTGCTTCAGTTTGCAAAACGTGACCAAGCAATGCTGAATTATAAACTGAATGCTGATTATTATGGAGAATTCATTCTTCTCACAACTTATTAACGTACGTTACCTCACGTACGTGATCGCTAGTTTGCTACGTTATTGTATATTTTGTCCGCATGTCACGTGCTGGGCTCCATTGGACAGCTAAATTGGGATTAAGGCAAATTTCCGTAGACACTGTACACATTAAATGCACTAATACAGGCTAAACAATTTTTTAAAAATGATAGAAAATACCTTCTGTTACCACCTACAGATGAAAGTGATTTTCTTGATACTGTCTCGACCTCTGTCTGACAGCACTAAGGAAGGGTTATCCCGCATGTAGAATAGTGCAAAAAGAATAAAAAATAATTTAAAACTAATTTTTCTTAGTACTATTGCTGCCGCTTTTGATGTATCGCTTCATTGTCTCCTAATATTTGTAAGTCGCTTTGGATAAAAGCGTCAGCTAAATGCCTAAATGTAAATGTAAATGTAAAGATCCCCTTAAAAGGGGTAATACTGCCCCAGTAAACCTACATTTACTATGCTTCCACTACAGAAACTAGTTTAACCAGTATAATGCAAATTGTAATTAATTCACCAAAAAAACATGGTTTAACTATAGTAAAACCATGGTTTATTTTACTTAAAGATAATGAATAATAAATAATAAAGATAATGAATAATAAAACTAAAGAATAATGGATTACTTGCCATTTGTATGTCTGTATAAATAAATCCATATCCTCTCTGTACGCTTGTTTATACTTTATCTGGCTGTTATTATTGGTGTATTATTATGTGTAAATTAATAAACGCAGATAAAACACGTTCATACAGTGGTCAAAACACAGGGAGTTGACTATTTTACGACCTAATAAAGCTTTTGTCAAACTTTAAGGTGTGTAATCTGCTGAATGATTTATTTGGCTCGATTAACTGGAGCCGAAGGCGCGAATGCTTCAGATACCTTCAACAGGATGTGACGTCAAATCTTCACAAAAACAGCAGATTCGTGTTATTTCTGGACGCTTCGTTGCTTGTCACATCAGCGCCATATAGCGTTCCACAGCCTGAGATTCATCGACCAAAGACATCACGACTACCTCTGGCAGTTCCAACACAAGGTATGCAACATGCTCAGTGTGTTGTTCAGACTGACACGCGAGGTTTGTTTTGCCAGATATAGTACAATAATCCCCGCTGGCCAGCTGCTAGCATTGTTGCTAGGTGGCTAGCTCATCTGGAGGATTACAAGGTTGCCAGGTCGAAATATTACCAAGTTGATTTTAGTCTTCGAAGCTAGTTAGCTAAATTAGTGAGTGTTAAATTTTCACATGCTATTAGAAAGTGGGAATTATTTAAAGTGGTGTTGGTGTTTTTTTGGCGAGCTTGTTGACATAGCATGGCTGAAATATAATAGTTCAGTGTGTAAATATTAAACATACGTCACCATATTTGCGCCTTGGTAACAAGTTAGCGTTGGACACAATTTTACATCTGTTTTAGTGAAAAAAAAAGTGTGCTAATGTTAATTTATGTGTGTGGTTTATTAATAGGCATATAACGATGAGTGAATTGTTTTCACATCTGCTTATTACTTGTACAGTATCAGTAAAAAGTATGCTAACACTTTCTCACTGTTGTATAGATTTTAGATTTTTTCCCAGATTTTAGAATAGTAGTAAACTCCTTAAAACAATGAAATAACACAATTGTAACTGTGGGAATAATGATGTAACTTAAAGCATCCAAAATAAATGAACACTATGTTGTATTTTAGCATCATCAAAAGCAGTCACACTTTGTCTAGAATTTGCAAAATCATTCTATGGCATTTTGTCATCCAGCTTCTTGATATCTCGACCAGTGAAGCTTAAAGTCTAAGTATTTTTTAGTTTTCTAATTAAAAAATCTGTTGACAATTATTTTTAAAAAAATAAAGTAATAAAGTATAAAGTAAAGAGACAAAGTAATCTCAAACATTGAAATATACACCTTCAGATTAAAACCTTTGTAAGAAGATAAACATTTTTGTCAAATGTGTCTAAACTTTTGACTGGTACAGTATGGGACATCATTGTCTATTAAATGCATGCTTAACAACACTCCCTGAAAAGGTTTATTTGTGTGAAAGTAAAGCCATATTTCATGCAGTTAGATCCCTAAAGGTGTTTGGCACACAGAGAGTTGAGCAAGACAAAATAGAGGCATCACATGCTGTTGTCTTGGTACTGAAATGAGAACAGCCTGGTACTGGTAGTATGTAGTGATGAAATCCCTCAGGATACATTTCATGGACCACAGAGTGAGTCCTTTATTATTATACACAGGACATCAGATCTTCTTTTAAGGACAAATATGTTATTTAAAGATAGATGGATTACAATCATTTAATTGAACCATGAAATAATATATTCATTCTGTTTTGTATATATATAGAGTTCAGATTGGCTATGTTTTACACTACCCTTTATCATGCTAAAATCAATTTACTCAAGCCCTTTGTAATTTGTTTATTAATTTGTTATACGGCAGGTATTTAAAATGTTCAGAGAGGAGCTCAAACAGTGTCCTAGTCTCAAACGTGTGCTGATTATTATTTATTTTATTTTTTTGATTGCCAGCCATTGAAATTGGCCCCCTGAAGCCATGGTGGAGTATTACCAAATTCTAGGAGTGCCGAAAAATGCATCTCCCGATGACATCAAAAAATCGTAAGCTTCATTTTTGGTTTAACTTTAGCACCCCTACACAAGCTATTCAAGTTATTTAAATTCAGTTTCACAAACTGAAAAGTACTAAAAATGGTTTTAGTTGTGTTGAATGTTATCTTACTGAATCTTACTGATTTTAGTTACAGAAGACTAGCTCTTAGATGGCATCCAGATAAAAACCCAGACAATAAGGAAGAAGCTGAACAAAAGTTTAAGGAACTTTCAGAGGCATATGAAGTCCTTTCAGATGGTAAGACATAAAATATTTTTACTTTTACTATCAGTTGCAACTTTGTCTGCAACTTTAGTTACACACCTTGTGCGCCTGGGGCTTTCCAGGTGTGATTCAAGGCTAATGCATGAGCAGATCAGAGGAGATTATTTTCATTATGGACAGATGGTGTTAGTTTAGAGAAACCTAAAACAAGAACAAGGCCATGGTGTGCATTCTTTCTGTTTGTCTTGAGGTTGTTTACGTTTTCTGCTTTACATACTAAATCATTGGACTAAGTAAAGTTGATTAATGTTTGTTCTTTCAGAAAACAAGAGGAACTTGTATGATCGATATGGTAAAGAAGGTTTAACAGGAAGCAGAGGTAATTCACATGCTATGAATTTTAACAGTGGTGTTTGTCTTTTTTTTATGGAAACATTGTCAGTTGTTATGCCATTGGCCACTGTATTTGAATCTGTTAAATTTGAACAGGAGGTGGAGGACCACATTATAACGGCGACCCCTTCGAAGGATTCACATTCCGCAATCCAGATGATGTCTTCAGGGAATTTTTCGGTGGAAGGGATCCATTTGCAGACTTCTTTGGTTAGTTTGTATATCTGTGTTGTCCTTCAAAATTATTGTAATTTATGTCATTTAGGTTTTGTTTTTACTCTGGATGTTTACATGATATAATAAAATGCATAACTGGATAAAGTTGACATCTGGGTTTTTTGGACTTCTAGGGGGAGATCCATTTGGCAATGACTTTTTTGGAGGTGGTCGGAGGCACCAGCGGGGCATGAGCAGGAGCCGGACAGGCGGGTCCTTCTTCGGGGGCTTTGGGGGCTTTCCACCTTTTGGGGCAGGATTTTCATCTTTTGATGCAGGTCAGCTGCTTGTGAAATTGATAAAAATGTTATTATAATGGTATTTCAACAGTAAAGATTTTTTTGGTGATAGTAGACATATTCCTATAGCATGTCATGCTGATGTCCACCATTAACAGTTTGTTTTCTGTGGATCAAGTGACTAATACTAAATAATATTTTTTATTTTAGGTTTCTCTCCCTTTGGGCATATGGGAGGAGGTGGATTTACCTCATTTTCCTCAACCTCATTTGGTGGAGGGGGAGGAGGCGGCGGCGGCGGCGGCGGAGGCGGAGGCGGAGGCGGAGGCGGTGGAGGCATGGGTAGCTTCCGCTCCGTGTCCACTTCCACTAAATTCATCAACGGCAGGAAAGTCACTACTAAAAGGTAAGCCCCCTATCCAGAGCCCTGAGTTTCTAAGCCCCAGTTACAAAAGCCATTTGCTCAAAATGCAAGACAAAATTCCCATATGTCATTTATTTTTCTATTTATTTGTGTCTGTAGAATCATTGAGAATGGACAAGAACGGGTAGAAGTGGAAGAAGATGGACAGTTAAGGTCTCTAACCATAAATGGTAAGGAACAGCTCCTGCGATTGGAACACAAGTAAGATAATGGAGCCCTTTCAGCACAAACTTGAGCTCAACAAACAATGTTAGTACTGTCGTTCAGATGCCTGTACATTTTGTTTCCCTGCTTGTTGATTTGTTTGAGTTGTTTTCTCTTATAATTTTTAAGGTCGTTAATTCTAAGCCATTTTTGTTACTATATTTATGAATGGGACTGTCAGTATTTTGCGCAGGGTACGTGTTTTATTACTTGTTTCGGGACCATAATGTGAGATTACTTTTCTTTTTCCGCAAGCACGTTGTTGTGTTGCAGTATCCTCATGAATGCACATGCATTTTCAATAGTGCTTTTGGGCTGAAAGGTAAAAGAGAAGTAAGAATCGTGCATTGTGCATGAGTTACCCAACTGTGAGTGTGGATTTGGAATACGTAACTTACTGTTGAAACCTTATGGCAACTTGTCTAATTGGTTTGTTAAATATAATCTGTGTAAATGCTGGTAGAGTGTTAGATCCATTGTACTGATATGCAATTTTTATTATTATTATTATTAATTCAACTGTTTTGTTCCTTATTGTTGCATGTATGACAGCATATGTTGTTTATAGTTGTAATGTCTTTACTAAATAACCTGATGAAAATCAGAGTTAATCCTATGACTGATATATGAACATTTCACGGAACTTTGTGTACTTTGTAAAAGAATTTGAACCTAAATAAATGAGTTTCATCCTTTTTGGGGATGTGGCAGCTCTGCAGTCTGTGTAGTTTTGCTTTGACAAAGAGTGATCTTTGGATCTCTTTCAAATTCAGTCATTGGGGAGCGTGTTGCTGCGTGGTTGCTCAAACTAACAATGCTCTTACTCTTTCAAAACACTATGTGATATGAGAACATGCTCAGATAATTTACATTTACAGATAATGCAATTTTGAATCTTAAATCAGTTTAACTTTATATATAATTATCTAAATATAAGACATTATTTTATGACATTTCATATTTAGTGCATTTACACTTTCGAGGTATTTAAGACAGTGATAATTCAGGGGAACATTCATAAATAATCTATTAACATATATTCTGTGTTGCTTAACAAATTAGTACACAAAAAATTAAGCATTATAGAACAATTGTGTTCATTAATCATTTCTAATCAACTGCATTTTTCCATGAAGTTAAATTATTAGAGCATTTAAATTATGTCTACACTATGTAGAATAACATTTTCTTATCTATTTTCCTTTTAATATCTTTGATCAGTGCTTTTCAACTCATGCTAAGGTTGGCTGCAGTACTACCTGAATGCATGGCTGTGGACTAACAAGCTTTGTAATTTTGTTTGTGCTTTCTAAATGCTTATCTCTGGATGTCAGAGGTATAGTATGCATAATGCAGAATGTCTTATTATCAAAACGGTTTGGGAAAAACTGACCGGTAAAGATGTCATATTTGTCTAAAGAACATCTTCTCAAAAGAAAGGCAGGTGTTCTTCCCCCTTCTTACTAAACCACACCCCTTTCTCTAGGAAAAGCCCAGGAGATGGGCATGCTGGAGACTCACAGACAGAGGAAGGAGCTCACTAACTCTTCTTCCACCTCCTCACACTCCTCAAGACAGTCAGCTCAGAGAGAGGAGCAAAATAAATCCACAGGCACAGGTTAGAAGCCCGTTTCATGTTTTGTGTGAGATTTTTTTTTTTTGCTCTTGACTCCTGTAATATTTAAAGTTGTGTATCCCAACAGAGCAAACTGGAGTCAAGAGGAAGAGAATGACAGTGAACGGGGAGACCAAAAAGACTAAAGAATCCTAAGATTGTTTCTGCATCTGAACTGATAGTCTATACTGATATACTGTAGCTGTGGACATTCTGTGTTATGGTTGGATGAGCATTATAGCATTTGTTTTGTTGTTTTTATTTTTCTTTCGGATGTAGAGTTTAGTTTTGGATATTTTCTTCCGCTAATGATCAATTATTATTAGAAATAAATGATCACTGCTCTAAATAATCGTGTCCTTTACCTAAATTAAAGGTAAATAGTGGTAGTTTTAACGCAAATGTGTGCAACTAAATGTTTGTCATTATGTTATGTGACTTACACAATTTATTGATTTATTAACACAGAATCTGAATATACAGTTATCATTTAGTCAATAAGCATGTCTTGAATTTAGACCAAATGGGAAAATGTTACATTTAAGGGTTGCACACAATATATACAGGTATAAGGCAATGTGCTTGTACTTGTTTTAGCTTTATGTTTTACAGAAGCCAATAAAAACTGAAAAATATTAGCTTTGTTATCATAGTTCATGTGTAAATACAACTACCATAATAACAAAACCAAACTCAACAACTTTTACCATCTTAACAGGACATTGAAGTTGCGAGCTCATTTCTTTCTGGCAGTTACGGCCCTGAGCAGCGGTCCCCATTTGCTCCTAGTGAGCAGTTTCTCCTTCAGCTCCTGAAAGACTGGAGGGCCATCATGGTCTTCAGCCTCTGAGCTGATCTCCATCTTCTGCACTATGAGCTTCAGCAGATTGTGCTGCTTTTCCATAATGTCTGACATCTCCTTTAACCTGATAAATAACAACATTTGAGATTATGCTGGGCTTCAGATGTAAGACTTCAAGACGTAGCACATAACTGAATGTAGTTACCTGTATTTCTGTTTGGTGAGCTCCCGCTCTAGTGGAGTGCACTGAGGGGTCGTGGGACTAAGACGAGTCCTGATCCTCTTCACTTCATTGCCATAGAAAAAAAGCCACTTTCTCTGTTCAGAAACACATTACATTTGCATATTAAGATCTCATTTCAGTTCTGAAAAAAATGAATTGCTCATTTTTGTACTTGTAAACGTACAGAGACGGCATAGAAATATATCGTGGTACATAGTCATACCACAGTCCATTACAGAGTTGGCTTGCCCTTTTAAATTTGGAATTGTATTGTTTATGATGTATATGACTGTCAAACCTTTCCTCTGAAGCATGTGTTTGGATATTCTCTAACTGAGATCTGGTCCACCCTCTTCATAAACCAATAGGGAAGCCTCTCTTCCAGATTCGTGTGGAGTTCAATCTGTGGATTGAGAGTGCTCAGCACACTGTTTCTGAGAAATTCATCAGGATACAGTAAAAACGTTTAGGTACCTGCATTGCAATACGCTTCAAGCAAGCATTTGTCTGAACCTCTGCTATATCACCAACAGCCAAACCAATCTAAAGACAACAATTTACATATGAGACTTATAACGGTACAGTGGACTTTTATATAAAAATCCGACCGTTTTCCTCAGGACTTACCAGTAGGTTCATAAGAAGAATCGGTACAAGTAAGACAAACCAAACAAACATCATCAGTGTCAAGTGGGGGAAAGGAAGGGTGCCCTGCAGGAAAGGTTTTAGGAAATTGTCTTGGTAGTTGATTTCTCCTACCATCATCACAAAGGTCTGCATCAGTGCAAGAAATATCCGACCAAAATGTTGCTGTAAGGGAAATCCATATTTTTAAGCCAAGTACTCAAATCATGTTTTTTAATAGGTTTTATGTATTACATTGTCTAACATTTTTACAACATTATATATATGCTTATCAAAGATCGTTTTTGTACACCCACCTGTTCGATCATCAAGGCATAGAAGGACAAAGCAAATGCCAACATCAAGTAGAAGAACAGCACAATAATGCTCAGCAGCGTGCGGGAGATCTCTCGAAACATTACCACATATATACCAATTCGTTCAAACCTACATACAGAAGAGGCTTTATAAAATCTCTGACGGCCCACTGTATTGTGTAGATTTAATAACAGTCTAATACCGCTGGAGATAGAGGAGAAGATTGATCCAGGAGGCGAGAGCAGCCAGCGATCCAGCCTGCCAGTGCCAGGAGCTCTTTACATTCAGCAGGAGTGGCACCACGAAGAGAAGAGCGCATATAGCAGCGGCCCAGTCCATGTAGTTAGACAAATCTCGCAAATAATTCACCCGCTTCCAGAGGCAAGCAATAATTTCAAGTGATTAGCCATACAGAGTGCAAATCTTTACTTCTCGTTTATTTATCATGAAAATGTTGATGTAGACTAAACAAACCTGTTGAACCATTTGCAGGATCTCTTTTCCTACTGCATACAAATTCATAGCGAGAATCAGGAACATGCATGTTGTGATTAAATAGGATTGCTGTGTAAATTAAAAGTTGAATGAGCTTTTTTGCAGAAATACATCTTTTCACAACATACAATACTATATTTTTCTATCGGTTGCATTATTGGCTTGACCACACATGACCATGATACCTTGTATATGGATGTGGAGACCATGTTGACTGATGTCACATTGTTTGCAGTGTTCATGGTGGGCTTCAAGTTCACAATGAGGTATGTAAGGGGAAACACCCCCAGCGCATACACAGTCATGTTAAGAAGATGTGCCTTGATGCCATAAGCACTCCTATTAAACAACATTGTATTGTTTGCTCAGAATAATAAATTCCATGTCCCAGATTTTGATTATAAAAAATTTTACTTACCATTTCATCTCCAAATATTTCTTACAGACTGGATGGGTCAGCAAGCTAATACGATTAAAATGTACCATAGCCTGTGGAGAGACAGATTCTCGAAACAATTCACAATGAACACATTTTCAATGTATATTTAATGCATAATAAAAAAGTACCAACATTTAGTGCATGAAGAGGCTTGTAGGTGCTGTCTCTCTCCCCACTTGCTTTTTTAAGCTTTTGCAGCGGATGCTGAAGCCACCTGAAATTGTACTCAATCTGTTTATGAAAAACATAAAAGGTGCAGAAGTTAAAAGCAATTTCAAAGGCAACTGTTGTTGTAGCATCTGGCAGCAGTGAAAACTTACAAAGTAATTGCAGGAGTTCACATCTTCCTCTGACTCCTTTATGCAAGTGTCCAGAAGATGCTGGGAAAAAGCAATGCTGAGTATTAGCCTGTCATTTTAATTTTGGGGCAAAAGAAACAAATAAGAAACAAACAAATAGAAGTAAAACAATTCTCACTTTAAAGGATTCTGGAAGAAACTCAATCATGTCCATAACAATACAGCGTTTCCCTGAGTTTGGTTTATATGTTGTCATAGCCTCTTCACATCTGTGTTAAACAAAGATTAAATAAATGAAAGACACTGGAAAACATGTCAAACATAAGAACATCTAAAAAATGGTCAAACTGACCTATCACTCTCGATTACAGCATTAGTGACCTCTGTCCTCCCATTATGTACAGCCTCGTGTAAGAAAGAGGCATCACACTTGTTCAGGATAATCTTTGCTCCTCTGTATAACAGAAGTCTAACTGCTGCCACATGACCCGCCCTGGCAGCCAGGTGTAAAGCTGTGTTCTGAGACAATGATCAATATACAGAACAACATAATCAGTAATATATTATCTGTAAGTAATTCCAGCAAAGGGATTTGATAACTTGAAAGTCACACTAATAATCTGGAATGCAAAATTTGTAAAGTCCAAGGGCTTGTAAATGTTGTCATTAAAGTAACTACACAATTCTGAATTTCATGTATACTTTTTCAGTTGTCCTTTGAATGTTAAAATTGTTAAGCATTTTTACTAGTGGCCTCAGAGTTTTGTACTTTTAGACTTTTGTAAGAGTTAGTACCAGCAGATTTATTAGCTGAATTTTGATGGATTCATAAAAGTGTTCGAGCAAATTAGGCAAACTACTCTACCCCATCTCCATCAGTTTTGTCCAGAAGTTTAATGTTAGATGCCAGCAGAGTGTCCATGGTCTGAGTGTATCCTTCAGATGCAGCGTGATGCAGACATGACCATCCTTTGTAATCACTACAGACAAAACATGCAATTTATATTTGGTTACTTTGACAGTGAGCTGTCATTTTGTGGTAAGTGTTTACGTTGCTTATTTGAGAATCACAAATGAAATAAAGTGACCCTACCATTACCCTTAGGAAAAACATAGTTTTGTTATAGTTAAAATAAACAATGTAAACCACGTTTTAAGCCGATCGAGACGTGTTTTAAACAGCAATGCGAAGTGTGCGAATTACCTGTGAAATAACGCCCCCCTGCGGAGGAGCAGCTCAACAACTTTAACATGACCGCCGCGAGAGGCCAGATGCAGTGGGGTCATTCCCTTCTCATCCCCTTCATTCAACAGTCTGGTGTCTGTCAACATCTCCAGAAGCCTGTGACATGTGTTAATCCTCCCATATCTCCACAGAAAAATACATTAATGCACATGACTATAAGTATCACAGGGCAATTTGTTAAGTTGCAAAAGCGTTTCTGAATCCCCGTAACTTACTCAGCTGCAAAATGAAGCGCAGATTTCTTCTGTTTGCACTTTTGGTTTAGTGAGACCTCTAATCCCAGTATATTCTTCACACACTCTGGTATTCCCAGTCTGCAGGCATAATGAAGAGGAGTACAGCCATCCATATCTTCATCATTCAGCAGCTCTCTTACACTCTCATGCTGTGAAGGAAAAAAACCCTGTAGTGAAACTGCTTATCCTTCTTAATGGCACTAACAGCAGATGGCAGCAATGCCTTCATTTTAAACATCCCTCAGAAAAATACACTGTAAATGTTTACCTGCAAAACCTCTGTGGGCAGGTTTCTCAGACCTCTGGGCTGCAAAATGGCGAGATGCAAGAAATTGCATCCAGATTTATCTTTCTTCTTCAGATCAGCCCCTTAAAAGCAAACCCACAAATATTTGTATTATTAGAATATTTTTTACTGTTATAAAGAGCTCAATTGATTAAATTGATTAAGTTATTCTTTTGATTGATATTCGTTGATATTGATGTAAGCAGGTCACCATGAGAGAGAAGCAGATTAACAGTTCTCCATGCTCCACAACTTGTTGCCAGGAGGAGCGGAGAATGACCTTTGCAGTCAACATAGTCAATATCGGCACCCTGGAAAAACAATACCAGGGTTTACGATGACTGTCAAAACATCCTTTAAAAACACAGTATTTAAATTTATTGGTCATACCTGTGAAATGAGATACTCAGAGAGTTCAAAATGATCAAAAATTACTGCTCTGTAAATGAAAGAAGAGAAAAAGAAGAAATCAGATATATTGGTTTGTTCATTTTAATTATTAATCAGCAAATGTAAAGCTGATGTACTTGTGTAGAGGTGTCTGGTTGGCTCCGTCAGTGATGTTGATAAGGTCACACACTTTATGGTAAGCTGACAGCATGACTTTAACAGCCTCGATGGCACCCTGACTACATGCAAAATGGAGAGCGGTGGACCTGTCACACTGTAAAATAAGGGAAACGTTTGTTGCAATGGAAATATGAAATTAAACATTGATAGTTTTGATGGTTGTTGATATTCACTTCTGTGACTGTATCCTTCCTCACCTGCTGCTGGTCAATTTTTGCTCCATATGCAATACAGAGTTTTATTACTTCGAGATTTCCTCCACGTACAGCCAGGTGCAGTGGACTACTGCATGATTTATCCACATAGTTGATATGGCTGTCAATAGACAGACAGACTTTTTCCCCTGTAAAAGATTTTTAAATGCAGGTAAGAGGCTTAAGGCTGAAGAGACACAGTAGAAACAGTGATGCAACATCTTACTGTACCTTTCTGAAGAATCACCTCCATGGATTTCTTTGCTCCAGAAAATGCAGCAGCATGAATAGGAAAATGACCAAGTTTGTTCTGGCGACAGAGTTTTGCACCATGTGTGAACTGGAGTAAAAAAGTTGAACAACCTCTCATTATTGATTTCAAACACAGAATAATAAAAAATAGGTTGACTTGAAAGAACCCTAAATTAACTTTAAGTTCATTCATGTGTGTTTATTCAGTGTTCATCTAATGTTTCCTGAAAATACAGTGAGTCTTCAGGTTTGATATTATCTGAGAATCCAACATCATCTTACCAAAATCTCCAGAGCCTCATGGTTATTTAAACAAGCTGCTAAAATAAGAGGCGTGTTCCCCAAGTCTCCTTCCAGGTTCACATCAGTTTGTTTATGTAAGACAAGTTGCTGTATAGACCCAAAACACTTGTATTATTTTCACTGAGGGCAAGTAAAATGTTTCTTGAAATGCAAAAAACATAACTATGGAAAAGTGAAAAAAAGAACTAAGGACTCACCTCTACCAGAGCATTATTTTTCAGACTGATAGCGAGATGCAGTGGTGACTGCTGGCTGTTGTTGAGGATGTTAGGATCTGCACCCAGACTCAGCAGCACAGAGCAGCTCCGTGGCTGGTCCCTCTGTACAGCCCAGTGCAAAGGAGTATTCCCCTCATCATCCATGCTATTCAGCTCTGCAGGATCAAACAATCCTGCTTTCAGTCACACATCATTATACATACAGTTTGTAGATTGTATATATTGGCTAGATGTATGGCAGCCCTAAATCAACCATTTTCTGTTCTGCATTTCTTTCCAATTGATTGACAACAAAACTCATCATTATAGCGCCAATGATAAATCATTAGTATTTCAAATAGAATGTATAATGCTATCACCTTGTTGTCCAGTGATCTGCACAATAAGTCTGATGGTGCAAAAATGTCCCCTGGATGCAGCATAGTGCAGTGGGCTGGCGCCGTTCTGGTCTCGTATGTCCAGGTACCTGGAGTGCTTCTCCAGAACATCTGCGTTTCCTTGCAAAGCCCACTAAAATCCAACAGAGTTCAATTCAGCCATGAGGAACGTTATACCACTTGCACTGGTACTGGTAAAACATACTGGTAAAGTACAATATTAATAATCAGCATACTAATAATCAGTAAAACAGACCAGTTAACTAAATAAATTTTAAACAATAACAAAGATTACATTATTAAATTTAGAAAATATTACAGACACAGATGTTCATTCAGATTTGCAAAATACCTCAAATACATTTGCACATATCTGGCTGCTGTCATCCCCATCCATAACACTGTCATAGGACTGTCTGGACTGTAAAAAATTCTTGTTGATGTGTGTCATTTCTGCACTTTTTAGTCATCCTGCAAGTGTACCATAAAAACAAAAGCATCAACAACAATGCATTTCACAATTTATGAATCAAAAAAGGAAATCTGATTTTTGGTCTATTCTTACCCATTTGGAATCTCCTCTATATTGGCTCGATGTGTGGTGTTTTTGCTATTAGCGAGTGGGTTTTTATAGTCTGGAGAGATGTGTCTTGGTTATCAGATTACATTGTTTTACTGAAAAGGGGAAAAGAGAAGCGAGGGGGTTGGCCATAAGTGTAAGATTTACTACCATTCTGATGTAACCAGTTGGCTTCCCTTCAACTAATGACACTTACAGTCAACTTAGAAATGAACAAAACTTAAACATATGGATATTAGAAATCAAATTCAAATCTAGCTGTCACTTTACAATGTTTTATGTACGAAATTATATAATTGTGATATTATATGAATTGACTTTAATTATATTTAATTTTATTTAGTGGTTTTTCTTTCAGTTAATCTGATAACCAGAGCATTACTTATGAGATGCTGCAGTTAAAAGGTAACGTATGCCTATCAAAGTGGTTCATTTTGGGTCTAAAATCATTTCCTGTGGCTAGTACAGAGATTAAACCCCTAGAGTCATTGCCACCAAATGCACACATTGTTGTTGTTGTGCTTGCATACAACGTAACAATTTTTATGTAGCATTTGAGTTTGTATAGATTGAATGCACTGTAAGTCGCTTTGTATAAATGTGTTTGCCAAATGTATTAATGTAATGTAAATGTGAGTAGCACATGAATAAATTCACTCATAGCATACAGTGATTATTACAATCATTATTACAATCATCAATTTATTTTTGTTTGATCGGCAAACAGCTCGTAACTAAACATTAAAGGCTCATAATTACCGTAGAGATAATCTACGGTAATTATGAGTCTTTAATGTTTAGTTACATGTAGATGTTTGTTTTGATGGATAAGCAATAAAACACTTATTATTTTGTAAGCATATGTTGGAAGAAGCACAATGATCGGTCAAAGATAATATAAAACAAAACAAACAGATTGCATATTATGCAATTTCCCTTTCAGAACTGTCCAAATACAAACGCAAATTAGTTGGTTTATTGTGCTTCTGATAAAAAGGCCACTTTAAAGCTTTTTAATGTCATGGTTTGTTCTTATCTTAATTATTATATCTTTAACATTTGCAGATGAGTGATAAGGAACAGGATAAGTTCATGTTATTGTTTTTAAGTTAATGGTCTAATGGTGCATATAAAAACCAGGCGGGACTGAAATAAAAAATGAACTAAACATCTAAAGTGACCACTACTGTTCCTGCAGTTTACGTCTAATCCTAACCAAACAAACCTTGTTCTCAAGTAATCTTGAAAAGTCCTGGAAAAGTTTGTGTTTACTAGCTCAAAAGTTGTTATTATGACATGTTGTTTAACTTTCATTCATAAAATATAGTTCATGATTTCCACCAAATCATTTAGAAGCAGGTTTGGACAACCCTGATTTCCAAGTACATTCAAAAAGATAAACACTGAACTCAAAATAAGACAGTGTTGTGTGAAAACAAGCCTTTCATTGGGATATATCATCATTTAACATCTTATGTGGGTGACCTAGTCTTACCTGCCAAAACGTTTTTCAACTTTATAATACTGATTTAAAACTGTGCACACATTCATAAAGATTTCACATGGATTATATTTTACATATGTGCACTATATTAATGTATCCCAAATTTAGATTTTTGTAATGATTTATACTAAGTGCGGACTCATCTTGCTCTAACCCATAACAGGCACTCTTCAGAGACTGGAGGGTTTTGAGTTACTATCATTAATTTTCTTCGAGCATTTTCTTTCAAAGTCTCACTAGTGTGAGAGCTTTGGGTAAAACCACACCACCCCAGAGGCTTTCACTGTTATAGATACAATGCTTTTTGTTATTTGGTTTTTTATGTATGTATGACTGAGCCGGACAGAAGTGACGGATGCCACTCATACGGCGACCATCCGGCTGAAGATGTTTGTTTTTTTAGACATTAGTTGTAAAACCATTAACTGGCTTCTAGTCTCTAACAGCCTTGCAGTCTGGGAGACAACAAACAGAGCAAAGCGCAGGGTGCGTGCTTACATGTGGTGCTGGGGTGATTACGTGATGGTGATCAGGTGTGTCCGGTCAGGTGATTGGGTGCTTACATGTGGTGCTGGGGTGATTACGTGATGGTGATCAGGTGTGTCCGGTCAGGTGATTGGGTGCTTACATGTGGTGCTGGGGTGATTACGTGATGGTGATCAGGTGTGTCCGGTCAGGTGATTGGGTGCTTACATGTGGTGCTGGGGTGATTACATGATGGTGATCAGGTGTGTCCGGTCAGGTGATTGTGTGCTTATATGTGGTGCTGGGGTGATTACGTGATGGTGATCAGGTGTGTCCGGTCAGGTGATTGGGTGCGTTGCTTGGTGGTGCTGGGGTGATTACGTGATGGTGATCAGGTGTGTCCGGTCAGGTGATTGGGTGCGTTGCTTGGTGGTGCTGGGGTGATTACGTGATGGTGATCAGGTGTGTCCGGTCAGGTGATTGGGTGCGTTGCTTGGTGGTGGAGCCCTGACAGTAAGGCCCCTTCCACACGAACAAGAGTATTTTGAAAACCGCAGCTTTTTGTTGCGATTTCGCTGTTCGCACACACGAAAACGCCGTATTCTGTCACTGCAACCGAACTTTTAAAAACTCCTGACAGGGTAAAGGATCCAGGGCTTTGTTCAGGCTTCTGATTGGCCGCAGCTCTACGGTTAGGGTAATATCGCCACCTGTTGGTTTGGTCTGCTCATGATGGATCTCGACTTTTCTCGTAATCTCGACATAACAAAAGTTGTATTCTTGTTATGTGCTTGTTTACTCGATAGAATGTGTTGTTTTGACAGCAAAAGCATATTTAGCAAAAATAGTATGGATGAACAAATTAGATTATATTCGGATTAGGCATTCGCTCAAATTGAAAGAGCTCGTCACTTCCAGTCGTAAATTGACCGTCTCTAAAGTACAAACACATTAATATGGTACTTTTAACGGCATTTAAACGTAATGACCCAACAAGCAGTCAACAAAACCAAATGTACAGTGTTTATGTGGTTGTCAGCTTTAGATTTTTTAATTTATTTCAATAAACTGTTAAATGCTATTAAAGTTAGAAACGTGTATATTGATTTAAGAGACGGTCCCTAAATTCACAAACATCCACCGTCCAACTTTATTTATAAATCCATTGTGGACAATTATTAGCTACACGTGTGGTGAGAAAATGAAGTCGAGATCACGAAAAAACAACTTTTGTTATCTCGAGATCACGAAAAAACAACTTTTGTTATCTCGAGATCACGAAAAAACGATACAAAAAAAATAACAATGGATGGCCGCTTAAGACTTGCGTATTGTACAGAGAAACGCCGACAGAAAGATGAGTTGAGCAGTGGTGGAGGGTGGACAAAGGCAGAAAAAGGATAATATCTCCCTCCAGTGGTCAACAGAGTCATGGCACTTTGTCTATGAGTGAATATTGTTTTAATATTAAAATTAATAGCCAGGACATTGTATCTTAGTGAACCTGTGCTTAACATTTTAGGATCTGATGTGCAATATAATTCAGTAAGTTGAAGCTCTTGGGTTAGAGTAAAAAATCTCAAAAATTTGAATGTTAAAATGATATTATCTGAAATATATATGGTGGATTTAAATTTGCTGTATCTCTAACAATATTATGTCTAAATCTTCAACTTAGAAGCTTTAAAGATTCAACTAAGTGATTTTTGATAATATTGCGTAAGACAATTCGTCTCTAAATTTCAGGAAAAATAACATAAAAGTTTTCTATATGCTTAAGGATTACTCCCGTTCCAAATGTTGGAGGTCAGCGTGTTCCATTGTGTCATGTCTCCACCTCGTGTGAACTGGCTATGATAAAGAGCTAGAGATCACTGACACTGATTCTTGTATGGGACGGAGGGATCTGATGCTGCTGCTATCCTTGGTGATGTACAGCTCAATCCAATTAGGCTTCACCTCCGGGCTGTGATGCAAAGCGCTCGCGCTCAGTCGATGCTCCGCTGAGCTCTCTCTCTCTCTCTCTGTGTGTGTGTGAGACACCGCATCTGTTTTATAACATATTATCATGGCATCGTGGCGAGAATAATCAAAACTTTCATTTTATCTCCCCCATTTCCTTTTTAATTTGCACGAGTAGTTTGTAAGCTTTACATCCCACGAACATGAAGAGCGACTGCCCTTTCAACAGATGTACAAGTGTCGCCTCTCTCCCCTGATCGGATGGAAGGGGAAATACAAGGCTAATATACAGTACTTGTTTTTGAGTGCGGAGAAAGAAGAAGAACGGTGGGAAGGTAAGATTATGATTTGTTTTCTTTGCTTTAAAAGCTGTTTAATTTTTTTTTTTGGCGATGTAATGCCGATGACAGGGCGGTTCAGGTGTTGGCTGGATGATAAGATGATTGTTTTCATCAGGTTGAGTAAACTCCAGACACACGCATGCCACAACACTCCAGTCCTCATATTCACTTTAGCTAATCAGACTTTCATTAGATGCAAGTGCACGCAGAATATTAGTTTACTGTCATTTAAGGAAATAAATGAAAAAAACTTTGCGAGGAAATTACATGTATACATCCGGCAGTAGTGTACTGTAAAGATCTGGAACCAAGTATCCAAAAAGCGAATTAATTACAATGCATTCAAACAAGATATTTTAACAGTATGTGTTCACTGGGATCGAATTAACCCATGCTCGATCAACTGAGATACAGAAACATAAATAATTGATAAGGATATTTATGAGAATGTCCAGTTTTAATTATTCTTCATTGTCAGCTTTATGTCATTTGACATTTACGTTTCTATTTAACGTTTATTTTTAGTTTTTTCACTTCATCACACAGGTGATTTGTCCTTAGTTGCAAAGAAAATGTTATTTACGCAATAAGCTGCTGATAAACGGAACGTGGCAGTGTTAAAGTAACGCAAACTTCACAACGGGACAATATAGTTTTGGAAACATCGCAGTGCTGCAGCATTATGAAATGTTGGCCTATATAGTTTCCTCTCTGGTTGGGGGTTTTAAATAGCCGGCTGTTCCGAAGTCTTTTAAGAGCAGGAAATAGAAGCCCGCTAAATAGTCCTACCGGGATTTATCATCAAGACATTCTTAAATACTCAATCGCATTATCGTCTGTCCTTAGAGCCAAAAGTATAGCCTGCTTGACATTTAAACGCTCCAGAAGCAGCACATTCTAATAGTCATTCGATTAGTTTTATTACTTTCAGTTGTGTTTTAGATCTACCCACACGAAAAAAAATGTTTTAGTATGCTTACTAGTATTTACTATAGTAAACTGTGTTTTTGAACCTTACTATAGTAAATATTGAAGTATACTACATTATTTACTACAGTTTGTCAATTCACTATAATCAATCCTAGAATACTATAGAAAACAGTACATTATATATACGCATAATAAGAATATAGTATACATAGACATAATTAGTGTAGTAATTACTATAACACACTACAGTATACTACAATGTACTACAATTTACTATAGTAAATACTAATATATACTACAGTTTTTTTTCATGTGGAGATGAATCTACATTATGATTTTGAGGTGTTGCAGTAGTTTTAAAGTGTGTCCTGTCTTTGTTAAAATGTCACCTTCTAAATAATCCTCTTTCTTCTAAACTGTGCACTATGCAGGCTGGTTTTATCCTGCCAAGTTATTGGCACATTTCTTTTTGGAGCATAAAATAAGGTCATTATAGTGCTGAATTTCTTAATGTGTTTATTTTTCCTAAAAGTAATTTATTTAAACCTTAAAACATGCATGTTTATTAGATCTATTTATTAGTATTTATTAGTTTTTCACTTACATGTTATGACTTGCATTTGATTTAATTTCAGGTGCGACCATGAAGGGCCTTGTCTGAGGTGGATTCACCATAGTACTCCTTGTTGGCATCTTAATCAGCATTATATTTGACTAGCACAGCTATGGCTGAGAGGGCAAACTTTGGGGCACAGAAGGTCTCAAAGCCGCAGGGCTCACTCCCGCCAGAACCCATCGAAATCATCCGGACGAAAGCCAGATCCAGAAGAGTCCGGATCAATGTGGGCGGTCTGGTCCATGAGGTTCTGTGGAGAACCCTGGACCGACTGCCACGAACCCGCCTGGGGAAACTACGAGACTGCAACACCCATGAAACCTTAATGGAGATCTGCGATGACTACAGTCTGAATGATAATGAGTATTTCTTTGATAGGCACCCGGGTGCCTTTTCCTCCATTTTAAACTTTTACCGGACGGGCAAGCTGCACATGATGGAAGAGATGTGTGCTCTGTCTTTCGGTCAGGAGCTTGAATACTGGGGCATTGACGAGATCTATCTGGAGTCATGCTGCCAGGCACGATACCATCAGAAGAAGGAGCAGATGAATGAAGAACTGAGGAGGGAGGCAGAAACTCTCAGAGAGAAGGAAGGTGATCAGGTGGACACAGGCTGCTGTCCAGATAAAAGGCAGAAGCTCTGGGATTTGCTGGAGAAACCAAGTTCCTCTGTGGCAGCAAAGGTAGGCTAAACACACGCATCATGCCATCTGCCTGAATGTCAGAGTAATTCTACAACCAATTTATTCCATACCCATCAGGCCAATGACATTTCAAACACTTATATTTGCTATACAGAATAAGAGCTAAGATTTAAAATAGATTAGGGGTAATGTTCATAGTCCTGAGGTCAGATGGGATATGATGAAATCTTGATCAAGATGATTTTATTAATATAACAAATCCATATTCACTTCTCTGACTTTTGTGATTGACATATTAGTTCAGAGGGTTATGCCACAAAAGAAGGGCTTGTTTTTATTGGTATAAAGCTCACTGCTTGGCATCACTATAGGGAAAATTTATGGTCTTGGCATCTAGATTTGAAACTATTTTTGCTGCCAATTCCACCCAAGATGTTTAATCTTGATTTTTATTTTGCAATTGTGGTGAAATGGCTGCATGGAAGATCGATATGCATACATTATACTAATGTTTCTTTTCACCTATACTCTGTATTGACAGTTCAATTAATTGAGAACTTTTCTTTAAAATAATAACAACAATGTATTTTTTTTACCTAATTCAGATATTAATATTAAATATCAGTGCTCTCATTAGGATAGTTTTTTGAGGAATTGTGGAATTTCTTACACATTAGTAGAATGCCGTAATACAAATGCATTGGTAGAAGGTTATCGAGAAAATTGAAAAGCTTTTTCACAGCTGCTCAGAGGCCTTTGGTTCACTCAGTGCCCAGTCCCAATGGCACAGATTGCCTGCTTCCCAGAATACAGACAGGGAAAGTAGTCAGAAGAGCCATTAGTGAAATGCTTTAATGTACAGGATCTTTTTTCTTGCCCTTTGGCCCTTGAGAAAAAGGTTTTCTAAGGGAAAATACAAAGAATCTTAAATAAACAAATACAATTAAAAACTACATGTAGAAAGTAATTAGTATCCTGATCATATTTGCGATAAAATAATGTAAATAATTATAGTTAAATATCAGGACATACTTGCACATACTTACAGTAAATCATATTATAAACTTTTTTGGAAAATGGACAGTTCATCCCAAAAAATTTAAATTGTTTTATTATTTATTGACTCATTTTGTTCGAAAGTTGTATGACAAAAATTTATCAAACCAAGAACTACAGTGTCTAAGGGAATAAGAGAAAGGAAGTAAAGTACAGCAACATAAAATAAAGCAATCTTAAAAAGAAAGTAGAAAAGTGGGAAAAAATGAGGACAGATGGTGATCATCATAAACATACCCACTCATTAAACTCACAGTATCGTATTTAACTGCATCCAACTCCACACATATGCTTGCTTAGGCATAACTGTCAATGTGACCATAAAGGACAAGCCACATCTCTGATTCATTGTGTGTGACAGATTTATTTGAGCATTATTGGTGATGGTGTGACTGGGCAGGTGGAGTAGCACGTTCTGCTCTCAGAGAGAAAGATGAAGGTTGAGTCATTGCCACTATGATTTGTTGCCAGTCAATGGTTTAAGTGAGTCAGCACAAACAAACAGCGTATATTCAGCCTACACCTACAGGCTATAATGTCTGCTCCGGCAGGTACACTTTTATAATGTCCGGAATCACCTTCAACTAAATTTATCATATCACTGCTCTGTTAATTGAAGGAACATGTTGAGAAGTTAAAGGAAAACAAATCTTTCATTATTTATTTATTCTTATGTCATTCCAAACCTGTATGACTCTCTTTTTTTTTGCAGAACACAAAAGAAGATATTTTGAAGAATAATAACTGCAACTATGAATCCTTTGTAATGTTTGATCAGTTTTTGGAGAGAACAGACAGAGACCCTTTACATTACAGGGGTCCAGCCACAACACATGGTTTGCATGTGAACAGTCTGGCCAATAGCAAATGATTCCTTTAACCTTGATCTCTTTCTTTTCACTTCTGTGGGTTTGGTGGTTTGGTTATCTGAGACCACCTTTTGAAAATGTACAGGAACAGGACTGCAGGCTTTCTGAGGTATTCCCCAATGCATAGTCACATTATATGGCTCCCAATAATAGTTTTCTATACTTTGTTACATTGGAATTGTTGTCTCAGCAGCTGCAAATGCTTTGAACAGCTCATGTCATTGTTTAGTAAAACAAAAATGTATTTACATTTTTGAAAGTTGGGAAATGAACTGATAAAATGTCAATGCTTATTTTGAAATGCCAACTTTGCTCTGGACAGTTGTTAGGTGGTTGAACAGATAAAGCAAACGGTATCTTGTTTAGCTATCTCTATGAGGCAATGGAGTCTTAATCTCCTTTGGTGATTTACCTAGTCTGTTCCTACAAATAGACTGCTGAGGACTCTAGCTTCTCTGGCTTATGGCTGTGTAATATGGTCACGTGTTAACCAAAGCATCTAATATATCAGTGGGTGCATTTTTCCATCATTTAGAAGTTATTTGTGTGGTAATTGTGTGGGAATGTTAATTTTGACAATTTTCCAAACAAATGTCAGCGCTTCCAAATGCAGAGAGGAGCACTGTGAATGTGAGGATGAATATAATCTTTTTAAAACTAGCCAATTTCCTGTCTTGCAGCAAAACACGTTTTGACATCACAGTGATTTGATGTGGCTGGGTTTGGTTCCTGGTGTATGTGGGCTTTTGTTGAACTGTCACTTGACATGGTCTCAGAGGACTTTGTGTATGTGAATCATTCCACGAATAATGACATCACATTTCAAAAGCATTTAAACTCAACATGGAAAATACATATTGTAATATTGTAGAGATATCAGATGAGGTGAGGTGAAGAGGTGTTCACTGCTGATTGTTTTGACGAGTCCTCTGTTTTCTCGAAGCGCTTGAGGTGTGAATAATTTATGTGTATTTACAGTAATTGCTCATGACATGATACTCTCAGCACCGCGGATGGAGCGGATGCTCTCTTAACAGATCACAGTGATGGTACAGGGGCAGAGGGGAGGAAAAGCTCTTTCTCTGTCGAGGATCTGTTACTAAATAAAGAGGCTTTGGATTTTGGCTGAGACACTAGGTCTGCCTGTGGAAGAAGATACCCGTGACATTATTCTGGTAAGAGTGAGTCCTGGCTCCCCTCTCAGCCATCACTTTACGAGCCATGGAGGTCAACAGATGTGAAGCGAGTGTAAAGGTTACATTCAGTGCTCTTTTAAGAGCCTGTTAGATCTTATTAACTACAGTGAGACTGCATTAATCATTTTAGAATAATTCCTCCTTTGCGCACTTCAATAAAGGCCTTATTTCTCAATGCACTTTCAGAGTGCGGTTGGTAAACTGATCTCCTCTTAACATTATGGACTGGGCAGAACTATTTTCTGGACAGTCGCATGCGTAATGTGATGTATGGAGTCAGATAAATGTTTAATATGCTATTTGACTATATACTTTTCCAAAAAATTATATGATTGTATTTCAAACACAGTGGAATAGTATTGTGAAACATTACAACAGACTTTCCAAAACAATGCTGCACAAAATCTTACAAAGGAGAGTTTTTAAAAAATGTCTTCAAGAATTTTTTAATCATATATTTATTTCATTTAGGTAAATGTAAGTTCTAATTCATTTATTTCCAAAAAGCGTTTAAAAGCATGTTTAAACAGTGAGATTTAAAGTTGACACCTTTGATGAGAAGAGGCATGTCTGAATTAAATAATTGTCATGTTACGTAATCCAGTGCATTGAAAAGGAAGGGCTGTGGCCTGTGACAGGGAGGACAAATTATTGTACATAGACTCAGTGTGGGCGTTGGACATTGGAACAACTCCTGTGGCCTCTTTTCCGACTCAGAAAAGATTTTGTCCCCCACAGTGTCACACAATCATGCAGTTAAGTCTAAGAGACCAAAGAAAGGGATTCATCTTTAATCTAAGTAATGAGCAAACCAAATAACTAGAGTTCATTGTATTTCACTCTGAAGGGGGATTTGCAAATTTTGTAACTTTGATGACTGCTGGTATTATGATGCAAAAAATGTGTTTCCTACAGTCACTAATGAACAAAGACATTTCTGAATAATATAATGTACCCTGTTAGCTCCCTTAAAGGTCTGCAATGATCAATTAGTGGGATTTCATTCGATTGGTATAATTTGCTCTTGGCTGGTTTAGATTAGTTTTTTTCACGATTGCCTTTCATTTTGAAATTTTAATCTTATTTCTTTAATATTATTATTATTATAAATACATCACTAGTACCAGAAAAATGAAGGTTTTGTTAAAAAAAAAAAGATAACATCTCTCACTGTTGAGCTAATGATGCTCTTTCTTAAGCAATCTGTGTGCTATTCATACAATGTGACAGCAAAATACATGCTATTTGCTCCACCTACCCAACCCACAGGAGCTAAAGCCCTGCCACAGGCAGGAGCACTGCCAGTCTTGCAGGATAAGACTTAGAGCTTTATCCTCTGAACTCAACCTCACCTTGAACCCCGCTGTGATTTCTGTTCTGTGAAATGCTTTTACGGGGACAAATGTCTGGAAGATTTCGTGGGTCTTGCATGAGAGCAGATTTCTTAGGTTGTGTTTTAAAAATAGGCAGTGCCAGTTGGACGGACTGAATAACAGGCTGTGCACTGTGTTTAAGTAGAGGCTGACTGCCTACCCCACTTGTGAGGCGGAATACTTTGCATGTGAGGATGCGGCTGTAAGTGGTAGGCTGAGGGTTAGCCTGTAAATCACAAGCAGTCATCAGGGCTACATTATTGACTAATAACTATAATCACGACCCCCTGCTTCCTCTCTCCCCCGCACATGCTAAGACACTGTCAAGCACCGACTAGTCATCTCGCAGCTCAGCTGGTTGGAACCTCCATTAGCTTTCAATCTTCACAGATATGCCATTATGTATTGCCATAATATGGAAACTGGATAGTATATCCCTTACTCAGCAATAACATCGTCACAGATGTGGGAGGTTGGTGCTATATAAACCCTTTGAATAAAAACTAAATCATGGGAACATCAGATCGCATGTTGCCATTATATAAATAACCCTTCAATATTGATCAAGGCCTTCTTGGGTTTCCAGGCAGAGTTTCTTTCTTCTCTGATAGTTATAATAACAATGTTTTCCAGGAATAAATTAACCTTCACTTCCTCTCAGGAAGAGCACTGACTTCTAAAGACCTGGGATTACGGAGTGATCCGTTTAGTCTTTTTACCTTGCATTATAGCAGTACCTAAAAAACTAATATGGGTTTTTACAATTTTAGTCAGTTATGTGTCAGCAAAGATTTGCTTCACCAAGAAGAAAGCAGAAGAAAAGGGCCAGTCTGGCAATAGATGCTAATAGTGTTTGAAGTGTAACACACTTCACTTTGTGAGTTGAGCTGAAAGCTTGGCCTGTTGTAATTGTTTTCTAAAGAACACATTACTGAGTCATCTGAGCACCAGAGAAAGGTTTGCAGATAAAAAGAAGATGGGTTTAACACTTTAATTCCTGCTCGGGATGCGTTTCGGTTTGGAAGATGGTGTGTGTGTGAAGGAGCTGTCCGTGGTGCTGGACACGATTGTTATTTTATAGTTCTTTTAGTGAAAATTCTCTCAATTCATCATTTACTTCTGAGAAAAATATTTCAGTTGTCTGTTCTTGTCATCACTGACTCCATCTTGAACCTTCTGCTCAATGCAATACAGGTAAATCCACCTAACTGTGCAGATTAAAAGGCAAATCCTCATGTTCAGCCAGATTGCCTTCTACAAACTATTTGTCCACATATACATTTTTTATGATTATTTTCAGATCCTTAGTTCAGCTGGGTGCCCGGACTATAACTCTTGTTGTTATTGTCTAAAAGCCAGATGTTCCCGGGACTAGAGCCAATATCAGCTCGACCCCACACTGTGGGAGATATCTATAACCAGCCTGACCCTCTCTATTCTCTCCTCATGCATCACAGTTTTACTACAAATCTTAGGAGACAAATTACAATGTAAATTAAAAATGCAACACAAAAGACAATTATAGGTTTTGTTTTTATAGATCTATTTATTAAGATTGATATTTTGTTATTTATCATCGCTACTTCCATAGAAAAATTGTATCAATGTTTTTTAAATCTCACACCTTTAAGCCCATTAAGGACACATTAAACAAATGTAATCAAATGTCTCTGTGGCATCAGCAAATAGGTACCCTTCCTCAACGTTTAAAATAGGGTTAGGTGACTTGAAGGATTTCTTGCTGCTTGCTGCACATCCCTGTACGCACAAGCTTTGGTCTAATGCCAGAAATCCCCCAGTGTTGAGATCACTGCCCATGTAATCACGTTTGTACAGATCCACAGATGAGGACAGTTAGCTAATCCTCCTGTCTTTCTCCTTCGGTACTTATCGTTCCCGTCTCACCTGCGTTGAGAACAGATCTCTGCTGCATGTGTCAGCAGAGGCATTACACTGAGGTCTGTGTGACGTACCTTCATATAAATGTTTCTCCTAGAACCTCTATGAAACTGATTAATGAGCTTGCCACAGCTACACATTGGACTGGGAATACATGTCCTTCAGATGTTAAAGTCAGAACACTGAACTGGTTTTGTGGAACAAAAACCATTAACGTCTTCTGTTGTAGGGTCAGTAAATGTGTAAAGCACAGTTGTTTGATTGCAGAATTTTAAACATAGTTTACTCTTTCTGATGTGCCTGTCTGTTGACCAGCACATTTGTTTGTCACATTTGACTACCAATATGTTGGCTACACACAGTGATGACATCTTATTTGTATTTTACCTTTTTTTTTATTTACCCATTTGTTTAAAAGTGTTTGAATAACTGACACTTTTACACTCAGTTTTGTACCTCATGCCTGAATTTTCTTAATTAATATTAGAATTTAAAGATAAAAATTTAAAAGTGGATAAAACTAAATTATACCTTAGACAAGACTTTGATTTTACTTAAACATTTAAGATGGCAATAAAATTTCATTAGGTAATTTTAGTGCATTGATTTCTTTACTGTAGATGTGTAAAAAATGACCCCACAGTACTCAGACAAACAAAGCACTCTGCTTTCCTATTCAAATGACATTGGTGTGTTAAGCAAAGTGAGGCTTTTGCTGGTTAGATAATTTTCCTCTCCATTGGCCAGAACCAAAGAACATCCCAGCAAGTTGTGGCATTTGATAGGCTTTCCTTAGAGTTGGCAGGTATCTCCATTGTTGGTTAGCCATTCACGCGGCACCATTAAAGCCATGTGCTCTACAGATTCATACACGAAAGGGCTTTTAGTTACCCATTTTACTGTAATGCTATTGTTGAAATCAGAGAATCTGAATGCTTTCTCTCTTTATTGAACTGTATGGACCTTGATAAGGGTGTTCACATTGTCGCCTGTGTGGGAGGACATTTCAGGATAATTGTAATAGGATTGAGTTTCTATGTATAGTAAGGATATGGAAAGGTTAGGGGCAGTTAGTCAGTCTTTCCCCTCCCCTCCACAAGGGAAGAATCAACACGTAATCTCTTTAGTCTTCCTTAAACATTGTAATATAAAGCACTATAGTAAAGGACAATGAGGTGGCAAATTGCGTCACAGTGGTGATCATGCGAAACCAGTGACATCATTTGTTTCCTATTAGATCAAGAACTTTTAAAAGAAGTAAACAATTCAGGTGTTACCATTTTAGTTTAACAGAGTTCAGGTGTAATATCAAGTTGATGTGCTAAATGTAGATGTCATAAGGGTGTTTCTTTCTTTTAACTCTGTTGAAGGTCAGAAGTATTATTCTCCACTGGTGTCATTATAATCCACTCTTAATGCAGTTCCAGTCTTCAATTTATTGCTTAGTGACTACTGGATTACACCAAAGTTTGTTTATATTTGTATTTGTTGATGCTAAAACAATAATTATTTAGAACATGTTGAATAATCTAACTGTTTCCCTTTTATATCTAACTGTTTATATCATTTTAAACTTTAACATGCAGCACCTTCTCAGGCCCACTTTCTTAAAGCATAAAAATTAAAAAAATGAAGTATATGAGTGATGTAACTGAAATAAAGTTTAAGCTTTGTTTTTATATAAAAAAGGACTTCGAAATGAATAGAAAACAGCTGAAGGCAGTCTAAAAAGCTGGTTTTTTCCTTAATTAAAAACACATTTATAAAATAGGAGCTGCTCCACTTTGTTAAGTCAATACCCTCTTGGAAAACGTCTTGGAAACTTGCATTTAGCTTAATTTACGAAGGTCTCAATAATAACAGACCATGTTTTTTTTTTACAAACATTAGTAATAAAAATTCTTTTTGTTTAATTTTACAAACCCAATTGTTATTTAAAAGTTTCGTTTGTTTAGTGTTTTTTCTTTTTTTTGAGGAATGTAATGTTACCTTTGGTTGTAATGCTGCAGACATTAAAATTGTATTGTTTTATGTGAAATAAGATACATGACTGAGTCTGATCAGGATTATTTGATTTCCTTGATGATTTAGATAGCCTCATTGGACAGTCATTCCGTATTGTAACCAAGTAGTTTATCAATAAGTGCTTGCCATCAAACGTGCAGTAGGACAAGTAGACAACAGTTGATGCAGATCACATATCCTTAAAAGGGTGAGGGCACTCTTATTTCTTTCCTTCCCATTTATTTTTGTTACATTTTTTATTATCCTTGACATACAGTATCAATAGACTATTTTTACCAAACAAACCCTATGGGACTGTAGGGTGCTGAAGGCAACATCTTTATACTTCTGCCACTTGCTGATGAAATCAGCCAAAAATTGATTTTTATTCTTTTAAAATACTGAACACATGTGCACATAATATTACTGTTCTGGTTAACAATTGAGCCCATTTTAATTACTGTAAATCAAGTGTCATTGTCAATTGTATATGTTTCTGTATACTTTAAACATCTTATTACAAAACCATTTTTCTCTCTGTTTTGCAGGTTTTGGCCATAATCTCAATCCTCTTCATTGTTCTTTCAACCATTGCACTGTCACTCAATACCCTCCCTGAATTACAAGTAATTGATGAATTCGGACAATCTAACGATAATCCAAACCTCGCCCATGTAGAAGCCGTTTGCATCGCCTGGTTTACCATGGAGTATCTTCTCCGGTTTTTATCTTCTCCCAACAAGTGGAAGTTCTTCAAAGGGCCGCTAAACGTCATTGATCTATTGGCTATACTTCCCTATTACGTAACAATATTCCTAACTGAATCCAACAAGAGCGTCCTTCAGTTCCAGAATGTGCGCAGGGTAGTGCAGATCTTCCGAATTATGAGAATTTTAAGAATTCTGAAACTTGCCAGGCACTCAACGGGTCTTCAGTCTCTTGGGTTCACCCTCAGAAGAAGCTATAATGAACTTGGCCTGTTAATATTGTTTTTAGCTATGGGCATCATGATCTTCTCAAGTCTGGTATTCTTTGCTGAAAAAGACGAAGACGCTACAAAATTCACCAGTATTCCCGCTTCTTTCTGGTGGGCAACAATAACCATGACAACTGTGGGTTATGGGGATATCTATCCCCAAACGCTCCTGGGCAAAATAGTGGGTGGTCTCTGTTGTATTGCCGGTGTGTTAGTGATCGCTCTTCCCATCCCGATTATTGTGAATAACTTCTCAGAGTTCTACAAAGAACAAAAGCGACAAGAGAAGGCTATCAAACGCAGAGAGGCACTTGAGAGGGCCAAGAGGAACGGAAGCATTGTTTCAATGAACCTGAAAGATGCCTTTGCTCGCAATATGGAGCTAGTGGATGTTGTGATAGAAAAGAACGAGGAGAAGGGCTCAGAAAATCACATTTCTCCCAGTAGATGGAACTATCAAAAGAGCTCAAACTCCGACTTAAGTACCAAAGTGTATGAAGCAAAATATCAAGAAATAGGCCAGTTAGCCTCTCCAGATCATGTATTAAAACCTATTCCGAGCCCTCAGCATCTGAACGCGAAATCCCTCGAGCAAATGTATAACCAGATGACGAGTCCCTCACACCTAAGCTGCAGTGGACTTTCTCCTTCTAAAGGAGGCAGCGTTGGCAAAGAAGATGTGATAGAGATGAAGGTAGTTCAGAGTGAACCTATGCTAAAAGAAAGAGCCATCACAGACATCAGAAGCATCTCCAGTATTGACAGCTTTACCAGCTGCGCTACAGACATCAGTGAGGTGGAAAAAAGCGCACTGCTGCCCAATATCGCAGGAACGCAGACGAGACATCCACGTGCCCCTCCTCCGCTTGACCTCAGCCAGATTACCTCTCTGGACAAGCGAGCACAAAGCAGCCCATCATCAAAGAAAACAAAGCAGCCCACAATCATCAAGGAAGGCCTCTATGAATTCGTCCAATGCAAGCCAGAGAGCAGCACCATGTCACAGGGTGAGGAGAACCAAAGCTTCGATCCTAGCGAGGAAAATGTGAGAAGCCCTCCAAGAGGAAACAGCCAAATGAAAGCAAAGGGACTCAAAGTGAACTTTAGTGAATCTGTAGATGAAGGGGCTTCCAACTTACATTTAGTTGTGACAGATGACACAGCAACTCTGACACCGAAGCTATCGCCATGCGACCCGTCACTGCTGGCAGGTTCTACCCGGCAGAGCCCAAGGTCTCCGGGGAAAGGCTTTGAAGGGGACTCGGCGATAAGCTCTCCAGGTTTCAGCTTGTCCTCTTCTGGAAGCCAAAGAGGGAGAAACCATGTTGATAGAGCAGCTGTTGTTACTCCCACTTCTCCAAAAAATGCAGGAAACTGTGCTTCTGCCACGGTTGGGGCCGTCGGAGCGGAAGACAGCATTCAAAGTGCACAAAAAGTGGACAACCACCTCCTTTCCCCAGATATTATCATGTCATCAGGGGATGGAGGTCGGTCACCACCATGCGAAACTAGCATGTGATGTGCTGAGAAGCATTAACAAGATTTATGGAACGCATTAAGGGAGTATGTGGTCAGAAAGGGGCATACTGATGTAGTGAAGAGGATTTTCTTTGATTCATCACTGATGGGACTGCATCAATCTGCAGAGACTGACTTTAAGATCCTGAAAAGAGGTCTGCTCCCAACTTCCAGAACTTCATTTAGAGGGTGGACGTTAATGAACAATACATACTCTAATGATAACATTACTATTTTGTAACAGCATGACCCTTAATGTGAAGGATTAGTTAGCCATGTCATACTTTTTGAAGCATAAACTGCTCCAGGAAACTGCTCATGGTAGCATTTACAGCCTAGTGGTGTAAAAAGAGCCATATACATTTTATAAAAGGCTGTATCATGTGTTGGGTTTATTTAATGCTTCTGACCAAAGTGCAAATTGGCAGTCAAAATTTGACTTAAAATAATTTTAACCAAAACATGACATATTTTTGGTTATTCCAGTAAATGTGGATGCAATCAGATTTTTCAGCAAGTAACAGAAGAAACAAACGATTTGTCCATACTAAATGTTGTTCTCATAACATGCTAAATGACATTCTCATGCATGCCAGTTTCACTGATACATAAGTGTTTCCTATTGCATAATTTCAGTTTTCCTAGCATACCAAGAAAATACACAAATTGTTTAGCATGTTTACTGCCGTGGACACCACCCATGTAAACTGTATGGAAAGATCTTTTTGTTGTTTTTATGATGCCTTTATTTCATGTTAAGCTGAGGGAAATACCTATGGTAGCCATAGTAAATCAACCGCGCCCTCTGCTGGATGAAGAAAACGGCACTTTACGATACATCAGCTTGACAGGAACATTGTACGTTGAATGAATGTTACTTTAACATTGTACATGTCCTAATGCGCAATAGAGTTGCTCTAGTCTAGTACCAAAAAGATCAATGGATGTCAACGGCTGGAAACAGAACTTTGAGCGCTTTACAGTGAAATGTAAGATTTGTATATTAACTGTATACTTACTTGGCTACATCCATTTAGTGTGTAGAAACAGTTTCCCATTTATGTGGCATCAATTACACATTAAATGACTTGACACAAATTAGGCAGGACTACACAGCCTGCTTTAAGTATTCAAATCTGTGCCTTTTCATAAACAGTCATTTATGAGAAGGCGTTAAAATATTTAGTTCAAATAATTCTGTACAGAAAATTCTACTTTTTATAGAGTAAAATATGCAAATATTATTAAGTTCTCAGGTTTTTATGTAAGCTTGAAAGCCCAAATGCCATAGCGTATTTTAAGACAAACTTACAGATATCACATCACATTCACAAAGTTAAAACACAACATGAACACCATACAATTATGTACTCGCACAAGCAAATTGAAATACGCACTTGCATTCAATCTCAAACTTATTTTTCCATTGTGTTTTTTTAGATTGTATATCAGTACGTGACATTAGATGTTTATAGTTGTACATCTTTTTCTTTGAAATAGTTAACTGCATTGTTCCAGATACATAGGACCATAAAACAAATGTTTGTACAGGACACTGAGCACATTCTATAAGGTGAAGTATTCAGTAGCCCTTCAACCTTGATATCTATTAGTTAGAAAGGGGGCCTTCAAAGAGCTGTTGCATTTCTTACAGCAGACACTTCAGAGAGAAATACTTCACAGTGCATCATTGTAGCAGGGACTAACATAATAGTGGCATTGTCAATTACCATAAAGGCTGATGAGCTTGTGTACATTTTAATAAAGGGATGCCAAGTTCAAAGAAACACATCTCAAAAACTGTGTTTGTGTAAATGATTTTATTTTCTCACAGACCAACAGCAAAAATGATCCAAAAACCTGTGGAGATAAAAAATGAGACAGCTGTTAAGAAGCAGCCATTATCACTTAAAGTGAAAGTTCATGTTTTCTTTGCTGGTTATAAATAAAATAAACAACAGGCAGAAAGATTGCATGTACAACCTAAGCATAAAATGGCAGAGATTCTGAGGATACTGAATTATTAGTCTTAATAATTTTTTATACACAGTATAAAAACAAACATGGAACCTACATCATCACTTTAGGCTACTATATTGTGGTGTGGTGTACCCTCGCTAATGTTATCATTATTCTGCACCACTCAGACCACATAACATCAACTTGTATTCACACACAACCACACATCTGTTTGCAGGAACAGGTTAAACATAAGTGGAATAACTGTAAAATGTATGAAGAACTAGGTATCCATATTCCAGTCAGGTGCTCACCATTGCTTTTAGTTCATCCTCCTGATCATTCTGTTGATCTGGTCCTCCCTGTTTCCTGCATCACCTCCCTCTACAAAGTGGGTGGTCTTCTTGTTCATGCCTCCGCGGGGAGAGGACAGTTTGAAGGGCCAGAGGAAATTGTTGGCAGCCTTGAAGTTCTTTCCAACAGTGTATACCTCATGGATGAGATCCTCAATGCAGAGGATTCCAAATTTACCTGGACAAATCATAACTTGCTTTAATACAAATAAACAGTATTTTGGTTGAATTAACATTTGCACTTGCTTGACATTGCAGAATAAGTGCCTACCAAGGGATCTCTCAATAAGAGAGTTGTCTGTAAGTCCAATACGCTGCTTGTTGATCTTGCCAAATCCACGTTTGTAGATGAGCTCACGCACAGATTTAAGGTTGGGGTAGCTGAAAGACAAACGGGCACAATCAAGAAAATGAAAATCCACTTAATCATCCCAAGCAATCATCAATTTCAGTCTCAACCATGAAAAAACTAAATTGTTTCTGCAACTTTTATATATACACACATTTTATTGATAGACGAGACCAAATAATTCATAAAGACGGTTCTAACAATGTCTCAGAGAAATTTCTAACCAATGAAAAATATATGCTGTGATTGTGAATTGTAATGACTATTTCTATTTTCTAGGTTTGCTTCTATGTTACAATGGGGACACTGTATATATACACACACTTTGCACGTCATCAGTGATTAAAACAATATTCAAGACAGTTTTACATACCCCCAGGCAATGTAGGGCTCTGCAATTCTTAGCATGTTGATGGAGGCCTTGTTGAGTTTGACAAAGACACCGTTGAAGATCTGACGGAGACGAAGCAGCTGAAGCACCTTGCGGACTTTGGGGCTGACACCATTGATACTGAACACAGAAAAGATCTCTCATGAAAACTTTTAAAAGACAGTTTCTCAAAACATTTTACCATTTAGTAGTGGTTTCAGAAGATTTGGCTTATTTTCAGAGAAAATCACCATGGTCGATATGATGGGGAAAAAAGAGCAACATCATTAACCACATGCCATGACATTTTCAGCACGATTATTTATTATAAATATTAATTTACCCTCTGATCCTGACCACAAAAGCCAGTTTGGGCTCAGCAGGGACATAGAAGTTGCCAGCCTTGCGAGCCATTCTGCTCATACGGATCTCACGCCTGTACAGCTCCCTGTATTCCTTGTGGTAAGCTTCAGCTCGCTTGTAGATGAGCTTCCTGGTGACTTTGCGGGCCTATGGATGAGAGAAGAGATGCAGTTCATTTCAGCTCTATGTTAATGCTTCTACACATTACAGTGTACAAAATCTGTAATGACCTCTAGAAAAACCAAGGCAAGCCGATAAACCACAAACCTGCTTCTCAGCCTGCAACTTCTTCAGACGCACACCCTTGACAGCAGCGAAGTGCTTTCGCCTCTTCAAGAGGCTTTCAGGGACTGAGGGAACCTTCTTCTCTCTGAGAAACCAGATGGACGTACATGTGTCATATTCATAGTATTTCACGTTACGTCTGTTTACCAGACTATTATGACAACCACGTAAAATTAAATAAATACCTTTACAAATGACATACTCTTTAAAGCAATATCTGCTAGCATTATCATCTTTACAGCTAGCAATAATGACATCACACCGTTAAAAAAAACCCTGCAACAAGCTAGCGGGTAACATCATGCTACTGCCACAACCTGCTAACTATTAGCTTAACACGATTAATACTTGTGTGCAGCAAAACAACTATTTAACCACAATATACTGGCATTTACAGACAGAAATAAAGGTTTGGACGGATCTTAGTTTTTGTCTAATGAACGGTTTCCAACACGTTCTCATGTCGATTCAAGCCAGGCAGACACACGGTATTGACATCAAATTTATTGTTCCATCATTTACTCGCTCGTGTCCAATTTACGTCTCATAATGCTTACAGAGACGCAAACCGCCCATACAGACTCTAAACAACATTGTGTGAGCGATATTAAAACCGATGGAATAAGATTTAAACAGCACTGAATCCAACTTACTTCTCACCCGCCATTATCCCTACAGTAAAAGAGGCTTATACGCATGCGCAGTGGCGTCTTATAAGTTGGGTCCATCATACTTCCGGTTAAGGTTAGGTGTCTATTTCTCATGCCTGTATTTTTAAACTAATGTCGTATTTGAATATAATTAAAACTTTTAGCTCTTTGGTAACGTAAAAATGTGCTGAGTATTGTATACTTAAATAAAATATTTAAAAAGAGGCTGAAAAAATTAATCTTTACATGACCGCTACACCGCTATTGTTTTGCACAGCTGGCAGATGACCAACAACAACACACGCGTGGAAAGTTATGAAGTGTGTCCGATCTTATTTAAAGAGCTCGTTATGGGTTGACTTCGTTTGGATGTGGAAGCTGATGGATACAGCTTATCAGAGACTATAAGATCCAACAAAGGCATTTTCAGCGTCCGCGGTACATTTCTCTTCTTTTCAGCTCTGACTAGTTTAGTTTGGCAAGAGGGTCCACACTTCTACATTATGAACATCGTCGCTGAATTGTTTGTAGTCACTTTTAAAATAATCTGGTCGTTTGTGTTGGCTGGCGCTAAATGGCTTGTTCGTCCACGCGAGAAAAGTGTGGCGGGCCAGGTTTGTGTTATCACCGGTGCGGGAAGCGGTCTCGGACGGCTCTTTGCGCTGGAGTTTGCTCGGAGACGAGCGACTCTTGTGTTGTGGGACATCAACAAACATGGTAATGAAGAAACAGCTGAGATGGTGCGTGAAATCTACCGAGAAATAAGCCCGTCCAATGGTACGCTTCATTCTTTTAGCATTGCATAGGCTTTTTTGTTAAAACACGTACACGCTGAGTTACGCATGTTTTTCTCCTTACAGGCTCTTCGGATAGCGTTCAAGAGTTGCCCCCGTTTCAGCCTAAAGTTTACACGTACGTTTGCGACGTAAGTAAACGCGTGAGAGTGTATATTCTACAGCAGAGAAAGTGCGTAGTGAGGTGGGCAATATCGACGTGTTGATCAATAATGCTGGAGTTGTATCAGGACATCATCTTCTCGAGTGCCCGGACGAGCTCATTGAAAGAACAATGATGGTCAACTGCCATGCTCACTTCTGGGTCAGTGTATTAACATGCTTTAAGCCTTTACATTTCCTTTTACATTTGGCAGATGCTTCCCATACATGTAAAATGTAAATGTAATATAATACATTTCTGTGTGGGTTTTATCCACATTTTAATTGTGCTATTTTTTTCTTATTCACAGACTACCAAGGCTTTTCTTCCCACAATGCTGGAGCTGAATCACGGACACATTGTAACTATAGCTAGCTCATTGGGTTTGTTCACCACTGCTGGTGTGGAGGTATGTTTTGCTTTCTATAGTCCTCCAATTCCCTAATTGCAATGCATTACTTTATAGAATGACAATTCTCCTCTTTGTTTTAGGACTACTGTGCAAGCAAGTTTGGTGCCATAGGCTTTCATGAGTCTTTGAGTCATGAACTGAAAGCAGCAAATAAGGATGGAATTAAGATGACTCTTGTCTGTCCTTTTTTGGTGGATACAGACATGTTCAAAGGCTGTAAAATTAGGTTTGTGGACTATTTTACATATCAAGACATACTGATAATTTGTACATTTCAAACAACTTAACAATCACAATTTTGTTAATAATTGTTTAATTATAAAGCATGTGACTAAAGCATTTTTACTGATTTAAACAGGAAAGAAATGGCTCCATTTTTTCCACCACTAAAGCCAGAGTACTGTGTACAGCAAGCAATGAGAGCCATACTAACAGACCAACCAATGATCTGCACGCCACGAGTCATGTACATGGTCACCTCCATGAAAACGTATGTATAATATGTCATGAACACGCATACACTGTATTTTATTTCTGTTATAACCCTCTATTTACTGCTTCTCTTACAGCATTTTGCCATTTGATGCCATTGTATGCATGTACAGATTCATTGGTGCTGATAAATGTATGTACCCCTTCCTGGCTCAGCGAAAGGAGTCCACAAACAACAATGAATCAAAGACTGGGATCTAACTCGTTTTAACTTTGAGCAATATGCTAAATTCTGTGTAGTTCCACGGGAACAGTAAAAGCTATGCACAACTTTTTTTTTGTGAAATTTCAAAATTACACATTAGGATAAGGGATTGACTTTAACGTATGAAATGCAGCATGTTACTATAAAATTGCACAAAAAGAGGCCTGTCACCTATTTATATGTATTGTTTGTTTTTCTCAACATTCCAAGACCTTGTCACTTTAGAGGTTTTGTCCTCCTTGTAACACTAAGATATACACTGTGTGTACTGAAAGTATTTCTTATTGCATTTTGTGGTCTTTTTAAATGCCAAATGACTGTTAAAAGATTATCAAACCAACCACAATTGCTTATTGTTAAATAAATAATCTCTTCATCAATCATTTGCATGTCTGTTTATTTGCTAAAATATCAATTTTGGAATATTTACAAAAAACATGTGAAACATGTCTCATACCTAATAGTTATTTAGTATTGTTTTAAAACAAGGGGAAAGTAATCTATTTAGCACAGAGAAAAAAAAGCTGGATTACAATCTTGACCCTAAAGGAGAACAACAAAATAACTATACTTTAAATAACTATAATAATATTTGTCAATTTAGTAAAGCATGTCACTACTTCATGAAATCCTATTTTAAATGAGGAGTCTTCCTCTGCCCACTCATGATTCTATGTGGAAATCCTCATAGAGAAATATCAGACATCCTTATCAATGGAAAGGGGCAAATACCATCAGCCTGATTCAAAATCACATAAGGGAAATGGTCAGAGGGAAAACGGGAATCCTTTTTAGTCACTGATAGTCAAATCAGGAATTAGCACAGCACGTTTTTTTGGTCCCACAATATATCTGCAGTTTGGAAAGTTGCTCTTGACAATCTAAATTTAGCAAAGGTAAATCAGCAGTTGATCAGCATGAATATACTAAACGTGGCTAATAAAAGAACACAAATTAAGATAAACAGTCTTTAATTTTTTCCACTTCTTTAAGAGTTTATTATAATTATAGATGTTATATATATGCAAAACTCAAACCTGTGCTGGGATTGTTATTAATGAATCAAAACTGGCACAGCCTAATAAATCCATGAACCATGAAGTGACAGACCAGTGAAGAAAAGCCAACAGATGTCAGACCGTGGATTAGATAACTGCACTTCCAGCCTAAATAGCACAAAACAATAAAGAACCTCATGTACAAACTCTGGAAGTATGCAAGCGTTTGCCTCATTAGAGAAAAACAGCATGAAAAAATGTTGGGGCCATGTGCCGCAGCTTACATTAATGTGTTTGTGACATGCTTTCCCTGAGATTTGTCGTGTCTTTTATAAAGTATGCAAATGAAAATGATTTTGCTTTACTCATTTATTTTGTTTTGTTTCACCTTTGACAGACAATTGGTTGCACAGCGTAATTCCTATTTTATCTCTTCCAAATTAGAACGGTTGTTCTCAGTTTACCTCCACTTCCACTTACAAATTTTACATTTGTGGGATTGACCTTATCAACCTGCTTACAAATTAAACGGACAAGTGAATTTCATATATATCAGAGCTAGTCAGAAGTGTTGTTATGTAACTCACTACAATGACGCATGGAAAGACAGACAGTTCGTCTGTGTAGCTTCCCAAATGTAGACCCGTTGACTAATAGACTCTGACCTGCAGACTTAAAATTGAAACATACAAGAGATAAGAAAGATCACTGACACAGACTATCCCACTCCCTTTACCAGGAAATGATTCTGACTGTCATTTGGATGATGTCATTACATGCCGATAAATGTCACAGACACATTTCCAAAGTCAGAGATATTATATGAGGAAGACATGAAAGCATTCATACTCAATCTGACGGAAGAGAAAATTCAGATGAATCAGACTGCGTAAACATTTCAGACTCAGTTCACACAGATGAGTCACTAAGGGAATTAAATCAAGAAATGTTTAACAGTTAAAATGATTTAATATTTGAGCTCCCACATGCATAAAAACACTAGGCATCATTCTTTAGAACCAGCTTGTGCCTCTTGATTATATTACATTAACATTTAGCTGCTTTAACAGCTTTTCTAAAAAGCATCTAACATGAATTTGAGGGTCGATTAGGTAAGTTTGGACACTATTTGTGTTACTGTACCTTCTTCTAGTGGTCACATCACAAAAGATCACAAACTACATTTAGTGGTGTGTAATGTCTGTGCATAAACAGCACATTTCACAATTAAACCATGTTTATACAACAATTATATCATGCTAATAATATCTAAACACATAAAAACGACTTGAAGTCACATTATGTAAAAAATAACTGAAACATGCGAGATCATTTCAAAATATATTATTTTAATAAGAACATTTCTTTTAAATAATGTTAAATAAAGTCATAACAAAACCATGAACACAAAGTTTTCTAAAGCAAAGTGCAGAGAAGTTACCTTTTTAAAAGAAACTTTCCCAGCACAGCATTTATAACCATTAAATCAAATAGAAAATTTTAATATAGCTAGATAGAGCTTTACATGAAAGATAAAGTGATTATGTCTAGTTTCTTTTTGTTTTAACTACACAAAATGTGGCTGTCTACAAAACCAGTGCTTAAACCTCATCCCATGAATCGTTTTTATGTAATTCCAAATTACATTTAAGATCATGTAATATTATCACCCTGCATCAAAACTGTACATATCCATAAATGTACATTTATCAGAATAGTTCAATATACCACACCCAACTACAGTATTTAACAAAAAAATGGCTTATTTGTAAAAGAAACAATGGTTTTGAAAAAGTAGCTACAATAAAATGTAAAAATGTTGCCCTGTTTAAAATCACAGTGCATAACCAGGCAAAGACAGACTTTTGACAGTCTTTGCTTTTCATGATAGACCCATTAGTTAGTTATCAGATTTGCACTGACCTTCCATTTATTTTAAACCCAAGCTGAAGTTATTATTGCACAAACAGTGAAAACCCTTAAAGGCTTATGAAAGAAAACAATACATGAACATGAATCAAACATAACAAAACTGGGAAAAAATGAGCTCCAAATCTTGGATTCCATCAAAACATGCTTGCTGGGTGGGTTACATTCTTGCAGTTTTTTTAAGCACTTTCTCCAGTCAGCATACAGTAAGTGTACGCCCAATCCATACCCAAATCGCCACGGTGTGCTGGTTCAGTCTTAATCGAACGACTTATATAAAATACTTGTTGTACCTTGAAAGTCTGTTCATATACTGTGACACAATGATGCAGTGGGACACTAGCATGTATCATCTGTAAAAACAAAAACAAATGAAAACAAAGTAGCATCAAATAGGTGTTCAGAGAGGTCAAATTTATTTGTGAAAAATTATAAGACATCAGATTCTAAAAGTTTTGCGTCAGTACTAATTCATGTACATTTGAATATAGAACTCCAAAAGACTCACCATGATACCACCACTTTGTTTTCTTTGGATTTTTATTACATGTCTTTACATAAAATGAATTATCTGGAGGACGTCGCTGAAAACAAATTATGCTTATTAGACAAACATAAAGAACATTTTGTTTCTATTAACCTCGTGAATTGGAAAATGATGCTTACCTTTTCTTTGCAGCTGGACAGCATGCTAATAATGCTTAAACAAACAGATTGCACAGATAGAGCTGGTGACCAGTCCTCTGTTAATATAGATAAACAGATGTGACCGTTGCTATAGACGTGTGGATGGATGGGTATATTCTCTCCAGTGAACATTACCTGTAATAAAATTAACCGATTCACATGTATCATTAACAGATAAGAATTTCTGAGATGTTAAACTGCCCTGAGACTTTTAAAAACTTTTTGGCAAATAAATATTTTGTGTATTTTATTTTAAAAAATCAGTTTGCACTAGGGGTGTAATCACTTTGCATGTAGCAATACAAAAATTAGGATATTTTTACATATTTTATGGTAAACTTCTGTTTTATTTTCAGTGACAGACCTATTCAAATTCTTATTAGTTTACATACAGAAGGTTCAATATAACCATGTTGCCCATTCTTTAACAAATTAACAAGACTGTTATCTGATTTTTTTACATGAACCCAGTATCGTGTATCGTATCGAATAATAAGCCGAGCGTATTGTTACACTCTCAATAAACACAGACAATCAAATATTTGCTACATGCATTGGGGCAATTCCATGCAAATGTCAACCTTAACGTGAAAAAATAAAGTTTTTATTTAACTATTTTGTGTTCTTTAAAGATCCATCCATTCAGAGCCATTTCTCCATTTGTTGGGTATTATTCTTGCATTTTAATGAACAGAAATCCTACAAAGTATGTCACCTGTCAAAAACGTTTGTCCTTTTTGGTCACTTCCACAATGCATGTATATTTTAATTTATTAAAATATAAAACATAAACAAATGGTTCAAATATATTGGTAATGAATACATTCTGTGAGAATTATATTTCAAGATGTGACTGATAATGTCACGTCCATTGGAACGTTGGAATTGCCACGTTGATAGAAGAAGACAACAAAACACTAACAAAGACCATTAAATCCCAAATATACCTGAGGTGAGTCAAAAGGATATCTACTACTGAATTTGAAGAGCAGCTGAAACTTCTCGCCCTCATAAAGAGTACCAGGAGCACCTTCCATATCTATAAACCACCTGGACAAAAACAAAAACACAACTTGTACTCATTGTTTTGACTCTGATAAACATAAATATTCACATTCAAGATAAACAGAAGGCAAACTGGTTTAAGGAATGTAAACTGTCATGCATGTTGTTAAAATAAAGCTTCTAGTGTCTATCGAAATGCCTGTTTTGCTCTGTTTAAGATGTTATAGTGAAGCACCTTTATGTCACAACTTACTCAGTGATTGTGTTCTGCACACTTTTTTCATTCAACGTCATTCCAGGTGGTGGATCACTTTGTAATGCCATTAGTTCTTTTTGTAATCTTTTCTGTAAAGTGAATACAACATAACAGAAAGTAAAACACAGAACTTGTGTCATGTAAATGTCTACATCGGTTCCTTTTTATTCTTCAGATATAACAATACAAAATAGCTTATTTGCCTGACCTATTACTTTAACTAACGTCTCGTATCTGATTAGTACTGCAGTGAAACTAGTTTAGACACAGCAGCAGACTGCTAACAACCAAACCAATGTGCTGCAATGGTACTAAAGCTAGCGTGTAAGCGCCATTTATAAAAAGTACACACCAGATGACCTTTACAGTGTAAATCCCGTGACAGATGAGGTTTGTAGGTGTATTGTTATCGTTTGTCACAGTGGTATGGGATGACAGGACGGAGTTGTTAGGCTTTTACACTGACTAAACGTTAGCTTGTAAAGTAAACAAACGTGCATTCGGATGAAACAGCTCATGCCTCACCACAAACAGAAATACGGGTGTAATCAGAAAGATTTCAGGTATATTCCACGTTAAAACGATCTATATTGTGATGTAAAATTAGTTGCTTATTTATTTAGGGAGACACTCACCTGCATAGACGCCATGACGGAAAGCCAGTGTTGAGAGGCGATTGGCCGAGTGACGTCATCGAGTGACGTCGAGGGATTTTTTTCAGTCAATTTACATGCTTGAACGTAAATCTGGTTTCAGAATGAGAACTTGGGTTATTTGTAATGAGTTGTCTAGTATCTATAGGCACTGTTTCTGAAGCACAGCGGCTATCAGATCACCTTCATGTGGCACTAAAAGCTATCAAAAAGACAAAAGAGGTAAGACTTCTCCGAGGTACTGGTTTTCAGGATGATGATCGATCACCAAAATCCACAGGTCCTGACAAAGATGGTAAGAAAAAACTAAGGCTGAAACAATGCATTGCTGTAAAAAGTGAACATGCCACTGAAAAAAGTATTCAAGTATACTCAACTATACTCATCTTATAGAATGGTTTGTAATTATGGAATTGAGAAGGTATCTAAAATTGAGTTGAATACATTGTTAGTATGCCTATGTATTATTTGTCTTTTGCATTGCTATAGATGCATTTTTATTGAACACATGTTTTACCAGCACTGTTCTCTGAATACATATTTATAACAAACACAATGTTTGTGAACCTTACAGTCAGAAAATAAATAATCAATACAATTAAGAGAAAGAGAGAGAGATGACCTGAAATGCATGCATCAGTTGACAGCAACAAACATTCGTCATTTTGTAGTAGCATGACCATATACTTTCTCCATTTGTGTTAAGTCATTTATTTTTTAATATGATATATTTGTTTTATTAAGTTAAGATGAACAATTATACAAACCAAAAACATGATACTACGTTTACACACAGGAGTAAAGGTTAGGTGCAGTTTGCTTGTTGTCCAGCAGGTGACGTCATAACTCTGTCCCCTTACCATGCGCCGTAGATCTATGACGATTTTCATTTTTATGCGAAAGCATGCTGTCTGTGACTGAATTTTTTGTCTGTTCATTTTTAAAACTTTTTTTTATGTAAGAGTTGTTTAAATATTCTATAGCAACATTTTAAGGCTTCACAAAAGTAAATATTAAGTATAAATATATATATAACTAATAGGATATGAAATTGAATCATAATCAATGTGTTTTTCTCAATAGTCCTTGTTGGCTTATAACTTATAACAACTCTTATATTAATTTAGTTACATGTCTTGCCTCCATCTGTTGACCACAGCAGTGATATACTGCACTAAGAAACCACAGATATGCTGATCTGATGTCTACTCATTTGATTTAATCCAGAACTAGTTAATCAATAACTCATTGGTCCCTTAAATATTAACATGAGCAGTAAAAAAATCTGACATTCTATTTTAATGCAGTGGGGCTATGAACTCAAGCATGTGTTAAGTTTAGACATTATGACAAATGAGGACCATCACAAGAAACCAGATAAACAAAATACTTAAGAACAGCCGAGTTTATTAGAACTAATGAATGACTACTGTTGACAATTACACAATGCCTGTCTTGTCAAGGTTTAACACATTTATTATCAGTGAATTTTTTAATTGTTAACACAAAAAGATAAATAATCAAATTACAGATCTGTCTGACTAACTCTTAGTCATGAAAACATTTATTATAGAGAATATTTCTTCAGACATTTTTATTTTGTTACTTATAATGTACTAAATAATGTAAAAGTTAATACTGGGTCAAAAGAAATCTGAACAGAAAAAACAAATATAATCCAATATAATGGAATAAATGACTAAAAGGGTAATACTCATAACCCTTCAATCTCATACAACATACATTTGTTGACAAACCTAAATATACCTAAAAGCAATAAACATTAAAACATTATTTTATTTTCATATTTATTCGTCAGATAAGTGTATGCGTGTTTTTTTAACAATCTAAGAAGTTTGCAGCCATCAGAAGCTCCAGTGCTATCTCTGGAGCAATAGGAAACTCTGGGATTTCTGTCGAACTATTAGTATAACGGACTTTGTATGTAAAATACATGCACACTTTAGAAAGGACGTGTGAAGGAATCTCTCGAAAGTTGACTTCATTTGTTTCATTCTCAGCAAACTGGCCTGAAACAAAGAGATGAGTTTAATGCTTAAAAAAGTCTAAAACATGCTAATTAAAAAATAACTGAATAAACATTTAAATGTAAAGAAATTCAGGAAAATATTACATTACACACGTATTAAACTACCAATGTACCTCTCACAGTTTTTGTAGCAAATACTCACCAGGACCACTAAGCATAGCTTTAATTGTCCCAGATGTCAATGCATGTTCTCTCTTCACAATAAACTCATGGCCATCAGAGGAGATCAATTTCACATACATGGCATCTGGCCCTTCACAGCCACCATAGGTCTTTTCTTCACTGTCTAAAAATGTTTAGAATTGATTTAGTTACACACTAAAAAAACTGTATAACAGTCACAACTTAGTATTAATAGATTACACAGACGATGTACAGACTGTATACTCTGTAACATCTTAGAACAACACTGCCATAGTATTTTTGTAAGTATATAGTACAGTTCATTTTAATTTTGAATATCCAATGTTGCCCTACATCAATGTGCTGCAAACGTAACAAAAACGTCAACAATTTCTTACCCATTTTTACAGCCTCTTCTGCCTCACTGAAATTTTAAGAGTAAAAATAGTTAACACACATAAATATAATCCCACGTTAGCAACGACAAACGATATGGTCAGAGACAACAGCACTGTACTGATTTGGTAAGATTTAGGATCATACATTCCTTCCAGTATAATTGCTTTTCACATTTTTCTTTCTCTTATGTATTTAATATATTGCTTATTATTAATATGTTTTCTGTACAGCTGCTTTGTATCGATGCAAATTGTAAAAAAAACGCCATACAAATAAAATTAGGTTTAGTTGAGTTACCTGCTCATTTACTGTAGCTCAAGAGCTCTGACTAAATCGATCTTCCATAAACATTTCACCTGACACGATTATTGGGAACAAGAACACATGTACACAATGGAATAAACATTATAATTACTCACCTTCCGCTAGTCTTCTGAACGTTGGGTTTTTGCCGTTCAGTTTCTCGAACAACTGCTGTTCTGTTGTCAGCATCGACAACAGGAAGGAATTGACATCGCCGAACCCACTTCCGTAACATATATTACAAATTAAAAGTCAGCGCTTCTTCTCGGAAAATTAAATTTTTAACACAAAACCTAAACTACCCCAAAACTGTATTAAAACTGTTTCCGTAATTTTAGCGTTTTTAGGGTTTGTGTGTAAAATGAGCTTTACTGCAAATAAAATGTTAAGATTTTCTGTAGTCAATCATCATCATATTACTCATCTTTTACATATGTTTTACACCGTCATTGATCTATTACTTCCGGGTTTCATGGGCTCCGCGGAAGTGGAAACTCTAAGAAAGTAAATCGTAGAAAATGTATCAAATTAGGGTCTTACATTTACTGCGTCGCCTGTCAAAAAATCGGCAACATATCGTTAGAAACATCCAAGTCGGTGTTCGCCCGACGTCAAACAGCAATGAATATATTTGCAGAGATTTCCAAGCGCATGCTGTGGCATTGAGCAGCCGGTGTCATTTACAGCATGTGATGCGAAGGTCGTTTTTAAAAGCATCTACAAAACAGGTAATGAAGACGGTTTCATTTTTTTTAACGCTTTTTCTACTTAATTTACTATACACATTCTTAAATCATAAGTACACTGAATTTATTCACAATGCAACTTAAATAGGAGAATGCTTGTTACTGTATTCAAAGTGATACTATTAATGGTTAATTCTGTCTATAGGTTCAACCATATTGCGCTGTTAGGTGGTATGCGACCACACCAGTACACTCTAAAGATGGAGAACTGATCTACACAGGCAACCTGGGCAAGGCTGTCCTTGGTATATAGCTTTTATCAGACTCACACACATCTAATTAGTATGTGGTATTCAGACAAATGTCTGTATATTTTTGGGGTTAAAGCTATTACAATAAAGTCCATGTAATCTAAATTCATTTCCTTATCCTTGCAGGTGTGAAGTTTTTCTCCTATTCCAGCAGTATGTTCAGTCTCTGTGTGATGCCATATATCCTCTTGAAAACAGGAATTGGTGTGAACAGTTTTGCACTGCAAGTGGCTTTTTGTGGCTTCATTGGTTTATTCACATTTTTGACACCTGTTCTCCTTCATCTGATAACCAGAGGCTATGTGGTACGCCTGTACCACAACAAGGACACAGACATGTACACAGCCATCACATACAATGCCTTTCTTGTGGAGAAAAGGACTGTTTTCCACCAGAGTGACGTTAAAATCCCTGATGTGAGCCGGATGTTCACTAGTTTTTATGCCAAGAAACACTCCATGCTGGTTAACCCAATGCTTTTTGCTTTCCCCCACGACTACAATCACCTCATGGGCTATGATCGACCCTTCTCATTTGACACAGATGATTTAAACAAACCAGATAAGAGTTAGCTTATTTCAGAATTGTAACTACATATTTGTTTATGCTCGACAGTCAGGTTTTTGGTAATGTTACTGGAAAATCTCAAAATGTCAGTGGACTGTTGTAAGATACTGAGTATTGCCAGGCACATTATGCCATCCCTAATGCTTAAAGTTGTATAAATGTGTAAATAAATAAATTGACAGACTTATTTACCCTCTGTGCATACCTTCTAATTTCAGTTTTTTACAAGGGAAAGACCTGTGAGAACTTTCAATAAAGTAGAAGTTGTACAAAAGCTTAGTGTATTGTGACAGGTTCTGTTAGAGATTTGGGAACTAGTTTTATGTACAGAGACATAACAATTTTGTTTGTTAAACTGCCCTTATTAATTACATTTGAGCTCATATTTTATAAGTTCTATGCCATTTATATACAGTACAGTTTATATGTCTGTCCAACTTTAAAGCAAACTGTAACGTTTGCTGTGTTTTGTTATTCAGTGTTTCTGGCTGCTTGTATTGTATATGCTGCTGCTGTTTATTACAAAGGTCAACTGTGGTTCAAACACACAGCCAGATGTTTGTTTGTGAGGATGCCAAGTTGTTACATCATCAAAGGTACTACATGTTTTACTCTCATTGTAGTGATGTGCTTACAAATATTGATGAGAACACCTGCATGTTTCAGAATTTCTTCATAAAACGGTTCCATGGTGTGTGGAAATGTTTCAGTGCTAACGCACAAAATACAGCAGCACAGCAAGAAATGTTTGAATCCCAAGGAATACGCATAATAATAAAATAAAAACCTTGCTTAAATCTACTGTAGGTAATGTAAATACAAGCCTTTGAAAATTTTCTTAATTTTCTTGTACTTTCCAGAGAGAATATCAGATTTATGGGAATGTGAACATTGTTGGTGACCTTAAATGATCGCTGGCAGTGTGTTTCAACAAAGCACTGATAGTGAGAATGCTATTTTCAGTGAGAATGCAGTTGGGAGAGCTATAGGATAAGCTACACATGACAATGAACTGCAGAAACTGAGTTGTGGTTCAACTCTCTCATCTGAGAAGGATGTTAAGGCTGTGAAATATACAGGATAGAAAAAGGAATTTCTATCCTGAACGTTTAATGCAGTTTTATTACTGTATGAGATGTTGGTCACATGACAGCTGTAACTAAATAAGAGATATTTTTCTCACCTGTGGTAAGTATGTTGTGTTACTCTCCCCGAAGAAGACCAGTGCTGTAACCCGCAGGAAAATATATTATGTATGTAGCCATGAGACAATAAATAGTTTTTAATGGAAAAACACTCCATATTGTTATTATTTCTAAATTCCCTGCTTGTTTTATGATCTTATCTTATGGATAAACTTCTGTTTTTCACTTGTTCTTTATTTACATAAACACTGGTATTGGCAGAGGAAAAACCTGGGCAGCTTTAAATCCAAAAGAGAAGTTTCACAAAAATGCAACACTTTGTTATTGAAAATTACAGTCATAAATAAAAGCTGCTGTAGGAAAAAAATATTTGTACATCTCTCAGTTTCAGGCAGAACACCACTGGTTTGTTTCATAAAAGCGCAGTAGTTATGAAGTGCGTCACAGTTTTACTATGGCATATTTTAAGACATCATCTTGTGTGTCCTCAGCAGAGAGACAATTATTTTGCACCTCAGAAAGTCTAAACATTTGGTACAGCTACAATGGTAAGTTTTTATCAAACATTGTTCTGTTATTTAGCACAATCCACTTATTTATCTGTTTAAACCGTTTTTAACATGTAAAACTGATGTTAATACTAAGGAGTAGTAAAAATGGCAAAACAACAATGACAGTTAACTGAGGAAGACAAAACTGGTGTTTTCACTGTACTCAAAAATGAACATTGATTGCTTAGAAAATATTTATTTTACTATAATCTTTATTCTCTTTAATCAGGACCATTATATTACCTGTCAATAACCGGATCCCCCTGCTCTCAAGGATGGACAACATACAATATAACTTACACAGTAATTCCAAGTAAGTTAAGGAAACAATAATTCCACTCATTGGTTAAATGATGCATAACATAATTCATGTAACAATATCTTGCGTTTAAGCTGTAAAATGCCATTTATATGATTTTAATTAGTAGATATTTGTTGACATTTGCCTTGTTTTATTAGTGTTCTCAGTTGCTCGTATTGGATATGATGTTGCTGTATATTACAAAGGTCAGCTGTGGCTGTCGCACACAGAGCCAAATGTTCCCTGTGAGGACCTCAAAGTATGTTACATCATTAAAGGAGGTATTACATGTTGCCATGTTTATAAATACAATTTCTCTCACAGGTATGATTTGAAGCTATGTAATAATTAATCTCAATAACGATTGCATTGTGTTTTTAGAAACACTACATGACACCTTTCCTGTGTATTCGACAGCGTTTTACTTCCCAGAGGTGAGCAGTTGACAGAAACACTTTAGCCATTTTGTTGTTCTGAATTTTAGTTTTAACAGTTTTCAAAGTATAATTTTCTATATGATGTGAGTGTTCAATAACCCTTCTAAATATAAATGAAATGTGTTATATTAAAATAAACCTAAGAACAAAGAAACAATATTTTTATTAACCATATTTCCCAGGGAGAATATCAAATGTACATGAACTATACATTTGTTGATGACCTTGAAAACCCACTGTCAGCACGTTTAAACATCACTTTGCAAGTGAAAAGAACTGCTAAAAGAAGAAAATATTTTCATCTGTTGTAGGACAAGCCACACAAGGTATGCAGCTTCATCTTTATGTATTTTTCTTTTACTGTACTTGTTATATTAGCTTGTGATAATCAACAATTACAACAAGAGAACTAATAAAGCACTGGTCAGTCTTCCAATTTTAATTGGTAAAAATACAACATATTGGATGTGACATTTTTAATTCTCACAGAATGTATTTATTACCATATATTAAACCATCTGTTTAAATTTTACTGAGGCCCTGGGTAATAGTCAAAACACCAAAATTATCAGTCTATGCACGAGTTATCTATTTAAAAATATACATGTGTTATAGATGTGACAAAAGAACACAAGTTTTTAAAGGAATTAAAATACACAGTTAAGAAGCAATAATATCCAACAATTTATTTTAATGTTCATGTGCTCATTTATGAGGAATATGGAGTGTTATGGATGTGTATGGATAGCTGTTTTTAAAGCTTTAAAAAAGAAATCTCACATGGGTTTTAAACCACCAAATATTGACATCTGAGCTATCAGTATTTTGAAAACCTTTGGTAAAACCTTTTGCGTGGAACTCCCCATGTGATAAAAATGATACAAATATGGATGGTTGCAGTGATACCTTTGTGTTAGACATGCTAATCTAAATTTAAATTATGTGTTTTTTTCTAGGTGTGACATTTTTCTCCTTTTCAGCAAAATGTTCAGTCTCTGCGTGATGCCATTCATCTTGAAAAAAACAGTTTTAAACTGCAAGTGGCTTTTGTGGCTTTATATGTTTCTTTGTGTTTCTGATTTAAACAAAAATCAGTTCCTGAGCAAGTACATAATAGATCAGTGTTCAAAACTATCTCATTATCTTTCCCATATTCAAAATGCTCAATTTATGATAATGATAATTTGAGTTAAGGGGTCAGATTTGACAGAAAATGTCAGTTGTTTGTAAACCCACATAACGATAAGTATATGTTAAGCAACCTGCAGTTTTACCTTTCAAACAGAGATTGTGATAGAGATGCAAAAGATGTGGATTTTAGCTTTAAGCTTTACCATTCCAGTTGATTATTGTAATTTATTAAATACATTGTCTGGTAATTCCTCCAGTAAGTTTGCGATACTAAGGCTTATATGAAACTGTGAATAAATGGGAAATTTAAAAGAACATACGCTGTAAATTTTGTAAATGTTGAATTTTGTCTCATGACCAAACTTCCTTTTTGTTCAACAGTTCCCTGTTTACAAAACCCCTGTTATTATACAAGGGAAAAACCTGTGACGAATTACAAACTAAAGGAGAAGTTTTTTAACAATGTAGGATATAGTAATGACTCTTAAACAGTATAGTGAACGAGACCTCTTTTAGACGTGTGGTTGCTTTGAAACTAGTTTTTGCTTTAATCTCAGCTTGTAGGAAGAAAAATAATTACATTTGTATATGACCATTTAGAAACATTTTTTCCACTGGGATTGTTCTGCAAGAGCTATGGTACTTTCAAATCTTTTAGGTTTTCTTTGTTTTATCACAGCATGGTGTTGTATTCCCACAGCCTTTGTAGAGAAAAGATTATTGTGCTCCTCAGAAACAAATAATATTTGGTACACATATGACGGTAAGTTTAAAACCAGATAATTTACACAATACAATCTGAGACAATTATTGTGTTTCAACTGTTAAAAATGTGTTTTTATGTTTTTATATATGTTTTTCGCCATTTGAAATGTCAAAATATGTTCATTAATGGTATATTAACAGTCTAAGCTTTTTTTAATCAGGTCCCCTGTATTACCTGTCAGTCACAGCTTCCCCCTGTTGTCTCGGAGTGTCCAATTACAATTTAACTTATACAGTAATTCCAAGTAAGTTCATTTGATTTGAATGCTCTCTACTGATTCCATATTTCATATATAATATACAGAAAAAGCACGAGTTTTACATGTGATCACATAAATAATAAATAAATTCCACATGTGCAAAATTTAAAATTACATGTGTTTTTGCACATGTAATTTTGCAGTTTGTGTGTCTTTCTTTATGCGATTTCTTATGCCATTATTTAATTTATAATGCCATAATACAGTTGATATCTTTCTTGAAGTGAGCTGTTTGCGTCTTTCTGCCGTCAGTGTTCACAATAGCTCGTGTTGGATATCACATAGTTGTTCACTACAACGGTCAGCTGTGGCTGGAGTACACACACCCAAATGTTCCTTGTGAGGATGTCAAAATATGTTATATAATTAAAGGAGGTATTCCACATTACAACATTTCATTGCAACAATTATTTCATATCTCGCTGTAGTAATTCAACTGTGAAATTTTTTTTTAGAAACTCTTCATGAAACCCTTACAATGTATGCAAGGAAGATATATGGCCCTAAGGTGAGAAATCAACAGCAGTGCTTTATACATAGCAGAATTATATATGATTATTGTAATATAGTATAATAATAGTTGTAATCATAGTATAATCATTTTGATAAAGCAGCTATATATAACGCTGGTAAATAATGAAAAGCTATACATATATATATTTAATTATATATATATATATATATATATATATATATATATTTTAAACAACTAAAATGCTATTGTAATAGTAAAACCATTTTTCTGTTTTATATTCCAGGGAGAGTATAAGAGTTTTATAACAATAAATGTCATTGATGACATTCAAGGACCATTGACATTACGCTTCAATGTCACTTTCGAATTAAAAAGTGATGGTAATCAGAAAAATAATTTTTTTCCACAGCTAGGAATGCTATAGGACAAGCTACACGCTTCTTTTATTTGGGGGCAGATGCCATATTTCATCCTTATAAAATTCTCAATGGTTAATACATATGAATGTAACTGTAATGGTTGCCCTGAAACTCGTTTGTGTAGTATTTAAAAGCATTGTAAAGAACATTTAGATTTAGCCTACATACACCAGTCTACCATTTTTGGAACTTCTTCTCAGCGTTATCAGCTGCTGAGTATTGTCATTCACTGAAGAACAGGCCCCTATTTGATTTCCAAGCTTGAACAGACTGAAATAGTTAAAGCAGGTTAAAATAGGAGCCCTGGATGGCTTCATCTCTTGGAATGAACGTCCTTCATCAGTTACCAGCAGCTCTTGCTCATTTCTTATACATGTGTGAGTCATTACCTTTCTAGAGCGACGCCTAGTTCCGTACTTAGTTAAAGTTAAGGTTATTATTATAATTGAATTGATTATTATTATTATGTCAATATACAAATTGTAGTCATTACTCTGTTTTTTTACATTATGTCATAGTCAGTGTTTTTGACTAGCGATTCTTTGACAAGATTGTAAATATAATAATCATAACAAAAAAGTACTTGAAATGAAAATGTTCACAATTTCTGTGATTAATCACAATAAAAGTGATCTAGAGATGCAATCTGTTATGCTCTTTTAATGACATAAGATAAGATAAATTTCTCTTATAAGTGAGTGCCGATACTGTATTGCACAGCACATATGCTGTATTCACCAGTGTGATATATATGTACACTGGAAAGTCAGGGTCTGGTAGAGCTCTTGTCAAGAGGGTTGGGCGTGAGGTGGCATAGTCGCAATGGGAGCTGTGTTGCAGGCCTGACAAGAGACAGCAGGTGTCTCAGGACAGGTTGACCTCACAGCTTTGACCCTGGAGACCTATGAATGTAGATTTAATGGAGGGAGGTGTGTGTGGATGGGGAGGAGGCAGTGGGTGGAGTAAGAAGCCTATATATATTCCCCTCCCTTTAAAAACTAAACTCCCACTGTGTGTTCGAAAAAGGAAGTTGAGGTGTAAAAATGTTTCAGTGTAATTTCTCACAAGAGTTCTTACAGTAAATTGGTGTCAAGTTCATTTTCAAAAAAACAATTATGACACAAATGTATAAGAATGTGTTTTACTGTTGTAAGTTTTACATTCTCATATGTACATATAAGAGTGTCGTACCTGCTAAACAAAATTAATTGACAAATGTTTTTGGATCTACCTAATTTAACGGTAGACTTTTCTTTAGAATAAGTGATGACCTGTGAAATATGAGCCAGTGTATGTAGTCTAAAATGTTTGAGGTTTTTCACCGTCTCCCATTCACATACCACAAATTCCCTGTAACCAATGCTGTTTGACCTTGGCAATTCCCACCAAAATATTTCCCAAACTACCCAGGTTCTAAGTTTGTCTCCACCAGTTCTGTGTGAGCGAAATGATGCAAACCTTTGTCATGACCGTCAATGGACTTCCATTACTGCATTATGTGGCATGTGAAAGGTATTACGTGACATACCTTTGTACGTTCCTCTTCCTGTTTGTGCGTCAGCAGGAAGTTACTGATGAACAACGTCAAGTGATGAGAATCTAATGGCTGTTATAAATAAGAAATCAAACTGTGTTTTGCCTGTTGGTTGAATCTCATCTCAGTATCTTCCTTATTTAATACTACAGCAGTATTATTCAGTGCTCCCAGACCCAACTTGCAACACGCTCTTTCTATAAAAACTTTAGTGCACTACAGGGTCCATGTTCACATGTAGATCAAAAAGAGATCAACAAAGCAGCTGGTGGGTGACCTTCCACTTCTTGCCCTCCCGTGAGCTCAGAGGAGGAGCGTCCGGTCATAGGCTGGCACGACCCTCGCGCCGCTCAAATGCGGCCCTCTCCCCGCCAACAGCAGCTGCTTTACACTATTTTGGTCTTAGGATCACCACAGCAATCCTCCAGACAAGGAACAATTTTCACACCCGAGGGGGAAGGACTGGTCTAAAATAAAATATACATAAGAGCCTATAGAAAGATTACATGAAAGTATTGGGAGTCCCCTGCTCAAGCTCTTGCTTGTCTAATCATTTTGTCTTTATTAACAGTGGTCATTGCATGAAGTCATGTGAGACAGAACAATGTTGGGACATGCTTCAAAACTGTGCAACGTGACATTTTTTAATGATAATTTATGGCAAAAAATAATATATATGTTTTATGTATGTACAAATAATGTTTGTGTGTCAAAATCATTCATTTGCGTGGAGCACATAATATCAAAACCTTCATCAACATTTTTGAGATGACTTAAATTGAAAATACATTTAAAGTACATTGAAAGTTAAGTTTGAAAATGTAAAGCCGTATCAAATACAGTATTTGAGTAAATTCTTTTTTACACCAAAACATTTTACATTTGTTTTAGAAAAATACACTGTGTTGTATACATTCTAAGAAACAAAATGACAAACATTTTATTGGTGGAAGAAAAGCCAAATGTCATGGGGATCTTTACACGTACTACATCTACTATTTAATAGGTTGGGATTGAATAAAAACATAGATAGAAAACAAAACAAAGCAAAAAAATACCAGCCATGTACATAGCCAATGTATGTAAATCCAAGGTTTTTTCCCTTGCCACAAAAATATCTTCCATTAAAAATAAGCCATTTGAAGAATAATCTCCCTTGTCAAATGTCAAGTGACCATCCATTCTGATGCTCCTCTTTCCTCTCCTCCATTTCTCTCACATACTTTGCAGTCTGACAAAACCTCTGAAAAACAGTCACCCTGTTACTGCTATCATTTACACTTCACACGACACATACAGCCCCAAATCCTCCCGTTTATGAGCCCCAAACAGAAACCAGAGCCGCAAAATACACCATGCACACAAGATGTTCAAATCAATCAGCGAAAGATACAGTGCTGCGAAGTAATTCTAGTCAAGGCCATTCAGCGTCCAACTGTTGACTAAAAATATTCAGACTTTGTATATAAAATAGATCTATTTATATGCATACATTTTCATTTAAATATCGGTGCAAAAGCACTGTATGTGCACAATAATTTAAATCACATCCGCATGCACCACTACACCAAAAGAATTGAGAATAACAGCAGACTTTCACGATTTAAGACAGCATTCAAAATCACTTTTTCTGAGGTAAACTATAACACGTTTTCAAATCCTTTAAAGGCATCCATCTCTACATTCGCGTTCGGAACCAGTGGGTCGACCTGAATGTATTCAACACAATTCAGCAGGCTTAATACAGTATACCACTCTGCACATATCTAGTTAAGGGGTGGTGCGTTGGGCTGGAGATTAGAGAACACAGTCTCAGGCCATGATAATTAAAGGTGCAAAGTCATGTAACAATTACTCATTTTCCAGAAAGAAAGAAAGCCATGCATTATACACTATACGGTAATTGTACAATTTCAAACCTCTAGGTGTCTAAAAAAATACAAACACAACTCGACAGTATTATTTCAATAAATAACTTCAAACCACACACTGCACTCTAACCGTTTTCTAAAGAGCCAATTTGTGTTAAACAGTGTTTGATTTTTTTCGCTGGGATATCACTTGTTTTAAAGCTTCTTAAAATATTACTGGTAACGTGCTGTTATTTCAGGTTAGATTTTAAGAGTGAGAGTCCACAGCGCTAGAGACACTTTTGTCATTCGTAGCTACAATAAAAGTAACACAAGAGAAGAAAAACAGTCAAGATAAATGCACCATGCACAGGCATGTCACGCATAAACCTCCTAAAACAGGAGCAGAAGATGTTAGACAAGGCTGCAGAGATGGGTAATGGAATAAGACTGGCAAGTGACCCCTTCAAAATGTGCATGGTGTTTTCAAGCAAGTGGAAAGCGGACACTGGTACACGCTCCCGCTGCCCAAACACACTGGCAACCCACCGCACATCTCCCCATTTAAAACGTCAGTCGGTAAATTAGTAAGGCAGCTGTTTGCTTCCGTCAACTAAAAGTGCATCTCCGAACATATCCAGTTAAGTCCCCCCATTCCACCCCTCCCCATAGCAGCGGGGTGGTCATGTACTTGACTGGGTACGGCTTGGATCAGCAGATTCTTTTTCTTTCCCAACGACTGCTTGCTTCAGCTTTCAGAGCCCAAGCGAGTCACAAATCATCGCCAGAGGAACTGGGCTGGCTCATGCCGAATGGTCCAGGTTTCATCTTTCTCCCGTGATTTGCTCTAATTCCAGTCGTCCAGTCCTTTGCCTGTGTCTGAGTCTGACTGGCACCATTTTGTTTTAAAGGCCATTGACGCAACTGCGGAGAATTAGGGGCCTACGCCGCTAGTTTTCATGAGCTCACTGAAGGGTCGAAACAGTTAGAGGGTAAGTAATTATGTTGAATAACATTCAGGCACAGCTGAAAACACATGGCAAGAGTAAGGCAGACTACATTAGTGGGTGACTGACATGGGGGCATAAAAAGGACTATGGCTCTGCTGTGAATGGAGTAAACCTGAAATATCCTTTTTATTGGCATTCGAGAGTCTTACCTGAGTTTAATGCTCTGTCAAGTGAGAAAATGGACAAAAATAATAGCCAGTCCAATATTTATCAGCATCACTAGTACCACCAGTATTGAGTTGGGACCCTGAAAAACAACACAATTGACTGTTATGAGAAATAAATGGTTGCTCAAATCTAGCAACCCAAAATAAACAAAGTAAAGCTGGCGTGTGTGTTTCTTTTAGATATATGTGTTTCTTTTTATAATATGTATACATATAATACATATTATATATAAGATATGAGATATCAAGGCCAATGGCAGGTCAAGGAAGTGCTTAAGAAATCAGACCAAAATCCTTATTTTTCCATTTCATTTGATGCCACTAGAGAAATGACACACATCAGCTTTAATTAAGCTACGTACTTACTACGAACAAAATAAAAGTCCTCTTTAGGCATGTTTCTGTCACTTACTGATTCCTCCTCAACAACGTCAGTAGTCATTTCCATGCTGGCTTTCTTAGTTTCTGCTAGGCTCTTTGGCTTCAATGATTCCTGTTTCTTCAGTTTTGGCTCGGGTTTGCTCTCTTTGGCCATCACCGGTTTGGGGGTCGGTGCGCGATACTGCTTTGAAGGCGGGGGGATCCTGGCAAGCGCAGTTGAAGTTTCGTGGTGTTCCTCCACCTCCGGCTCATCAGGTGGGATCATTACCTCGGCTTTCACGTAGTAGCCGTGATACTGGGAATGCAGCTCACCATTCCCAGGGCTGGAGGCATTGGCGACCGGCGCCGGCGGCTTGGAGGGTTTCGGTACAGGAATTACTTCCTGTTTTACTTCCTGTTTGTCTGATATCCTGGAAGTAGCATTGCTGACACCCGCTGCTTGGCTTTCAGCAGCAAGGGGCTTGTTTTCTTTTGTGGCTTTTGGGGCACTTCTGTTAAAGAAGGGCTTTTTCTTGCTGTGAGGGGGTGAGGGAGGCGGTGTAGGGCCTGGGCTTTGGGTGGGGACTGGGTTGGGGTGGTGCCTTTGCGATAAAAGTGCGGACTTTCCGAAGGCGTTTTCTCTTTCTTTTCTTCTGGGACTTCTTTAATCTCGATGGGCTCACTGGAAAACCTCTGCTTGATATAGTCTGGGCCTTAAAGTGGTAACAGGAATATCAGAAGTAGTGTTAGATTTTAAACATGTACTGTAATCAAGCAACTCATCGGATTCTTAAAAAGCAAAGTTCAAAGATGAAAAGTTCAGTGATTAGTGTATGACAAAGACCTTAATGTATCTAAAAAAGGCTCAGGCATTTAATGCTTAGAAACGAAATGTCAAGAGAGTTCGGGAATGAAAAATGACACCACAACAGATGCAATTTCACATTTTTACAGTCTCAGTCTGTTACTGTTTATGCAGAGACGGGCATTAAGAACTTTGCCACTTGCTTTATGATTCAAGTGTGAGCTTCCTGGCATACACCAGATTCTCCAGACCACAGATATGGCCTTGCAGCTGACACGGTTGGGCTTTCTAGATCTCGCACTGGACCGTGCTCAGGCTTGGGTCCAGGGTGCAACATAAATCGCACTGTTTATCAGCCATTTCACAAAGCTGACCACAGAGGTGTGCTACACATACAGCTCATCTGCTAAGAGCCTTGATGACAAGCACTCTTGAAAGACCGCCAGGATATAAAAAGGAAAAACAAAAACGTATCACTCATTTGAGAAGTTATTGCTGACTTGGGAAGAAAAAGTTGGCTGTGAGGGTCACTGACATTGTGTTAGTGTGACTTTATAGACTGAAAATGTATAATTTAGCTATAAATCACAAAGACATCAAAACAAAATGTGTATCGAACAAAAATATCTCAGTAACATAAATCTCTACAACTACACCTTTAAAAAAGTATTTTTTAATCTATTCTAACACACACATAACACTTACTAACTTCATAAGACACACAGATCTACAATTGCGTTGGGGATGAAGGATTTTAGGATTCAACTTGCAGCATTTGGGATTTATCCTGAAACCATTTGGCAATGTATGGCCAAATGCCAAAGGTTTAGTAAGGCTTTATATGAGCAGAGAGATGGAAGAAACTCAGCCTTCACCGAATTGACATAAACATGATATTACTGAAAATAATAATAAGGAAAGAATATGGATGCAAGTTAAAAGCTTCAAACATTTATTTATCTAAGCATCGTGTTGCTTAGATATAAACAGGAGATTGGTTAGGGATAAGGATAATTCAATATTATATAATACAGTATCTGCAGCCTGTCACACATACACATCCTGTCAGCGTGATAATGTGACCCTCATGTTTTTCTAAAATAATCTGCAGGCATTAAAATGAGTCTGGGCTGAGAGAGGCAGCAGATAATTTATGCAAATGATATTCCTCCCCTTCACAACCCATTTGAAATCGTATCTGCTCTCTTTTCCTCTGCTTGACAGTGCAGCAAAAAAGAGACACTTGACCCAGACACAAAGAGGAAATAATTAAGGAGAGGCCAGAGGGCGGAGACAACGTGTGTCTGTGTGTGTGCATACATATGTATGAGAGAAAGTGAATGTCTGATATCTCAACATGGTGCTAGCAATGATTAAATACCTGGCTGATGGAAGTTGGGGGACAGATCTCTGGCCACAGCTCTGGCGATATCGGAGTCCTGGCTGCCAGACAGTGCGGCCTGGTCTGCTGCCTCCGCCTTGGCCCTGGCATGTGCGGTTCTGGGCAGAGCATAGAGATAGAGCTCGAGTCAGACAGCTTGGAAGATAAGAAGTACGTCACTTTAACAATGACTCTGGTACTATCAGTCACCAACATTATGGTAGCTGTATGGGCAGAGACTACAGAACTGCTCAGAACTAACACAAGAATGCACTGATGCACACAAGAAGGTGAACTGTGCTGTGTTGGTATAATTGTCCTATTCACAAAAGCTAACAGTGCTAAAAATAGAGATAAAGTGTATTGAAGTGTTTCAATATGTGTATATATTCTGCAGATTCCATATGTAATATATAAAAATCGTACAAAAAATCTAGCATTATTGTATTAAAATCAGCCCAAATATTGTATAAATAATCAATCAAATGAACATTTGTTAAAATGATGTGACCTATGAATATTATATAAAAGTGTATTAGTTATAAATACAGATATATCGTATATATATATTTATATATATAAATATTCCCTCATTCTGTAAGTCTCTTCCCTCATTCTGTTAATGACTGAAAAATTATTAGATCTTCCAGCTTTTGCATCAATATTTTACCAGACTGTATAGTCAGACTATGAACTGTATAGTGTTACGTCATAGTTTAAGCAGCCATTATAGGGACTTACTTGACCCATCATACATCACAACTGTTGTACTAAGCATGCTTTTAAGGGATCATAGTTTTGGTGCGGAACTTTGTTGTCATCACATTCTAAGAATTCAAATAAATGACATTGAGTCTAAAGCGCTAGATGGATCAATTATAGCCAGCATTCTCTTTAACTTTTAAAAGCAAAGCTTGAAACTTTAGCACTGTAACACAATGTAGTTTACAGATCTATGCAATAGATAATTCATGCAGCAACAGTGATAAATGAAAGCCTCAATAAGTGAAAGACATACAGCAAGCTTGATTTAGATGGATATGTTACGTTGATGTAGTCCTAAAACAAATATACTAAGAGTCTGGTGTTTATATAGGGAGAAAGCAGCTCTAATGCTTCCAGAGCTGGATTAATCCTTTATTAGGGCTTCTGACGGTCAGCTCACATCAGCCTGATTCAGCTTTCTCTGTAGCCAGTACAGTTGTGAATGAAGCCTTTTACAACTTTTACAGTAACACCAACAAAAAATCTATTATCATTCATTTATGTCACAGGATGGATGTCAATATTAATCAACATTAATGGCCAAACATTAAACCTGTTCCATCTAATCTATGACCTGCTGCAAATCTGTTTATCACACTGCAGAAGATATGTAGTGCAAGTCTTATGAGCTACTTTAAACTGTTTTATACTTACTATTATATTTTTGTGTGTTTTCAATATACACAAAACTGAGTATATAATGACAGAGTTTTGCTTTTTCAGGTTAAATATTTCTTTAAATGAATGACTGTAAATACATGCAATACTTACAAAAATATATATAATTAAACACAAAAAAACAGAACAAGAAACATTTAGAACAAGAATGGCTGCTCTAAAAATACAGGCTATGCACTAAAGAAAATCTACATATTATTTGTCAGCCAAGTAAAAGGCAGCACCTTCTCTAGGTGTAAAATCGTCTGGACCTAATGTGATATTTTGAGTTTGAGCCAGAGAACATCTCCTTGACGACAGATGGAGCACTTGCAGAAATTCAGAGGGTTTTAATTTGGCAGTTTCTCCCCACACTCGCCCTCTCTCTCTCTCTCTCTCTCTCTCTCTTTATCTATCACACACAAGAGCTCAGATAATGATGTGAAGAGGATCACATCCTTCAGCTTGAGTCCACTGAGACACAACATGTCATGATTCTGATCTTTATCTGTCCAATCAACTGCAGAAAGCATTCTGTGTGTTTCTGGATGTATTCTTACACTACATTATGTCTAAATCACATGATGTTTCATTGGTGAGTTGGAAATTATTATCAACACTGTATAATCTATAACAAATAAACACTGTGAAAATTTCTTACTTGGTCTTGGTCTAAAGATACTTGAACCAAGATTAATTTACTTGAGAAGCAAAATAACTGAAGATACTTAGCCTTGTTTTATAAAACAAAATCGAGTTTACGTCTAAAACAAGAAATAATTGGACACAGGTCAAGAAAAAATAACTGGAAAATGTGGAAAATACTTTTTTACCCAATTGGGAGATATTTCTACTGTTTTGCAGCAAAAAATATGAACGGTACAAAGAAAGCACTAATATAAAACCCATGAGAATCTGAAATTTTGCAAAAGAAAAATTTGATTTGTCTGAATGTCATAGTAATGTAAGATTACTGTTGAAGAATATTCCCTATATTAAATGTTGTGAAGGACAAACAGAAGATTGTTAATCTGTGAAGGTAATCTCATGCACAGGATTATGAAATCTCTCATATGAAATAACTATATAAAAAAAACTCAACTATTGCAAAGGTTATATCCATGATAAGCCATGTTTCCACCAAAATCAGCGTTTCAGCAGTTATTTATACTACAGTACAACAGAGTAACTTGATATTAGCCACCACTGTCATTAATCAGAGAAATGTAAAATTAGTATTAGTAATAACTTTAGTGACTATTTTAACAGAGGAAGGTGTTCAGTCTCAAACTGTGTAGCGTGCTGAAACACAGACTAAACACACACACACACACACATCTCTAAACCTGAGTGCTCTAACAGATGATAACGGGACGCTGCTACTGTATCAGTAACAGCTACAAGACTATATTCTTGTCAGTGGTTGAGAAGTCAACTCCTGCCTTGCCTTATTTAGTAAGACTCAGTGCTGACACACACGGCACACATGTGTGATAGAGGAAAGAGCTAAAACGCTCTCTCTCTCTTTTCTAGGCTCCTTCAAGGCAAGCCAAAGCCTTCTCAGAGTCTCCACACATTCCCTGAGCCCTCACTGTGCTTATCACTTCTCTCCACAACTATCTTCAAAGGCACTGCGAGATATTTAATTCATCCTGCTGCTCTGGGACATATTACTATTTCATTAGCTACACGGACTGTGCAGCCCTTATTATAGCAGCTTTCATTAAAATTCATATTCTTTCAGCTCATCAGAATGAGGCACATGTTAATGAATGAGCTCGGTTAGGCAATAGGGCGAGGACATTGTTCTTCTGCTGATGAAGGAAAGGAAAAACGCATTAATAGAGTAAAGCAAACTGCATGACGTCTTCTGTATTTCAAAGCATTAAATATATGAAATTGCAACTAAGGATGAAGCAGCTTTAAATATGTTTAGATCAATGTTCTGCGTATTACGCTCTGATACAATTCAGATTAAATGCACATACAAAAATCCGATCTGCCCAATATGGTTAAACATGAACGTTTGCGTACAATTAATGGTAAAATACCAGATATATAACCCTAAATGTCACATATGAATTCACGTATATATGTATATGTCAAATAATCTTGTAAAATGCATACATGAACACATATACTCTATACTGTATATGTTTTCCATGTATTTCTATATATCAGGTTTCTGCTTCGAGTGAAGACACACAGTTAGAAGTTGATGAGATTCTCAAGATGACAAACCTCTGCCACGTCAGAATCAGGGTTCAACACTAATACAAGCGTTATGTATAGTTTGAACCTGTACATGTCCTTACATGAACTCAAAATTGAGTCAAATTGAACACACTCAGATCTTCACAACCTGCTGGAGCTTGCAAAAAAAATCAATGTATGCATTAGACCAGCTGCTTGTGGTTTTATGGAATGGGAAAGATTTAAACATACATTATAAATCGTTCAGACACTACATTTTAAATAGATGATCTGTGTTTAAAGATGGTGTGAAATGACTACAAACACACATGGGCCAAGGCTAAATCTCACTGTTAGGATAATGTACTATCTTACTTGCTAAAAGAATTTATTTGACTTACTTTTTAATGGTTATTAAACATTGCCATTTTATAAAAGCAATAGGCTTCTATGCAGTAATTTCACCACAGGTAAGGGTTTGGAAGACTACCTGTTACCTATGGGAAAACAACAGACGTAGATTGCTTCATGGCTTGTTGCTTCATTAAATATTTCCTCCACTAGTCCTCTACTGTGCGGCTTAATAATTATGTGTTAAATATAAACAGAGCCATATGAAAAACAAATAGCTGACTGTAATTCAATCCCAGGGTGCCATTTGATTTACACATACCACCACGTAGTTACATAAGTATCTCATCAATCAGTTTTATGGTCTACTCTTTCATCAGTATTCACCTTTCCTTTCTCCTCTTTGTACAGTAAGAAACAGCAGTGCTTAAAAGTATTGGGCGATAAAGGTCATATTACTTCCTGTGAAACTCTCTTTTAAAACGTTACTGGTGCCCCTGATTCCTGTGACTTCATTCAGCACATCCTGTTGGCCGTGCATTGATTATGTGATCAGCATGAGAGCTATAGCCGGGGGGCATGTGATGGCACTCATGCAAACAGACTATTCAACCGGGCTCTACTGCACAATAGTTGCCTGCTGCCTGCGTTCATTCACATGATGGCTAATGAGCAGGTTTCAGCTGCCGTATAGTTCAGAGAATACAACATGTATGTGCTATGCTGGAACTGGAATTATTGTGATGAAGATGAATATTATGTGAGTGACATCTGACTAAACCACATGAATATGATTGTGTGGTGTAGGATTGATCTAAGGGAAGTATTAACCTTGAGGTGGCAATTTCTACTTTGGTTCGGGCAATGGCGGACGCCCTTATGGCTCCCTCCACGGCACGGTCCACCTTCTGCCTCGTCTTGGTGTTCTTGAGGGGAATGAGCTGCTTCTTGATGCCACGCACCAAAACGTTATTTTTGTACTTCCCCTCTTCTTTTGTCCCATCTGGGAACATCGTGCACCCATAGCCATGGCGTTTGTTGTTCAGCCACTCTCCTTCGTATTTCATTCCGTTGGATCTTTCGCTCACACCGAAACCATTGCGCTTATCGTTCTTCCACTCGCCCATGTACGACTCTGTGGTGGTGGCATCCACGTTGTCCTCAGCCGGCATGTATTCGTCCGTCACCTCGCCGTCGCCGAAACTGATGGTGGAGTTGGCGTCGCTGGAGCTGATGCGGCTCATGGTGGCGTCGCTCCGTGCCGAACTGCGTTTGCTGGATATGGAAGAGCGGGAGTCAGACTTCCTCAGCTGTTTGAGACTGCCGAACAGCGAGCCCCGTCTGAACAGGCCCTTTTTTTTGCCGGAGCCTACCTCGCTGTCACTGTGAAAGTTTAGGACGAAGCCGCCGCGGGTGCCAGCTGGGCTGTCAGACATGTGGTCGTGCAGGATGGAGCCGTTGCTCTGCTCGCTGCGGAGGGAGGCCAGCGAGGTGCGGAGAGGAGAGCGGATGACGGTGGCCATGCCGTAAGGCACGCTCTGACGCACGCCGTAACCGTGCCGCATGCCGCCCATCCACTGGCCCTGGTACGTACCTGGCAAAGGGATTAGGGAGATTTTAGACGGGCTATTGCATAACACATAATACAGGGATTACAAATGAAAGAATACACCAGAGAAACTGACATGTCTGGGTGCTTTGATGTTTACTGTGCAATGATTGGAATTTATTTATTGAGGCCATTGAAACTGAACTCCTTACATCATTTGGTTAATCTATTAAAAGACAAAGTGACTTCAGGCACATGGCATTTGGTTTGGCATTTACTGATGTGCTAAACCACTTTAGTCACAAAATATCATTATAATTTTATTAAAACTTAAGTCATCATTATAGCATACAGATGGAAGTCTTTTCTCCATGTTTACTGTAGGTGAAAAGTTTTTAAACTTTGCATTATAATTGAATAATTGTCAGGGCAGTAATACTGTGTAATCCAATCCACGCCATGACGAAGGTGTGACGAAGTGAACAGCTCTCTCTCCTATATCTTATATGCCCGTCTGTCAGACCAACAGCTTTAACAGCAGAGCCAGCACTATTTTAAAACATGGAAGTAACCTGAGACCTAGTGAAGTTTGTGGCCCTGGCCAATCATAACTCTTATTTATTTACTTTTTTATTCACTTATTCTTTATGATTCTGCATATCTCACCACCACTACAGCAATAATGCTGAGGGGCTAATATTCTAATAATAGGAAAAGGAGTGGAATGGAAATGACTTGTGATATATGGAGTGCAAAGGAGCCTATGCAGCTGAGCTCTAACTCTATTTTCATGATTTTTAGCAGAAGATGTGAGTGAGTTATGAGTATGTGGTAATGTGCGACCCTGCCTCATAAATTCTACAGTAGGCCTCACTTTCAGACAGCACTACATTTCAGGAGAACATTATGGTCCTTGCCAACGTCTTGTCTACATGTAAAATGACTTTGCTTCTTAAAAGACTTCATCATACACTATGCAATGTACATGTTTTTCGAACATTCAAAAGTTATATATGTATGAATGGAGGAAAGATTTACTCACATTTAACAAAACAATTTTTAATGTTTGCTAGTCCATTTTTAACAAAAACTAACTATTTTTAAGATGCTGGGTTATTTTGAGTAACAGGTATGTGAACAAGTGAACATGTAACAGGTGGAAAATTTGACACTTTTTAACTTCATGGCCTGAAGAAAATACCTTGAGTTTCTTATTTTTTCTGTTTCTCAGATGCAATTTTAAGAAACTGTCAATATTTTCACAAAAAAAAAATATTCTGGCAAAATTATAGAACAGAGACAAGAGCCTGTCTGTTGCTCTGGTGGTTGACAAGAGCTTTGATTTTGACATGTTGCAGATGTAACTATTATTAGACATGACCTCTGTGAGCAACTACTGCTGACCAGTCTGGTTATATGCCATACATCAAATCAACTCATGGCTAAACTACCTTATACATCTGATTTTGGCCACCATTTGAGGAGAGACCAATACTAAGACACCGGCTCTGTCACTTGAACAAAACAAGGCAATCTTGATACGAAAAAATCCTTTCATAAACCGTGACCTCAATTCTGTAACCGATAACGCACTAACTACATTATTTACAACGTGATTTCTATTAAATAGGTCAAGGCACGTTTAGCTGAACTCACCCCCATCTCCGTAGGTTTCGACCCCATATCCATCCTGCAATCCGTTACTCCACGTGCCTTCATACCTGGCAGGTGTATTGAGACTCTGTCGAACCCCATACCGACCCTTAAATCCGTGACTCCACTCTCCACGGTACAGCCACCTCCCCTTGGACTCAACGCCGAGCCCGTGTCGCTTCCCCTGAGCCCAGTAGCCCTTGTATGTATTTCCACTGGGCCAGGTGTACACGCCGACTACCTCGAACCCGTTGGACCAGGACCCGGAGTATTCGCCCTGACCCTTCGGGCCGGTGCAGATTCCGTGTCCGTGGGCTTTTCCATCCTCCCATCCACCGCAGAAAGTGCCGCCATCGTCGAAGTCGAACCGTCCGCCCGTCATTCAGATGAAGGGTTGAAATGAGAGCGTTTGCGTCTCAATGGCTGCTCGTGTGACGGATGTTCAACAACAACAGTAAAAACAGGGGAGATGCTGATGATGATGTTAGGATGCGAGCGCGGTGATGCGGTGTGCTGGTGTCTGCTGGAGACGGGTGAGTGCGCGCATGGGTGCGAGTGTCGGCGGCGAGTGAGAGGGGGGATCGCGCACAGGCGCCGGAGCCGCAGGCGCTGTCACTGTCGCCGTTCCTGGCTTTTTTTATGATCCTCTCCCCCTGCTCGCTTCACGGGAGGGAGAGAGAGAGGAGACCGGAGCCCAAAGCCGGGCGAGCGACACCCAGCTGATGACGTCAGTACTATGGCCCCTCCCTCGCTTCGTACCACGTTCACATATTTGCATAGATAGATAGATAGACAGACAGACAGACAGATAGACAGATAGACAGACAGACAGACAGACAGACAGATAGATAGATAGATAGATAGATAGATAGATAGATAGATAGATAGATAGATAGATAGATAGATAGATAGATAGATAGATAGATAGACAGACAGACAGACAGACAGATAGACAGATAGACAGATAGATAGATAGATAGTATACTTTATTATTTACTATATTAAGGTTCAAAAACACTATAGTATCTATAAAACTATTGCACTACAGTTTACTATAGCAAAACCAACGTATACTACAGTATTTATGCTCATAATTACACAACAGTCACACATATCTTGCTTGCTTATATAGCAACTATGTTAAGCAAATTGCTAAATAAATTTGGACTGCAGGAAGACCTTGAGATTTATGGATTTGGCATAGACTTTTATTGTTTCTACATGTTTCTGCCAACAGTAATACCAGTATGGACCAGCAGTCCACAATTAAGTCTATAATTATGCTGCATTACACTGGTCATATCCGTGCTGTATCAGTGTAGCTACTGAAGAAAACAGTGGCAATGTTGTCACAACAAATGACAGGCAGCGGCTCTTATGATCAGATGTGGCCACGATTGTCTGTGATGGATTTACAACAGCTTTAGTGGTGGTAGTAATGATTGGCCACTACAATACTGTAACCAAAAACATATCCCTAAAATGGAAATGTATTGTGGATTATTTAATCTTTATTTATTTATTGTTTGAAATAAAAAAATAAGTAATACAACATACAATATATAATACACTCAATTTATTAGTTAAAATGTGTTATTAAAATAAATGTTATAATGTGTAATACTATAAATACTGTATACAATGTATGCAACTCAAATATTATTTAAATAACTACGATCAGCAGTATGTTTTGCAGTAATTTGCTGTTTCTGTATAGACTGATTACACAGATAATGGCAGACAGTTGCTGAAAGATGAATGAACTTGTGCCATGTGAAAGGTGACAAAGAACGTCATCAGTCCTCAGAATAGAAACCCAACAACAACGCTAAAACAATGAACACAGAAGTACACAGTCTACTGTTGTGTTACTTAACTACCTAGAAACCAAGAGCTGACAGAATCCATGAGAAGTAGGTGATAAGTTGAGTTACACTAAAGAGTAGTGCCAAATCATATAGACATAACTGGATTTTTTAAATCAGTTTTTAATCCAGATAATTGCTAGTGTATGCAATGTAAAATGTTAAAGTACAATATGAAAAATACCTCTTATCTCTGATACTATGATTTATTCTTAGTATTATCAGGTGGTGTGAACGAGTTTAAAATAAAATACTAAAGAGCCTAAATGCAACAATGAATCCTAATACTATCAATACATGAAAAAGTCTGAAAAGCAAAAAGCTAATGACAAAATAATATTATATGTTAATCTGCAAATGTGATGCATATAAAGTAGCCTGACTTGTTTTGCTTTATTGTTGTTCAAAACTATTTCTTTGCGCCCATCAATCAGGTAAGGATGTTTTATCATAATTCACCACAAGGTGTCAGTGTTTGCTTGATACATTCCCACTCAAAATGTTCCTTCATGCCTTTTCTATTATAAAGTCTGTACTATGATAATCTATATTTGCAGATGTCCTCTCTCATTTTGCTGCTGTTGATTCTATATTCACATTTTGCTTGCCATGTCCGGCTGGCTCCGTTTGGCCAAATGTGGTTATAATGTCAGTGTCCTCACTCGAAAGCAGCTGTGTTGACTTGAGACTGAACGACTCCCAGGAAAAATCATTCTGAAGACCATGAGTAACAGAGAGTACAGTTAAATAAAGATCAAAGACAAAACGAACAGTCTATTTAAGGATATGAACATGTAAATATTTGTCATGTTTTATCCAAAAAGTCATTTCTTGGAAAACTTTAGCATTTCTAACTTTAGATTGTTTTGGAGTTACAGCAGAGCAATTGAATAAAACTTGCTTGAACCATAAACCAAACATAACAATTAACAATCACTTGAAATATGGCATTTATGTCAGCCACGTGAGAGTTCACACCAAGAGCTAAATGTGTTGCATCATGGTTATCCAATGGTTGCCAAAGTAGTAATCCAATACAATATTTTTCTTATAGGCATGGCCACCTGTCAAAATAAAGCACATTCAACCCATCAGCTGTTAACTGGTCATTTGTTTCATGCCTTTCTAGGCAGTGGTTTATGGTGGTTCGCACAAAGGCTGAGCCCTCTTTGTTTGTTTGGGGGCACTACAGTGTGTCCAGGCCTCAGCTACAGGGAAAAGGAATAACAAGCCAACAATAACACTTGCTAAGCAATTAGATGAAATAAAGACAAAACGTGTTGCTGCCAGTACTGTGTCCCTGGAGGTACTGCAGAGCTGCTAAGTTATATTCTTATAGATAAAGCCATCAGTGGCCTGTCTGGAAAAATAATGATTGAGCCTTTGTTTAAAAGGGTCAAGGGGTCTTTTGTATCTACAGTATTATTTGCTGTAGAAACACATTCTTTTATGCACAACAACTTTTACAGTACAGTGCAGCTGTGTATAAGCTTTATGTATTCCTTAAATACATCCCACAACTTTAGATTTGCAAGTGCCATTACTTTATACTTATTTATACTGCACAGACGGGTTAGGGATAATATACTAAAACATGTGTCTAATTGCCTATACAAAACAACGTAACTGTTTCCTCTACAGGTACTTATCTAGCATTGCAAAACATTGTAAACTTAGGAAAGCACTTCTTCGTACTATTGTTGATGTGTCGCTTCATTGTCTCCTAATATTTGTAAGTCGCTTTGGATAAAAGCGTCAGCTAAATGCCTAAATGTAAATGTAACTGATATTGAGGCATTTACATGCTTTGATGTGAGTGCAAGTAAGAGTTCCTGTATTTTGTGTTAGCTTACATGGGCATCCACACACATTCTCAAGTTTGTTTCTATACATTGTGGAGACTTTCCATAGACATAATCATTTATATTGTACACCTTTCTGCATTTTTACATATTCAAGTAAACATCATTCATCAATTTGAATGGTGGGGAACGCTGGTTGATCCCCATAATGTAGGCCGTTAAGCTTTTTACTATCATTGTGGGGATTGTATTGTCCATACAATGTGTAGAAACCTGTACACACAAAAACCACACACACCAAACAACTTTTCTCTGCTTTGTTTTGAAGTTGTTTTTCTTGAAGTTGGTGAGTGTCCAATTGGCCAAATACATGTTATTGTGTCTTCACAGCTCAGCTTTGTTTTCTTCAAATGAAGTCATGCTTTACACTAATTGAAAATGTGCAATACATTAACAACGGCACAATGGACCTGACAAAGTTGCACACAAATCAGAATAGAGAAAATAAAAACTGTTTGGGTCATTTTGTTCATGATTAATTACTGTTGTGCGGATTTATTGCATTTTTTAGGTGGAGGGGTGAATTTGATATTCTGCTTTTTATCAGACCCCTCGTATCAGCTTGAATAAACATGGTTGCATGACATCATCTCTTTTTTCAAACTATGATTTCAACCAGGACAGTATGAGTTCTTGTGATGTCAGTTGTTACTGTTTAAACGTACCATTTTGTAGTATAATTTACATTTTAAATGTAGTTTGCATTAAAAAAAAACTCTCATATTGTGTTATTCCTATAATTGATTTTAGTTGTGGATGATGAGATGGCAAAGGAATGATCTTCTGCAATTATATTTTAAATGTTATTAAATCCTGTCTGTTACTTAGATGTAGTGAAATTCTATATATGGTACTAAGAGCTCCTTTCTTTTCTGGCATACATGAATTAAGGAAGAAAAAAGATGTTGGAATGCTGGAAACACACACACATACAGATACAGACATACAGCTACCACAGTCTCAGTGAACATTATACATATCATCAAACAATTGCTTATACTTTTTAAAAGAGATATATTAAGAATACAAAAACATTTGCAACTTTTAACACTAACTTGCAGTACAGATTCATATATTATATGTATATTTGTAGTATTTAAAATGAAGAAGATCAGATGTTGTTTCTCTATTTCACCAGTTTATCTGGACTATAGATTAGTTGGGGCCACTGAGTTTACAGGAAATGTACTGTAAATAAATCTTATGTGTGAAATCCTTCTCTAGACTGCACTGTAAGACCACACTGGACCTCCCTGGCCCTGGTTTTGGCCAAAGACAATTCCAAACCTCAAATGGTCATTTAGTGCTATAAAAACCACAAAAGCTGACACTATACTTAGTTTTCTTTATTTGATTACAGATTCCCACACTTTTTCATGAAATTTGACAGTTGTGTGGGCTTCATTTTGGTAAGAGTTTTAAGGTGATCTAATAAATCGTTTGAAATTAAAATCCTGATAAAAACATTACTGTGCATCATGGTGGTCACAAAATGATGACTGATGCTGAATTCTATTACTTACAGTATATCAGCCTGAAATTGTAAATTAAGAATTACATACAAGATATTTACATATCTGAATGAACCATTTTTACTAAACCCAAAAATATAATTAAACTCTCCATAATCACGCATATTAATAAATAGCCAACAAAAGAAAAAGTTTAAACCATGTTCAGCTATAATGATTTAGATTGTGTGTGTTTTTTAGCAGTGCACATTCTGAAGTGAGTTCACTTTGTGTTACAGGGAATTCTATTGAATGACTCATGATGGTAAGGGACGTCCTTAATCACTGCTTTTATTTTTAAGCTGCAGTGCTTTTATGGATTACTAAGAGGGTTGTTGTGTTTAAAGGTTCCATAAAGGGAATATCAAAAGGTTCCTTAAAGGGGAATTATAATGTTTAAATATTAAAAAGGTAACACTTTCTTGTGAATTTCATAAATTTCTTTTATTAATCTTAGTTCATGTTAGTTTCAGCGTTTAGTAGTACAATTTATAAATCAAAAGTTGTAGTTAATGCACAATAATTTAATATAAACAATTGTACTGGCATTAACTTACATTAACAAAGATTAATAAATAATGAAAAATTAACAACTAACATTGTTAGTTGTAGCTAATGCCTTAACTACTGTTAATGAATACAACCTCTTTGAAATATGTTACCAAATCTTTTATGTCTTAAAATATGTTCTTGATGTGTTTTAAACCCTTCAGTTTTTTAAAGGACTGGACAATGAATTTGCCTTGAATGCTTTGTCTGTTTCTTCACATTTTCATATACAAATGTGTTGCACAACTCTAATATTTTACTTGTACAAATCATTGGTAACATTAACAAATGTCTGCCCTAACTGTATGGAACAAAGCTCCTATTAAGATATAAATGCATTTTGGATGAACTCTAAATCTATTAAACAATGGGATTCATTTCAATCCCAGTTAAAATCACACACAGATCACAGAATGTGGTCATAAACCCACATGACCTGAAACAATATTTTAATAATCATCAACCCTCACCAGCTGTCCAGAAGATTTCCAAGTTTGAAAACATTCATATTTAGTAAAATGATGATTAAATGTTGTGTAAAGTACACATACAGTATAAAACCACATGTATACAGTATATTAAGGTGATTTGTAAACTACATGTAAGGTTTTAAATAGTATATCAGGTATATGATGCTAATGAAACACACTGTGTATCTTAAGCTAAACTAATGAATTTTACTAGATGTTGCCTCATATAAAGAAAATGTAATGCAGACATTTCTGCTAATTAATTATTGATTAAGTCATGGTAAAAGGATGGACATTTTAAAAAATTCAAAAACTAAAACCTAAGATGAAGTTCTACAAAATATGAGCCTTTAACTTGTTTTTGAAGAATTCATTTGTTTAAAGGATGATAATGTTATCATGACAAATTGTTTCAGAATAACAGAACAGTATATTACTTTAAAGAGGTTACAGCAAGCACAAATATTTGCAGATTTTCTGGAACTGTCTATAGTCTATAGACAGTCTGTTTTACCACTGTGAATACAAAGAATACAAAGACTAAAAGTCAAGAAAGTAGTCTGGTATTTTCCTAAAATGTTTTTAGGAATATAAACAATAAGTTAAACATAGAAGTCATTGACTTTAGTGAACTGTTCCCTTGATTACAGGTTTGTCATTTGGACATTTCACTGGTCCCAGAAAATCTACATATGTCTATGCTTACTGTATTTATCTCCTAAACAGAGAGCAGAATAATGAAGCAGTTTGTCTGTGACTATGAGCTGCCATCACTGGGTGGAGCACACAACTGCTAAGAAAGGATGTGGATGGTTTGGCATTATAGAGTTCCTCTTTTCCACTATTTTCTACCCAATATACCCACAGTTACCAGAGAGTACCAGTTCACGATATCAATATTTGCATCATCAAATATCAATTGTAATTGATGATGTAGGGTTTCATTAGCATATGGTTTTAAAGCATGTAAGCCAAAATACAGAAAAAAAACCCTTTAAATATCATTTTACAACTGCTGAAGTTTAGTCGTGAGAAAAGGTGAATTGTATTTTTAAACTAAAAAACAGCCCCAATGGTTCTACCATTAGGAGTACAAAACAATGCAAAGGTGAAATGAAATCCATCAGGGATGGGGTGTGAATCAAATCATACTGATCCTCTTATTCGTCTGGTTTCTTTTAGCATTTTCTTATGTGTGATATAATTCACTTTCAAGATTTTCAGATATCTTTGTGTACTTTTTCTGATACGTTGGTGATACTATATGTACTATACGCTGGTGAGTTAAGAAAGAAACTATTACTACTCTGGAAATTTGACAGATTACCCCACAACAATCGATTGGGTATTATTTTTGTGTAAAATAAACAAATAAATAAACATGAGGTGTGTCTTTGTTTCTTTTACAGTTACCCCTGAACTAATCTAATTAAAGGCAAATTACTGTTTGGTCAGAATATCCCTCTGAACTGAATACTGTATTAGCAATAACACAACTCCAAGAAAACCCAATACCAGCTTCACACAGTTTAGGAGAAGGAGGGAGGGAAGTTGAAGTGGATTGGGGTCGTGTAGTATGTGCATGCGTCATTGCTTTTACACTACTTCCACCTGCCAAAGAAAACGATATGCTTTGAAGGGCTTCTATTGTACACTGACTCCAAACACTCATGCTGGCAAACGGGCTCTCTGGACTCAAACACTAAACAATGACTAAGACAAGAGAAACTAATACAAAACCATATTCCAATGCTTCAAAATGACCTTCTCGGCTACACTGAGAAAAAAATTTTTTTACTTTTGTAGAAAAATGAACGATAATGATAATTAACGATAATTAAGACCCATATCTGTTTCTAATATATTTTTACAGATAGATGTTAACAGCTCAATTCTGAGCATTATTGAGCTTTGTCAAACGAACAAGTAATGAGGTGCTGACGTAGTGCATCTTTTCTTCCAATCAAAGCACTGCATTTCGATTTGTCCATGAATCAAGTGTTCAGGTGACCGACGCACCTTGCGCTTGCCTCCTGAATCCCAGTATAAAAGTCAGAGTCAGCAGTGGACGGGATGGAAATACTGAGAGACTCACCACACATCTAACACAGCTGTTTGATGGTTTATAGGGGGGAAACGAGCTAGGAAAACCAGCACTTGAAGGGTAAGATATTACACAGTTTCCAAATAATAATTATAATAATCATCATAATAGGCTTTACAGACGAACTAAATGTTAATGTGTGTTTTTAATTTGCAGATAATCAAAATTAGTCACCAAAGAAGGATGAAGAAAATCGACTTTTTTACCGACTTGTTGCTTTTGTTAATAGCTAGTGATGCAAGCGCGTGGATTATCAAAAATGCAACTGATACTGGAGCAAATATCACTATCAATAAAACAGAAGTGGCGGATGACGATTTGGCATCTGTGCCCAAATCAAGACGAAAACGTTACATTTCCCAAAGTGATATGATGGCTATCCTGGACTACCACAATAAAGTGCGAGCAAATGTTTTCCCACCTGCCGCCAACATGGAGTATATGGTAAGCAGCACTTTATTACTTCCCTCTCGTACCTAACAATCAAATATACATCATAATACATATAACACACAAAACGATATGCAGTGGATAAGATTAATGCTTTTCAATCTTTCGAGAGCTCCTCCTGCTGGATGCAATGATATATTATTCTGTAATAGTTTATAACTGGGATAAAGTTATTGCCTTACATGGTTAAACACTATTGACACGCAAGAAGAAAAGACCTAGTTACATGTAAACTGTCAGGAATGGAGAACATGCTATTTTAGGAACATGGAGTCTATATAGAGTTGATTTGCCTTCTTTGAATGTTAATCATCACAACTGATAAAAAACAATAGTATAGAAAGAGAAGGTTTTTCATTGCATGTAATTGCTTCTGTTAAAGGTATGGGATGAGGGCCTGGCCAGATCAGCAGAAGCTTGGGCAGCTACTTGTATTTGGGAACACGGACCTCCGTATCTTCTTCAATATCTGGGTCAGAACCTCTCAGTTCGAACTGGCAAGTAGGTATTGCTGTACTTTGAGAAGAACACTTATTAGCAACTGCTTTGATCTTTACTGTATATTCTATATTCAAACAAGAAGAATGGTGCTCATTTAAGACCTCAAATGTCACTTCGGTAGCATTATCAAATTAAAGCAATCTTTGGACAAAATTCAAGGCAATGAGCCAGACCAGAATTTTGTGTTTTGGATGCAGTCCTGTGGATTCTGCTGTTTTTTTATGAGTTACACCCAGTGTTTCTGCTCTCGCCAGTTACCGCTCCATTCTTCAGCTGGTTCAACCTTGGTATGATGAGGTCAGAGATTATGCATTTCCATACCCACGTGACTGCAATCCCCGCTGCCCCATGCGCTGCTATGGGCCTATGTGTACACATTACACACAAGTGAGTTTGGTTGTCATAATTCAGATTAAGTGAAAACTTCTCTTTTTTCATATTTCTGACCTTTTTCTGAATGTTCCAGATGGTGTGGGGATCAACAAATAGAGTTGGATGTGCCATTCAAACATGCTACAATATGGTTGTGTGGGGCTCTGTGTGGAGGGAGGCAACATACTTGGTCTGCAATTATTCACCAAAGTAAGTCATGGTATTATTTTAAGACCCAACTCCAGCCAAATCTTACACATCAGACAAAGAATCTTGTTATATTTGAAAAGATTCATGTTTTCCAGGGGCAACTGGATTGGTGAAGCACCTTACAGAGTTGGTGTACCGTGCTCAGCCTGTCCTCCAAACTATGGGGGTTCATGCAGCAACAACATGTGCTTTCCCGTCATCAACTCAAACTTCATGTACTGGTTTAAATAAGCTGTTAGTGTTACAGTACAGTACTGTGTAATATATATGCATTTTGTACTGGAAATGTAGCCGTTTTTTGCATGATGATATAGATTCTAGATGGTGCTAATGTTAATGCAATTTTAACATGACTATTTAAGTTCAACCATCATATTGATGCTCATGGACAAGTTAGATATATGGTCTGGTGCACAAGCCTGTGTTGATCACTGCATAGATTATACAACAATAATAATGTACTGTTTATGTGCAGTCCAGGGTTTTTTTCAAGGTGCTTATACATAACACATTTAAGCTATAGATTTGTAAATAAATGCCTTTTAAGAAGTGATGACTGTAATGTCACAATTATTCAAAGTCCATTTCAGTAAAGGCCACACTAAGGTGCTCATAATGATACAGTTAAATGTATTTTCAACATTTGTTTCAACTACCAAAAAGCTTGTAAAGTTCTCACAATATGTTGTGTCTGTGTTAGATGTCTGTGTTAGATTTTACAATAAAAAATGATAAGGGAATGCTGCTCTTTTTTGTTATATTGTTACTGACAGATCCTGTACTGTAAGCTTGTTGTGTTAAACTACACTGTAAGTATTTAATCACATGATACCCAATTTTGTATAGTATATAATACATGATTTTGTACCAGCTTAGTGTCAATAGGTGGCTCATCTATTGATTATTTTTAATAAAAATAACTCGGCAGATCCTTCGCATCATTCTTGCCTACTACCCTGATTACACTATTGACATGCTTATTTGATGTACTGCATTTTGCATGTTATATGTAGTAAGGAATTATGTCTCACAATCTCTTTCATCCTGTGCGATTTTTAGTTGGCAACAGCCTTGATTTATTTGTTTCCATGGTTCTATTCACCTGCCTTTCATTTACTCTCCCTTGTGTTTATTTCGTGTATCTTATTAGCTTAAGTTGTACATTGTCTTTAATTATTTTGTTCTGTTAAAGTTAAAATGCTGCATCTAGATTCAAATCCTTTCATTCTTGCCTTACCTAAGCCATGTCAGTATGTACATTTAAAACCAGGGGTTGTATGTGTGCCAGATAGAAGAGTTGTTCTTCACAGTTTATTCTCATTCACTTTCAGGAGATTTTTATTTGTTTGTGTTATTTATTCAACCTATCTCTCTATGTAATCTGATCACTTATTAAAATATTCTCAGCACTTCTGTATGCTGAATAAACTGAAACATGAGGAATATTTAATTAAATTTTATGTTTGCTCAGGAAAAAGCAACACTCCATTATTTTAGTAACTTTACAGGCCAGAAGTGTTGGCAAAAGATCTGAGGGGAAATAACCAAAAGACATTTTCCCACACCAAACTGAAACTACATCTCAAACCACTGCATACATCAAGCAAGACTCATGTATGGTGCATGCTCAAAATCAAAGTACAAAATCAAATAATCTCATTTCTCCAAATCAAGAATCATCATTTGTGCATGCTTTACCATTTGACTTCCAAATATGTATATATCTAGGTTTATTTGAACTAAATTTAAAGATTTTTATGACTTAAGTATTACTAAATAATTATATGAGTAATGAAGAAAGATATTTACGTTTAAATGTAAGTTTGGATATCTCTGTCAACTGTGTTTTAATATTATCATCCAATTCCACGTTCATGCAGTAATAGGAGTTATCCATGCGCTGCAGTGAAGAAACTCTTGGAAAAGTTGCGTAACCCTGCCATCTAGTGTTCACACATGTGATTTTCATTTATGACCTAAATTCACAAAATAGTTTCTTTTATCCATCTTTAGTCATGTAACCGGCAGTGTGATGGGTTTATGCCTCTGACCAGAATAAAGGCCTGGTTCAACATGCAAACATGCATGTTGATCATAAAAAAAAATTATGATCAAAAATCATGAACTACTCCAATTAAAGTGTAAATTAAAATACATTACTGTAATTTATATTAAGTTATTACTCAAAGTTATTTATTACTACTATAAAATATTTTACATGAGCACTATATATGGTGCTCAGGTGTATTGTAATGGGTGCGGTTTTAATGTACAGTATCAAATATATTTCATTTAGATACATGGATAGATTGATGGATGGATGGATGGATGATAAAGAGTAAATGCAATGCCTTGTCTATGCGGTGGGCGTTTCGGTGTGGGAGTGGCTTAAGAAGCCACGCCCCACTGAACTAAAATCTCCTGTATAAATGAGAAAAGCGACCCACAAATTTAAACATTTGAACGCGCATTATTTTACAGCGCAAAAATAATTATGCTTCGTTATATGAAATTCATAAACATATTGACAAGCTGATTGAAATAGATAAATAATACAACTTAATAATTGCATTGCGCATTCTTGTTTCAGTCACTTAAGACGTCGGACCTTGACCATTCATCCACCGAACCTGAGCAGAAGGTAATTTGCATCTTGGTTTTAATTTTAAGATCAACACTCACTATTTTTTAAGTATATTTTATGGTGCTGAAAGAGCTGAAGAGTAACTCCAGTAGGATAATAATAATTTCTTTAGTAGTAGCTGTTAGTGGAGAGTTTGTCATAGAGACTTCAAACGGTTTTGCGGTTAGTTTTAATAGAAGACACGACCGTATGAAATATTGCATGTGTGTGGCAAAGACATACAGAAGTCTTTGGCAAGTGGACAACAATCAGTGTAGCTGTGAAAATGCTGATACAGCGGTTTTCGGGCAGACTTGAAACTTCTCATTAGAATGCACAAATGTAATTATTATTATCGTCATGTCACAGAACAGATTGTTGTAACATAGACTACGTAAATGTTTTTTATATTTAGATTTGAAACAAAGTGTTTCGGTTTTACAGGCAGAGGAGAGATACAGCTTGGATTTTGTACCTGACAGTTGGAAGAAGTATGAACTGTGGACGTAAAGATTTCCTCAGTGGCTTTGTGCTGCTTATGACCATCATTCCAACTGTATTCTCTATGGTGATTCCCAATGCCACCCATTTAGAAGATATGCTGGGAAAATACATGGATAAGGATGATGCATGGTGGCAGTCCAAGTCAAGGGGCAAGAGGGCAATTTCACAGAGTGATATGCAGCTTATACTTGACCTACATAATAAACTGAGGGGTCAGGTGTACCCCCCTGCCTCAAACATGGAATACATGGTAAGAGCAATATCAGTCACAGTAAATCATCATTTGCTTACAGTTATTCAGGCTATGCACCTTGGTGATGAAATATTTATTGCAGAAAGAAAGATGTAAGTTTAGGAAATTGACTGTTCAGAAGATCTTTCAAAGAATGTGGGTCAGACTTGGTTTAACCTCATCCGAGCCAAACGGGTGGCAATATAATACGATAGAAAATAGCCAATGTTTTGTAAAAGCCCTTGTGTGCCTTTTAAGTAATTTGACTAAATTTGATTAAATTATTTTAATAATTATATTAAATTCTTTATTTCTTAAAAGCAAACTGTGCTTTGTAGCATAGAAATACAAAAAGATTACAAAAAAATTGTCAGATTTATAAAGAGCTTCGTCAATCACACTATAATGCATGAGTTTTGCATAATCAAAAAAGAGGAACCTTCTGCATAAATGCATTAGAAAACACTGAACTACAGTCAAGTTTGTGGTCTACAACAAACAGTTTAGCCCATCAGGGATGCCAAAATGCAATATCTCCATCCCACATGCTGTGGCTCACCTACTGTACACGGCTCACGGCCAAACCTCTCATTGCTTCACCAAATATGACCTGATACTTCTTAGATCTTACTGTGGTTGCTTCTTCCTGCTGCAGTGCAGTTGGCAACAATGGAGACAAATGTTGTTTCACACATTACAAAATAAGAAAAAAAGTAACACACATAAAATAATTATTTGGGATTCATCCTTTTCATCTAAAGAAGATAATTTTTTAGATCCAGCTTTATGTGCAGTGATTTCATATTCTTGCAGTGCACATGGCTTATTCCATATGACTGACACTTGCAATCAGCTGTAGAAGAACGGTTTCAAAACTTTCTTCTTGGTAAATTACTTTTGAGCTGATAACATCTGTGACGCTCTGGGACTTATGTGTTCAATCTGTCAAACCCCAGGACCCGTATCTCACAGCAAAGTCTAACAGCATGCGTCTTTGTGTGGGGCCCATGCAGGGGAGGAGACATTAGCTACCTGCAGTCTCGGCAGTCCTCTGGGTAATTACTCTGAAAGCAAAGTGAAGAGAGTCGCAAAGGATGCTCCCTGGGATGCACCCAGATGGTTGGTGTAACAGCAAATTAGGCATCACAACAAATAAACAATGTCAAGACATGTCTCAAAGGCCACATACAATGCCAGTGGGGTTTGCATGTGCATTCATGCTGAGATTCAGAAAGACATAGTTGTTACATGCACATTTTTGGTGCATGTTGATGGCAATCACAGGTCTTTACACTGTCCTGTGACTGCACAATAAACACAATAAACTTTATACAACTTGTATTTAATCAGTAAGAACACACTCGTTCAAGCCTCCATGTAGGATTAAAATGGACATTCTTTCTGGTGATTCATTGTGCTACAGTTTGTAAAAGATCAGAATTATCAAGGCAGTTCAAGAATAGTGTTTGCTGAGGACTGCCTGAATGGAATGTACCTTAGCTATGCACACATGGAACAGATTAGCACACAGCAGCAAACTACGCATATGTAATTTTAAATTAAGCTTGTTATGTATAGAACAGCCAGAACTCTATAAAAGTACACAGAGCGTATTTTATTACAACACAATTTAAGCTCACCAGGTGTAACTGTGGAGATCTTAAACACGTTTAAATACATCTTCTGTCCCAAGCTAGTTAAACACAAATTCTTTATGGTGTTTAACTTCAACTGGCCCAGTTTTAGATCCGCATCAACCTATTGGTCAGAACTAAACAAGCATGCATTGACGTACGGTACCAGTTTCAACCATTTGCCAAAAATGTTATCAAAACTTTTTTCTAAGGTATTTGGCCTCTGTAACCTTTAATGTTTCATTCATGTTTGGACCTTTTACCTTTACTTACTTTTACCTTAACTGTTGGTTTTCAGAAACAGCTACTGAGAGTAAAAGTTGTGAATGTTGAGATTTACGGTTTAAAAATGCTGATTGGTTTAAAAATCACTGCAACCAGAAATGGGCAGTCTCTGTTGCACATTATGAACATTGATAATATCACCTCTGTGTTGTGACAGGTGTGGGACACTGAACTAGAGAGGAGCGCTGAACAATGGGCACACACCTGTCTGTGGGAACATGGACCCTCTCATCTACTGACCCGGATTGGCCAGAATCTAGGAGCTCATTGGGGAAGGTGAACAAAACTAATTCATCAAATGGAGTCATAAATGTCGCTTTTTAAATAACTGAAAGTTAAAATGTTGTTATGTAATCTAATTGTCTTTAGAGACAGACCACCAACCTTTCATGTCCAGGCCTGGTATGATGAGGTGAGAGATTTCAGCTACCCCTATCCACAGGAATGTGATCCTTACTGCCCGTACAGATGCTCTGGACCCGTCTGCACACATTACACACAGGTAACATCACCAGCTAAACAAAACACATCCATAGAAACTATGCACTGTATGTATTGTTTGTAAGTTAGCTGGTGATATTATGATTTGTTCACAGCTGGTTTGGGCCACAAGCAATAAAATTGGCTGTGCCATCAATGTGTGCTACAACATGAATGTTTGGGGCATGATCTGGGCCAAAGCTGTCTACCTGGTCTGCAATTACTCTCCTCCGTAAGAAACTGTCTCTTGTATCTTTATTGCTTAAATATGGAATATGCAGTGATTCTAAACAACCATTATCCTTATCTTTTGTAATGTGTCATTTAGAGGTAACTGGTGGGGACATGCACCATATAAGCATGGAAGCCCATGCTCTGCCTGTCCTCCCAGCTATGGTGGCGGCTGCAGAAACAACCTCTGCTATAAAGGTACAAGAATAAATGATTGATGCATTTATTTATTTTCTTACAGTGTGTTAAAATGCTGGATTTATCTCTTAATTCTTTTAAAAAACTAGTTGAATTGTATTCTTATTAGATGATGGCAGTCACATGTATTACACCCCTGAGACGGAGGAAAGTAACTATGTTGAGCCAGAACCGGAACCTGTACAAAGCCATAACACTCACCACAGCGATCAGTCCATCTCAACACCATCTCCCAATGAGAACATGGAAGGAAATGATGTCATCAGTACTTCACAGATGTGTAAGATTACATATCATACAGTTTTATGGATTGACATGTATACTATGTAATGACGTCATTATGGGAAAAGAATAAGGGAAAACATGAATTACATGAAAGACAAACTTAAGTAAATGAACAAAGAGCTTTGTAACATATTTGTATCTCTGTATCAAAAATAAAAGCTCATAATGTTATACAAAAAAAAACCCACAAGCTTGAACGCAGGAAACAAGAGGCCTTAAATACACAACTGCGCATGAGGGTAATAAGACACAGGTGAGAACAATCAAGAAAGAGAAAGAGGAAACAGAAACGTAACAGAACTACAAAGTAAAAGTCCTCATAATCAAAGTATCAGGACACACAGATCAGTAACAGTGTGGGTAATTGGATTAAAATGTAAAATACTGTATTGTCTCTAAAGTCAAGAACATGAAAACCAAAAAGAAAAACCAAATGATAACTGAGAAATATAAGACACACTTGTGTTTATATATTGACAACTCTGTGTTTGTCTTTTTCTGAAGCTCAGCAAGTAGCATGTGATACAAAATTACGTGATCAATGCAAAGGAACTACTTGTAACAGGTAAAATGAGTTGTTTTTTTACACCGATTATAGCCGAATTACAATACTATGAATTAATTTATGACTGGTAAATCTTTAAACAGGTATGAATGCCCACCAGGCTGCTTGTACAACTATGGAAAAGTTATTGGATCGGGTCATTATGACATGGTAGGTAAATATATTCTTTTGCATTTTTTAAATGCATTGCATGTTTATCTCCTGGATTCTCTAATTTACAAGTGAATTGTTTCATTTTAATGTTGTGCTATTGTGGATAGGTGTTCAGTTCTAGATATCTCTCATTAATGTTGCTGTTTCTCCAGCAATCTAGTATATGTGGCAGTGCCCTGCATGCTGGAATAATAGATGATGATGGAGGCTGGTTAGATATCACCAGGGTGGGCAGAAGGCAACGATTCTCAAAGTCTTTCAAAAATGGAATTCAGACTGAAGCGTAAGTCACAGACTCCCAGAGTTTCATACTGCTGAGACAGATGCAACACTGATCTCACGTTTTCTTATTTTATTCCACAGTAAAAATCAGAGTGCCAATGCCTTCACGGTGTCAAACGTCCCAGGTCAGTGCAAGTGTGTCTGATCATTCTTTATGAATTAAGGTTGCAAAGGTTTTCAGCAGCAGAAATTTAATAAGAAATGTTTTGTGGCTTCCAGTGAAGGCAATTACTTGTGATACCACAGTGGCTCAGTTCTGTCCTTTCAAAAAACCTGCCCGGCACTGTTCCAGGTATACTTTATACAGAAATATTCTGGACAGATTACATAGGATACCGTATGAATTCTTAAAGTAAATATATAAATGCATGCCCAGCATCTAACAATGTTTGTTTTTTTAGGCTGTATTGTCCTCGTAACTGCTTGTATGACAGCTACGCTCGAGTAATCGGAACCCGCTATTATTCAGATGTAAGTCTTTGTGCGTGTTTCAGTGTTTTTGTGTTTAGTTGCCTTTTATGTGTTGTTCTGCCATATAACAAGTCATATGAAGTCTCTTAAGCGATCTCTTATGTCAGTCTTATTTTTTGTCTTATCTTATGTCTATCTCATCTTATCAGAATAATTTGTCATAGCCAACATGAGATTAACCTGATAACTGTCACAGCAGAAATTAAGTATACACATGAAAATGCACTAAATCTGAACTATATTTTATTATTTAAATTATTTCTTAGTAATCTTTTATCTTAAGTCTTATACCTTTCCATCAATTTTTAGTTTGTCATGATTAGTTAAAGGTTAAATTTATAATTTATATTTTATTAACAGTTAACAGGTTAAGATTTTTCCTACTTTTCAGATAATAATCAGTATTACTTTTCTTATTTGTCTTCACATCTCTACAACTACACCCTTATATACTTTGGTCTGCAACCAAAAGTCAAAGAGTAATTTTAATCTAAATGCAAACACTTCTCATAAAATTCTTACTGAGCTGTTTTTCATATTTATTTTATAGCTGTACACTTTTACTGTATGTCAAACATTTTCCATATACTCTATTCACTCTCAGTAAGGTCCTCTGAGCTTAAAAATAGAAATTTCTGAACATTATAATTTTTCTCTGAGTTGCCCAATTACAACTAGAAGGTCACTGTTCTGTTGATTTCAAATGACAAATAATTCACCTTTCTCTCTTTGTGTTTCATTAAACAGAATTCCAGTATATGCAGGGCAGCTATTCACGCGGGGGTGATCCAGAGTGACTCTGGAGGTTATGTGGACGTCATGCCTGTGGACAAGAGGAGGCACTACAAGGGCTCCTACCAGAACAGAATCACCACAGAGAGGTAAGTTGCGCTTTTCAAGTCAGCCTTTACGATAATGCTGGTGTGTATTGTGTAGTTTGTTGGTCAAGTGACTCACTTGACTAATTATCTAATATCCAACTAATATGATATCAGCTAAATAACTTGATCATCTTATTTAGTGGGCGACTGAACCAGAATCTTATAGACTTTGGGTCTGAGCAGAGTATAACCAGACCACCTACACTGCTGGCTTTTATGATGTATAACTTTATAGTGTGTTGAGGGTATTGAGAATATCATAATGGTGATTAATGAATAATATAGCATTTAAATGTCTTCATGTCCTACTTGAAGTGTATTAATATTGGCCATTATTCTTCCATTTAGCCTCCAGAATCCCCAAGTTTGCAAAGCTTTCAGAGTGTTTGCGGTCATCTGAAACCATCCTTCAAGGACAGATGCAAAGAAATAGAGCTCTTGGTAATGTAGCAGCCAGTAATTACTGTACATTTGGTCTTTGCGTTGGCTCACTGAGCTGAATTTAAGCCTGGTGCTGTCACGAAAAATCCCCTCAACAGGAATAACGACATTGACTTGGACTTTGACACTGTCTGGTCAGTGTGCTTATTTGTATGCCTGTACATTTCATGTATATAGAAGGTGTAAATATTATTTTTTATTCATTACATTTACTAAAAATCTTCATCTAGGTGCTTTTATTAAATAAATGTTTTGTCCATGTTATGTTAAGCACATATGCTAAGCATTTCTTTGCCATTACAAATATCAGATTGTGCATGCATAAGTGTTGCTATTTGAACATGTAGAACATGTAGAGAAGGCCATATATTACAGTTAAAAAGTTTTTATTTTTCTAAACATATTTTTATATTAGTGTTCAGATTCTGCTTATTGCTGTTTTGTGCTTTACTTTATATTGTGCTGCATTTATGTTCAGAATTTGATACTGTAACAACCTGGCAGGCCAGGAAATCATTTAATGCTTGAGAGGAATTTGAAAAATGTACCACAAAAGGAGCTGTATGGAGGATCAGAGACGCATTGTATTTGGGTTATTTATTATTATGCAGTTTAAAATAAATACATGTTATCATTTAGACTCATAAGGTTCATATGGTTCTTTTGTTTTAAATTGCATTTGTATTGTGGTGTGACTTTATTCGATACAAAGTCTGACTATAACAATCTTGAGTGCATCTTGAGGTATATTAAAATATCTCACAATGGTCTCAACACAATGTCAAGTTTTGAGGTTTAAGGTATTTTAATGTTTGTGATTGTTGGCAACAGACAGCTGTGAGGTTATTTCAACAGACGCTGCCTCTGCAACTTGAAGAACAAACACAACACGCCACACGTTAAAACGCTCAGCTTCTGCTGGCAGTGCACGGACGCCACAGACAAAGAGGCGCATTGTGTGTATGTGAGTGTGTAATGATTTTAATCTCACTTCCTGCTGTGCTTTTCCTCCATGTGAGGCACAGATGTGGTTGAGTGGTAATAGTGGTCTCTCTGTCACTCACCTTGACCTTTCTCATTTCCTGTCTGGCCTCTTGGATACCTCGCTTTAGCCACTCGATCTGAAGATCATTACCTTCGGGCTAGGAGTTTATCAGAAAATCACATGTATTTTCCTGCCTTTTTCATAGGCTGTCGTATCTCAATTAATATCCCCACTTAAAATTGTTAGACTTGTAAAGTAAGAGTGTTTTTTAAGCACTTAAAAACAGTTATTAAATATACACATTCCTATCATAGACCCTTGTGAGACCCTTAAAGGGATAGTTCACCCAAAAAAAAAATCTTTTATTATTTACTTACCCTCATGTCATGTCAAACCTGTATGACTTTCACAGAAGAAGATATTTTGCAAAACGCTGGTTACCGGCACCCCTTCACTTTTATAGTATGGACACAAGGTACAATGGAAGTCAATGGGTGGTGCCGGTAACCAGTGATTTGCAAAATATCTTCTTTTGTGTTCCACAAAAGAAAGAATCATATACAGGGTTTGAATGACATAAGGGTAAAAAATTATTTTAAAAAAATATATATTTTGGGTGAACTGTCCCTTTAAGGTACAAAATCTATAAAAAAATCCTCTCTATAGAGCTTTGTAGCACTAAAACCTGGAAAAGATTTAGCGTTTTCAAGCCATGGGCTTGTTCTACAACATGCATATGCTTTGTTGTACCTCTAGCAACGTAATGCATTGTTATAGTCTCAAAACACAATTCTTACTCTAAAAATGTTGGTTGATTAAAATATGGACAAACCCAACTGTTGATTTAAATTAAAATATGCTGCCAAATATGAATATTTTCTTTTTTGTCTTTGTTAGAGTGCAAGTGGCTAATATTATCCATTTTTTTTCAAGGGTGTAGTTCCAGTTGTAATGTACTTACTAGCAACTTAAACAAGAGTCTTTGCCAACCTTATCTCGCTGGAATTCATATATATTTTACTAGGTTGTTAATTTATATGAATTTGTATGATGTGAATCGTGAGCTTGTGTTGGTCTTTCTAATTAACGTGATAAACTAAACTAAAAATGCTGTTCTGAAAACCAAATTGAAGTCATGAGCTAACAGCTACAACACTTACAGTACTGCATACTGTAACAATACACAATTATGACTATTTCAAAATCAGTTTAGTTAACCCTTCCTTATCAAGCCACACTTCTTGGAATCACTGCCTCTGACCACAGTTATCAGGGATCTACCTGAAAACTGAGCATTGTAGAGGAACATCCCAGCAAAGGTCATAGATCTCAGTGGGATCTGTATGATGGTCTCCTGAGAGAAGAGGCATGCATCAGAAGTCTGTCAAAATTCACAGGCCAGTGTGGCAGGATCAGAAGCTGGAAGGGCACAAGGACATGCCTGTGCTCAGATACTGAGGCGGCACAACAGAAGACTCATTCTGCATGTGTAACGTTGCAAATAACATAAACGCAACGTTATTATGACAACTGCTCTTTTATTTCTATATTTCTATGCATTTTGTCAACTCAAAGCTTTAGTAACCATTTGAACGTGACCTTTGAACTTTTGGCAGTGATTGTAAAGCTTCACATGCTCATGTGTTCTTGGTTGAGGTCCAAGTTTAACAGTGTGATCTTATATTTTATATTGGCACCTGAAAGACTGGACGCTTAAAAATTGATATGAAAAATCTTTATGGGTCATATTGTGGTCAACATCAGATTTTATATTGGTGTCAAGTATTCCCTTCCTTTAATCTTTGTCATGTCAAGGATCCTTAGAGAGAAAGAAAGCGAGGATGGACCCCCATTGCGTATCATATAAAATTAAGTGTTGCATTTTAAGCCTGTCCTAAAATAACGTAACTCACGGCACAGAGAAGTGAGATCTTTTGTGACCAGTCCATTTGGATATCCACAAAGTGGTCAATCCCAGTCAGTTTCTAGAAATGACTCGCACGTTCACACGAATTCCCCAGAACCTGCTTATGTGGCTGGAGATTGAGTGGACATATATGAGTATGTGGTCAACAATAACTACTTTCACGTAAGGGCAAGCCGAGGCAGTTTGCTAGCTTACCACCACAGCCAATTTTAATGAGTATTATTCTAACATACTTACAGCAGGAACTCGGTAAGGAGGGTGCTTTTCTTTGGATTGCTGGTTTTCATAATGATAATGGAATATTTTTAACGGTACATACATACATAAATATCCACTCCAGCTTAAGCTCATATCCCACAGCAGTGTGCTATCTGTTTCCAGATGTTATAATTCTATACATCTATTTTTTAAGGGTATTTCTGAAAATAAGACATTGTGCATGGGCTTGTACGGGACAGAATTACAGGAAAAGTGTAGTAACCTGATCTGAGCCTAGAGACACATTATGGTTCCACTTTTCAAGAGCAAAATTTGGGTTGCAGCTGTTGATGCCCAGATTGATGGCGTGTAATGTAAGTGTGGGTCAGTATGATTACCTGTTGGCAGTCTTCTTTAATAACTCAGCTGTTTCTCTTAGACAGCAATGAGCAATGAATTTTAAATTAAAATTACATTTTAATGAGCAAAGGGCGTTTTCTCTCACAAGCATGAGACCTCAAAACGTTTAATGTGAACTTAATAATGATTTTTTAATAAAAAACTATGCTCTCTACCACTATACATTTACTACATGTAGATTTTTTGTTATTTTAACTAAATTGGCAGAACATTGCATCTGCAATGCAAAGATTGTTGGTTTGATTCCCAAGAAACACCCATACTTATACAAAGATTGTATATGTTAAATGTAGAGATTTCTAATCTTTTAAGTTATAAAAGAGCAAACCTTTCATCTCAGAATATAAATCCACATTTTTTCATTTAAAAAAAAAACACAAAGCGATCATTGTTATTATTTTACAAGCAAGCTTTCCATCTAAAACACACCATTTGGTGATATAAAGAAATATTCACCTAGAGGTCTGGGCTTTCTTTTTCTCCACTAAAACACACATAAACACTCCCTTTTTGCCAACAGTCTCCTTTCTCAATCCCCTAAATCATCTGCGCTTCAACCCCTCAGCTGTGAAGTGATGCTGGCTGTGCTGTTGGATGTATTTGTCAAGATCCCACACACACAGAGATCGTGCCAGCTCAGTGGTTGTGCAAGTTTTCCCTGTGTTCACACAGAAGTATAAACCAAAGAGCTCTCTGCCCACTCGCCTGTACCCCCGCTCTATGCCCTCGAAGAACCCGAGGAAAATTTTCCGCTATGGCTAAAACAGGCATACTGAAGTTTGGCACGAGCTTCAGCTGCCCTCCTGTCGCTGACCTGAGCAGAGTGCACACAACCAAACCCGCTATTTTCATCGTAATATTTATGAATTTCATTAAATTGTATAATTTGCTTAATAAAGAGTCAACACTGTGTCTTCTGTAGCTCAGAAGTGTTCTTGAAGCTCAGCTGGTAGAGCATTTGAAATCACACAATAAATAAATGCACATTTGAGGTATTTCTAACCATTTTAGAAAACAGATTATAAATGCTACCCTATATATATTTTGCAGTGCATCTTAAAATGTAAGCTCTGTGACTTTGAATGCTGACTGCGCAGTACACACATAAGTGCACTGTGCAGTGTGTACACTGCGATGACATGATTTCATCCAAGTCGTGGTGTTTATGTGGGTGCTGGGGTTTCTTTCACTGAAAGTAAACAACAAGAGGTGCTGCTTATAGAACTGGGCTGCTTAATGATATGGTCAAAAGACCCCCACTTTCAACGTCATCTCTGACCTTTTTTTCTGTTTGGGGGAGGTATTTGATTTCACTTCGTTTTTTCTCACATTCACACATAAACCCTTGTGGAGAGTGTAAAATAGAGGCTTTGTCTTGATCTGATGGATGTGAAAGACTGGAGGAAAACAGCCAAGCCATAAAGGAATGGCACCCAACCAACAGGAGTGCCCACTGATACACCTCTTATATTAGGTCTGCTAGCCAATAACATCAATTCTGTGTTATATTTGTATTGCATGAGTCCTCTGTCTTTTTTGTCAGAGAAGCAGAGACTGGGTGGCATCACTGTGAAACATGCAATGGGGTGCAAAATCTGGGAGCACTACTGAAATTTTTAAATCTTTTTTAAAATAAAAAAATACCAAAAATAATAAGTGAATTTACTTTAAATTTAAAAATCTTATTTATTTTACATTATAATATTTCACAGATAATAAAATAAATAATATGTTTTATTTATTTATTTTGCACAGCTCTATGCTTCTATTCTGTCTCCTGTAACACTTTGTGGTCTCTATAAGTAAGCTAGTAAATAATTTAAACTCTTGCCAATATTTCATTGCCATGTATTTATGATAGATAGTGTAATAAGCGGGAGGATGTACAGTCAGCCTGTCAGTGCAGCAAATAAAACCCTTCGGGAACAGATGATACAGAACCGATCCTGAACACCAGCATTATTTATTATATACTTCATTATATACAGAAGTATGTCTACAGTAAAATTATGCTTATTATTATATTGAAAAATTAACGAGAAATGTTCAAAACAGAGGAACATAGCTTACCTGTTAATGTAATTTATTCATGTTATTTCTCATAATGTGTCAAAAGATGGGTAAAAACAACCAACTGTTGGTGGTCTGTCATTACAGATCAGCATCTTCCATAAGGGGAGGGTTCATGATTTTTTTTATCATTACTCCTCCAAGTCATGTCATTCCAAACCTGTATTACTTTCTTTCACCTGCAGAACACAAAAGCAGATATGTCGAAGAACATTAATAACCAAACATGATTGAGTTCCATTAAATGGACACAAAACCACTGAAACATTTCTCAAAATATCTTTTTTTTTGTATTTCACAGAAGATAGAGTCATATACCAGTTTTCAACAGCATGCAGGTGAGAAAAACGATGACAGGATGTTTATTTTTGAGTGAAGGATTCTTGAAACAACAGTATTGCCACTTGATTTCCATCAGTTGTTTAAAAGCAACACTGCCCTCTTCAGGACACTCTCGTTTTATTACTTCTTGCTTTCATTACATCCATTCGTTTTTACTGGCACTATGCACAATAACCCTTTTTCTTTCCAAATGTGGTAATTCAGTATCAAAAGGTGTTCTTTTAAGCACAACCCATGGGATGCATTTAAAGTATTCCATCTGAGTCACACAAGAAATAATACAACTGTGACTGTGCTGCAAAATGTAACCTCACCTCATTGTGTTAAAAAAGTTGAGATGGGAATCTTACTGGTATGTACTGCATTGTGTGTTTAATATTGTATAAAAATCAGATAGTTTTGAAAGTGTCTGTTGTACGCTTGATGAAACATTATGTTCTTCTTTGTCCCTGTTTTCAACCTTTTAAATTTAGTCTCATCAAGTCTCAGATAACAAGGGAGCCCTTTATAAGGAGACGCTGGGGGCACAGTCAAAGCAGGTCTGTGTGGAAGAAGCCAAATTTTGTCTCGCTTCAGGAACGTTTGGCACAATATATACTGCTTTCTTCCTGATTATCAAAGAAAGAGCAGATGCAGCAGAACTGTGTGTGCAGACCACAGGGACCCCAATGGGGTTAAGCTGAGCAGAAAGAAAATAAACCCCATTTCAACAGACTGGACGCGTATGGCCTCATGGACTTACTGTGGCACTCCAGATGTGCAGCTCAACTACAGTCCAGTTCCAAAACATAGTTGATATTTTTGCATTCTGTTGAAGAACTTGCTCTCTCATGTTTGCTACTGAAAAGAAAATATATTGATTTCAGTCTCAATATTTGTTAGACACAGAAAACAGTATTGGTCATCATAATCAGTGCAGTTTGCTTTAGAAGGTTTTATGACATTAGTCAAATCAATTCTAGGCCAACTACTGAAGATATTAAAAATCTTGAGGTTATACTCTATGCACAAACAGTCCATCCAATACAGCCAACATAATCACAGATGACTTGGGAATATTTGACTGTAAGGTACCTGATTTTTAGGGCTGCGTTTGTGTATGGCAATGCATCAGTGTGCCTACTAAACCCCAAGGAAAAAATCTGGCAGGAAGCCCCTTGTGGTGATTGACATGTTTTCCTGCCTGTAACCACCTGAACTAAAGCCAGTTTCAGTCGTTGTGACCTAAACACACTTCCTGTGCACAGCTTATTTAAACCTGGCAGAAAGGTCCCAAATACTATAATTTACTGTCAGTCATTTTGTCAAAATTTGATGGAATATCATTTACATGTAGTTTTAATAAACTGACTACTATTTAGTGGCTATTATTTGGAGACAGACAATTGATTAGATGTTAAATTATGTCTGTAATACTAATCTGTTAACAGTGAAAATGTTGACAGAAGTGACTAACAGAAGTGATATAACAGAATCTACATTGTAGTACATGCAGGTCATTTCACATAGCACAAGCTTAGCATTTGTTGTATAAAACTGTACAGTTTGCAAAAGCTCCTCAGTCTCGCAGCAGTATTCCTATGCAGCCTAAATATTTAATTCCTCCATTGAGATCCTATCAGACCTCTTGATGGCAGCATCCCCCTTCCCCTAGATATTTTAATATCAAGAACTGACATGCCACAGGGTAGCAGCAGTGCCAGTCAGGAGGAAGCGGAAACACATGGGGCAAAACAACAAACAACCCTAGAACCGGTATAGGAAGCTATGAAAATGAAGCATGCCCATTCCTGCTGATGTTAGTTACTTTCAACTGTAGCCTAAAGCATTGTGCTGGAATGAATAAAATAAGCAGTGCTACAGCTGTAGGAGAGTACTGAGATGGTGTCTGGTGGAGATAATGAGAGGTACTGGTGAAATCTGGTGAAAGTTCAGCCTTATTTGCACTGCAGACAGAATATTTCTTTTAAAAAATGGAGATGGAGAAATACAAACATATTCTGCTTCTAAACACTAGAAGTAGATTGTCTCACATCCTTGTTGTTGTTAAATTTACCTGTATTATTTCTTTTGTGGAACACAAAGGAAGATATTTTGAGGAATGTCAATGATAAAAAGTCAATGGTGGCCAATGTTGTTTGGTTAATGACATTTATCAAAATCTGTGTTTTTTCCAGTTTATTCTGTGCACATTTAAATCAGTGTTTTCTTAATCACATCTTCATGTGCAAGAATGTCATCCTTTTTACCATTAGCATTAATAACATTAACAATCAGGACGTTTAGTACAGGTGACCACATGCACTCTTTAACAATCTAATATTTTAGAGGCCTAAACTTTTTTTCTCTATGCTAACAAAAGTCTGCTGCTTGAGCAGCAAAGGTAGACTCAGCTCTCTCCCTTGAAGACCGAAATAAAGCCTTATGTCGACAATCAGCGCTGATTTGTGATTCATCATTCACATCACTCCATCTCACGGGGAAGACTTCTGCAGTAAAGGAGAACAGCCTGTTGGGTGAGTCATCACACGTACCCTCACACCGGGCTTCATCGCCCCCAATCAAACGCATTGTCCCGCTGCTTACCAGCCCTCTGTGTGCACCTGTTAAACGTCTCTGCTGAAGGATGGCCTGTCATGACTGCTTAATACGACCTCCGACCCTCGCCAGCATGTCAATCACTCTTGCTCATGTTTTCCATCTGGCTTCGCCGCCAATTGAGGCATGAAAACATGCCGGATGACATTGAGTGTGAGGCAGTTAATGCTATCAGGGGAAAGTAATGCAAGCTGTCGTTATGGGTTTTTGTCACATCACTGTTCAAAACCACTGGGGAGATTTGTTTGACATAGACACAGCAAAATGTAGGTCTGTTCTACACGGCCAAAAATGTTTTACAGATCATAACAGTTAAATACTTCATTGAGTAAATGAGAGATATCAATATGTCTTCAAATGAATGTGTTTGAACAATTCCTGAATATTAAAAAACAATGGAAGGATTTTTAATAATATTAATATTTCTAAAAAGACATTTTCTGAAATATAAACTTATCAAATGAATGACCTTATAATGATCTGACTAATGCATAAATATAAAAATAAACACTAAATTTACTCTTAAATGCCTTAAGGTGAGAGCAGAGTATATTGTGAAGTCTGTAAGAGAGATACTGGTTTAATAGGGAGGTAATTATCCCTCAGCAGAAGAACTGTCTCCTCATTGTAGCTTTCAGTACACCTGACCACAACACCCCACAGCTCTGTCAGTTAAACAGGGCGGAAAAAACAACAGAGAGAAAGAGTATGACATCAATTAGCCTGACCATGGCATGCATAAGTGCCCTCTTTAAAATATTACTGACACTAATTAGACCACATTTTAATCATCTGCAGAAGCACAACAACAGCACTGGAGCTTTTGCATTTTCCTGTGAGCTGCATTTGAAACCTCTCTCAGTTCTCAAAAGCTCTTCAAAAAATTACCTGTAACATGATATACATAATGTCATCACAATGTCATCCAAAATTATCCTAACTTTGAGCTATTCGTAATATAACCAGACATTCACTTTTTTTTTTTACTTCATATGATTAAACATGTGGCATGGTTTTTATGCTTTCTTTAAAACAGAGAACCAGCAATCAAAACTGTCATCCCCTGAAAAAAAAACTTACATATGAGCAATAAGATTAAATGGAGAGAAATGTAGAAATGTAGTATTTGTGGTATATATAAAGTCAACAATGTCACAACATACTGTATTCTGTAGCTTTACTGTGATGATTTTAGTCACATCTGCCCTTCTGTTTCTGGTTGACATACAGTCATGTTACAAGAAGTGTATGTGCCCTGCAAACATCCTCCTCTGCTCCTCCTGTCACGTCATGCTTCAATGAAATCACTTGCCACAAGGTTTAATTCACTCCTCTCTTTCTTTTCTCTGGATAACTCCCTCACTATGATAACAGTGTCACAGAAATGGCATCCAATTAAGTCTACTGGTGTCATTAAATATCAGGAGAACAATAAATACAACATTTGTATAGAATTACATTTATGTCTGGACATTTCTTGACAGCCTTACAACACTTAATGACATTTGTCAACGGTCGGCTTGCCATTACAAAGCTTATATGTTATTTATCGGAAAAAACCATCATACAGCACAATATTTGCAGGAGCAAAATGTGCCCAACAGAAATCGTACATATCCTAATAAATGTATGCCCTTGGATCACAGTTTAAACCTTTAAACCTTTACAATTAAAATCTGCCTTTATACAGTTTTATATTAATATAGTTATTAAAGAATATTTTATTGGCCTATACATTATAATAAAGGTATTTATTTAGCCCTCGTTGTTTTTGTGTGCTTTACTCAACCACACTATAATGTTTCTTGTGCTCGAGCAGACAGCGATGTGCCCCCCCACACTCATTCCCATGATGCAACAGCCAACAAAGAGACGACAGCATACAGAGCAACGCTAGCTAATCAGCTAGCTAGAGAAAAGTTTCAAACGCTGAAAATAGTAAATTTATAACCTTCACATCGCAAGCGATCAATTTACCGTTAACTGCAGTCATAAAGTGTCATTATTTCTCGGTTGTGTGATCACTGAAGTCGTTTCTGGGAAGGTTTTTGTGGTTTCGGGTATGTAGCTAGCCGTGCTGTAATGTCTCCTGATGTGATGTCTTAGCTCACCGGATCCTGATATGAAAACAGCTGAAAGTTGACAGTATATTCAAGACACAAAAGGTAACGTATTGTTATTATTTGTGTGTAAATATGACCGGTTTATTTTAAGTGGTTAAGGTTGTAAAGGATTAGACAGCAGTCATGTTTAATGTGCAGGGCCTTCATGGATTAGCCTGATTGCTAACTGTGCTCTTGAAGCTGTAGCCATGCATGGACTGATGAGACTGAATTTAGAGTTTAAAATGGCATACAACAATATAATCTAACTACAAGGTGACGGAATCATAATAATGTGCTTTAGTGAGCTGGAAAATCACTTTATGTATTAGTTTAATACGTTAGATTTAACCCCTATCCAAACCAGACATTAGTATTTTGCCTATTATACAGTAATGGACAACCATAAAAGGAAAATGTCAAATAATTCTCAGTGTTAATGTTATAGTTAAACTAACTTTGTTATTTGCTGGCTTATTAATAATCCGATACATAGGTCCTGGGTTTAAATGATGTTTAGTACATAATAAGGAACCAATACATATTGTTAATCTTTTTTTTTTACTTTAGTTGATGAACAAATGTGTATTAAAGTCAACACAAATCAAAATGCACCCTGTTTACTTTATTATTTATTCCTGGTATGATGTGAAAAATGGTTAATGTTTGTCTTGATCTCAACATGGCATGTAGTGTGCCATACAGTATTCTACTTATAGCTATAGTAGACAGCATTTTGTTGTTGTTTTATTATTGTGCATACAGCTTTTATGACCTCACATTAATTGAGAGACATTTAGAAACCTGGCAGAATATTGCACTTTGCAGTAAAAATCTGTAAAAATGTGCTCAAAATAATAGAAAAATAATAATATTGTCAGCACTATCCCCTATAAATTTAAAATGAAATCAATCATGTTGATATGTAAAATCTGAAAGTGTAATAACTTCCTGTGTCTCTGAAACTGAACTGTCCCTCTTATTAAGAGAATTATTTTTCTGCCACTTATCTCGGACCACCACCATACCATCATGCAATCCAGTTAATTTACAGTACATTTTTCTAGCTGTATATTTAATTTAATACAAAAACGTTCCATTATGGAAGCAATTTATGTTGACTTAATCAAAAGTATGTGTGTCTGTTATTGAATTGTATATTTATTTTGTTCTTTGTATTTTTGCAGGTATGGCAGTCGTGCGCCGTATGTAATGAACTATGTGTGAGTGTTCACAATCATCTCCCTTATCCTCAGACCGTTGTGCATAATCCCCCTCCAAATTACTAAGGGGGAGCCTTCAGAATGAAGAAGATCAGTCTGAAGACAATAAGGAAGTCATTTAACATTAAAGGCAAAGAGGAAAGTGAATATGCTGTTTCACAGCCAGAGCTGGCAGCCAATTTCTCAGCTGAAGACACTCTGTTTGGAGGATGCTACAGCAAAGATCTTGTCAGCGGTGACTTGGATAATGAGGATGAAAAAAGATCCAAGGCCCGATCTAAGAGTGAGGGTCTCATGGGCACCTTGAAAAGGAGACTGTCAGCAAAACAGAAACCAAAGGTCAAAGGTGGTTCTCCATCTGTATGCTCTATAGATGATGACACCTTCTCTTCTTCTTCAGCACCCATTAGTCTAAGTGACATGAAATCCCAGCGTTCCACATCCATCCATAGTCATCATTACAGTCCCACCCCATGGCCTCTCAGACCAGCAAACTCAGAGGAGACGTGCATTAAAGTGGATGTAAAGGTGAATGCGTTAATGAACTCCTCACATCCCAGCCCAGCTCTCGACAGTGTGCGTCAGGACTTCCTGGACCTCCAGAGAGACGGACTGTTTGAAGAATCTAACGACTCATTGAAATTCACCAGATGTGTGCCAGACCATCATTCAAACTCTGCGAACAATGATTTGCATCTTGAAATAGACGAACACATGCCTGTAGTTCTCGGTCTTGCAGCTCAGGATTATATTCAGTACACAATGCCTTTAGATGATGGACTCTATCCTGATGAGGAGGGTTCACGCTCTTTTTGCTTAGATAGCACCACGCCTATGGATGTTGTTCCACAGTCAGAGGGATGCAGATCTCTTGATCCAGATGAGGAGCCTATTGATCAGGATCTCCTGTCACCAGACATCTTCATGGATTCATCAGTAAACCAGCTCTTTTTAAACACTGCAAATGTCTTGCTGCAGGGCTCCACGCTTGAAGCCCCTCTTTCTCCTTTGCTACCTCCGTTGCCCAGTAGTTATCTCCAGAGAACCCTCTCTGGATTTGGTGGTACCCATGCTCAGGTTGCTGAGAGAGTCATGCACCATCTCAACTTTGACCCGAACTCGGCCCCGGGTGTGCAGCGGGTCTACGACGCCGTGCAGAACAGTGGGCCCATGGTGGTTACTAGTCTCACGGCGGAACTGAAGAAGCTAGCCAGGCAGGGATGGTATTGGGGTCCCATTACACGATGGGAGGCGGAAGAAAAGCTGACAAATCTTCCAGATGGTTCTTTTTTAGTCCGCGACAGTTCGGACGATCGTTATCTCTTAAGCTTGAGCTTTCGCTCACAGGGTAAGACGCTCCACACGAGGATCGAACACTCCAATGGCAGTTTCAGTTTCTATGAGCAACCTGACATTGAAGGCCACATATCCATCGTGGATCTCATTGATAATTCCATTAAAGATTCGGAGAACGGAGCGTTCTGTTATTCGAGATCACGCTTACCAGGGTCTGCAACCTACCCTGTTCGACTGACCAATCCTGTTTCGAGGTTTATGCAGGTGCGGTCACTGCAGTACCTGTGTCGATTCGTTATCCGGCAGTACACACGGATAGATCTAATCCAGAAATTGCCTTTACCGAACAAAATGAAAGATTACTTGCAGGAAAAGCACTACTGAACACAGTAAATCTGAACTTTACCGGACTTGGTTGCTATTGTTGCACTTTTAGGACGATGACACAATGAAGCAGGTTTTGCAAATATTTCAAGGGTTTTGTTACCATTAAACCACACATTTTGTTGAAAGAAAAGATGTTTGTTGACTAAATATGTGTCTGGTAGAATAGAATATTCAGTGGTTTGTGAAGAGATGCAATGCCAGAATGTTAAGAGTGTTTGGATGTCAATGTTGGAGCTTTTTTCGCATGTTCTTTAGAGTACTGTAGAGGTTTGTTTTTGTTACAGGAATATAGATCCAGATACAAAGAGGATCAAGTATTTTTATGCATATTCCACAATATGAGATGTTAGCACAGAACAAGTATTGTAAGACATTTAGAGGTGTTACAATGCACAGAGGTGTGATAGACGCCTTAATGATGACTGCAGGTTTGTGAAATTCGGTTTTGGTGAACACATGACATTCCTCCTCGCCCTTTTATTTAAATTCATAACTTTCATTTAACATCAACTGCTATGTTATGACACAATCATTATTCAAAGGGAAAAGTATACAGGTATGCTGAAATGATGTCCTTTCACAACGTCTCGATACATTTTTCAAGAATGCCATTTTGTGGAGTTAGACTATAAGCTATATTAGCTGCCCATGTTTGTGACATCGCATTCTTATCCTTTTGTTTTACATTATTTAGCACATGTGATGCCAAGGTTAGATGATTCTGTGCGTCGCTGAAACTAATCTTTGATGTAAGTGATTGATTTTGGATTGTATGATTTGTCATTTTTACCAGTCATCTTTTAACAGACATGCAGTTACATTATAAACACATCTGTTCTTTGTTTTCCCTGCATTGTATGTGTTCATTAGAATTGTTATCATTGTTTTGAAAACAGAAAAGTTACCTATTATGGACTAAGGTACAGTTAAAAATATTAAACCAATTCCTTTTGGGAACAGAATTTGCTTATTGTTGTAACTTGAATTTGTTCTTCACTTCAAATAAAAGTTTTATATGAAGAATCTTTTTCCAGCTCATTCTAATGTAAAATTGTTTCTGTACTCCAAAACACATTTTTGACATTAAAAAAAACTTCAAACAAAAGTGTTTTCCCACTATATTTTTAGTCATTCCACTTTTCTTTTAGATGCAAGGCTAATGCTCGAGATTCCACCAGTTTAACACCAGTTTAGTGGAAAACTGGCGTGATTAGGTAAGCTTGAATCAGTTCCTGATTTATTTCTGATCCTTTAACATGTTTGTTGTTGTCAACGGTAATTACATATTTATCCAATGAAAGACAATTTAAACATATGTGTTCTAAATAAATCTCATTATTGTGCACATAATGAAAATCTTTCTATTGCTAGGTTTTTAAATTAACATTTTTTTATTGTTTCTTTTCTCAGCATCCATAAAACGTGACAATAATGACTCACAGAAAGATTGCAGATTGTACTTGTTTTGTTTACTGAAGAACAGCAGAGATGGTCTGTACTGTCTGTTTTCATGAAAGGCATCAGGGGAATAATACAAACGTTTCGCCTAAAGTCTCCTTTAGTGTATTGCTGGCAGAGCATGGTGGATTTTCTTTTTTTTATTTCACAGAAACCCATTTAGTGCTCATTTATATGAGTTTGAGGATTGATGGTCAGTTATGTCCTGTTGTGAAGTTCATTGTATTAAGGATGAGAATTGTTTTGACAGCAATACTCAGCAGTATTGGCATTTTATTGCTTTTGTGCTTCAATTAGTGGCCTTTTTGATATAACAATAGGAGTGGGCAGCGTGTGGGATTTCATATTTTTGCCAAGGAGGCTGTAAGTTTTTCTCCATTCAGCACACACATTTTAAGACTCCCTTTTCCTGTTTCATTTTGTGTTATTGTTTTTTATTACCCAGCAATCTGAGGCAGGATGATAAAAACTTTATATTTTGAGTTTTTGTAACTGCTGAGTAAGTGAAAAGCAGTGCAAGGCCAACATCTTCCCCAGAACAGCTTTCCATCAAAACATGCTTTTAAAAAATTGTCATATAGTGACAAAGACACTATGTTAAAGAGACATTGAACACTTTAAGATCCAGCGATAATAATTCGAGGTTTTTTTTATTTTTAACTTGAAAAAGATTTTCTCACTTGTGGTGTGTGGGGACATAGTGACCTTTCACATAAGTTTTGCAAATTAACATTTTGCTTGTCTCAACCATTTTCCAGAGTTTGTAAATGTTTATATTGGTCATGGAATGATTTGGATAAGACGATGTGTTTATTAGCACATTTCATTAGCCTTTAAAACATCTTGACAACTTACTTTTCCATATTTTTGGAAAAGTAAGGCCAACAGCTGCTGTCGGTGAAGGTGACTGCTTATTATGCAGACAAGTCATCCTCTGGACATGAGACAGCAACTGGCCCTTGGTGTCTTTTTAGCAAGACACACACATCCTTCGGTAGTATTTTAACTGCTCCAACAAAACATCTCTCCATAACGCATATTTTTGTTAATGCACCATAAACTGTCAATACTTTACAATGGTGTGACCCTTATGGAAACCCAGCAGAGAGTATCCTGTTGAGACTGAAGAACAGTGTATTACAGGTGGTGAAGGATTTCTTGCTCCCTCTCTTCAGTTTTAATTGGTTTCTTTGGAATTTCTCATTAGACTCCTCAGAGAGCTTTCTACACCGCACTTACTAGTGCAAATAGCTTTTATTTAATTACAATTAGCACCAAAGGGGATCTGTTTGCCTATTGGTTCATTTTGAAAAATGCTGGGTTATTTTTTAACCCATCGTTGGTTAAAAATGGCCAAACCCAAATGTTGGGGAAAATGTTTATATTTGACCCAACCACTGATTAAAAATAACCCAGCATTTTTAAAGTGTATTTAAATGTTTATTAATGTAATTTGGTTTAAGACTACTTCATAGAGAGTAATATTTGGCCTTAAAAAAATGAATCGCCACTTTTAGTCACTTTTTTACTCTCCTTTAATTGTCATTTAATTGTTTTGTCTCGTTCATTAGGCCTATCTCCTGGATTTCACATGCCCAATTAAAGTCACCTCAGTACCTGCTATAAATAATTCAGCCTATACACCAGTGCTGCTATCTAATATTTTTGTAAATGTATTATTGCTAAAGATGAACATAAATGTCACAGATGAAACAAACCAATCACAGGGTTGATACTGTGGAATTGGTCTCTGAATTTCACAGACACCTGTGACACAGTTGGTCAAGAATATTGAATAGCCATTAAAGTTTCACCCGTATATAGAGACAGCATCCAAAGTTTAACAATGCATGTGTTTTAGGCTTGGTAAAAACCTTAGAAGATGCATAAGTGAGAAAGCTGAAATGACGATGCTGGCAATATTTTGATGCATTATTACCTCCTCAAATTCTTAAATTTGTAATTAATTTGAGTCCTTGAAAAGCAAAGAGCCTTCTAGTAAATGACAGAGGCATATGCAGTATTACAGCGGGTCTCTGCTAGAGACCTGCAGAGTTGAGCTTTTTGTCACATTGATGCTGTCTTTATCTGTGAGCCATGCCATCTGTCAGAAACCCCAGAAGACCTCTTTCTGAGCACACCATGTGTCTCCACATTAAAGGGTGGCTTAAGCAAACAGCACTGCGAGACACCATACCTCACTCGCTTGAAGATTCATTATTGTATGAGATTACCCTAAGGATGTGCACAGGGCATTTCTAGATGTGGTGCCACATCCTAGACTTCCGGGAGATATACAGAGTTCTCAATACACCTTAACGTAGTTGATGTTACACATTAAATCATTACCATCAATTTAAGTTTTAAATTGATGGTAAATTTAATTTAACCTCGAAATAAAGTGTGATTGCTATAAATTGTTCTGTTTTCAGGTGAGGTGTTATGGTTGTGTGGATCGCACCATGTTGGTCTGAAAGCGTGCAGGCATGTCCCATGATGATTCCTGCTCAATTTGCGGTTTCACGAGATCCCGCTTTTGTTTACTGCTGGAGTGTGCTGCTAATTTTATTGACATCTACAGCAAGTAAGTAAACTAATTAAACAAAGTTGCTGTATTATTGTAAATGTGTATACAAAAGGATGTTCACACAGGCAAAGATCAAGCTTTTTTTATCCTTTGTTGATCATTGCATGTTGATCAATGAACCTGCCAATTGCTATTGCCAGTTTTAAAGCTGCCATTTCTTCAGGTTTAAGCCATGTAAGCTACTTAAGACTATGACCTAAATATAATTTAGGAGTACATGAATACAATGTTTACTTTACATTTGATGCATAAGTATGCACAAAAATATCTATTTCATCCTCTCCAAAACAAGCCAGGGAATGTGATCATTTTAATACTGGAACATAGAGATAAACATGCATAATAAAACATTGTCCTAGGGTCCTGTTATTTTTAGTCATGCAGTATTGTTTGTTAGCTGAATGTCATCACGATGGTATGAGTAGAATAACATTGGATGATTAAATGTCTGTTAAAAATCTCGGTCAGATATTACAAATATTCCGCTCTAGCACAAATGAGGCATATTCTTTCAAACAGAAGGATAGACTGACCTTTAAATGACTGACTGATGTTTTCTGTCATTTTCCTTCTTTTTCCATGCTATCCTTTATCCTTTGTATTCTTAGCTGTGTAGGCTTGCTTGTGTGTATTTTGATGAAATAAATATATAAACCATCCGACCGGTGCTAGATGCAATAAACAGGAGTCCTTTGTTGCCATTGCAGCAGGGAGCCCTACTTTGTAGAATTCAACTCGGGTGTGATCTCTCAATGAATAAAATATAAACTTGTACTGTATCTCTCAGGAAACACACCAGTTAATATTGAATATAAATTCAGGTGGACACTTCACAACAGCACATTTAGATATTATGCCTAAATATGACATTTGTCAGTGTATTTGTTAATAAGCAGTATTGATAAGTAAAGAAATGCCTGTGATTTCGAGAGGGACTTAAATGATCAATCTCAATTTTCTGATGAAGCTGTAAAGGCATCATTCTTTATAAAAACATGCTCATTTGGTGCTTCCACTTTTAAAGGTGTCTGAGATTCACACTTCTGGGCAAGAATAAATGTGTGGTCTCATTAATTTACCGTATCCCCCGCTGAGCCACATCCACAGGAGATCTTTGCCTTAAGTTCGCAAAAATCAAGTCAACTATAATGGTAAGTCAAAAACCACTTATAATTCTCTTAACCATGTAAAATATTACTGAAAGAAGTACTTAGTAATATTTATCTATCTATACAGTTCTTATTGAACAAGTTTTTTATATAATATTCTATATGTACATGTATTAATAATGAAGATCGATATAATATGCTGCAACAATGAGAAGCAATCTAGTGTGTAAACATCAACAGTAACCAAAAGAGAGAAGCATGCTATTCAGACAGACTGACTGACTTAATAAGAAGTAAATAAAGGGTACGTAACAACAACCAGCAGATGCTCTTATTTATTATTTACATACTGCCACTGACATCCTTTAGAGACAGAATCTCATAAGAGCTGGCAACAGGGTCTATAGCTTACAAGACATTTAAGACTCGGATTACAGAGGACAATGCTCACAAATGAACAGTGAATGCTGGTTCAGTGCAGTAATTTTCTAATAAAACAAATAAATTACTGAGGAAACATTTATTGTGTTTAAATGATTCATTCTTTGGCCAAGACAGACAAGATTTATTTGTACTGAACTTTTAAAGCTGGCGTGCTACTATGCGGACTGCCTTAAAATATGTTGATGTCCAACTGCTTGTTGAACGTTACTCTCTTAACATTGCCATCTTCAAACTGAATCAAATTTATGGCTGTCTTTTTCAACAGATTGGCCATAAATTTTATGACGGGGCATAGTCTGTTAAGCAGTCTGAAAATCACAGCAGATGGGGTATGAAAAACTGCTTTAAATGCAGGAAAAGTAAATGCCATTATATTAATATGCTCTGGCCAGGTTTGACAACATAAACTGTAGTCTATGATGGAAAAAAGTAAACTATTGCATTCAAACAACCTGTTAAGATGTCAGATTTCATCAGGGGACATAGAACAAAGACAAAGGATAAATATTGATATGCATGAACATATAAATAATCGTCTTCAAGTTGTAATATGTATTATTTTGGTCTATAAAAAAATACACTGAGCCACACCATACTGAAAACCAGCAGAACATGTGAAATACTGTATTTTCACACATCTCTTTATACAAAGGTGTTAAAATGAATAATTATTCATCTGCACCTGTGCATTACATTTACAGTCCAGAGCTACACAAGCAATTGTGAAATTAGAAGATCATACTGTAGTTTAGTCAGGGGTCTAATACAGCATGTTGTTAGTGTGTAATGAAGATTATAGTGTTCAGGTGTAATGCAGGCACAGAAGAGCCCAGCGACAAATTACGGCTTAATTACTGTAACTGTAGGGATGATGCCATCAGCAGCTTTGTATGTTTGCGCCAGCAGTGATCAAATGCTTTCATTTAGTTATTTAACATGAAAGCATAGTGATTTAAAAACAATGTCTAATTGCTTCACTTCCATGCAATCCTAGACAGTACAAGAAACACCAGCTACAGTTGATATCCTGATGCAGCTGAATGGACGGTAGAGATGTCTGCGGGCTCTTCTAAAGATGCTGACGGCCCTATTGCCTGTAAAGGGCAGCTTGGCGTGAGTCTGCAGAGCTCGGCCTGATTACAGAATCACGTTTGCCATGTGTCAGTGGGTCACAGATTGGACCGATGCTTTGTCACTCGGGCTCTCCCAGCATGCATCCCACAAGGGGTACGGACATCAAAAGGCCCCGTGTTGCTATAATGCTGGAGAGATGAGTAAGCTGGGCCCTTACCATCTGAACAGGGCCAGCACAGAGGATGCTAACACACATGTCGGAGACTAAAGATAGAAAATATGAAATAGAATATTTGCTACAGAAAGAGAGAAAGCTGGGAAGCTCACTGGACTGAATTTGTTAAGGAGTTTTCACATTAAATGAACTGAGTAACACATGTTTTTGTCAAGAGTGTTAAGCTTTGAAGCCAACATCAAATCACTACTGGCAATACAAAAATAAAACAGACAGGATTTTGTTTTATTTAACACATTTTTAAGCACATTCAAATATCAGCAATATCTGAAGCTTTCTAGCCCATGTGTCTATTTGACCCGGGCTTCCCAAAGTTCATTACAGGACGACTGACCTAGACAGCTATAACCACCAATTTTTTTTAATGGAAATATAGGGAAGGAATACATTTGTTTTCTTGTTATTTTAGTAGAGTTAGTCATTGTATGAATGACTATTAGTTTAATTGCAATATCCACACCAAAATCAAAACAATTGTCATTGCTAGTCATTTATTGGACTATACTGCTTTTTGGTGTTATTTACCAGAACATCCAAGTGACTTTGTATGAGCCACTTCATACCACTGGGCATCCCACCAGTGGGACCCAACTGACAGTTTGAACACCCCTGTATTTGACTATTTAGGTACAGTACTTGTGTGTTGGAAAAGACTAAAAACATGTGTCAGACTATAGGGACAGGCAGCACTCATTATCACATTAGCTTTCACATCTTATTTCTGGTCATTCACATATAAAGTCACAAACTTAATCTCTCACCTTTTCCTTTTTTGATGAGTCTGGGTCTGTCAGCCACCGTATCATCTGATCAAATGTAATTTAAGCAGATCAATGCAGAGAAACCTAGTAACAAAATTAGTAAACAAGCAGCTTATTATAAGACAGTTTGATTCAGCATCACATTCAGCAGTACAAGTCATAAGTTATAATACAGGGAACCATGTGTATGGCATCTTAGTGTTTGAAGTTCCACACAGCAGTGACAATAATTAATTAATGACTGCTGGGATGAGACCTTATTGTTTTATATACACGAGCAAGAGTGATATGGATAATTATAACATTGTGGTTAGACTGTGCTTTAGGTTATTTGACATTCTCTAAATAGTCATCATTTATTAATAAAAGGTTGACGTGTGTCATTTATAATATAGTTTGAATGTAACAGAGGTTTTGGTCTTAAAGATGGTCTGTTCTTAAAAGACAGATGAAAGAATTTGCATAGAAACATTTTCTGTGTTTTGTTCCCCAAAACCAAAGTTATGTTTAGTGACCTAGCAGCGACATGTGCTGTTGACTCATGTTTTCAATCTTAATCATCTTTCTGAGAAAGAAAGGTCAGATACAGGCTTCAGACAGTTTCTAGCCTTTGGGTCATGTTTACTTCCATGCCAAATCAAATGACAGGAACCAGATGCAGTAGCTGGAGACACAAGAGAAGTTTTTAAAATAGATAAACTATGAAGGAAAAAGCCCAAAATGTCTCATTAGCAGGTTATACATCAAATATCATTTTTTATATTATCTAACATGTTCTCTTATTACCTCTTAAATCAATCGCACTTAAAAATGTAAGGTGATCCTGTTTAGTAAAAAAATTTACCAGTGTATTTTAAAGATCCACTCTTGGAAGGAATATCTCGCTGTTTAACACATAACACCCACATCATTCTCATACCTCATCACATTTGCATTTCACCTCCAAATAATGCTGTCTTCACAGTTTTTAATTGTTGCCGTGGTAATAAATTACCTAATTTCCATGCCATTTCCCAGCTATGCTTCGAGAATAAATAAAGCTATTAACGATAACACTCTAAAGTTCAGTGTTGTGTTTTGAGACACATGCAGGGCCATTGCCCTGCCCGATATGGATAGATGAAAAATCAGTATGGTGTCCATTCTCTTTCCAGTTTGTGCACATATTGATCTCCGTAGATGAGGGATGCTGTCATCTTTTCTAAAACTGCCCCATTGACACTATCGATATTCTTAAACAAATATATTTCAATTTTTTTAAATGTTTACTTTCAAAGTAACTTACTTAATTGGCTGGGAGGTGTGCTCTAATCTTGTGCTTAATTTTATAGTGACATAATTCAACAAAACAATATGTTTAAAGATTGTTGCACTGTGTGTCTCTGTATAAGAGTGGTTTTAATTCATTCATGTCAATTATGTTAAACTGATGGACAGCTGTTTTCAGCACCATGGACAGCGTCCATCTCTTTCCTCATTTTCCCTCACGTTTTTATTACACCCTCTCTCCTCAACAAAACCTTAAAATGTAACAGTTGTAAGTACATTCGTCGTGTTTATGACATTGTATATTTACATTCAAGTAATAAAAAAATGCAAGATATTGTTTATGCATTAAGCGGAACAACAACTATAAGAGAGAAATGGGTGTTGTACTTTGCTCATATTTAACATCAAACTTATAAGAGGTATAATAATTATAATATACAAAATCTACAATGACGAGCACGTAACATAACACATTTCGTGCAAAATATGCTCTTAAATGCAAAACTGCCATTAAAACATATAGTAAGATCTGAAAAATCATTATTTTCCAAATCATTATGCTGACATCAATAAGTCATTTGGTCAAATATTGTTACTGTACAGACACACACACACACATATTCTCAAACTCATTACATTACTTCTCATCTTGACAACAAAATCATATAAACAAATTCCATGTCCTCTCTGCTGCTACCTTTATTTTCGAAAGAACGAACATGTCCTTTAGTCTTCAGTTTGGTCCATTGCAAGTCTATAAAATTAGAGAGGGAAAACAAGGAAGCCTGAGAAGGTGGAGTACTTCCAGCCGCCCATGAGATTCCCTCTCTCCAGTTTGAGATAGAGTCTGTCCTCGCGCTCCAGGTGAAGCAGGACTCCGTTACTCGCAGCCTCCCGTGTCACGTCTTGATCACCGGCAAAAGCTGATATTATTGGGTATTCGTTGTGCATTAGATTGACCTGGAAAACAAGACGTGATCACACTACATACACGAGCATAGTATGTTTTTTTTGCTGTAAGAGAAAGTTGCTGTCTTTACCTGTATTGTCTGTCGGTTGTAGACCTTCACAACATGAAAGCTGAAGCTGTAAATGCCTCGTCGCGGTGCCTGAAAGACGCTAGCCTTAAGATCAAAATGATTGCCAATGTTCACTAACACCTGCAAATATGAAACGACTGTCACTGGAAAATAATATTAATATCTTTTCAAATTAAATTGATCAACATAACAATAACAAAGCATAACAGAAGACATAACAAAGACGAATATGCATGCGTAAATGTGAATAAACAGTTAATTTCTGACCTGATCAAAGTAGATTGTCATTGACTTGTTACTCATTTCTGACGGTTCATGGTTAGTTCCTCTGACAGCAGAGAAAGCCACTTTGGCACCAGCAGCTCGGACAGATATCCCAAACGACGAGGTCACTCCACCTTCGGCGGACGGGTTCGAGTCACATACTACCAAACACTTTCCTTCTAAAACAACAGGTTCCGTGTCATTCTGTCCGAGAGAGAACGCAATTCCGAATCCCAAAAGAAGGGTGGAGGCCAGCACGGCCAACGTGCGCGGTTCCCTTGCTCTCAACATGACTGTGGAAGACCTCTGAGCAAAAAATACTAAAGACAAGTCTTAGGAGATCTGTAAAGACGACAGCACCTCTCTCTCTCCTTCACACGCGTACTGCGCGCACGCCCTATTTGAATACGCCCCAAATTTTCACCATGTGCTTTCCAGCCAGTGAAGTTTTGATTTGCTATAATTTTTAAACAACGTCTAAAAGTTAAAAGGCAAAATATATATATCGCAGCCAAAGCACTTAAATCATGAAACAACGTTATTAGAAAATATATTACTTTTCTGTTAAAAATAAAAATATTTAATGTTTGGACAAACATAAACTATAACATGTAGATTAATAATCGAAGATTACGGGTCTGTATTGACAACAAAATTAAATGTGAGGTTTGATGGTCTGATGAAATTTCATTGTTTGGGGATTTTAGTCAGGATGTTGACAAACTGATATGATGTGCTATTGCGCCATCCAGTGCCTGTATAAAGATATTGAACATCAACGATGATTGTTTAGTAAACGTATACTGTGAATCTGTAGTTTGTAGACCTAAAACAGCACGTTAAGGATTTTAAATATTATGTTTATTATGCAAAAATCACCTTTGTCAAACACGTGTGCAAAATACCACATATTGTGGAAATCAAAATGTAACTCAACTGTGGTTATTTATGGTATGCTTTTACTTTGGTTTATGTCATCTGCTTGGTTGAATGAATGGAATTCATATTAATGAATGAATTTAACCTGCAAAAGATAAGTAGTCTCCTGCTTTGCTTATTGTTCAGGTGTAAGAATAGCCAATTATTTTATGTAATTTTGCTGCTGGTTGGTTGTTGTTTATCTATGTTATATATATTTTTAGTTGTCCTTGGAGGAACTTTTACTGGATTATTATAGAATATTACACCTTTGATCTCCCAATGTTAATTTGGCCTTGTTGCAAATAACTATAAAAAAAAACATTTTATAGCTAACTGTTATTTATTCTCTTGCTGTATTTCCTTCCAGTTTTCACAAAATCCTAAAGATTTTTCGATCACTGAAAATGTACATTTAACAGAAGTCATCTGGAACTTTTTCTTAAAGTCTTCATCTACTTTTTCAGTTTGAATGCAGTTGTGCTGTTACAGATGGGAAAAAGAGAAATATCTACCACCAAAAACATCAGCAAAACAATAAAAGCCCCATGGCATTTAAAACCAGACTAGTCTATAATCGTTATATATTTTAGTAATAGTAATACAACTTTATTAATATACAATATTAATATACATTATCATTAATATAATGTATTAATAAACAACTAATAAAATTAATTGTCATGTACTGAAAACCTACATCATTAATGTGTTTTGTTTTCAGCTCATAAAGGTAATACCAAAAACACTGAGAGAGCAGGAGTTCTTTAACCATTCCAATTATGTTAATGTTTAGTAGTTATCTATTGCAGTTATGTTAAGTTACTTTGACTCGTAATGGGAAATCAGTCCACTCTCATGTCACTTAAAACCCGTATGACTCTGTGGAACTCCAATGAAGATATTTTGAGAAATGTCTTGTGTTTTTGTGTTCATACAGTAAATCAATATGGGGCAACATTCTTCGAAACATCGTCTTTTGTGTTCCATGGAAGAAAGTCATACAGGTTTGAAACGACATAAGGGTGAATAAATGATATAAGAATTGTAATTTTTGGGTGAACTATACTTTTAACTACAATACATATAGCAAATATTCCAACTCAACATCACTTAAACAAGTTTTATCTGATGCATGGTGTTACATATTTGGGAAGATGTTATCCAGATATGTCGTGCCAAATGTAAGCGAAGAGATGCTGTTAATCCAGCAGGTCTTCAATACAGTCAGGCGGATTACGCGATTGACTCAACCTGTTTCATCAAACTAGTCCGCAACTGGCTCTCTTACAATCTTTGCAATGAATCTCACATAATTTGGATCGTGTTTTTAGCGACCTCTCCTACAGACTGTAATTTTTTATTGTAGTTAAATATTTCTCTCAAATTTTGTAGCACTTCGCCTCTTGAACTCGCATTTCATGGAATTGAAAGTTAAAACCCTTGGGGAGAATCATGGTGCCGCGGGTGAAACTGCTTGTAGGTGAGTAAATATCAAATTATAAATGTTTCGATCCATCACGATGATCGGTCAAGTTGGGAACACTACATACGGCGAATGGTTTTCTTTAAAGTTTAATGCGTTTTTATTTGTTATGTTTATGTTATGTTATTACCAAAGACTGATAGGAAACAGTGTGTTTGTGACAATAACCAAAGCAGATGAGAATACAATTGCAAACATAGTGGTGATAATGTTGTAGTACAAAATACTGTTGTGTAATCGACATGCTTACATTCGTTTTTTATTATTATTTTATTTTACGTGTATATAAAATTAATTCATAACGTCGTAATTTAGAGATTTTGTGAGAAAACACTAAAGTGTATGTTAGTTCAATCTTGTACAATACAGCTGTGTATATACTGTATATACATGATCAAACCCTTCTGGTCTCTGTTCCCAGTTGTTGCGAGTTTGATCAATCTTGGATTTTCTGGAGCACCAACAGCACCACCAAAGAAAGCTATAGGTAATTCTTTCTCATTAACAACAGTGAAAGAGCAAATCGTTATTGTGCCTTTTATAGCTTTAAATGTCTTTAAATTTTAAACAATGCACTTTGTTGATTAATCCAGATAATTATAATACCATGATGATCTTCTTTTTTCTCTGATAAAATAATGCTACATCTCTGGCACTTGAATTTCAGTTAAAAACAACTCAGGTGTAACACCAGTGGGCGTGTGTGGTACCTGGGTCAAAGAACCTGATGGAGGGCTTTTCACATCTCCTAACTATCCTGAGAAATATCCTCCTGAACGGGAATGCATATACATAATTGAAGGTTAGTTGATTAAATCTTGGATCGTTGTTTAACACTTTCCATTAGTGTCTCTAACTTAAGGTGTATTGTGTCATAGCTTCTCCACGGCAATGCATCGAGTTGTTTTTTGATGAAAAGTATGCTATTGAGCCATCATGGGAGTGTAAGTTTGACCACATTGAAGTTCGGGATGGTCCCTTCAGCTTTTCTCCCATCATTGGCCGGTACTGTGGACAAGAAAGCCCGAGTTACGTTAGGTCCACTGGACGATACCTCTGGATAAAATTTGTGGCAGATGGTGAACTAGAGGCCATTGGATTTTCAGCTCGGTATAATTTCACCCAAGGTAAGGATGCTTTTAAGACTTTCCATTACAGACGGACTGGATATTCATAATGAATTTATCATTCATAATGAAAATCATAGCATGCTGGTCATAGCATTTATTTTTGTGTTGTTTAAATTTCTTTATACAGAGTGTCTGGGATCACTATTAAAATTAATTTGTTTTGCTTTAAAAATGTTTTTACCATAAATTTATTAATGGGTAAAAACTTTTATTGAAAAGTTAACAAAAGCAGTTTTTGCAATTTAATGATAACAAGCACTTGAGCTGGCATTTGACTTCACAAATCTGTCCAATATACTTCAAATTCATGTTATTTCTGTATGATTTACTTTGAGAAGGTCAAAATGTTTTCTTTAATGTTGACATTTTAGGTTAAACAACTAAAATAAATATTTATTTTTTTATGTTTTCCTTTATGTTTATTTACACTTCTTTGCATTTTTTGCTAAGTTTTAATGTGACTTCAGACTTGTGACTCTGTATTTTCAAAATCAAAGATTATTGTTTATTCCAAGTTAGATCATCATACTACTGTTCAGATTTTGGTAAATGCTGTGTTGTGTGCTCAGGTCAGATGGCTGTGCATTTGTAGTGCAGGCACACATGCAGCAGCTGAGTGGGGGAGGTTTGGGATGTCTCTGATCCCAGTTAATGAAAGCTTGTCTTCACACTCAGTCTGCTTCATGTCCTGAGCTCTGTCCTACTACTTCTGCCTTGATAAATCTTATTGGGAATCTATAGAATGACTATAATATTGGCCTCAGACAGTCATTTCATAAAATCATGAAATTAATAATCAAAGTGAAAAAGGAAATGAATCTCGACTGAGGTTTGAGACGGATGACCAAAGTTGGCCAGAGTTCCTGATTATGTGATGTTAGGATGAAATTAAATTCTGATTGCTCTGATTATCACAACGGCCTAATAAACACTGAGCAGGAATGCTAATCTCCTCTCAACTATAAATCCAGTCTTTAGAGGGGTTATTTTGGAATGGGAAACATCCAGCGATACTGCTATCTTTGCATTACCACCAAAGGCACTTAGTCACATAAATCCAAACCAGAGATTAAAAAAAAACCCTGACATATTTAAATCTTGAAAAAAACAATCTTCGATCAATTATTCATCTGAAATAGTGCATTATACCATCTTGCACAGTATAAATTCAAATCATCAGAGACCTACAGTACATTCATGCATCCTGTTACATCAGCATAGAAAATAATCTAAGACAAGCTGCACCAGAGGTAAGAAAACACGAGAGGATTACAGAGCCCTGAATGAGTTTAGATTGAAAACCCTTTAGGGCTTTAAAATGTTCTGAACAAATGAAAGCAATATATCAGACCTAAGAGGACAGAATAGGATAACCTGACAAAAGCCTACTAATTGTTAAAAACAAAAAACCCACTGCAAAACATTTTAAAAAATGCTAAACACACCTTAAATTCATTTATCGTATTGCTTTGCCTAATCTGTGTGTAGCTGGTTCAGGGATTATTAATCCATGTACAATCATGACTCAAGCTTCAGGAGATCATTCCCGTTCTCTAATCCTGTGCGTTTCAGTTATTATTTTGAAGAAAACACATGATTGTACTGGGACAGTGAACTTCCTCAAGGTCAGAGAGAAAAGTCAAACACGTAGGCTTAGTTTATCATAAAAATTAAATCTGTCTTTGACATTATGCATGTTGTTGTGAAACAGCTATATGTATAAAACCAACCCTTTTGATATTCAAGGTAACATTTTTTGAGCATTTGTAAACATATAACATGAAAGCATATAAATCCTAAATATTTCATATGATCTGTTTATTTTACAGATCCAGAATTCAAAAATGTTGGACCTCCACCACCTCTTCCAAGTGAGTAAATTGTTGTTATTTACTAAACTGTATGCGCACCTCTTTTACAGATCAAAGTCATCTTAAGACAGTAATGATGATGCATTACTGGTTTGTGTTTTCCTGCTGCAGTTTGTGATTTTGAGATGAGTGGACCTGAGGGGATTGTGGAGTCTGTAATGGTTGCTAAAGAGGGAAAGGCATCACAGTCAGAAGCTGTGGACTGCAGGTGGTTCATAAGAGCTCCGCCTGGCTCGAAGGTACAGTTAACAGTAGTAAACAGTAGTTGGTCATCTAGTCCTGTCAATCATTATTTTAAGTGTATAAATAGCCATCTACTTCAATAAAGACTGAATAGGCAGCTGAATTAGAGAATTTACAGTTTTCTTTAATATTTCTTCAATGTCTCATTCAGTCATCATACCATTTACATACTGCTTTGAGAAGGTTTTTCATGGTTTACGGAGCATATGCAACATGCAATAAGTAACTGACAGTATGCTCATGGGGAAAACACAGGTTTAAATTTAGCCATTCCCCCCTTTCTTTACTCCTCTGTCACTTTCCACATGTTTATTAAAGGGCACAAAGATAACAGATGTGAATATGCTAAGAGCACAAAAGTGAATATAAATGTGCTTCCTGTACAGATCTATTTGCGATTCCTGGATTACGAGATGCAGAACTCAAATGAGTGCAAGAGGAACTTTGTGGCAGTGTATGATGGGAGCAGCTCGGTGGAGCACCTAAAGAATAAATTCTGTAGCACAGTGGCCAACGACGTGATGCTGATGACCTCATTAGGTGTGATTCGCATGTGGGCTGATGAAAGCAGCCGCAGGAGTCGATTCCGCATCCTCTTCACCACCTTCCACGAGCGTGAGTCATTTATCCCGCTTTTTTTGTCTTGACACATTTCAGTAACACATATAGTCTATGTCTAGTGTTAAAGTTGTGATTTATATATTATTTTAGTTATATAATTGGACTAACAAATCCTTCCCTGAGTCATCATACCATTATTTTTCTTCGCAGCTCCATGTGAAGGCGACGCGTTCTTCTGCCATAGCAACATGTGTATTAATCACACACTGGTATGTAATGGCATCCAAAACTGTGTCTATCCATGGGATGAGAATGGTTGCAAAGGTACATCACTTTTAATCTTTTGCTAAAATTTTAACCTTTTTAAAAAAATCACCACATACATTATTTATAATCTTCTCAATATTTATACAGAAAAAAGAAAAGCCACTATCCTGGACAACCTTGACAATACCAATGTAACCATTATTGGGGTGACCTGTGGAGTGGTGATCATCCTGCTTACAGTCTCAATAATCATTCAAATAAAGCAACCACGCAAAAAGTACATAATTCGCAGGGATGACTTTGACCCCACCTTGCTGCAAGAAGCATTTGAACCCCCACACTATGAGCTGTGCACATTGCGGCAAGCGACCACAAGCGATGGTGACATTTTACCAGAGGACTTCCACAAACTGCAGCGTTCCTCTTCCAAATGCATTCACGGTCACCACTGCGGCTCACAGGTGTCCAGCACTCGAGGGAGTCGCAGCGACCTCAGCCTGCGGGAAGCTGCTGCAATTTTCTCAGAGATGCAGGCAGCTGCTCAACCCCCCCTCCCTCCTCAAGGTACCCCTACTGGCCACAGGAATATTCTCGTGATGAAGCACAGCTATTCACATGATGGGGCTGAAGAGTATGACTTTGATGATGAACTGGATGATGGACCCACTACCAGCCATGGGCGAGCTGCAATGGAGAGAACTGTGCATCGGTCAGTATCCAATGACTTCTGACAGTTTAATAGCTTATGTGTCATTTGTCACTGTTTTATTTGTGGTAGTCATGCACTTTGCTTATTTTGGAGTTTCTCAGTTTGTTAAAAGACCAAATTCCCTTGTCACTTCATGCATATTTCCATTGTTTTGCATATTATGGTTAAACATTTATGAAGGAATATCAATAAACATGTAGATACTGTGTATGTGAACCATTAAACTGTACTACCCTCAATTTTCTTTTCCTGTTTTGCATATGAGTAAGCATTACCTGCTGCCTAGTTCGTTTTATTTGATGACTTATACCAATTAATATTTCAGATTCATACTTATTTTTGTTTAAACATGACAAAAAAACATTTCACTGCTGTTTATTTTCCCATTTAGAAAAAAATGTATTTTTTTCTGGTGTTCTAAAATGAGATTATTTCCTATTTACTGTACTGTTTGATTTAATTGTGCTGATGTGAATTCATTTATTTGTATTTTCATTGCTTTCATGCCTATGTGACAACATTTTTGTTTCTTTTAAATTTTATAACCCTGTCCCAGTTTATCATTCTCATATCATATATTTTATAAAATTACAAGAAAGTAATGTTGTAAAGCTGTCTCATTTTTCAACATAAATATTTTAGATTGAAAAAGCTCATGTTTTATTTGACCCACTTTAATCACTTTGATGATTTTTTTTTTATTATTTAATAGTTTTTGCACTGTAAAAACATCTCATTTATCCTGTGACAATTTAATTTCAGACTCCTTGGTAACATTTTAGAACGTTTGTAAACGTTTAAACATTATCCTCTCATTTCTGTTGTTTTACGTTTTAAATACCGAGCACTAAGCATTTTGGTTTTAAATTTACGTTTATAATTTTAACAACATTATAGTGCCTCCTTCAGGACCATAAATGTTAATGCAGAGAAGCGACGTTGCCAACTCTAAAAATAGTAACGTAAATTAACAGGCTGTACATTTTGAACATTAGTTTGGTTTGTTTTATGTATGATGATCACATATTTATTATTTTCATTACTGAAAAGTAACTATTTGTGTGTTCATCTGTGGCTGTGCTGTGACAGCGGAACGAATGACGCTCAGTCAGTGCATCACATCGGACCAATAACAGGATGCACCAATGCACATATGTTTCACCCTTAAGCATTAATGTTGAGGTTCTGTGGTACGTTTAAATGCATTACTTGACTTAGTTAGGAAGTTGTCGTCAATGTATTGAAATGCTTTGCTTATTTTAAGAGTACCTGAAGGCTGTTGTCATTGGGGAAACATTCAGGTCAGTTAGTAGTCCTGCTGTCATTGCAGGATGTCTGACTTTAACATAGAGTCAAGTCCTTCCACGGAGACCAATAAGAATGGATCGGTTAGCGAAGCTGCTTTTAAAAAGCGACTTGGTGTTATTGCTACTTGTGTCGTCGGAGGGTCATTAGTCGCTTTGTATGCGGTGACTGGACCTTTTGTTGCACCAGCATTAAGGAAAGTTTGTCTTCCGTTTGTTCCTGCAACAACGACACAAATTGAAAACGTCCTTAACGTTTTGCGAACCAGATCAGGATCTCTGGTTGATATCGGCAGCGGAGATGGACGAATAGTGAGTTGTTTTCCTGATTATGATGCACTGACAGTATCTGTATTGTATGGTGTGGTTTTTTCATGTTCAGTACCATGCAAAGGCATTTAAATATTAGACTCATGCCTTGCCATAAAGTACTATGATATTAAATACCACTATAACGATTGTGGGACCACTGTTCAAAAGATACTCTAATCATGCACCCCGTTTCCCTGGCTTGGTGTAGGTCATAGCTGCTGCAAAAAGAGGTTTTAAAGCAGTTGGCTTTGAGCTGAACCCATGGCTGGTCTGGTACTCCCGTTACAAAGCTTGGAGGGAAGGTGTTCATTACAAAACATCTTTTTATATTTCAGACCTTTGGAAGGTAAGTACAGGATGAACTCACAAATTCTCAGAATATTTTCTGTTTAGGTTATTATAAACCATTGCATCTATATGATTTGTATAAAAATATGCATGTATTATGTCTCATTTGTCTCCTCCTTTCATAGGTCAGTTTTTCAGAGTACTCAAATGTTGTAATCTTTGGTGTTCCCCAAATGGTAAGATCTGTTGCCAGATGTCTGAATATATAGCCAAGGAAAATAAAGTACACAATAGTAATATACATTTTAAGGATAATGCCTATTATTTGATATGAGTTTATTGATTTCTCCACAGATGGAACAGCTTGAAGTCAAGCTCCAAACAGAGCTGCAGAGTTCAGCTAAAGTGGTTGCTTGTCGCTTTCCGTTTCCTACTTGGACTCCTGATGAAGTAGCTGGTGAAGGAATTGACACTGTGTGGATTTATGATGCCAAGACATTCAAAACTCTCAACAGGACTGATAAAAACAGTGAAAACAGTAAAAGACAAGACTTGTTTTAAGTCTTCAGCAAGTCTTTGTCCATATTAACTGTTTTATGTTTGTTGTTAATTACTTTGATTGTATTCACATTTCTTTGTTTTAGTAAAAACAAATATTATTTTATTTATATGACAAAACGTTTAACGTTTAGCAATGTGAAAGACTGATCATATTTTGATTAAAACAATGTTTAAAGGTTTTCTGGTTATTTGCATAAATGTCAGTGTTTTAAATATAGAGTTTAATAAAAATCCTTAAATAAATCAATTTCATTACAATAATACATCTTGTTTATTTAAAAAAAATATTGATTTATTTAAATATTGATGAAAGACATACATATTCCTATTGCTGCCATAATGCTTTGGCATTTTTTTTTTTTCTCAATTCTGCAAAATCCTATCAAATTTATATTATGAAATAAAATACTGGTGTTGTTTATGCGAATATACATTTAAATATTAAAAATAAGCTACTTAAGTCACAAGAGGAAAATACTAGGAAGTGTCGTAAACTGTCGTAAATCGGAACAGCAGTGGCTCCAGAGGCCACAAACCTTTTAACAAATATGTTCAGTGCAGCCGTGACAGTAAACTAGCAAGTAGCTTGATTTTTGAGCACGACACGAACAAAAAGGTCCGGTCCAAGGTTATGTGGCGTTCGTAGTCGGATCGCTTTCGTCATGTTGTATATTAACGTAGTTGTAGGCTAGCGTATCGTGTTTTGTTCCGCGGTGTGTGTTATGTGTTGACTGTAAAGAGGACAGTGCGTCACCGTACAAGATGGACACTGCCGAAGAAGGTAAGCTGTCTAGACACGACGGCACTCTAGCACGTATATTTGTGTGATGTTATTTATTAAATGTACATTGGCTGCAAGCGTGAGATTAAACGAGATTATGATTATCGCTACATGATTGTTTAGCATGTGTACTCGAGCATCTAAAATAGATCTGTGGCCCTCGCCAGCTAACGAGCTAAGTGTTTTGCTGCCATACTAAGGTTTGGTGTAGCTGTCATCATGTCTAAATAAAGACAATAGTAAGTGAATTTGGAGTTACAAGATGTCTGTTGAGTTTTAAAAGCACGCAAGATTTTAATAAGTTTTTATATCGACGGTTATGACGCGTAAAGCTGTCATGTGTAAGGGCTTTAAATAAATTGTTGTGAAAAATAACCAAGTGTAAATGTTACTTAAATGACATATGTTGTCACTAGGCATTCCTTTATGCCAGCTCTTTGTGTTTGTGTTTTTTAAAGTTATTCTTTAGTGTTATCTGGTTTATATTGTTGTTGTAAAATACATGGCTAAAGATGATCAGATGATTGACTGATTGTAGGATACTAGGCTATAGTTTCTCTCTCATGAGCCCAGTTTTAATAAGTACCTGTGCAATTTAAATGTCATTAAACTTTATAACCTGTGAAGCTTATTTTTCCAACCCAAATCTTCTGTATTGTTTTATAGCCACATGTAGTTTCTGACAGCATTGAATGTTTGATGAAAAGAGCAATCTAGACTCCAGAGATCATATTTGTGGTTTTATTTTGCCCATCTTTTCTTGCAGCTGATATATGTAGGGTGTGTCGTTCAGAAGGAACTCAAGACAAACCGCTCTACCATCCATGTGTCTGTACTGGAAGTATTAAGTTTATCCACCAGGAATGGTAAGACCTTTATTAATCAGTCTTTAATTCCCTACCTGTGAAGTAACACTTATACTGTTGATGTATGTATTGTGTATTTTGACTTTTTTTGGTTATTATTATTATTATATTATACAATGTAAAAAGACTTCTTGATTGTGTGATTTGGTAACAGAAGACCATATCACACTATTCCCCTTTGGCTTGATGTTTAGTGTGTTTACGTCATATGACTCATCCCTGAAGCCACTTTATTGTTCGTTTATTATGCCTTGCTATAAAAACTGAGGATGCAATTTGAGCACTTAACTACAGGGAGCTTGATGTCCTGCAATAATTCAAGGTTTGCTACTTGAGGCAAAATCAGTAACGGGACAAACGCGGCGGTGTGAAATGGAAAACCAGTAGCAATGTAAGAAAAGGGTTCAAAGCACTGACAAACAAGAATATGATCTGACAAAGGCATTGTTTACAAGTCAACCAATTGTTATTTGCTGTGTATACTAATATAATGATGCTGCGTTAAAAAAAGTATACCCTAAATAGGCCAAATGCTATTTGGCATTTGCTTTCTAGATCTTTGAATGTCACTCACTAAAGCATAGCATCTGATAGCAAAATGTAGGTTATTCCTACTATTGGGGCATGTTATTTTTGTTAGGCTTTGTGTTCTGTTTGTTTCTATGTGCTTTGGGCTTACTGAGCGGAAAGAGCCGGTAACATCCATTCATTAGGTTAACTGTATCTTTTAAATGCCCAAGTGCCACTGAGACTAGCTGTAACTTATTGCCTCTGTTGATGAGCACAGAGGCCTTTGTTCATGTAATTGTAACCAACTTTGGAATGGCAGTGCTTTATTTCTTCTTGAGAAAATGAGAAATGGTGTGGGATTTTCTGTGCTTTATTACACAGATCACTCACCATCATCCCCCTCACCTAACCCCCCATCCCTTGTGTTTTCACAGCTTGGTGCAGTGGCTCAAACACAGCAGAAAAGAGTACTGCGAATTATGCAAGCACAGATTTGCTTTCACGCCAAGTAAGTAACCCACTCTAATGACATTTTTAAGGAGGAGCACGGCCATGCAATGACTCTATACTGTTCAACAGTGACGATTGTGTGCTTTAGAAGTATAGGAGGTCATGTGTTGTCATGTGATTTAAGAGCAAAGCGCTCGTGTTATCTGATGCAGCTGCCCTTTGCTGGTGTGCAATTAGGTTTTAACAATTTTGCAGTGAGGCATTGTCATGTCGTGGGGTACTCTCTTCAAAAGGTTTGGGAGAAATGTAAACATAGGCTGGAAAGTGTCCAATGTGTTTGGAATTTCTTTGGGAACTTAATAATACGCTCCAGTGATTCGGATGCATCGGCACTGCATCACTGTTGACATTTCTTTTTGTTTGCTCTTGAATGTTACCATCTGTGTTTATGTAGACAGTTACTGATGTTTTAATGCACAGGTTTAGAAAAGTGCTCAAGGCTCTTCTGCAATGTTTTTCCTCTGTATTTAAAGGGTTTTGGTACTAAGTACTCTGCTACTAAAACCTTTAGACTTTATTAAACATAACTCAATACTCTTTATAGGACTGTTGAAATAGTTTGCCAAGAATTGTGAATTGTGAGAATTAAATGAATAGTTCACAAAAAAAATAAATTCTTTCATCATTTATTCACCTTCATGTTGTTCAAAACTTGTATTTGACACAAAAGAAGATATCTTCTTCTCAGTGGTTTTGTGTCCTTACAATGGTGTCAGCATGTCTACTTCTGTGTTCTGCAAATTAAAGAAAGTCATACAGGTTTGACACAAGGATGAATTAGTGATGAAATTTTGGATGAACTATCCCTTTTTTGCACTAATATCTAATTCTTCCACTGACTGCTTCAATAGTTACTAATGGATAAACACCCAAAAAGTTTATCCATTCAACCATTGTTTTGAAAAATCTGACTTAAAGTCTTTATCTCTTCCCTTTCCAGTTTACTCTCCAGACATGCCTTCACGGCTGCCAGTGCAGGACATTTTTGCAGGATTGGTCACCAGTATAGGCACGGCCATCCGATACTGGTTTCATTACACGCTTGTTGCCTTCGCTTGGCTGGGAGTTGTACCATTAACTGCATGTAAGTGATGCTCAAAGGTCACAGTCTGGTACACTGTGAGCAGAACACCATATCCATTCCCATATTCTGCTTTGTGCCATGTTACTCGCATAACGTTCTCTGTTTTCAACAGGTCGCATCTATAAATGTCTGTTCACCGGTTCAGTTAGCTCCCTCCTGACCCTGCCATTAGACATGCTCTCCACGTACGTACCAGACGGGAAAGCGCTCAAGTTTTCCCCTTAAAATATTAATATAGTTTACAGATGGGCTCATTGTGCAATCTGAGGATAATGGTTTATCTGAAAGCTCGCCGTGGTTTGGTCGAGGCCGGGGTGGCGTGTTGAATTGTAATGGTAGGATATTTCAGAGGTGATACTCAGTGCTGAATGTTCATATCCTGCAGAGAGAACCTGCTGGCCGACTGCCTGCAGGGCTGCTTTGTGGTGACCTGCACCCTTTGCGCCTTCATCAGTCTGGTGTGGCTGCGTGAGCAGATTGTTCATGGTGGAGCCCCATTATGGTTGGAGCAGAATCAGCAGCAACCTGCCAATGCAGCAGGACCGCCAAATGAGGTAGAAAGTGAACGTTTGCACCCATTTACACAGCTTTTATCAAACACTAATGGGAACACATACTTCAGTCTAACATTTCAAATACTTGCAGTATACAAAATCAGGTCATAGTTTATTCACCTTCAAGCTTGTTCCATAGTTTCTTGTAATTGAGTTTTCAAATCGGTCCTACATCTCTTTTTCTAGATCAAGTTATGTTTTTGAACATTTTCTGGTAATAAATTATGTATTTTATGCATAATCTGCACAATGTAAAGACAACAAAGTCATTCTCTGTAGTTCAGGCTACATATACACCACGACATTAGCAGTATCATTTGAAAACATACTTTGAAACCTGTTCTTTTATCATGTAAATAAATGACAAAACTGTAACAGAAAAAGTCTTCTGTTGTTTTAGTTGAAAACGCTGTCGTGTAAAAGCCCCCTTAGAGAGTTTGATGGTTCTCTATAATTACTCGCACTGAGGATTCCTCTTACTGTCTTTTGATGAGTGTTAGCTTTGGATGTGATGAGTTTTACACATTCTGATGGCGCTCATGTCAAAGAAACTTTCTGATGGTTGATGTTCTTCAGAGACCAATTATGCCGTTCACACCGTGACCCTCTCTGTTTACTTTGCTTTCTACTTACTGTAATGTTCACTTTGATTTGATAACAACGCAGTAACCTGTCATGACCTTCTGTCATGAGACAGCTCTTTTAGCACAGAAGCTTTTTATTTCCCTTGAATTTAACTTTACTTCTTTTCTGACCTTCTTATCAATACTGGCATTAGTTAATTCCATGTAGTGGGAAGGTCTTCATCATTGTTTATATCTTATTATGCAATAGGCACCTGGCGGAGGTAACGGAGGTGCCGATAACCAGCCCATGGCCGCACCGGCCGAACCCCCGGCGGAGAACGCTGCAGCCGCCGAGGTTCCTGACGTTCCTCATGATGCTGCTGAGGAGATGGAGCTGGACAATGAGGACGAGGAGGATGGAGGAGCTGAGGATGTGGCAGACGCCAACAATGGGGCTCAGGGTATGACACGCATACCAAATTAAAATGATGCAAAAGTAAATTCAGCTGGAGTGGTAGACCTTTGAACTGTTGTATATGTTGTGTGCAGATGACATGAACTGGAATGCCCTGGAGTGGGATCGTGCAGCTGAGGAGCTCACATGGGAAAGGGTAAGACTCATTGCTTACTATGTTACATTTACATTTAGGCATTCAGCTGACGCTTTTATCCAAAGCGACTTACAAATATTAGGAGACAAGTTGGAGCTCATGCCAAAAGCTTAAGTTGAGTAAAACATAGTTTTTCCTGTTTTTCTAGATGCTTGGGCTTGACGGATCCCTGGTGTTCCTGGTGAGTCATTTACTTACTAATAAAAATATTTACTTGTTAATCCAGTGAACCTTAAGAACATCAAGATCTCTGAAAGGAGATGCTTGCTTAGATTGCTCAATTTTACATCTCTTCTTTTCTTTTCTTAAATCAGGAGCATGTCTTCTGGGTGGTCTCACTCAACACACTCTTCATCCTGGTGTTTGGTATGTACAGTTTTGGTCATGTACAGTAAAGGAATCCAGTGTGAAAATATCAGTTATTCTCCAACTTACAAAATCTTCTCTTTTTAAGCTTTCTGTCCCTACCACATTGGCCATTTCTCAGTGGTTGGTCTTGGTTTTGAAGAATATGTAAGTTTCACATAAATTTGAATAAGTCATTGTTCTTTTGTACAGTAAGTAACGTTTCACCTATGTTGACATACACTACTCTTAACTGTTTTCAGGTACGTGCCTCACATTTCGAGGGACTCATCACCACCATAGTTGGTTACGTCCTTTTAGCCATCACGCTCATCGTATGTCATGTATCCTTTCCCACTCGACCACACAGGTTTTGAGTGAAGTCACCATGAGTCCTTCACAAGATTAGTTCTTTTCAGGTTATCGTCTGATGCTTTTCCTTAACCCAGTTCTTAGGGATTAGCAGCACTGGTGAGATTTCAGAGATCACGTCGCTTATTAGGAGTCTGCTACATTGTGGTGAAGGTCAGTTGTTTCAATAGTTCGATAAACCTGTTGAGTAATTACAAGGAGCAAAATCATTGTTTTAAGATTGGTGCCTAATTTAGATTACAGGAACTGGTTTTGCATAAGAACTTTGCATAAGATTTAGTGTAATGGGCTTTTTAAATTGCTATAATGGAGCTATTTTATTATCAGCTGAGATTGCTGGTGTAATACATTTACTGTTGTATATTAGCAGAAACAATTCTGAAATTCAGAGCATCAGGAACTTGTTGTTAAATATGTCTATTGTCTTTCTTCCAGGTGTCTCTTCTGGTGGTTGTGGAAATCGGTGTGTTCCCCCTTATTTGCGGCTGGTGGCTAGATATCTGCTCTCTGGTATTTTCTAATATTTGCTAAAACCCATTTAAAGGGATACTGTAGTAATTATGTGTTAGGCTGGCCTTATTTGAGATTGTATTGGAGTTATACTGATGAAAAAAATATTTTCAGTTACTGTTGCCATATTTAAAAATGATCAAAAAAGTTATTAAAGGAGAAGTTCACCCAAATCTGAAAATTTGTTCCTAATTGACTCACCCTCTCCAAATCTTATTACCTCGCTGGAGTCATTTACAGTACTTTTTACATTACATGGTTTCATCTGAAGAAAGGAAGTCATATTCATTTATTTTACCCCGGCATCTGGGTATATTATCACAATGTTCATATTTGGGGTGAACTACTCCTTCAAGATAAGGTCTGACCATGTCATGAGTCCAGTTTTGTTTCATTAAGTCTTCATCTTGTATGAATCATTTTAAACAATTTTCATTATTTGCATGCTCTTGTAAAGCTAACTGTAGTATGTCATTCTGTAAAGGTAAATACATAAGTTGTACACCTTCAGCAGAGTCATGTATATCTTTGTTTTTAGGAAATGTTTGATGCTTCATTAAAAGACAGAGAACTGAGTTTTGAATCAGCTCCGGGGACCACCATGTTCCTTCACTGGCTGGTGGGAATGGTGTATGTCTTCTATTTCGCCTCGTTCATTCTTCTTCTCAGAGAGGTGAGTGTTTCTTTACATCAATCCAACCGCACGGATCGCCTTTCAGGAAATGTTGAAAAGTTTGAGAGATGTCAATGCTTTGTATCTCTCAGGTTCTAAGGCCTGGAGTCTTGTGGTTTCTCAGAAACCTGAATGATCCGGATTTTAACCCAGTGCAGGAAATGATTCACCTCCCCATATACAGACACCTGAGAAGATTCATACTGTCAGTGGTAAGGACGTGTTCACTGTCACCTGTGCCGGCCTTCTAAATACCTTTGTGGACATTTTATTGTTTTCATTGTCATGCAAGCTGTGCTCTCTTTTGTTTTCTAGGTCGTCTTTGGCTCCATCGTTCTTCTCATGTTATGGCTTCCTATTCGGATAATCAAACACGTTTTCCCATCATTTCTTCCCTACAATGTGATGCTTTATAGGTAAATAAACTGCTTTTCAACCTCATTATGCAAATCTTAAAGCTTAATGTTGCTTTTGATCGTGTAATCTGTGTGTAAACAGTTTTAGATGCGTGTCGGTTGGCAGATTAGCTTGTTTTTCTGTACAAATTTGGGAACGAGATAACGGCTAGTAGTGTAAAGAACTACAAGCTACAAGAAAAGACTGGTTGTAAATGTGTAGTGCTTATTGTTGCTTTCGTAGCAAACCTTTTCTTTGTTATCTAGTGTGTGCCACTGTAGTGTCATATGGGCCTGTTGCATCATTTGGCAGGTGTGTTGCGCCTGATGTCATCATTCCCCGTAGAGTTTTACTGCAGTCTGATCCTTCAGAGAAATAGAGGAGTTCATGTAGTGTCCTCAACAATTAATACCATAGAAAGTCTCTTTGCTCCTCGACACACCTTCAGATAAAGCTGGTTTCTCTTTGTGTTTGCTCTGATGTATTACCCTGTGTAACCTGCTGTCCTCTTTACGTCCGGCACTATGAGAGAACTTTGACCAGCTGTGTTGTTTGTTGAGGCACTGACTTCTGTTTGAGGCCATCCTTCAAATATACAGAAGAATTTAAATAGAAAAATAAATAAGCAGAAATTTTTTTCTGAATGGTTGAAAAAACTGGTGTTTGAAGAGAGTCATAAGCCACGTGACAGAAAGTTTTCATGTGTTTTCCTTTTATGTGTATTATGCTGCCGTGCACCTTAATATTGACACGGCTTTAGCAAATATGTATTTAGAACGTACAGGTTTTCTCTTCCTGGAAGAGTGAGACTGACAACTTTTGCACAGGTTTTGTTCAGTCTGATTTACTGTAAATGAGTGTGTCATTTACATTTATTCATTTAGCTGACGCTTTTTCTAAAACGCCTTACAAATACGAAAGCATTTAACATTATGAGTATGCAACAGTACATGTGTTCTGCAAAGCTGTGTTTACAAGTAGGATTAGAGTTAAAGCTAGGCAAAGATGAACAACATAGAAGAGTTTTATGGGTTAAGTGAATGCAGAACAGGTGGGTTTTTAGTGTTTTCTTGAAGGTTGTGGTGAACCCAGCAGTAGCTGCCACCTGCATCTAGCAAATTATTTTAGGTATCTTAAAATAAGTCTAAATAATGTTTTTAAGGCTGTTAAAGCCTTTAAAGAAGGGAATTGTAATTACAGTCTTGAAATTGATTTTTAATTTCTGTTCATTATCCCATTCTCAACTTTTAATATCCTAAGCAATAAAGCTCTTCAGTTTGTACTTTTAAAACCCAGAAGAATATTACCTTTTTCAGCAATGGGCTCCACTGGGAATTTCTAATAGATTAATAGATTAAAATAAGGTCTGTAGTTAACATTACTGGAAAAGACTTTGTGTTTTGTTCTACAACATAAATTACACACTTTAAAACTGTTGTCTTCTTTAAAACACAGGTTGTTATTAGTACCTAATTTATCAAGCACATAATTTAGCATATTTGTGCAATAAGTATAGAAATTAAAAACAGATTATTGAATAAATGACGATTCTTTAAAGACAATAAAAAAGTGTTTATAAGGGGGAACTCAAAATGAATTTTATTTTAAAAGCCAGTGATGACTTTTCTTCTCAGTTTAGCTTAGAAGCTTAATGACTTGAAAGCTCTTAGAATATCAATACCAAGGTTTTGTGTATATATACAAATGAAGTGTCTCTCTCTCTCTCTCTCTCTCTCTCTCTCTCTCTCTCTCTCTCTCTCTCTCTCTCTCTCTCTCTCTCTCTCTCTCTCTCTCTCTCTCTCTCTCTCTCTGTCTGTCTCTGTCTCTGTCTCTCTCTCTCTCTCTCTCTCTCTCTCTCTCTCTCTCTCTCTCTGTCTCTCTCTCTCTCTCTCTCTCTCTCTCTCTCTCTCTCTCTCTCTCTGTCTGTCTCTCTCTCTCTCTCTCTCTGTCTCTCTCTCTCTCTCTCTCTCTCTCTCTCTCTCTCTCTCTCTCTCTCTCTCTCTCTCTCTCTCTCTCTCTCTCTCTCTCTCTCTCTGTCTCTCTCTCTCTCTCTCTCTCTCTCTCTGTCTCTCTCTCTCTCTCTCTCTCTCTCTCTCTCTCTCTCTCTCTCTCTCTCTCTCTCTCTCTCTCTCAGTGATGCTCAAATTTAAGTGTGTGAGTGTGAGGGTGGTGTGAAAGCAATTGCAGCTGGAGCATACAAATAGTGCAAATGCTGCAAAGAAAAAGTTAAAATAAAAGTAACATTTATCTATAGAATTAAATGAATAAAAATTTAAAGAATAAAAGCAAAATATACATTCAAGCAGTGACAGTAATATAAGACAGTAATATCTCTCTCTCTCTCTCTCTCTCTCTCTCTCTCTCTCTCTCTCAGTGATGCTCCAGTGAGTGAGTTGTCTCTGGAGTTACTGCTGCTGCAGGTTGTTCTTCCCGCTCTGTTGGAGCAGGGTCACACGCGGCAGTGGCTCAAAGGTCTGGTGCGAGCCTGGACAGTGACCGCTGGCTATCTGCTGTGAGTCTCATATACTCCTACACTGTTACTTATTACACCCATCAACCTCTTTGAACCTCACTGAAGTGCTTTCAGTAAAATGTTTTCAGTTTTCCTGATGAGGTATTTGTTAGTTTTGTATATGTGCTGTTTTTGTAAACCTTTAACAATTCAGATAAATCTTTCTCATCCTATTTGGAACAGCAATGAAGATAAATCTCTCATTCTATTTGTCTATTTTATTTCTACACTTTTGCTGTCACACCGTAGGACACAGTCACACGTTTATTTATTATATATAAAACTTTTGACTGGTATCGCAGGTTCGGTGTGGGCCTGATTGCGAATTGCGCAGCTATTAATAACTCATTCTATCACAAGATCTTTACCCTGAAATGTTTCAGTCAATCCCTAAAACTCAACTTTGTCTCACACCTTTTAGGGACCTGCATTCGTATTTGCTGGGAGACCAGGAAGAGAACGAGAACAATGCCAACCAGCAGGCCAACAACAACCAGCAGGCCCGTAACAATGCTATCCCTGTGGTTGGAGAGGGACTGCATGCCGCCCATCAGGCCATACTCCAGCAGGGTGGCCCGGTGGGCTTTCAGCCCTATCACCGTCCCATGAAATTTCCTCTAAGGGTACAAACCATTCTTTCAGCCAGTATTGTTGATGTAAACATTTGTCACTATTTACTTAATAGATTTTTAGCTATATTGTGTTTATTTACTGTTTGTTCACCCTGTAGATCGTGTTGCTGATATTGTTCATGTGTGTGACACTGCTTCTGGCCAGCTTGGTGTGTCTCACGTTACCAGGTGAGACTCGAACAAATTTCTAGATTTTAACTTAAAATTTATTGTCCCATATTTAATTGTATTGATCTATACTGAAGTGTGGTGTTTTCCAAGATGGAGATTGTCTTTCAGCAGTACTGATTTCTCTGCCTGTGTTTATCAGTGTTTACCGGCCGCTGGCTCATGTCGTTCTGGACGGGCAGTGCTAAGATTCATGAGCTGTACACTGCGGCATGTGGGCTGTATGTGTGCTGGTTGTCCATCAGAGCCATCACGGTGCTGCTGGCCTGGATGCCTCAGGGTCGAAGGGTCATCCTACTCAAGGTTCAAGAGTGGACTCTCATGGTGAAGAATGCAACAATCTCATTTTGCTTCTGAAATGTTGAAAAATAATAGAACTTTGTGAGTTGGGAAGTTGTGTTGCTGACCTGTGATTGCCTGTGTGTTTGTGTTCAGATCATCAAGACACTGATTGTGGCTGTGTTGTTGGCTGGAGTCATCCCTTTGCTCTTGGGACTGCTCTTTGAGCTGGTGATTGTAGCTCCTCTTAGAGTTCCTCTGGATCAGACGCCTCTCTTCTACCCCTGGCAGGTAAAACACCATCCATAGCAGTGATCTGCTCTCTTATCAGTTGTGTAGTGTGCACACTCGAGTCTTGCACTTGATTTTAGGTGCCCTGTATATCCCTGTCTGATGCTGGAGACTCATTAGTATGCAAGGCTTAAATGTAATCCAGCTAAAAAATATGGAGATGATCTTTGGACTTGAAATGCATGTTAATATCAGAGTAAAGGAAGCTGTTAGTGGCTGTTCGGGTTCTTGCATTCTTAAATGTGATGTATTATAAAAAATGTAAAAACACAATACAAAAGAAACAAAACGATACATTGATCAAACGATTAATGATGTATTGATGCAACATAAAAAAAATCTATATTTATCAGAGACACCCGTTCACATCTTCATGCAATGTCTGTCCATGCACCATCAACTGTCGATAAATATTATGTCACTGGTTAAAAGATTCAGTATCTGACTGTATTATAACGAACAGTCTAATTTACACCCCTAGTATTTGGTGTTTCCTGAACCATTGCATAGCTACTGAAACTACAGCGAAAAAGCAAAAAACTAATATTAATGTAATAGAATGTGATAAAAATGGTGTACCTTGTAAATAAACAAACATCTTTCTATTGTGTAGTTTTCACCATCTGCAACCAAAAATTAACCATTGTAGTCCAATTTAAGGGCTTCATCTTCACAGAAACGGTGTCCTGTCAGTCAACAGATTTTGATTACTGGTGCTGTTAGTATTTATTTAAAAACAAATACAGTTTACAGTGAACATTGACTGAGCTGCATTATTCTCAGCAGACATGTCCGCTCTGTGTCGGTATTGATCTGACCTAGCTGTCTTTTTTGCACTCGTGCTGTCATCTGTTTGCGCTAATGAGGTTTGTCAGTGATGTACTGGAAAACAGAAAACTCATACTGGATTTACGCCAACAGAGTTTTTTCTCAAAGACAAATCCAATCCTTGTGCCTGAGCAACTTAATTTTCAAAGATTGTAATGGAGCACAGAGGAATAACCGTGTCATAGACCGACAGCTCTCCGCTCTCTAGAGTATTGACTTGATTTTTCTCGGTTGTGTCATTAAGGACTGGGCCTTAGGAGTGCTGCATGCCAAAATCATTGCTGCCATCACGCTCATGGGTCCCCAGTGGTGGCTGAAGACCGTTATCGAGCAGGTTAGCAACTGCACTGACTATCATTTTCTTCTTAATCTCAGTGGTGTTGTTACCGCTCTAGATGGTTGACCAGACTGATTTACTTCCTAACTGAATTATTTTCCACTCGTCTCCAGGTGTATGCCAATGGAATCAGGAACATTGATCTTCACTTCATCATCAGGAAGCTGGCTGCCCCTGTTATTGCCGTACTGCTGCTTTCTCTCTGCATCCCCTATGTGATCGCTGTAGGCATCGTCCCTCTTATTGGTGGGTAGAAACAATGCAGGTCTTAGTTCCTTGAGTTTCTTGTGATTTCTGAATGGAACAGATGGATAAAGTGAGAGGTGGTCCAGCCACTTGGCATCTTTGGCAGTTTATTCTGGCTACGAACCACTCACTAGAAGTCCATTTGACCAATGTGCAATGTGACCGACTCAGTCCTGATATTTCAACGTGATGTTGTTTCCTAGCAGACTAGTAAAGACCTATGCACCCTCTCTCTTGTCAGTTATATCAGAACTGGTGATAGCCAGCTGTACATGTTATCATAAACTAAAACTTGTTTCTTCTCTTTGTTTTGAGTAGGGGTCACTATGGAGATGCAGAATCTTGTGCAGAGGAGAATCTATCCCTTCCTTCTGATGGTGGTGGTGCTGATGGCAATCCTCTCCTTTCAGATTCGACAATTCAAGCGCCTTTATGAGCACATCAAGAATGACAAGTGAGTATTTGTTGTTAAGTCATGCTGTAAAAGGTATAATGTTTCTGGGTCCAAGCTTCCACTGTTTTCAAGTCTGTTCACACACGTTTATGAACTCAGTTTATTTAAATCACACATTTAACCTGTTAACTTTCACCATTCCACAGGTGAAACACTGAAAGGGTTATTTCACTATTTACTTTAATATTTCATGATTAAATTATAATCTAATCATGACAAACTATATATATTGATAAAAAAGGTCTAAGACTCGAGAATAAATATTTGACAAATTTTCATAATAATAAACATAAACAAAAAAAGAAAAATGTTATTTTTAAGAATACCTAAAAAAAACAGGACTAAAACACTTTTATAAAGTCACAGTGACACTACAGTCTCCAGACTTACAGAATCTAAAACAAATATTTCAAATAATTCACAAAAAATAAATCTGGCCATGTGAAATGCATAATGGAGATAAAGGTTAGGATTATAGTTTTTCCATGATTGTTTATTAGTATTATTTGTTGGAAGCAGTAGTGCATGTTGTTAGACACTTATAACCACAATTAACTCAAAATACTTGTTACTGATTTCCATGTCTATAGCATTGATATGGCTTTGTTCTTTTCTCACCCATGCAGGTATCTTGTTGGACAGAGACTTGTAAACTATGAACGCAAAGCTGGCAAGCCCAGCACTACCACCACACACAGCAGTTCAGTGCAGGAGTAAAGAGCTTGGGAACGAATCCGAGTCGCTGTTTTTGTGTGAGAATGAGCATGTGTTGCGTGAATGACTGAATGGACCTTCCTCTCCCGCCGTCTCTGCTTTCCTGTGATGTGTGCGTCCATACATGTCACGTCCACTAAGACTCTAAAAACTGACCTTTGGCCTCTCTGACCCTGCCAGCAAAAAGGGGCAAAAGAGCCATGTATATAAATGGGAGGAAAAAACCTTAAAGGCAAGCAACCATGGATTAAATAAGAATGTCTCGCTTTATAAAACGGAAAAAGTATGTGTATTAATTTATTAAATCTAGTTGTTACCTTATTTGTGGAGTTTTGTTTGTGACTCAACCCACACGGTTCTTTTCATCACCCTTGTGGAGAGGCCAGTCAGACTCCAGAGCCGTCTCTCGAACACACGCCTGGACTGTCATATTAGTACGTTTTTATTTATTATTAATTTTTAGTTATTTCAATGGAATGTGATCTTGATATTTTTGAATGAGAGGGTCTCACATGATTTAATGTTATGAGTAGTGTCTTACATTTAATTTCTCAATGCTTTACCATCCCTAATTTGACATGCATAGAAGGAAGTGGTAGGTTATACTTCCAAGGACACGCCCATCTACTTCCTCTCATGCGGAAAAGAGGGAATTTAATTTTGCTAACAGTTTGTGCAGGAAGCTTGCCGGACTGTTGTCGACCAACTCATGAACATACAAGCACAGAGTCAGTAGCTAGCAGCTAAAGCTTTGTTTAGGTAGTTTTTATGGCTCACAATGAGCTTCAAAGCCTACCTCGCTCGCTAGATCTTTATTCAACTCTAAAAAGTCCCTTCTGGTAGACTAGAAGACCATTTCGAATGCTTTGTTAGCTTGTTTGCTATTCAGGTTGTACGATATCAGCTGTTTGTCTGTCTTGTGCTTAGCATGGCCAGCGACACTTTTTCATACGTTAAACACGGCTCGTACGCAGGTTATGGCACTTCTTTTTAAACACGCCTTTTAAGAGCAGCAATAGTTTGGAAACCCTTTAGACCAACATTTTTAATTCTTAATCATACGTAATTTACTAAAAACTAAAACGTGATTTTGCTGCGATTTGGTGGAAGAGAAGTCTGTTTTGTGTCTGTAAGTAAGGAGGAGATCCTCAGTCTTGTAAATAATGTAACTTTTCAATTATTCTTGGTCATGTTTCGTAGCAGATTATGTTTTCTCCATTTCAGATCTGCGACAGGTTCATGATTTCCAAAGTGATGGGCTGAATTTGTCTCAGACGGCTTTAGAGATAGTGTTAAACAGCGCTGAGATTCTATAAGTGACCTTATAGTTTCTTCTATAACACTGAACTGGATACTGTACGCTTCTTGATAGTTTAAGCTCTTCTGAAAGGTAAATGTTCTATTTTTATATGTGCAACTAGTGACACCGTTTTCATCCATTTGATCATTGCCATTGGTTTGGTTTTCCTCTGAAGTTTAAGTTCGGCTAGCATCCAGGTTAAGGTAGTAGTCCAGCACTAAAGAGCGTTGTGTGTCGGGTTTACTAAGCCTTTCTCTTTCATAGCATGTTTGTGTGAGAAGTATTCAGTATTCTGAATGTTTAAAACCTCCTGGGAGGCTCTCGCTGTAACAATTACATCCTCATACTGGCAGACAATTTTTTGTTTGTTGAAGAATTTTTATTACAAATATTAAATCACAAAGTGTGGTAACACAGTGCTTTTGTCTCTTTAATCAAATGTGTAGTCTTATTTGTCTTTCTTATTTTCAGTTATCTAATCATTAATTTAGTGGATGTTTGATAAAGATTATTAGTAAAATAATGGGTAATTCCAACCTTGATGCATCAAAATGAAAATCTGGCTTGGTTGATTGGTCGTTTATCATTTTTACTCATCAGAGATACATGAGACTGGCTGTCAAAGTATTAAAAACTTAATTGAAAGCTATTAAACATGTCAGGTCAATTGTTTTAATGTAATTGTGATAATTTATGAAAAATTATATGTAGTATATCATAGCAGGTATGTACCTATTAAAAGGCGGTAAACATTCCATGTTGAAACTATATTTTAAAATATAAACGCAGGTTAACAGGACTATTCTAACATCATTATTAATGCTTTTTCTGTTTCTGAAATGTATACACTATTTAAATTGATTTTTTTTGACATGCATATAAGCCTTAATATTTTTAAAGGTTAGTGAGTATTTGGTAATCCATGTGTAGGTTATTTATTAAAGAATCTTGCATGTTGTAAATTATGGTATCAAACCAAACAAGTCAATTGGACTATTTTCCTAAATGACCTCTAGGGTGTGCCGTTTCTGATGAGGTTTAACCCAAACATCTCTAATAAGTATGGGTTTACCTTCCCAAATCTATATAAGCTAAGGATTGTTGTAAGAAACAGCAGTGCTCATGTGACTGCAAAACACTGAGAGTAAAAGTGATTTGTTTGTTATCTCTTTTAAGGAAGAAAATGCAGGAACAGCTTGTTCACAACAGCATGTTATTTCTGCTGCATCCAATTAACCTTCCACTAATCCAGCCATGAGCCTCGAGAGCCAACGGTAGATTACACACAAATAAAGACAAAGTGTGGAAAGTCACTCTGAATTGCTTGTACAGTATCAAAGTCATCTAAAAATAGAAGTAGTAATAATACAGCAGTAAAGAAAATAAACTTGCGTCAGCTTGAAATCAACTAGTTCTTTTAGTTTTACTTACAGAACTATATTAACATATAATCAACTGTCTGATGCAAATGCTGCTGCATTAGTCAGAAAATGTATCACATTGATTTCCTGGACAGTAAGATTACTGTTGGGCACATGTTACTGTGAAAGCAGAAGGGAGGGGTTAGAGACACACAGAAAGACACTAAGGAGATTAGAAGACGTCTTTCTCAACAGTCCTCTTGGCCATGTCACAGAAATCGTTTTCTGATAAAAGTCTTTCATCCTGTGAACTTGCAGTGAATTTTCCAGCAAGACGGTGAAGAAGATGAAGAAAAAAATGGGATGACTGAGCTGGATATGAACCTGGGTGCACCCGCTGGACACAAGACCAAAAGCAGAAGATACATGGTAAAGATGTCCTGGAAAGGTCTTTGACCTCTTATGTCATGCTACAGTTCACACTGTGGATTTTACATTATTTTAGCCTTCCCATTCCACCTTTCAGATGTTAAATGGTGCTAATAACTGAGAATGGTGTGGCAGGGGGTCTTCTTCTGGTTATTGATCACCACAATGGCACCAGTGACAACCAAACAGGAGCCTGCAGTAATGAAGAGTCCTCTATACAGAGCTCCACTGTTGTGGAGCCGACAGAAGATTCTTATTATGCGGATGATGAAGAGCACCATCATTATGATGATGATGACGATGACGACGACGTCTATCAAGAATTTGAGGAGTTGGACTTTTCAGAATTACCTGACACCAAAAGCATTGCATCAGATGATTCCTTCTACCCACCTGATGATTCACTCAACTATGAAGAAGCTCCGAGTCCCGAGCCTCTCAGCTTCTTCAAGGCGTGCAGTACTAACAATGCCATCATCGTCAAAATCATGATAAGACAAGGTGTGACAGAGGACGAGGTGCGAGAGGTGGACAAAAATAACAGAGTAAGTTTTACTAAAGAGAAGTTTTTGCAGAACTGACTAAAGCTAGTCAATGCGTGTCCATCATTACCATCCATACACTTATTATTTCCAGTAGCCAAGTTTATAAAAAAATGGCACTCTTGACTGGGTATAAGCCTTATCACTCTCTTCAGCTCTGAGAAGCTTACAATTATGACAATATGGCTGATAACAGTGTCATGTTTATGCAAGGCTATTATCATATCAAAGAGTCTTTAAGCATGCATGATTCTTGGCATACTCCTGTGGGGATGAGCTCATGCTTTGAGGCTGTCTTCTTCCTCCATAAATATCCATACTGTGAAGACGTAAGTCAAAGTCTTGCATTCATTCACACAAAGCTTTCATCCAGACATAAATATGACATTAAACACAGAATCTGAGAGGAAGAACATCTGGCTTGGATGGATGGCAACTGTAAAGAGAGCTTTAAAATTCTTTCATCATTTACAGTAATAATTCCAAAACTGTATGACTTTCTTCTGCCAGACACAAACAAAGATATTTTGAAGAATGTTGATAACCAAACAACACTGGTCCCTGTTGACTTCCATTGTATGGACACAAAATCACTGAGACATTTCTCAAAATATCTTCTTTTGTGTTTCTCCAAAGAAAGTGTCATATACAGGTTTTGAATGGCATGATGGTGAATAAATGATTACAGAATTTCTGTTCCTTTACACTTTACACTTACTGCATATTCCACATTTTATCTATTTAAATAGAATTGTCATTTATTCATCTGAACGGCCTGACTTCATGATCTGATGATGCTGTTTGATCGTGATCTGTAATGTCCTGCTGACGGGTGAAATCTCAGGAGTTTGCACCCAGACAACTGATGCTCTCGGAGCAGATCGTAATCACGCCTGAGCTTTTTAAAGGCTCTTAAAGACTTCAAAATACCAAGGCTGTCCAGAAAAGGATTTTCGGACACTCATAAGACAGTCAAACCCTAATTTACCCTTTAAGAAAAGATCTTAACATAATCGAACTTCCACTCAAAAGAGTCTGGCACATCCACCACCTATTGTCATGCTAAATTATATGTGAAAACCGAGATGACTTCCTTCCTCAATAAATCATTTAAGCAGCTAAAAGCATCTGGCTGGCTGAAAATAGAGTCCTGTAACACATGAATCCTATCACCAATTGCATACCTCCTTTACGCAGTTACTGTGACTAGCCGGTAATAAGAAAAACATCCTCAGTCACACTTTGCTGCCTGGTACGAGCATTGAATTCGTGAACAAACATCTTATTTAGCTTTGTGCTAAAAATGTTGTTGAATGACAGTCTATCTGGGACAGTGGGGTTGGTGTATGACTCATTTCTCACTCAGACAGCACAGTCTGAAAGCTAAATGTTCTCAATACACATAGAGAAGCACAGAAACAAATAGTTACTCACACAGAGATAGAAACCACTCTTGTTTGTCCAAGCCATGAGCTCAGCAGCAGTTAAAGACATGTATTCTCCTTTTAAACCTCGACGAGCCATTTGCATGTAAATGTCTTTCAACTCGCACAGACCCTGATCATTTGTTTAATACAAATGTTATCGTGCTGCCATTAGCACAGGGAAATTATATGTGTGGAACAGTAAACCGCACCATTAAGCTTCAATACTTAATGATCCTGTTTATTAATCTTGGGTAATGTTAAACCTGTTTACAATGTTGATAATTACAGGTTTACAAAAAAACAACAGGTTTACAAAAAAACAACAGGTTTACAAAAAATAAGGTTTTGGATTTGAGAAAATGTAGTGTTCTGTATGAAATATTCAATAGTTTTAGATTTCACCTTGGAGTTTGTATTTACCTTCACCGTTTGTTGATCCTGAGGGCTTTAGGAGGTGTGACATTTTACTAACTGTAAGACTGCTTGGTGTAACCTGTCATGGGTCTATGTGGCATTACATTGAAGAACAAAACATAATATTGGTCAAGAGCCATATTTTATGACATGCAAGGTAGAGATCCCACAGTGCAGAAATACTTCATCAGTGTTTTAAAAATATTGGTAACATTTCACAATAAGGATGTATTTGTTACCATTAGCTATTACATATAGCTAACATGAAGTAACAAAATAGTTAATAAACAATACAGATTTTCTGCATTTAATCATCTTTATAAATGTTAGTTACATAGTTGTTTTGTTTATCTTCGTTCAGTGTGCATTAACTAATGTTAATAAATGCAACCTTATTGTAAAGTCTTACTAAATCCTTAAATCAAGAGAAATTTTACATGTTCATAAATTTACTAGATTGTAACTTGATGTTAACTTGAATAATGGGGTAAGAAAGAGATTCAAGTAAAAATAAGTTCTCTTGTAAAATGTATTGTTTTCTAGTAAACAAATACAAGGATCTGTAGAACAAGATGAAAGTACAGATTAAGAAATGTATTTTTTTCAGTGCAGGATCTGTAAAAACTGTTGCATGTCTTGTGTCCAAAATATGCCTCTTGGATTTTTTATATTCAGATGAACAACATGAACAACAAGAATTACTTTCAAATAGTGTAACAAATAATAACAGTTGTTTGTTTGGCTGTACACCACTTGTATTTTAGAGCAAAGATCATATTCAGTTTTGTGATATTCTGAAGCTTAATGTCATAAATGCGAGCAGACAAGCGCTCTGATCTCCTGGGAACTCCATACTAAATCTTAGCTAATAGTCTTTACGGGGCTTACCATCTGCCTGTAGTGCTCTATAATCGGTCACAAGCTAGAGACAAGCAAGAAGGAAGAGCTGCTCTATACTGTTCAAGCAATGTATCTGACCTCATGCATTCATCTGGAATTTTTTAACCCTTAGTACAGTTTTATATTTGCTAAATTGTTTTGTGATATTACTGTACTTACTGAGAATATCCCTCCATGTTTAGTTGTGTGTTCATCTGTACAACTGATTTAGTCATAATTTTATTGTACATTTGACAGTATTTTAATAATTTGTCATTAATATCTTTAATTTCTCCATGCAGTAGTAATTCATTATTTAATTGTTTAATCATGTAATATTTTTGGACAGGTGACTATATTTCAGCACTGGAATGTTTCACTGTCTCACTCCACTTGCCTGTATTGACCGACTCAAAGCCCTTAAATGCACTGCTATATAGCAGAGCTGAACTGAAGCAATACATCTTCAGTTTTTACCACAAAAGAGCTCTTTTTAAAGCAATAATGGACATTCTAGGAAATGACGCATCCAGACTGTTGAATTGACTCATATTTTTCCTCTCCGCTGCTCAACAGACAGGTCTGATAGTGGCGTGTTACCAGGGCTATGTGGATGTGGTCATAGCTCTTTCTCAGTGTCCATATGTGGACGTGAACTGGCAGGATAATGAGGGGAACACAGCTCTCATGACCGCTGCACAAGCTGGTAAGAGAAGTGACTTCAGTTGCTAATACACATCACATGCTAATACCTTTTAGTATATTTTCCTGGGCTTTGAATTTTATGCAAAAACAAGCAATACTTTTAGCCAAATTAATAGGATTTATTAGTGATGCTTGTATTCATCAGTATTAGTATTGGTCATGCTTAGAGTTAGAAGTCTGGATGCTTAATCCTTAATATTAAAATTTGGTGTGTAACTCCTCCCACTATTTACATTAAAGATGTATCCAGTCAGGAGGTTTGATAATAAACAATTACATTTCAAAGTATCACATTTAGGATTTTTATGGTAGAAGAGAATAAATAAAGACTTGCATTAAATGAGATACTCAGATATATTTAGAGACCCGAATAATAATAAAATGATCAAAGTTATTTCGGTGACCTTATAACCATTTAAAACACTTGATTTCTACAGTGAGAAATCAAGTGAACACAGTGATTTCTACACAGAATGAATGTAATTAAATATTGTGGTGGAAAAAGTGATGATATAATAATATCTAATAATACAACATCTGTTTATTGCTATTGGTTGAGCTACCAACACATTACCCTTCTCACCATATACAAATATACTATTTTTAAGAGTGTATACAGTATAATGTTTTCATGTTTTGTTTTGCTTTCTTAATTTGTGCTTTAAAGGAACTCTCTCTTAGGGTTTACATTTTTCTATTTCTTTTTGATTTGACTTTTTTGTGTTGAAACACAGTTTTGTTTTTCAGTCACAGACCTCTTCAAATTTTACTAATTTACATACAATTCAGTTTTAAAGTTGTATGCACACAAAAATGTTATCAATGTTTTGAAAATAAAAAATAACTATTTCAGTTTAATCTTGTAAATCCTAAACCCAGGAGCATGTGTTGTATGGAATCCTGAGCTGTTACCCCTGTTACATGTTTGCACCAGTCAGAAAAGGAACACATCTGTTTTGGGTTTCTAGAGTTTTAACAGTATCCTCTCTATGTTCTTCTCAACCGTAGGTCACGGCATGATTACCAGCTACCTGATCAACTATTTTCCCGGTTTGGATCTTGAGCGCAGGAACTGCCACGGCTTCACTGCGATGATGAAAGCAGCCATGCAGGGTCGAGCTGCGTGCGTGCGGGCCCTTATGATGACGGGTACAGAATAGCTGAAAAGTTTTTTTAATTTAGTTCATGCATATTAATTCATTCTTTAAATGTCCTCTCCATGTAAGTCCCTTTCTCAAACAAATTCTCTTCTTTAGGAGCAGATATTGAAGCGAGGGACTTCGGTCGTAAGTTAACTCCACGAGAATGGGCTCTGTTCACGGGCCGCTACGACACAGCCAGGCTGATAATGCGATTAATGGAACAGCCGTGTGCCGAACAATTTTGTGACTCTTATCGTATGGAGTGGCCCATGCTGTACGAGCTAGTGGCCCAATCGAAAGAGCCAAAGTCCTGTTGGAGGACATTTTCTGAGCGTGTCTGTACGCTGTTCACCATCAGCATGAAGACCGATCCTGTGGAGGAAGGTGTTTTGGACTACATGGTACGCATGACCACAGCATTGGCCAGCCCGTTCATATCCACCGCCTGCCGCACCGTGTGCCCGGGCAGCCCTCCGTGCGTGGGAAAGTTCCGCCCTGCCGTGCAGGACATCCTGCGTAAACAGCGTCTGGTCGAGCTGAAGAACCTCGGGCCTGAACGTCTCAACAACTACAAGCGGCTCTTCCAGAACTCCAGAGTGCTGTTGATTCCGAAGAAGCAGGAGAGACGTGCGAGTCTGCAGCCTCAGTTGCTTCAAAGTGTTGCCAGTGTGGCCCTGAGGAGAAGCAGCCTGTTGCCGCTTCACATGATGCGCAGGAGCAGCGTGCGTCCCGGTGTGGTGGCCCCTAAAGTCATGCTGTGCAAAGCTCCTCCACCCACGTTCGTCCCGGAGAGGACGCGACGCAAGGCTTTCAAAAGACTTAAACAACCTACAGATCCCTAAATGGAAGTACAAAGCACTGAAGGAGGAGAAAAAGCAAGCCGAACGGATGGATAAATTGAGATTGCCTATTTTGAAGAAAAAGTGACCTGGCTTTTTGATGCCTTAGGGGCCGGTCACACATAACACGTTCAAAAAGCAACAAAATAAAACAGGTGTATGGTGACGTCAGGTTTAAAGTTAAGGTGTTTTTACTTTTACGTGTAAAACATGCAACCCATAACACAAGACGTGTGTGTGAATGGCCCTTTAGAAATTGCAAGCCAATAAAAAACTATCAAGCTTTTATTTAATTTTTTTATTTAATTTATTTAACCCTGTTGAAATCCAGGCTTCATCTGTTTTTGAGATTTGGTGCATCCAAGTTTGATTTTAAGCATTAATTTTACTGTGATTTCAATATTTGACTTTGTCTTAGTCAATGTTAAAAATATCAAGGTTATATTCACAGAATGTTCTTTACATTATGTAGGATGAATTGTATGTTAAAAACTAAAATCACATAAAATGACTTTATAACTGGGTTTTCACAGGCACTGATATAAATTTACTATTTAGTTTTCTAGGCTCATTTTCTTTATGCAAATACACGTAAAATTTATTTCAACTAATTTGTCTTTATTTTTTGTCCCTCAACTAAAACTGTATTAATGTAAGCTGTGTTATGATGTGAAGAATGTGCTAAATTAACTAGCTATCATTTATAATTAATACGCCTACAAATGGTCCTTATTCTTGTATACATTTATATTTTTTGAAAGGTCAGTCCACCTAAGGTTGTTTACATCCTAATTTATGATAAAACTGGGTAATGTTTTACTGTAGAGTATTCACTGATAATTGATAAAAAACATCAAAGAAACATGTAATTTGGACAATGAAAAGGCCATTTCCAGTTTGTAAAGAAAAACGTTTGAATCGTTCAACATCATATGCAGTATAAGGTCTTAAACCTAAACGTCTTTATTTCTTATATAGGCTATGTGCTCTAAAAGGTGAATTATTTATATAGGATCAAAGATATACGCTACTTGTCACTGGCAATAACTGAGATGGCAAACGATATTGATGAAATTCTTTAATCACGGAGCAGCTTTCTGTACCAGCAATGCAGAAGCTTCCGGCAGGTGGCAGTATTACATCTAGTCAGTAAATGTTCATGTTCAAATGAGACGTGGCCATTTCATTTCCACTCAAAAAATGTATTTCTTCGATAACCCCATCTCAAAAAACATTCCTAACAATTAAAAATCAACATCCACGTCACAGCATCAGCCTATGTTATGCATCCAAATGATTGTATAATGATTAATACTCCTTTCTAATTTATCACTGTTAAGATGCAAATTCTAAACCTAAAGATTGGTGTTTGAACTGTGTATGAAGTCATGTAGTACCTGCAGCACTCCCATTTCTTGCAACAGTTTCTGGTTCTCAGGACAAAGTGAGAAGCACATACCCTGTCAATGTCAAAATGCTTCTCTGTGGGGAAGGTGGTAATGAAACAGTGGTGATGAAAGTCTAACAGGAGCTCCCGGCGTGCCTGCCCGGCCTCTGATAGCTATCTAGGAATTCTATCAAAAATACAATCAATTGAAAACTCACACAAGTACAAGATACAAGATCTCTTACTGATGTCTGGAACACAATCAAATCCTTACATGCAAAAATCTGAGTTTCCCTATTCTCAATTAAATTGCCTTACTAATATGCATGTTTTTTAAGAAACAAATGAAAAGGCTTTGCATGTAAAGAATATTACCTGAACCTGAGCACATGACACGAAATGATTCATATAGCAGATTTGCTGTTTTATGAAAACTAAAACAGAAGAAATAACTTGGACACAGGACAAAATCAGCAAACAGTGATTCTCATTTAGTTTATATAGCAGTTGCAACCTGGCATTAAAAAGGTTCACAATTCTCTCAAACACTTTGTCTAGCAACAGAAAAAGTTTTACTTACATCTTCAATACAGGTTGTTTGATATGTCTACTTTGTCACAGATATTTTGCTTGTTCTCAGACGTTCACTATTGATGGTGCAGAAAGATGTGTGAGTTTGGGGATTATCCTGAACCCTTCGCCTTTGACAATTCTCTCTCTAAGTGATATGAAGGTAAGACCAGGGCTTATTACCACACCTTCTTCAAATCAGCCAGAATTTTAAAGTTTAAAATCTCATAAAAACCACAGACTAACGTCATCCTGCTTTCTTTTCAATCGGTTCTGCTCGAGGAATGTTTATCAATCTTCTTCTGCAATAAGCAAAGGTAAGATGACCTGAGATAAGATATAAAGGAATACAATGGGGAAAAGAGGTGCATTTATGTGGTGCTCTCTTTTGTATATTTGTATAGGAATCAACAAGATTATTTTCAGGGGCCTTCATTTTTCAAAGATTATGAAACACATTCAAACCGCTTTAATAAGGTAGCAACATAAGCAAAAGTCATTTTAACATTAAGTGTGTTAGAGTAAGCATAGATTTAGCACCTTTTCTAGTCAACATTAAACGTTTTATCACACATGTGTCCAGAGCCCTGGTCTCACCTGTTTTATATAGCCACAACATGACAACAGGAGGTCAACATCTGGATTAGAAATCGAGGTGAATGAAACCCTATGCTCTTTTCTAGCATTTTTTCCTTGCAATGTTTCGGCATTAGGTGACATCCACATCTGCACGTTAAAAAGTATATATTTATATATTTGTATTTATATAATATATATCCATACTCTATTGACAGATTTATCTACGATGAGCTTAAGAATCACTGACCTCTGGAAGGAAAAAAGCAGATTTTGTCTATTTTACAACACAGCGTAAACTAATTGTACATCTTTGGAGGGAAAGTACCTTTTAAAGACCATGTCCCTCTGTTGTCATTACAGTGTGAATGCTGTTGAAACACATAAAAAAAGCATTTACAAACGGGTGTCGATAGAACCAATGACGTGCCGTTAAATGCAACCTTAACGGCAGCTCTACAACACCCCTTGGGTCAGGGATTACCACATTTGGCACATTTTACAAAACTAAGCACAGATCACTCAATGACTTGTAGAATGACCCTCAGTATGGTTGGGAGAAAGTATATGTGTGTAGAGACAAAAATCGACAGATAGGCCTGAAAAAGTCCTTTTTGTTGGTGGTAAACGCTGTCCAGGCAGTGATGCTCTGTCATCAGTTATTTGTAGTTAGAAAAAGAAAAAAAATCACATTAGAGCAAACTACACCTTTGTAGTTTATACTTTCTGTCGCTTATCATACCCACAGAAGAGAATGCTGGAGTTGAGTGAGTGTATTTTCCTCTCTCTGTTAAAATACAGGTTAATAAAATGACGCGTTGAGCCACGGGGACACAGTAGTCTTTGCGTAATATACACAATGCACCTTGTATCTACATCTGTAATATACAACAAGTACTTTACACCAGACTTAAGAAGTTAAAAAGGAAGTACAAAAAACAAGCAAATTAAAAAAAGAAAAAGATATAAAGGCTAAGAGTGAGAGAGCACTCCATAAAAAGCGTGACTTAACATAAGAAAATGTCAAAAAATGTGTGAAAACTACTTTCTGAGCTTGTGTCAAATATTGTTTTCTTGTGCTTTATGAAAAGTCCGCTCTTTGCGCCACATACAGTATTTACTGCTTTTCCGTTTACATCCAATTATACGTTTCGATTCCCCCACCGCTTTGAGGAACATCAAAGTCCTAGTGGTCCGTTTAGTAAAACACATGCCTAGAGCCATTTGGAAACCCCTTTCCTAAAATCTTCTCTTTCCTAACGTTGATCACCGGCTGGCTGGCAGCCCGCTGTCGTGCTGAACCGAACTGAAGGTATATGTGAGTGAGATGTCTACTAGTGTTCATGCACATGCCGGGCTGGTCTGTGTATGGTGTGTCCGTCGGCCAGCCTTCAGCCTGTCTCTACACCCAGGAGTCTGGCGAGGCCGGGTAGTGGCTCGTCTCGTAGTTGAGTTCACTGTACGGGCGAGACGCTGAATAAAAGTCCACGTAGTTCCCTGTGGACTTCAGTCCCAGGTGCATGGTGCCGTCGGCGGCAGGCGGGGGGCGTTTGTGAGCTTGGTCCTCGTAGTAAGGCTCCTCAAAGTTGGCTCCTGGGGGAGTCTGGAAGGGAGGATAGGCCTCTGGGGGGTTGCCTTGAGCTGAAACCTGGCGAAAACAATGAGAAACTTTGAAGCTTTGGGGGAGTATTGCACTGTAGTTTAAAATCACAGACTCCAAGCCAAAATATTTACCCATCTATGTATAGTTCAGTTGAAAAGCAACAACTGTAGATCATTTAACCAATACCAATCATTTTTATGTTTTTTCCCACTTATTCCTAAAGCAGTTTAATAATACTTTAAAAAATCATGTACTCATCATATCATCATATATACTGATTGAGTCGCATTTTAGGATCACACACGTTAAGATTACGAAACACATTTTGCTGCATTTCAAAGTTTAAGTTTGGTGAACTTTGACCCACAAATTCATATCAAGTGATGTGATGTGTGACCAATAAAATTTTTACAGCATCACAGCATGACTTTTTCAGTTATAGGAAATGCTAATAATAATAATAATATTTATAATTTTAATAAATATTATTCTTCAAAATATTAAAAACAAGACAGCATAAAGCAAATACAGTACGTTGAAATCTACTGTATGATGTGTGGACAAAAAAAACCTTTATTAACGTTTTTCAGGTTGCTGCCCATAGATGAAAGCATCTGAAGAAGAAGTGTGACTGCATCTGCTATATTGGCCGGCACAATTTTTACAACTTGTGCCCCTTTAAAATTTTCTGAGAAATGAGAATAGCAATATTAACTATACATTAACCGTAACGTGTGGAGAACTTACCTGGTTATGTTTGATGTCATCTCCAGGAGACATGTAAGCCCCTCTGAACAGTGTAGATGTTCCACTGGAGATTTGAGCTGGGGAGAGAGAGAGAGAGAGAGAGAGAGAGAGAGAGAGAGAGAGAGAGAGAGAGAGAGAATTATGAACATTCTGTGAGTTTGTAGAAGATATCTATAACTGCTTGATACAGATGTGCAGACCCATGAACTGGAGTTCAAAACCATCGTCTAAACCAAAAAAGCAAGGGTGAGATATCAGACACCTTTCTGTGTTTGCATCTCTAAGCTAAAATATCATCAGAATTACCAGGTTACTGTTTACAGTGTATTTGTTGGTAAAGCATCGCAGAGTCTGTCAATCATTTTACAGCAGTTATACAAGACCATTAACCTCTCACTGGAAGACACTGAACTGCCGTCTCACCTGCCATGGCGTCTTTTCTGGAGGTGTGCTCGCCCTTGTTTCCGTGGTAACCAGAATTGGTTCCAGTTGACTCATAGTCTGTCTTCCTCTCCTTCAAGCTCATCATTTCCCGAGGGGAGGTGGGGGCACTTGCTAAAAAACACCACCAGACAGCCAATAATGAGTACGTTAAAAAAGCCAGCCTGTTTGTCCTGACGAAAGCATCCTGTTAATTCTTGACACATTTGAAAGTACAATGAGATCTCATTCCATCGAGGGATCTTTAATTTTACATAAAAAACTCATTGACTGTAATGAGGCAATTCTCTGGTTGCTTTTTCAGGCAAACAGGTGTCAGGCTCTCTTTCTAATTGTGTAATGGAATTGGTCGGGTAATTGATTGGTTTTTGTCTGGGCATTGTTCACATTCTTTCAGCAATAATGTCTTTCGACTTGATTTCCAATTTCGTCTTTGGGTAGCTTAAATAAAACTGTCCATCAGCTTTCTGTCCAAAAATGTGACTGAGTATTTAATAAATAATATCAGTTGAAGAAGGTAACATTTGCGTTCATCTAAATTCATGTATGAATATATCATTTGTGAAAATACATAAATATATACATTAACAGTATTCATATACATAAAAAATACTTAAAAAGTAAATAAATTAAAAAAAAATTTTTTTTTTAAATAACATAACAAAAATACTTTTTTTCACAAATTTTTTACTCTTCATGTTCACAGGTTTTACCAGATTTATAGTTTTTACAATGCACTGAATACGCTTAAATTCCCTGAGAATTTCAACTTGTTGTTACAGGTTATAGGTGTGATATTTCCTTTTAGGATTATTTCCCTCAACATCCTGCAGAACAAGTGTGATTCCTGTCTGATAATTGTATGAAATATGAGGTAACACTGTTTCAATGTGAAACAGTGTTATCCACAAATATTGACTTTAAATGCATTCTGAAAGCATCATGATGATATCCTGAAAAACATTTACTTACAATTATTTTGAATTTGAGAACGACGGCAACATAACGCTAATAAACCAAAAACTGAACAAACTTGAAACAAACTTTTTAACCAGAGACATGAATAAAGAACAGACAGTCCCTGCTAAACAAAGCCTGTGTTAATAAAGCAGAACAGACTCTTCTGACGCATTGTCTAACCTGGATATGCACCCTGACACACAGTACATCACCTCTGCATTCTCTGCCTTAAAACCCTGCCATCATTCAGCTGTGTTCCCTCTACGACCACATAATGGCATAAATACACCGCACTTGCTTTTCGTGTGGTGTTAATGTGCTTCTTATAGATCAGAGAAGAGTTACACCTCTAATCTAGCTCTGAGAAAGAGATCAAGATGTTGATGATGACAAAGTGCAAGGGAAATGTCAATGGTATCACCTGCTGTCAAAATGGAGTAACACAGAGCTGCTTTTACCTGATCGATTATTGGGCGAAGTCCGCACAGGAGAGATAGATGGAGTGCGAGAGGAGGAGTAAGGCCGTTGTCTGTCTCTCTCGATTGTAGATGAAGAGCCAATAAAGTGATACTGAGAATAGCCGTCCTGTCATTACAGAAGACTTTAGTTAAAAGAGGAGCATGTGCGGGCACAGCGGCCTGACGTTTGTGTGACACGACAATGAATTGCAAAATACATCTGTATCCTTTAAGCCGCACTGATCATAGATCGCTGATTATAAGTATATGAAAAAACATTTATTTCTAACCATAGTTTGGACTATGAATAAGCTCTTACCTTCTTATAAAGACTTCTCAAATCTCTGTACTGCCACATGCTGTTGAGGACTTGAGACGCTGCTTTCACCACCTTTGGTGTGTGTCTGCAAGTAAAAAATGGTGTTGAGACAATTTTCTTCAATGCTTTTTTGTTACGATACTGTGCAGAACACTAAATACTAACTTGTCTCCTTTGCTGCGGGCAATGCCGATGAGTTTCTCAATGCCGCCCGCATCACGCAGGGCCTTGGTGTTCTCCATGTTCTTGGTGATGACCTCATGCAGAGCGCAGCAGATCGCTGTGATGGTGTCATCAGACATGCTCTTGCTGGGCGTGCCGCTGGTGCCGGTACTGTTGTTGTTGTTTCCCCCCGGCAGACGATGGACTAGATCCCTCATGGCATACTTGCCTTTAGGTTTAGGGGTTGAGATGAATGGAAGAGAAATTTAGGGAAGAGTACTTGTTAACAAGAGTGTGAAATGTCCTAAGAAATTAAACTTAAACGGATAGTTTTCCAAAATATAAAAACACTCTCATCATTTATTCTTATTTACTCTTGTGTGGAACACAAAAGCAGATATTTTGAGATATAAGTGTCTGTCAATGAAGTCGATGTGGCTAATCCTCAAAATATCTTCTTTTAGGAGAAGATAGGACATTTAGGTCAAAGACTATATGTTTTGATGTCCTTGACCTTGACATGAATACAACCAAGGTTGTATTTGTTAACATTAGTAAATGCATTAGCTAACATGAAATAACAATGAACAATACTTTTATTAATCTCAGTTCATGTTATTTTAACATAAACGTATACATTTTAAAATCAAAAGTTGTAACTTAATGAACTAACATGAACAATTGTATTTTTCCATTAACTAAAATAATCAAAGATGAATAAATGCTAGAAAACTATATTGCTCATTGTTAGTTTACAAGCATTAATGCATTTGCTAATGTTACATTGGTACATTAGTACACCTTATTGCAACGTGTTAATGAAGTATAAAGTATAATTTTTTTAAAGAAGGTAATTAAGTACATGTACTCAGGTTCAATAGCACTCAAGTACAAATTTCCCAAAATAACACTTAAGCACTACAGTGAAGTAAAATAGCACATTGTTACATCAGAGAGTGCAGGTGTGAGAACCAGAGGCTTTTCTGCAGCAGATATTGGATCCAGTTTCGCACATCTGATCCGTTTGGATGGACTGAGACTCTAACCGTGAGCATTCAGAGATCTTTAAATGCGCTGCGGAGGGGGTGGCAGCCGAACCTCAGGGCTGCTACCACTGCAGCCGTGGAAATGCCAAACGCTCTGATATTCCCGCATCATTACACAGCAGCTCACTTACACTTAAACGTGACCGTGAAATGCTTATTCCCACCAGGAGCTGATTTTCTCCGCAATAACTTGAGCTAGAAAACCGCTTCCCACCGGTACGCATTGAAATCGCATGAAGGAAAGGTGAGCACTTGCAGCTTTGCCTGTTCCATTATTGATTTTGTTTAATGATGGAGGACATCTGTACAGCTCTATCCGTGATTAACCCACGGGATCCGTATTCCGGGATGGCGTCTCGACATTTCTACAGTTTTACGATGTTCCTCTTGCCCTACATTTCTCAAAAGATTCGCACGTCTTCCATCTCACGCAGGGCCGAGACCAGACTGAAAGAAAGGAAGCGGTTGCCATGGAGACACGAGGGCCCATCAGAATACACAAACTATTAAAAAGATCAATAGTCTCTAGGTGTCGCGAGCACACATTCAAACAACGCCAACCCGCCTCGCTTAAGAATGCCGACTAAAAGTGCTACACACCTAAAGCGCTTGAATACACACACACAGAGAATTAATCTTGAAAGGCCTCTGTCTTGCAAGTAATTTAAAGGTACACATACCTCAGTTCTGCTGAAGTCAAAGAGAAAATGTTAGCTTAAGGCAAATACATTTTGGCATCCTAAACATACCTATGAGTTCCTTGTTCCTGACATCAAGGGCCATGTTTCTGAGAGCTGTGGCCACGGCACACACCACTCGGTCATTGTCTATTCTCAGCAGCTCCACCAGAATGGGCAGACCCTTCTCTTTCCTCACCGCTGCCCGAATATACACTGACCACTACAGACACAGAAAACACACAACAGAAACAATCACAAACCGTTAGTAGAGAAAATCATATTGCTAGAGGTTGTTCTTTTACAGCTCAGGAGATTTTTCGGCTGTGTTTCAAGCAGATATGAAGAACTTTTCTCAAAATTGCTTTTAAAAAGAGGAAATAAAAAAGAAACAAATGACATAACTGGCGTTAGAAAATTTACTTGTGCGATTAATGTGCAAGCAAAGATCAGATTATTTGTTTTTACTTAATGTTTATTTAGTGTAAAATGTCTTTTGACTGCACATTTTGTTGTTTTTCATCTACTAATTTGAAAAACATTGATGTATTAGTCAAAGTCACTGTTTAAAAGAAACAGCTGATCAAATTTTTTCCAGAAGTATACAAAACAATCATAAACATATAAAATATAAAAATTTTTTCACTCTCTTAAAGTGAATTTTTGTATCTTATAATGTCTGTATCTGTATCCTGTAAACTGCATAGCGAGTTATAGATGTGATCAATGGCAATTTGTGTCCTCTATTTCGGATTGCACATGCTACGGACTGCAACTATAACACATCATGTCAGGGTTTTTTTTCTCTCTTAAAGAGTTTTTTTGAATCCCTGACCACTGACTGCTATCTGTCAATACATGTAAAGCTGCTTTGATACAATGACCTTTGTGAAAAAGCACTATACAAATAAAATTGAATTGAATTGAACACTTTAACAGAGCAAAAGTCAACAAAATCGCCTACACTGGGAATTTAGTGTCAATTTTCATCATAAAATGTGTTCTTTTCTGTGAATCAGCAATTGTGGATAATGGAAGATTTGCAAGTGCTAAATTGAGTGATTTAACACTGAATATGAGTCATTCTCTACACTCTACAAAATTGTGATAAAAAGAAAGATTAAAGTTCTTTCTAAGGTGTTTACAAATGGAAGATGTGAATTTCCAATTTTATTACCTTGCTTACTCCCAATAGAGACTTTATTCTCAATTTACAGTTTACATCTGTAAGTTTGTGTTAGACAACTACTTGCTTTTTGTACTTTTAGACCACAACTAAACAAAGTTTGTATTAATGTGTATTGTGTGTCAGAGCCGTTCTGGCAGGTTCATGGCTCTTATGATGCAGGGTTACTCACAGGTTTTAAGGTGGGGCCTACCTTCCAGCTACCAGCTGCCAGGTTCTGTAGAGCCCCAGCCGCTCCCTCTAGGGTGTCCGGGTTCGAGCACTCAGACAGCAAGGTGAGGTAAGGTTTCACTATGGATGGGTGCCACAGCATCTGCAGTCCCTTAGGAGGATCACTGGAGTCTGGGAAAGGCCCAACACCATCCCACTGAAAGCAGAGACATTAAACAAAGGAAAAAATATCAATAAGGTTATACAAACGTTATATAAACGTTAACAGTAATGGGACCATTGTGCACTTTTTGTCAGCATACACATGAAGAAACGAGAAGAAAAGTTTTCTTTTATCTTGCACGCTAAAAGCAGTTGTTTAGAATACAGAGTAATTGAATAGACACGACAAACTTAACCATCATACGGCCAGATGTGCATTTGCATCTTTGTTAAAGAACGTATGACTCCCAGACAATTTAGTTATTTAAAAGTCACAATGCGAAGTAATGCCACCTTTTACCTCGCCATTCATCCCATGCAAATGCCAAACAAAACCCCCCCATGCCCCTATCTTTATCTGTTTTCAGAAACTAAATGAAATCAGCCTGGAAAATACGTAATTATCCACTGGAGTAGGACGAGTGTCAACCCGCACGCGAATGCTGCTAAGTGATGCTAATTGCCAGCAGCTGCAGAGATAAAAACCCCGGCCCACCTGATCGTGGCTCTTCTTTTTCTTTTTCTTCTTGCCCCAGCAGCCGGAGCTCTCCGCATCCTTGCCGCTGGCATCGGTGCACAGAACCCCGTCCAGCTCCTCCGATCCCATCTGCTGCCCTTGAGACGTCTCTGCGGCCAACCTGTATGACAGGTTCCGCAGGATGCACACGCAGTTCTCGATAGTCTGAAAGTTTTTTTAGATAATTATTTTAAAAGAAGTCTGCATGGAAATGCTTGTAATGCAAAAGGACGCAGAAAGATTCAATCGCCTAACTTTTACACTTACAACTTACAACCTCTGCATCAAGAATGTGCCTAATGAAGGTTTATATGTAAATGTCTTTTTCTATTTGGTAGACAAGCTATCCTCTTAGTGAAGCCTGTGCATTATTGAGCTGTGAACTCTTAATAGTCTCCTGTTAGATTAGTCTTCTGGACGGACTCCAGTAGAGAGCTGAAGAACTAATCCTATTGTGATGAGCAGTGAGGCAGTGAAAAACAAAGAGGACGACTTTGATCTTGTAAATGCTTTCAGAAGGATTAAACTGTGACAGTTTCTTTCTCACTCAAACTGGTTCTAACAAAGTATTATTTCAGTAACAGAGACCCCTCAAAAATCAAACAAAACACAGAGTCAATATAAAGAGGTGTGTCACTGTGTGACTTAATCTGTGTAATTACCATAAACCTTTCTTAATAGCAAACAAAGCTTCTTTTTAATAAACAATGCATCTATCATTGTTGTTGGTAAGATTCAAAATTTTACAGGTAGATCTCATGACCATTGTGATGGTATGCAGTAATAGTCTGTACTGAATACAATTTAGCAATGTTTTCACTGGCAGTATGAAATTAAGCAACTCAATTTTGACCATTTAGTTTTTTAAAGACAGTTTTATCAGACTATTTTACTGTGAGTGTATTAGGACATAGATTCTTTGATTTAAACGTAACAAAATAGGCAAAAATTAGTTCGAACTCTATTTCAATAAATTGACTTCAATCTCAAGCAGTTTAACAATTCACTGAAAACTATAGTTATTTTTACTACTTGCAATTGACATTTAAAATCGAATTGGTTATAATGACTCTTTGGTCATAATAATTATGCATATTTTATTTTCAAAGTCAGGTTTTTTATATTAACATGTTTTATGTATTATATTTTATTAATCACCTAGCACATTATTGTAATTTTCCCTTATTGTTATTATGTTATTTTATGTTTCTTGTTTTATTCGTGATTTGGCAATTTGGAAACTAAAATTGAATTCTAGAGCATGTACATACAGTACATCCCATATCATCCAAAAGCTAAATAATTTACAAATTTAATTTGTCTTCTATTTCACTCAACTTCCTGACAAGCTAAATGAAGCATTAATGTTCCCAAAAATGTTGTGTAACCAGCGTTACGGTTTTACTTGGATGTTAAAGCTGGTCACTACATTAACTGGTCTTTTGCTGGAGTCACAAAAATATATATTTTTGGCATTGTAACATTTATCTCTAGTTCCCTTCAGTGAATGCATAGAAAGGCAGAGGAGAGAAAGGTCAAACCTTGCTGTCGATCTCACTGGTGCCCAGGGCTGTCTGAATGACATAGAGCAGAGCATCAGTCAGCCCTTCACATTCCCTCATCCTGCGGCGAGCCTCTTCTCCAGCTGAGCTCACGTTCCTGCAGAGAACACATATCGCAAACAATGTCAAGCACATATTATCCACACATGTGCCATTGATTGAACGTTGGCAGTTCTAAGCTTTAAATCAATACAATCAAGGGCAGATGCTCTACAACATCTATGAGCTCTCTATGGATTCAGCATCAGCAAAATGTGTAGTAACGTTTGTCTTTTTGCAGTCTTTTGGATCTGTTTTTTTACAGAGCATATGGACAGAGAGTGAGAGAACGGACAAGAAATAATGTCAGATTTGAAATCCTTCATCCACAAGTGAACAATGGCTCAATGTGTCAGCGTACAGTATATATGCCAAAGCGAATTCTTTAAAGCACACAACAAACTCAAAGTCAACAACCCCATGCACAATGACTGACAGAAAGACAGTGTGGGCCGCTCAAAAAGTCTAAACTGAAGACCTTATTGAAAGATAACTGTGAAAAACTATACACTAAAGACGTGTCTTAGGAGATATGTGTGTCTCTGACAGGCCAAGCAGCTGGAGGTGTGTGGCAACAGTGTCCAACCATTAAATATTCAATCAGACTTTTAGTTCTTCAGCCATCCATGAAAAGGTTTAATTATCAGGCCGGGCATGAGGAGCTTAGTCCAGCCATCCATGAGCTAGACTGACTCAGCACTTTCCTGCAGCTTTAAACCTGAACACCAGTGATGTAACTTACGGCATGTGATCCAAATGTAAACCATCAAAAATGACACTAGTCGATTTGAAGAGATAATTCACCCAAAAATCTAAATGCTTTTCATTGTTTACTCACCCTCATGTCATTTCAAACTTGTATTACTTTTTCTCTTCTGCAGAACACAAAAGAAGGTATTTTGTAGAATGTTGGTAACCAAACAATATTGACCTCCATTGACTTCTATTGTATAGACACAAAACCACTGAGACATGTTTCCAAATAACTTATTTTGTGCTTGCCTTTTCAAGAAAGTGTCCAAAACACGCAGCAATGAAATGATTCAGACAGGCTTTTAGATTATATAGCATGCTCCGCAGATAAACCTTTGAAAGTATGCCAAAGGATTTCCAGTGCCAGGTTCACAATCACACAGTGTACACTATTCCAGCACCAGACAATCCTATTGTTAAATCCAAACCAATATTTGGCAATCTATAATCCAGCTAAACTGGCAAAAGGAATCTCCTGTGTCACAAAATGATTTTATGCACTAAAACCATCCAAATTCATCTAATGCAACTGAATTTATTTATTCAAAACAATTAACTGAACGTATCAGCAAAGGACTCCTGGAACATAATCCAAGATAATTCACAAATCTGTTTGCTTGACACAGAACCAGAGAGTCGTTATCAAGTGCTGTGTCACTGCCCGTTGAGACCCCAATATACTGTGACATTTCTAAAGGCACAAAAATCTATCAGCCAGGGGACCCTCTCATGTCTCCATGTGCGTTGGATGAAGTAAACCCTCTGCTATTAACATAATATTTGCATAATTCTTACTTTAATCATCAATTATTAAACCATGGATTGTTTCTAGGTGAAGATTAAGCATCTTTAAAAAGCCAAAAACAAACAGCAACTATATTTTGTTTTAAATACAAATTTGTTTCAAACGTGGTGCTGGGCCTGTATTGGGGATAAATAATAAAAACAATGAAGCTTTATCAGACATCTAGATGCAACAACCTGTTTCATATAAGAGAAAAATATGGAGCCAAATGACTTTTTGCTCAGTTAATGGTTCAGAGGAATCAAATATATATATAAAAGAGATATCACAACACAAGAAATTAAGATATATATTGTAGAGACCAATTCAATTTTTATTAGTTTACATGCATTAAACCTTACATGTTGTCAACAAAATAACAAATGTTAATCAAATGTTTTGGAAATAAATCTGTCATTTGAACCCATTGTCATGTATTATGTATGATTAGCTGATCATATTGTTACACCCCTGTTTATTATATACTGTATGATTCTCATCCCTCATTTGGAAGCTGAATAGAAATTCTTATGGATGTTAAGGAGTTGCTGTACCTGAGGCAACCGGTAGCATTACGGAGCACCTGTGAGGAATGCAGGTGTAGCTTGCGATCGTCCTGGTGAGGGGATATGTCCCAGCCCGAGTGAGGAATAATGACTGTGTTGGTCAGCACTGCCAGAGCGTCCTGAATTATGGGCATCTTCAGAGCATCACACGAGGACAAATTCCACAGCACACCTGTGCACACGAACATAAACCAAAACATAAGCTAAGATTGTAAAACTCACACACTAACAGTATATTTACACAGCACAACTTTTTTTGTTGTCTTATTTACATTCAATAAAAGCATTGATCTAAGCAATGAATTTGCACAATATGAATATTGTATGAAGGTCTTGGTTAAGGGCCTTCAAAGTACATTTTTTTTCAAGTTTCTCTTTTGTGTCATCAGCAGCACTTGTTAGTATGCACACTAAATTGTGTACAGTAATTCTATCACAATAAAAAATTAATTGCAAACTGCTTGAAATAAAATACAGCTACACTTTCATTGTGTCTTAATTCACTATTTGTCCAAAATAGCTATAAGATTAAGATTAGTGCATGCCAAATGAAAATAAACATATGAAAACAGTATACCAAATTAGCATATTTCATTCAGCGGCATGTTTTTAAAGTGTTCATCTGAACTTGGATTTTGAGCTAACCCTTTATGCAAAAAAAATAGGTTTTTGAATGTTATATTCAATATTAAATATGAATGTATGATGTAACAATGAATTGAAAGGCACAACTGGATGCTGATGATACTGATGATGATGATAGTGCATACAATGTGAATTGGGATTTAGCCTGAATGCCATTTGTTTGTTCATCCATACTGTCCTGCTTACAGTACGTGAGCTCATGACTTCAGACTTACTGATGAGCTAAATCAGGTGTGTTACACAAAAATCGTCAGCACTCGGTGGCTTCAGAAAGACAGCTTCAGTCTTTTGGCATCAGCAGGAAGCAGGGGATGCCAAAAAACTCAACAGCTTAATCAAGAAAACTGTCTCAGTTCTGGGTCAAAACCTGGACCCCCTGAAGCTTGTGGCTGAGGAGAGGAACCTGTCCAAGCTCTCAGAAATCATGAATAACACATCCACTCTTTCATGAGACCCCTGCTGCTCAGTGTATGAGGGAACGCTTATGCTGGTCTTTCTTCCCAGCATCTAGCTGGGTGTACATCTGCTGCCCAGCCAATTTTATCCTATTTTATCTTGTTTGTTAAACATCACATGCTTCCTGTTTTTAATCAGCCACCTGCAGAATGGAGAGATCTCAACTCAAAGTCAACTCCCATGTATGATAAGCTCGGGTCTGGGTTCGGCAACTGGCAAAGAAAACCGGATTTGCAGAAATGTAATATGTGTGTGGGGGTTACTAGCTCACGAGAGATCTCATTTGAGATGAATTCACTGAAAAGAATTTCAAAACAAAAATCTGTGTCTTACTCACCGACCACCCGCAATCATGTTAGCCTGCGTCATTCTATGAGAGCTGCGTCATATTTCAATTCAATCTTTTCAGTGCAAATTATAAATAAGGCTTATTATATTTCTCAGAAATATACTTTAAAATATTTCTAGCTCCCCTGGACAAGCAGACACTGAACGTTGATTTTAAAGTAGACTTCACAAAAACCTTTTTGGTTTTGCACTTTTTCCACCGATTAAGGATGCAGTTATTTATCAAATGATCAACCAAATAAACCGTGTTATATCCGGCTATACTGTATATCCAAACGAGCTATGTATGTGTATTTTGTGAGCAAACTGTGTATTTTAAAGAGTCGATTCAGGTGCTTGTATCAATCCCAGCAGTATCAGTAATCTGCAGCATCCTACACAACCTAGAACCCATTTGCATAATTCTTTTAGTGAATCGAGTGTTAAAACAATCCCAAAATCACATGCAAACAAACAAACAAACAAACAAACAGTATGCACTTCCCACTGTTGTTCTGGACCGCTCTCCAATTTACATGTTAATTGCCTATGAAAAAGCATAAATCATACCGTACCCAAATGTTTCATTTGATGAGAGTATACGCACATGAAGCTGTAATAAGCAAGTGCCACTCAGCTTCAATTGCCTTACATTCATTTAAAACATTTTAGTTGTTTGTCAGAGCTTTGGATTTAGCTAGATTTTTCAAGTGACGGACATGCTCATCAAGCTGCAACACAAGGGAGCTGCAATATTTTATTAAAGCGAATCCTAACAACTCATCATCTGACGTTTATTAAATGCTTCAAAAAGCAAACTGTTGTCCAAATATTCAGCTCTCAGGAATCGTCTCTATACAATGAATATCTTTGTAGGCATTAAGGAGATTCTTAGTCTTTTGTCAATGTGTTAGAGTCATTATACACAAGCCTCTAAGGAGTAAGCACTGGTATTATCCTTCATTATAAAATAGCTAACCAATTAGAAGATAATTAACAAATCATTTAATGGGTAGTAGAGTCTATAAGAATATTTGTGGGAAATGAGGTAAAACATAGTTTCATCAACACACTTATGATAAAACTTCACATTGAAATCTTATTTGTCCAAAATCTCACTCCACATTATTATTATATTCTATATCAAGTGTTTGTTTGGCTGTTACTAAGCTGTGTCACAAAGTTTGTACACACAGACAAATTATTTCACATCTTGAGGAATCACGTGCCACGCATGATTAGCACACCATGTGAGAGGAATTTAATGGTTAGTTAGATGTGTGTAATGTGTCTTGAGTACCTGTAAGCAGCTCTCTGATCTCCACATCTGTAGTCTTGCGCAGGAGTCGGACGAGGGCGGGTATGCCACCGCAGTTCTTCAGTGCGATCTTGTTGTCATCGTTGGCCTTGCCGTAAACCAGGTTTCTCAGTGCGCCACAGGCACTCCTGTGCACATCGGTCATACGGTGGTCCAGCAGGTCCACCAGAAGCTGGATCCCACCCTGTCTTCGTATCTGATGCACACATGCACAAAAGATATTAAATTGATATTGAACAGACAAAAACATTAGTAGGAAAAAAAGCAATGATAAAGGCCACCCCTAACCCTAACGTCACAGAAGACAGAGAAGACAAATCGCACTAAAATGTACAAATGAGATTCTACGAATTCAAACGAATTAACCAACTCGTAAAAAATGTATGCATTCGCATGAGATTGCGTTGGTTATTTCACTATTTGCTTTAATATTTCATACTTAAATTACAATCTAATCATGACAAACTATATATTGATGGAGGGTCTAAGACTCATGAATAAATATTTGATGCACTTTCATAACAATAAACATAAACTAAAAAAATGAATAAAGAAAGATATTGTTAATTAATAGATTAATAGATATTGTTATTTTTAAAAATACCTAAATTGAGAAAAAAGTATATCATTTTAAAAAAATATCTAAAATTTTAAAAGTTCGCATCATGCATTTTCATGTGTTTGCTCAATATGTTATTATGTTAATGTGACTTTTGTCCATTTTTGGTCTCTATAAATATTTATTTATTTCACCTTGCATAGTTCACTCATTTTTTAAGAATATTCCAAATCAGGGTAGACCTGTGATGCAATTTTAAATTGCCATTCACCAATTAAGAACCACTATTCTAGAACACCATCATACAAACACCAACCAGTAAAAACACACCCATATCTAAACCCTAAACTAGCATGGAATTTAACATTCATGGTCATTTTATAATGGAAATATGATCATCACTGCATCAGTATTTATTAACACACATCCCATACAAACGTGCAGTGTGTTGTAATGTATGTGATGTTGGTATGCAGGCATTACCTCTGATTTGATCTTGTTGTCTCCAAAGCACAGGTGCTGGAGGTATGCTGCAGCATTAGACTGTACTGATGGAAACTGGTGCTGCAGCATCTGAATGACCTCTGGCAATTCAGGATCCCTCCAGCCAAACTCCCTGAAGAAGCACATACACAAACACACACAACAGCTATTGCATGTGGAGCAGCCTTTCACACAAAACAATCCAACATTAAAAGCAGAAAAGACAACGTTATTTTCTTTATCGTAAAATGTTAAAGCATTTTCTTTCATGTGTAAACATTTTGAAATTCTCCTCTCTGTGGTGTCTGAACACGCTTCTCTTCACAATTAATCAAACCGAATGCAATCCATCCTCACTTTCTACAAACATCTGTGATCTCCTGCTGTTAAATGTACTACTTGTCTGCTTTGAAAATATTCAAACAGAGAAACAATGACACTAAACAGACGAAACTGAATGAAAACAAATTAACCCCAAAATATGGTGCATGACTGTTTTGCTAAGGAGAAAATAAATGAAGTAAAAACAAAGGATGAAAAACAAATGTTTTACAGCTACTACATGTCGATGATCATTATTAAAATACTGATCTCCAGTCATTTTGCAAAGATATGTTAGATCACCAGTAATGTATACAGACAATAACATCCTCGGCAGTGATGGCGGCAGGTATCACTGACAGCTGTGCTATTGCCTGGAGCACTCCTAAGGTGCCTAGAAGCCCAAAGGAGATGATCTACATTTCCTGAACCCCCAAACATGGGCAGAATCTCAACCATGACAGTGATATAAGAAAACAGCACATACTTTCCTAATGTCTGCTTTGAAAACATCCATACTCTGATAACACTTTCACAACAGCAACTGAATAGATGCTTTAATCCAAAGTGAGTTACAATAGAGAGCACTTAACGTTTTGTCTGAAGAGGCAACAATGAGCACAGCATACAAAGCTAAGTTTACTAGATGGAATAGTATTGAAGGTAAAAGACTGGAGAGTAATTTTTTATAATATTAAATATTAAACAAACTTAAACAAAACATAAAAAATGTACAGTATCAGTCAAAAGTTTGGAAAAACTTACTCACTGTTATCTAGTTTTTTTTTAACACTTCAGAATAGTAGAAAACTCATCAAAACCATGAAATAACACAATTGCAACTGTGGAAATTATGTTGTGACTAAAAGCATCCAAAATAAATGAACACTATGTTATATTTGATCATATTCAAAAGTAGTCACCCTTTGTTTAGAATTTGTAAAATTATACTCTTGACATTTTATTATCCAGCTTCTTGATGTCTCCACCTGAGAAGCTTTTTAAACAGCACTGAAGGAATTTCTGAACTCTTATTGACTGCTTTTTTAATTATTATTATTATATTTTTAAAATAAAATTTGAGTTTTCTAATGGAAGAAATTATTTTTGTCTATAAAATTAAACTATTGAAATATTCACAAGATCATGAGAAAAGTTTTTGTCAATTGTGTCTAAACTTTTGACTGCTGCTGTATGTTACTGTTAATAAAACTATGTATTTTTGCTTTTAATGAAAAGTAAATTTCATAATTCATTTCTTGTGCAACCTGTTTGGTTTCTAATATGGCATACTGCATGCAGGCAAGAGACCTCTGACTGTTTGTCATGCATGCTCTCTCCCTTCCTCTCTGAGGCTCAAACAGACTGCCAAACACTCTCTCTGCAAGCGTCATGTCGGATGCAGTCAAACAAGAAGTCAATTCAAATAATAAGATCAGTAAAAAAGAGAGCACAGGGAAAAAGAGGGAGGATGAGAGTGGAAAATAAGACATCGGTGGGCAGAGAGCAAATTCAACACCGCCTTATGTTCAGTCTGTGAGGCAGCAAAAACAACATGATCGACAAACATCTCTGAGTAAGAGGCACCATGGGAAAAATCTATTGTAGCGTGTCCCATTTTTCGTCAGCACAACCAGTACCAGAGCAATTGCGGTCACAATAAGAAAAACGACGCCCTTTGGGAAAAGGTCATAATGGAGATGTGGGAATAATCCTGAAACATTGCCACTTTGTTTTTTTGTCCCAGTGTATCTTTTCACTATGTTTTATTGTTTAACCTTCAGTAGTGAAGATGTGTTCAAACCTTCAATCCTGAGAGCTTTGTTAACACATTTATTACTGCTTGTAGAAAATGGCCAGCAGCCACAAAACGTCAAGCCAAACTCATCAGTGCATTATATGCATGCCGTCATAAATTACACAGCCACGGTAATTGATACTGTACATGATAATCACTAATTAAAGCCTAACACAAAAATGATTATGAAACAGATGAAGTTTATATGATAATCAATGCCGTTGTCACGCAAGTCAACTTCAGCTTAATTAATGTAAATGCATTTTTGACTGTAGCTTTAAAATGGCTCAATTAACTAGTGCACTAAAGTAAAATTATTCACTCAGTGTTTACCTCCATATAATTATACACCGCAGTAAATCAGATGGCAAAGCCCCAAAGCTTTACCAGCATCAGCACCAAACAAGCGGCTCAGCAAAGCAAAACGCCCTTAGCTAGCCAACACAGAAAACTGAAATCCTTCACACCTGTTAAACACACCTGCTGAGTTAAAATGCCATTCATTAGAGAAAAGAGAAATCAGTGAAGAAACTGATTTTTAGCAATATGTAGTATGTTTCTTGTCTATGACACAAAGTCAAAACTGGAATGGAAATTTTACGGAATTTAAAATTAAGAAAAATACTCAAGCAAAGTCTATCAATAGTATCAGCAGTATCAATATCAACCCATGCATACATTAGTAATGATGGTTAACAGGCCGTAATGCTTCTGCACACATATTTATTAGAAAATTGCTGCTCTAGACCGACTTTATCATTTATGATTAAAGTCAGTATAGTAATGAAATCTATCTGGAGCTTTCGTTCGCATCATTAAACCTTAGCGCTGAATCATTCCCAGCAGGCTAGTCCTACACAGACATACACATATGCAGAGCACAAACTGCTTCTGTGCGGTGACATCACTCTCCTCTAAGGTCCGTCACTGGCCGGCAAATCATTAACCTCCCTGCACAGCTCCAGTCACTCAAGCAGGGGTGAATCCACCATTAATCACCAAACACAAACAATCAAATGCCTGCTTAGAGACCAGGCCTGCAAAAATGACATCCCTTGCCAAAAACCCAGAGAAGGATTTGGCTGGGAAATGGCTCGTTCATGCTACAGAGAACATACAGAGATTTCGTTATTAGCACACAGATTTGAGCCCCTCGTGATCTGAGCCTCTGTGGGTGGGTGGGCGTCTCGTCTGGTAATAAACCGTCTGGCCGTAATTTTCACCTGTTAGACCCGCCTTCTCATCAGCATAATTAAATGATGCCTTGACTGCAACAGTCTAAAATACCATCCCATAATGCACTGCAACAAGATCAGGGAAAAATCCTAGATAAAAACAGTGGCATTAAACATAAAAATAAACATATTACACCTACATTTAAACTTGCTTCATTCAATTCAATTAGATTATTTTACTGTAAGAGTCTCATGGAATATGCAAGAGAAAGGAATTGAAAGAGAGTCTTCGTCTCTATATATAAATAACACAAAAACCTGAAATCCTTCAGAAGAAAGTAATGTAACATTTGGAAACTCACTGGATTGAGAGAAACTGGCCTGTTTTGGCAGGTCTTTGTTTGAGCTTTTGTTTTGGATCAGTCAGGTGCATCTATCTCTCATCCCCATAGCAGAAACATTAACACCACAAAACCCCGCTGCATGTTTCAGAGAATCATTCTGAATAACCCACGGGGCCGGAGGAAAAGAGGATAAGCCCCTCACGGACCACCGAATGACGTGCGGCATGAAAAAGAGCCAAATAAAAGCATCATAAATTATGCATTCAGGATGCCTGACCGAGCATGATTATTAGAAACAGAGCTAATGGACTGATCGTTTGAAAGAGATGCAGTGTAGTAAATCTAATACAGTCTGAATGTGAGATACACACCAAATCCTGCAATGATCCTAGACAAAATGCTTTCAAAAAGACTCAAAAATCTTTTAAAATCAAAAAGAATGGCAATGTCAAGTTAAGGAGCACATTCTTGGAACAGATACGGTGGAGTCCAAATGTCTGAGAGCGCCTGTGGTAAAGCTTTTCATTTTTCTAAATTACAGCATTTTGTTTCATTACAAACTGTATTATCAGCATTACAATTTGAGTGAGAAGTGGAATTGAGAAACTATGTAAATTAAAAGATTTCTTTGTATTGTAGCTGGCATGTTTTGCCTAAATGACATGCACTTGAGCTGGTGCACTGGTGGATTCCATAAGCCTGTAAAACCGGAGGATTATCTCAGCATGACCTGACAATAATCAAAAAGCATCTTATGTGCTTCAAAGAAGGGAAATCCGACCTTTGGCTTTGTGAGTTTACATGTCTAGAAAATTCTTATTAGGTACAAACGGAAAATATAATAACCATATACAATTGTAATATAATATGAATATAATCAGGGTTTGAAATTAACTCCTGCTAATCATCCAAATACGTGTAAAACTCGTTTGTGGTGGATAACGCTGTACTAGCCAATTAGGCCAGTTGTATTTCATTATATTCTGTTCACTGGTAAAGTCTGTGTAAGTCAAACTTGTGCAGATTCAGGGCAAATAGTATAACTTGTGACTCATCATGATGAAATTCTGAATGGCCCATAACTTTAAAATCTAGTAGCCAAATTGGCTAGTAAGCAAAAATGTTATTTTATACCCTAAATATAATCTTGCATAAGATTATAATATTATTATATTGTTTATATAATAATACTAAAGAATTGCTCACTTCTAGAGTTCAAATAATAAAAGTAACAAAAAAAGAATTTAGTTAGTACTTTCATGTCATGCTCAAAGACAGGAGAAATGGCACTGTTAAATGCCACATGTTTCAAGTGTGGGCAGCACCAACATAACTGGCACATTTGTGGGTCTGTTTGCATGGTGTACAACTAGCTTCTGGCTCTACGGGCAGATGAATAGACAACTTCCACATGCTGAACAGAGTAAATAAGACCAGTCACCAGCCCATGTAATCGCTGAAGCTCCAGCTTGTAGCTTAGCTGCTGAAGCGTTCACACTGTTAAAACAAACACTCTAATGAGCGTACAGCTCCTCTGTCCGCCCGGCTTGCTTCCTGGCTTTCCTATTCAAACACGATTTAAGAGGAGAATAGGTTTTACACGCTCAGCATTTAAACAAAACCTGCACTTCCATTGTGTTTTCTGGAAAACAAGTGCTGAAACAACATGTGACAGCTCAATCAAAAACAGTCCATGTATGCTCAGACACAATGCATCTTTAAACTGCTCTAATGCAGCGGGTTTGGCTTGACACTAAATGTCTGCTCATTCTGTGTACTAACAATGATTTGTTAAAAAGTGAAAGACATTACAGGTTGTCTGGGTATTGTCTGGGTAAGAAAGGAAATGAGATCTCTAACTTCTCAAATATTTCTCCTAGACAGCAGCAATATTAAAAGGAAAATCAAAGATTTTGTCTTCTACATATCAAATATCACTCTTGAGAAAACAATCTCAAATCTCAGAAAAGATCTCAAGAATGTCACAAACTTCTCTCACCAAATCTGCATTGAAGCCAATAGTATTGTAGATTTCAATATGAACTTTTCAATACAATTATTTTACCTATACAATCTAACTTAATATTACAGCTCTATACTCCACAATTGTCTCATTCGTTTCTGTTTTTATTTCTCCTGAGCAATTTTAGGAGAAACATTTGAGAATAATACTGTATACTGTAAATACTGTAAATGAAACACAACTGAGAACTCCATCAAATCTCCTGAGCTATGAAAGAGCAACATCTGAGCAATAACATTTTCCTCTGGGCAAGCACACAAAGACGTTCTTTATCAACTTTATCAAATCCTGAGATATGGAAAGGGATAAACTCGTCTGTACATTTCTATCAACCAATTATTAATCCCTGATTGTAGGACCAACAAAAGACTATACATAAATTAGTATTGCATTTAGTATGCCGTAACACAAAAAAGTGCTGTTATTTTTTAACCATGATTGAGTCAAAAAGGGACAAAACCAGAAAATGTTATTATCTGACCCAACCATTTTTGTCTAAAACTACCCAGCACAGGATCTCACCTAACAGTAGAACGAACTTCTAACATATCGATTTGTCAACTAAAAGAGGTACTTGGGACTCAGAAGCTGCTAAAGGTCACAAAAATATGATTTTTGCAGCCGGTAGAGGTGAGTTTTAACACGGTGTGAACGTGTGACCTGTGCTTGACCCTTCTTTAGGAAATGGTGGTCAGCAGCAGCGTTGATTCAGCACACACATGCGTGAATGGCCCTAAGAGGCGGCTCGAACTGTCGGCGAGAGAGAGAGAGGTCAGAATAAGTCTCTGTCATACTCAGTGACCACTTCATTTCCTGCCACCCACACCGAGAGCTCACATCTGAATCAACAGTGCCAGCAGTGCAGCTCTCAACATTGCACTATATTACAGCGTCCACCTGACTGATTCTGACATTTTTCAACAAACTAGTCACATACATTTGATTTCTCCACATCATGTATTTATCTACTACAATAGTGGAACAAAAAGACGAAAACACTGCATAGTGAAACACTGCAAAATGTGCATAATATGGGAACAAATTTACATAGAATTATATTTACATAATTATTTTAGCTGAGCTGAAGTGTACAGTATATACAGTGATTACATTACAAAATGTGGTACACAATGACACAACAACTAGTGTTGCTTGCATTGGAAAAGCTAAAGACAGCAATAAATTAAGATGAAAAAGAAAAAAATCATGCTTTAACATAAAATGATAACAAAACAATGAATAACAACACAACAGGAGAAACACACACACGCACAATGTGATGCTTTGCAGCAATGGACAAACTCTGATCGCCTATCCTGCAGAAACCCCTACATTAATCTCTGTTTCTCTATCCTCTATTAATCTGACCAATCAAAAATGGATTTGATCACACATTAAACTCACTGTGGATGAATGAAGGCCTTGCACTCACATATTGAAACACATTGTGGAAATGTTTGAAGGAAATCCGCACAAAAAAAAAAACACAGTAAATTAGTAGTATCTCACCCTGTGCTAACCTTACAGCATTCTGTAAAAGCAAAGCTTATCTAACACAGTAATACAATCTAATTGAGTCATGCTGCCCTCGCATAAGATGTTGAGCAGAGAGGAGAAAAGTGCTTTTGTAGATGAGGAGTAGAAATAAATAAATGTTGGATTACTTTGTCATTCTTTGCTCGGCTTGATTTTGATTCCAGACAAGGAATTCAGGGTCGTACCTATCAGGAGACAGGCAGAGAAAGAGAGAGGGTAGGTGTCTAGCACAAAGCGATTTGACATTTTAAAATTAACGTATTTCTGTTTAACTGTCTTCTTGCTGCTGCATGAACATATTAAACACTTGCATTCGACTCTGGACATGCACTAGGTTTATTTATTGCTGGTTTTTATTAAAGAGGGGTCTTTTATCGTGCTACAATCTAAGCAATTTATCTGTCAGGGCTAGTTTACGCTGTCCCAACAAGCAAACATTTTAAACATTTTATTGCTGGAGGTTGGATTGAAAATGTTAGATAATTAAAATACATTCAACACACGTAAAAATAAAGCACTTTAAATTCATTTACAGTAAGTCTTTAAGAACTGTGGCCGTATGGTTGCCAGACCCACCCTTTAATATACCAAACATTAGTTAGTCAACCAAAGATAAAAATGCTTGGCACGTTCTGAAACAGCAGAAAATTGTTTGTGCATGTCTGTGCATTTGTTTGCAGCCAGTAAATGCAATGCATCACACGTCATACCACCTCCACCATAACCACTAGCAGTGATAGACATGGGAGAGAAACAAAAGAGCGAGGGATAAACAAGAGGAATGACAAGAAATCAACAAAAGAACAGTTCAGAAAACAAAAGACCAAATCAGTAGAAAAAGCAAGCAAACAGAAAAGGAAAAAGTTCTACTTTAGTTCACATGTAAAGAGATGAAAGTCATGGTCTCTCAGCACATCAAATACGATAAAACTAAAAATATGCTTAATACCAATATAAAGATAGAGTGGAAAAGGTGGAAGATTACAAACTGACTATCTCACAGTAAAATCATGCTGTATATCATTCCTGAAGAACGTACTGTATACTACAAATAACTGATAGAGCTTTGTGAGTTTGGTTTGTACACAGGCAATATAAGGTCCTACAGGAAGTGATCTCGTGTTAATCCTGACTCATGCTATACAGTGCCTTCATTGACAACTTGTGCATTAATTTTATTAATCATACAATGTCAGTACAGATCTATGACACATTCCACAAACAGTATAAAACAGAGCATAAAACTCTTAAAAAATGTACTTTTCTATAAAACAAATTATGACGTGCTTTTGGAAAGTATTGATAGTCAACCTCAAGAGCGATAAACATCTAGATTGCACATACAAAATGTAATGAAATTAAAATAAATAAATAAATAAATAGATTTAAAAACTGTGATTCATACTCGGCTAACCAGTTTGGGAATAAATGTTGTTTTTAATAAAAATTATATTTATCATAAACTAAAACAATACATGTTTGATTATTCATTTTATAAAATAACATGGATAACAGGGATGAAAGTTAGGCTTGATGTGTTTAAATCTAGTTACTTTAATGCTAGTTTAATTTTATGATAAATAATAGTGTATCTAACTTATATAATAATTCTTACATATATAAAACACGAGATTATTGTCAATAAATCTTAAATAAAAATAATTTGTAATTAATTGTAAAAACATTTCTAAAAATCTTAACCTGTTAACTGCCACCATTTCTCAGGATAAATGTTATTTCCCTTTTCACTATAATATTTATATTTAAAATTGATGGAAAGGTATAAGACTCTAGATTTTTATAACAATAAACATTAAACAAAAAAATATATTATTGCTACTGTAATTTATAAAAATACCTAAAATTGAAAAAACATCTGAAAAATGTTTGAAAAAAATATCTAAAATCTAATTCAGATGCAGTTTAGTGCATTTTCATGTGTATACTCAATTTCTGTGATGACAGTTATCAGGTTAATCTAAAAGAGACACCAGATTGTACCGTATTTGTGGAATGTGACTCTGATTCTCACTAGCTCACTAGTGATTTCCATGTGCAGTTTTCTCAAGATGCACTAGTCAGTGAGACAACTCACCTGGGATCCTTCTGGATGCTGTCTACAGAGGGTGACCTGACCAGTGTTGCTTCCGGTGGCAGAGCAGGTCCTGATTTACTGTAGGGTGAGTCTGTTGAGGGGCAGAACTGAAGCGTACGATACGGGTTGGCATAGTCTGCGGTGGAGGCACCAGGACCAGTGGCATAACCAGCACGAGGGAACGTTCCCGTAGCGTTTTGGCTTCCTGTGCGCTGCAAGGGTATGGAGTCAACACCAGGAGAGGAGGGGGCTACGACAGGAGAGTAGGGACAGAGCAGAAAGTTCACCACCTGCTCGCAAAACTGGTTCATTGGATCTTTGGGTACAGCAAACATTACCACACATGGCCAATGTGAGAAGAGGTATTACAATAATAAAAAGGACAGGGAGGACAGGAGGAGCAAAAGAGAACACAAAGCATATTAAGCCATAAAATAACATTAACAACCTAACCCATAATGATAGGTCTTCAGGAGATGTTTTATGAGCTTGTCTCAGTATCAATGGAAAGTGTTTTTTATGTTTGGCCTGCTTTTGTTCTGATTTGAAAAGCTACCCAGAAACCATCAGTGAGTGCTGTACATCTTGACTGCCGAGCTTTCCAGCTGACTGGAGCTCAGAGACGAAGCTGTAAACATGACCACTTGAAATGGCAGTCACATGCTAATGCGTAGTTGCAAAGCTTTAGGAACCGTTCACCCAAAACACATAGTGTACACTATACTTTCATGTCATTCCAACCTCATATTAGTTTTTTTAGTGGAAGACATACAGTAAGGAGAAACAAATCTTAAATCATGTTTTAACCATAAGTTACAGTAGTTGTTATGATATAATATATAGAGCGGAACTGATAATACCATAGTGTAAACAGAAATAATATTCACTTTAAACCTTAGTGGCAAAAAAGTGATAATATCTGCTACTACTAAAGTGAGGATTTCTGGCGGCTTGCTGCTGTTAATTAGGCACTTGGGAGAACATTATGTTTCTGAATAAAAACAAAGCAGAAATAAGCATTTTATTTCACAAATAAATCTTTAAATTTCAGAGTACAAGGTAGAAAAACCTTTAAATAGTTTTTGAAGCTGCTAACTGTTGTGTCTTACTTTGGCCTTGGTTGAAGTTCCTCAGAGGAGCCTTCTGGTAGACTCTGTCCTCGTAAATGGGGTCGATGTGGTGCTCGGGGGACTGCAGGGGTCTGAGCTCTGAGCCCAGGTGACTGTGCTGACTACTGTATGATCCTCTGGAACCTTAATAATGCAGAAAATCAGGATTGTGTGCTGTTCATAACTGAACCTGTTCAACTGCATGGTCCATTTAAACATTTATGCATAATTTTACATTATACATACATTATCTGGCAGATGCTTTTATCCAAAGAAACTTACAGTGCATTCAAGTTCCCTGGGTAACAACTCACAATCTTTTGTGCTGCTAACGTAATGCTCTAACAGCTACTGGAACAAATTAACTTTTATTTTATTGTTGACAGATCATCTCATTTTCAGAATGCTCCAATTTACTTATATTAAATAGTCAATAGATTAAAACATGTATAAGTAAGTTTTTGCAGTACTGTATACAAACATTAAAATGTGTCTTTGTTGTTGCAATTTGACAAAGTGAAGAAATATTTAATTTTATCAGAAAATTGTACAATATTGTATTATATCATAAATAAGCATGGTGAGAATTTTTACATTAATTTGTTGTCATTTATATTCAGTCACAAAATGTTTTAAAATCTTTGAATAGGACCCAAAAAACAGTTCAATTCCCTAAGCCCCAATAAACAGAAACAGAAGAGAGCACAAAAATATTCAGTGCATTACAGTGTAAATATACTTGGAAAGCCTCATTAAATTAGAACAATAGTGTCAAATACCGATCCATCTGCCCAATGATACCAAAAAACTGCTAAGTGTGAAAAACAACTTTTGTGTGTTAATTGTGACACAGCAAAACGGAAAGATTATTTCCTCCGAAGCATACTGACCTGCCAGACTGCCGGGCCTCTGGAGTGTGGCGTTGGCATAGAGATCATGTGAGATCTTGTACTGATCGGCGGAGTGGAGCATGCGCTTGGTGGGAGACAGAGTGGCGTAGCTTCCCACGGCAGCGCTGAGCTGGTGTAACGGAGACGAGCCGGAGGCATTGCCCGGTCCCGTAGCCATGTGCAAAGGCGACGAGGACGACCCTCCCGCGGCCATGTTGATGGGCGAGCTGGTGCTGTAGGACTTGGCCAGCCGGCTCGGAGACTGCTTGGGCGAAGACACCCGCGCCAAAGTGGCGTAGCTGGGCATGTCGGAGGCTGAGCCCAGCCTCTGGAGTTTGGACGGGGAGCCCAAAGCCTGCATGGAAAAGTGAGAGCTCACTCGCTGGGCTGGGAGAGTGAAGCAGGAATAGTTTACAGGGGCTGTTGGCTGATCGTCAGGCATGTGGAATGCACTGCCATGACTCTGGTCAAAGGAGTCTCGAGAATGGGCCCGGGAGGCTGTCTCTCTGGCAGCCAGCTGGGCAACACGATTAGACGTCACCTGGAGGTAAGTGACATGTAAAGAGCTGGAATTTCAATCAGCTAGGACCTATCAGCTAAGTGATGGTGACCGAAATGATATTTTCAAGGAGCACAGGGTCGTCTTATAAAAACAATTCACATGATTTAACACACGGTCAGCAAATTATACAAAGAGATGAACTCCCACCTGGTTATAGCTATGTAAGACTCCTCCCACCTGACCACCTCGAGGAGGCTGGGAGGTCGGCAGGTCGCCAAGAGCCAGGGTTTGGTTGCTATGGTAACTGACTGGGTACGGAAAAGTGCCCTCTTGATTATTAAGCTGCAAAGCACTCTGAGAGAGTATGCCTGGTCCTGTGAAAAAGACATTTGGGACAATTAAAGATCACATCATGTAAACTTTGTTGTTAAGGTTTATATATCTATTTTTTATTCAAGTTTACATTTTAGAAAGGTTAGATTTCAGTAACACATTCGTTTGGGGACCAATTTCCACTATTAACTAGTTGCTTACTGGCATGCATGTTACCAGCATATTGACTGTTTATTTGTACTATGAAAACACATTTTGCATCTTATTCTGCATGACCATATTCTGCATACTTTAATCCTACATCATGCCTAAACTATTAATAAGCACTAATTATGAAATGTTTGAAGCAATAGTCATACTTAATAGTGAGAATTGGTCCCCAAACTAAAGTATGACCTTTATTTGTATTGACAAAATGTTCAGAATTGGACATATTACATTAAAGCATTATAAAATATATCAGTGACAAGGATGACGACACAATCATAATGTCTGCATACTAAACTTCAAATGGTTTTCAGTTGTACATCTGTTTAGTGGGGTTTTGAACACTTTTAAAGGAAACATCAGATGCCTGTTTTCCAGAAGTTGGTTATTTAACCTGTAAACTATCATTGCACATATTGAGCAAACGCATGAAAATCTAAACTACAGTTATTTTTATTTGAGATATTTACTTTTTTCAGATGTTTTTATAATTAACATTAACTTTCATTAGTTTATTGTTATGGAAATTTGTCAAATATTTAATCTTGTGTGTTATATCTTTCCATCAATATATAGTTTGTCATGATTAGATTAGAATTCAACAAAATAAGATAAAAAGTATATTTCATAAAATGTGCCCTTTAAGCTGCCCGAGCTAAACCAGCTAAGAACTAGTTCAAACCAACTACAACAAGCAATCCAGCCATGCTTGTTAAACATTACTTTTAAATAGGGATATAAATCCCATTACCCCATTTTACATTCATATCATTGGTTAATTGCTTCACCATTTTATCTTGCATACTTTGACCATCCTCAAGTCCTTCTCTCCTCCCTTTTCCTTGCGTTTTTTGCCGCTCATTATTTCAAGCCTCACAGTGAGGAGATGGTCAGAATAGACATGCATAATTAATCACTCCTGGAAGACACTCATTGAGCACACATTCAAGAAAATGGGGTCAGCGTGAACAGAAATCTCAATTTCTCATCCTCACACAACCCTCCCGTCCTGAATCTGCCTCATATCAGCCATGTGCACGGAAAGAGATGTCTAGATGTCGTTTCATCTCCGACAGCAGGCTATGTCCATCATGACAGCATGAAGTTTGTGTGATGCGCAGCTTATCCACGCACATGTTTCTCCTCTGGAGGTGTCTGACGGCATGGCAAAATGTTGCATCTTCTAAAGAGATGCCAGTTTCAAATGCTTGTACTGACAGAGCTATGAAATCCGTTTACAAGAGGTCTACATGCCTCAACACACTGTGAGATGAATAAAAATTAAGTATCGTCTTCTTGTGGCGAGCTTCAATCTTGTTTTGGTGATCTTTAATTATATTTTCATCTGGTTATGTGTATAAAGCCAATAAAAATTTGCAGTCTAGAATAACAATTCCCATATACATAAAAATGTGACTACGTGACTAAACCCACTGAAGATGAAAACTGGGTTACTTCAGATGTCCTAGTAATATCGGGAACTACCCGACTGTGGTTATTGAAAATGGCTGAGGTTTACTACTGTAACCACTTTACCTACTATCAGATTCAAAAACAGGCACATTTACAGTAACATCTCAGCGTTCATAAATGTATAATCAGACTTCTAGTCCTTTTCCAGTCTCAACCCAAGCGTCTCAGAAATCTTAAGAGTCCATTTGCTGGCATACAGAGTGCCTGTGCGGTGTATGATCTATGTCCAGGTTCTGCTGGTCACTTATCTGTTTGGGGAGTGGGGTTTTATCTCCACACTACGTGACCTGCATTTCAGATCAGAGCTACTAAATATTTGATCAGATTTCTATTTATATCTGACAACTACAGAGTATAACCACCACAGAGACCACTACAGCGAGTTAAAGTATACAGTATCTGTTTTCATTAAAGACAACTAAGAGTCTGTATCCATGTGATTTAGTTCACAGTTTGATCCACATTTAAGATAATTGTAGTTGTAGTTTAAAATAAGTCCTTTTTTCAGCCGTGTAGTTTAGGTAGACTTGCTTACCTCATTTCTTGGCATAAACTGATAAGATATCGAAGTCAATGGCTAGCATAAACAAAATTTGTGCAGTGTATTGGTGATATTTAGTTATATTAATGTGATATAATATTACTGTAGATATTGGGGTCACAAGCAAAAAGATAATGTGCAAAGTAAAAAGTCAATGTGCAAATGTAACTTTTGTTAATTTGAGTTATTTGGATTACGTTTGTTGTTTGTATTTGGTTTGGTATTTTGTTGTATTTGGCAACCCAGCAAAACATTTTTGTGTGTATCTCCATCTCGCATGAACACTAAGAAACAGCGCAAGTCAGAAGACTAAGTGATGTTTCTGGTGTCCTGTTCAAAGTACCTGGTTCTTGAAAAATAAGCATGTGATTGTATTTGTTATGATATTTAAACCTAAAATAGACAAAAATCTGGGTTGAGAAATAACCACAATTCACATGTTAAACTATGCACATACTGTACATAATAATGCAGCTAGAAGAGCTAGAAGAACAGAGGAACACCTGCAATATAACTGCAGCTCATATAATGGGCTGTTACACATTCATTTAAGAACACTTGAAACGTAAATTAGAGTCAATCATTTCAGTGTAAGATCACAACTCTGCGGGAGCAGAACATTTATAGAGACATTTGAAATAAAGATTCATTTGTTCTCAGTTGTCTGTAAAATTGTAATTGCATTTAACGTCCACCATTAAAATTTATATTTATTAATTTAGCAGACGCTTTTATTTAAAGCAACCTACAAATGAGAGAGCATTTAACACTTTGTCATAAACGACTAGTTTATTGAAATATAAAAAGTCTCTCATTTAGTCATTCTCATGGCATCCCAGCTGTATTTGACTTCATTTTTTTGTTAAACACAAACAAATCATTTTATATTAAAATGCTGCCATTTTACCTTATAATAGGCTTAAAATAGGGAAGCTCTAAAAAGCACATCCATCCATCAATAATGTAATTCAAATGACTGTAATCCAGTGGGTTAATAAATGTCTTCTGAAGTGAAACGATATGTTCGAATGAAAAAGAAAATGAATAATGTTTTAAGCTTGTTTTGCAATTGTTGATGCACATTGATGAAAACAGACCATGGAGAAACGTGCTAAGCTTAAATATGGTGGCATGCAGATAACTTCTTGCATGTGTCATGACAAAACTCACATATGTCAAAAGACACATGAGAACCAATGAGATTTGAAGTAATCTACAGGAATTTACATCAACAGGTGAACAACTCCTTTAAGAGCAAACAATAAACACAGTATAAAACTAAATTATTTAGAGGTCCTTACTTTCACCCGCAGTGAATTCCTGTGAATCCAGAATACCAGATTCCTGAAGAGATCGGATGCAAGAATCGACTAGTTCCAGACCTGTGGTGAGCTCCTCCTCTATATCCTTTTGTCCATCTGTGGGGCAAAACATGAGATAAAAGATAAGTAACCCCATTTTGATATCTGGCATATTAAACTGTTAACGCTTTGGTTATTTCACTATTCACTTTAATATTTCATAGTCGAAGTCTAACTTAATCAAGACAAACTATATATTGATGGAAAGGCCTCAAAACTCAAGAACAAATATTTATTAAGTTTATAATAAACATAAACAAAATGTTATTTATAAAATACCTCAAATAAAGTCTTTAAAAATGTTTAAAAAATATCCAAATTGTAAAAAATGTTATATTTTCATGTGTATGCTCAATATGTGCAGTGACATTTATCAGGTTAAATATATTAAAAGACATTGCAATCTTTTCACAGCTAAAAAAAAGCTAGCTACCTATTTTAATCAGACAAAGCCGGCTGAACTAGCAACCTGTTGCATTCTGCATTCAATGACAAATGATGCTTAATGTGGTTTTGTTTGGATGCTTCATCAAGAGCCCAGGATTTTAAAGAGTTTGGCGTGACCGTGAGCTCTCATGAATCATTTATACGCCGCACTGTTCCTGCTCTTCAATCTCAGTCTCTCCTCTGTGTTTTATGTGGTGGAAGTCAGAGGGTGTCGACTTCAGCAAACATCGTGCTGTAGCACAATCAATGCAGTCAAAAGTCAACATGTTTCACCCTGACATGCACGGCCTGCTAGATGATGAGTGTCAAAACACAAAGCGGAAGATGCTCCTTACACAGCATTCACCTCTTTTCGTTCATAAAATTCACAGCGTGAATTTAAAAGAGATTGAGCGATGGGCGGGATCTTTTTAAGGACGTGAGGAAGACAGATTCATGGAGGAAAATTACCTTGGTTGTTCCAGCGAAACTTTTCATCTGCAGAACTGTGAAAAGGAGAGAAAAACATAAATGTGATTTACAGTGCAATCATTTAAGTGTACAGTAAATAAAACTGTCTAATCATATGATGCATGCCAATCAGGTAAGCATTGTTTTGCACAGAGGCATTGTTTTGCATAAGGGTAGTTGACAAATAAATATGTGACTGTGTCCTAAGATTCATCTTAATTGAGTTTTTTTTGTACATTTTTTGTATGTCACACCATAGGACACAGTCACATATTTATTTGTAAACTACCCATAAACATAATTTTCTACTGTAAATGAAGAAATAACATGGCTATACGCTTTATTTGTACAGCTCTGTTATTTGTAAGTGCCAAACTTGTTACTCGTACACCAAGCAATTACCAAATACTTTGGCTTAAATAAACCGTAACTGTTTACCCATCAGCTTCATAAAGTCGTTTCTGCACTTTCAGAATCACGCAACTTATGGATCAATAAAACAGTATCTCAATTTTGCAACACAAACATTGATGATGATGGTTATGGATTATGTGGAAATGATCACTTGAGGAAGAGCAATCAATGACCAGGTTTGCCAGCACACGATAAATACCACCTTGCTCTACCCACAATGCTATCAGAAGGCTAAACGCTCACCCATTGTCCTTGGAGTCTACAGGAGTGGCTAAATCACACTATTGATTTGTCTCCTGTGAGTATGTAAGGATTCATTTTGTGAAACTGTCTGTGTTTGTGCAGAGGAGTGACGAATCGCAGAAGAAAACAAAATACCACATGTTAATAGGGCCGTTGCGTTGTCCTCCTAAAACCCATTCATCACTGATTTTACTGTGAACAATGCCTTGTCAGAGACTGAATGAGCAACAGAGATGAGCCACGAGACATTTTACCCACCCAACACCCCCACCCAGACCTTTAACGAGTGAGTCAACCTGCTTTTAAACATGCATTAACCGTTTTCATCCTAATAACTTCCAATAAAGAAATGACTGAGAAGATATGTCAAGTAATTACAGTCAAAGATTTAAACTGAGATATGATCACGAGCCTGTGTACAAAATCATCATAAATAAATAAATAGTTAAAAAAGACTAATTGTTCCCATTGCCTGGAAAATGTGCTTCAATTTCCAGGATGGTATTAGAGTGACAATAGTAATATTGCTCACGAGTAGATAACAGCACAGATAGCACAGAATGAGTCTGTCTTAGTGAGGATCATTAAAGCCTTTTAGGATGAAGACATTTTTTTTCTCTCCCAAGATAATTAACTTGGGAATAATGACATGACAGATGAGGCAATCACAGCTGTGGGTCATTGTGTGGTCAGTACTTCATCACTGTTCTTTATGTGCTCCATTTCCATATTGACTCAACATATTAGCTGAAACACTTGAGGCAATGTGATTTCCAACATTACAATTAGCGCTCTGGTTTTAAGGGATCTTTAGTTCCATTCTGCCTACAGTTGTGCCTACATATCATTTTAGAGTCACTTATGTGATGATATCTAAAAGGCCACATAAAAATATTTTCTTAGATTATAATATAATAAAAAACATGAAGCTACAGCAGTTTATAAGGACATTATTTACACTAGAAGATATCGTCCCAGACATGTAGACATGCTCAGTCCTAAGATTAATGGTTGGTCTTTCACATTAGCACTGTTGGAATGCTATATTGACCAGCATTCAGGACTGAAACTATCGTTTACAAAACTGCTGTAATGCATATATCGTTATAATATAACATGTTGCATCGTCGAAAAATGCTTTTACAAAAGGAGAAGTAGCATGAACCATAAATCACAAAGCATAAACAAATAACACAATAACAACTTGTTCAGGGAAAACAATGAACATCTAGATACAGAAGTGCAACAATGAAATGTCTACAAAAGAACATAGATGCCATCTAGAACAAGAAGTGACAATACCACAATACAAAATTCAAAATAAAAGTTTTTACAATAGCTTTTCTTTATACTCAGACGTCAATATTTGGTGGTTTAAATACCCATGTGAGGTCTCTCTAAAAGATTTTTTATGTTCAAATCAAATCAGGTAAAGTTCTGTTTTCAGAATTGTCACATTCATAACAGTCCATATTTCTCATTCTTTGAAGAGTCATCTCTCCATTTTTTGTGCATTTAAATTTACAGAAATCTTACAGAGTATGTTGCACATGAATAATGCATACTGAATATGTATCAAACTGATATTTTTTGATGTCTGAACTCCATTAACTCTACAGAAAACACTGCAATCGATTTTATTCAGGATTTTTGTGCATTTGTGAATGTCATGTGATCAAAAACGAGAACTTACGATGTGCAGACACAGTGATCTGATGACCAATAAGAAGCTGAGAGAGTTTGATCCAGTTCGGAAATCACATTTTCTGTATTCACTTGATTTCAAACTGACAACTTAAACATTCCTACTATGTGGAAATAAAACTTTGTTCATGTTTAACCTGCATTACAAGACTTACCCGACTAAACTGCAGTATACAGAAAGGTTTTTAAGCATGTTTTTTCCTGGCATTGTCACAGAAGAAAGAAAGCAGAGATTTTTGTGTGAAAGAATGAAAGTGTGCTCTGAAAAGCCAGAACAAAGCTGAGAGCAGCTTTTGTTCACTGCTAACGTATTTGAAAAGAATAAATGAGGGAGGGAGCGCAAGGGACCGGCCTCAAACTGCTGGGGGTCAATGAGTGACTCCCAACTGAGAGAAAACTGAGAGAGTCTGCTTTTTTTAGGATAAATGTATATAGTATAGTGAGGAAGAAAATCCAAAGTAGCCTAAACATAACTTGTCTCTATAGAATACTGACTCGAGCTAACATGTTTATGGTTAAATGCAAATGTCATGTTTATACACATCAAACTAACTGGTGATTTTCACATGTTCAGGGGTGAAGTGGGTGGGGCTAACCGCTCATCCTTTCCCATGTTTGAGGCATCGATGCTCTGCAGTGTGTAGGCCGTGCTGACGGATCATGTGAAATGGTGTCATGTGATTGTATTTATGAGTGCAGAACAGAAGCACTCGGCCGTAAGGGGCAGGCCACCCATCATAACACTCCATATAAGTGTGACTAAAATAGTCTGACTCCTGGTTAGTCTTACTATTGTATGTCAGAATTACAGTATTAAAAAGTCACTCATCATCATAATTGTGGCTTTTTAGACAATTTTTCCATTAATTTACTCATTTGGTCTCCAAGATAAACCCAAAGATTTTCATTGCTCATAGTGTTTCATTTTAAATTAGTGCTTTATTTAAATATCATCTTTGTGTCATTTTCTGGCATTTATTATTTTTAAAGAAAATGGACAACTGAGATAACTGTAAGTCACAATAAGATTATAGAACAACAAAATTATTTTCATTGGAAGCAAATGTGAACAATTGAGACATTGTTGAGATCTCATAGACACATATAAGATAACATTACATGTTGTGTTGGAAATGTAATCTCTGCAGATATTTTGAAGAATGTTGGTAACCAAACAACATTCACCTCATTGACTTCTATTGTATGGACACAAAACCACTGAGACATTTCTCAAAATACCTACTTTTGTGTTTCACAGATAAAAGAGTCAAACACAGGTTTTAAACGACATGAGGGTAAAAACATGATGAAAGAATTGATATTTTTGGGTGAAGTATCACTTTAAGCAAAATACCCAATTTACTGCCTATAGCTGTCAAGGAAAAATGATTGAGATATTAAAGAGATCTTATTTTTGACATTTCATTCCTCCTGGAAGGCATGACTTTATAGTCACCCTGGGTTAATAATAGCTGTGCTCCTACATTCCTTAAAAAGCCAGTTTCCCAAGGACATGAGAAAAGCAGAAAATCCTGTGTGGGCTTTTGTGCTTTTCATTGAATGAGATATGATACACTGCAAATCAAGAGAGATCTAACGCAGTCCTCAGAGAGGAATACATTTCAATCCCGAAGCGCGAGAGCATCCCGTAATGAGAGAGGTCCTCAAAGTGCTGAATCATGGATGTCTTTTTTACAGCAGAACTGTGTCAGTTGATTTAGAGGCAATAACTGGTGTGACACAGATGCTCTCCAGCTGGTCTATGACTGCAAACACTCTTTTTAGGTTTATATGAATGATATAAAGGTAAAATACTCCCACTACGAATCACAGCAACATAAACACAGGTCCCTAGACACCTCTAAGGACCATACTTGCACCAAATGGCTCTTGTCGGGAAACTCCCTTACAAAAATCCAATGCTGGTTTACTATAGTAACTGTTGTAACTGCACTAAAAAGTGTACTATGGTACCATGTGGATGGTATCAGATGGTGATATCGCTAAACTACCGTTGAAAGGTTTACTCATTTACTTGTAATTGACATTTTTTTTGCACATTTTAGAATAATAGTAAATTTATTTAAACTATGGAATACCATAAATGAAACTATAGGAATTATGCTGTGACTAATACTGTACATTAACTATGTTATTAAAAAAATGTTTTCTAATGAAAGAAATTAATATGTTGGCACAATAACATTTTTCTTTGCAAAACTAATATTAGTCATACAGACATAAAGGTTTACAAAATCATAAAATGTATTTCAGTAAAGTCAGCTTAAACCTTCAAACTTTAAAATAGTATGTGGTACTCCAATGTACTTCTTAAATAGTATTCTGATAGAAGCTAATATTTCTGGTGTAAAAATGATGTAACAATAGTAGTTATAGTTAATGTATCAATTTAATCATACCAAACAACATTCCACTGCATTGAAACCATCAATATATTTTTATATCTATGGTAATGAGAAGCCAACCATGATTTTGCAATACCTGTGACTATAAAACCCTAATGCAAATACCACTTATAGTATCTATAATATCCTACAAATCACATTATGGGTACTGTTCAACAACATGCTTCAAAAATTCTCATAAAGGTAAATACACGGTATGAGCTTTTAGTGCTTTAACAGGAGACTGATCACATCCTCAGGGTTAATACTGCAGTATAAAGACGAACAGATCCGTATTCCGAGCACGCCATCATGACAACAGCAGCTAAGACAACAGCAGTTAGCATAAGCAATTACACAATCAACCGCACATTTCCTCTAACAAGCGTACTTTCTAAAAGCATGAAATGTTATTTTGGGTCTGTGTGAGGATGTGCTGGGTCATTAGGCTGACAGTGAGAGTGATGTCACATGCAGGGAGCTCAGTGGTTAAGATGTGCGCTATGCTAGGCCGGCTTGGTTAAGCTAGACGACAGTGTGCCACAGATGGAGTTTGTGTCGCTGTCTTGTGCTGATGTGTCTGATGCTAAAGACAGCTGTGTATAATACTGTAAAACACTAGTTCCTCGTTCCTTCGCTTTGAACAACAACAAGAGCCATAATTGATGCTTTTTATTAAAAATTTTATGTAACACTATCATTTATGGTTCATTTGTTAACATTACTAACTGCATCATCACAAACTAACAGTAAACAACTTTAACAGCATTTATTTATCTAGGTTCATTTATAATTTAAATAAATATATTAAGGTGCACTATTATTCTGGAATTGTTCAAATTTCTTTACCTAATGTTCATTTATACAAATTGAAACGTTTAGAAAAAGTGCTAAAGTATGTCACCCTGCCTGTGAAAACCTAGCTAAAGTCATTTTTTGTGATTTACTGTTTTCTACATAATATCATCCTACATAATGTAAAGAACATTCTGAGAAAATTTAACCCTGACAATATTGACTGAATAATGACATGTCAACGTCTCAGAATTTGATGTTGAGACTTTAGCCTGATTTTCACAGACAAGGTCACATATATTGAAACTAGCATATTTTATGTTTAATGTTACACATTAACAGTATATTTATTTATTAATGTTAACTAATGTAAGGAGTTGAACCATTTTACTACAAAAATACATTAGATGATAACATAGAGAAATGTATGACTGTCTATATATATATATATATATAGATATATACATTTGATCTCTGAATCGAAATCTGTCAATATTGTGAATTATTTCAATGAGAAGAGAAATGATATATCCTACTGTTTTGACTGCATGTCCTTCAGCATAACCAGGTTTTCTGAAGCAGAGAAGCTCGACTGGTTTCCTTTCAGAAATCAGATTTTTGTACATTGGATCCAACACAGTACCAACCGTAACCATATTAACAGTTTCTGTAGCTCAGAACAGGCAGCACATGTAGTGCTAGCAACAAGGGTTTGCCTCCCACACAACCAATGAAACATATACCCACCTTGAATACACTGATTCTTGCTATTCTATACATGAATATATTATAGTTGTATTTAATAATTTGCATTGACCATTGCTGTTACCTGCTGTCTATCACCTTCTAAAAACAGACCTGCTATCCATTGTTTGATCACAACCCAGTTAAAAATCATTAATCTGGAGCAACGTTCAAGGCAGTAACTGCTAAAAACAGGTCCAGTAATTGAAAAGCAGACAGTATTCTTGCATCTCAGTCACCAGACTTGATTTAAGTCATAATGGTAATGTTAAAGTCAAACAATCTTATAACTTTTCTTGAGCAGAAGATGAGGCTTTCATCACCTCTTTAGCTCGGCAGATTGCCTGCCAAATCAATACACACTGTATTTCCTTTACTGTAGGGGAGACATAGTGTGAGTCAGCCAGAGCAGCAGACACCCCTAATATGCTTAATATCCTGTAAGAATGGAGGATTGTCTGGGCACAGACACCCCATGTGCACAAACAGATGGGAGGGTTTTTACTGGTTGTTAGTGTCCTTAACCCTAGCACTGGTTGACACATTAACACATTATGACACATTAACCTTGCTAACCAATACTCAATGATGTGTGAAAGGAATTCAAATAAACAAATTAATTAAAAAAAAATGTAAGCACAGTGAATAAAGATGAAACCTTTCTTTTGCTATTTTTTTTTCAGTTTTTACATTTATACTTTTTATTCAAAGCAACTTACTATACTGTGCATTCAAGGTAATCATTTAATCAGTATGTGTGGTCCCTTGTTGTTTCTAGCACCTAGCGAACCGAAACCATTGTCATGCATATCTTACAAACAGAATCCTAATAATTGCAGTTTCCAGCTTTTTCCACTGCCAATTTACATTACAGACCGACGCTCCTGCCCGCAGTTATACTACAACGAGATAACAAAACTGTCAGATACATTGTCATCTCAATACAACTTATTTACAGCACATGCCAACGGAGTATTATCTGTCCTGCAGGCACACACTGTAGATGCCGTCTCAGAGCCAGTGCAGTCCGAGCTCACAGGAGACTGCTGGACTAATCTGGCAGAAAAACAGTCAAACAGCTTTGGCTTAATGCTCCCTCGCTGTGCTCGACAGACAACATTTAGCGAGACTCCACACTACAGGATGGGGCTCATCAGCAAACATCTACTACGAAGTCAAACGGTTCACTCAGAGCAGCAGATGTTTGGTCCTACTAGAGACAATAAGACAACTTCACTTGGCATCACTACAAGACAGTTTTACACATGAACTAAGCAGGCAATTGTTTTTGTTGAGTACCAAGCAGCTAGCTAGGCCAGTATTTTGTATGTTTCAAAATGGAGAACTATTCGAAAAGACGCACGTTTCATTAAACAAGTGGGTCACTGGCTGAGAGTGCTTTCTTTGCCCTACAGTGTTTCTCTGGATACTGTGACTTTCAGTTTGCTACCTTGTAAAAGAAATTGTGTCAGTATTGTTCTGCAATTGAAACTAAATCACAATAAAGTAACGCTGTTATGTTCTCACAAATGTTCTCACAAGAATTTGTAACTATTCTACAAGGTGTTTCATTTTTATGAATTTGTACAAAATGTGAATCATACAAACCCCTAAACCCAACCAGATGTGCAAAGCAACATTAGCAACATAAAATAATATCACAGACAGTCAGGGACGGAAGACTTAGTAATTTAACTTCATGAAAGTTGCATTGATGCATATTTTTAGGCTTTATGATTTGTATTGTGTGGTAACCTTTTAATTAAAGCAATAAGGTACTCAAAGCCAGTGCTTTTTCATGAATGAGTTCGCTTTGTGTCATTCCTAATAACGTCCTTCAGCCGTGACTTAATCAAAATAAAGCTCAGCCTTTCATACCATCTTACTTACATACAAATTAGCTACCTTGTAAAATAGTTGCAAACTGCCATAATAATATTTGTAATGAATCAACAGCAAAATAAAAACTATGAAAGTGCACAAAGTAAAATGATAAAAGACAAAGACCAATCAAGATGTAAACCCTGATTACATACTTGAGTACAGTGTTGTTTCATTAACAGCTTGTTTGGCTGTAAGCCGTATTTGTCTAAGAATAGGTCTGACCTAGCCTGACATATTAAGAATTCATCAACATAACTAATCACCAGCATATGTTGTGTTTTGGGTACTGGTCTCCAGCATGGGACACCAATGTGTCCACTAAGCCTGGAAAACCAAATATTTAAATGTACCTCTGAAGTTGATTAGGGCTGTAAAACAATTCATCGCGATTCATCGCATCCAGAATAAAAGTTTGTGTTTACATAATATATGTCTGTGTACATATTAATTTTGTATTTATAAACACATACAAATACATGTATATATTAAAGAAAATAAAAAACTTAATAAATGTTTATATATAATTGAGATTATTGGTAAGTCTAAATAAATACATCTAAATATTTTCTAATTATATATATTTCCTATATATACACATGTATGTGTGTTTTTGTGTTTATAAATACAAACTTTATATGCACAGTACACAGATATATATTATGTAAACACAAACTTTTATTCTGGATGCGATTAATCACGACTAATCGCTTGACAGCTCTACAATAAATGCAAGAACATTCAAAGATCCTACATGAACAATTTCTGAAAGACAAGTGCAATAAAAGACATTAATCTGACATCTGCGCACCACAATGGGATAAAAATGTCATGGTTTTGTCCTGAACGTTTAAAACCCAAAACCAAAGCTACTATAAACATGAACGTACAACTCACAACTAGGTACAACTAGGATCTTATGGGCTCAACTGCAAAACCACATGATGTCTTGTTATCTATACAAGTTACCTCTAATATACTCCGAATAAAAGTCTTAAATTCTGTTCTGTGTCAGTTAGCAGCTTTCTTCTAATGTGGGTGAGAGAAGACAAAAGTGCCATGAGGTAGAAAATAGAAAATAAGGCTAAAACCCCATAAGCACATATCTGTCTATAATCCTATTTGTCTAACGCCTTAGTATCAAAAATCTAAATAAAATATATTTTGCTCAACAGTATGACCACTGTGCTTTCCTAAAACCTATAGAAATATACTGCTAAAAACACATGTATTAGTGGGCCAGTGAATAAGCAAAGCAAGTAAAAATCTAAAATATGTTCTCCAATTTATATTCTTTTATGAGTTTTTGTTGCTTATGTGTGCAAAAACTCTTTCATTGATACAAATATATAACTTTAAACCTGATATCAGCAGTTATAACAGAATCACATTGACAAAGCAACCAGTGTGGGAGTCTTATCAACTGAACAGCTGAAGGACATTTGATTTTTTTGCGTTTTCAGGTTTGATGAATAAGGACACAACTATTCTCCACTGCAAGAAATACACCAATACATGTCCTATTCAATTCAGTTTAAACCTTCACTGTATGATCAGCAACATTTATCAGCAAGAGTCAAACCGACTGCGTGAATAATCTTTCAGGACTAGTTTTATTATCACCTCTGATTTTACTGCTTGATGTCAAACAGAGGTTGAACTGACATCTTTTAATAAACTGTGTAATTGTGATTGCTCTACTCTTACAGTCCTGCATACTTTTAAAAACAAATAAAAGCTTTTGCAAGTTGAATAGGAAGTTAAGAAGAGGTAGTGTGGTGTGAGAGATGGACGTCTTTTGCTGTTTTAATTAAGTGAGAGGTGTCAGTCCACTGGACTCACCTGATGCTGCTCATGCTTCCGGTTTCAGAACCAAGCTTGCATCTCTCCAGCTGGGTGGCAACAATCTGCCTCTCAGCCTCCAACTCTCTCGTCAGTCGTTCGAATTGCAGCTCCTGCACACATAAAGCAGTCAGAATGTATATGTGAAACCCTAAAGGAATTATGGGATTGATTCTGTCTATAGCATGCATCACACAAGCACTTACATGCTCCAGTAACTGTCAAACTGTCAAAAAGTGTTTGTGTGTGGGAGACAGAGTGAGAGAGCAAGTTAAGAAAGAAACCACCCAGAGGAATATGTTATAGCAGAGAGGATGCTTTTTCATTTTGGTATCAACTTTTCTCATATGTTTCTTTTTCAAGTCCTACAGAGGAATAAAAATAGACACAAGGGAGATATCTTTGACAGAGTGATAGTATATAGTTATATGAAATCAAGATGGAGGATAATTAGATACAAGTTGTTCTTGAAAAACTTTGTTGAAAGATTGCACTAAAATATATTACAGATACAGACTTTAGTCTGAGAGCATCAAAAATTTCAAAACTGAGATTACTGAATTGCTAGAAGCAAAAGACTTCAGCTAAGTCTCCATTTCTCACCACTGAATTTCATTAGTGTCTATGATACTCAATTAAGATATTTTCAAGATCTTTTATTATCAGATTTTCTTTCATATGGTATTCAGTGCCAAATTGAACAATAAAATATGAAAGACCTTTTTAGGTTTTTTAACCTGATAACTGTCACAGCAGAAATTGAATCTAAACTACAATTTTCTAAAGTATAGATATTAGATATTTTTTTAAACATATTTAAGTCTTTAAAAAATAATAATTTTAGGTATTTTTATAAATTACAGTAACATTAACATTTCTTTTTTTGTTATTTTATTTTATGTTTATTATATATGAAAATAAGTCAAATATTTAATCTTGAGTCTTATACTTGTACAACAATTTATAGCTTGTTAGATTAAAATTCAACTACGAAATATTAAAGTGAATATGGAAATAACATAGGTGTTCCTCCTGAGAAACAGTGACACTTAACAGGTTAAAAGATCTGGTGATCTACATGATTTATAATACATACAACATTTCAGTAGCAGTGTCTTAAAAATAAAAAAACCCAATCCTAATCATAACTTAGTCAAGGGATGAGAGCTTTGATAAGCCAAAAAGAATGAATTTGCTCCAAAACTCCAAATATAACACATGGCATTCCCTCCTTATATCCACAAAGCACATGGATTCTCCAGATATCACAGACAGTATTCTGAACTTTGATAGTCACTGGGCCGTTCCAGCACCACACAAACCCTCTCGCTCTGCGCTTAATTAGATATGCACCGCTTAACATTTAATGACAAACTTGTCGATGCTAAATCAGAGATAAAATCCCAACGCTCCTCTTTAAAGTAATCACTGTGAAAATCCAGTCTCACACACACACACTGGACTATGTGTCGCGACACTCAATGCAACATCCCCATTTTCTTTGTGAGGATGCTGGGATGAGTTCACTCAGCCACAAGGTCAAAGACTGTCCCTGGAGGAGTTAAACCCAAGAGCGCTCCAAAACGCATCACCTGCTATTTTGGGCAGGAACCCAGATGAAGGATACAAAAATGCCCATTCAGAGCGTTGAAGTGAGCTCTATAGACCATGGCGACATGCAGCCGGCGTAGCTAAAGAGGTGCTAACTACGGCTTTCAAACACTTTTCAAAAATCATTATGCAAAGTCTACAGTCTCAATTGATGAAATTACGTGAACAGGCAAGCTAAGTTAACACTACTGAAGATTCCCACAAACCAAAAATGCATGCAGATTTCAGATTGAGCCGTTTGGCATTTGCTGTAAACCATCATAAACTTTTAACCACTCTTAATTTAAATTTCATTAATAAACTGACCTACAAACATAGAACAACAACCTTATTCGATTATAACACATTTACTTACCAAAAACCAAAGGTACTTTCATTCGATCAACAATAAAACACCTGTTGCATTTAAAAATAAAGCCCTCTTACCGGCAGATGTACCATACTCCAAAATCTGTCTTTGCAGAAAATAAGCTGTGTTTTTTCTGGCGCTTCAACATCCCACTACACTGCGTTCATCGAAAGTAAAGTCATTAGAGAAACTACTAGACTGCTAGTGACTGCCTTCCAGCAGAAAAGAGTGGAGTGCAGTCAGGCACAAAGGTCGTCATAGCAACAGCGAATTTCGAACCCCTTTGGCATTATTTATGCAACATTGCATCACAAAGGGTCCCTCCCACCAGCCAGCCAGCCAAATACCACTGCCCCCCAGTCACTCTTCCGTCTCCTCCTAAACTCTTCCCTTTTCTGACGCCATCTGTGTCCCACTCTGAAGAGGGGAAGGGGGGGAGCTGTGGGCTCTTTTTGAAAGGATTGCAGAATGGCACAGAAAGAGGTGTTTATTGCGGGTCCAGGCAGCAAAAAAGCACCGTTCCACTGAGCCATGCTAAGCATTGTGCTTTCTCTAGGGATCCTAACAGGCTGTTCTGCCTCAGTAGTCTGCAATGGACAGACTCCCTGAGCAGGGAGCGGTAGCCTCCACTTTCCACTTGTCACAAAAGTCGGTTAAATATAGCAATCGTGCAGACAGAATAGATCTCTGAGAAGAGAACAGACACATCACCCGGACCAAAAAGATTATTTTTACAGCATTCTGAAAGCATACTGATTCTGATGTTTTTTATAAGACTTATTTAAATAAATCATTTTACTAGTGAAATGGGGCAACACTTCATAATAAGACTGTTAACATTAACATTAGTTAATGCATTAACTAACATGAAAAAACAATAAACAATATAGTTTTACTAATCTTTGTTAATGTTAGTTAATGCCCATACAATTGACATGTCACAGCGATTTTTTTGTTCCCAAAACCCTTTCACTCACTTTCTATCTTTCTTTCTTTCTTTCTTTTATAGTCTTAAGAACCTTTTTCTACTACAAAGAACCTTTTGTGAAACATAAAGGTTCTATGAATGTTACAGGAATGTTCTTTATGGAACCATTCAGCCAAAAAGGTTTCTTCTATGTGCATTAACTAATCTTAACAAATACAGCTTTGGGTTTCTAAAATGTATTAGTAAATCCTGAAATTAACATGAAGATTAATAAATGTTGTAGACGTATTGTTCATTGTTAGCTCATGTTAGCTAATGCATTCAAATGCTTCTTTTATGATATAGAGGATGAGAAACAAACATATCATCCCATTATCTTACATAATAACTCTAAAAACAAACATAAACCTGTTTTTTAGAAATAAATAGCCAAGGGACAGAGAAATTGATTTTGTTGCTTGAAGAGCAGAATGTGGTCTTTGGCCTAAATGCCTAATTGCACCCTGTGGACACTGACATTTAACTTTCTTCATTGGTCCATTTGATGCAAAATGCCACTAGGGGTTCATCTCTCGAGTTTCTTTAAGGATTTAACCTAATTTCTAAAACTTCACAGAACTTAATGAGTCTATACTCACTTCACATCCGGACCACACCAGCAGAACATAACAGATACTATATAATGGTGTTGAGACAGAAATGAACTAGCCCTGTCAGGTTCAGTCATCAAAAATAAAATATCCTGCAAAAATGAGGCCAATTGAAATACCTCAGGATATACTTCAAATAAACGTAAGCTTTTTGTTGATAATTTGCACATTTAAACAAGGTGGTGCTGAAAAGTCCTAGTCTTGAAACTTAGGAATGCTACCAGTAATTAAAAGAACTGATTTTGATTAAATACGTGACATTAATTATTTTGTGACCAAAGGAATAAATGACTTAACTTCTGGCTAAAGCAAATCGCTCTGCCCTATCAGACAGAGATATAATGAGCTGATTAACATTCTTTCCCCAAAAGAAAAATCACTGAGATACAATTAAATTGAGAAATATTATTTGACCTTGGCTTAACCAACATTTACAAAAGGTATCTATGAATTCTATTGGCATTTTTCCCAAAAGACTTTGCAATCTTTAGAATTAACCTTGGTATAGTAATGTCAATGACCAAGTACTCAATGGCTTTCTTAAGAGTGGCTACATTATTCAATTTCTATGTAGGAATGCTAATATTAATTTCTTTCACTAACAGCAAAAAAAAAAAAAAAAACACGCTAAAACTGTACTGACTTAAAGTCTTGAAATGCACTTTGTTTAATGTGTTGATGTGATTCCTACTAAAACAGGAAGTTAATCCAGGGCATATTAATATTTAGTGACTCCTCCCCCTTTTAAAACTGCCAATAGCGTTTCATTTACTTCACAGCCTAGAACTGAGAGACTGTTCGTTTTAAAATGCTAATTTTGTCAATATTGTGGAGCATGTGAGTTTATAGATATCCTTAAGATATTCATCCTAAAAGCTAAAAAAGTCGATTTTGAATTCATGCAGATTTTAAAGGCAGATCTCCTCAAAGCAAATATAACAGAGAAGTCAGAAGTACTGTATCAAAATAAAATAATAAAGATTTTCAAAAAGAGTAGAAGAAACTACAGTCAACTTCATAAAAGGCTGATAATCACAAAGTCTTGTGTACTGCTGATGTTGCACCCAGTTTTTAGCATACTGTAAGTATTGTATATTGCTATATTCAGTGTATAATGTGGTGTCCCTTGCTGACTGGCCCTCATATGTGAATCAATTTAGTACAAGTGATACAGGGGAATTTTAATGCAGAGACATGCACAGGAGAGACTGTGTTCTGCTGGCACGTGCAACCTTGAAAACTGCACACAAAGCGCTCATACAAGAGACCTGGACATTCTGCCAGACATTTTGAAACAATGTTTTATACATAGCAGAGGTGAGAGGGGTTTTCAAGGCAGTATGTTACAGAGCTGCCTTTGTCATCACAATCTACAGTATGCAGGTTTTAAATCTTGAATCGTGAATTTTGCCTCTTGACCTGATAAATTGACGGTGATAAACTCCATTTAGTAAATACCTCCAAAATGGGAGATCGCCATCTAGTGGGGGACACAGAAAGACTGGTGAGTCGTCATAATTAATGCAAATTCACAATAAGGATCCTAATTATAGCCATTGTCTGTATATTGTTAATACGTTAACGTAATGAATTACTCACTCAAACATGGCTGAATATTCTCACCACACATTATATTTTTTACATTGAATAGAGAAAAGGAAGATGATTATTTAGAGCACTAATTAGAGCAAGTCTGTGTACTTAAAGGAATAGTTCACTCAAATATCTCATAATTTACTCATCCTCAAGCCATCCCAGATGTGCATGACATTATTTTGTCAGTTGAACACAAAAAAATCCTTTTATACTATTTATACCATCCGAAATGTTTCTAAAATGATCCTAAAAGCACATCCATCCATCATTAAAGTAATCTAAATGAATCCAGTGGGTTAATAAATGAAACAATACCAAATTATACAAATGTGACTTGTGAGAGACAACTAATAATATTTTAAAAAGATTTTGCAAACATTGTGTATCCATTTAAACAAACAAATCAGCGCACTAAATTCAAATATTGCAGCATGCTGATAACTTCATGATAATTTCTCATGCATCTAGTCATGGGACATGCAAAAACCAATAGGATTAGAAGTGACTGATGTGCTGCCATATTTGAATTTAACATACTCATGGGTTTGTTAACATGGAAACTCACCTGAGTCATTTGGAATACTTGATACGATAGATTTATGTGCTTTTTAAAGTTTCATCATTTTGGATAATATATTGAGAAGATAAAATGATGGCATATAAAATTTATTGTTGATGATCATCTGAAGAAAGAAAGTCATACACCTGTATAAATTATGAGTTAAATACATAATTGCACAAAGCACCAAAGACCAAGATCGTTATATATGATTTTTAATAACTAACCACTAGGCAATGATGAATTTCAATATTACCATATTGTGACCCAGATATCAATATAACATTGAATCACTAAGTCCCTGCTGATTCTGACCTCTACTAGGGCGTGTCTTAATTAAATCTCAGAAAACAACACAGCACAGGAAGTCAGTCCTGTCCACCAATACCCTCCAGTGAAATGCATCAAAAAAAAGATGGCAGACAGTTTTCCTCGCTCTGATAGGAGAGCTGTTAGACGGACTCACAGCAGCCCGTGGCTGTGGCCTACTTTAACACTCCCTGTGTACATTTCCAACACTGAGATCATGTCACTTTTTTCCATCCGGTGGTTAAAAGCAAGGGGTGTGAGCTAAACATTAGCAGGAAGTGAGGACCTTGTCACGATCTATTTTTATCCACACATGGCCTTGCGCTGTCTCAAAAATAGCCTCCAGCAAGATACATATGCACAAAGTACAAGTGAGAAATACTATACATTGTCACATGTCAGGCTTTGGCACGTACAGTAATCCTGTAATGCATTTCACGAATGACAGGAGGTCATGAGCAATTGCGATCATCTGTCATTACTGCTCACAGAGCAGACCGGTTGACCATTAAGTTAGGTCTGGGAAGCTGTCAAACATGTGGCCAGTCATACTCCAGATCCCCTCCAGCGTAGTGACCAGGTAGCATGGAGACCCGATTGCAACACGGCATGTCAAATATTACATTTCTTACACCACACAGACCCAAAACTAACATCTAATCCTTCTACTCATCCACAGAACCACACAAGGTGACATCCGTTTGACCATCGGAAACCATTCAGCGCCATTTGTATCTGTGAAACACAAGGTGCTAAATGGATCCGGCAGCACCGGATATTCCTTTTAACCCAGATGGCATATGCATGTCATGTGAAGATTGGTATGGTTGGGTGTAATTACTGTTTTCAGAATATAAAAATGTAGAGAGTTTCTAATTAAAGTGTTTGAAAGGAATGTTGCATATCATAGCTTATGGTTAAGCCGTGGAAACTTTCTACTGAAAATAATTAGGTTTGATTATAATTAAGAATAAGTGACTTTCTATGCCACACCTTTGGAGTTGTTTGAAAAGCTGAAGATATGGTAGATGTTCATGAAAGGCTTTAAAGTACCCACCTGTTCTTTTACAGATGCCAGGATGGCAGAGGTGGTCTCCGTCTCGGACCCGTCTCCATTGGAGGCGTTCAGTACTGGGCTCAACATGCTGGAGTTGTCTGTGTCAGAGGGCTGGTCTGGTACTGGCATTACTTCTGTGGAACAAAAGTAAGACTTAGAAAGCATCTCCAAAGCGTTTGCAGTATTACGCTTTAGTGTGCTGGCAGGAGTAATGAGTTTAAAAAGATCCTTTCCCATGACAGACTGTCAGTTACATTGATTTAAAAATTGTGGTTCGCCACCGTTCGGCTGTCATAATACCAGTCAAAGAGCTTTATCCACATTGTGATTGTTTGTCATGACGTAATGCTTGTTAGACTCAATACTAAATTAACCGTCTCCTTGTTACTTCTCTTGAGGTTTGTGACTCCCAGACACAATTCTTGTCTTGTCATTATGCTTTGACTTGTAAACATAAGCTTCAAGAGACTTAAAATAGTTGTAAGATTTTAAGTAACAAAGCTCTGCTTTCCCTCTCTGAAACCAAACATCTGAATTTAAAGCTTCCCAGCAGAACAGTCTGCACACGGCAGGAGCGGAGAGAAAATGGCTGCTCAGGTTCAGCACGAGCTCTGCGCACATCTATAAGCTCTGTCGACACAGCACGTACAGCACTTTCACACAACCACAACAGTTAACAGGCACAACTGCGAACACATCTGCTCTAGGTGGTGCAGAGAATACACAAACATAAAAGCCTCGACTGTACAATCTGTGAAAATAAATGCTAGCCCCTGATGCAGCACAGAGAGAAATAGTACAAATCTACAGATAAATATTCAATTTAATACCATAAGCTCTGTTTTAATGAATCGGCTTTGGTGACCCATGAGAGAAACTTTTCAATTTTAGGTCAAACCGATGTCTTACTATGGGATACGTGACATCATGTGGACCAGAAACTAATGCTGGTCCCAGCTGTTGGTGCATGTGAGCTAAAATGGATTACACTTTTTTTTCACAATAGTCTTAGTCATCCATCTGCCTCTGATTGATACTATCCTGATAGCATGTGAAATAGACTAAAGGTGTTTATTATACAAACCTGGTGTCCAATTTGATGAGTTAGTAAAATACAATATTATACTAAATAATAACTTTATTACAAAAAGACATAAAAACAATGTAAAAAATAATACGAAATGTTTTTCAACTAAATTGATGCGTTTTATCTATTTTCCTTTATATAAACCAATAAATAATAGTGTATGTATAATGGTAATAAACTGCAAAACTGACATGAAAAATGACATTCAAGGACATTTTTGGGTGATGAATTCTTTAACAGTTCAAACTGATTCACAAAAATCAAACTTATCAACTCAAAATCATCTCTTCACTCGCATTTTAAGCCATTTTTAGGCCTATAGGAACTAGTTGAACACTAAGCATTGGCTGTGCATTTACAGCAAACTATATACAGTATTATGAAAGTAAATATCTTTGATAGTACATAAACTAAGGGCATTGTCATGACTATTTTTGGTTATGACAGAAAAACATACATTTGTCAAAATCTGAACAGACCGTATATACATGCTTAAGTATTTAGTAGGGAAAGAAAGAAAAGACATTACTCAGAAAGATGTAAAAGGGCTTAATTGTATTGTGGGTCACATGATCACTACAATCACTCCAAGGCCACAGTTACCCTAGAAACAGACCTGTGCTATTCACAGCACATTTACAGTACTTTCACTAAAATGTCTTTTACAATGGCTGTGACTCTACTTGTCAGACAGACTTAAGACAGTACACATGAGAGTCCTGTAACACAACCTCAATTTCATTATAAAATGCTAAATAAATTGGACAGACGAGGAGCTCGTGTCATTGTTGTTAGCAAGGTGTTATATCCTGTTTCCTTCTGTTTAATTTACAGTGACAAAGCTACCTTTCTGAATGAACACATTCATTGTACTGTGAAATTTTTAAGGTAAATGTAATTTTTTTGCCTCTTTACTGGTGTGGCCCTGAAGATCAAATCACTAAAAAGGGAAATTGAATGATTCAAATTGTGCTTTTGTGAAATGTACATACTCAAGCCTTGAATTGCAGATCTTTCTATTGGGGCTTTGCCACACATGCTTAATTTGTCTATGACATCATGCCTAAGCCCGCTAACTGGCTGCCGTTGCCATAGAGATATCAATCCATTATGACAGTCTCTCAGCAGAAACGCATCCATGAGGCTTATACTTGATTATATCAGTAATACAGTACACAGCGACTAATTCTTCTCAAGATGATTTGCACTAATGATACAAGGTGTGGCCGTCTGTAATGTTTCTAAATGAATGTAAATAAACATACAGTTTGGATAAAAAACCCTACATGGTTGTGATCACACACTTGGATGAACAAAAACAATAAATTTAGGAGACTGATTTAGGAGACTGATGTGAGTATGTGTTTACTGTATGTGAGTATATGAAGGTGAAAGAGAGTCCTGGGTTTGCACCCAAAGGAATTGTTTCACTGTCCTTCGGGACTAAATCATAGCAACAATCTCTACAAAAACAGAAAGCAAAAGCCCATATAACAAAAAATCAGGATTACAGAAACATCAGCCCAACACCTGATCAAATTGTAAGTAATCTAATTTGTTTAACAACATACAATCTTATTTTCAGCAACCTGCTCATCTTGTTCTCTGTATTCAGTGTCTCATTAAAGACATCTGCCCTGCGCTTACATTTTCATCCCAGTTATGTCCCATTAAGACAACAGCCATATGGTTTTGACAACGGTTTAGTCCCCTTGGACGTTTCCGGGTTTGTTTTCAGCAAGTCTAAGATTCAGATGTTGTAGACCTGCAGTGTCTCTTTAACCTACACAGACATGGGAAAGCACTGAAGATGTTTGGCTGGTGTTACCATTGGCAAGCATCATGTTTGCTATTCTAGATGTACAACTAGAAGTGACTTGACCGCAGTGGATGTTAAAGTATCAGGATGCACAAACAAAAGATGCTGATTATGTTACACAGACACGCCCACACATGTCTTGAAACTTGGGAAGATACTGTGAATGAGACTGAGAAATTAGGGAAGTGCATTAATAAATATCATCTGAAATATCATCTTTAGTCTAAATCTCAATTAAAATAATTCATTTAAAAAAATCAAATGATTACATGGAAAATTATGTGTATAAAACAAGACATAGAAAAATAGTATATAACTTTAGATGTGTCATGCAAAGATGAGGAATAATAATAAATATTCACCAAAACAATTTTATGTCCCTCACATGTAGTGCTTTAATAGACACTCTCAGATTTAGATCTAACTTACAATCCTGATGCTCTGAACAGAACAAAAAAGGTGAAATTACACCTACATTATTATTCACAATCAGACCTTTTGTGTTCTGACAGTGGACAGATTTGTTTATTCGCTGTTTCAACAATAGGAATGAAGCAGCAATACACTGGAAGATTAAAATGTCCAATAAGGTCTTCAAGAAACTAATCTCTTTTTCTCTGAAGCCGCCACAATGGGAGATGATGTTATGAGCTCCTGCACAAAGCACAGACATGGGAGTAAAGATAATGTGTTCTTTACATTAAAATCAGTATATTAATCGTGCTACCTGTAAACATTTATATCGGGCCAGAAATGTATAATGTAAGTGTAATGTAAATATTTTGAACAGTGTGACTCGCTGCATGGCACATCTTACCATATGGCACATCTTATACGGTTTCAGAGCTAATTAACGATACGCAAGGTCTTGGTTAAGAAACGTATAGTTTTTCAAGACATCTCTACTTGCCCAAAATGTCAACGATACATTGAGCAGCAGCGTAAATGTGAGGCAATTAAAATGCTCCTCGAATCGTGTTCTCAAAGGACAGCCGAGCGTGACATCGATGATAAAGAGTAATTATGTGCGGCTTGCTGTGATCAAACAGGCCCCACTGCTTATTAGGGCTTTTCTCCTCTATAGTCTCTGGTGGTGATGTTTGAGCCCATTTTGTTTTACTCAATGGCCACCTTTTCCACTTCTCATTTTTCTTGAAAGGAAGTACACAATAGCATATTAAAGGTAAGCCCTTTGCACATTAAGAACCATAATTGAAACAATTATTCCTGTAGGCTGTGGCGTCCACTTATAAAAATTAACACAGTTAAAATGAACGAATTAAATACTTGCTACTAACCTCAATTTGGAGTAAAGGAAAACAGTGGCACTTGCAGTTATTCATTTACTTTACTTTTTCAACCACTTGAAATTAACATTTTTAAACTGAATTACTGATCGAGTTGTAACTCGAATGACTCAAATCAAGATTTCTAGTTGCTTTTTTGTAATTCACATGTATGATTAACCTTTCAAACTGTCTAAAACTGTCATGACGGAAACTGATTTGTAGAGTGTCAGAAAAATAACAGGAAACATATTTGCAATTCGGCTGTAAGCCAAGAAAATGCATCATGGGAAATCAGTGCGGCATGGATATTTCAAACATGGCATGATGACATTGCTGTCATGCCTGTGTAGCTCTGGGTTGAAGCATTTGGCTCGGTCTGAGTCCTGACCTAGTATGGGATTAATGACTTTGCTGCTGGAGAGGGCTGACATCACTGAAAGCTGTGTTTTCTAGTGTTATCTGTGTTTATTACCTGGATCAGTAACTCCTTACTACAGTATTGTGGACATACACTAAAAACAATCTCCTGATTTAACCTGTCAAGTACAATTTAGCAGTTTGACGTAATTTGATGTAAAGATAAACATGTATACGTAAAGACGCAACATTCGAACACTTCAGACACATTGATGCATCCGCTATTTTGGAATGGTCCACATGTGTGTTGCTTTGTCTTCTGGTTATAAAAAACCTTCAAGATTTAAACTCACATGTGAGAATGCGTTTATTTGTGTTTTTATATATTAACTTAATATTACTAATTTTAAACTATTCCAGCTTGTTGTGTTAATGTCAGGCTCTATATGGAGTCTCGTGAGGCGCTTACAAGCTTCTGTGCATCTGCAGTAGCTGAAGTGACTTTTGAAAAATGTGTTTTTTAGCACAATTTGAGCTTAAGAAACAAAAGTTATGGCACAGTTGATGTCAGGTTAAATCATCGGTGCGAAATATGTTATTTAATCATGATTCTAGCCACGAGTTTAGATATATCAGTCTTCTCCCCATTCAAGCGGGTACTGTGGTCTTGCTATGATTAATGTGTAAAACTGCCTGTATCGGTAATGAGAGTCAAAAAAGTTGTGTACACAGTGTGACAAAAGTTTTTAACTACAGAACTAAAAAGAAATCTTTTTACCTGGTAGCCATTTAAAAGGTCCCGACAGATTTGTTTCTTCACACAAAACCAAACAACATGTAAATATCTCTGTGTGTGTGTAAACAGTCCTTTAAAAAATCCTTTAATTATACGTGAATATTCTGTCAATTATTTTTTGTTATTTGAAAACATCTAGTAGAACATCCAACTATTTTTTTCGGAATATTTCAACTTTACTCTTTTTAAATTACAACATAAAATGCACTCAAACAAATCTGGATGCGTTATGGTTATGAGATTTTCAGCAGTAAATAAGATACAAAAATAAATTATTCCTATGGTAAAATAATTCGTTGTCCGAGGTAGAGAACACAATTATGTTTGTTATGATCATTTTTTGTGTAACCAAATGATATGTTTTATAATTAAAATCTTTACTGCCATAATGTTTTAGCGGTTTCGTGAGAATGACCCAGCTAGAAGTCCCTTATAACAGCATAATACTAAAAACACCCAGTTACAAATCTAGATGTTTGTATTTACACTCAGAAACGAGTAACCTCTACAGAAGAAGTTCTTTCATCGTATGACATCACCCTATTTGCTTTGTTTGTTTGTGTAAAGCTAATTTAGGACCACACAACACTTTGTGTTTGTTTAAAGTAATATGTTCACCTACATGGTGGGACTCAATATAATTGGCCACTGAGTGGTGCCAAAGAGGACACCTGCTGGTGAGAGAATAGCAGAACCCAAATCTATCAGTGCTATTGAGCGTTCAAGAACACAACCCAAGAATACCATTTTTGTAGAGTAAAATATTGGTAAGCTTTTATGGCTTCCATAGGGTCTATTAAACACTATTTAGGAGAATTTTCTATTTTACTCGTTTCACTACTAGTTACAGTCATGATAATAAACTATAATAAACTATCATATAATTGAAAGATTAATAAGGAGTTGTTTACACAAACAAAATCAAGGTCTAAATCAAATGCACGTCTTACTAGCTCAGAGTATATGCCATTATTGCTATGAATTCAATTTACACAATGTTTGTTTGATCGTCACAGAAAAACGTTATCTCATGACAAACCACTCTATACAAACTAAGTAGTACTGATAATTCAAAGGAATTTGAAAATTACATAATCTCACAGTTCTCATGCTTCAAACATGAACCTTCTACTCAACAAAAAGGTTTTCAGTTTGACTGAATGCTAATGTTGGGAACGCTAAACAATTCTTTAACCAACAATTCATCTAAAATCGAAAATTCTTCATCTAAAATTAATTTCTCTTTGCAAACCTAAAAATAGATATCAAGGGTCCTGCCGTCTCTCATATTTCATATTTCATGTGTCAGTGGATTCTTTAATCACAAGTGCAAACGTTCAGTGAGCACAGCTCGTCTTTTCTGACTCCAGGTTCTGTGTAATCCAGGCAGTCAGGTAAGAATGTATTTGTGCCCTCCGATCAGGTCTTTAATCTGGAGCACTGACAGTGTGAGCGTAAGCAAAGCAGATCCCTGGTGCATTGGTCGTGTGCATATAAGATGATGTTTCCATGGTACACTGGCTAAATGAAGTTGAGGAAAGATCGCTCACTCAAGCACTTGATCTTTGTACGAAACAGCGGTGCTGGAAAATGATGGCCCTCCAACGCAGTAAGACAACTTAACACGTCTAGGAAGTTAACATGAGGGTGCATGCTATTCCAAATAATAAAATATAGTTTTATCATGCCCCAGAAGCTCATTTATGTAAATATTATCCTTTGATATAACAAGCAATAACAATGGGGATGTGCACATTGTATGTCAGGGGACAATAAGAACTGCCTAAGGCACAGGGAACACTAAAAAAATTAATATCTAGCTTGCAAAGATAGATGAGATTTTTTTAAAAATTGATTTGCAAAATCAGTAGCAATTTTCAATTTCCAGCAAAATGTGCATGTGAAATTATAGCTGTCTGTCAAGTTTTATTGCTATTATTGGAACTGTAAAAACTTATTTTAATCTATTAAATCTAAAGGTTAAATAAAATATATATTTTTGTTATGCATATCCAGTATGCTGCTCTTAGTAAAAAAAATACATTTTTGTAGTAGGGCCGGGTAAAAATGTTGGCAGGGCAAACACAAATCTGAACCCATAAAAGCAGAAAAATCATTTTTGAAACCATGTATTTACATGTGCGTAGTCGCAATTTTAATTAATCCTTTCTCTTTCAATCTACCACTAAAATATTTAATGTCCTCTTAGTTCAAATAAAATGTTGACTTCACATGACGCATACAGGCACATCAACCTTCAACATTCCAAAAAAGTCACCATTTAGCAGCTCGCTCTTAGAGACAATCATGAAAATAATAAGGAATAGACACTCTCATTTCCGCTTGTATGACAGCCATAACTACATATCTGCTGTGAGTGTCAGCTCATATGACAACAATGGCAAGCGTCTGTGTCACCACCAGCTTTATCTCAGGGGTCATTATCAGAAAAGGAAACCGAGTCTGTCCATATCAAGTGGCTGGAGCCGAGTAAGATATTTATCGAAAGGTCTATTACTTTCTTTTGACCAGAATACTGAAGAAACACAATGAGAATGTTATAACCTTGCTTTGTTTCCTATTAAAACAAATCAGTTAAAAAAATAAACTTGTAGTTGGGTAAAATTATTTAAATTTGTCATTTAAATTTAAAGTCACATTAAAGTCAATTAACAAACTAAGTAAATATTGTATAGTCTAAATGCACTGCCTTTAATGATCTATAATATAATATTATTAAAAAAACAACCAAAAACACAAAACAAGAATGAACCTAACACTGATGACTGCTGGTATAAAAACCAGGGAGGAAAAACTATTGGTAAAACGCCTACTACCAGCACTAATGCTCCGTTTTAATAATTAATAATAATACCAGCCCTCAGCTTTTGCCCATTTTGATTGCTTTTACACCAGGTTTAAGCAATCGATTACCTGTCCATTATCCTAAGATTGCAGGACAATTAATGGAGTAATCCAGGTCATAATACCAGTATCCGCAAATTATGAGCAATGAATATTTGAACGTTTGACTACAATAAAAAATATAATTTTAAACATTCCTGGGCATTTTGTGTGCATATTCTGTAGTGTCAGCAAGTTTTCTACAACATATTTTACAATAAACATCATTTGCATGCTTCTCTGTACATGCTACAGAAAGCCTACACACATGCTCCATCCTAAATCATATGCAACCTTATATGTATAAAAGCAAGTATGCTAATAACAGTATGCATACAATATTTTACGGTCATGCACTGCTGCATCCTGAGAGCTAACTATACTGCCTGTTCATCAAGACATTAAAATGTAATGTCTGTGCCTGTTGAATACCAGGGCCAGGTCTGCTCAAGCCTTTTTGCACAAAAAATCATAAGCAATGTATAATTCATGATCAACTCCAGCATGCCCAATCCCCTAAACAATCAATACTCCCTCTTACAATCTCCCTCTCTCTGTTGCGTTATATAATATATCAAGATTTTTGCAGCACAAACCAGGTATTTTGTATTAATGCACCAGTAAATCAAACCCCTGTAGCTGCACATCAGCATCAACTCGCTTTACAGCTAAAAACTTAAGTGAAACAACAGATGTAGTAACTGATCAAATACATATAGAAATAACATCTAGAGATAGTAGTCTAAAATCATTCTTAAGAATCATTTAACAGTACACATCAAAAGAAAGTATTTTCATATTAACTATGAATAGATCTGCAAACACTGAAAGAAATAAAACAATATTGCGCCAGGTCTTATAAGGTTTGTAAATAAGCAAACATATACGCACACGTAATACTACGCTATTATTTTATTATTCCCTTTCAAGACGGCCTCACCTATACAAGTGCAATAAGAGGCGGACGGTCTAGCCAAATACAACCCTCCCATTTCCATGTCTCATTTCTCTGTGCAGACCTAAACAAAGATGCTTTATCTTTCTCCACTGACATCTACCTGAATGACGTATCATAAGCAATCCCCCATTTTACTCAATCAACTCTTTTAACTGGCAAGCCGGTCAATAATGCAAATTTCTCTTGAAGTCGTAACAAGACGAGGCTACAAGTCAGCAGATCGAGAAATTCAAAATGAATGGACACAAAATGAATCCGGTGCTTCACATCTAAGCAAAGCAATTGGCAGTTCGCTTTTCATTACAGGCGGTGTAAAACTAGACAAAGAAGCAGCGGTCAATCGTCATGTCCGTGCACTCGTGTAATCTTATAAATACATCATTGAAATTTAGGTCAATAGGGAAGTAATAGGTTTTCTGTGCGCGCTCTCCCCCTCCCCATCCGTCTCAGATGGAGAATGATGCTCTAATGGTTTCCATTTTCACTTCCCAGCTTCCGATCCATAGCCTCAAATACGAGCATCAAATGCATGAAAAAGCCTCAAGCACAACCACATGCAATAAATATAACCTGTCGCAAACGTATGCACCGCAATGGTTACAACGACTGTTTCAAGCTTTTTCATGGCTGAAGGCGGAGAATGTGACAGCTGGAAATGCAACTGGAATGACATTGCGCTTACCGAATAACGTCCAGAGGAACAACGCGCTTCTCGCTCCCCCTCCTCGATTAATGCCGACAATTCAAAGAAAGAAAACCATTCCCGACGACTGGCATTGAATGCAGACCTTCGATAAGGAGATGCTGGTGTGCTGAAGAACAAATAGCATCCGTTGGGTATCCGAGGAAGGAGACCGGAGAACTGCGGTGGGTAACCACAGATACAGAAGCAGCAGCAGCGCCTGCTTTCTCCCTCTCTCTCCTCTTCCCTGCTGGACCATGCCCATCCAAGCGCCTTACTGCAGTGATGACGACGCGTCCCACAGCGACATCTACCGGCCATGTTTAAAATGTCGCTCCTACGTTGCTTTTTGGCTGAATTTGTGTCAGATTCACACTGTACAAGAAAACACACATTTGGACTGTTTGGTTGTGCGTTTAAGGTGTTAAATAAGGAATGTCCGTCCAGGTTGTTATTAAAAAATAATCCCAGTCAGAGCCCACATGAGTAAAGCAAATAATATTGATTTGACAAAACTGGCATGAAAAACGTCGCGCGCGGTAGTTTTAGCCTAACATTTTAAGACTTACCGCAAAATAAATCAAACACGTACTACCTATTTCTGGTTTTAATATCGCAATAAGCTTTTTTGTAGCAAATTCAAACATTACGTGAGAAACAGCGGAGTGATACAACTTTTAAGTAGTGTACCCGGATGAGCGGTGCGTCATTAGTTTTAGGAGTTCTTGTCGGGATAACAGACCTCGGAATTTCGTGACTAACCAGTCAGAATTACAGTATTCAAAAGCCGAGTTGTAACAGTATATAATGTACACTGTGTGCACGACCAGCGTGTCTTTATGTAGTCGAGGACTCGAGATGTGGTTTGGTCTCGCGTGGCACGCCGAACTTTTAAATGGTTGTTATTGTAATGAACTGGCTGACACGTAAAGCACAAAAATTTGACATGCTGTCTGATAAATGAAGCTTCTAACTACAAATACAGCCCATGTTCAGCTGCGTGGATAATAGGAAACGATTGGGAATTGGGGAGTGAGATGATACCGGAAGCTAAATGCTTTAGGAGAGAGGTAAGTTTTTGCTTATGTATGTTTCAGGATATATAATTAATAGGATCAGATTAACGTCCTTTCTGATTCTACAGCTCTGTTTATTTGTTTATTAGCTGTTTAAATGTAAAACTTACATGTCTTCTTTCAAAGATTTGATTTTTGAAGATTTGAAGTTGGGAAATTGGTGGTTCTGTCTGGACCTGGTACTTTGTAAACATGATTTTGTTTCCAAATAGATTGTAAAAAAAAGTCAATGAACAGGCCAAGAGTGTTATTGCTATACATATTCTGTGTGTACGGTATATGGGCAAGGAAATATAATGTGTAATGTAGTGTACACTGTATGATTATCTGTGAAGGAGGCCATTGGGTATTGTACATGATTATATTACACATTGATGACATTTGATGATAGAAGCAGTGCTACAGGATTATTTAGATAAAAGATTTTTTTTGTTGGAATATCTGCCTTTGTCTGCAAAGGTATTCAGTCCAGACCCAAATGTCAGCATGATGTTGTGAGAGGCGGCATTGTGTGAAAACACTTTTAATCCCATTTCTTCCAGCCATCAGCCAAAGCAACACAGAGAGACAGCATGTCTGGTCCTGGTACTTCCGCTGTGACACTGGAGCTCTTTCACTCCAATGGCTCTGAATAGCACATTTAGTTGAAAGGGAGTGATTAGTTCCCTACTGGATGTTGGGTGGTGTTGAGGAACTGGATGCACATTAAAATATTGAGTTAAAAAAAAAAAAAAATCACATTTGCATGCATTTTAAACTTACCGATATGAAGGAATTATGTCACCATTCAAACTGGGGGTGACGCCACAAATGCTTCTGTGTGATTGGGGTTACACACGAATAAGTTGGGAAAGTTACTTTAACACTTTGAATTGATTATATCAGCTGTGGTTGTTGGTTTTGCAGTTACAGCTTTATGTGTTAAGAATATACGTGGCAAAAACAAAGGCTAAATAAATACTGCGAAATTCAGATAAAAGCTGTTAGGAATGGGGGTCTCCTTCCCATATAGCATAAAAGAAACTCAAACAAATATGTGTCATGTTCTAACAGACATCAGATCTCTGTTTGCCAATTCTAAACAAAAAGTTAAAAGTTCTTCCACAACTTATAAAAGGTATATTGAGGAAATAACTCATGCAAATAATATCTCATGCAAGTGTTTCAACATCCAGAGTCCTCTAGAGGGTAGCAAATACTAAAAGGCCTACTGACTCTGAACTCAGATTATTTTAACTTCTCTTCTATGCTTTGATAATGAGTATCACAGTTATTAAATCCAATGAGTTGTTAGGTCGTTGTATCTTTGGTTTGCTATTTATACTGTTATGTTATGGGGAACTAACAGTCAAACCTTATCACTCTGTTGCATGGACTGCTGATGTTATCAGTGGTGGTTTTACAGTTGAAGAGGGTATAAAACATGCACAGTATTTTCTTAAAAAACATATAATACACTGTAAAAATGTAAAAAAGATCCTTGAGAAACCATTTGAGGTTCTTCACCTGCCACACCAACAGAACCAGTAGGATCCTGAGGCACCTTTTTTACATATAATTCAAGAGAACATGTATTCGCCAGATTATTGTGTTTTTATACATTCTGTCATACAAGACAAAATCGTAAGCTCGTAATGCACAAAAGCACATCAGATTTATAGAAATTTATTTGAATACAGTAATACCGATAGAAATTCAGAAACAGCACCTCCTTCCTTGAATTAAAATAAATATTTATATATATAAATAAATAACAAAAACAATCATATCAAAGCATTTGAACGTGGTTTTAACCCAAAAAATGTATTACTACTATTATTGTTATTTATTATTTACAGTATATAATTCATTATTTACTATACTACTTTACTATACTACTAACATATAATACTATACATTATCCATCTACATGGGGCACAAAAACATCAACAGGAAAACATGTTTTTCATTTGTACCTGAAATGTTTGACGATCATATGTACCATATTTCTTACCAACATAGAGCAGAAAATACATTTGGAAAAATACCAGCACTCTCCAGACCAGCAAAACTACTATGCAAATAACATAACAGAAATGGTTTTGCGGAAAGGTATGCCCAAGCTCCAGTCATCACAACATAATGGAAAATACAGGACATTAGTATCACATTCAGAGTCCCACCGAGCAAGATAAAAATGTACAGTATATGAACAAAACAGCAGATCTGTAGACCTTGGCAGATGGTCTGTGCAGTTTGTATAGCTGTTGTTTCCAAACATTTCTGAGCAAAAACACTAAGGGTCACTTGTACCAGAGATATTGTAAATTACAACAATAGGGTATTTGTGAATTTTATACAGAAGCATTTGTTTTCTATGCAATTCAATATTTAATGTTGCAATGCTACAGTTACTACAACAACATACTTTTAAGGTGATTTTTAAGGAGATTTTTTAATCACATTTGATCTGCTGATATTATATACTGGCGTATTATAAGATTAAGATTTTTAAGAAATTATAAATAAACTTATTTTTTAAATTCTTTTACTGATTGATTCAATAAAAGATAAACAAAATTACATCATAAGCATGATATGATATATAGATATGTTGTTAATATGTGCTTGGAAAGTGGGAAATATTACTTTTCATATATGCAAATGCTGTAATACCACAGTATAATACCCTGGTTGTTTACCTGGTTTGAAGATGTCATCTGTCTTTTGTGGGATCTTAAATGAAACTCAACACTCCTTTCAAGTGAGGTAATATTTGCAAAACATTTCCTAATGCTTCTAAGTAGAGACTTACTACAATTTCTTCTTTCTCAATCCTCCTGCTCGCTTGCTGTTATGATACAGTAATTCACTTACTGTCTCTCTGTCACTAGCAATACAGTATTTACATACATCACAGTTATGTAATCTGCCAAAATCAGCAGGAAAAATATGATGTAAATGAAGTACCCCCAGTTGTTTACACAACACAAATATACTCTCAGTTTGAGAAAAACAACAGAGGCCTGTTGATGCAGTTACCACCTGTTTTAAACAGAGACTGCCTGAAACACATACATTTTTGCAGTTTTGTGTATCTGGATGCACATTAAAACACAGAGTCAGAATCAGAAATATCTAAATAGGCAGTGCCCATAGCATCAAACAGGAAGTGGCATAGACTCGTGCATTTGTAGTAAACAAATTTGATGCAATAAACGTTTCACTTAGAGAAGTTAAAAACTGTCAAGCTGCATACAACGAGCTACAAACAAAATGTACACTGATGGTTTTTAGGGGATAGTGTTTTTCTCATGACATTATTTATGTATTTATCTGGCACAAACCAATATTAGTTAGGGTGACAGCATAAAGATCACTAGCAAATATATTGTTTTTGTATCTTAGAGAAGTGCTGTAGTTCACTACCATATCTTTATTTATTTATTTATTCTGTGATTTGATAAGTTATCTGATTGAACTACCAAAAACCAAACAGCAACAAGAGTTTCACACTGATCTGACCATTGCTTGTCAGATCAGTGTGAATTAGCCTTCAAACGAGTCCAGACCAATTATTTCTGCCTAACTGAGTCATACGTTCATAGACTTGTGATTGTTCTTGTTGTTCTTTTTTTCCACTTTTCAAGAAACAACAGATTAAATAAAAATTATAGACAGTAGTGTTTTATTTTAAATATATAATATATGAATAATAATAAATAATTATAATGACAAACATTGAGAAACTGAAAGTTACCATATTGCCATACATTCCATAAAGCCACATGGAAGTTAATGCAGCATATGTGTGGCATTTACATCAGTGTCTGAATTTGCTCACTCATTTTCATTTACTTCTTCCCCATGTAGTGAACTCCACATTAGCCATCAGCTGTGGTTAATGGTTTTGCAGTTTGTGGTGGATACCGATTAGTTTCTTATGATGGTGTTTTATGGTATAGTTAAAATATATACACTCTAAAAAAGGATGTGTTATTTTTTAACACATTTTTTGTGTTATGCTGTTTAACACATAATGTGTCATTTTGTGTTAAATACATAAAAGGGACAACACAAGTTGAGTTGAAAGTAACACAAGTTGAGTTTAAAGTAACACAAAATGTGTTGTTTTTAAATGAACACAAGATGTGTCTAGTTAAGGACAACACATCTGTGTGTTGTCCTTAACTAGACATATCTTGTGTTATTTTAGCACATCTGTTTTTAGAGTGTAGTTAGAAATCATTTACTGGTTGCAGAGCTTCTGGGTTCATCAAGTGACCCATCGGTGATGAGATGTCATTTCACTTGTAATTAGCTATATGTGTCAGAAATATACAAGCAGCAAAAACAGAGGCTTATTTGTTAGCCATTTAAAAAATATTCAACAGTAGGGTAAATAGTAAATAAATATGTTCTTATGTTCGTACTCTTAGATAAAGCTTTTAAATAACAATAAAGCTGTAGATAACAGCATTTCTTTCAATCTACATGAAGCAGAAATCAGATCTCTGTTTGCCAATTCTAAAAGAAAATGTAGTAGTTCTTGCACATGTTTTAAAAGTTTTTTCAAGGATATAACTAGATGTCTTATGCAAGTGTTTCAACAACCAGAGTTCTCTAGAGGGTGGCAAAATACTAAAAGGCCTAATGACTCCGAATTCAGATTATTTGAACTTCTCACAGTTATTGAATTTTAGACCAACTACTCACACATACACACACACTTTCCAAAGACATAATGACCTTTATACTGTACAAACAGTATATTGTTACCCTCTTGTAACCCATACAAAATGTTCCCACAAGGTCGAAAATTTATGGTATTAATAACTTCGAGAACCACATACACACAGTCAAGCACTGTATTTGTATTTAGTTTGTTGTGTTTATTGAAATTTATTACAATTACTTATTTTGCTAAACATGCAATGGAATCTCTAAAATTCAACATTTGTAACATATAAAACCAAATTGTAAGCTTTCAATGCACAAAAGCATTAAAAGCAAATAAAATAGAATGGAAAGTCCAGAAACTCACAAGCACATGCATCCCCTTGACATAAAATATTTATATATATCTCTACTAGTAAAAACAATCATGTCAAAGCAACTGAAAGCAGTTAGGCCAAGAAATATTTCATTTACATACTGAAGTTCACAATTTTCCTTTTTACTAACATAATGTATTCTAAATACTTGGTAGGGCACAAAAAACAAAAATATTACCAACAGGAAGACAGTGTTTTTCAGTTGTACCCAAAATTCCTGACGGTCCCATGTACCACGCGTCTTGCTTACATAAAGCAGAAAATAAATCTGGAAAAATACCAGCACACTCCACACCAGCAAAACTATTATGCAAATAACATAATTTAAGGTCTTCACACCGGGAACCTTAAGAGCCTCACCGAAATGAAAGCACTGAGTTGAATTGTTCGCAGATCGTCCATAATTAACCATAGTTGGTGGAAACATAGTGCTGAATATGACGAGCCAGACGGTTGCGCTCGCGACAGTGGCGTGGAGAACACGATGGAAATTGAGCATGGGTTTCTGACTAAAGTTCTCCACGTAACGCACAACAAGAAGGAAGACGTAAAAAATGAATGCTAGATACATATGAACATGGATCATGGCACTGACAATTCTGCAGAAATCTTTGCCCAGGTTCCAGGTACCAGAAGCGTAATAGAAAATACGAAAGGGCACCGTGAGGAGAAACAAAGAGTGCACGGTTATTAGGTTGATTACTGACACGTTGGTGAAAGAGAGGCGTCTTTGAGACTGTAGCATACAGGACATCAGTACCACATTCAGAATCCCACCGAGCAAGATGAATATGTATATGACCAAAAGAGCAGTTCTGTAGTCCTTTGGCAGATGCCCTGTGCAGTTTGTGTTGTTTCCAACTGTTTCTGACACTGTAAAAAATACGGAAGATTCCACTAGATAAAACTTTTAATGGGGTATTTGTGAATTCTGTGTTATAAGTGAAAATCAACATTCAGTTCTCAATTCAGATGATATTGTAACATGCTTTGAGACGGCATTAAGATTTTCTAACCTAAAGCAGATTACACCGCAGCATTTAAGACAATAAGAGAAATAAAGATCAATAAGAAATGTAGAAAGAAATGAGAAGTTTTAAATAAACTCACTTTTTACACTCCTTTAAGGTTCCAGATAAAAGTTTCTTAGCCTGAAATTACATTACACATGTTATGATAAATACAGAGAGAGATAAGTAACTCACACAAACACATAATTTACAATGATTTCTGATATGAAAAGGCTTTAATACACTTGTTGTATCTTACCCGTCTTAAAAGAAAGTCTTCAATGTGTGTATAAAATAAAACTTTACGCTTCTTTCAGTGATGTAATATTTGCAAATGCAGTTTCAAAAGTTGAAGTTTCAAAACACTTCCCCTGTAGTGTTTTAACACCTAAAGTTTTAAAGCAAGAGAGAATTAAAAACAGAGCAGGCAATATCATCAATTTCAGCTTGCTTTTAATGGTAGTTTGATAAATAGAAATGACTTTTAAATCTTAAATACACATATGCAGCGTATGTTTCTAAAATTCCACCATCTTAAACATTACCAAACATTCATTAGTATTAATACTTCTACAGGATACAAAGTCAACTACAGTTAAGAATACAGTACTTACCCGCTCACCGAGTCAGATACTGAATCCTAGTTTTGGTTGAGCAACCACATGCTGACAGTCTGATGATGCAGTTCATCCATTCAGAGAAGCAGTGATGATCGTAATGTCTGTGTGTTAGTCTGTCTTCTCAATATCGTACAGTTTGTATGTAAAACAGGCATCAAAAAAAGATTAGGGAAGCACTTCAGCACTGTTCGAGCCAAAAGAGATTAAAGTTTTACAAATCTCCACGACCTGCACAAGGAAGTTGTGAATTTTAATACATAATCTGCAACAATGTACTATAACTCTGTCTACAATATTTACTTCAATCTTCCTGCTCTCTTGCTCTCTGCCTGTATCAGTACAGTATATATTGTGCATGTCAAGGAAATATTCGCTCCATTGCAATTATGAAAAACAAGATTGCAGGGAAAAGCCCGATGAGACATTTTTTATAGAAATAAAGCTGTGTATGAAGTAAATTGCCCATTGTGTCATAACTCTTAAGTAACAGATAGTAATCTATTAAATTCAGTTTAAGCCAACTTGAACCATGATTTCAGTTTTATAGTAAAGTAGCTTTAGGTTAATGATCAGTCAGTTTGATTTGACTTGAGTGGTGCAGAAAGGACAATAGGATTTCTGCATTTTGGCTCCAATCCTCAATCAATACGATTTCCTTCCTTACCAAACTCCTACATGAAAGTTCTGTATGTTAAAAAAACATTGTTGATCCACAAGTTGTAAAACCAGTGTTTTAGCCCACATTATGGGAAATATTAAATTAAGAAAGCATTTGGGTTTTTTTATATTTCTATTGATATTTTACACTCCACCAAAATGTTAGATACCCAAGTTGGCTATTTGCAGTTATATGGGTTCACTTGCAGTAGTATTAGTATAATCCCACCCCGTGGTATTTTAAAGCTCTTTGTATTGCTAATTTCTTATTAGCTTCTATAGACTTCCTCCATCTAATCATTTACAGTGTGTGTGTGTTATCTGATTTTTAACCTGGGTCATCGTACAGTATAAAGTGGTATCAAAATTGGCAAACAACATTGTGAATTTTTTTCCCCCCAAACACAAACATGCCTTAAATACTTATTTATCAGACAAGCTCAGGGTTACTTTTGCTATGGCTGTTTATTTTTGCCTTAAAGCAAATGTTAGATATTTTCACTTTCTCAAACAGGTGAAATCTGTATGCTGTTTTGGAAGAAAAATACCTATAGGGATAAAACACACCTCTAGTAATCTTTGGCAAAACTATAAAATATTTGATGCACTCCCTATGCTGGGGTAACAACAACCCAGCATAAAATAATTTATAACCTAACTGTACATATTTTACTCAGCCATGGGTAAAAACAACCCAGCGTTTTTTACACCCAGAGTAGGCCTATGTAATTTTCATGCAATGAAATCAGACTGAATACAAGGGTTTTATGTGATATAAGGAACAAAATATATGGATTTTCCACATGTGGTGTAAATGTATATATACTATATATACTGTACTGAAAAAGAATAATTTTGTTTAAGAAAAATAAGCATTGGTGCTTTATATTGATGATAATATATTAAAAAAATATCCCATGGACATGAGATGTACCAGCAATTATAGAATCGACAAATTCAGTATAAATGAAGATAAAAGCAGTAGGCATTCAGAATCCACAGAGGAATGCATTCAGACTGAACAGTGAACAGTGGATCAGTGATGTAAAGCTTCACTGATTACTGCTGGATTAGCCTGTTCAATTTCTAATCCATAGCAATACACTGTAGCTCTCGCTGAAATGTAACCAAACATTGTCTTTCATTGCAGTATCTGCGAGCAACTCCAGAGGGAAGTCATGTGTTGATTTTAAGAGTATCTTGTCAAGATGACCAACATCTATACTCTGAGGTACTGTGAGCTTTTTTGGAATATTATTAAATATGACTTTTATCTTATACAAATATGAGCTTTTATTTTTCAACATAGAAACAACAGTGTATTGCTGCAATATATATTTTTATTTTGGTTAGACATAAAAAGGTTGTGATTTAGATCCAGTAGCAACATGTACTCATGTGTTGTTCCTTTTAAGGGACATGTATCTTTTGTTGTTCACTGTATGTTACAAATACAGTATGTCTATTGTTTTGTGAATAACATTTGATTGCACAGAGACCTTTTCTGTGGTCAGTGGTCATCAAGCGTACGACTTGATGGTAAAACAGTCATAATCACAGGTGCAAATACTGGCATCGGCAAAGAAACCACAAGAGACCTCGCACATCGCGGTATCACATTTATCTTATTCTTGTGTGCTTGCAGAAATTACTCCTCTGTAAATAACTAAAAAGCATAAGATGTTACGTTTCATAACTTCTTACTAATGCTTTTTTCATAATATCTTATCAATACAGGGACTACTATAATCTTGCATTCACAGTAATGGTATATGGATTTGCTTCCCAGGGGCCAGGATAATAATGGCTTGCAGAGACCTTGATAAAGCAGAGAATGCACAGAAGGAGATCATTGAACAGTCAGGAAATCAAAACATAGTGATCAGAAAACTAGATTTATCTGACACCAAGTCTATCAGAGAATTTGCATCAGGTGATGGTAAGTGATGATCTTTTTTTTTTAAATCTCTGATTTAGAAACCAATTAGCATAATTTCTAATAATATGAGGAATATTTTATAACTTTTATTTATTCTGTAAAACCAAAATGTTAAACATTATTATATATTTTACACTGTGACTATAATTTGATGGTGATTCTCTGTTTACCACTCAAGTACTAGTGCGCCACCTACAGCACAACAAAATAACTGTTAAAAGGATAGTTCACCCCAAAATAAAAATTCCTCTATCATTTACTCTTTATCATGTCATTCAAAACTTGAATATAACTCTTTCGTCCATTGAACACATAAGAAAATATTTTGAGAAATGTTTTAGTGGTTTGTGTCCATACAATGGAAGTCAATGGGGCTCAGTGTTGTTTGGTTACAAACATTCTTCAAAATATCTTTTTTGTGTGTTCTGCAGAAGAAAGAAAGGCATGCAGGTTTTAAATCACATGAGGATGAATAAGCGATGAAAGAAATTTCAATATTGGGTGAACCATTAATTCAACTCTCTCTTGTTTTTTCAGAGGAGAGGACGCTTCACATTCTCATTAACAATGCTGGGGTCATGATGTGTCCATACTCTAAAACAGCAGATGGCTTTGAAATGCAGTTTGGTGTCAACTACTTAGGTAGAGATCTTCTTTAGCTGTTAATTCTTTTTATGAATCACTTGTGTTGTACTATAGCAATTCAACACTGAAAATCTATGTCACTTAGGTCACTTCCTGTTAACCTTCCTGCTGCTTGAACTGCTAAAGAGATCCGCCCCCTCGAGAATCATAAACCTCTCGTCCATGGCACACAGCTGGGGCACTATAAGACTGGACAATATCAATAGTGAGAGACGTTATCACAGCAGAAAGGCATATGGTCAAAGTAAGTTGGCCATCATTCTGTTCACTCGCTCTCTGGCCAAAAAACTCAAGGGTGAGTCTTTTAAACACTATAGAAATTATCTTAATTGCATATGCAATTTAAATATGAAAAAGTATTTATACAATGAAAAATAATTGCACACTTTTGACAATTGTATTATTGTACTAAACATAAATCCTGTGTGTTTGTTGTGTTATCAGATACAGGTGTGACAGCGTATGCCGTTCATCCAGGAATTGTGCAAACAGAACTTAAAAGACACATGAATCTCAGACTTCTTATCATGTGGAAAGTTGTCAGACCTTTCACAAAGACCCCAGTACAGGGAGCCCAAACCACCATCTACTGCGCAGTAGAACCAGAATTAGACACAGAAAGTGGTGGTTACTATAGGTATTATTTAACGTCATCACACACAGATATCAATGAATACTCGCATTATAATGCATACAAGACTGATTTTGCTATCATCACCTCTTTTTCCTTCTTACCATATAAAGTAACTGTGGACCCTCAAGATGCACCAGAGCAGCTAGAGATGATGAAATGGCAGAGAAACTTTGCGAGCTAAGCTGCAGGATGCTGGAAATACTCTGGGACTGAATGCAATCAGCACACTGCTTTTTCTACATTGACAACTTATGTAGATATACCCATTTTTCATTTCTTTACCTAAAATAATTTGATATAGATATGGTAAGGTTTGTGAGGCTGAAGCCTGTTGCCTTATCTATGATACATTTATTTGACTCACTGACAGTTACAATATTGCAGTGAGCTTTTTAATCAACAGAGCACCCAACATCAATAAATGAAGTTTGATTTTCTGTTATCATGGACTGAACTATATTGAAATATAGGCTACTAATATAATAAACACTAATATAATAAACTGATGCTGTTTCAATAAATTATATTTTTTCCATAGAGATTTAATGGTATAAATTCCCACAATGTTTAGAAAATGACCGAAGTAATACTTTTTCTCAATAACAAGACAAGATGTTTAATGTATTTTTCATTTGATCTCTTACAGCTCGGCAAAAACACATTTAATACAATAATGATGACGGCTGCCGCCTTACACGCATTGCTTTCATAGTCAGATCAGATATTTGCCTTGTCTAAGATAATGTTCTTCTCTAATATTAATGTTGCATCGGGAAAAATGCATTTTCCAAAACTGAAAATGACATAAAAATATCATTCTGACAGAGTCTGTCTCAATAATGGTAACAGTTGTCATTATTTAAATAGGATTATCATTCTAACAATGGCACAAAAAATTCAGAAAGGTCATTTAATTTTAATAGGGAAAGTTACTTTTATATACGTAATAGAGACCTTTTATACAACTTTGACTTGTACCTTAAAGAGTGAACACAGGTGTGTTAATGATTACCTAGAAGTCATATATACAGCAGACAACCCATTTAAACATTGTATTTCAGTGTTTTGGGCCAAAAGTGAGTCGTTTATCATATAATAGGAGACATTTGGAAACAAATGGTTAGTCAGTAAATGTTTACATATCAAATACCACTTAAAAAGTTCAATAAATTCAAGTAAATCAGATGAAGATAGACCCTCTGCTCTAAAAACAACATATTGTTAAACACTTATTGTTTGATATTGAAATCCCAAAAGATTATTTGAAGCAGGCACCAAAGTGAAAATAAAGTCTTATCACTGCAATATTATGTGTGTGTTCTACTTAAACCTTTTAAACAAAAAAGACACTATAAATAATCAAATTCTGATCAGACCTTGTGTTGTAAAGCTGTTTAACTGTTACATTTTCCCTTTATAACTACAGTATTGGGCAGTGCTGCCCACACCTGAGATTTAACCCCACCCTTGACTCTTCCTCCTGCAACGTTCTGCTGTCTATACTCTGAGATCTGTCGGTATTTACAGCACCAGACACCGGCCCAGCCTGCGGATGAACTTTGCCATCAGGCAGTTTGAACTCGACGGAGGCAAACGAAGAGAGACTTCCATTTTTCTTCGCCCAAGTCTCTCCCATTGGTGACACCTTAAGCTCCTTGTTTCTCCTCGTAATCGGTCTACCGGTACGGCCATTTAAGCTCTGGGCATCTGAAAGAAGATCAGATCCACTGCTGTGTGGCATATTGAAGTATGTACACTTTGGTGTAGGGGGTTTGGCCAGATCTTCTAGCTCAGAGGATGATATTACGGCCAGAGGTGCATTTTGATTCTCGTGATACGGATAGGGTGCATCTTCACTCATGTTATCCTGACCTGTGTCGGGTGTCGTGGTGTCCCCATTTCCATACATTCCCATAGACACGGGAGGAGATTTACGAATGAGATGATTTTCTTTCAGTAGCCACCTGCCTTTATCGATCAACACTCCCTCGTCAGAGTCCACGTCTCCGTTTTGGATAGCACACTGTGCAGGGTTGTTGTAACATTGTGCTTCCTGTGAAACACTTTTGCAGTCTTGATCGAAGGACTGACTCTTACTGCTATTTAAACTTGAACTGGGCGTATGTTTTGTTTTAATACCTATAGAAGACTTCATGAAGCTATTCGCCCTCATGTGATTTCTGTTTTGTTGGTTCTCAGAGCTTTGTCTTAAGACTTTTCGAAAGATACGTAATCTTTCATCGTCCTCTTCTCCGCTCTCGGATAACATCTCCATGGAAGCCTGTGACTGGTATCCAGCATTGTCTGATGTGTCGGGTCTGTAATCAGACAGATCTGATGTATAAGGGCTTAGGAGGCGTTTCTGGCCGTATTGATCCTCCGCTCTGTCTTGAGCTCTTAACATCTCTCTCATTTTGCCTTTGTCTGGCTCTATTCTGAGGTTGCCATTTGAATCATTTTTGACAGTAAGGGTGGAGGACAACAACGCTGAATTGATCAAGTCTAAAAGTTCTTGTGAGATCTCTGTTGGATGTAACAAATAATGATAGCCATGTTCCATGCCCAAATTTTCAATTTCTTCCAGCTGATTTTCACTTGAATTTGTCTTAATACTGCTGCATGACTGTCTTTCCACAAAGCCATTAATATCATCTTTAAACATATCATTATTTTGGGAATCAAGCTTACTGTTATCCTCATCACAGCATGCAGCAGAACTGTCGTTTTTGTCTGTTAGCATGCTTTTCTCTAAAGTCTGAACATTACAAACATGTTTTGAATCACCTGTGCTTGATCGTGATGTTTTTGATGTCTTATTTTTCACCTCGTGATTTGAGATTCTAGAAGAGCCTGGTTTAACATCTTGATCTTCAGAAATCTCATGATCCTCATCATTACTTTCCTTCTCTTCCACAAGACTGTTATCAGTTTGTTGTGTTTCATCATATTCTAATTCAGAGGTTATACTATTATCATCATTACTACAATGCTCAGGGCTAATGTTATTATAACATGGATCAGGATCTTCACATTGTGACATCTCTGACCCAGCATCTTCCTGCTGATCTGTCTTTGCATCTTCAACATCTGGAGACATCACCTGATCATCTTCTTGGCTACCTGATTCTGATAAATGCACTCTTTGGTTACTCTGTACATCAAAATGAAACTCTTTGTAGTCCTGGGACTTAATCTCACTCTTACATTCTGCTAAGACTGATCTGTTTTCTTGTTCATCCCTGCCTCCTTCATCACCATCATCATCTTCAAAATCAGAATGATCAGATTCCTCTTTGACACAGTCCTGCTCTTGTATTTCAGTTGTACTGAACTGATCAGATTCATTGTCCTCATTAAGCTCAGATGTTTCTTCATCTGAAAATCTGGAAACTAGTGATGCTTCTGATGCTAAACATTGGTTTTCTTGTTCAGAAACATCTGACTGTTCTGTATGTTCCCTGTCATTCTTGTCCTGCTCTGCATTGAAGTCTTCTTCTTCTGTATTGTCTTGCAGTGTGTTATTCTCTCCTTCAGACACGTTGACTTGGTCATCAAAAAACTCACACTTTTCGTCTTTAATGAACTCTGTTAACTTTTGTTCTGATGTGGCATCTGTATTTTCAGGTTCTGAAATATCTGACAGCTCACTATGTTCCTTGTAATTTTGCTCTGCATTAGTGTCCCTTTCTTCTATATTATCTGGTGTTGGAGTATTCTCTCCTTCAGGAGAATTATTTTGGTCATCATAGATCTCACACTGTTCATCTTCAGTGAAATATGTTGCTTTTTGTTCTGATATGACATTTGTATTCTCAGGTTCTGAATCATCTGACTGTTCAGGCTGTTTTTTGAGATCCTGAATGGTTGCTTTCTCATGTTCATTAGTGTCTTCATCCTCTATATTGTCTACTGTAATATTGTTCTCTCCTTCAGACATTTGGTGTTGGTCATCAGAAATCTCACACTGTTTTTCTCCAGAAAAATCTGTTACCTTTTGTTCAGATATGGCATCTGTATTGTCAGGTTCTAAAACATCTGACGGTTGTTCTCTTATTTTCTGAATGGTGGCTTCCTCGTCTTCATTGGTGTATTTATCTTCTCTATTGTCTGCCGTTATGTTCTTTTGTTCTTCAGACATATGGTTTTGGTGATCAGATAACTCAGAAAGGTCTTCTGCAGCTACATCTGTTACATTTTTTTCTGCATCTTCATTGTCATAGTTTTCATAAATCACTATTTCTTTTTTAGTCTCAGTGATTATCTGGATGTTATCAGAAGTTTCTGAAATGTCTGCTTTGCTTGCATCACTACAGTTGTCTTCATGTGTTTGATTGGGCTCAACTATATCTGAATCTTTATTAACCGGGGTATGAGACTGATTTAAATGCAGTTTCTCAGATTCTAGTTCTTTCAAATCATCAGTCTCATCTTTCTTTGTGTCATTCTCTACATTGACTTCCTCCTCACAATAGTCCTGTTCCTCCTCCATATCAGCAGCTTTCTCCAAACTAGCGTTCACTGAGCCATCATCATTTTCCTCCTCTTCACCTATGTTTTCATTTGTTTCACTTTTTAGTTCTCCTTGAACAAGAGAAGAAATCTCTCTGCGAAGATCCCCAGACATGTTCAGCTCTTCCATTAACTGCTCTATACCACAATCACGCCCTTCATCGTGTTCCTCCCCCTCTGCTCCCGAGTCCACATCTAGTGCAAACTCTTGTTCTGATTGTCTCGGTGACAGCGGTGGACTCTCTCCAAAGACATTTCTCTCCTGGAAATCTCTCCAGCTCTGTTTTAATTGAGAAGAGGTTGAACCTTGAAGACTTGTCAAACTGGCCTTAAGTTCATCTTCATCTTTAATATTAGATATTTTTTCCAAGGACTGCATAACCTGCATGGCCTCAGAGTTGCTGGTTTGTGATTCGTCTTTGCTATCTCTCAGAGTCATCAGAGACAAAAAGGACAGAAAAGCTCTAGATGGAGAACCAAATGCAGAAACCACCTGAGATGAGAAATCTGGGAGACTGCTTGATTTTTCTTTCATTGTGGGTGCTAAGAGGCTCTGATTGGAAGCCTGTCTGATGGATTGAATTGATAAACATAACTGTTTCAAAACCGGTTTCATGCCGGATCCGGTATTAACATCCATGCTTTGTGACGATGTCCCACACCCTGTGCAAGGGTCCGGTGGAGCCAAGTTCTCAGTTGACTTGTGCATTCTCACATGGCCTTCCTGTTCAGCAGCAAGCACCCTCACACTTGGCATCGATTTACAAAAGCCTTTCGCCCTTTGTGCCTCGAGTGGCTCTCCCTCACATTTTATTTGTACAGGCGGGCGAGACACAGGCCTCTCGACAGCATTATCTTCAACTGAAGGCTCTTCAACCACTACGCTATATTTTTCAGGTTCACTTTTAATCTCAGAGCCATCTGCAGATTCACTGCCTATCTGAAAACCGCCCTCGGTACGTTTTCAGGCCGGTCCATGTCATCCTCATAGGGCAAAGAGTCTGGCTGAATTTTTTGCAACCAATTTTCAACGTATTGATTCACATTGGAAGGAGATGACTGCAGCACAGGCAATGACACACTCTCACTCAGCTTTTGTTTTTGTTTGGAGGCTTTTGATTTGCTGCCATTCATTGACCTCTGCCTTGGCAGGATCTTTTTCACTGGTGCTGAATGGGCCGGTGATCCATTTATCTTTAAAGCGGGCCCTGGAGGAACACAATCATTGGTGTTTACTTTATAGGAGATGTGTTTGATTGTTTTGTCTTTAAGCTTTGGTTCTTTCTCTGACCTTTTGTTAAGATTCAAGTTACTTTTAGGAGAGCCTTCGAATGTCTTTGTCCTACTATTTTTGTGTTTATCAGTTTCTGATGAACTATGAGTCTTTTTCTCTGATCCTGTGTGGCTCAATGTGTCAGTATTTATCATTCTGATTCCTTTTATAGAGCCTCCATTGATTCTTTTCCCAGGCCCAGATGATTCAGAAGAAGTACTTTTCTTGGATTTTTTGGATTTTGAAGAACTTGTTCTTTTATTACCAATACTCCTCTTATCATCAGAGTCTTCTTCCATTGTAACTTCTGCCTGCAACATTTTCTTTTCTGTGGATTCGCACGGTTGTTGGTTGTGAGTGAGGGTGGACAAATTGTTCCTTATTGGTTTTGAAGGTGTTGTAGATGCAGATGACAATGACAACATGTCATTTTTTCTATCATCTCCAGAGTTGGAGCTCGTGGACTGCCTAGTTAGATCCACATCACAATCATTACTTGATGACCGGGGTCCCGAGTCTGTCGAGCCTGGTCTGCTTCGTGGCAAAGCTTTGGTATAGTATTCAGGTTTATTTTCCACATCCACCTGTGTATTTGCATAGAAATTGTCACACGTGCCCTGCGATTCATATATGTGCATCACGGTCTCTGTTATTCCCATTGTTCCATTGTTTTGCAGCTGAAGAACCTCTGCCACGCCTGATGATCTAAAGGAATGAGACTTTTTCTGCTTGTTGTCCTTTGACTCACTCTTCCCGGGTTTTGACAAAGTCCTCGTGCTGCTGCTACTGCTACGACTGACCACACAGTAACCTTCTGTCAGTTCGCCATGTGCCGTGCGCTCCATGTACGAGTACGCACCCACTGTACTCTCCTGGACTTCGGTCTCTGAAATTGATGTCTCTTTTTTCTGTCTGTGGCCTGGAGTGGGGAGCCTTCTGTAAAGTGGCTTAAGCTTTTCAGAAGCCTTGCAATAATTTTCTCGTTCCTCCTCAATGAAGCAGACGGATTTGTCAGGGAGCGTGTTAATTTCCTTACATTGAAGGCTATGAGGCCCATTTGAGTCTTTGCCTGAGTTATTGGTGACATCTAACGAGGTCACGTCTGATCCCGGCTGGAAGCGCCCACCGCCCTCTGCTGGCTATTTGTAGAGGTGCGGCTCAGCGTTGTTGTCCAGTGGACCATTTCTTCTTGTTTTATAGTGAGATGAACCTTCATCTCCACTGTCATACTGCCATCCTCATTGACCCTGAATGATTTCTCAATGTCGTCTTCAGTAGGCATGATGGGGTGATTTCTCTCCTCCACATCAGCCGTACAGTCACAGTTCTCTTCTGATCCTGTTGGCCGACTGCCTTCAGTCTCCATTGATTCTGTCTTTTGCCAATTGTGCTCCGACAGATTTCCATTTAGTGACTTATTGATCTGCTCCACAAGGTACCGCTCTGAGGATAAAGAGAAATTCCTTGATCTTGAAATAGTCCCAGCTGGTTTGTTTTTTTCTTCTAATGGATGAATGAGCAGAAAATTGAATTTGTGGGGGGGGGTAAAGAGAAAATGTCATTTAGAATACAGGGAATACAGTTTTTAATTAAACTTGAAAAAAAATTGTTAATTTTTGCCACTACACAGAAGTTTTGTATGCTGAAATATCAACTAAATATAAAAAAATCATTATGGGCTTACCTTGAAGTGTCTTTGTTTGTGTTGGACGCATGGATTTAGATATGTTTGACCGTACGGTTTTAGTGGGACCTCTGTGATTGTAGTTACCCATTATAAAGGGTTCATTACCAGCTGCCACGACGATTCCAGAGCACAAAATAAGGGCAGGAAGTCCTTCAACCTGTGGGATGAAAAGATACAAAACTCTATCTGTATGTGTTATTCTTTTCTATGTGTATGTATTTCTGTGATACTTATTTATACTATAATTATTACAAAACATTACACCATTTCAAGTTTCTTTCTTTTTCAGTTTGTCACAACAACAGTTAAAGACATTCTTTTTAACCGTTTATTTACCCTCATGTCATTCCTGTATGACTTTTCTTCTGCAGAACACAATGAAGATTGACTTCCAATGTATGGACACAAACCACATTTTTCTAAATAATTTCTTTTGTGTTCCACAAGTTTTGAACGACATGAGGGTAAATAAATGATGAACTATCCCTTTAGAGATTCAACACAAATGTATTAAAAATAATTCATATTATTATCCAGATCTTAGTGTTACTTAATACTATACAGGCCTACTATGAAACTACTGTTAAACTAATGCTTTTTAAAAAAGCATTTAAAATGTATTCATTAAAATAAATACTTTGCAAGAACACACGTGATTTTAGTCATTTTTGAGACTGAAAGCAGATTAGATCTTTAACTATATAGCTGCCTACCACCAGCTAATCACCAATTTATACTTTATTATATCAAATTATTTGTTTGGTCTACAGTTGACAATTGATGTTTATTCAGCTATTTATTCTTGAATGTCATATCATTCTTGTAAACTAATATTTCCAGTAATATATTTATTTCTTCCATTCAACACTTACTTTTCTGCCATCTTCTGTGTAAAGCTTTAGAACAGGGAACTGCATCACCCTTGAAAGATAATCCAAAAGGGCTTCAAAATGTGGAGCTGTTCTCCTCTGAAGAACAATTACCCGCTTAACGGTTGGATCCTTGTTTTTATATACCGTTAGCCTTTTTGGTGTCCTTACTGCCACACTGTTATCATACATCTTTACCGTCCTTGTTGTCCCTTCTCCTCTCTTCACTCGCTGCCGGACCAGCGCTCTACGTCCTGCACTAACAGGTCGGGTAGTGTTCCAAGGGACTTGTGTTTTGTGGACCTCGTCCAGGTTAAAAGGCTTGACTTTCCTCCGGTCTGAGCAGAGATAAGAGGCCCCATCCTGCAGATCATCAAGGGTGCGGACAGCATGTGTTCCTTTGGGAGTTGTGATGGTTCTTACCCCAAATGCCAGAGGCACTTTCTTAGAGAGGGCATCTAGAAGGGCATCAAAGGTTTTGAAGGTACGGCTGTTGATGACCATTCGGTGCCCCGTGAACTGGGGGTCTCCGCTTTTGTAAAAACAGACCCTCTTTGAGGTAATGGGGTCTGATTGGGGAGGCAGGGGCCTGGAGACCAGTGCCTGCATACTTGCAGGGGACATATCTGTCTGGGGTGCATCATTAAAGTGCAGGATGCTCATATTAAATGAAACTGTAAAAAAAGGGGATAAAAGTTCACATGAAATATTTAAATGTATTTTTTTTTTTTTTTACCTGTTGTATTACCTATTGAAAATTCTGCAATATTGCATTAATATTGTTTGGTTCTTGCTTACAATCAGTGTCCCATACTGTTTTTAAATTGCCTTCATTTTCACCTTGTTTCTCCCTCAGCTTGTTTTTTCACGAGTCAGTTAATGACAACAGACCTAACCTTTAAATTATGTAATATTTCCTTTTTATGTAGCCTAGTTTATTGTGTATTTCCACAGCAGCTAATGCATTAGAATGAGTATCTATTTCATTAGCAACAGCAACTATATTGTTACCATTTTTATTACAGTTATTAACATACTGTAATTGTCTTGTGTAGTCAATAATGAAATGGCTTCTTGCAGTCATTACTAAAATGGTTTCTCTTCCTGACAGTCTATAGAAGAGTTTCTTTAGGAAGGTATTGGTCAACATGGCCAGATTCAAACACCACCTAATGCTAATACTAAATACTATATGTACTGTAAAAACAAATGCTTAAAACCAAGCTAAACAAACAAAAGTTGATCTAAAAATAAAAAACCACAGTAAGTCCAGTTGTAATATCCAAACCATATGAAATATTGTATTATTATATTCATTATATACCATCATTATACCATCATATATATTTAAACGTAAAACGTTGCATTGCATAACACTGACACCAAACATGTTTTGAGAACCATAATTAAATAAGCATTACTATAAAAGAATTAAGCATGGAAAACATTTCTATTGTCCTGCACTCAAGATATAATATGGTTGCTATTAATTTAATGTAATTTAATGTTTCCCATTAAATTACAGTGATTATTAGCACATACTTGCTATGCCTGTAGAATTTACAAATATAAACAATCAAATATCTGAATTTTTGTTACTACTTGAGTTTACGTAGGATGTAAGATAACAACACATACAAAATTTAAAGCAATTTCTTCTTACCTTTTTCACATTTTCAAGAGAGTTGAGTTGGCGAGTTGGGTGTCCATCAACTGAAGAGATTATGAACAACGGTCATGGCTATTTTAAGACAGCAGACATCAGCCTCAATTTGTGTAATCTTTAGTCACAGTTAAATAGCATTTTAAAGAAATACAGTGTTAAAAATACTTTAATTTTAATCATTCAGGTGTATTAAAATAACAAATTATTAATTATTGAACGATTATCAATGTCTGCTCTGCATGGCATTCAATCATATATTAATCCTTATAGTTTTATAACAGAAGATGTTATATTGTGAAAAAGAAAAACTATTATATAGATATTCTAGTGATTGAAAACAACAGTATAATGATATGCCATGTCATTTTACTGTAATGCAGTAATGAAATACTTATTTAATAAACCTATACCTGTTTTCTCATTACTCTGACTGTATATTTAGCTGAAATAGAAGTCAGGTTTTTATTTAAACACATGCACTGAAACCTGAAGTATCTCTGTATCTGTGTTGATAACCAGCAGATGGCTGAAGGTGTTTCTTATTTCAGAAAAGTTATAAGCAGATTTAAGGCCTGTACTAATAGGGATTAGAGCGAGGTGAAGTAGAGAGGTTTAATGCTTCAAGATGACAGTAAGGGAAATGGAAGTCTCAGCTGGTAAAGCATCTGTCTCTCAGTAGGAGCGTAACTGTGACTACAAAATCACAGTTGGCATATTGTTATAGTGATTGGTTTACAGCAGGGGAGCAACAGTTCTTAGCACAGTACATGTGGGATGATGCTAATCTTGTATCATATTAATTAATCAGCACAAGATATGGATATAAACTGCGTATAGAGGACAATAATCTTCAAGTGTTGAACTTATTTGTTCTTTAATGTTTGAAAAATAAATAATTAATTTGTTTTATAATGAGATATGTTAATATTCCTGTGGCCTAAGTGTTTGAGTATTGTATTAGCAGTGCAAAGGTTGTGGGTTTATCCCCAGGGAACACATATACTTTTTATTACATATAAAATGTATGTATAACAAGTCACTTTGGATAAAGGTATCTGCCTTTTAGTAATCTCAGGGTTTCCTGTGATGTCACAGACATATTTATGGGATTTCCTTATCAGCATGGGGTGGAGATTAGTAAAACATTTTCATTTGCTGATTAAACTACCTTGCCTTGTTTTTCTGTGCATCTCTTGCCGTCTTTATTCTATGTTGAGTCAAATGAGGTTTCTTAGGCAGTGTGGCCTTTATTCTTGACATCCTTATCAAAAGATCCCATTTTTATGTGCTTATGGAGGACATGTTGACTTGGAAGCCACAAGTCACGTTGTCTTGATCCCTTAGGATTAACTCACACACATGCAGAACGTTGGTTTATAAGCATTGGGTATTACAACAGCATTTAAATGACAAGTGATAAGGGTTTTTTATGGCCGATGGAGAATAATAACCACCTTGGTGTTTTTGTGTCCGTTCTCTAAAATATACTGTTTGTGTTTATTGACAGAAAACTAAAAAACAGTTGTTTTTTAATTTTTAGTAGCATTAATACAATTTAATGAAGGGCAACTTTCACAGGGTGGTGTATTTTAATGACTATTATATATAATATATAACTATTAATGATTATAAATTAGGCACAGCCCTAACGACTCGATGGTAAAACTGTACAATATTTCATGGGTCCGCAGTCATTTGTTGACATTTTAGCAGATGGAGTTTAATGCACGAGCGCACTCTAGTGTTTAGATACTTAAAATGCGATCTCACAACATTACGTTAACATATACCTCTAACTGTTATACAAATCATTACACAAATGTGACCGTGAACCTTAATGAGCAAAAGAAAAGCGTGTTTTTCGCATTCTATTTTCGATTAATAATGTCTGATCGCGAGGTCGATTCATGGCGCTGGAGTTCAAAGCATCGATTAGTTCCGCCTTGTCTTCTCATAGACACGCCTTCCTGTAGTCGATGCGTTCCCCGCCGGTGTAGTGTGCTGTGTGCCTTCTTAACATTTTACGTTTAATCACCGTTTGTACACAACATTGTCCACTAAACGTCAACGATGGGTAAAAAAGAAGAAGAAGACATCATCAGGATCGCAAAGAAGATGGATAAAATGGCACAAAAGAAAAATGGGGTGAGATGTTTTGTCATGAATGAATTCTCTGTCTCGGGATCATACGAGGCTACATTGATACATAACAAGCTAACAGCTAAACAAACGAAGAACTGTGTTTTCGTTGTGTACAGCAAAACCGGGCATCTGATTATGCAGCAATTTAGTGGTCTAATGCTCAGAGCGATGTTATCTATAATAATTTAGCTTACTGTTAAGTGAACTCCACTGTTAGCGGGGAAATTAGCAACATTAGCTGCTGTTAGCGCGGATATACAGTCAGTCAGCGGGAGGCACTGATGCCTCAAACTCACCGGCAACATGAAAACAAACCGCGTCATCTGAGAGAACCAAGACAAGATTTTACCCCGGATCGTGCTGGTTAACTAGTGGAGTTCATTAGCAGGTTAGTCTGCATAGTTACTACCATTGACAATCACTAATTAACATTTTCTATTAGGCTGGAGCGCTGGATTTACTAAAGGAGCTTAAGAATATACCCATGACCCTGGAGCTTCTACAGGTATGTTTCTTATTTGACATAATTTTTTACTGTAATATTCGGCTAATTTCTCGGTTTTTCTTACAAACAGTCGACAAGGATCGGGATGTCGGTCAATGCCATCCGCAAACAGAGCACAGACGATGAATTAACTTCACTGGCCAAGTCTTTGATCAAGTCCTGGAAAAAACTTTTGGGTAAGATTGATTGACTGACTACATTTTTTAACATTTTAATGTACAGTATCAGTCAAAAGTTTGAAAACACTTACTCAATTTCGAGTTTCCCCATATTTTAGAATAGCAATAAACTCATCAAAACCATGAAATGACACAATTGTAACTGTGACTAAAAGCATCTAAAACAAATGAACACTATGTTGTATTTTAGCATCTTCAAATAAAAAGAAGACATTATTATCTTGGCACAATTATATTTATTTAAAATTAAAATGTAAACCTTCAGATAAAAAGATTTCTAAGATCATGAAAAACATTTTTGTTAATTGTGTCTGAACTTCTGACTGGAACTGTATGTATAAGAAAATGTGTGTGTTTTAGATATAAACCATTTCAAATAAATTTTGATGATTTTGTGATCTTCCAGTAATTTGATAAGTCCTGTGGTGTGATAAGTGATTGTTATTTCCCTGCAAGTTGTCTATGTATCCTATAAAGCAATAAAATCCACACACACACATAACAATTAATCAGCAGTTTGAAATCAAAATCTGACACACTGTTAAAGAGAAGCCTGAAATTGCTACCACTTGCAGGCAGTTAGTGGTATTACAACAACAAAAATGTTCCTGTAAAAAGTATTCCTGTGAAACTAGAAGTTTCTTCATTTGGTAAAATTGTAGTTTATTTATGCATTTTAAGTAACGTTATATAAATGAGTAGCTGTGAGGCCCATTTATGATCATTGGTATAACACCAAATAAAAGGCTAATGAATGGTGTTGTTGTACAGATGAACCTGCAGGAGAGAAGAACTCAGAGGAGAAGAAGAAGGAGCGCACATCACCAATGGTATCACCATCACAGGGCAGCCCGGAGCCTAGAGAGGAGAGGTACAATATCAGCAATGTGTTAATATGAATCATGATCAAATTGCTCTTTCGGTTACTAATTAAACCTTTATGGATTTGTCTCTGTGTTTTTGTCGTCTCTGTCAGCTCGAGCAGTAATTCCAGCAATAAGAGCGAGTCTGCTGATGTTTCAGCCAACACATTGATAGCCACTTTCCCACGAGCACCAACCACATCTGACTCAGTCCGTATCAAGTGCAGGGAGATGCTGTCAAGTGCTCTGCAAACAGGAGGCAAGTTGTAGTTCTAGCTCACACAGATAGTTTCCTTACTGAGTTCACAAACAGCAGAAGTGTTCAGGTCCCCTTACTTATTCTGTCATTTTAGCATTATGAAGCAACTTGTGCAATTTTTAACCACTGGAATACTTGTGCCTTTCCTTAAATGCAAGTATTAGTTAAGGTTGTTACGATATAAAGGTCACTCGTTTTTTGTTAAAATATGTTTGGCATTGTCTGTTTTTTATTGTGTATGATGAACTGTTCTGTCTTAATTTCTCTTTCAGATGACTACATTGCTATCGGAGCTGACTGCGATGAACTTGGTGCTCAGATTGAAGAATATATCCTTACGAAGTTATTGTAGTTGAAATTTACAATTAGTCACTTAGCATATGCTGTTTTTCAAAGCGACTTACAAGACTGAGGAGACAATGATGGAGGCAGACAATCGTAAGGAGGCAGTAATACCACGTAACTAGGTTTCAACATGAGAGTGAACTCTGATTCTTGGTGAATGTCATTTTATACGTCATACACATTATCTTAGTTTCTGCTTAGATTTCCTTGACCAGCTTGCACGCATCTTCCTGGAATTCAAAAATACTGACATGAAATATAAGAATCGAGTGCGAAGCCGAATCTCCAATCTCAAAGATGCAAAAAACCCCAACCTAAGAAGGAATGTTCTGTGTGGAAATGTCAGCCCAGACCGCATTGCAAAAATGACAGCAGAGGTGAGTAATCCACACACTTGCGCTTTAACAGACTTTTGTATGTATACATTTCATATTTGTATTAAATGAACACATATTTTCAGTGAAAGTGTGGACATTTTACAGGAAATGGCAAGCGATGAGCTAAAGGAGATGCGTAAGAATCTGACCAAAGAGGCCATCAGGGACCACCAGGTGGCCACTTCTGGGGGCACCCAGACTGACCTGTTTACTTGCGGGAAGTGTAAAAAGAAGAAGTGTACATATACCCAGGTAATTCCAGACAATGTGTTATAAATGGTGTTTCTTGTGTTAACACACACACATGACTTTGTACCACATTTCATTAACATACGTAACTATGTAACGTTCATTAGGTTCAAACCCGGAGTGCTGATGAACCGATGACAACATTTGTCTTCTGCACTGAATGTGGAAATAGGTGGAAGGTATGGACTTGCTACTTTGATTGGCATCTAAATAGATGAATGTATTTGTATTTAATGATTTCCGTTAAATCTGTCTCTACAGTTCTGCTGAAGTTCATCATTCTCTGTTTGGAGAGGTAGCTAAATTCCAGGACCATGCTTCTGTATCATTGACGAATAGAAACCTTGAATTCAACGCCGCACCTGATGTACAAAGGCCACAATAGATACTATCACTGTTTGTTTTATTACAACGGTCCACAAACTCATGTCCTGTGTTTTAACTTGACGTATAGCTAGGCCATAGGCCTCTGGACTCGGATCAATGTTGTTAAATTCCTGTTTCTTTTATCATCACTTTTTATACGTAGTTAAACATTTTGACAACATTTCGCTTTTAGATAGTTTTGCTTTGGCCTAAAACTAGTCAAAACTATTTTCATTTTTCTTAAACAAATTTGCCCAAGACATTTTAAAAATAAAATGTTTTAGTCTACTTTTGGTTTTGTTACCTGCTTTAAGAATTTATAACCTGATTAAGTTAGAAGACACTTTGAGTCTGTTTGTCACTCTGAATTATACATATTTATATGCATGATCTACAAATTTTTACTGTGTACATGACTTTTACTTTGAGGAGTAAAATGTTTTAAAGATTACTTGTGAGTGGTGTTTATACTTTAACAAAGCAGTATATACGATTGAAGTGTATAATAGACAACTTTTTTACTTGTGAGTAACATGGATGAGGAAATGAAATTAGATAAAAAATGAGAATAATTAAATATATTAATGGCAAAGTAGATTTATAGCATGGACCGCTTTTTAAAACTCTACTTTATATAAAAACCTTTTTCTTTGAAAGATTGAGTGATTAAATGAGCACACTGCTTTCACAAAAAATAAAACTCTGAAGTTTATATAAGAGGTTTAAACCTCTAGTGGGTCCACAATAACATGCAAAAGTGTCCCATTCTCTACAAGTGCACCTAAAATGGAAAATCTTTAGTCTTAATTATGGAAAACTTTGATGTCATCCAATACATTCCAGCCATGTAGCGATTGGCAAACCAATAATTAGTAGCAGCATTTCGGTAGAAGTCAAAGAAATACTGCTCACTGCTTAATGTTACTTCAACATCAGCAATCAGTATGAAGTGGGTGGTGCCTGCCATTTGCAGACAGATGACATGTCCCTCCGTTTTCTATCACTCTCTTCACAAATGGTTCTTATATCCACTATCGCCTTGATGTCTTAACAAGCCCCTTGCATTAGCAATGTCTAATCTGAATAACAAACAACCCTTCGTGATTGTTCTTGATGTGCTTTTGTGCAAATGGAAAACAGGAGGTGTCGGTTAATCTCATAAGAACTCGGCATCTTTGCTCATCAATTTACAGTAGTTTAAGATGTTTTAAAGATAAACCCATTCTTTAATGGGAAAATATGTGTATTATTAGTGTTCAATTTTGCTGGTGAAATGAGAAGGATGCTTGCCGCAGGGCTCTATTGTGAGGTTCACAGGTGCATCCTCTTCAGTGGAGAGATGGTGTGGACTCAGATACACTATAAATGCAGACCAAACAGAAATCATTACTACGGTTCCACTAGGATAGAGATAAATTAATAATTGCTATTTTGTACAATTATTTTAGCTTTACTGAGCCTTTTTTATTTGATAATTGTATTAAATAAAGGGCTGTTTAAAGGCAGTTTATTGATTTAAACAGGAATTAAGTTTTGATATAGTGCTATGTAGTGCTATTCTGTATTCTTGTGTTCCTGTCATACTGTTTTTGTCCCTTCTTTTTTATTGTTCATCCTTTTTTATCCTGTTTAAGTTTATATGGCACCTTGTGTATCCACTGTAAAATACAAGAAGTTCAACATAAATCTAGATGTTATGTAGTTAGAGGAGCAAATAGATGTTTTATTCCTATTTGCCTATATTTATGTAGGACATTATAGAGTGTATAGGAAAGTATGAAGGACAGACAGGTGAACCCGGGTCTCAGTGTTTCTGTTGAGATCATTTGCATAACACACTATGCCACAGAACCAACAACACTGCCACTTAAAACAATCACAGAATTTAAAATTGTTGTGCTTTATTGTACCTTAAAGATTCCAAATGCCCACAAATTATTTTTCTCAATTTAATATAACAGAAAAAAAAAATCTGATTACTGTAAACATTCACATATTATTAATCAAAAATGTATTATAATTTGTATGTAAACTGATTGGAAAATAACACTTTTTGTATACGTTACAGAACAACAACAAAAAGAGAGAAAGTAAAAAGACTTATAGGCAGTATAACTCCAAACCATTGGCTTAGATTGTGTTTGAGGTTGATCTATGTGGTGAATCCATCAGCTCAAATTGCACATACAGCATCAATTGCACGTATATTAAATTAGTCTAAGACAAGTAGAAGCACCACCATGAACTACATGTTGGTAGATACACGTCTGGACTCGGATCAACAATCTTAATAAATTGTCCTTATTTCCACCCGACTGACTAACTGACAAACAGACCGACTTCCTTAAATGTGACGACTTTAGCGCTTGGAAAAAAGGATGGTGACGCTTTAAAACTAGAGGCAAATGAAGTGCAATAGTTAAATTCAGAAGTCACTGTGCAGGACAAGTCATTTCATGAATTGATGAAAGGCCCAGAGTCTATGTACTGTATGTGGCAAAAGTCTAAATCAACTATTGCCAAAAAAGAGATGTCACAAAATTGAATGTCAAGGCACTTCCCCGAGAGAGGATCTTGTCTTTGAACGACATGAAAGTCAGGCAACAAAGTAATTCACAGAAGTAAAAATATAGTAAGAACTTGGCAGCTCCAATTCTAGTCAGTTGGAGAGAAAAGTAATCACACAGTTTTACTGGACTTGGCTACTTTGGTGTCATCTACCAATGAGGGTCCTATCAATAAAACCTGTATCTCTCCATTCAGGACATAATATATATATATATATATATATATATATATATATATATATATATATATATATATATATATATCTGGTGATCTAAACACTGTTATATGTTAATACTGTTATATAATACCTGCTTGTTAACTTTCTTCTATTTCTCACAAAGACATTGAAGTTAAGTCATAAACATATTACTACCTCAACATACTGTACACAAAAGAGAGGTTTTCAGTCTTAATATAGCATCTTTGGGTTGAGTACATAACATGAATAACTGTCATGTCCAACCATTTCTTAGCTGCTCATACTGGATGCTGCATGGGAATAATTTAATGCTATGATAGCAAATAAACACTTATTAATGGATGATATTTCTGTAAACATATTAGTGATACTTTCTAGAGCACAAAAGGCTGAGAAAAATTGTGAAGAGCTTTCTTAGATATGCTGATATCTCATTTTAAATAATTTACATATTGTGATAAAATCAGCCATTTGCTACTTTCATTTCTTATATCCATTATGTCCTCGATATTTCTAAATCTTTGTTTAAAACCACAATTTTTAAAATTTTGAGTCTCTGCCTGTAATACTAACAAAATAAAGCCATGCCTGTGTATGGCACATTTAAATTTCCCATTGGAGATGCCAGGTTATTATAACAGAGAGTTAGCTGAAACAATACTGTGTTACACAGGGTGTCCTGTGTTGCCTTGATTCTCATACGCACTATTCAGAAACGGGCAATTCTTGTTACCCACAATTCCCTTTTCTTTAAATATTGTAACACGAGAAGTTGAAGAAATGCAATACAAATTCATAAATATATCTACTGTATATACTGTATATAGCCCACGATTGGTATCACATCTTCCTTCAAACATTAATACAAAAAATGACTTAGAAACAATAATAAAAATGGCAAAAGAAATCAAATAGATTATTTTCTCAAAAACATCAAAACGCACTGATAATCCTTTGGAGCATCTTGCTATGCTGATCTGTAGCAGTACTTGTGGTGTTGAGCCCTCAGGAGATTTGAGACATTTTTTTTTATCCAGTGACCTGGAGACCTGAGCGTCTTTTTTCAGGTACAGATCGCTATAGCAGTAAAATCCCTGGGAGGACCCATATCGGGGTCCTTAAAACATATTCTACACAAGGAACAAACTAAAAGTGAAGGAGGGGGCATTCAACCAGGATCACAGGTGTCTAGGATTCCACCGACTGCTCGGACACTGTCTTAAGCAGGTTTTTGTAGACTTGGGAGTTCATGAATCGAGGATATGAGTCTCTTTGCATTAGCGTGTATATCTGAAGCTGGGCATCATCAAACGTGTGGGACGTTGGCTCCTGCATGTTCCTATTTATAACCTCCCGGACTCTAGAATCAAGGCTCACCTGAGAAAAGCACAAAAATATTTACAGTATAATCATCATTCTGATGCTGGAAATGTTTTGTATTATTTTTACACGCACTAACAGAGGTAACCTCACCTCTTTGGGTGAGAGAATGGAGATGTAGTCTTCGTATATAACCCGTGCCTTCTCTTCGATGTTGCTCTTGTTGGTTTCCTTACAAAATTCCTCACAGGCCAACCAAAAGAGCATGTTTTCCTCACTGAACTCAGTGCGCAGAAACTGGCGGAAGGCGCGTCTTCCAGCAGGGCAGTGCATTAGTTTGTCGAAGGATGTCCCCCATGAGTGCACCTCCTCCGCAGTGGGTTTTGGACTGCCAAGAGACACAGAGCTCTTATTTAATTTCACCAACAAACCCCTAAGTGAGATCCTAATCAGAGCTTATACTGACGACTTCATATTTTCCCTCACTGGTCAATACTCTAGTAAGACAAACAGGAGAGAGCAGCTTAAATATCTTTTACAAATCAAAGACACAATTTGATGTCATACAAGAAAATGTTTCCCATGCTTGTATAGTTACTTGCAAGCATTTTGTAGAAAACTTTACTGTATTATGTAAAGTGTACAGTTTTGTAACCATCATTCATTGAAATTATTAAAATACGAAATTGCAACTGAGCAACTTCACATTAGCAACATATCTGTAACCAAATTATTCAATTTATTTGCCAAACAATTAATATTATAAAAGCATGAAAGCCTCTCAAAATGTTATTGAAATACTTGCTATATTTTCCAGATAATTAAACATTTTACACAGCAATCAACAGTGACAACATGACCAGGAATCTCTGTTTAATTCAATGGTACATTTTACATGTTAGTGAAACTTTGTACATCACACGACTGACCTCTCTTCAAATTCTGTATTCCCCTCTGATTTGAGATCATACGATGCTCTCCGGTTCCTCTCATCTCTGTCTTCATTCCTAACAGTGAGACTGCAAGGTAGTAAACACATCATGATCCCAAGACACCTAACAGTAGGCATTAGGAAGCCTTGGAGTAACTTTCACCTGCTTTCTTGGAGTTGTTTAAGTCTTCCTATAGTGTTCAATTTAGCACTGTAATGGGTGCTCATTGTGAGCTTGGTTGATCAGAGAATATTGTCTGTCCAATGTGCTGGACTGAAATGCATTGGATTTTCAAAGCAGATGTCTTGGGATTCCTGACAACTCAGTGAAAATTGCATTATGCTGTACATGCATAATAAATAAATCCAGCAGACTGTAGGTTAAAAGCATATCTGGTCAATATTTCATGCACATTTATTGTGGATCCAAACCACAAAGTTAAATATGTGTCAAATGCAATTCATTTCTTATAATAAAGTGGTTTCCAAGTTCCAAAAGGCCCAATGCTAACCTTGTTCCCAGATCCCACATTACTCGAGTAAAGACATGGAAATATTCCTACATACCAAGAGCAGCTGCAGCAACAGCACCAACAGAAGCAGCAGGCGTTAGAACTGCGGTTCCCCTGGCCAGGAGGCTCATTTTGCACCGGTGCTGTGGTCCCCGCCACCGACTCCTGCTGCACCGACATCTGCCTCTTTCGCATCTCCATCCGTTCTGATCCCATGGGCTGTAAAAGAGTGCAAAGGCTGTGTAAGATCCCATGTGCTGAAAAGGCCATATAAGAGTGGTTTCCATTAACTGATAGTGGTGGAAAATAAAAGGATAAAACATCAATCCCTGTGAGATGGTAAATGTGCATCATTAACATGGACGTGTTTTAACTTGACCATAATGCAAAGTGTTCTAGCATGCCACAAACACTAACATGACCTAACATGTTATCTTATACTTGAGATACAACCCCAGTTCAATGAAGGTTATTATAATTTAAAAGTTTTTTTTTCCGGTTGTAATAAGGTTGTATATGTGAGTCTTGTCTTACATGAACTAACAATGAGCAGCATAGTTTTTCTGCATTTATTAGTCTTTGCATTTATAAGTCGTTAATGCCAGTGCAAATATTTACTTTATTTTAGTTTATTGTGCATTAACTAGTTTTACAACTTTTGATTTGTATTTGTAAATGCTGAAATTAACATGAACTAAGATTAGTAAATGCTGTAGAAGCATAGTTGCATTATTAGTTCTTGTTAGGGACTACATAAGTTATACAACCTTACTGCAAAGCGGTACTATATTTTTATTATTATAATGTTTCATTTAATTCTGTACAGTTCTAAAACATAAAACAAAAAATATAAATTATAATTATTCCTCACAATTAGAAGCTAATAAAGTGTCTCTACCTTCTGCACACATCCTTAGGCCTACAGCACATACATTTAAACATGCTGCCATGTGGGTGGACTCTCTATTTCTACAATATTTGATATTCATAATGATTAAAAAACATGGCTTTGGGGTTCAAACAAAACGTGATTATACATTTAAAAGCTATTTGATACATAACACACCGCCCTGAACTGAGCTTTCTTTCTTACGTTTGAATACAGATGTGCATTTTAAATGAATTATAAGTGACTCAAAATGAATTGTTCGGATCACACTGAATCTTGCTGTGTTAGATCCAAGCAATCATGACAAATTCCTCGCTTGAGGGACGACGCTTGGCAGAGATGTTTGAATATTTGGTGAAGGTAAGAGGGGGCGCAGCACACATCGAGCTGTAGTCGGATCCCTTCATGTGTGAAGCATAAGAAATGTTCAAGCAGTGATTGATGAAAATAAACAAGATTTGATATATAGAAAGATATTCGGTCATTTACGTCTCCTTGATCTGACGCACTATAGTGGCATACGCTGATACTGAGAATGGTTGACAGAAAAGCCCGATATGGTCTGTTTGGTTTAAACGAAGAAGAGACGAAAAAAATAATTGTATACATTTTATTGCGAACCGCATCTTTAACGATGGGACATACGGGGAGAAGAAACACACACAATTATAATAATTTACATTTTAAAGATGCAAAACCATAATGTACTAACAGCATTTCCATCGAATATCATCGCATTTTAAAGTGCCATTATGATGCACAGCTACAGTATCTCTTTATCGCCCTGGACAACCATCAAAAAGACATTTCTGTCAAACATGACATACCATCTTCAACAATTCAACCCAGCGGTTGTTTCTCGTACATTAGAAAATAACGTAGGATCCCTATACTTACAATTTCACCATGTATGCCCAGAGATAAGGGATATTCTTTGCCTTGATTACATCCGCTGGCATAAGGATTTTTTTAAAGACCGGCTGTTTTTTGTCAGTGCGCATGCGTTCTTTTCGCGAGCTGTGGTGGAGGTAGCGTAAATCCTTTGGATGTCACTGATTCATTATGCACTTCAGTGTATGGCTGCATTACATGTACAGTCAAACACATCTTTACATAATCTCCTACACTTTTGTCTGCGACAGGAACACTAAGCGGGGTCCTTATGTTTCCCCACACAACGTAAGGCATTTAAAAGTGATGTGTCAGGAAAATGTCGCATATGACAGCTCAATAATACATTTAAAAGTGTATTTTGTATCTTTAACGAACAAAGACAGACGTTTGCAGGATGCAATACAAGTCACTTTTGTAATCTATACGCCACAAGGGAGATGACAGTGGTGTGTCACAGGGTTATGGTGGACCATGGGGTTGAAACTGTGAAGTACACCCCCACCCTAACAACAATAACATCATACGGAGGTTTCCTTTCTCGTAAGGAACTGGGGTTTCCCTTTTAGAGAGGGAGTAAATCTTGTTAATGTTACACGTTTTTAGCCAAGGTTCGGCAATTATTAAAGGACATTTGTGTCATTTGGCGTGAATTCCGTTAGTTTAGGAATTCTTTAGTAGATAAATTGTGATGTTGGCTGGTTTACATCATGATGACAGCAAATGAGATCAGGCGCTTCAGAACTACAGTCTCTGTCCACGGTGCTGAATTCACCAGTTAAAGGCAGTGCGCGTGAGTGGATTAGAGATTTAAGAAAACACATAGTACAAATATTATACTAGTGTAACGAAATATAACGGTGTGGTTCTAGTGTATTAGTTATATGTTCATCCTTTGTAAAACGTTCATCGTTTTCTAGTCCAACAACATGACTGTTGTTGGCAATTAGCAATAGGAAATAGTCGTGATAGCAATCTTTGCTGTTCTACTGTCATCCGGAAATCTAAGAGCATTACTGACATCTGCTGGTGCTGAACGTGAAAAAAAACAAAAGTGAGTAAGACATCAAGGCAATGATCTTGATGCGATATTTAAGGAAGATGATCTGTAATTATGATACTCTATATCCATGGAGAATATTTACAAATGGGAGATTAGGCATCTAGATATAATGTAAATAATTTTAATATCATGACATCCAACTGCTGAAAAAAAATGAACGCAAGGGAGACAGGGCTCAGTGCAAACGCTAGGGGGTACTGTTCATCTGCTTGTTTGAATCTATTTATTTCCACCATCAATTGCTGTAATACAATTTTAAATATCATTTTATACCTTTACAATAAATGCCTACGATGTAATTCTCTCACGTAACGTAATTGTAATTGTTATTTTGATTTGTTGTCTTTTTAACCTAGAAAACATGATTAATATAAAACACATTTTTAATCCCTTAAAATAATTCAGCCTAGGCTCAATATCAAAATACTCAGGATGTTAATAAACCAAGTACTCATCATACAGTATGATTTAAACAATACATGCAAAAATTAGACAAATTGGAAAAATATCAATAATTTCAGTTAACAATACATCCATAACTGATTTAGATGAGACAGGTTATGTCAAAGATAACATAAAAATAATTTCTTTAGAAATAAATATTGTGAAAAATTTGTATAGTATTTAAAATGAAACATGTTGCACTAATGCAATGTAACTTCTTACTGTAAGTGTCAATGTATCTGTGTTTTTTGGTTTTCTTAAATGTTTAATCCACTTATTGGTGCAGTGTTCAGTAAAGGGTTTGATTTATTTAGTTCTCTGTCAAATTCTTCAGAATGAATGGATGTATTCTATGAAAAACCACACCTAATGTCAATATTGTTAAAGAACTGCTCGTCTTCACCTTTGCGGCAAAAGGTGAGAAAAACACACTGTAAAAAATATGTTGGGTCAAAAAGAAAGAAACCCAACTGTTGGGTCACATTTGGTCTAAAACAAACCAGCATTTTGGCCTAAAACAACCTAGGTTCATTAATGACCCATTAATGACTTAGGTTTGTCTCTTTTTCACCCAACCATGGGTTAAAAATAACACAGCAATTGTAACTCAGAGTGCAGAAACCTTAAACTCTCCAGGAAAGCAAAAGTGTATTTTAAGGTTTATTCCCATTTTAAATCAATCACCATGAAGGTCAGTAGAGTTACATAAACTTGAGGCACTGATTAAAATATAAACCAGACATCCACCCTTCTAAGTTTCATGCCCAGTGAAGTCTGCAATATACAGCTGTTGGTGAGACAATCCAACAAAGAGCTTTTTAATCTTTGAATTACAGGTGAATAGATAGTCCTTCTACGAAGAATGTGACAAAAATGTTTAACTAAGGCAGGAACAGTAGACTTTATCCAAAGTGTCTTTTCTCTCAGAAATTATAAAATAACCAAAAGAGACTTTCCAATTTCCATCCAACAAGCTGAGCATTGGCAGAGGGCAACAATGGAGGGCTCAGGCCAAAAAAGCCTGTCACACTTACTTAGATGTTTCACAGTGATGAGTGCAATAAGACATTCCATAATCAGTATAATCTCACTTTTTCCACAATGTAATCATTCCCATGTAATAACTCTTAATTCAACATTTTTGCAACAAAAAGTCTTTCTGATGAAGTTTAATATGACTGGATTTGTATCAGAATCTATAATCTGTCATATGTATGTTTCTAAGCTATTTCTGGCATATTATCTTCTTCCTACTTAATTATGCAACCACTTAGTCAAACACTTTAATCTCGACTGAGACAAGAATGCTTCCAGAATTAACCTAATCACTGACAATAAATAGCATCCACAAGCCATTTTTAGAAGTGTCTGTATACAGGATGCAGCTGTTAAAATCATTTCTTATTGTCAGTAACAATAAAAAGATCTTTGATAATACTCCTCTGGCTTTCATGTCTGACTTACTTTAAAATATTCAACACCTTTCCAGTTTAGACATGACAAGAGATTGGTGCATTCCCTGCATACCTGAAAAGATATGGCATCCTTTGATCCATCCTCTGTATTGTCATTCTTGTCCACATTTTCATAATGTCTTGTCGCCAAGTAAGTCTCGTCATGCCGACAGGCCAAGAGAAGACGTCGTAGCTGTCCCCACATCAAATAGGGAGAACGCCGAATACTCTGTACCACAGAATAGGGCCAGACCTCCCACTTTAAGACGATCCTGTTACATGACATTCCTCATCCTAAGCCTTTCCATGCTGCCAGTGAGCCAACAAGTTCACAAAGATCCAAAGCCATAGTGTTTATTATTAACAAAAGAACATTTTGTTTGTATCATTTAACAAAATAAACTCAGACTACAGGAAACAAAATCAGCGACTGGAGAAGAGGTCAGAAAAGGGATTACACTTGGGACTGTGTCCCAGTGAGTCTGATCCCCAGGTGGTTAAGAGCACTTCTAAGGCTTAGGGCAGATTAAAGACAGGATGTATGCCTATATTTGTGCATACCCATAAGTTTGTGACTTGATTGCTAGTTTAAATGTCTACACTGTAAATTCATAAAGGTCATATGTTTTTATGTTACTTCTATAGATCAGAATAAGTTCATACTTTTTATTTTTTTACATAAGTTAGAGCAACTCAGTTAAAGTTAAAATAACTTTTACAGGCCATTTAGCCCATGAAAACATATATTTTGATCACCAAATAGCTGTCTTTAAAAATAACGCAAATATTATAAATGTAATTTTATACAAATACAAAACAACTTGTAATGTAAATTAATAGGTCACACTGTAGAAGAACTGAAAAAGCTACTTAATAGAAAATACTTGATGAACACAACATACATGACACTATTGCAGCGTATGGCATCAAAGTACCGCGGGAGTACAAGCGCTCTCGCGGTATTGTTATGTCATCCACCGGTCGGTCTGCGCAGCGCCGTATGCACTTCAATTTGCGAGCCCGCTCACATGACGGCGTCACGTGATATTGATCCCGTGACGTCTTCTGCGTTTTGACAGCTAAGAGGCAGCAGGTAAGCGAAGTCCTATTTATTTGTCATATTTATATTAAGAATAATGTTTATTTGGCGTGTAAATGCTTGTCAGGTAACTGCAGTAAGACGTTTGAACGTCAGAGTTGAGACTGACACGCGGCGCTTTGTTTTTAGCTGTTTGCTTACATTAGCAACTGCTCACACTTAATGTGTATTCAAGTACTGTTTTATTTGAACGACATGCACGAAATATTGTTATTTTATGTCTTAATCTGTTGCAATATCATGTCTATACCCAATTTAAACCGAAAGCTGAAGTTATCTTCCATTATAATGAAATTATAGTGCGCTTTTACCCATTTATCCTTAGCTAGCTGATAATGCTAAATGAATTAAACTGTGTTTTGAAACAGCATAGTTTTTATTTGGTTTTCAGCATGTTTTATGTGTCATGTTAGCATGTTATGTATATTTCACTGCATTTGTTATGAATTTTGACATCGTTGTTATGTCAATGCTAAAGAAGTAGCGAGCTAGCTAGAAGATGCTGCTGCAGTGTTTGTCATGGTTTGTATTGGGTGGCTCGACGTGATTTTATATTTTTCCTAGTTTTTAAGGTCGTATTATAGAAGAACAAAGAGCTTAAGATGGATATCCGAGGGGCAGTGGATGCTGCCGTCCCCACTAACATCATTGCAGCTAAAGCTGCAGAGGTCCGAGCAAACAAGGTCAACTGGAAGTCCTACCTCCAGTAAGTACACCTGAATACCACTTCTGCATATCAGATCTAATTCAACATTTCATCTGTATATAATGGAATATATTCAGCCACTGTCTCAAAACCTAGTGAGCTGCCTAAATAAATAACATTTTTGACATCTTAATAAGCTGTCATTGTGCTTTTGGAACTTATGATACATTACATTTAATGGTGTAATTGCTGCCTAAAACAGGAACAAGGTCTAGATCCTTTAAGGAAACTGTTTCTGTGTCATTGTCTTGTGACTGTTACGAGGATCTCACAGTATGTGTCTGTCCATTTCTATTTTGACATGTTTTTACAGTTTGCCATTTCTCATTTGTACAATTCTATGAATACCAATGACAAACTAAGTAAGCAATATTGTTTATAACCGTAAAGATAAAATGATGTAGTTGTGGATTTAAAAATGTGATGAAAATGAAAATTGTAGAGGAGTTGGCTTCTGTAATCTTATATTTACTCTTTTGCATTGTAGTGTAGTGATAGTCACACTCACCACAGGGGTCTACAAGGCATAATGCCTTACGGTGAGACCAGAGAAGAAATAGATGAAGTTTACTGACTGGTCACATCTTGTACATCAGATAATGTGGCCATGACAAAGTCAATTTGTAGGATTAATATACAGTATATAACTTTATGGTGGCCAGTAACAAACTAAAGTGTGGAAGATTTGTTACAGTTTCTATTCATCTTAATGTCAGTTGCATGGCTAACAAGGAAGTCTGAAATTTGCTTCATGCCACCTTTGCTCACTGTCAAAATATCACCTTCAGTCAGATGAAGCCTGAGTAAAAGTGGCGAAAGAATACAAAGCTACTATTTTTCCCGGGATTAAACACAATGGGATAAAAAGTTACTATTAAATCTAGTCTAGATTTTAGATCTACATCTAGATTTTTTATTAGGTTGAGAAATGGATTAGAAACGATTTTGTGTGCAGTATATCACTCACAGTTTTGACCAAACTTCTTCTTTTTTAGTTTTCTAGTTAATGTTACGTTGAGACATATCAGCAGAATTTATAACAGTGCTGTTGAATACATCACAGAAATCCAGTTTAAAAGCCATGATGTTACATGTACCTGATCAATAGTGCAGTAGGTCCCAATAGCCCAATAGGGAGACATCTGCCCCTGGCCATCTGATTACTTATATTTGAGCCCTAAAACTGTCCCTAAATGAAAGAAACACTCTAGTGTGGACTGAGTCAAAATGTTTATATCGAATGCTTGACAGTAATAAAACAAACAAATAATAAAACAAAGACACTAAGGACAAATATGTTTCATTAAAAGGACCTGTATGAAAGCAGTTTGTTGGATTGCCATTTACTTCGACTGCCTCCCTTTAGTCATTTATACGTTTCATTGTTTTCAGGGGCCAAATGATTACAGCTGAGGACTGTGAGTTCATTTCAAAGTTTGAGGTTGCCAAGTCTGAGGAAAAGCAAGCGATTCTGACAAAAGAAGGACATCAGGTTGATATCTGTTTTTTTTTCTGGATTAGTTTTGCTATACCTACCCTGCTTAGTTTTGGAAACAAAATTTAAAGGAGCCTTTAATGTAATGAATTAGTAGATTAATTTTCACTCTGTAAAATTAAACAAAGACGTAGATTCTATATTGATGTATTGTTATGCAAAGGTATACATTTAACCAGATTAACATTCTGTTGTAGTGTGCAAAAACCTTCCTCAACCTTATGGCTCATATATCCAAGGAGCAAACAGTTCAATACATCTTGACCCTGATTGATGACACCCTGCAGGTAAAACCATGCATCATTTTTGATATGTTAAAACTGTAACTATAGCCTGTCCATTTTGTCATAGCCTGCCAGACATTAAATCGTACATTTATAGCACTTAAAGTGACTCCGTAAAGATTCAGATTGATCGGGTTAAGTGCATTAAAATGAATTAGATGGGTAGTTATGAATATTTCTCAAAATTTGAATGTGTCTGTGACATTTGCCTTTTTCCCCTGAAGTACTAATTTACTGAGTCACAATAAAAAAAGGTCCTCAGGCCGACATTGATTTACAACATCACTGTGTCAGATTAATAGTACATTTTGGTCCAGTCACAGATTGATGCTTTTGTGTAACTTTTTTCTTACTAGATTGCATCAATATGATCTGTTAATACTGTGCAGACAGATAGTCTTTTTTATACTGGTTTTATACTGGATTTTATACTGGTACTCTGTACTTCAGAGTCTATATTAAGCTTGTCTCTATTCATATAATGACTTGTCCTCTCTCAGCTTATTTAGTCTGCAAGCCTATGATGAAATCTTTTTTATTTGTATGCAAAGTGGTTTCTAATTCTAAAACCAAAACAAACAGGCTCATTTTTCCATTTTAAAAATCAATTTATTATATAAAGCTGTCTCTGAGGAACTTGTGAATCTGCATGTACTGTCTATTCAAATGTCCTTAGTAGTAGATGTGGATATACCATTTCCAAATGCAATGCTACCAATTGTATCATATGCTTTAGTGGCAATGAAACCTTCACATTTGCAGATGGTCGGAGATGTCATTTTGTAAGCGTGTAATGTAAATGATTAAAACTGTACATTTTAGGCCTTTCAGACCTTTTCTTATTACATGGCAAGATTTTGAAGCCCTGTCAGAGGGCATGTCATTGTTATGAAGAGACACAAAGCTTGCTCTCCAGCTGGATTTCAATGGAATATTGATTATTGAAAAATGATGGTCCGGGCACTTCTTCTGACATAAAAGTTACAAAGCTTCTAAGGAAGTCTCATCTCCCAGAATGCATTAGTGTGCTGTTACAGCTTTTTGTGCATTTGTGAAAAAACAAAATTAGATAAAGGCTTTCAGAAGATGTCCTTGGACCATCACCTTTTCTTTTTAATTTATTTTATGTTGATTTATTTACTTTTTTTCCCCTTTATCCTGCAGGAAAATCATCAGAGGGTGAATATCTTCTTTGATTATGCCAAGAAGACTAAGAATACCGCCTGGTCATATTTTCTCCCAATGCTGAACCGTCAGGACCTTTTTACTGTTCACATGGTAAGTGGCTATTAGATGGCCAAACACCACAATAAAAAGGGTAGAGCCCCACTTCATCACGGAGTCTCAACTAATGACAGCACATTTAAATCATACATGCCACTAAATATTTATTCTACTCTTATCCTCCTGACATTGTTAATTATTTCTCATAACTGTGAAACTGTGCTCTCAGTTAATTAAGGGCATAATTTAATTAACTTAGTTGACCTATTGAGACCTGTTATTTTATGTTAAATGAAAAGCTTATAAAACTTAATTTGTTGAAAAAAGTCACAGTGGAATGTAAAACAATATCAAAAAGCCATTTTCCCTTAATAACAAAATGCTAGGGCAATTGTTATTTTATAACGTTTATAATGTTTTTTTTTAACTGTATTTCGTTTATTGCTGTTTATAGATGGCAAATACTTAGCTTTGTGTTTTGTTCTTTAACGCAATAATTATAATTATTAACAATCTGTATATCCTTTTTAATTCTTTAGATAACTAGGCTATAATTAAGGCCATTACCTTTTAAACCTTCTGTTTGAACGCCCTAATTGATGTAGAGTGCATCAATAATTCAAAGAGGTCCCCATGCTTCGTTTTGAATAGTCATTCAAAGGCTAAATGATTTCCCTAGATACTCTCATTTTTAGGATACCTTTTTCACAGGCAAAGCCGCATAAAATCAGACATCACAGTTTAATTACCCTTCAGGCATAAGGTGGTCACAGGCTCTGAACTGTGCATTGATTTCTCCTGCCACCTCCACTTCAGCTCTTAATGAAACAGTCTGAAGTTCTCTTTATGCATTACAAGCAGAGTAAATGTCATGTCTTGTGGAAACATCCGGATGGCTCTGAATGCATTCATTATAACAGCACACTCTCAGATGTTGGGCGGAAATGACTATCTGGCCAATCATTTGAGCACATTTTTCACCAGTTGCATTTTAATTAGTTTAAAATGTTCATTCAGAAGGCTTAACTTCAGGTTAAATGGTTCAGATGGATCTGTCGCAACAGTCACCTTCACTTATCATAATTAAGGCACTTCATTGACCTTAATTGTGTTTTGGCCGGTTGCCATTTAACATCAGTGGGTGATAAATCAACTAAAGGATAAAGGTGTGAAATCTAGGCAGATGATGCTCCTGAAACCTTTTCAAACCTTTTCCGCAGACTAGTTCTACAGTATGTTGATTTTAGTATGAATATAGATGTAATTTTACAATATAACATTTTGCAAAATGTGATATTTTACATAAAATATGTTCAATTTAATATATGTTCTAATCTAATAATTACTACTAAATATTTTTTTGTTAAAATCTGCCAAATTGCTAACGGTAAAAATGATCATTGTTTTGCAGTATAATTATATAATAAAGAAAAAAGGTTGTTTTCAATTGTATGGTAGTCACGTATAACAAAAATGCATTTTATAAGGCATCAGCTCAACAGTGTTCTCTTGCCCTTCAGGCTGCGAGAATCATCGCCAAGCTGGCAGCCTGGGGACGTGACCTGATGGAGGGAAGTGACCTGAACTACTACTTCAACTGGATTAAGACCCAGCTCAGCTCTCAGGTAGAAAACACAACTATTCCATTCTAAAAGCAACAGAGCTTCTCTGTTTAGCCTATTAAGATTTTTAATTAAGATATTATTTTTTGTAAATGAAATTTTTAATAGGCTCTTGTTTTCAGTTTTCAGAGCTTTCTGCCTATTTCTCAGCAGGCTTTTATTTGCAAAATAGATCCAAAACAGCTGCCTTGCCCTTCTCTGAACTCAATCCGAAACACATCTGCTGTCACCCTCACACACAGAACATGGTGTATCTGGCTCTTATGTGCCTTGTGATGTAAATTTTCCTACACAATGAAACTTCAAAAGATGCCATCACTTTCTTCTTGTTTTCATTTCTCCTGAAGTGGGGAAGGCAAACAGAGATACAAAAGAAATTGTGACGTGTGAGGCGACTGACCATTTCTTTTATTTATTAGGATTGAGTCACATGACTTGATGCAAAAGGTGGAAGCTCCTGATATGAAAGAAGGATGAAGTCAGTTGCCTGTTGTTGTGTTTGTGCATGTGAATTATTCTTGTTTATTGTCCAGTATAATTTTAAATATCATATTGCAGTGCCTTTATTGCAAACTCCTCACAAACTGCTATGGATGCTCCCCAAACTAAACAACAAAGGGCTAAATGAATTATAAATCTGAAACACAATATCAAAAATAAACACTAAATAACAGATCAGACAACACAACAAAATATATGTCAATATTTTGGGAAAATCAGGAACACCCCTGCTCCAGAGTAATTAAAAAATATTTATAAATATCTCTTTACTTCTTATTATTTATTAAATTAACACATGAGTAGAAATGAGTATAATAAGATTTTAGCTAAGGACACACATCAATCGGTTTCTGGTTTCAGAGATGCTCTATGGCATAATGCTGTGACTAAAAACTCTCAGATGTGGAACTAGTTGCTGTACTTCTTGGCCAGATTTGTGAATTGGTCTGGATAGATTGAAGTGCATTTGCAGATTGCAAGTAGCTTTCTAGTTCCTTCTCAATGGTCGCCCCCTGTGACAAACACCTAGAGGACAATGAGCATTAAATAAGCTCACCATTATCTTTTTCTGGTTGGTGATGGCTCCACTCAAAAGGTGGAGCTTTTGCTTTTGTTGTTGAACTGGACATCACAGTGTCAGGATCAGATTAAGTAGTGAGTTGGTAACAGCTTGGAAATTTACCTCTTTGATTTTTTTTATCCTCTGTGTAGGTGGTTTAAATCTTGGATCAGAGAGGGACTTAATGTCCAGTAGCCAGCTGGTTTTAGGATGTGAATATTTTTTTGTTGAGGTCTTCCAACATTGCCTATTGGTGCCCTCTTGGCAACATTAATCTTAATTTTTGACAATATTCACAATATTCTGTAATTTTATGTCTTTTATCACAATTATTGTCTGTATCCTCTGAATATTCTTCAATATTCAATACTGTGTATCAGTATTTTATTCAAAGTTTATAATGTATTTTAATATACAGTATTATACATATTTGACTATATGTTTTATTTTCCACCTCCTTGTGCCCATAATTTGCATTCTCCTTTGCTTTTGTACAATTTTACTTTACCATGACTGGGTAGGCCAAGTTTTCAGTTTCTAAAAACTTCAGCAGTAGCCATGCCAGGTCATCACTGCAGTAGACTGCTTTAGTTTAAGGGCAAACATCAAAATGGATAGAGAAGTGGCTGGAGCACGATTTCAGCCTGGAATCCTCCTGATCGGTGAATGAGTTGTTTATGTCACTGTGCTGCCAAAGAGAAGTCGGGGCACAGAATACAGCCGAGCTACAGATACACATTAAGGAATTCACTCAGAGGCACAGTGGTGCAGAGAGAAGCTGCTTGAGTTATTTACCACCAGCACATGGGAAACAAGGGTTGACCTTCTTTCTGATGGAACAAGCTGAAAACTTCCTTACTTAAAAAACGTACAGTTTTCTGCCTTTCTGCCTTGATAAAAATTGAATAGTTGTGTTTTGCATATTTCAGTTTTAAGTCCATGTATATATTAGTGTTGTAACAAATTGCTTTACATAACTAAAATCCCTTACACTCATTTCTGATTGACAGAAATGAACTACAGGCTTGTTGAATATTTTGCTAAAATATGTGCATATTTTAAACTTGTATTCAACAGTCCTAAACCACAATCCATTTACTTTAAGGTGCAAAGAGGTATTTCATACATGCATATCTTTGAAGATGTTTTTAATGAACATTCATTTACTGTGCATGGCATTCCTGTATGTACAAATAACAGAACAAATGTTTTTTCTATAACCAAGGGTACCGAGGATTGTGTCAATAATTCAAAATCATGCTTTCAATTGGTCTGCATGGCTTAATCCTCATGAAAACATTAAAGAAAAGAACACAGTGATGCACTTTACAGCAGAATGTATAACCTTGAGAAAAAGTATTTCATTTGAATCTGCATTGCGTGGCATGATTCGATGCCAGCGTGATAAGAGGGAGTGAAACATTACAGACTGAGTTGCAAAACAGATCCTTAAGAATAAATCCCTGAAGCTCAGTTGCTAGAGCGTTGCGCTAACAAGGCCAAGGTCATTGATTTGGTCTCCACACGCAACTGACAAACTGTACAACCAGTGTAGGTTGCTTTGGATAAAAACCTCCACTTTGTAAAAATGTAAAGGTTTAGAACTCTGTTACTTACAGATGTGACATTGGATTAGATTCACTTTAGAGTAGATGAAATCAATTTAAATCCATTGGTTTAGTGCATAAAATAAAAAATGTATAGTTGAATACAGTAAAATAACTATATTATCAATGAAGGAATCATACATTGCAGATGCTTCATACAGTGTAGTAATAAGAAATCCATACCAGTAATTTGATTTTAAAGGTCTTTAAAGAAAAGGTCAGCTGTGTTCGAACCTTTAACATCAGGTGATTAGAGCACAGCACTTTATGTAACTGATTATATTATACTTTGAAAAAAATGTAGTATGTTAGCGTGAGCCGCCTACAGTGATTAATATTCAGGTCTTTTTCATTTATGCAGTGGTCACTGGCTTTCATTGACTGTATCTACTTATAGATTATGTGCCGTGAAAGCCTAGCTTTCATTTTCAGTTCCTCTGTAAATTATGCTGCTGTAATAGGACATTAGGTTGTGCGTGTCGTTTCATATTTTAGCCTGAGCTCTGAATTAATGAATGTTTGAGAATCATAAATAGAGGGCCACTCTTAAAGCAGTTCATGTTCATTAGACACATAATCCATTTAGTTCATACTCCATAAATGTGTTTTAGATATGGCTGCACACTATATCGAAACGATTGAAATATCATAAATGTGCATATCATAATGATTTGCAGTTACACTGCTGGAATATTTTTTTTATCTAGCATCATTTTCAAAAGTTATAATGATGCTTTCTTTTCTAAGAAAGAATATAAAACGTATGCTGAATATTTAATTTGTTTTTGTTATTTTTACTATAACTGTTATTTTTAAATGTTATAAAGAGTTTTTGTGTCTTTTAACATTTGACACTGTAATACTTTTTTTCAATATAGCTTTGAGCGAAATGATCTCAGGGCCACTATTCCCCAGATCCTCACTTACACAGAAGTCATCTGTATTCCCGCCATCATTGTCCAAGCACACCGCTCCAATACGTTTGCTCCCTTAAGAGGCCCAAAATTACAGATTTTTCCTTTCTATTTTTTTGTTAGAAACTACACGGTACAGGTGCTGAACCTGGAACAGGGACCATCTCTCCCACTGAAGTGAGTATGTCAAGGAGGCGGATGTGCAGCTCTGCGAACGAGCCTCCATCGCTTTTCAGAGGATCTTTAACCTCTGTTTTTGAGATCCACTGCTTTTTTCATTCATTTCCACTGTGAATCTTTTCACTTTTTCCTGCAAATTAATACAGCTGCACTTCTCTAATCCAGCACCTTTTGCTTGTGTCCATCTATAAGCATTTTTTTCAAGATTTTTTCCTCTCTTGGCGGTGGTTATGGTCATAATCCAGTTTTTCTCCTGTGTTTTTTTCTGGTTTTGAGGACCATCTCGCTAGACTAGATAAAAGGACCACCAGATGGCTTTTGTCTTGCTCTGTAGCAATCTTCCTCTCTCATTTCTTTTTGCGCTGTTTAAAGTTCATTTGAAAAAAAAATTTCCTTTCATCTCCTTTATGTCACGAGTCAGAACCTGCCGGTGCGACGCAAGCGGCCATAAATTTTAATTCGATTTCCTCTCATAGCTCTTAAGATGTCTCCACTGTGCTATTCTTCATGACCTTTTTATCTCTACTATTCCTTGGACCGCTGTGCTTTTATGCATATGGTGCTGATCTACGGCATCATCTCCCCTGGTTAATGAGCGAGTCTCTCCTCTCTTCTAACATCTCTGTGATTCACTCGCTCTGTCCAGGTCTCAGGGCTGCTGTATTCTCTCTGCTGCATTATGGGACTGTCTCTTTGATCCAGCATGTTACCCGAGGCGTTCTCAAAGTCAAAATCTTACTGCACGTGCATAAGTGAATGTGGAGTGTTGAGAGCGTTAATGCAGCCAGTTACATTTGTTCCTTTGCTAGTTTCTGAAAAGGACGGGCTTGTTGTTTCATGCATCCATTTCCTGCTTCTCTGAAGTGTTCTGATTGTGTTGTCCTTTGTGTTTGTGTCTGTGCTAATTTGTGCATGTTTGTGTGTGTTTTGTATGTGTACTTTGTCTTTGGACCCACACAGAGCTCCCAGTACGTCCAGTGTGTCGCCGGCTGCCTGCAGCTCATGCTGAGGGTGAATGAATACAGATTCGCCTGGGTGGAGGCTGACGGAGTGAATTGGTAATGTTCACATATTTACATTTTCTCAGTTTGAATGTGTTGGATAATATTGCACCTAGTGTATAGTATGTGTTAATATGCCCAGTCCTGTTCAAGCAAAAGAAAATAAGTAACTTTACAAAGGTAAAGAGTCTAAAATAAATTAAGTAGATATCTTTCATAGACTACCCTTCATTTTGCCACGGTTGCTGTTCACAGTTAACCTCTTTTTTTGCCACCTCAAGTATTAAAGGAGAACAAGAAAGCATCTCTCATTGTCCTAGCAGGTTTTAGCCCTGTGATCAACAAAGCTTCTTTTGTTTAGTTGTGTTCTGACAGAATAATATAATGCGGCTTTTATGAAGATCGTTTTCTTTCCCTTGACTCTCAGGTAAAATTTCTTTCATCTAATGGTCTCATTATACATCAAGAGAATCCCTGTCTTACCCATTTAACCATCAGGCCTAAATTTCTCAACAGCATCCTCTCAGCAGAGTGGAAAGAGCGAGATCCCTCACTGTCAGCTATCTCTGACTGTTCTTTCTGTACATATTGCAGCATCACGGCAGTGTTGAGCAATAAGTGTGGCTTCCAGCTTCAGTATCAGATGATTTTCTGCGTCTGGCTCCTGGCCTTCAGTCCTCAGCTCTGCGAACAGCTGCGCCGCTACAACGTGGTACCTGCGCTCTCCGACATCCTCCAGGAGTCTGTCAAGGAGAAGGTCACCCGCATAATCCTGGCTGCTTTCAGGGTATGTGTCATATAACACACCTCTCAAAATCTGGCTCATTAGAAGCCTTATAAGAGCAATAAAAGTTTCACTTTTTGATTTTGTCAGTGCAACTCAATACAGGCAATAATCATCTGCATGTGTTATTGTAGATCTGGCAATACTAAGATCATGTGTTCTGTACATTAATATGTATGATATGTATAGAATGTGTACAGTATAGTGTTGCTTCGGATAAACGTTTGTGCCAAATGTATGAATGTAAATGGATATACAGTTGAGGCATTTTTTATTTTAAAAAATCTGTCATGTAAGATTAGTAGCTTACATCAATGTAGCTTGAAATCCGACAGTCATTCACAATATATCTAAGATCTGCAGATTTACTATCACAACATTCTTTGTCTGTTAGCATTGAGTCTTTGAGTTAGACACTTGACCCCATCTATTTCCAGAGGTATGAATCCTTTTAAGGAGGTTGTTTAAAAGCATCTGTTTAATCAAAGTAAGCAATGGTATCAATATAACCACATCTCTAAAAATAGTTAATGAAATGTCATGAAATCTGATACCAGGCTATTTCATTCAAAATGCTCCACCTTTTTAGATGGATGAATAGGGGATGAATTAGCGAATGTACTGAATCCATTTCAAATGCATGGGTGTGGTCTGTTTTCTCACTTGTTTCAGATCAGGGCATCTCTTAGCGGAAGGCGTCCACTTCAAAGTCCATTAGCGTATCATTCATACTTTCATTCTGAAAGGATTTAATTTACCCAGAGCTTTTACGATGAATGCACCAAGAAACCCATTATGACCTGATTAGGTTTACAGATTGACAAAGGCACTCATTTTAATTTTTTTCCCTACTCTGGAACATCATCGCTCTTTCACAGCTTGGTTTTTACAGACTGGAAACTGATAAAAACTCTCTTCCTGCACATGTTGATCATTTGAATCATTTGAGTGAAGCCAAATTTAGTCTCAAGGCATTTTATCTTTCGTCAGGCTTATTACTTTTACTCCGCGGGCGCATATTTGTTGAATATATAGAGGAGGCACAAAAACAGGCTCCTCGTTATTCTTATTCCGTGTTTCATTTTCATTCGCGCACATGGCCGTCTGGGTGCAGGCTACGTTTAATGTTCAAATTAGCCCTGAAAGCTGGGCTCTGTTGTTGGCATTAGAGTTGTGTAATGAATTCATTGTCCACGTCGCCGACGGTATTGAATTAGAGTGCAGCGCTTCATTCATCTCACCTGCTGTAGAGCTTATTAAGTTGTCCTGACCAGGTATTCTCGCTCTGTTCCTGTTCATTATGATGGAGCTTCCATTTTGCAACTATCAATGGATCTGCCTTTGCACATTTGCCATTATTTATGTTCCATATTTGCAGACTCTTAACCATAGTTATATGTAGGTCTAAAAAATGCTTAAAAGACTCAAGATTAAGATAATTGGTTAGTAGGCTTACCCTAGTTGTAGTCTTTTATGGATGTTAATAAAATGATTATTGTGCCAAATCTTTATTGAGATGCCTTCTATCTCGCTCTCTCTGTCTATTCAGAGTTTATTTAGAACAAATTGTTACAGTACATTTGATGCATTTCTCCAAGTGAACAGTTAAAATGATGAAATTAAATTAAATCACTGTGCAGATAATGGATGTATATATAATAAGAATTATCACTTGAGCAGGAATACCCAATACGGTCATGGCCATGATTCTGCCCCAGGCACAAAGCCACGTTTTAAACACAATACAGCCATTTTTGCTCCACTAATTAAATGTTACAGCAGGATGAACCATTTCACATATGAACAGTCTGAAATCTCTCCATATCCACATGTCTACAGTGGATTGTCCAGTTATTTTCCAAATAAATGTCTTACTTAAAAAATTCATTTGCTCTTTTTCAAGCTACACCAACTGGTCATCCATCAATGCCTTATTTGCAATGAATGAGAAAGCAGCGTTTAAAAATGCATAAATGTAGAATGTCACCGAGTGAGGTGTAGGACAGAAGTGTGCTGACAATCCATCATCTTGTTAACTACAGCTGTACATAGGGTTGATCAGATACCTGACCCTCTCACAGTTACAATGATTCATTCTGTGAACACATGCGTAATAGGCAGAGATTTTTTTGTCCAAATATATGAAGGAAACTTTGTCTCCACCTCTCAGCCAACTTAACAGGTATAGGGGCTTTGTCTCAGCTAGATATATGTGCATTCATTTTCCCAGCTAGCCTGCCAACAGTGCACTACATTGACGGCTCATTGTTAGCGTGCTGGATTGCGGAAGAGTTTTTCACATTTATGTGTATAGAAAAATGTGTCCTTAGCATCTTTTGAGGCTTTCAATTACACACTCCATGAACGATGTAATATGATAAAAAGTAATAAAAGCCATTCATTTATAGCCACAGGTAATTGGATTAGATAAAATATAGATCTAGACATACATACTCGTTGATAGTGTATGGAGACGCATTTACGTCATTCCTAATGCATTGTGGAACTGGAACATTGTTGCTGAGCTGAAGTGTGTGTTACCATGGTAACATCAATTTCTCTGATTGGTGGATCCAAAGAGGGTCTCTTATCAGGAATATGTCAGGTGTAGTTCTTCACCTGGAATTTGTCAGTTTTTTTTAATGAAGCAGAAATCACACTGACTTGTTGCTTGTACAGAAGCATATACCATCACTAAGCTTCTCTGAGCTCCTGACAGGTCTGTCTGGAAAGGTTTATACACTATTGTTAAGAAACTGTTTTTCTTTGACGGAAATGAATGGGTCAGTGGCAATATATTCTGGATCTTTTCTCTTTTGGTCTTTATCAGGATCTGTCAAAAGGCTTTGCAGCAATCTGCATAGAAACAATACATTTGACTGCTGCAAATTAACATTCCAGAGGTGTTCATCAGCTCTTTAAAATGCATTACTGTCAGTAATTCAACACTGCAGTCCTCACTATATTGGGAATCTGTCACTACTGCTTGATAGGATCTGTTCCTGTGTATCTTACAATTTCCACCATCATATCTTTATCTGTTTAAATTCTCACATATACAACAACGTGACATCCTGACTTCATGCAGGACAGCAGAGCTTTTAGTAACCATAATTGTTCAATTTTATCATCAGTTTTTTTTGTATAATAATGTCACAATTCAGCTGATTAAAAGCAGCCGGGAAGCAATGAGATCCCTAATAATGATTTAGTTTGTCTCTGCTTGCTTCAAATGAAAGTGTCTCAGTAACAATGATTCAGGTCTGTTTGAAATGAGATCTGGTTATGTTTCATCAAGGTAATCAATATCTAATTCAATCATGGTTCTTCTGGGAGAGCTGGAGAAGAAAGGACTTTGATAAAACTTACAGCCCAACCTTCAGGCTGATAAAACATTACAAGAAATTCTGATTGTTAATCACTTGTTTTGTATTTGTTTCTGAGCATCATCAGTCTTTTATATTTGATATGTATGAAGTTGATTTGGTAAAATTTGGATTGCTGGTAAAATCTAGAAGGATGTTCTGAGAAATGTTTGTGACGTCTGACAGTAGCATTTTTGACAAGGCTTTTAAATGTGCTTTTAAAGAGCAACACCTAATCTTAGTATAGCTAAGAAGTAAGAGCAAATGTTTTTTTTTTTTTTTAAGTCAATTGTTATGTTTTCTGATTAATGGACCATATCCGTTCCTAGCGTTTTGCGGACATAAAACCAATTTAAGTCCATTTTAACATGCTGAGTCCCATTGCTTAGTGCTCAGATTCACTGTTAGTTTTCTTTTAAGAGCCCACCATGTCAAACAGGTGCTGGTAAAGCATCAAGCATACATAAGTAGCGGAAACTCTCAATGAATGGAAAGAAACCCTGTGAAAGCGTATTAAAACATACTGACGTTCACCTTACTGCACTTTCTAGTGTAAAGGAGAATTTCTATGGGGTCTTGCATTTTTTTTTATCGTTTGACTGTAAAAGCCAAGGACACATTTTGCAGTTCAGAGAGCTGTTGAAATATTCTTTGTAATAATAGAAACATGGTATACAAGTCACACATCACATTCTATATAAAAAAATAAGTTTCTGCATTAATAAATATAGGTACATGTATGTAAATATGTATGTAGGTATATTATTACACTACATTCCAACCAGATGTAATGTAATAAAGTGACAAGCACCAAACAAGTTTTTGTCCTAATCTAATTCAAAATCTCTCTCCACAAACATTCAATTATCAAATATCTCTTTGTTCTGTTAACAATGCAGTATTTGTTGTGATCACATTTTTGCAAACAAATTGCTTGTCACTAGAAATCTGTCATGTTGCATGTAATTAGGACGCATAAGTATTTTGAATGTTATCCACAAAACGTTCTCTTGATTATCCAGTCATCGCACATTGTTTGTTTGTGCTGTAGAACCTGCTGGAGAAGTCATCAGAGAGAGAGACTCGTCAGGAATACGCTTTAGCCATGATCCAGTGCAAAGTGCTGAAGCAGCTAGAGAACCTGGACCAGCAGAAATATGATGATGAGGACATCACCGATGACATCAAGTTCCTCCTGGAGAGACTGGGAGAGAGCGTTCAGGACCTCAGGTAAACCTTGTTTCATATACCTGTTTAAATGTCTCAATTATAGCTTATAGTTTTCTTAATTCATACACTCCTGTTGTTTTTGCAGCTCTTTTGATGAGTACAGCTCCGAGCTGAAGTCCGGCCGGCTGGAGTGGAGTCCAGTGCACAAATCTGAGAAGTTCTGGAGGGAAAACGCTGTTCGTCTCAACGAGAAGAACTATGAGCTGCTCAAGTAAGACACAGCCGGTGTTTGGCGCTATATAACACGCAATGGTAGAAATGTAGGACATCTCCTAAAAGGGCCGAGATATGGAATGAGTGAAGTTAAATGGTTTACAGTTGCTGAAATTAGCTGCATTAATGTAGAATTTACTCAGAATTATGGATGTAAGCTGTTTTACAAAAGCTTTAAATGTGACTTAACAAGTAACTCGAAAGTTATTACTACGCATTTATATATTTGCTTGTTTTTCATCAGTGTGTGTGTTCCCTGAAAATCAATCAATTGGCCTTTGCGTTGCTAGCACAATTCTCTACCAGCTGAGGAACAGGAACAGGATTCATAATAAAAATTTTGAGTATTTAGTATTACAGTGAATGCAAACACACACCCCAGTGTACAGTCTAAATCCAGAAATTTTCGTGCTCTCCTCTTAATGAAAAGGTAGCAAAAGCCACAAATTAAAAAGAAAAATATATCCATGAAATTTATAAAACATTGTGTGCATTTTGATAAGTAAATAATAGGGAATGAGAGTGTGTTTAGTTCTCTCGGCTATTAGTGAAGGTCGAGTGTTTGGAAATGAGCACTTTCAGAAACCTTTCAGAATTAAACCGTCTTTATTCCTTTCTGGTGAAGGTCACACGAGTTGAACCCAGAGTGGAGAAGATGCAGTTTAAAGACTCGTTTTCATCTCAGCAGTTTAATCATGCATCAGCTCGACCCTTTTGACAGCTCAGTTTAAATCCTAATCTACTCATCTCATTCCTCTCTTCATCACACTCTCCACAATCAGCTAAAACGCTCCATTTCAGCCCTCAGAAATCTGTATTTTACTTCCGGCCCATTTTTCCTCCGTCTCTTGCTCTTAGCGTGTTGGTGATTTGGAGCGCTTGAACCTTCTCGCTCTACTCCGAGCACCTCATTTTGCAGTTTTCGCACGACTGTTATAATTTCATGCGACTCAAACCCATCTCGCACTTGACCTATTGTAAAGGCTTCGGCGAAATGTCTGAAATGATGTTACTCGGATCAACAAGCCTCCTGCTGCGTGTTTCCTCATATTTGTTTCTTATTGAACCTTTAATATTTTGCCAGACCTCTCTAGCTGTACAATAGCCTAAGGTGTATTTGCTCACTCCGAGTTTAGTTTCACCCTGGAGCTGTTTGTGATTGCTTTCAGGCACCTGAAATAATCATGTGTCTGTGCTTCCCGCCAGGATACTGACCAGGTTGTTGGAAGTGTCTGATGACCCCCAGGTTATTGCCGTGGCAGCTCATGACGTCGGAGAATACGTTAGACATTATCCCCGCGGCAAGAGGTGAGATGTGTCCTTCATCCTTTCCCTCTGGGTTTTATGAAAGTTTTTTAATACCCAAATGGATCCTGTAGCTCTGGATGATTATGGAGCTGAGAATCGCACAGGTTAGAGTTATTACCAGCTTTGGTGTGCACTTGCACACGATCATATCGGTGTCAATTTATATTAACATCACTTCAAAGAGCGCGGTGTACCAGCTCATGTATGCTGACCTATTGCGAGATATCTCTGGCGCTCTGCATATATTTTATATTCTTGGCACGAAATGTTCACGGTCTGCCGGTGAATTTTAGACCCATGTGAGAATGCGCATATCTTACTTTTACTTTTATAGTCTATAGAAGCGAGATAAACTATCTGTTAGAATAGAATAAGCTCTAAATCATCAACGATTGGCTAAAATCTTCTCCAGACTCTTTACTCCCAGACGGTGAACACTTTTCTCTTTCGAACGCCTCCATTGAGAAAGCACACAGGGACTCGTTGGACAGAAGCATCTCTGGTTTTAACCCTATAATTAGACCACTTCAGAGTAAATGAGCTTCTGCATATCTCCTGTCACAGATGAGCAATAGTCTGAGAAAACTGCACCCATTTGCGATAAGTGCCGAGATGATGCCTAGCTCCCTTTTGTTCTCCGAGCTGTGCTTTTGTTGTAACTGCAGCTAATTATGGGAAAAAATATCATTAACTTTAAAGTCTTAAAGCAAATTGTTCAAAATAGATAGATTTGCTACATAATTGACATGTAATTATAACCAAAGTCTGAAGTACAGTATCTCACGGACATCACTTGAGAGCATAATTGTACTGTCAATAATATCACTTCAGTGTTTTCTTAAATGGGTAATTACAGGTGCTTTGTGTCTGGTACAGTAAGTCTTCTCATGGAGCAGTTTGTTTGTCACGTTGCAGCAAATCAAAACAACAAGTTTAACTAAAAATTGTGAAGTTTTTTGGAAAAATATTGTAGGAGTGGCATCTGGCATCTGGTTAAAATCTGCTTCCAGATTAAAACTGCTGCTGTAATTAAAAGGATCATTTTTGCCAGTTAGATTTTTCTCTATTTCCTGACAGTCCTTTTTATTTTGCCATTAGCAGCATTTCCAGAGAAATCCACTGTGTCCATCCAGATGATAATAATCTGGACCTGTGTCTCTCTGTCTCTGTCCTTCAGGGTGATTGAGCAGCTGGGTGGTAAACAGCTAGTGATGAACCACATGCATCATGAAGATCAGCTCGTCCGCTACAATGCCCTGCTGGCCGTCCAGAAGCTCATGGTGCATAACTGGTAAGCATGAGGGAATGAAAAATGTAGGTCCGTTTGCAAAAGTTGTGCCAAACAGATTGTTTGATAATTCATATTCATATACATATTCATCATGCATAATATAATGAATTTTTCCGTGGAGGTTTTGTAGCATTAGCTGATGTTTAATTAGGATCCAGGGCATGAAATAACCAAAACAACACATGATTAACTTTGCTGTCCATGGCTGATGTGTTTCAAATTCAAACTGTTGAATTAGACTGCCAAGACTGCAGCTCGGCTTCAGGTAAAGCGACCAGACACAAGTACCTCATTACCGTTGTCGTATTCATTCCTGTGAGCTTCAGATTATTTTTTCAACAAGGATGATAAACCTCAGAGGTCCCACTACACAGCCAATGTGTTTAAAATGCAATGGACTTTCATACACTCCTTCAGTGATCATATGGAATTCATCTGGTGTCTTTAAGGGATAGATTCACCCAAAAATAATTATTTTTTTAGATTATAACTTTTATTATTTACTATTATTTATTATCAAACCTGTATGACTTTCTTGCTTCAGCAGAACACAGAAGAAGATATTTTGCAAAACGCTGGGGTGAACTATCCCTTTAAACAGAAAGTTTATTTTATTACATTAAATTTAAATCTCTTTCTTCAAACGGAAGGTTAAGTACCAAATTGAGCAGAATTCAGGTGTTTATATATTACTGCAGTACAGGGAAAAAATGGAGCAATATAAAGCAACATGCTCCATAAAGTGTCACTGGATAATTCATCCTTATCATTGGTCTCGCTGGAGGAGAAATAAATGTAAAGAAGTGCGGATGTTTACTAGAGACTTTATACCAAAGTGTTTGTACTGTGAGGCCAGACTGATGCACATACATAAGAATCTCAACAGCTCTCCCATTTCCTTGCTGGGAAAAAATCCTGTCTTATTCAGACCTTACGGTGGTAATTATTAGCCATTAGCTAAATGGTTCGTGTGTAATTTGCAGGATTAATTGTGCACAATTTTGCACCGGATTGTGACGCAAAACGTGTCTCAAAAGAATAAGAAAAAAAGAAGCAGAACAATAAGTTTGGATTGTTCTCAGGAATAATTCAATTGCTGCATCTGTGCTCGGGTCTCTCAAATATAAAGAGAACTATTATTAAAAAGATGCAAGTGGACCGCGGAGGCGAAGAGTCTGTTTTGAGGAGTTTAAAAGTGAGGTGAAGGTCAACTCCTGTTTGTGTTTTTAATTGCAGGCACAGGGGATGTATTAGCAGGACGATTGAGTTAAGATTCTCTGAATGTGGTTTCCAAGGTGCTGTGAAGAAGAGGCGTACAAGAAAAGCCTGCTTTCAAATGCCATCTTTGCAATCTAGTTGCATCTTCAAACCCCATTTCCTTTCACCATATTCTTCTTATTTTTCATCTTTGAGGAATGTATTTTGTCGGGATTGTCAGATGTGTTCTTACAAGAAGGACATCTGTGTTTCACATATTGTCTTTTTTAGTTTTTGGGTACTGATCAAAATTGTTCTTTCTTTGTTGTTGTGGCACATCCTCTTTTTGTTTATACCCAGCAGGGTACAGAACATAACCAAAAGCTTCCCGTCAGGAAAGGTGCTGCTGTCACCACATTATGTCTGTCGTTTTACCCATTCTCACTCCGTAGAGGCTGTTTGGTGTCATGGCAACAGCAGAGGAGAAGATGTTTGAGTTGGCATCGTTCTAGATGGCTTACTTTGCACAATGTTGGCTTTATTGTATTTAAACCATCTGGCTTGACCACCGGAGACGGGGTGATGTGTGTCTGAAAATATTCAGTCGCCAGATGCACAGTCTGCAGAGATGTTGCCACATCGTACGTTAATGGATGCGGCTTAGCGTGAAATCTCTCGGACGTGCTTGGCCGTGGTAAACCCTAATTCGATCGGAAATGAAGTCCTGATCCAATTTATTAAGTACTTTAGTGAGTCACACTTTTGCTGTACAATGTGTTTCATATTCTAGAAAGGATTTATACATTTAGAAAAATGGAAAACTTTAAATACTGCTTTTTGCTTTAAAAGTAAAATCGGTTTACTGCTATTTAAAACTTGATGGGGATATAGTACAGAGTTCATTTAAAGTGTTTTATCAGTATCTCTTGGGAATGGAATCCAGTGCCATGATTTAAACTGCAGGTCAGATTCATGAATTGTGGATTTTGAGACAGATGCTATATACTGAAATATGATAAGATATTCCAAACTGCAACCTTGAGAGCACTAGAGATTTCCACAGACTTTCTTACAGCTGTAACTTCTTACTAAGTCTAAAAACTCATTACAATCTTTTCAATAAGGAAAAGATGTTTTGGGAGCATTTGACTGTGGAGGAATGAAATTAATTTGAATCCTGCTAATGAATAAAGTTTCAGACACCTGAAGACTGAGATAGATGGTTAATAAGCTTTACATATTCATACTTTAGAATTTAAAAAATTCATGATGTCAATGATGCCTGGTTTCCAGTGCGAAGGCAATTTTTTCATTTCGCCTTTCAAACTGATGCACAGTTTCTCAGACACAAGGTCACACTGGGTCATGGTTGTATTTTCCCCATCGGTTGGATGAATAAGGCCACAGACATAGTGAATAATTTCATAAGCCACACTCATAAGATCAATCTGTTATTGCTTGCAACATTTCCACAATAGGGGATGAGCAAGGATAAAAAAAGACATTGACAGATTTGCTGTGTTTTCTTGCTGTGTTTTCTTTCTTGCGGAGTTTTTTTAGAGCTGTCCATGAAAAGAAAGTCAAAAGCCTCTAATAAAGTCATCAAGTTGACACTGTGTTCCTTCACTTATAACATCTTGTTGTTTGGGTCGATTGCAAGTTGGTGCAGTGGGGACGTTGCTTCATCTGAACGGCGTGATTGTTTTGTGCATCATGTTTGTTATTGCGCATTATATTTGCATTTGTTTTGATTGTTAATGCTTTTTATACAAGGCTCAGAAAGCCACTATGTATGTTAAACAAAACAAGCTTATTAGGAATGTATGGACTCGCTGTGCTGTGCTTTTTGCAGAAAATGAAACCGTATCTCTATATAATAATATATATTTGTGAGGTAGAGGAATGTGCTTCTCTGCATATTGATAAGTTTCTAAATGACTTTTCCAAGGTGAAGGTCTTTAAGAACTTCATAAAGAAAGTAAAAATTTCTGATGCATCCTAATAAATGTTCAATAAATCCGCTTCTAACATTTCTATGAATAATGAAGTTAGCACAGAGGAGTGCAGTTAATCCTATATTAATATACAATTAAACATGCTTCAGAGATTGAAGACCCTGCTGTGACCGCCTGTACTATATATAAAGTGTTTGCAGGTAGCTCCTCTTTCTTGAATCCATAGCAACACCCTATGCAAGTCAGGATATTTTTAAAGATGTTAAAGTACAATTAGTGATGCAAACACTGCTGTCACTTTGTATTTATACAATTAATTTATGAGCATATGGTGCACAAACTAAGAACGTTAATTTAGGAACTTTCCTCTACAGTAACTTAATTCTCCATAAAGAAAACACTGAATGATATTCATATCCTTTTTTGAACATATTAGCTCATCTAACACACAAGTGGGAGGAGAAACTATTCTTGATTCTGATATTGTACTGTATATTTGATCAGCTTTAGTGAAGCAGCGCCTTAGTGATTTTTCTCCCTGTCTCTCAAATCTCATCTCTGATTCACAATAATGTGCAGTTCATCTGCCTTGTTTCCATGTAAATGTCGCTTAAAGTGTTGAAGTCTGCAAACTCTTATCTTAATAGCTCTTCATCTGCCAATAGTGACAATTAATCAATGGCAGGTGTGGGTCTAATTTAGTAATTTGGCTAAGAAAGGATGAAGAAATCCATTGTTTATTCTCTCTAAATTTTGTACACTCATTTATAATCTGAGAAGTGTTAGTCTAAAGCAGCTGATGTTTGAAGTAAAGCGCACCACTTCTCAAAATGTCACGGTTAAAGGAAAATCTTTAACAAGGTTGGACTCGCAGCGTGGACAGCATTGGCGCGACTTAAATGATTATCCTCACCTGAAATCAGTCGTCAGAATTCACTTTTCTGAATATTGACACTTTCAGTGTTCAAAGAAGAGGGAATCGAACCTTGTAAAGATCATTCAGAAAGAGTAAAGATAAATTGAACGTGTCCGGAAATAAACAGCTGTGGGTTGAGACTTTCTTGTCTTTGTAACCTCTTTCATCGTGGGTGACATTTTCCAGTCTCAAAATAACTGCGATTTTACCTCAATATAGAGGCTAATATCCGGAAATACAAAGAGGGAGACGTCATAGTTGTTAAATGGTCATAATAATTCTTTGGTGTGGTTTTTTTCAGGGAGTACTTGGGGAAGCAGCTCCAGTCCACCGAGCAGTCGACTCCAGCTGTTGCTGCCCGGAGCTGAACTGACCCGTGCTTGTGCGCGTGTGTGTGTTTGATATAGTGATTTATGTGTGAATGTTCATCTGTGCTGCATAATGAATATGTCAAAGAAAAGCCGTTCGGTGAGTTGATATACTGTACCTCTTATTTTTTGTGTTGCTTTATGTCATTGTGCATTTGTTGTTGTGAAATCATGTGAAGTAATCTAAATAGATAATAAAGTATTAAGAAATGTTATTTATGTCCTTAAATGTAAAACAATGAGTAAGCATTCCAATAAACAGTCTCCTGCAACAAATAGCAAGTGTTGAATCATTTCACTCTATTTTTATTTCCGAAAAATATATATATTATAAAAAAGAACATGCATAATAATGTTAACACAATATTTATTAGAAATGATTTAAGCAAGTGTAATTACATTATTTCTGTTACTCTTTTAGATGTGTTGTTGTCAAGAAAAGAACCTCACCTAAAGTTATGACCAACAGTACTTGATGTCCAGGAGGCATATTTTTACAATATTCACCTTAAATGTCCCCTTGATTTAGATTAAACCTTCAAAATATGAGGTGTATGATACAAAATGGAGAAAACTATAAACCTTTAAGGTGCTGATAGGACAAAATTATTTGGCAGAACGTCAAATAGCATGTCAGTGAGTATGAGTTTTACTCTAATATATAAACTGTATATATTAAGGAAAAAACTCTCACAGGATATAATACATACATTGACTACAATGTATCTGTCATTAATATTTGTTGACTCTCTTTTGTGGTCATTTTTAGTAGTCATTTTCCAGGGCTGTCTTTATAAACCTAAATAAATCTAAAATTCTTCTCAAATCTGGGCTTTAGTTTCTACTCCAACACCAATGCAACAGCCATACAACATTTTTAATGCATCTTTAATAAAACATTTCAATAAAGAGCGAAAATGTCCATTTTGGCCACTGCTGTATGTCACCTCACATGTAGAATTTGAAGTAAAAGTCTCTTGTAATGTAATGACACTGGGAATCTCCAATCTTGTGGTCTTCGTTCCCATTTTTTTAAGGAAATCTTCAAACTGACTAGTCTTTTCACTCACACAGTGGTCTTTTATGTGTCGTTCAGCCGTTGGTGTTGATATCGCTTACTATTACGGTGTCATCAGCTTCACAAATATTTAAATCAGATCAGCACATTTTTGTTTCATTTCACAGCAGGCTTTATACACCTTTTGTGGTGAGTTTATCACATAGATTCGTAAACAGAAATCCATTTGGCAATTATATCGTTATTTGTTGCGGCCCATTTTTAAATAACCTCTAGAAACCTTTTCTATAGATGACCGGCAGAGCATCAGAGGAGAGCAGATGCAGCCACTGGGTTATTTCTCTCTCTCTCTCTCTCTCTCTCTCTCTCTCCCTCTCTCCCTCTCTCCCTCTCTCTCTCTCTCTCTCTCTCTCTCTCTCTCTCTCTCTCTCCCTCTCTCTCCCTCTCCCTAAAAGGAAATTAAGCTGTGGCACTGTTGGTTAGCAAATAGGTGGGTACTCTGCGTGCTTTGTGGATGTCCGGATAGAGATAACCTTCAAAGTCCATTACCACTACACTATCAGACTGATCCAGACTAGATGCTGTTATCAAGTCTAGTGTAATGTGTTGAGGGTCATTTGTAACATGGTAATCTTAGGTTGCATGCTGAGAGCCCAAGGTCTGGTAAAACAAGGTTGTTAGTGGCATTATCAGACATCTGATTCAACCCTATCAAAAATCTTGTCGTTTCCCATTCACATCACATTCCTATTCAGCCGTTCCCTTTGTGTTGGGGATGAATTGACTCATGTCTGTGATCTTACGTCTCAGCAGAGCTGGAATGAAGATGTATAGCATGCCAGTGCTTAAAGACTCTTCCCACTCTGAGTGGGAGCTTAACTGAGAGCGGCTCAGACGTCTTTCTGTCATAATGATGATTTTGTATAAGGGCTCTCAAAGGCAGCATTCAAGAGCTTTTTAATTCTTCTTTCATCTTCGCTGTGTCATATGTGGTTGCAAGCCTCCAAAATTAATACATTTCTACACCTGTCAATGATTTACTGGCCTTCAAACTGTATTTGCAGTTTGCTATTTTCTTTATGTTTTTTACAATATACCTTGTGTTCCTGTGACCATGTGATTATTTAGCTGTTTTTAAATCTTAGTGTGTATATAAAAAACAAATATAAAAAATAAATATATAATATATAAATAAATTTGACTATAAATATTTATAAAGAATGATATATAATTATTTTGCAGAATTTTTAACATTTTATTAATTAACAGAAAATGTAAAAAAAAATTGTCTTGTCACCAGTAAAAAATAATAAAAAAGTAATGTAACGACTAATGTAAACTAATAATATTATGTAAAAAAGTGTAATAAGTAATGAGTATTCAATTACATTTTTTGAGTAACAAGCCCAAAACTGGTTACAAATAAGCTAATAAAATGTTCGAAATCAATATTTTGTGTCTGAAATTTTTTTCATGTGACAAGCTGTTTCATAAGCTTTCCTAGTAATACAAGACCTGATCACCCTGTTGTGGTTTATTCTGCCAACCATCTGCCTCTACATTATCTCTCACAAGGATAACATGACTTATCCAAAGATTTACAACTTCATATAATGGTTTTACTAAAAAATCTAAAAATAGTTTGTGTTACAGTTACAGTTTGTGTATTTTTTATTCATGTACTTTAGAAGCAGCTGTGTCTTACCGAGCCATTCGCTGAGGCTGTCTGTCTGAGCCATGGCTTTGTAATACAGGTGGAATATTATTGACTAGACATATTGACCAGGTCCCTCCTCTCTTGTTGACACAGGTCACAGTTTGCTTGTTGCCATGGTTACGATTAAACAGAAGCAACTCGCACAGCATTTATGAGTGAGTCTTCTGTCATCTAAGCAAAGATGCTCTCAGACAGAAGACACTGCAGCTGTCAACAAGATTTATTGTGCTGTTTTGTTGTTTTCAGATTGATCCTTCCTAGTGTCTTTGAAACTGCACAGAAGTTTTTACAAGAATGTAGTAAGAAAGATTACAGACTAATTAAAGACTACTGTAGCGAGTTTACACCTGTGCCTTTCGGGTTATCCCGAAGAAAATATAGATCACATTTTTTTAAGAATATGAGAAGTTAATGATATTGCAAGACTTTCAGATCTTTGCCTTGCTCTTAACTTAAAATTTCACACAGTTTTCGGCATATTGGTTTTCTACTGCTTTGTTACAATCAGTCTGCAATTGAATCCATTTGACATTTTCCGGCCGAAGTCTTTCCTTCACCAATGAACCTTTTACTAACAACAGGAGTCCCTATTCAGCTCGTGATTGCTGAGATCAGGGCCGATTCGTGGCATGCAGGTACCGAAACTGCCTTTAACTCCACAAAATCAGCCAATAACTTCATTTACAGAAGCACAGAAATCACAGACTTACAGATTATGTTTTTTTAGAAAATTCTCAAATTATGTAGATTATGGTAGATAATAAAATTAAATGTTTATTATGGCCAAATAATTATTCTTGACTGTCTTGGAAATTTAGAATCAAGATGATTGTGGGGTTAAGAAAGAAACAGGGAGATTGTCCCTGTTGGTAGCTTTTTAAAGTCTGAAAGTTTCATTTTCTTTCTTGTGTGTTGTATTATATTGACTACTAGAGTCAATATATTACAACACACAAGAAAGAAAATGATTTCAGCTATTTCTCCTAGGCATCAAGGATATCAAGGAGAGCAAATGGTAAATCTCACAAATGTCTCCATAAGAGTTTGAGAAGACATCTCAACAATGTCACAAACTGAGCTCAGATTTGCCAAGTCTGCAATCAAAAGTCAATTATGTTTAAATACTTCAATATGAACTCAAACACTTCTCATTAAATGTACAGATTATTTCTCCTATACAATCTGCATTCATTTTACAGCTCCATACTCTTAATGTATTTTAACAATACTTGTTTGTACAATACTATTCATTCTTTGTAATTACTATTTGTTGACATTTTTATTTCTTCTTATAGCAACTGTAAAGAGAAACATCTGAGACTAAGTTGATACCTAAATGAAGCTCAACTGAGAACTCCAATGAAATCTCCTAAACTATACAAGAGAAACATCTGAGCAATAAGATTTCCTTATGGGATGATGTGGTTAAAGCAAAATGGCCAAATAAAGCTTAGCCATCTCTTAAATATGACTTTTACTTGCTCAGTTCAGGCAGTTTGCTATTTATTACTGGGTGATATCATAAAATGCACGGAGCATAAAGCACAACTCTTTGCAGGGCCATAAATTTGTTCTCTAATACTGTACCAGCAGCACTAATGGCTGTTTAAGAGTGCTCAATCTTTTGCTGTGTGCTAGCCTGACATGGGAGGACTTTGATCAACCTTAGGCACCATCAGCTGAACCATCTGTGGCTGCTCATCATTTGGAGAGGCTCTTTGCTTTGTACTGTTGGGCTGGAATGGAAAGTCTGAAGTTTATGTTCCTTTTTACCTTGTGTGCACAATAAATGCTGTGCCGTTTTTAGCCCAAGATGTTGCTCACTGCATTTGAGAGTAACAGTGAACAAGATGGTGAACAATCAGGCGGAAATAATTTTAGAGCTTCACGACTGTGTAAAGTCAGTATGCAGAAGTGCATTACTTTAAAGTGTTTAATGTTCTGTTAATATTTGACTAAAGTCCTGTTGATAGTCCAATCATAAACATTCAGTCTATACACAAGTTATCTACTTTTAAAAAAGGGAAATATACATGTGTTATGAATGTGACAAAATGTGGCAATATACTTTGTAGGATTTCTGTGAAATAAAATACACAAACTAGAGCAATAACACCCAACAAATGGAGAAGAAATTACTCTTAAGTTATTTTGATATGTGTACCTTTGATAAAACTTTTTTTAAATGGTAAGTTAGACATTTTCTTTGAATTGCTCATATGTTTCATGTGAAGGAATACTGTACTAAAAAGACGAAATGTAGTTCTCACTTACAGATATAATTTATTTTGTAATGTTACTGGCATATATTGATTTATCAACATTTAGTTTACTGAATACAAGGCTGAATATCTTTTTAATTAATTGTTAAAAAATTAGTTACACTAAGCTTTTGTGGATTTATATGACTGTAGAGACTGCATGTCTGGTATTCAATTGTGATTCTCCTGCTTGCTTTACAACTATCTGACAAAGGCTTTAAGCACCTTCAATAAATCTATTGCTCTTCCTAGAAACAGCATGCCAGCTGTCAGGGAAAGTGTTGATACGCTGCCCTTGATTCCCAGTAGCTTACTATGATGCGGCTTTATTGGAGTCTTCGGGGTTACAGTATGTTGTATTTTTGTTTGATTCTGTTATAGGGACAATAAGTCAGGACTCTATCTCTGTTTTCTTGATATCACTCTAAAATTTGCATTATTTGTAGCACAAATAATGTATTTCATGGATCAGAGGTGTGAAGTTTAGCATGAAATCACACAAACCCTGAACCTTGGTGAACATATAAAGAAGAAACTTTGGTTGCTGTGGAAACTGTTTCTAAACAAACGTTGTTCTTCAAGGTTGCTGGAGAATAGAAAGAAATGATCCCACCATCTCCTGCTTACTTTCTTTATTTCTCTTTCTCTCTCACTCTCTTCTTCAAACACAAACATGCACATACAGTACAAATAAACTGTGTAAATAATTGTGCAATTAAAATAATCATGTTTTTCTGGAAAGTTGAATTTTCTGATGTCTTTCACTGTGAAATTTATATTCATTAAACCAGAGACTTTTTTCAATACAGTGTTTTACTGCTTAACATATAAAGTTTGAAAGATTTATGATTCTGGTGAATGTTTTGTGATCAATTTTCAGTGAGATGTGCTAATTCTGTGTCATTCATGCCATTGAATTTGAAAAGGAAAACTTTTTTGACAAAAATGTTTTCTGAAACTATCTATTATTGACATCAGCAGCATATTTTATACATGATCTGTGTATAATCTGAAAAAAGGCTATTAAAAGAAATGCATTAGGGATATCAAAGAAACATTCATTTAATTGACTGATGATGTTTTGTTTTTGCACACAGATGAGATTTTGAAATCTCTGATGGAGCTGTCATCATCTGCCCCTATAAACCCTTACACGAGTGAAGCACAAGCATTTGGGGGAAAGTGTACCACACAAACAACACCTACTTATGTCTCTTAGCAACATATGAAGGAAAAAAAGAAAAAACAATGTTAGTTCGGAGAATGCCATGCTTATAAACTAGATGCTTATGGCATTATTTAATTACGTTTATTTTTGGACACCATCTAAATAGTAAAAATATTAACAATACGGAATAATAAAATTATAATGCAACATATACATCTATTGCATTTGTGTCTCAATTTTCTATTTTAATTTGCAAATGTTCACAGTATTATGAGTTCATAATGTAGGAAAACAAACCAGGATCCAAATATATTCGATTGTAAAAATGTTTACAGTGACAGTGTAATAATCATGTTTTTTGGTGTATTACAAACATTACGGTTCAACTTTGGTGATTATTGTATAAATGTGTGGTTACTAGGGTTGCTACAAATAAACCAAAAAAATATGGTTAGTATAGTTAAACCATAGTTAATTATTCATGAGGGTACAGCTCATTTAACTTAGTCAATTAACATGGATCATGTTGTCAGCATTTAAACAATTATGAGGCACAATTCATTAATGTAAACATTCAATAGAAAATGTAATTAATAAACTTGAATAATAAAATTGCTCCCAGTTCTTTGTGACAACATGCCCCGGTCTCCCGTACACAGTTCTGTACGTGTGACGCAGACGCCGTTACGCACATAACTCTTTCAAACAATTAACGCGATCTATCAAATCTCATTTAAGCAAGAAAATCTTTTTGAACAACCAATGTTGTTCTCCACTGCCTGTTGAGCTCGTTCACGTCTTTGTTGTGGACGCGCACGCAAGAGTGCAAATGTGAAATGTCTCCAGAAATGAACTTTGAGACGCGTCTCATCGCCTCTGTTTCACAGAGACGAAAGTGTTTGTTTTTTAGACTCGTATGTCATTTATCACTTCGACAATTCGCTTGAGTGCATATTAATGCATGGTTGTGTTAAATCTGACAGTTTTGCACGGACTGTTCAGCACTGTTTCACATGGAGACTGTCACATGAGGTCTGATGTCATACGGGACGAGCGCGCAGAAAGCGGCTCCGATAAGGTGCCACACATCAATTGAACAGCAACGGGCCAAAGAAATCAGCGCATTGCGCAGTGGGCATCTTTTGTTGTTGTTTTAAAACCTTTGGATTTTATGTCAAATTGGCAGCTTGCTGGTGGAAATAAGGTAAGATTTTTTTGTCGTTTTGCCAACTGTGTAAAGAAAATCTTTTGGGTACAGAAAGTACTATCAATTATATCGGTGTTACGTGTAACATAGACTGTAATTAAAAACCAGTCCGTCATTTATTTATGTATTTTTGCTTTTATTCTTTTATAACAATCGACGTATTTTTCAGTCGATCAATTCGTTATGCATATCAGTAAAACTTTTTCAGTAAATTTAGTCACACTGTAAGCTTTCATTCTGCATTAACAGGAGATGGACAGCAACGTGGTCCAGATTTTTAAAGAGGACAAATGTCCCTCTGCTCACCCCGAAAAGTGTTTACCCAACTTTACCTGGCAGTCTGCCGTGTCGGACATATATAACTATTCATTGAATGAAACCTGGACGAGTGAACAGGAAACTATGTCCCCCATCATCCCCATCATCACTGCTGTGTACTCTGTGGTGTTTGTTGTGGGACTTGTGGGAAACTGCCTTGTAATGTATGTCATCATCAGGTAAGAAACGTCATTGCCCAAGATGTATCGCCTATTTATCTGTCTGTTTAATAACTGATGGCTGGCTTTTGTTATGGACAGTGTTCCTAATAATACGATGATTTAATTCAAATAGCCGTGCTGTTTTTAAGGGGAGCATATGGTCAAGGGTTCAAGCATAAATCAGCGGTTGGCACTTTGGCGCCCCCCGGCGGATTGCGTATGAAAGCGCATTGCGGTCAAAATTACCTTAACAAATTAGACTTAGACCTGCAGAACAGTTCATTCCTTCTTGTTAAATATTGTTAAACATTTGTTTTATAAGGGAGGTGACCATGGCTTAGATGCCCACACTACCAATAAGATGACATGCTACAAATGTGATGAGAAAATAAATAGATTAAATCTTTTGCAACCATGAAAGAGGTTTAATTATCAGTTTTAGTAGTTTTTATGTAGATTGCCCAAAAGAAACACACATAAAATAATTGCATTGATTTTGATCATTTGACATTTTCGGCAGGTACACTAAAATGAAAACTGCCACCAACATCTACATTTTCAACCTGGCTGTGGCCGATGCTCTGGTGACCACCACCATGCCCTTTCAGAGCACAGATTACCTGCTCAACTCTTGGCCGTTTGGAGAGGTGGTTTGCAAGGTTTTCATCTCCATCGACTATTATAACATGTTCACGAGCATCTTCACCTTGACCATGATGAGTGTTGATCGGTATGTGGCAGTCTGTCACCCTGTCAAAGCCCTGGACTTCCGCACACCAGTGAAAGCCAAGATTATTAACATCCTCATCTGGGTGCTGTCCTCTGCTGCTGGCATCCCCGCAATGGTTCTTGGGAGCACGCAGACCAACAATGGTATATGTTTTCTTACAATTAAATCATGGAACGGCGAGTTGCCAAGTACATCCTAATGCATTTGTTGTTCCTACCCACAGTAGCTATGCACATGATTGCCATGCACTCACTTCTGATTAATAATTAACTGGTGTTTATCTTTTCTGCAGGCACTACAGAGTGTGCTTTACAGTTTCCAGACCCATATATCTACTGGGATACGTTGATGAAGATCTGCGTCTTTATCTTTGCATTTGTTGCTCCTCTCCTCATCATCACCGTGTGCTACACGCTTATGGTCCTGCGCCTCAAAAGCGTACGTCTGCTGTCTGGCTCACGGGAGAAGGACCGCAACCTAAGACGCATCACCCGCCTGGTGTTGGTCGTGGTTGCTGTGTTTGTGATCTGCTGGACACCCATACACATCTTCATCCTGGTCAAAGCTCTCGCAACCGGAGTGCCTGAGACCACCGCCGTCATGGCTGCCTACTTCTTCTGTGTGGCATTGGGCTACACCAACAGCAGCCTCAACCCCATCCTGTATGCGTTTCTGGATGAGAACTTCAAGCGGTGCTTCAGGGACTTCTGCTGCCCGGGCCGGACGGCAAGAGACGGGCAGGGCGTCAGCCGGGTTAGAAGCACGCTCCGTGAGCACACATGCCCTGTGGAGGGCAAAGGGGAAGGAGGCCACGGAAGACCTGTATGACTAGCCGTGGAGATGTCCTCCTTTCATGGTTGGGAAGACTCAAATGACCTGGGACTGACACAGATAACTGCCATTTAGACAACTTAAGAGCTTTTTTATAATTACGAATCCTTTTTACATTGTTATGTTTTGATCTGATCCAAAATGATGGTGAAAGATGGTAAAAGTCCTTCTCCCCTTACAAAAAAGGATAGTAGTTCTTCTCTGGGCCCAAATATGAGTATACTATGAGTAATACTATTAAAATCCCTGCAGGTGATCAAAGGAGTAAATTATAAGAGAATTTTCATATTTGGCTGAACTATTCCTTTAAGATATAATTTTCATAAGTAGTCAAAGTATAAGTTGTGTACTAAAAACTTTTTTGTTTTGTATGGATCTGTTTGCAGGCTGTCGCGAAAGCCTTTATTTTGAATTGTGCAACAGTCCTCTTTTATATTTTAAAAAATCTGTGTAAAATAATTTTGACTCAGGAAACTGTCTTTAATGGTCAAATGTGTTTTTGAGGGAAAAAGCTAGACTAGTCTACTCCAATAGAAAATTGAGTTGGAGTAAGGTAAAAATATTTTTTCAGACCATCAAAGTGCTTTATATTCTTTGTAGTTGATTTATAATAAAATATCGTGTTAAACTGTTAAGGTTTAAGATTAGTTCACACTGCCTTAAGAAACATTAACATTCTTTTGCTTGTTGGATTTTGGTGAATCAGTGTATTAACCCTGTTAATACTCAGTTAATCCACCAAGTGTGTTTAAAATGTGGATGTTTGTTGGGCCAGTGTAAATTAGCACCTAAATGGTGTTACAAACATAATTATTATTAACTAAACATAATATTATAAAACACAACTTGATGTGCAGAGATAAGTGTTAGCTTAATTATATAAAATATTATTTAGAAACAATAGTATTTATAAAAAACCTGCAAATCACATTTTTGTGTTTTTTGGGCATAGGGCTTCAAAACAACCGAAAGGACTGAAGTTACTTAGTCTGGTTGTTCATAATACATTGTTGTTTTTACAAACCTAAAAAAGATGTACATTTCTAATGCATGTTTAACAAAGATCTGTGAGTAGAATAATGTTTATGTAAATACAGTATTTGATATGAGTAAAAAGTGATAAAAGTGTAGTGATAAAACAGACCTATTCATCAGTCAAATGTTTCAAGCTAAACATTTGAATGTACATATGTTGCCAGGTGCTGTACGCATACTACTTATATTATTATTATTGATGTACAGGTTGAGTTAAGCATTTCTAATGTTGCCTTTTAGTGATATGTGTGCTGTTTTCACAAAGCAAGAAACACTGGGGAAAAAATCCTGTTGAAGGACATTCTGACCAAGATGAAGGACATGACTTCAAAATGGCTTCAAAATTTGTGTTGTGGATATGTGTGTGACTGGATTGCAAACAATCTGTTATCGTTCACTCAGTAAAGAATATGTACATAAAGTCATCATCAATACTCTGTTGCCATAGCAGTATTAGCAATTAATTGCAAAAGTGTTAAAAATGTAATGACCTTTGTGCCTTTGGTTTAAATGGTTAATCAATATTAATATCATTATGACTCACACTACATATACAGTATGTTTATCTTAGATGCTTTGCAGTGCGTTATACAGTGGTATACAGTATTATACATGGTATACAGTATAAGAAGAAATGAAAAATAAGTTTGCTGTTCAGCTTGTGATTTAATATGTGCAAATTAAAAATGCCTATTTGAAATAGACTGAAATGAGCTATGCTATGGCATAAGTAAAGTACCTTGCTTGTATGATATTACTTGTATTTAAAATTGTATTGTCAATAAATTAAACAATTTAATGAAGCCAGTGTTGAGACTAGATATGTTCTTTGAAAAGATATGGGCCTGCACTAATTTATATGGGACAAAATCAACATGATTGAAAGTGTCAAAATCATGGACGACAAAGCCAGATGAAAAAAGCATATCCATGTGACAAAAGCAATATTGCCATGGCAACTCATTGTGCATCTTGTAGCTAAATTCAAACAGCAAGACAAATGATTTTTTCCACACCTTTGATTTGTGTCATGTTGTGTAATGAGAAGATCACACAAACACAAAAGATACAACAGAGAGTATAACATTATGATGGGCTTTTGAAATCAAACAACATTGATTTTCATTTTAGAAAATCCACAAAATTCTTAGAAATCTGATTATTTTCCTTTTGTTGATTAATATTTTTCATCCACTATTCTTTATGCTCAACTTGAAATGAAATGTTCTTCTAGAACCATTGGGTGATGAACATTAATACTTTCAGAGAAAGCTCTTTCAACACTTGCAATCTAGTTCTTGGTAATTCTGATGGTGTGTTGGCGTTGCCATGGTAGACTTTAGTGGATAAACATAGCGCTTCAAGGCCACTCTGTGCGGTTGTGAAACATCTGTTTGTCAGCCGAAAAGAAATGTGTGCTTCTTGCATGCTCCTATACTATTAATTTCCTGTGAGGTGCATTAGTTGTGTGATTACAGCAGTTTAGTGTGCTAATTAAAATGGGTTGTCAGTACTTACACTTCATTACATTCATTATCATCTTTCATGCCTGGATTATAATTGTATTTGCGCTTGACAGGGACATGTATTATTTTATTTTATTTTATTTTATTATAAATATTTTGAACAAATAATATGTAACAATATGTAAACAATGTCTTTTCCCACCCATCCATGCTGGTTTATCTAAGATGATAAACACATATAATTTATTCTAATTTATTTATAACTTACTCGTGTATTACGTATTAATAATTTAACATTTTTATTTTCAGTGGTTAATAATCGCAATATAAACAAACAAATTATTTATTAAAAATTATTTAAAATATTGGAAAAATACAATTTCACAAATACGTTTGTTATACTACTAATATTAAATTAATAGTAACAATATTTGTTATACATTTAGGTAAGGAAAATATTCAAACAGCAAATAAAAAAGCAGTGGGAATTACAAATTCTCAGTAGTGACTTTTATTATGGTGTTTGTATTCTACGAGCAACCGGAACGAGCCCGTTGTTATACTCGCTATTTAAATACCTCTACAAACCACACAGAAATATCAGTACCGTTAAAAATGAACCGGCTTTTTGGTCGTAGCAAGCAGGCACCACCTCCTAACCTGTCGGACTGCATAGGCAATGTAAGTAAATGACTTGCATAAAATCATTTTATCCAGCTGATGTCAGACACACATATACTGATGCTGTGTGATGTCCCGTTATATTGTAGGTGGATACGAGGGTCGAGTCAATCGATAAAAAAATCGCACGAATCGACGCGGAGCTGATGAAGTATAAAGACCAGATGAAAAAGATGAGGGATGGACCTGCAAAAGTGAGATTTTAACATTGCAAAATAAATCAGACTAGCTGTCACCCTAGTCATAAACAATTCTGTAAGTGCGAGATACTGTAATCTCTTTACAGAATACAGTCAAACAGAAGGCGATGAGAGTGCTGAAACAAAAAAGAATGTAAGTTTTTGCTATTTATTTATTTTCGATGTATTTTGCTTTATAGTTTTTGTAATTATAGTTAATAAAGGGTAGCCTACTATATATTGCACTTTAACAATAATGTAAAATTTTATTTTTGTTTTACTATATTATGTAGGTATGAGGGTCAAAGAGATCAGCTTGCCCAACAGTCATTTAATATGGAACAAGCCAACTACACAATCCAATCTTTAAGGGACACCAAAACAACAGTAAAAACTTTTTTTTATTTTATTGGTGTCAGATTTATTTCCAACATCATTCAAAAACCTTTTATTAAGTATATTTCAGCCTATTTATTTGAACTACTACGTAGGTGGAGGCTATGAAAATTGGAGCGAAAGAAATGAAGAAAGCATATAAGCAAGTGAAGATGGATCAGATTGAAGTGTGTACAATTATTATTTTGATACTGGCTGTTTTTATAATAATGTTCAATTACAATAAAGGAAACACACTCATTTTCAGTGTTTTGGACTGATAGGACCTGCAGGATCAACTAGAGGACATGATGGAAGAGGCCAGTGAAGTTCAGGAAGCTCTCAGTCGCAGCTATGGCACACCAGAAATTGATGAGGATGAGCTTGAAGCGGGTAGTTACATGTGTATGTGCGTGTGTCATGTATGTGTGTATATTTAGAGCTAAGGGGTTCTCTTTTTTCTCTGTTTCAGAGTTGGATGCTCTTGGAGATGAGCTATTACTAGATGATGACAGCTCTTATCTAGATGAAGCTTCATCAGCACCCTCTATTCCTGAAGGAGTGCCTAGTGAGACAAAAACTAATAAGGTAAAACATATCAAACATACATGAATATTTATTTATTGTTTTTAAAATAAATAAACTATTAAACTCATTTGACCAACTTTTTTATAAACTCACTTTTTTCACATTTGTGTGTATTTTTCAGGATGGAGTTCTGGTTGATGAGTTCGGCCTTCCACAGATCCCTGCAACATAAACACAGAAACTGTTTTGTAATCAGTGTTTTGTTTACGTTTGACAGAGGAAATTTTCCTCTAAACCTGTCTTTGCTAGTTTATGGTATTGAAGGTGTTTTTTTGTTTTCATTGGCCAGTTTAGCATACAACACTGTAACTAATTGTTTATATTGTGTTTAACATAATAATTATTTTCTTACTCCATTAGATGTGGCATGCAGCCGTCTCTACATACTTGATAACAAAAAATGACATTATAGTGGGATTGGTAGCAGCAAACTATAGAGTAAACCCAAGAGTCAAGAATTGGCTCTGGTAGGAACTTGTCCCACACCCTATAAAAGTGCTAAATATTATTCTCAATTAGAAAAATTCATTTAATATAGCCCAAGCTAGTCTGAAGCTTGTTAAAATATTGACAGAATTATAATGGTATCCTGTAAAGCATTCAGTTTCATGGTTTCGCACTGTAAAGCAAGCCAGTCTAAATGGGGCAAATATTGTTTACATTTTAACATGACTTTGGTAGGTGTGGTTTTGTTGATGCTATATTTTATTAATAAATTAAATGTAAAAATCTGTTATATAAAATGTAAACTTTTGGAATATGTTAAATATGAACAGAAAATGCATCAATAAGTCTAAAAGATGCAGGAGATTCGGGAGATATAGGAGATTCAATAAATCATTGTATTTGAAAATAGAGGAGCAAAAGAGAGTTGTTTCTTTTTAGGATTATTTGATAATTTTTCACTTCAAAAGTAACATTTCAGGTTATATATCACAGTATTGAATAGATATGAATTGTACTGAATTTATCTTAAACATCATCATCCTATTGTACTGAATTAATAACCAGTTTAAAAAAGCACACAAAAATATGATGATATTTGAAGTAAACTATTTTTTTAAATTGAACAAATAACGTTTTTTTTACAGAACACCTAATTTACGTAAAGAAAAAATTATAATATTATTAAAATCAGTTTTTTAAGGAAACGTAGGATATGAAAGAGCGTCGAGAATGTGCGTGACGTAACTTCCGGTTGCAGATGTACACACGGTAAAGTTGTGAAGCGGCAGCTAACAGTGTGCAGATATGTCGGACAACACATTGACAGTGACAGTTGCTTATGGTAAAGATAATTTACTGACTTTCATATCCACACCACCAAGATATATCTGTTCTAAACGTAGTTGTGGTTTTTTGTTGAGCTTAGCTTAATACGACTTGGTAAATTTAAGCTATCTACATTGTAAACCAACTGAACATCAGCCTAAACCAGCAATGTTTACGTTATAATTCGGTTCATGCATCGTCTGACTCTGATTAAGGTTAACTGTGAAGTGCATGGCTGAAATCCCAAATGACCTCTGATGTTGAGTAATAAACGTCATCTGATTTGATCCTGACTGTTTTTGTCTTAGGCACGACGAAACACAGCATCACTTTAACAGCACAAGATGGACACGAACCATTATTGAAGGATTTGAGTGAGGCGCTGACAGAAGCCACAGGAGTACCAACACCATCCCAGAAAATTATATTTAAAGGTATTACCTTCTGCTTTAGGCTAAAGGCTGTTTCTTTGCTTCCAGTGTTGGATATTGCTCACATGTGTAAAGTAAACACCAATGCTTGAGTATCAATGAATATAAGAATTTCTGTATTTCTAAGTGTAATCTGTTAGTGTAACATTGTGTATTACTGACCCTGTGGTGTTTTGTTGGTCTTGATATCTTGTTTGACTGAAGGAAAATCATTGAAAGAGATGGAGGAATCTCTGTCCAGCTTTGGGATAAAGCAGGGTTGTAAACTAATGATGATCGGAAAGAGGGTAAGATGTGTGTTGTTTAAGTATTATAGACTGTTTGATCTCTTGAATATGATTACATCAAACAAGCAATTTTTTATTTTTACAGAACAGCCCTGAGGAGGAAGCAGAGCTCAGAAAGCTGAAAGACATTGAAAAATCAGTGGAGCAAACAGCTAAAAAGCTTGAGAAAGTGGACGGGGAGCTTACAGGACTTAAGAATGTATGTGTAACATATTTAAAATGTATTTTTACTCCTTGAAGACAATGCTTGTTGTAAGGCATTAGACGTTGTGCTTTTATCTCACAGGGATTTCTTGCAAAAGAGTTGCAAGCAGAAGCTCTCAACAAACTGGACCACAGGGTGAAAATTGCTGCTGAGCAGTTCATGAAGATACTAGAGGAAATAGATGCACTGGTAACTTATGTCTTTTGTTTATTCTAAGCAAAGATTTGTTTAACATTACAAAATATTTCTGTATTTAGATATTTATTTCACTAATTGATGTTGTTTAGTAAGCTTTACAAAGTTTTCATTGTATTAATCACAACATTACTTATAGAACTTGCCTGATAACTTCAGTGATTGCAGGATGAAGAAAAAAGGACTTGTTAAAACTGTTCAGGTAGACATTTTATTATCATAACATATTATATTGTGGTTTTACTGAAGTCCTCAGACTTTTGTTTCACTTTAAAATGTTTAAAACTATATTTTTGTTTTCCTCATGCACAGGGGTTCTTAGCACAGTGTGACAAAATTGAAGCTGGAATATCAGATCACTTAGCCAAGATTCAGACAAAAAATTTAGCATTAGCAGAATGAACCTTAATTAAGACTTAAATCATCAGTTACTGGAGCTGCTCTGTAAGCAAACGGAGAAAACACTCACCCAGACCTTTGACGCTGACACTGAAGTTCACCTACACCCTGCAACCTACACATACAATCCCTGTTATACAAGGAAGAACAGGGCAATTTAAAAAATTGAAACTTTTTTGATATTGTTGAGTCGATATTGTTCATGTTAAAAGTGTTGGAAATGTATGCTGAAATGCTGTGGCAGATTATTTTGTGGATCAACTGCTTTGACCATCTTGCCAGTCTAAATCAAGTTCCCCAATACATCTTTGTGATGTAGCATTATAAATTTTACACCTGTTTAATCCGTATTCTGTTTTCAATTGGAAAAGAAATAATGGTGCTATAAAACGTCCTATAAAGTGTCTAACTCGATTAAATTATGTAATTTATGTTTTTGGTTGTTAGCATTTATTTGGCTTTTCACACTCCACATAAATCAGCAGTATAAAATACAATATTTGGCTATTAATAAATAAATGCAACGAAGAGTTTTGTATTTATAAAAACAGAAAGTGTTGTTTGATAGTTTGTGTTTTATTTTAATGCTGAAGGTGCTTCAATCCACTGGTGGTTGTCTCCAAAGATGATGTTTTTGAAGGAAATTAAATATTTGATGACAACTTTGTCATGTGTTGTTCCAGTAATTTATCCATTTGGTAGTTTGGTTTATTCACAATTGGTACCACTTGCCTGAGTTGGCATGAATGTTTGTTCATTAACAGTTTTTCTCATTATAAAATATGTGTGGGGAAAACCTATGAAAACTGGGTGACTAACATATCTTATTTCAAAGTTTATTAATTACAAAATGTAAATACAGCTAAAACTCCAGGTTACACTGACTTTGTATATCCAGAATTTATTTTTCAACATTTAAATACCACAACAGCATTCTTTTACTCTGAGGTTTATCACAGGTTACTAGTCTTTGTATATATATTATATTTATGTACAAGTCTGCTTAGACTGTGTAAGAGAAGGTCCATAAGTCAAATGATCTTGCCTCCCTGATTTTTGTATCTCTTTGCACTAGCCCATAAATATAGGAGACAAACATGTAGTATTACAGTGTAGCCTTCATTAGTTTCAGTAGTGCCCCGGCCTGTCTTAATCATCTTTGTCTTTGGCACCGTGCTTCAGGATGCGTGTGAATTCCACATAGTTGAAGTTTCCTTTCTTGTCAATGGGAGCCTCTCTGAACAGCTCATCTACTTCTTCATCTGTAAACCTGTCTCCCATTGTGGTTAACAGCTCCCTTAGGTAGTCCTCCTGAATGAAACCTATGACCAAATATTTACCAAATGGATCACCAGCAAATAAATATTATATATATTCAAATATCCAAAGAGTTACAATGTTACCATGAATATAAAACAAATACATACATATATCACAATATTAATTAATGATACAAAACAGTGTTCATTGCTATTGATGTTTCTCATTTGGTTATGCTTACCTGTGCCCTCTTCATCAAAACAAGCAAAGGCATTTTTAATAACATCCTCAGGATCCGTTCCATTCAGTTTCTCTCCGAACATTGTGAGGAACATTGTGAAATTTATGGGACCAGGTGCTTCATTCATCATCGCTTCGAGGTATTCATCCGTAGGGTTCTTACCTGGCAACAAAATAACAGCCCGTCAGTTGATCAAAACTAGTTGTGTAAAAGGGTTAACATTTTTACGCAACTTGCTCTACTTTGTCCTTACCTAATGAGGCCAACATATCATGCAGATCCTCTTTATCTATGAAGCCATCACGATTCTGATCGATCATGTTGAAAGCTTCCTTGAACTCTTGGATCTGTGACTGGTCAAACATGGCAAACACATTTGAGGTGGCCCGCTGGGGGCGCTTTTTGGTGGTCTTCCCCTTAGCTCTTTTGCTTGACATTTTGAGACTTCTTTGCTGTTACAACTAAAAAAAAGTGACATTTTTCTCGTTAGAGTAGAAAGTTATCAAGAGCACAAACCTATTTTACTTTGAGAGAGAGCTCACATGGCTATTATTGACACCAAATATTGACATTTGAGCTATCCGTATGATGAAAACACTGGTATAAAAACTGTACTTTTTATGATAAGTTTGACATTTGCATGAAATTGCATTAATTAAATAAAACTTCATGAGTTCATTCAGCACTCACGCCAATCGTTGACACTTTAAACACACGCTTTTAAACAGCTGCGTAGCTAAGACAGTATATAATTTTGTTTGGCTAACTGTGTTATCATTAGTCAAACAGTAACTTACTAACTCACTATAAGCTCAGTTAACATTATTCAATAAAATATATTATTTTGTTTTCGTTCTCCAACATTCAGATATAATGTCTTTGTAAGAGTACTAATGGTCAATACGAAAACTTGAATTGTTTACAGCAAACAGCAGAACTGATGATACGTAAGCTAGCAAGGGAGCTGGCTTCTTGGTCATCTGTGTCATTAATGAACGAATAAAAAAATACAGACACATAGAAGCACCCAAATATAACGGTTAAAATAACAAAATAATGATGGAGTAAATTAGGTAAAATATACATACCTACACCGGTAACAAAAAAGCCAGTACACCTCAAACGACTGCCACGCTAGTCACTGAAGGACCACAGCACCCCTCTGAAGTTTAATGGAATGGGAAAGTCCCATCGACATATCATTACATCACACACTGGAATAGTCCATGAGTTAGGCTGTGGGGTGGAGACGCAGTGGGAAGAACGCCAAAATATTTGCTAAAAGAGATGATGAAATGTAACCGTTATTTAGTGCTATTATAATAGTTTTATTTCTATAATTGCTATATTATTATAATTTTTGGTAGAAAGTTTGTTCCTTTAGATCCGACACTTAAAAAAAGATTACTACAATGTGTATAAATTAAAGGCAATGTCAAAAGTAATGGGTCCATGTGACAGTTCCCAACTTAATACACGCTAAAATGGTCATTAATATTAAATATATTGGTAATATTGTTTAATTGTACGTATAAGTTGAATTTGGCGCGTTAGAAGCGTTTAACCAGCCTGCCCCTGTCAGGGTCTATATTTAACAGAGCCGCTGGCCATACAAGGTCGTGGCTGCACACTGCAATCTGCCGAGTGGCAGCATTATTTTTGTCGGCTGTCGGCTGCCTCACACCCGCCGCTTTCACTGGATTCTCTCTCGCTTCTCATTTTTGGGATTTTGTCAGTATTTTCCTGCTACTTCGACTTTGGTAAGTTACAGTTAATTTACAACAGAGGCTAGCCCTGGCTCAGATATCAATAAAAGCGTTTACTTAGCCACTTATGTGTAAGTTTCTTAACGTACATGTTGTGATGTACCATCGCAAGAAAAGTGTTTATTAAACAAAACATTTGTGTTGTCAAATAAACTTTGTATGCTTGACCCAAATCTGTATGGTTAGATCATGCAGTTTTATAAATGTAGTATTTGTATAATTATAAAGTTTTCAATTCAATTTAATGTTACATTATTTTAAATAATTGAAATTAATATTTTGGAAGTGAAACAGAGAAAAAGAATCAAATGTACTGAATATGTGCATATGTTGCCCTATACAGTATTTGGACTATTGTCAGCCTAATATTGTGGCAGAATCTCTTTAAATTTGTAGTCAGATTACTTTTATTTTGTGCATTTGAATTGACATTCAATGGGAATTGTACTTGAGACTGCAGACAGAGAGAAAGGGGTCCGTGGGCCGATCATAAAGCACACTCAGGATGTCAGGATCCTTAGAAGTACAAAAGGAACAACAGCAACGGGACCTTGAGACGCGCTATGAGAGCGGCTATCACCAAAGCTCCTTTTCGTCTGTTAGCAGCCAGTCTTATGCTGCTCATGTGAGCAGCCATGGGTAAGAGGACAGAGGGGACATGAGACCCTATGCTCATGCTGCTTTCAAGAATCACAACCCCTTACAAGTGCTACTTTACCCCTTTATAACACATTACATTCTGTTTTTCTAAAGGCCCCTTCTTTATAACCTGTAGATGCTTATTTGCCATCTGCTTCAGAAGTGTGTAATTTTGTTGCTGGTTGGCTTGTTTTAATGCTTATAACTCTCTATTGAAGATATTTTAAATCCTTTTAGATAAAATGAATGGGAGAAATACCAGGGCTGTTGAAACATGGGTTGTCATTGATGTGCTCTCTTGCAAAAATACTTCTAGGTTTCTCTCAGGCCTGTGTATTCTTATTGTTTGATTATGCTCGTTATGTTTACTGTACATGTTTCAGTATTTAGATCAGAAACTTTGTTATGGAGAAGAGTTTGTGCTGTTGAGGACTGCTTGACCTAGTGGCAGGAAGAATTTGAGCTTCTGTGCGAATGAGCATAAAGATTATTTATAGTCATTGAAACTTGAAATCACATCAGTTGGACTGGACTGTAACTGTACGTACATAAACTGTACAATAATTTGTCGTTTGAGCTACCTAACTACTAAGGAAATCACTTGACAGTTGATTGACAAATCAGTGTCTGCTGTTTAAAATGCAGAAAATACTCATATCATATTGTATTAATGTTATTTGTTCTGCAACCTGAAACTTTACCGAATGAGGCCTATAGCTTGTCTGTTCATTTGATTTTGTAGAATATGTGTGTGACAGCTATTTTTAATGGTTGTGAATATGTAAAAGTGGTTGTGAAATTAATCTATCCATCTTCTCTTATTGTTTAGTCAGCACTTCCATATTACTGTATTTATAATGAAATGAAATAAATCATAGGAGTGACTAGAGGCTTCTGTAATCCAAATATATTTTGTAACAATGTAAGAGATAAAGATCGGACTGGTATTCAAATTGAGCACTCTGATTTATCTCTAAACCCATCTAAAGCCCATTATACTGTTGACAGAAGTGAATTAATGCCAGCATGGATATGTTTAGGTTTATCTTCCGATGATAAGTATTTTAAAATGTTTCTCAGCTTGTCATGATCTTTCTTATTCAAAAATCATGACACAAGAGAAAATATCTATCTATAATTCTGCAATAATAACAAGTGAGATGATGTGCTATACACAATACCAAAAGTGAAACTTTCACTCTTATCAGAGCGGTGTGTATTTGTTTAACTGCTTTTTATATTCTTAAATGTTGCTGCTTTTCTTCTTTACAGTTAATTTTTATATTATTGAGGGCGTGTCTGCAAATATTTTCCTGCCACTAACACACTAAGACTCCTATTCTATTAACACTTCTGTATTATTAAACACTTCCAGTTCTGCAGTTTTCCCTTTCCCTTTTTCAAGTTTTTGTTATTTGAGTTGACTTATGTTGTTCAGGGTCAAGACATCAACTAAGAAGAAGGAGAAGAAAATAAGCGCAGTCTCCAAAAAGATAAACAGGCTCACCTGGCAGTGGACAAAGAAAACGAGGTCATTGGATACGTTGTACCAGTCTTTAGAAGCAGGTGATTGCATACTCCATATATACATAAAGATATAACCCAAAATGCAATACAGAAGTCTGTAAGAATGATAAAATTTTAATGTTTTTAAAGTTTCATCAGTAGAGTTGTTGTTGAGCATTTGTTTGTAAATGTTTTGGTCACATATCACTGTTATATTATCTAACCTAGTCTTGACAAGATAATTGCAACAGAACAATACAAATACCCCAGGATTTGTTGCTGGCAAAATAATATTTTTTTAGTCTTGAGCTGTTTCTGTCACTGATCACTGTCACTGTTAACTTCTGTTACTAGTTAATGGTAACAAGTGTGAAAATAAAAAAAACAAACATCAGACGATAAGAATATGTTTAATCTATGGGTGCTGTTAAATAAGGAAAAATAACTACTGAAACCGATCCAGAGTATAATGAAAATATTTTAGGCAAATTATAACATAATTTATAACAAATTATCATTTTTAGGCAGCTTGTGCTTATTAATTAAATCCTGTTGATCAGTCATTTAGCCACCCAGGAGCTGATGGAGAGCCAGGAGGAGGTGAAGGAAGAGGGTGTGGGGTATGTCGTCATGAGGAACCTGTTCTCCAAGGAGACTGACTTTAAGATGAGAGTTCATAAGAAGACCAGGGAGACCAGTATGAGGGAGTCTGCTGATCGCCTAGCTCTGGGCAGAAAGGTTTGATCTCTGGTTTACACTTCACAAGGTTTTTGTGAATTCACATTGAATTTTGATTCCCTTTAAATGGATAGTTTACCTGAAAATGCCTACCCTCTGTCATTTGCCATTACTCTAGATGCACGAGAAAGATGAATTTCAGAAGAAGATGAATCCAGACAGTTTGACTCACCCACCAGAGTTCATTGTGAAACCACGTGGCCAGACCGTGTGGGAGGGAAAGAGTGTGACTCTGCACTGCACTGTGGCTGGATGGCCCAAACCCCGTGTGGCCTGGTTAGAAACCTTATAGAAAACATTCCGAATGCTATAAATATTTTTTTATTGTTTATTTTAACTCTGATCTATTGCCCTTTGTCTAATTTTGCTTTCAGGTACAAAAACAACGTTGTAATCGATGCAAAAGCACACCCTGAGAAATATGTGACAGAGAGTCAATACAACATGCATTCTCTGGAAATCAAAAAGTAAAATTATTAAGTTAATAATGTGTATGAAAGTTGTTTTTGTGGTATAGTATTTGCTTATTATATTTTAAGTGTGGAATGAGTTTGCATTTTTTCAGCAATATCTGGCAAACATAACTGTTGTAATACGATACGGTATGATACGGTATGATATATGATATGAAATGATATAATATAATTCTTAATATAATATAATCATTCTTGTGGATTGCAGCTGCACTTTCAATGACACTGCTGAGTATCGGATCTCTGCTCTCAATATAAAGGGAGAAAGTTCTGCTTTTGCCTCCGTCATTATTAAAAGTAAGTATTACACATATTTCCTTTTTAATAAAAATAATGATGGATGAATGTTTTGCTATAGGTGTTCAACAAATATTGTCTTTTACTGCTGTGATTTATTCTAGGCATTTTATTCTATTACCTATATTAATGTGACTCTGTCTGTGAAAACCAGGCTAGAAAATTTAGTAAACCAAGTCTAAAAATTAATGAGAATCAAAGTTTAATTTCGCCTATTAATTTCACTATGATTTCAATATTTGTCATGACATTACTCAGACAATATTAAAGATATCAATGTTAAACTCTCACAGAATATTTTTTACATTATGTAGAATGATTTCATGTAGAAAATAGCTGGGTTTTCACAGACTGGGTCACATTTTGTAAGCTAACGAATAGTTCTACTGTAATGTCTAATGTTTCTAGTGAATGTAGAAACTGTGCTTAGGGGTCATTACAGTAGTGTGTAACTTACTCTGGTTTACAGCTGCTGTTCTGCTGAGTTTCTATTTTAAGGCTGTTGCAGCACCTCAGTTTGACCTGTGCTTTTCTAAAGTGTCTTTCGACTATCTCTGAAAAGGCAAATCAACTGTAGGTTTTCCTGGAATATTTCAAACTGTATATTTAGACTTTCCTGTAGCTTAATTGGTTGAGTATTGTGCTAGCAACACCAAGGTCATAGGTCATTCTCAGGGAAGGCAATTATCTACCTTTACAAAGTGCCTGCCAAATGCATAAATGTAAAACTCCATTTATATACCAAATATAAATATACCATTTATAGGTTGATGACAATATTTGGAGTGCAGCAGATAATTTTTATTGAAATGTGATTTTGCTATGTTTACTGTATTTTCATAAAATTATTTGTTTCCATTCTAAAGGGTTCAAGGATGAAGAACAGGTGATTGAAAGGCCTCGTAAGTTTCACATACCATATAATACTCTTGATGTACTCTTGATGAGGCACTGATACTTTTCTCTAGAATTTTTACTTTTATATACAATCCTTTGAACTTGTTTCTGTTCATGGTTTGCTCAGATGGATACAGCCCTGAATATGGCGTCACCTTCAACACTACCATCATTGACAAGTTTGGCGTTTCATTTGGCCGTGAGGGAGAGACCATGAGTTTGGGCTGTACGGTCATTGTTTACCCCAATGTCAAGCGTTACCAGCCAGAGGTCGTGTGGTACAGAAATGGTAGGTGCTATATGATCTCTATTCTAACTGCACCATTCGGAAAACTGTAAAGCTTGCATTCCTCTGCCATTTTTTGGGGATTGGTCAGATAAATGATCATATAGCTGGATTTAGTTAGCACACACGTAACTAAAGCAGAAGTCCAAAGTGTTACTTGTTAAAGTGTTGATGATCACTTTACTAATTCATCAGGTGTCGCCTTGTCACCTTCTAAGTGGGTAACCATGCATTGGAGTGGAGAGCGGGCCACCTTGACTCTTGTGCACCTCAACAAAGAAGATGAGGGTCTCTACACCCTGCGTGTCAACACAAAGTCAGGCTTTGACACCCATTCTGCATATGTCTTTGTTAGAGGTCAGTCCTACATTTGTTCCAAGTACTGTGACAAAAACATGCTTTTTGCTTCATCTTACTATAGAAAGCACTTGGAAAGTCCTCTTTGGAAAACATGTTATTGTCCATTTAATGGCAATGTGTGCTGTGTCTTTAAGAAGCAAGTTGCCGCATGTATTAGGTTTCACTCTGAGAATGCTGTGTCTATCTTTGGTTGACGGCACCAAAGGCAGCCAACAGGGAGGACGAGTTAACCTTATTCACTAAAATATCTTAGTGTAGGCCTACATCTTAAAAAAATCCTAGTGGCACCTTAATAGATTTAGTTTTAGAAATGCAATCTAAGTTAAGATATTTACATACATGCATTAGCTATATTATTTTCCAAATGAAATACTGTACAGTAGTGCATTTAAGATACTTTACATTTCATCAGTATAATGCGTGTGTTCTCATGCCAGTTTGCTGAATAAACAAGATAATAAATAAAAATAATTTTTATCAAGTTCACTAAGCAAAGGCATAATCTTAATTTGCCATAATGAGATATGACAGCAGGGAGAAAACCTTCCATCTGATTTCTGTGTTTTAATCAGATGCTGATGTGGAGGAGGAGGGGGTTCCTGTTGCTCCTCTGGATGTGCGTTGCCATGACGCTAATAAAGATTATGTGGTTGTCACCTGGAAGCAGCCAGCGGTGGAGGGCAGCACTTCCATCATGGGCTACTACATTGACAGGTGAGTCATATGGCATTTTACTCCCTATCATAAAGGCCATGTTTTTCAAATATTTCTTTTCAGGTGTGAGGTTGGCACTCATCACTGGGCCCAGTGTAATGACACGCCAGTCAAATACGCCCGTTTTCCCGTCACTGGCCTTAACGAGGGCCGCACCTACACATTTAGGGTGCGTGCCTTCAATAAAAATGGTGTGAGCCACCCGTCTCGTGCCTCTGACCCCGTAGTTGCCATGGACCCTTCAGACCGTGCTCGTCTCAGAGGTAAGAAACCTGAGATATTAATAGCAAAGTAAATTTGTATATGAACAACTTGTGTTTCGTCTGTCACAGCTGGTCCATCTGCTCCATGGACTGGAATGATCAAATTTACTGAGGAAGACCCCACAGGTAAGATGTTCATTTAGATTTTTTTCCAGTTTTAGATGCTTTTAAGACAACTTAAATTATAATTCAATGTTGGAATGTGACATTTTACGGTGAAACTGGGTGGGCTGGTTGATGGTTTGGTTGACTGATGCATTAACAGAAATCAAAATAATTTTAAAGGTCAATAAAGTTACTCAGTTTTTATTAAAGAATAAGAAAGCAAAGATATATTGAGATTTATCTATCGAATTGTGCAATAAATTGCTATAAAAGAGTCATTTTATTTTGTTTACGTGTATAGTATGTATACTAGTCAATACATATACATAATATCAAATATGATTTTACTTAAAGATCTCTGTATTATTTACCTCATCTCTTTCAGTTGGTGTGGTCCCTGGTCCACCCTCCGACCTGGCTGTTACTGAAGCAACCAAGAGTTACGTGGTACTGAGCTGGAAGCCACCCGTGCAGAGAGGACATGAGGGTGTCATGTATTTATGTGGAGAAGGTGAGAAAGAATAAAAAACATGCTGTTGTCTTATGACAAATGATATTGGATTTCACCTTGTGTAACCCTATATATTACAAAATGATTTTTTAGTGTTTGGAGGGTACTGACACATGGCAGAGAGCAAATGCCGGGATGCCAGTGAAGTCTCCCCGGTACGCCCTCTTTGACCTGGCCGAGGGCAAATCCTACAGCTTCCGTGTCCGCAGCTGCAACTCTGCTGGAGTTGGGGAGCCTTCAGAAGAAACTGGAGCAACTACTGTGGGAGACAGATTGGGTATTAGCACTTGACACAAAAAGATAAAATAGGTTACTGAGACATATTATTTTAGTATGGTTTTATATTTATTTTGACACTGGAGCATAGAGTAGTGCCTTAAAAAGACCATTTCCTACCATTTACAGTACCTACATTTCTATTTTTTCTCAAGTGCACTTATAATAAAAGTTACGTTTTTAAGCACCAAAACAGTCATAATTTTGTTTTACGTGGCCCTTTATTGTGGTATTCAATATTGTTGATTAGACTACATCCTCTGCATTACTTCAGTATGACTGGATGTTGATATGTAAATATGGTCGTCATTATATGCTTTTAGCACTTTGCTGTTTGCAGTCTGAATAGTTTTTTCCATTATTTGGCTTATCAGCATGAGTATTACATATCTGGGTTATCATGAGCACTTTCAAATGTCCTCACAGTTCACATCATTTATTTATTCAAGTAAAATAATTGCTATGCTTAATAATATAACACTTATTTTAATATGCTTGTTTGTCTTTGCATTCAGACCTGCCATCTGTTCCCGGGCCCATAATTCCCATCAGAAGCACTGACACTTCTGTGGTAGTGACATGGGGGTCATCCAAAGAGGTTAAGAATCTGGTGGGCTATTATATTGAGGTCAGCGTCAGCGGCACTGACGTTTGGGTTCCCTGCAACAACAAGCCAGTCAAAGGCACTAGGTAGTTACTGTATATGTGTTTGAACCACAAGACCATAGTACAGCCATACCTTGTCTTGAAATGTGTCAATCTTTTCTGGTTTGCAGGTTTGAATGCCACGGACTGAACTCTGAGGACAAATGTGTGTTTCGAGTGAAGGCTGTGAACGCTGCTGGATACAGTCAAAGCACTGTAGATTCTGAGGTCTGCATTGTAAAGGCAGCGATTGGTGAGTATTGTTGCAGCTGTCAGTACAACTGTGAAATGAAACGGAGCTTCACAACTTAAAATGTGTCAACAGATCAGCTGTTTTCAAACAGTAAAGCTTTTCCAGTAACACGTTTTTTTTCAGTGACAAGATATTGACTTGCATTTGGTAGATTATTTTTTTCTAAGCCAAAGCTATTAATTTGATCTGTTCAGCTACATGAATGCTGCGATATTCATTTGCTTTGAATGATTTCAATTGGGTCTTTATAGTTGTGAAACGTCCTAATAATAACACAGAGTAATATGAGTAGTAAACATATATGTAAATGTGTCCTATGTTCTGTTAAAAATGCGGAAAAATCTCTTAATAACACAAATAGCATGAGAAAGAGATATAATTTTATTGTTAGAGTTACAAATAGGATATGAGAGATTTACCTACAAGGTAGATGTTTTTTTTTATTTTGCTATACAGTATGTACACCATAAGACTCATTTACGCTATGTTTGTCAACTACCCATATATTAATTTTATATCTGCTTTATATAAAATATATTTTATGTGGTGGTTATTAAAAAGAGCCACAGTGAAATGCTTTTAATGTGGTTAGCTTTCCTCACAACAGCAATAGTGTTCATGTAGCTTTTTAAAAGAAACAACATCTGATTTATGATTTATTTTCCCCATGATTTCTAAGCACACAAGCTTCTTAGATTCTCTATAAATGTGCAATAGCATCTCTGTTAAAGTTATGTGTAATTCCACTCTTACTTTGCATATCACCAAGATGAAAAGACAAAACTGAGCTTGCATGCTGCATGAACATCTCATTAAACCAATTCCTGCTGTTGCACGTCGTGCTGAAACAAAGTCATTACCTGAGAAAATCCTGCATGACACCAACACCTAGATACTGAGATTAGCAATGAAGCCATGTGAAAAGGACTACAGGGACGTCTTATTAATGTTCTCCGAATGCAAATGGTTGACTGCATGTCGGACGGTGTGTCTGTGTGTGCCTGTGCTATTTGTCTGTTTTTGTGAATGACGGCTGGGTGTGTGATGCAGGCCCGTGCATGAACAGGATGGGTGTGTGAAGGTCATCCTGCATCCTGTCTGAGTTTTGAAGAGCACAGTAAGTAGACTTGCTTAGACTATGAGAAATCATGTGTATTCTTACACACCCAGAATGTCAAGTACAATCTCAAAAATAAATGCCTGGGTCATAATTAATAGCAATAAATAGAAAAATTATTTATTTAAGAAATACTTTTATTTTAGGGAGCAGTACAATTGTTGCATTGTGACAGTTTTTTCCTTATTGTATATAATGCAGAATAAATACATTCTCAGTATTGTGTAACAGACATACTTTACATTTTATGTTATATAATCATAATTTATCATTGTCATCTGCTTTTAATTACAGTAAAAACATAACTGGGAAAAAAATATATATATATGCAATATATAACAGAACCTGCATGATTATTAATTGACTAACAGATTTTGTGCATTTAGATGATCACACATGACAAACTGATGTTTGCTTGTAGAGTTTAAACAGCATGACGGTTTTTATTTTTACACTGTGTTGGAAATAAAAAGCTGTTGACTATTTATCACACTTGACTTATCCTTGTATTTTATATGTTCTTTTACACAACCGGCCCGCTGCTTAATTTTAAAGTAAAACTGCAATTAAATGCATTGATAACACATGAATGCGTTGCTCAGTTGCACTAAACCCGTTTCTGTTTGCAGCCGCCCCGAGCGCTCCCACCGGTGTGACCCTGCTGGAGAGTGCCCGTGACTACATGCTGCTGGGTTGGACGGCTCCTGCTAACACTGGTGGAGCAGATATCAGAGGTTACTATCTGGACTACAGAACAGTTAAAGATGGTGTCACGAGCAAGTGGAATGAGCTTAATCTAAAGCCTGTCACTGACACATCTTATAAGGCAGGTCATTGTGTCTCAGTGTTGCATTTAGTTATTAATAAATGAAAATGAAAAATGATTTATTAGATTTTTACTTCATTTCTCTCCTACCTCTCCCCTGGCTTAGGTGACAGACCTAAAGGAAAACAGTTTCTACCAGTTCCAGGTGCGTGCTTTCAACCAGTCCGGTCTTGGTAATGCCTCCACACCTGGTGTCCCCTTGGAATGCAAGGAATGGACTGTTGCTGTTCCAGGTACATCAGTCACCCCATTGTTTAAGAAAAAACATTCATGCCAGATAAAGAAATATTTATATCAAATGTAGTCTTTAATAATCAACCTTACTTTATCAGGTCTGATTGTACCAGCATTTGTTCATCTCTGTGTTCTTTCTGCTCATCTTTCACAGGTCCTCCTCATGGTCTGCATGTTCTGGAAGTGCGTAAAAACTCTTTGGTGCTTCTGTGGGATCCACCGACGTTTAACGGCCGCAGTCCTGTGACTGGATATTATGTGGACTTTAAAGAGGAGAATGGCAGATGGAGATGTGTCCAAGAGAGATCCACAAAACAGACTTTCATGAAGGTAATGACCATTTTCCAGATTGTCTGACTGTTTTTTATTGCTTAATTGCAAAGAACAGTGTTTTGTTTTACGTTTACATTTACAAGAAGAAAAAGGCTTAGTACTTTTTATGTATAAGTTTCACTTGAATTTTCTCTGTTTAATAAAGGTGACTGGTCTCCAAGAGGGTGTTTCCTACCGCCTGCGTGTTCATGCTAAAAATCTGGCAGGTGTTGGTGGACCCTCAAAGTCAACTGATGCTATTTTGGCTCAGACTCGTCCTGGTGAGATTTAATGCAAGGACACGGACACACAGACATCTGTGTTTACTAACTTTATGTTTTTAATTTTATTACACATGTTGGGTTTTCATCAGGAACCAATGAGATTGTGGTGGATGTGGATGACGACGGTGTGATCTCTCTGATCTTCGAGTGCTCCGACCTTAAAGAGGATTCTCAGTTTGTGTGGTCTAAAAACTATGAAGCCTTCACTGACACTTCACGTCTCACCATTCAGACGGTTGGGGGCAAGTAAGTCGATTTAGAGCATCATCCAAGATAAAGTTTTCATTTGTTACTTTGATACTTAATTTACTTTCATGCAGGTCAAGAGCCATCTTTAATAATCCATCTGTGGAGGACCTGGGTATCTATTCTTGTGTGGTGACCAACACTGAAGGTGTTTCTGCCAGCTACGAGCTAACTGAGGAAGGTGAGTCACTTTTATTTCTGGCTGATATTCCATCTCATTACATTTTGTCAAATGACCATCATGCTTAAGAAGAAAACAAGGATCTCAGAGGATCTCATTCTTTGAGACTAATATTCTACAATAAAAATAATTAGTTTTTTTTATGCAGTTAAAAAGGGTAAGAAAATCACAAAACAAAAAATCTTAAGTAGGATCATAAAGTTGTTTATGTTAATCATATAATGCATACTCCCTGTAGGACTTAAGCGTTTGTTGGACATCAGCCATGACCACAAGTTCCCCAGTAAGTAGAAATAATAATAATATACACCTTATAAATTATACTCCATATATCCTGTTATATGTTTAAAACATTTATCATTTAGGAGGTTGTTATATACTAATTGTGAGCATTTTTTCGCAGTAATTCCCTTCAAAACTGAAATGGCCATTGAGCTTCAGGAGAAGGGACGTGTGCGTTTCTGGGCACAAGTCGGCAAGTTCACTTCTAATTGCCAAGTGGAGTATGTTTTCAATGATAATATCATCACTCAGGGAAAGGTATAGCATATAAAACATTAGCTCAAATTCCCTTCACAATGATATTATTTAACTCAGGTTTTGGAAACATTTTTGTGTAATATTTTTTAGAAGTACACAATGAACTTTGACAAGACCACCGGCATCATTGAATTGTTCATGGACTTACTGGAAGTTACTGATGAAGGAACCTTCACGTTCAACCTTGTTGATGGAAAAGCAACCGGTCGCACCAGCTTAGTGCTTATCGGAGAAGGCAAGTTGCTTGAGTTGGCTTTGCTCAATTTGACCATTTTATTCAATGGAATCAAATATAATAGCAGATGCACATTTGTGATGTTATTACCTCATTAGATATCGTTCTTGCTGCACTGAGAATCATTAGTTTAAGTAATAAACTATATTTACCTAAACAACAGCAATACAAACAATAATTTTTTTCTCAGCTCTTTTGAGCTTTGTATGAGTATGGACTGTAGAGGGCAGTAGAGTCCCATTTATAGCTCCAGATCAGCATTCAGCAGAGAGGTGGGGTGGCCAGAGCTTCTCAATGGCCTCCAAACAGCACTCAAAATAAGCAGAATTCTTTACGCTTTCATAATTTCTCTTTTTTCCTAATAATGTTTTACAGAGTTTGCAGAACTTCAGAAAAAGTCTGAGTTTGAGAGAGCAGAGTGGGTCAGAAGGCAAGGTACGCTTAACAATGTTAACAAAGTCTTGTAAGTGTTAAATCACATTTGAGTTATTTAGAGATGTTTAAAAAATCCTCCCACACACAGGTCCACACTTTGTCGAGTATCTCAGTTTCGAGGTCACCCCGGAGTGTGACGTGCTTCTGAAGTGCAAGGTCAGGCCTTGAGCATCTGTGATGGGGACATGAAATCATATTCTATTTTTTGGGGGTTGAAAAGATACTTGTTAAAATCCTCTCATCCATTTTTTACCTGCTTTTCCTTTTACAGGTTGGAAACATCAAACCTGCCACTGAGATTGCCTGGTTTAAGGATGGAATTGAGGTTGAAGAGGATGATGAGGATGCAAAGAAGATCGGAAAATCTGCTGAGGAATTGACCTTTGACATTGGCAAGGTCAGACAGCGGTTGGGCGGGGCTAATATTATTTTGGATCTGGGATTCTAACATGCAGAGATGAGTAATTATTAGAATGCAGTATGCTACAAGCTTTGCTATGCTAAAGGCCACTTTCCTCTCTTACACACGGATCCATAAATGATGAGATATTTGCATGTTACAGAAAAATAATTCTAGTTTCAGATATATTAGTAGATTTAAACATGGGTAATCATGGCCCATCCGACATATCTTGGTGATTATCACATATCACTGAGGAAATACTTTGCAGGACAAATCTAAAATAGCAAATGAGATTTCATGTTGACTTTAACACCTATGATAGATTCTGTATATTCTGTATACAGTACATGCTTATGTATAATGTTACAGTTGTCAACATTTATGTCCATATATCATAAATATATGGTATTTCCGTGTGTGAACCTTGGTTTTAAAGGAAGCCAATTCCTAAAATCAATCAGACTCAGATGGCATTTTTTTAATTGCGCTTGTATTTGCAAGTCTTACCTTAGTATAACCATCTAAGTTTGACTGAATTCAACAACCAATAAGGTGCTAGTCCGAACGGACTGAGAGAGAGGTGGAGTTAGTGCATGCTGCAGTGGCGGGGCAAGCTCCCATGCCACTCCTGTAGGGGGCGCCGGCATTAACTGCAATGTTTGTTTAATTTGCAGCTTGTTATTAAGAGCGAAAAAGAAAAAGAGAAAGAACAGAAAAAGAAACCTGCCACCGAAGAAATCCCACGCAAGCCAAAAGTCTGGAGTTTTTTATTTATAAGTTGCCATCACTGTCACTGTGTTGTTTTTTGTGATGGTGCTGTCTTTTCCTCTCGTACTCTGTTGGCCTGCAGCATCCTCCGCAGGAGAAAAGCTTGGCTTTTCGGTCGTTCCTGTTTGTTTATTTAAATGTTTTTCAGTGTTGTTCTGATTTTAATTTGTAAAACCAGTGTTTAGTATCTATGCCTCACTGTTACCACAATTCCTCAACAGATCTCCAAGAAAGATGCAGGAATATATGAAGTCAAATTGAAGGATGAAAGAGGAAAAGATCAAACTTTGCTGAATCTGACAGAAGCAGGTACTTTGCCTCACTTTCAAATCATGAACAAATGAATTGACCAAGCCCCCGCCAGATGTTAAATCTGAATTTATGTGAAAGGCAATAGAATTAATTGATTTGCAATTGAAATAAATTTAACAGTCACATAATAGATGAATTTTATTAATCCAACAAAATGGACAATACCAGAAAATGTAATAAAATTAAATAATAATTAAATCAAAAATTCTATAGATGGCGATTCAAACATTAATTATTAATAATATATGTTGCATGTGTATAAAAGCATATTTATAGGTAGTTTATAGTATAAGATGAAATGTAAGATTACAGAAACTCCATTCATAGCTGATTCATTCTCAACAGGTTATCAAGCAGTGCTGAACGAAGTGTTTAGAGTTATTGGTGAGTGTTCTGCAGTCAATCCCTCGCCACTCAACATTATTGAACGCAACATGATACTCCATTAGGAATTAGCTTTCAAGCACCATCCACGCAGAGCTTATCATGTAATTTTCATGTCTTGTTTTTTTCCTTCGCTCTTATAGCTAACTCTTCTACTGAGCTCAAGGTTATGAGCACTGAACATGGAATCATTCTGTACTCCTTTGTCGTGCACCATATTGAAGACCTCCGTGTTGGCTGGCTTCACAAGTAGGCTTTTGAAGTTTACTGTATACCTTCACTATCTGAGGAGTGTTTTCGTTAGTTTCATTTGGTCTCAGGCGTCATAGGAGATGAAAAGTAATTTCACCATATCTGGAGATATTGCTGATTTTTAGTTTTTCCAGTATTCCAGATTTTGAGTTTTTTCCAGTTACTACATCACAGCCTTTTTTTTTTTTAGCTCAACCTCATGGCACCATGTTTAGTGACCCTACCAATGCTTCTTGTCTTGTGTGTTTCTGCCTAATTCCAGAGAATCAAAGATCTCTCACTCAGACAGAGTGCAGTGTGGAGTCACTGAAGAACAACTGTGGCTTAAAATTAATGAGCCCACAGAGAAGGATAAGGGCAAATATGCCATTGATATCTTTGATGGCAAAGGCAGTGTCAAGAGGGTTCTTGACCTGTCAGGACAAGGTAAGGGCTTGGGTGTTTTAGTCCACATTCATATGGCATCTTGCTGTCACTTACTATGTATAAAATTTCTGTTTTGTACAGTATATACTGTAACCTTTCATTATATAGTATATTGTATACTAACTTTATTAATTTTATAATGTTCATTTATGTCATTCCATTGCATAGTATGGGAGGAGGCGTTTGAGGAATTCAAGAGGCTGAAGTAAGTTTTTACATACAAGTGGGCTAATTTCTGTTGTATTTGTAATAATAATTCTGTTATTCTCAAATTATTTGTTCTCGACATAAGATGTGACTGAACACTAAAATTAAAAACCCAAGAGTGCATCATCAAAATGTTTGTGCTTAAGCATTTTCCTGATAAGTGTAAGAAGCATGTATAGCCTTTCACCTTTTCTAAAACTATTTTAAGATCTAAATAATAGTGTGCTTATCTCTCTTCCTTCCTCAGGGCTGCAGCCATAGCAGAGAGAAGTAAGTCCTCACTGTTATTATTGTGCTCTGACCTTGCGTACGGATTTGGAAACATTCCATAAACAAACTAGCTGTCTACCCTGAAAGTTATTTTCATGGAATTATTATTGTTTTCAAGAGATGTTATTAATATGTCCAAATATTCCAGAGAGCTTGTTTATAAAGCAAATAATTTCCTCTGAGAAGAGATATTGATTTACTTTGTCATAGAAAAACACAACTTATTAAAGTTCTTACGTTTGAAGCCCATTACTTTGGTTTTGTTTAAAATTTGATTAAATTTGTTTGTGTGTCTATAGACCGTGCCCGTGTGGTGGGTGGCCTGCCAGATGTAGTCACCATTCAGGAGGGCAAGGTAATATACATGCAATATCCACTTATTCTATATATATATTACACACACACACACACACACACACACACACACACATATATATATATATATATATATATTCAAGTAGAAGTATATGAAATGGAAGTAAACGTAATAATCTTAATAATTACTTGAGTGAAAGTAGAAAAAGTATGCAAGAAAAGACTTCAAGTAGCGAGTTACTAGTTACTGAACCTGATATAAAATTTCCTTTAATTCCTTAATATTGAGGTTTTATTAAATTCATTATTTTATGTAACTAATCATTTCTTTTACAAAAAGAGACAGATTTCTTTCTTTCTATTGAAGCACACAAGATAATATTCTCAAATCTTGTTGGGAGAACCGGATTTTGAATAATCAGCTTTTGTAGATTTTTTGAACTTCAGGGTTCATGCCAGTTCAAGTGCATGTTCTTAAAAGGAATAAACCAAATTTAATAAAATCCTAAAATTCATATTAATTTTACAAATATAATATTAAATTTGAAAGATTTATAGTAGAGAAGCATTTTTACTAGTGGTCTTGCAGATTTCTGGACCTTACTCTATTTGGTCAGCCACTTGCTCTAGAAGACCTCACATCTCTCCCTACCTTTCTCAGTCCCTGAATCTCACTGGCAACGTATGGGGTGATCCTGTTCCTGAGGTCAGCTGGCTAAAGAATGAGAGAGAACTGGTGTGTAATGAGCACTACAAGCTGAAGTTCGAGCATGGCAAGTTTGCCAGCATCACCATCGCTGCCGTCACCACAGTTGACTCTGGGAAATACGCCCTGATGGTGAAGAACAAGTATGGCACAGAGGCAGGAGAGTTTACTGTCAGTGTCTACATCCCAGAGGACGAAGCGGAGAAGAAAGATTAAAGATGGAGAGTGGGGTTTAATCAATGATCACTATCTTTCAAAGCATTTTCATTCAAAGCATGCCCAGACAATGCAATATTGTTTATATATGGAAAATCCACATATTTTTGTAATCAAACACATCATAACAACAAAATTATTACATAAGACTTATTATTACATAAGAATTATTACATAACACAACTTTTTAACCCTGGGTTAAGCAATGTTTCACACTTATTTTAAAAATGGTTAATACTATATGAACATTTAGGTTATGATCGTCTGCTATAGAGGTTTTAACCATGGAGGTGCCATAATAATGATTTGTAAAACCATTGGTTGGTTTATGTCTGAAATGCCCTACAGGCCTTTTCCGTGCTGTATGTAATCACATTGTACCCAGAGTATTAATAATAATTTGGAATAGCAATATTAACAAGTGACATGGACATGATTTGAATTGAAAGCTTTGTTGCTTCATATATAAGCATAAACTGGAACATAGCAGTGCAAAATTAGCATGTATCTCTGCTGTTGTCTCATTTAAATTAAAGATGGTTGGGTTGTTTTTGGTGTGAATCTACTGATCTGTGATACAATGTATTATATAATATCTTACAAATTACCTATAATTCTGATTTTAAGATGAAACAGAACTTCAAAGTTTGTGAAGTCTATAAAAATAAGAGAAACACAATTATATTTTCAGATTTTGTCTGTGTTGCTTGATGCATTTCTGTCTTTATATGTTGTAAAAAGGTATAAGGCAGCAATCACACTATGATGCCTCACACATGCATCTGTTGTTGTGTGCAAAAGCGTTTGTTTTCTGCTGTCTTATCAGTTGACAAAGATCCTAATCTCAAAGCCAATCAGTCAGTGCTGTGCAATAAAATGAACCCACTGCAGTGCTGCAAATGTGTTTCAGTTCAAACCTGTCAAGCTTGGATTGACGCAATGAATCGAAAAATATTTACACATATAAGTAAAACATAGAGTTGCTATTTCATCAATGAATAATGAGAGATTGTTATATATTATCATATAATAATAGCGTCTTTCAATATTTAAAAATCAATTAAACCAGTTATTTGCTGTGTCACTGATAGCAAGAAGACATAACATTTAGAGAAAAACTTTGCACTGCACGAAGTGTTTCTAGTGATCTGCGGCGCTCCGGGGAATTCTGCTGTGGTACGTCACGTGAGCGCGAGGCCTCTTTGAAGTGCCTGCGTGCGTCGCGTCACGCAACCGCCGCCGTGCAAGCAGCTGCCTGACTGACCGGCCGCTGTGGTCCTGCTCTCGAAAGTGTCTCCTCGAAAACCAGCCCACTGTTATGGTACTGGAGAAACCCAGGAGAGGTCCGGTCGCCGCTGAGAAGTGTAAATATTCGGCGCTTCGGGGCTGCTCGTTTCGAAATGAATGAATAACGTCGGCGCGAGACAGCAGCGGACAAACAGGCGGCGATATAACGTCCAAATCTGTACGACAACAACAACAGCAGCGGCTAAAAGGTAAACATTATCAAAATAATTTTTTGACTTTACCATTTCAGTTCAATTTATTGACGTATACGTGTGTTTTAATGACAGAAACACGTCGTCATGTGACACTATAGAGATGTAAGTGTCAGTTTAGCCGGTGGGCTAGTCAAGCTAACCAGTTTACAGGCGCTATGACAGCAAATTCCCTCAGACCTCTGTCTATATAAACACATAAACATGCTAATGTCTGTGATAAAATGTCAAATATGTCCTTTAACTATATAAGGTGGTCATTTTTTATCTATTTTGAATTAGCTAATGTCACACTACATATAACATGTAAAGACACTACATGTATGTATGAAACTTAACCCAACAGCATTATGTCACACATACACTAACCAACTTATTTGCATAGTGAAGTTTTTGCATAGTGTGCTTTAGGCTATATGTTTGAGAAAGAAAGTTATTATGTTTGATTATATGATTATGTTTGATGAGTTGTTTAATTAACATAGTTTTAATTAAAGAATTGTAAGCAAATAAAACACCAAAGGGCACATAAAGTATAATAAGTACGTATAAAAAGCAAAAATAAAAGCAATTTTACTAGACAGGCAGGGTGTAAAGTGGGTTGAGCAACTTATATATTAGTAAAATAAAAATCTATAAAAACAGGATTTTTGTATAAAGTTAAATGAGAGTGAATCACCCTTGGCAGGTCTTTTGACTCATTAATAAGAACAATTATTCAAAACCTGCCCTGCCACGTAACAGTCTGTCATTTGCTTTTTTCAAATAACCCGTTTTTGTTGTGATAACCAACAATCTGCCACAAAAGACACACCTTAAACACCAAGCAATTACAGACCCATTAAGTATTAGTAAGATTAGTAAGACAGTTGTATTCAAACGTGTCTGAAATTGTTTATAACTGAGTGAAATCACTGATCTGTCTAGTCTTTATAAGCACTTACATGCAAGGCGACATGTAAACCTCCTTCTGTACCTATATTATGTTACCTTCCATAGCCTTTGGTTGTATCTCTTATTACTTTGCTGTTTCTTTTTATATGTATGATATGTTTCTCCTGAATGTCTAGTGGAAAATATCGATCTATTATTTACTACCAAACTCAACTGATACAGTAAATTTAATATAAAATAGCTTTTTATAAATTAATAACTCTATCATAACTAAAGAAATACAAAATAAAAGTCTAGTTCTGTTGGCTTGTTTGTAACTGAACTTGAACCTAATCTCTATTTTTCTGTTATGTAAGTGAAAGCCTCTGTGCCCGGCCTGTTACCCCACATCACACAAACCAGCAAATTACAAAGCATTGCCTAATAAATGTAGGCAACTTGGTTACAATTTACCAAATGCTTTTTACAAAATGGTACTCTGTACATAATTTAATGATCCTGCTGGAGTAAATCTGTCTCAAGTGAGTTGATTAAGGTCACATTTGTCATAAAGCAGGATTGTGGTTTAAGTAATGCACCAACCATGGTCACAATTTGGGACTTAGCCTGTAACCTTTGTGTCATGAGCACATACATTTTTAGTATTCCTGCCCAATAGCTGGAAGTGTTGTCTCTGCATGTTTATCAAGATGAACACTTTGTTTTATAATTACAGTCTAGCTAAAGAGTAACTCTTACTTTCATTTCAGTGTTCCACCATTTGCACCATGACTGTGCAACCTGAAAGGTCAACAGCCTTTGCTTTTTGGCCTGCGGTTGTAGCAAATAACAGACAATTTATGAGACACCTGATATTTTCATTAGACACAGCAGAACAGAAAACAAGTACATGACAGATACACATGCCTTCTATAATTAGAGATGTTCCTGGTACACAGACCAATTTGCTTCTACAATGGGTCTTGTTTGTCATCTAAACAAACAAAGCATGTGACTTAGGATGAAACTTTAAGGATAAAATGTATTTTAATGTACCATAAATTAGGTTGATTTCCACTTATGCATGTTGTAAAGCTAAAGAGCCAACATGGTATAGGTTAAATCATTAACTAAAGTATTATGAATGTTTGTCAGAATCAGCATGGAGGATGTTCTTCTTATGTGATTGTACATAGTATTCTTCCAGCCCCCTTTTCGAGGCCCTTATCAGCAGTCGGCCCCACTGGCCTTCTGGACGGAAACATTTCTTATCTGTTGCAGAACCCCTGACATGCTACTTTCACCTTATTGGCTAAAGAATAGGTTATTTTACCTGATTGGCTGATTAGTTACGCCTTCTCCAAAATGGCATGATTTGACAAAACTAAATTACGACCTCCATACGTACATCTTGTATTGTCAGACAGGTTACTGTAGTTTATGTTTATGTCCCAGAAGGTCAGTAGGTGAGAACAGGCAGAGTTTAGGATGACAGAGGAAAAGGAGATATTTGTAAAGAAGGATAGACATAAGGTAAGCAGTGATGAAAAGACTTCGTTCTAGGGCAGAACCAGAACCCACTGACAGCTGCACTGAGGAGGACAATAGTGAACAAGATGAGTCCTCGTCCCTTAGGGCATCATGGTCCTGGGTGAGTGAGAAATCCAAATGTGACAGGCATCTGGGGGGAAGACACCTGGCAATAATGAGCTGGTTTGTTATTACTAGCAATTAACTCTCTACTTCCCTTTACATCCTCTATTAAGTATATAAAGCAGACACTACAAAAATGTTGCAACACCATGTGAATTCTTCTCAAAAATGGGTTCGTGTTAATAGTTTAGAGATTGGATTCTATTAACAAAACAAAACTGTGGAAGTAATTAATATGTAGGTCTTTAACCACTGTGTTTTATGTAAATTAAAAACCTCATTAAGATAAGATTATATGTATTTGCTTGATTGCAAAAACATACACAACTTTCAAAGGCTGCTGGTGTTTAAAAACTTTAAGCCTGTTGTTATTTGGACATAAAGGTATTTATGTAATTATCTCTGAATTAAAGTGGTATTGTTACATAACAATTTGTTTATGACTCCATATTAGGCTTAGTGTTGTCTAAAGGTTGTGGTAATTATTCTCACAGTGATTGAAACATTTTCGCAGTACAAGATAAGCTTTTATTGTCATATGTTCGCTGTTCAGTTTTATTTAATGGGTTAAGCCTGTTTTCTCAAAATCAAATATTTAAACAAGAAACAAGCAGATATGGGTGTCTCAGTTATGACCCATGCTCACAGTGTCCTCAATAATCGTGGTACAAATAGGTTATGTGAAACTGTGGCCAGCTGTACGAAGAATTGCTTCATTCATTCTAATAATAGTACATTTATATCAATTTATAAGCTGCAGTGTCTTCTTTCCGTTTTTAATTCATGTGTATTAGGATTTATTACGTATAATTAAATTAAATTATTATGGATGGTATGACTTTTTTCTACCCCATATGGACATTACTAAGCAAAAACTTATTTTTCTGTTTCTGTCATGATTCTACTAAGAAGTATTAGATGGATTTGTCTGCAAGTTTACTCCGTTACGGCTGTTTTTTTGCAATAATGTGCAACATGTCAGTGTTATTTATAGTCTACTCTTAAATGCACACCCCCTTAGGGGAAGCTTTATTTATTCTTATGCTATGCTCAGCTACATCCCTTTCTACATCCCTTTACATCCTCTATTAAGTATATAAAGCAGACACTACAAAAATGTTGCAACACCATGTGAATTCTTCTCAAAAATGGGTTCGTGTTAATAGTGACTTTTAAGCTAAAGAAAAGGGGGTTATTCATGTGTGCAAAGTCTGTTCAAGACATCCCTCCGTGGTGAGAGAGATTCCTCAGCTTTGGCTATTTGCTTTTTCCAAGCTTTTGTGCAAGATGTGACTGTAGTTAATTTTGTGGTCTCCTTGATGTGATGTTAAAATATCTTTGCTATTTTAATGTTGTTAGACCTCACAAAGACGAAAATAAGTGCTTATGATTCAGTTGTTGTTAAATCAGAGTCATTGTCATTAGCATAATAATACATTCCAAAAATAGTAAAGTGTAAACGCTAGTAACACAGTCTGCATTGGGGATTAATTTAGCGTGTCACCTCATACTGTGGAATTGATTGCAGGGTGTTTTTTGTGAATAATGTGCTGTTGATAGGATTTGTAGGATATAGTATATAGGCTATAAGGCCATGTTAAAAAGCAACTTTAATAAAAAAGGTAAAAACAACTTTTCAATTGTCAGGAGGAATTTTCATTGTGCATTTCATTATTTTCATTGGAAGGTTAATATTGCTTTAAAATCTTAGAGATACATTGAGTAAATTACTTTTTTATTATTAATTAGTAATTATTATTAATTTTTAGTCATTTAAAGATATTACATTTAGTTGACAGTAGAGAATTAGGACCGTCAAAGATAAACATGCTGGTCTGTGTCCTCTCAATTGAGATTGTTAGTGTCACTTAGGTTCTTGTATTTACACAAACATTTAACAGTGTTTATGGTCTTTTGTACTTGTAAAACAGGAAAAAATCAGGTCCTGGAAAAATGCCAGCAATGCATGAGAAACATGTATGGATTATTTACTCTTGAAGTATGTCAGAAAACTGAATGCAGCTCCTCCTTTGCCCACAGGACACAGCTGTTTGTGTTTAATTTGTTCTCTTTGCTCACTTTTTCGACTGCGCTGTTGGAAAACATTCAGACCACTTAGGCATTAAGCCCTTCTGCAGGTCTGCTGATAACCGATTTTAAAAGGCACACAGCCAAAAAGAACTTTAAATTTCACTTTTACCACGAGTAGAGGGGGAGATCATACCACATTTGCAAAGTTCCTGTACATGTGCAAATACAAAATAATGCAAGAGAGAGAATATTTCTTGTTTAAAATGTTTTTGATGTCTCTCAAAGTCCTGTGGTAAAATACTTGTGATGGTAATGTTTCATTTTCTGTTTCTCTGTGTAGACCGACACCATGAATTACGTGGGGCAGCTGGCAGGCCAGGTGCTGGTGACTATGAAGGAGCTGTATAAGGGCATTAATCAGGCCACGCTCTCGGGCTGCATCGATGTAGTGGTGGTCCGCCAGAAGGACGGCTCCTATCAGTGCTCTCCTTTCCACGTCCGCTTTGGCAAACTAGGTGTGCTGCGCTCCAAAGAGAAAGTGGTGAGTGCTAAACTGAAATCATGACTATTGCAAGAAAACATAGCAGTAAAATTGTGAAAAGATGTCAAAAATGTTCATAGTTGTAATTTCTGGAAGGCTTTTCACAATGTGCATTGTGACTATATAGTAAACATTTAGCACGATACCAGAATAGAAAATAATAAATGATATGGATGTAGAAAAAGTATATATTAAAAAATATTAAAATTAGTTTATAATGTTCATGTGAGTTTCTAAAATCTTTGAAAAGGCCAGGATAAAAAATAATCCAGACATGAGTTATTGTCAGTATAATTGATTTGAGCTTTGGACAATATTTGCTTTTCTGCTTTCTGACCTCAAATCCATGATGGCACTAATCCCAATTGTTCTGCAGCGATATGGTTAGATGAAAGAACAAATACAGATTTGATCAAACAAAACTTCTCCTATCTTCACATTTTCTTTCATATGTGCATGTTTCTGTAGCTTCACTGGTAAAGCATGGCACTACCTACAGTACAACAAGGTTATAGGTTTGATATCTTGGGAACACACATGATGGCTTTTTGTAAAAGCATCCATCAAATGCATAAACAGAAGTGTTGTGAATGCACTTAACAATGTGCATGTGGGCTAGTGTCTTTACAAAGTTTTCCTGACCAGCTCTGATATAAACACATCCTTGTACTTTCATGTTTGCCAGCAGAGGGTTGTAAGAGTTGTGCTGTAAGCTTTGTTTGACAGACCATGCCAAATAAATGCTTACATCTGTCTGCAACGACAGGAAAAACATAATTTATTTATTGCCCTGAAATGGTGGAAGGGGGATAACAGTGTTTTGTTCTGCTTGCTTAAATAAAGTGAAATGTTGTTTTACTGTAGTTATTGCAGATGAAATGTGCTCTAAACATCATCTATAAGGATTTCATTTGTGCATATTATGCATGCATACTAGTAACAAGAATATAGAAATCAATAAGTAACACATGTGAATGTATTCTGGTCATATTGAAAGCGTTCTGATGTTTTCAATCACCTATAGTACAGAGACAGCATGTGTTACTGTGTTGTGCATAAAACATTTACCACCGTGCATGAAAAACAGCAGAGATGGGGGATGGAGCAATTCTCACCATCTACAGGATGTGTGAAGAGGTTTTGAAAAAGGAAAGAAGTGGTCGCTATGGCAACAGGTTTTTCTGAAATAGATAGGAAATGGAGGGAGAGAGTTAGAGGTTTTGTCAAGGTTACTTCTGTGATTGCGAGATGGTCATAGAATCACTTTTGTAATGTATTTTTAAAAGTATTTCCAGCCCAATGCTGCCAATTTTAATCCCAGTTTCCAGACCGCAGAGACTGTGGCGTAACCCCATTCACCCACAGCACAGATAAGAGATAGTTGACCTCACCATAATGAAATAGATCAAGGTTGTTAAACTAAACAAATTAGGTTGCAAATACAAAACAGTCATGAAAAATCTTGACAACGTTAAAATTTCGACGTGATCAGATCTTGTTGTCCACAAGCATGCATGACGAAGAGCCCCGTTTGAGATTTACTCAGGGGCAGTGATTTATACAGACATTAAAATTCGGCCCCATTACTCCACCACACATATCAATCACCTAGCAACCCTGAAACTGAAAACCCAATAGACAAAAACAAATCTGGTGTGAGAGTAGCCCACAGAAAAACTGTAAGAAAACTGAAAATCACTAAGTTGAGGGAACTAAATCTGTATTCCCCTGGACAGAAGGATGTTTCTGTGCATGTCATCTGAAACTTAAACAGCTCAACATCAGGCAGCCGTTCTGTTGGGCTGCATAGTGCCGCTGTAGCAGGTGTGTGATGTGATCCTCTTTGCAGGTCAGCTGGCTGCAGGTCTTTCAGAGCAGCACAAATTCACAATTTCTTTTTGGTGGCTGGATCACTGTCCACGGTATTGTGTTCCTGTGAGCGAATGATTAGATGTGCATGTGTGGACAGCAGAGTAAACCCACTGTTTGTCCAGGTTTGGATGAGCAAGGTGAAAAGTCATGAGTTCAGAAGGAAATCGCAGGGTAAATGTCAACCAATATTGGCTTTTTAAGGTCACCAGAAACCTATATCTTGCAGAGATTTTTTTTATAAAAGTAGAAAGCCACATTCCAAAGGTCAGATATCGGATTTAGCAACAAGGTTTCAGATATTCATTAAAGCAAGGTATCTTGATTCATGAGTTTATTAAAGTATGAATTTGAGACTAAATTTGAGGCTTTTAGAAAAAAATGGTATTATAAAATTGTCCTTTGCATTTCCTTTAGATTGACATAGAGATCAATGGGGAGCCTGTAGATCTTCACATGAAGCTAGGAGATAATGGAGAGGCCTTCTTTGTCCAGGAAACTGAGGAGAAGAATGTAAGTGTCCTTTATTTTACATCCTCATATTTGACAGTTGTCTTCTTTAATCATTTGCATTTAGAGAGTGTTGATATGCTTATCAATAGTCTTTTTCTCTGGTCTTTTTGTAGGAGATTGTCCCAGCTCATCTGGCCACCTCACCTATCCCCACTGACACTCACCTCTTTTGGATCGGAAGTGATCACAGGCAAAGTCAGAACCTGGATGACGACCCACTGGACCCTGACGACCCTCCAGAGCCTCTTATTTCCAGCACAGGAACCGGCAAGAAGAAGAAGAGACGGAGGAAGAAGCACAAAGGAGACCCACGGCGTGAAGAGCTGACCCCTCCTGTTGCCATCAGCTCCACTCCATCGACGGATGACATCTTTGAGATGGAACTGAGTTCTGATGAGGAAGCCAACACCAGGTAAACAAAAGATCTGACACGATGATGGTTTGAACATCTGTTTAAAAAAAGGCTCTTCACTGTAATTAATACATTCGTAACATCTTCTTTTGTTTGTGGAGACTTTTCTGAAACATAAATTTGACTAGACCAAATGTCTTTCTTTCAGATCGTCTTCGATCAGTACAGTTCGAGACACTGAACCCAAGTTACCAACAGTTCATCATTCTTTGGACAATTATCCTTATTCTGATGGTGACTGGGCTCCATCCAATAGGTTTGTACCTCTTATTTATTTACAAATACTTACACACAGTGCATATGTTTAATTAGAGGACTTCTGCTCATTTTTCTTTGTTTATCTGAGTGTCTGAGTTTGTGTTGTTTCTGTTTTATGCAGTCATGCCATGTCAGAAGGCTTTTCTCCCAAGAGCGACTCTGAACTGGTGGTTCGGCCCTCAGAGAGCCTGCTTAAAATGGAGTCACACATGCAGTGGACATGGGGAGAGTTTCCAGAATCTACTAGGGTAGATGCTTCAGAAATTCTTATTGTGTTTTATTTATATATTTTTAAGTTATTTTTAATTTTTAAGTTATTTATAAGTTCTCATGAAATCATTGCCTATAGAACTCTAAACAAAGCTATTAAAATATCAGATTAAAAAGTTAAATTAAATTTTTTTTTCCTAAAAAGATACAATATGCTATAAAATGTGACACAAAGACAGATTCTCTTTGGTCATAGTAATCTGACATTTAAAATGTATAGCATGTGTCAAGTTAAAGAGTCATAATTACAGCTTCTATTCCCAGGTTTCTAAAAAGGAGAAGATAGAGCTTCTGAAGACCGTGACCATCACGCCTTCAGAGAACACTCACTTCAGAGTCATCCTGAGCTCAGAGGCCATGGAGTCTGATGAAAGAGGACCAGTCTCTTCTGGCTGTACCATTGTTAAGCCTCAACCCCGCACCCCTGTAACCCCTAAAACTCCCACAGAGTCCGAGTTGGAGACAGTTCCTATTGGAGTGATGACCTCTACTCCTTCAGACAGCCCTTATGGCACTCAAGCTGCTGCTTCTGCTGCTCCTATAGGTGCAGACACGGGAGATACTGCTAACAAGACTGACTCACCCTCCAAGAAGAAAGGTGCATCTGTTAAAGTATTCTCACGATTCCTACTAGGAAATTCTGCCCACATTCAGACGTGTGGGAGCAAAGATAAGGTTGTGCCTGATACATGTTTAACAAGCTTGATATTGATGTGTCCTAGATATTAAACTTATAAACCTAAATCAGCTGTCATGATAATGCTAGCTCAGTTGTAGTGTGCTGAGAGCTAGTTATTAAAGCAATAAATAAAATGGAAAAATCACTAAAGGACAGGCTCAAGTGGCTCATTTCTTTTAGAAAACTGAAACAGTAGTGCTGTGATGAAAGACACCAGTCTTCAGTAAATTCACATTTATTATTTATATTAATAAATAAACAGTTCTTTTACCAAGTAATACATTTCATTATGCGAACTGTAGTCTGGTTATGGTTTGCCAAACTTGGCACATTAATACAGAATGTGTGCTCCTAGATGCTCCATTTATCTGCTTTTTACAATGTCTTTATGTGTGTCCAATCAAGCAAGTTTTGTCAAGCAAGTTAAAGCATTCTGTCCTGGTAAGATTATAGTTTTTTATACTAAACTTAAAATGCTGACTGTAAATGTCTTATTCAGGCGTCCCAAAGAGAAGTCAGCACCAGGGCCCTGAGGACATCTACCTGGATGACCTGAATGTGCTGGAGCCTGATGTTGCTGCTCGCTATTTTCCTAAGAGGTATTGCCACTACGTGCTTTTCAGATACCATAATGGCAGAGCGTGATCATTTGTTATTGTGATGAATGTAATGATGTACAATGAACGTTATTGTGTGTGTTTGCAGTGAGTCAGACGCTAGTTCCAAGCACTGGATGGACTCTGGGATGCACTCAGGCTCGCAGTCACCGCAGTCCGTTGGCAGCGCTGCGGCTGACAGTGGCACTGAGTGTCTGTCTGATTCTGCCAGCGATCTTCCTGATGTCACTCTGTCTCTGTGTGGAGGACTCAGTGAGAACGGAGAGATTTCCAAAGGTAACTCCATATCTGTCTTCTAGGGTGTTGGTGTGTTAGTTTATTTGATGTAGTGTGGTCACTGGTAAATAAATTCTGCTCTCTCCATTTATACATTTTCTGCTTGTTTTTTTAGAAAAATTTATGGAGCATATCATCACATATCATGAGTTTGCTGAGAATCCAGCTATCATAGACAATCAAAATCTGGTTGTAAAAATAGGAAACAGGTGGGTTGAATTTTAGAACACTGAGTAACTTGGACTAAGTTTTTGTTTTAAAGCCTAGTGAGCTATCTACGTAGTTTTCAGTAGGTAGGCAGCAGGTAGGTGGGCTTCCTGCCTACTTCGACCATTTCAAGTAGTGATTAGGATGCATGCCATAAGTGTCTTAAAAGCATTGTTTGTTGTTTGCTTTTGGCATCTGATAGAGCGTTTTGGACTTGTGTGATGTCAGACTTGACAAGTGGATATAAACACCAGACATGGTGGGACACTAGGTTTTGGAACAAAGCCAAAATACTAAACTGCTTTTTTGTCTTTGATATTTTAGGTATTACAATTGGACACTGGCTGCACCTTTGATCTTAAGTTTGCAGGCATTTCAGAAGAATTTACCCAAGGTATTTGCTCATCCTAATAGGATAATTCATTAGTCAGACTTTGAATTAGTTGAATTAGTTCATTAGTTCTTTGAAGTTTGTTTTGTAGCTATTGTTGCGGCTGAGTGGGTAATTCAAGTCGCTATTGTCAATGATCTATTCAGGCTACAGAGGAAGCTTGGGTAAAAGAGAGGATGCCAAAGAAATCAGGCCGCTGGTGGTTCTGGAGGAAAAGAGCAGACAGCACTATTAAACAGGTAAGACTGCAATATCAATAGACCAAATTAGTTTTGCAATCGTTTGCAGAGTTGAAAGAACTAAAACTTAACTGTTTTTGAACATAAAGGTTTTGCTTCTACTCATTGATTACAGCTCATTAAAGCCCTTTAGACAGTTATTCGTCTTTTCATCCCACCGTATTCCAACACTGATTACACAAGAATTACCATTCACCTAATAAACAAATAAACGAGAGAACATCTTTGTTGTGAAGCTGTTGAAAACCTCTGTAGTTTAGATCTAGTTTTTTCAGTCTTTCAGATGACATCAGACTCATTTGCTGCCCTCATACGGCTCTTCTGAAATTAGCATGACACCCCAGTGTGGAATATTACAGCCTAGAAATAGGCCAGGCTCATAATCTCTCTTCAGTAATAACCTGCATGTGAAGATGAAAACATCGCTAGAGGTCATGTAATCACAACATGCTTTATAGCTGCCTTTCATAGAAGCTCTGAACAACAGAAGAAAATAACTACAAATTTATAATGATGACTTTCTCCTTCATACGTTTATTCGGATGCTTTTGGCAGATACTTTCACCCAAAGCGACTTTATATTTTTCATCATTGTGGCAGTATGTTCTTATATTGTTTTGTCTCTATTATGTGATACAGTCGGAAAGCACTGGCAAGTTGGAAACAAAACAGTCCCAACTGGAGGAAGGCAGCTCGTCTTTGTCACTGGAAAGCCATGCACGCAAGTGAGTCAGAAACGCTGAATGACAAACACAGCAACTTTATTTCCTGGCCTTTCACCCCAAAAATCATTTTCATGGACAGATAATAAGAAACTATTTGTTTCTTAAATAAAACTCATAAAATGTAAGCAAAGGTTGTATATGGTAACATAAAACTAGGTATATCGCCTGGCTGGACTGTAAAAATAAGGAAAAGATGGAAGTATCAGTTTTACCTTTGCCTCCTTTCTCTGATTGCTAGCTACAGATTTTCAGATTCAGTTTGGAGGAAGTGAATCAGGCCAATCCAGCCTACTTTCTGTTGTCTCTTAACTTCTGTGCTGTTCTTGAAGTCTAAATTAGGAACGTGGAAACGGTCGCAAATTTAGTTCACTGGTTCCCTTTTGCACACCAGGGATTCATCCAGTGATGAGGAGGGGAAGGAGGTGAGCGCCGCTGCATCATCAATGGAGCGAAAGGTCCAGTCTGAAGCTCACGGCCACACATCCACTCATTCTTACCGCAAGTCCCTGCGACTCTCCTCTGACCAGATTGTGAGTCTCTTTGTATGGTAGTTTGGGCTATGAGAAATAGTATTTAGTTATATAAACTTATAAGTGTTATGGTACAGTTCAGTAATTCAGTAACACTTGATCTGTAACTTGCTTGCGGTGGAGACTAAAATCTGTTGTCCAAAGCTGTCCCTGAATCTTCCTGTGAGATATTATGTAAGTCAACTCAGTGACTCATTCTGAAAAGATTGGTGTCATTGGTTTGCACTAGAGCTCCACCTGTTGGCCGCTTCAGAGACAGTTTTGCAGTAAAAAAAAATCTACTTGCAGGTCCACAAGCCCTTGCTGTTAATAAATTATTAATGTGATAAATAAATGAAGACTTTGTAGTGTAGATTAGCTGAATGCATTGTATAAGTCTAGGGTGCTGAGGTTAAAATAGTAGTCTTTAATAATTGAATAGAAGGAGTATATAGTGATGGAAGTGGAGTACATTTGCTGAGTAGCACTTGCCATGTTTTAATGTCTGCAGCATCCAGCAGTCAGATCTGTGGTACAAAGAATTACAAGACAATTAGTCTCGTTATTTTATGTGCCGATACTAATACAGCAAAGAAATGCATTGATCAGTGGATAATGAAGGTAATTTACCCACAGGCTAGTCTGAAATTAAAGGAAGGACCCAATGATGTGATGTTCAGCATCACAACACAGTACCAGGGCACGTGCCGCTGTGAAGGCACCATCTACCTTTGGAACTGGGATGATAAAGTCATCATCTCAGACATTGACGGAACCATCACCAAGTATGTATTTAATCTAGCCTTTTTCACCAGTTTGACTGTGTTCGTTTATGTGTTCTTTGTAATTAGATTGTTTTAGTAGCAAGCATGAAGGAAAAAATCTGAGGTGTGCATAAACGTTACCACACACGTGTTGGCTGCCTGGTTTTTACTGACAAAACCAAAAGGGTTTTATAGATTAAGGCAGAGCTGGGTATATATTTGAGTATGTGGGCAAATAATGAAGCACTAATAATGATCTGACATCACAGCCCTCTCCACTAATGCTTAGAATGATGAAGATATCACAATATTTAATGGACAATGTCTGCCTGAGTTTCACTAACCGTTTGATGGAGTTCACAGCTCTTGCGTTAGCACGATACCCCTCTGTCGTATTTGGTTTTTAATTACTGCAAAGCTGGCTGTAATATCAACGTGCCTATGTAAACGAATGCTCTCCGCCTCCAGACTCGTGCCCTCAGTGGCTCGTGGGTGGCAACATCAAACAGGCAGATTGACTGCCGCTTATTATTTCTCTGACCTGCGCGCCTGACACATCTCGTCGAGGCTGTGAAGCAGGGCGGCTGACTGTGGGGTGCGTCCAGACCGGGGTTTGGACTAGGAGGAGGATGTCACCATAATGAGCCAATTTAAATCTTGCTTTCTCATAATACCACTCAGACCGAGTCCGAGATAAAACGCTAAAACGGGGAGAAGATCCTCATTAGTAGCCGACACCAAGTTTTGGCCAAGCTGAGAAAAAAATCACAAGTCTATTAATTCTGCGAATAAAAAGAATGTCAGAAGTTATATACTTCGCCGCAAGTCGTTTGTCTCTTGCCGTCTGTGTGTGTTGGTACATGTCATGTTAAACCGGATGCTTCTGTGCTTTCAGATCTGATGTGTTTGGGCAGATTTTGCCTCAGTTTGGGAAGGACTGGACGCATCAGGGCATTGCAAAACTGTACCACTCTGTGGCTGAGTGAGTTTCCATGCTTGAATTTCTGATTCTAGTTGTTTTTGTCCCACTAACAGGCTACAAACAAGATTGGAAGAACTTTGAAACAGTACTGTTTCCATCAGAATTTGTCTTTATAAAACTGACATGAATCATTCTTATGTTTCCAGAAATGGATATAAGTTCCTGTACTGCTCAGCCAGGGCCATTGGCATGGCAGACATGACACGGGGATATCTGCAGTGGGTGAACGACGGAGGCATCATCCTGCCCCGCGGACCCCTCATGCTGTCTCCCAGCAGCCTTTTCTCTGCATTTCACAGGTATTGCATGAATTCCATAGTTTGCTCAGAATACATGTATAAAACATTCACACAGCTGAATTTTCATGAGAGCATGATTTCACTCTCTTTTTTTTTCTTTAAGGGAGGTGATCGAAAAGAAGCCAGAAATCTTTAAAATTGAATGTCTTACTGACATCAAGAACCTTTTCCATCTCAACAAACATCCATTTTATGCCGCATTTGGAAATCGAACAAATGTAAGTTGGACGGCAGTACACTTTTTTGTCGTAGCGAGTGCCAATGCATGCTGACGTCAGCGGGTAGGCCAAAGAATGAACATTTGGCATTTTAGGCTTAGTATTTTGATGATGTCGCCTCTGAAGCGCTGTCCCCTCAGGCTACATTCTGAGCTGCAGCTGCAGTGAACAAGCCCCGCTGATCATTCCCAGCTGAATAAATGATGATGTTTGGGTGGAGTTAGACATTAAATGTTTACACGGGCATGAAAACATCTGTTGCATAATAAATCGGTTCTCAGGATCTCAGACTAGTGTAAAATGGAAAATTCAATCAACATCTGTGTTCACTATGCATAAAAAGTCCATAGCTGATGTCTGGAGTCTGATCTTTTGACTTTATCTTCCAGGACGTCTTTGCCTATAAAGAAGTTGGAGTGCCAGTTTGCCGAATCTTTACAGTCAACCCCAAAGGAGAGCTGATACAGGAGCAAACCAAGGGCAACAAATCCTCGTAAGTGTGCGCGTCTATTTTCAGCACAACATAAAAGAGCTTTGAAGTCAGCGTCAGTTGACGATTATGCTGATCCTAAAGAGTTTTATGAGGAATAATGGAGAGTTTGTTCAAGGAGTTATTTTAAGGACGCCTTTGGAGGCCCGTTTCTGTCTTGGATTAGCTGTTTTATACTCTCTCTCTCGTTGTTTGTTTGTGTTCAGGTACAGTAGACTGAGCGAGCTGGTGGATCACGTCTTTCCTTTGCTGAGTAAAGAACAAAGCTCTGCTTTCAGTTTCCCAGAATACAGTACCTTCTGTTTCTGGCGTCAGCCCATCCCTGAAATCCGTCCTGAGGACCTGCTTTTATAGACCGTTCCCAGAGGCCCATTTTCAGTTGCTAAATCTATAACACCGTCACAGCCTGTCATTTTGCTGGTACCATCTCGCATCTCTAGTTCTAGATGAATAAAGGTGGCACCTTCTTCCACCTGGGACACATGAACTGCAAAAAACCCACCTTTTGAGTTTTCAACTAGTGTGAGAGAGAACATCAAAATTGGTAAAACACATACGACATTTAGATCAAAACAAAGTACTTGGTGCTGCTCTGTCTGCGAGTTCATTAACAAAACCGAATATTTCTAATCTGTATGATTTTGATGTAGCTGCTTCAGCTCTGAAGGAATTTATCGCTGATGGGCTTGGGAAATATTGGGCTGATGTTTACATGATTAGTTAGTATTATCTAGATGACCAATGGTCTTTATGCTAGCAGAACTGACTCTGGGATGAGTGTGCAGTTGTTTGGGTACGTGTGAGAGTAAAGGTAAAGCTATATCCTATTAATTATAAAGTAATTAACAAAAGATTTTCCTTTTTCAAGCGTTGATTATTTATATACGAAGGAATTAGTTAGAATGAACTAATACGCACTGCCTCTAAGGTATGCCAGTTTAAATATGCATGGCCAGATGGTAGGAAATGAGCTCAGAACCTCAGACATTAGTATGAACAGAATGAGTCGCGCCAGAAAAAGGCACAGCGCGTCATTTACAGTTCAGCAAATTCAACGTACGATGATTCGTATACAATTGACTAGAGTCTTATGAAAAGTACACAGAGTGATCCATCGTAATTGGGGTTTCTGGTATTGTTTTTCTGCCGTTGACATTTTCATCGTCTGGCTGCTGCAAAACGCCTTACCGATCGCACTTTCAGCTGCAGCCAAGAGAGGAAAAACATAACACATCATCTTGCACTTAACTCATGATGGAAACGCAATATAGTTTAAAGCTTTTTTAGCAGTCTTTTGTGCACAATGCAAGGATTTAAGCACTTTCAGATCCTTAAAGTAGACCTCAGAGCAAGCTATCTGTATTAAGTTATGAAGAGTGTAGTATATATTTGCTTTCATTATGAAGGTAATGACAGTATGTTGTTACTCGTACAGTTTTTGACTTTTCAAAGGCCTTTTTTCTTATTATGCATGCTTTGGTTGAACAATGACTATGACAGTTCATGTTTTATGTATTGATGCTTCTGCTACTGTAAACAGTTTAAAGGGTCATCCCATTTGTACACTTTCACTATTCGTGAATTCTTGAGCAGTTATTTTTATTATTATAAAATATTGAAGTTGATGAGCAAGTGCAGGAAGGGAGCGTGAGAAGGTCTTTTATCCTCACGGTGAGACTTGACTGAAGTAATGAGCCTAACTATAATCTTTTATTGATATCTTGGGTATTGGTCAGGGTCCTTTAAGATCTCTTAAGGGTAGATGTTTTAGAGCACTGTGTGCTGAAGTTAATAGTAGATGTACAAAATTATAGCACAGTGAAATTCATTTAAGCAAAACAATTATTTAGGGAAATTTTGGGGCATTTCATGGTGAAATTGACTGTTGTGATTGAATATACATGTGTGTTGCTCTTCTTGTCTGCAATTATAATGTTTGGAAGTGAAATCTGTTAACTGTTAACAAAGAAATCCCATTCTTTCTATGAAAGTAATACCTCTTGTGTGGGATGAACACACTTATCTTGTATGAATTTGACATGAATCGTAAAAAAACAAGGAAAAAATGTTTAAAAAAGCCTTTCATTCTTTTGTTAAAACTGCTGTTATATGTGCTGAATGTATTTGTCATTCCTCTTGATCTTTGCCTTTTGTTTTACTTGATTTTATTTCTAATTGAATATTTTGTGTGGGATGCTGCTTTCTGGTTTTGATGTCTAGCTTCACATTAAGTTTGACCAGCATAAATATCTTTAAGTGACTAATCGTATTATAAATTTACAAATAAATCTATGGTTTGGACAATGTTTATGAACCAATAAAGATGTATTTACTACAGTGCTGTTGAGTATTTACAGAGAAAATGTAAATCTGATGAGTAGCATTGGAGTAAATGAATCTGCTTTTCTTTAATGACCAACTTCAGGGCCTTTTTACTTTTATTCACTTTTACAGTTGGAACAAAAGCCCAGTGTGTGGAGAAATTAGGTTTATTGTCTTTTAATATAGTTTTACATCCCACAACATTGAATTATTCACTATTTGGAATATACATATAATGGCCTTTAAATATTTCTTGAAGCTTTTGTATCCAACTCAAAGTGCAAAAGTCAAAGTATATTTACATCTGTGCATGTGAGTGAGAAAAACTGATTGAACACCCTGAGAGTAACTGCAAATAAGTGCTTAAATAGATCATGCTAAGTAGTATGTTTTTTTAGATAAATTTATTGGCTGTAAAAACATTTTATTCACACTGGAACAATGTGATTTTGTGTGTGAGGTGATTTTTCTAACAGGATAAAAAAGCATACTTTTGTTAATTTATTGTTGTAAAAATATATAAACCTGCTTTTACATTTATAAGTGTTTGGTAAGTTCACAATTTTAAAAGTAACTATATAGATTATTGCAAATATATAGATTATTACTTCAATCTAATGGTATGCTTCATTTCTTTAGCACAAATTAATGGTGCCTTGCTGCGTTGGTATTTCATAACTTCAAAACATTCCTTCATTAAAATACTGATTGGGAAATTGGCAAAAAGTGACTCAGTCTTTCATTTTTGATAAATATAGTGATAAATCTTACATATGAGGCAGCATTGTGAATGGCTAGACTTGCTTTTAAACAGTCATGTTATAAACGCTCTGCAGTGATGTCTGGGTTATCTCCTGGCCTGAGGGGAGTAAAGGAATATAGCGCTGAAGGTGGACAGGATCTCTCTAGATTCAGAAGTCGCCAGCTTTCCAGCGGTGCGGACCAAAGCCACGGTGTCCCCCTGCCTGAGCGGAAGGATAAGACTGAAGGACGCAGACCCGCCGCACGCACACTGATCTCGGGTCTGCCGCGGGTGGCCACTCCAGTAACCCGCTGTGTCCAGCTTCTGCACGCTGCGATTGGACACAGAGAGCGCGGCTTCTGCGTGCTCACCCCGAGGACTTGTAAGAACAGCAGTGACCAGATAACGACCGTCGGTGGGCACTGTGAAGATTCCTACAGAGGAGAGAAAGATGGAGTCAGCTGCCAAGTAGGGCAAAGGTATACAGTAACCTCTAAAACAAACAAACACAACTGATGCAGGATAGTGTTTTGGACCTGAGGTGACCCGTTCTTGAGATTATACAAAATGGCCCATATTGATGTACAAATTTGCCATAATAACTGTAAACATACATATAACTAAAATAAATTGATAAACAATGTCATGACAATTCGTAGCTATTTCACAAGCCAGCTAATATGTATAAATTTGACATTTTACAATCTGTTTTCATCCAAGTGGGGTCAGGAGTGGAGTTTCATGTTTGCTTTTATCTGATAATCATACTTTTTTGTAAAAATGTATACAAAATCTCCTACAGTAGTTTTCCCATGAGATCAGATTGACATTGGTTACGTACAATAAATGATCGTCAAACAATAGCAAATGTCTAGTTGGCCCCAAGGCTGCCACAATATTGCTTGTAGGATATACTGTAGTCGTCATGTCTTTATGATTCATAAAATACTTAATGTTACAAGTGTTGATGTAACACATGTTGCTAATGATGTTTTCAATCCTGGTTGTGAGCTGGTTGATGATTCAAATCAGTTGTGTTACATAAGAAAGACTTGCCTGTCTGAGGGTTATAATGTCCTCCATCATTGACTAGCACCCTATCAAAGCGGATGATACCAAAGTCCCCTGAGAAAGTCTGTCTTGTGAGGCCAGCTGAGAATGAAAATGGGTCCATCAAGAAGTTCTGCTGTGACACTGTTGTGAAAAAGAGGAATACGTGTAAGTTCAAGACATTTCAGGACATTCATTATAGTTGATCTTGACAGGTACAAGATTTTGATCTTTACAGCAGACAAGATACAATATACTGGTACTTTAAAAACTTGTTTGATTCGTTTTGCATAAAATGGATAGTAACGACTAAAATCAAAAACAAAAATAGTGTTTGTGTGAGGGGAAGATTTATTTATTCGAATATATGTTGTAAAACTGAGTTAGTATTTGTTTTTAATGCATAACAGACTTGCACTAACATGCCAGTATCTAAAACTGGATGCTTGCTATATTCAAATGGATTTCTACATGGACTCTATTTATCTTGGATACATCATGTACCTGTCAAGTGAGAAAAATGGATTTAGTACCAAGAAGCAACATCAAACAATTGAGAGAAAATTGTATTTTAATGTGTTGTACATTGTTACCTGGAGTTGCGATGGGCCTCTGTTGCGCAGGATTCCATGGAACATGAGCAACTATTATAAGAATAGTTTAAATTCAGTAAGTTATAATAGTAATACTAGCAATATATGTTGTAAAACACCATTGGGTGAAAAATAAATAAGTGCTAAAAGGAGAAAGGAGAAAAAAATTGTTTTACAAATAAAGGTAAAGTGCATATAACCAATCAATCGTTTACCTGGATGAGGTTGTTTTGTATTATATGACACAGGATTGACAGGAGGATATCCTACAAAAGAGAAAACAATTTTAAAACACAATTGATGCTTAAAGCCTCTAGAAGCTTCCAAATCACTGTCACGTATTTTACATCATACCTGGTGCACCTGCAAATCCTGTCACAGGTGTTTTTGTGTCTTCATAGGCCTGATCCCGTCTGACTGTTATCCGTCGGACATACCCAGGAGGACCGGCTTGCCCCGTGACCACCACCGGCTGATGAACGACAGGTTGGTTGGGTTGTACGGGGTGGCTGGGCTGTCTGGGGCTGTTGGGCGGTTGAGGGAAGTAGGGCTGATGTGGGAAATGGGGCTGGCGGACAGTGGACTCTGGTACTGTTCTGTGGGGTATTATCAAAGGGATGTGGATATGAGGGATATTGGGTCTTCTGGGTTGTACTGGAGGTCTAGTGTCAGGGACAGACACGGGTCTCTCTTGCCTCACAGGCAGGCCTGCGAATATGAAAAGAAGATGTCATTTTTGTTGGCAGTATGAATACAGAGTATGGACAAATCAGATGTTGTTATTAAAGGAACAAACAGTGAAATGCTGAAGAATATCTAATATCAACGATTTTCCATGTTATGAGAGTTCTTGCTTTCCAAAATGGAATTTGAAAAACATAACAGTATTATAGATCTATAGGAAAAATGACATCTTTTGAGCCCATATGATGAAATTTAAGTTCTTCACAGATAATTGTCTTCCAGTGAGCACACATTTTTGATGATGCTTATGACATTTTGCAGCATTACAGAAAGTCAAACTGTATAGATTTAGAGCAATGTATAAAGGTTAGCAAGTAATAAAAGTTGTTTGCCTTTTTGGATGAACTATTCCTTTAAAGTTGCAATTTATCGCTTTTGCCCTTATATCACCATTTTTGTGTGAAACATTTCAAATTAAAGTCAGATGACATTTCCTGCAAAATTGTATCTGATATCTCTAAATCAAGATGAAGGTAAGATAAGGAGATTGAATTATTATGTATTTGTTTATCTTTAACCAAAAAGTTAAGGATTGCAGCTTAAATTAAACGTAAAAATGTTTGTGGAAAAATAAGTAAAGTCAGATTGCCAGCTCTCAACCTCATTTTACAACATCATCTATTACATCTTCTAATGGTATGCAACCCATATTGTAAAATCTCTCATAAAAGTTGTATACTTCTAGTATTTTTTAGACTTTAACAAGTTGCCCAATAGTGATACTTTACAAAGAAATCTTTAAAGCTCTATTCAATATTGTTTTGAACTTTGTACACCTAATATTTACAAAGCGTTTGGTCTTTCCGCTGTGCTGTCAGCTCTGTCTCACTGAGTCTAATGAGCGAGAAAATAGTCTTTTTTTCGTTCACACTTCTAACCCCAAAGTTCTCACATATCTCACATGCATCTGTTTTTCCAAAACCTTATTTCACATTTTCATTTTAATTGTGGGTTATACAGCTCTGTTAAAAAAAAAACATGTACTACCAGATGCTGTTATCTAAATTGAGAAGTGAAGTGCGTCATTTCAGAATAGAGTCTATTTAAAGTCCAGATTTTATTGGCTGTAGTAAAAATTGATTCAAAAGGGGGCGGGGCTTGAGTCCCAGGAGTTCACGTTAATCAGCTGATAGTGACTAAATGCACTCAGCTAAAATCCTGCGTCAGTGCTGTTTGTCTGCATTTAGCTGCGCAAATATCAAATTTCACACAAACATATTCCCACCCACATACATTACATTCCCCAAGGGATTTATCTGTGTGTTTCCCACAACTCTGTTTGGCAAAGGAAAAATAACCCTCATCGCACACATAGTGCATCACAACAGCAATAACAAATCACAAGGATACTGAATGCAGAGACTTGGGTGACACAGGTTTTAATGAGTCTAAATGACTACACTGCACTATGGATTTTCCAGTGTACTCTATCAAAATATCTGACAGTTTCTGGTCTGGAAAGCAAATGGGCAATTCCATGCAAATGTCAAACTTCCCATGAAAAAATAAAGTTTTAAAGGTTTTCATCCACACTAATAGCTCAGATGTCAATATTTTGTGGTTTGAATACTTATGTAAGGTCTCTCTTAAAGTTTTTAAAGCACTTTTTATGTTTAAAGCATGATTTTGTTTTAGTCGGGTAAAGTGATGTATATATTATTGCTATAGAGATGTTCATCCTATAAGGTATAATGTACATCGTTATTAGTCACATCCATAGCACATGTATATACAGGCGTTTAATAAAATATAAACGGATGGTTCAATATATTGGTAATAAATACATTCTATAAGAATTTATATTTCACGTTTTGACTGTAAATGTGACATCCATAACGCTGGAATTGCCCATATGCTCTGTAGGGTGCGGTGATCCATGTGAAATGTGAATTTTGAAAACGTGAAATGACTGAGTTTGCACTCTGGCGTAATGGCCAGACCTCTGTGCGCAACCTTGCTCGTGGCCCGATCCATTTGAGAATTTCCAGATGGGTTCCTGGACCTGTAGAGAGAAACTTGAACCCAGCCCCAGATGGAGAACACTTTTTTTGCCAATTACAAATCTGTTTATATCATCACACAATGTGCAGAAGTAGATCTCAAACACAACGTGAAGTGGACCTCAAACACAATGCCAACACTTACATACAGAATAAAGAACAAAAAAGCGTCTTGCGTCAAGTGTGGACACATTTAGTGAGAACAGGAAAGAGTTTCTCCAACATCCTCTGACAGAGAGATATCCATCAGCAGGATATGAGAGAAAGAACCGAGGCGTGTAACACGGCTGATAAGAGCGTGGAGGGGAAGGGTGAATTTGAAGTTCAAATCCATTTTAGGGACTGTTAGAAGAACCTCAAGCCATTAGATGATGTATTATTGTTTGTTACAAATGTTCCCAGTGGTCATGGAAAAAGTCTGCGATAGGACGTCAAGTCTCCACAACAAACAAAACTGAGATTTTTTTTTAAAAGCATCTGATTCACAGCATGAGAAATGAATCTACAATAATTGTGGGTGTTTTCTATTCATCCCTAAAACACGACCGTGCCTAATTGATGTCTTAAACTGTAACGAAGCTAATGAAAAATCAATGAAGAGCCATTAGAGTAAATTACGAGAATTTGAGCTTCACGGCATACGGTTCAAGGCTTTGTCATAGAGAAACAGTTAGATTAGGAGTTGCACCCAGTATTCCAGCATTGTGAAATAAGACTTTGCCATGATTTGAAGCCAAAGAGTTTGAGTAATGCTGAAGATATTCAGGGATAAGGTCTATTGTGTTTCAGACTTTTTAACCGTATCATGTCTCACAACAGCCTAAAAACAACAAAAATGAGCCGCAAACGACAAAGGGAAACATACGCTTTGAAAAGCCCCCTACACAAATAACAGGAACTGTCACCAGACATTTTGCTGCAACAATTATTCTTCATCTGAGGTAAAAAGAACAAAATTCCAGTATGATAAAGCTTCATTAACGCTAATGTTCCCTTTGAAGTCCTTTAGATTTATATACAGATATGCAGTGGGAAATCCTCACATTAACACGAGGTCATCCATTAAGGCAATGTTCTTGGAAGAGGGACTTTGTTTCTGCAATAGACGTGAGTTTAAATATCTGCCTCCGCCCTTATCAGGAATGATGACATCAGCCTTTCACAGGAGGCTCTTGGGAATGTATGTTCTCCTGTGACTCCTGTGTCATCTGACAAAGCGAACATCTGCAGTGGGGTGTGGGAAATCATCACCTTCTGAGGCCCTTACATTGCCTTTTGGGTTTAATAAATACCAGACCCGCATGCGACTGAACTCAACTCACTCCTCGATTCTCAGTGTTATAGACTGTGAAAGCAGGGCAGAGCAAAAGATCGTCGAAGAGAAAACCACACATCTCTTTAGCTCGTAAAGACCACTGGGATTATGGTGGAGGATTATGACTTGCAGTCAATAGCAGAGAGTTTAAAGGCTAAAATTAAAGTTAAAATCTACTTTATAGAAATAATAGTCCTGACAGTTATTTGTGGGTGAATGAGCTATAAAGCCTCTGCACTGTAAAAAAAAATCATTGCTGCACTAAATTTTTAGATTTGTAGTAAAATTGTCTGTCAAAGTCATTTCAGCTTACTACTTTAAATTTTGACTAGTGATGAGTTAATAAAACAAATAGTTTTTTATTATATTGAAGAGTTAAGACATATGTTGACCGTGACTTCAACAATGACCACATCAACCGTATCTCATGATAAAGCCAATGAAAACCGTCAAGAAATGACATATTTGATTTTACACTGTAAAAAATGATGTGAATGACAAAAACTTAACTACAAAAAGTAAATATTTTAACTTTTTATGAGTTACAGCAATTCATCACTAGTCACGATTTACAATATTATGTTGAAAAGCCAGTTTGATTATGCAGTAATTATTGAGGCTGAAACACAATTCTTACTGTACAATGTGTAAACTGCAGATGAAGGCAAACATGAAATCACGCAGTCTATATTATTAATACATCGTGTTTCTGTTTCTTGGATACTGTAAACAGATCATAGTTACACTAATGAAGTGTTTTACGTCTGAATATTATTAATACATATATTTATTCATTAAACTTTGTAGTGTATTGCTGTGGCCAATTAATAAAAGAAATAAGCCATCTAAGACTGTGCATAAGTAAGGGTTTATGCCTATGAACATCTCTTACTTAAAATACTGTATCTGAGGTTAAAAGCTAATGATCAGGCCAACGTGATCAGTTAATTCACTTCTCTGTGCTTTTAAAAGGCATGAATTGTTAACCATATAAGATTGTTAAAAGAACTATGCAAGATCAAATTACTTAGCCTATTAATCCCTAAGGATTCCTGAACAACGTAATGTTTCGACATATTACAGGCATGTTTTTAGGACACATGAAACCTTCTCTGGCCCCTGCTTCTCAACAGCTTGGAGGCATTGCAGATTATTGTGTATGTATTCCCTTATTGGTTCAGTATGGAATAAGTTTCTATTGAAAGTCACAGCATCTCTTGAGTTAAAAAAAGAGGAGAAAATAAGAAATGGTAGTAATAGGAGAAAATCAAAGTCAAAATACAACGACTGACTTGTGCATTGGTGGCAATCATTCAGTTTCCATTTCCCACCCCTAAACTCAAAACAGGGATTAGTGACTCCCTCACTTTCCATTATTATTTGAATGAATGCTTACCGTGTTCTCTAGTTGTATGGTCCTTAAGGATCTGCTTAGCAATATCTGCTAGTTGGCTCTGTAAATTTAGGAGGGAGTTGTGAAGAGCTCTGATCTCTCCTGAATGGCTACCCAGAGTGGTATTCATCTTTGCCACTTGCCTCTCCAAATCCCCTAAAAGGCCCTGGAAATGATTTGTCCCACCATCAGGCAGTCCACAAATCTTCTCCAGAGCGGACACCCTATCGTCCACTGCGGACACACCCTGAGCTACTCCGTTTGTGTTGGACTTACACAAGCTCAGCTCTGCAGTTACTCTAGCATTCAGTTTGTCAAGTTTGTCTTTCAGCTCCTCAATCTGGTTGTGACTTGGTCTGCTTTCCACATGAAGAGTAGGAGCGCTTACTTGCCCAGAATGGCAGCACGTAGAGTTCAGGTTGTGAAGATCTTGGGTAAATTTGCTTACAGTGTCTCCTAATCCTGTTACAGCACCTGTCAATCCATTAACATTGTCAGTCAAAGCATTAAGTCTTTTGTTGGTGTCCTGCATGTGTGCATTGATAAACTGTTTCTCGGGTGACGTCTTGGTAATTGTATCTTCTAATGCATGAAGCTTTGCTACGTTATTTGCAATATCAGAACGCAAAACATCCAATTCGTTTCTGTAGAGCTTCACATCCTTCACAAGACCATCCAGACCGTCTGGTTTTTGGGAATCAGTGGGTACACTGCTTGCGCAGCCGGCTGAGCACATCTGACCGATGGCAGTCATTTTGTCCTCCAACCCCTGTATAACGTACTTATTAGAGTTCACCTCAGTTTGCAGCGTACTAACTGATTCCATAAACAACCCTGGAAGGGAATTGTTGTTTATTTCAATCAACATGCCGGTAAACTGATCCTGCACAGTGTTTAGTTTCTCATCCAGGAGCTGACGCAGTTTATCCACCTCATCCGTAATTTTCACCGTAAGTTTCTCGTCCACGTAGAAGCAGTACGTTTCTGCGTTTTTCTCAGTAACATTCATCCTGTCCTCCAGGTCCTCTATTTGCGTGCCGAATATGTCTTCCAACTTCATGGTGGACAGATGCTTCAGCTCATTGTCCATACGGGCGTTTAGCACACGATGAGCCTCTGCCACTCGATTAATTTCCCGTCTTAAGTCATCATATTCACTGTTCACTTTTACATCGGTTGTTTGGCGATTCGTGCGCACCAGACCATCCGACACAGACAAATCCAGCCGAAGCTCACGGATCTCCTTTTTAAGCTCGGCCTCCTTGTTGTGCACTAGATCGGTGAGGCTAACGAATCCGCTGTCCTTGCCTTGTTCACACGCCTTTTGAAAAGACTGAATCTTATCATTGCATGTATTCTTCAAATTGGTCATCTGGTCCTCCATGTTTGTGACAAGCTCCTTCTTGAGTTTCTCAAACTTTTCATCAATGTAGGTCTGAAGCATATCTACATCCAACGGGGTGCCACCAGTGATTGGCAAGCCTTGAGAGGTATCCATAAGCATTCGGATCTGCCCGTCGTGCCCCTTCACTGTTCCTCGCAGCTCTTCGAGCGCTTCGTCTTTGGTTTTAAGAGCATCTGTCATATCGTTCAACCTGGCCAGCACTGTCTCAATTTCCCTCTCACCCTGGGTGTGTCCTCTCATGGCCTGGTGGCCGTCCAGATGCGCCACTCTCCTCCGTTCCACCTGTTCTTGCGCTGTCGGGTTGATTTCTGTTATTGAGGAGAGTAATGAGCATCTTGCTGGTGTCCTCCTGCAGGTCTGTGCGCAGGTTCTCAGCCATACCCGTCATGGCTGATTGAAGATCAAGTACCGTCTGAGAAAGCCGCTGTACTTCATCCTCCAACACACGCGATCTGTCAGCTCGTCTGGCATCATATTGGCCTGTTTCTCGCCTCTCTGGTCCTGTGGTAACAAAAACAATGTTAATCTGAAAGCATAAATCTTAAAAACACAGGTCAGTGAAATCTGCCTTATACTACTGATGCCATAATTGCTATTATTTTTTTAATCAATAAAAATAAAAAGACAAATCTCTTACTCAGTGCATGTCGAGGTTGGCCAGGATGGGATGGTTGGTGTGATTGTGGATATACTGCCTGTCTGTTTGGAGATCCTTTTAATTCTCTGCAGTCTGGACCCTGGTATCCTGGACAGCATCTCCATTCGAGTTCAGTCACAGTCTTGAATGCTATTTTGTAAGTAGGTCGAAACCGAGTCCGGAATCTGGTAAAAAAGGGGATTAAGATGACCTGTTGTATTATTTGAAAGGTTAGGGTTTCAAACCAAAAAACAAACTTTGACTCTCATTGAAAATGATTTAATCAAATCATTGCTTAGAAAAACGTATTAGTAAGCCACTAAATGGTATTCCCTTTAACCGTGAGTAATAGTCCATAAACTAAAAGTATTGGCTCTATTACAGAATGAAAGTAATGTAAAGACAAGCGTTAATGTGAGAGGGATTATTTAAAAAAGACTTCTGGTCTAAGATTTACTTATGTTGATCTTGTTACTGTTGATGAGTAATAAAAAATTTACATTAAATTTGCATATTATAACAACAAGTACAAAAACATGAACAAAAAGTAGCTAATGATGCTTAAATATAACATAGTGTTCATTTATTTTAGATGCTTTTAGTCACAATATAATTTCCAGTTACAATTGTGTCATTTCATAGTTTTTAAAGTGTTTAACTTTTACTGGTACTATATATTTTTAAATATTGATTGTAATAGTAATACATATATCTAAGTAATATGAATTATGTCTATAACACATTTCATCCTCCACATATTTTACCAATCAAACCCTTGTTGCTTTTAAAGCAAAACAACAGCTGACATCATTTCCTGAGGCAGCAGTATTGCAACAGAAATGAATCAGTGTTCAGATTAGTGAGTAACATTTTCTATGAAAACAACACAATTTTGTTTCCAATCTTAAACCAGACCTTTAATGGAGTGAGTTAATGTCATTAACTTTCCATTTAAACGAAATGTTTATAATATAATAATCAAAAATGATCGTTTCCTCACAGTGACATCTGAAACCAGGCAAAGTTTGTAAGCAAACTGAAGTAAACTGAAGGCTGTTGCATTTCCTTGAAATGAGTAAAACAACATGTGTACACAATACTAAATGCATTTTAAGATCAGATGACTTGCCTATGTGTATGCCCTAATGAAGCTACAAACACCAATTTAATTCATAATTTATTTCCCAAATCCAACCTATTGCATTATATAAGTCTTTAAACGAGAATTGGGCGTGAAGTCGGATTCTCACCATCAGCTCCAAAGCAAACAAACTACATGATGGTGTCTAGCTAACATGGCTGCTTTTATTGGCGGATTATGGATCGGTGGAGTTCATAAAGGCAATAAGAGCTACCTAACGCCAATTTAACCCTCCCGGTCTCTAGAGGTTCTTACGTCACTTGTGGCTCGCAGTCGGGCTGATGCTCTGGACAGGGCGCAGCTTCAGGTTCTGCGTAACTTTCCACGCTGCCCTGTACTGCGCAACTCACGTTCTTCTGCACGATGAATGCGCACCAGTTTCTGTAAAGATGTACAAATAGATCAGAATTAAAACACAGTTGTTGGTTTTAATTAGGTTGATAGAAAACTACACGTCGGTTTGGAGACAGCTGGCTTTAACAAAATTGTGAAGTGAAAGCAAATGCTTTTACCACCCTCAAACCATTGAAATGTTAAAGCGTGAATAGAAAAGGAATGTTCAATAAATCGATTTGGTCTCCTGTAACTCGTTGCTTTAGCAACACGGTGAAAAAGCAACTTAAGATTTCGTAGCGATACGTGAAAAACACACAACGAATAAAATTAAACAGCTACTTCATGAGTTTTATTAATGTGCTTATCGTCTGATGCTGATAAAATAACGCAAACATCTATCTATCTAATCATGACAAACTCGTAAATTGTGAATATACATTAGACGTCTGTAACACAGTTTCTTAAGTTACTTACTTATTTCTGTGCCTGTGAACTGTTCCTGAATATGCGTTACCCTCGAACAAAGCTTGACGGGTATCCATAAGTGAGAGTAAAGCTTATGATAAAGAAAAAAGTTAACCGTAAAGCAGAAAAAGTTTGCTTGATATTCATTGTTTTAAAAGTCAAAACCTGAGAAGAGCTGAGCACTGTTTCAGCCTCCGAAGGTGCGCATTTAAGTTACTTCTGAGTTTGACAAAGTTTGAGAAGTGCGAAAGAAACTGAAGGTGGACTCTAGTCTACAGGGGTTCAATCCGCCGCCTATCCGAAAGATGGGGGTAGGGGAAGTGCTCGAAAAAAACAATAGCGCCCCTGCTTACCCCACCATGCCTGTTACTTGTTTTAAATGAACAGGGTTTCCGTGCTCAATTGAAAACATCTGCCTTTTATCTCTGTTACAGGAAACTATTACTATCATGTAAACTCACACCCATCAAAGTTACAGCGAATAAGAAAAATGTGTTTTTCTTTCGTTTTAAATAATACAGAGTTTTAATGACATTATTAGCCTACAATCAGCAATTGTCCACAGATACATGTTTAATCAACTGGGCCTAAATACAAAGCATAACACCATCAAAAATATACTACAGCATATGCCCTTTTATAGTAAAATAGTTTTTGAACCTCCCCACGACCCTCATATCTGACAGTGATAGACATGTCTGAGATAAGTACAGACAGAGAAAACTCTCACACACATGGCTTTGGGTGGGCTTAGGGTATGCCTTTTGTATTTTTTGACGTAACATTTTATGACATAAGCATTAAATAACATTTAAATGCGTATTACCTCATTGAGCAGAGGGTGTGAACCTGTCAAAGCATGATGTAAGTATTTGTTGTTTTCCATTACATGTTTTAGTTTAGTTGTAATTGGAACATTTTACCACCATTAATAAATACAGATACCAGTAGTATATTTTCAGGTTTAAAAATACGTTGTTTTCTTATCTGAATTTGTATTTATATAGGTCTACATTGACATATAAGGCTGGTATTGTTTATGGAAAAGACATGCTGTTCTTTATGTACTGACTATCAAGACACAGTTATGGTAGGACAGAGAATGTAAAGGAAAGACTCAAACAGACATACGTGATTAAATCACCGCTGACGCCATTAGGAAGTCGCTTCTGAGTGGGTGTTAATTTGGTAATTATTACCAAATGGGATTAGGCAAAAACAACTAATCACAGTTATTAACCGTTCTGTGTGGCTAGGACCCTGACATGTGTTCAGACACCGAGAGAGGGCAGTGTAGACCTGTGAAACACGAAATGCATAACGTCACTGATCAGCGTGAAGCGCATCTGCTTATTGCTGCTGCTACTGTCTCTCATATTGCGTGGCTGAAAATAACTTTGATGATTTGTGATTTATCATCAGATGTCTTATGAGACAGGACCTTTTGTGACAAAAATATACATTTATTCAACACATCTAATCAAAGATTTGCCATCTCCCATTCAAGCATGGGGCATTCACTTCTTTTCTCATAAAATATTTGTGTTTACTTGTCAAAGACATTCTAAAATGTTTCCAGCACAGCCCATAAAAAATAACCATGGTTTTATAACAAATAAAACCAAAAAACTACAACGTAACCATTGTTATGCTACAGTGACCATAGTTTGGTATTTGTTGTAAAACTGTGGTTATATAAATGGTAACTTTTAAACTGTGGTATAATACAAAACTTTGGTTTAATTGTTTTAACATTGACTTTAGATGTTTTTTTTTCTACAAAATTGATCCATGGTTTTACTGCATTTACACTATAACTACAACATGATATTTGTGTTACAATCATACTATTCTCATACTAGCAACCATAGCTGAACCATTATATTAGTAGTAAAACTATGGTAACACAAATAAAAAGCAATAAAACCATGATTCATTTTTCTTAAGGTTAATGGCAGCAGAGCATACAGCACATTAAGACTGACTGTGTGACCTGTAGCTTTCACTCACCCTTTCATCAAACAAACCACACTAAACCCACCCATTTAGATTGTTCTGTTGCAAAGTGGCCGAGTTTGTGACAAGTCACACGTATGATGGATTATAAACGACTTTTTCCAGTGACCTCTGTTTGCACTAAGGGGAACAAAGCGCATTTTTTGTGTTCTCACTAAATCCGCGACCGTCCAATTTGTCAGATTGGGCCGTGCAGAGGGTGACGGGGTGTGAAGCACCTGTGCCCCGCGTGTACTGTCAGTCTACGGCGCGGCGCAGAAAGCGTCTCGAGTCGGTGCGTAATTGGCGGGTGTGATCGCCGCTCCGCGCTCACTTTGGCACAATGCCGCTGTCCTGACGGAGAGGTGAGTCACGGCGCACGGCTGCTCTCTCCCAGCCCACAGCCAGTACGCTTCTGCGGCACCAGCCTGTGCCCACACCATCACCTCGACGTGTTTTTTTGTTCCACGGCGCTTTGTCTTTAGTGTCTGTTGTTTGTGTGAAAATCCTCCTCTGTGAGCACTACGCCTCCTCTCAGGCGGCCGGGTGAGACGGAGACTCTCACGCTGTTTATGGCTGGGTAATGGATAGCGTCTCTCTCCGCGTGAACAAAGGGCAAAAAACAGCTTCGCGTTTGTCGGGGTTTCGCGCGCTATCTTTGCGGGACGCGCGTGACTCATCCGGCTACTTTAATTGGGGGAAACGCAGTGTTTTCTGCAAATGCTGCATGCGAGTGTTAAGTTGAATCTCATTAACGGTGGACTCTCTGCATAACCTTACTAGGGTCCTTCTCGGGAAAGTAGCTTTATTGTGTTGGGAAAGCTTGAGAAAATGTAACGCGTTTGGTGTATGCACCCACTTATTCACATCTCTAACAATTACACTGTTGGGTATCTGTGCGCACTAACAAAGACTAACAAAGGATGAGTTTCTCATTCTCTCTCGCTCGCTCACAAATAGACATACAGTGAACTATAATTTATAGGCTCTAAAATGTTAATATGGCCATAAGTCCTACTCATGAATTCTTGATAGGGACCATGACAGTCTCGTCACCTAAAATGTTAATGAGGTGAGATTACATTGGGGCTGGAAGGTCCCCGTCACAAATAGCACAGATGAGCCGGATTTATAAGACTTTCTGACTATAACAAGACAGGCAAAGGGCATAGGCTTCTGCTCGGGTTGAGCTGAAATGATGGAGAAAACAGATAATGAATTGTGCCAGGTGCATTTGCAGAAGGATCATTTGTAAAATGTATAGTTTTCATTATCAAGTGTTTTTCTCCACCCACTTATCTAATGTGTGCCACAACATACAATGAAATATTCTTATTAATCTATTCTTGTTGTGATCGCAACACGACATCCCTTTATAAACCGTAATCCGAATACATTCATACTGTGTGTATTATTTGTACATTTAATTGTCAACATCCATGTAAGCACAGACGTGCAATGATTGTTCGTTACATAATGTCCAGGGAACTTTTTGTGGATTATTCAACTGCTACATTATATTCGTGATATCACAGTTCAATGAACTCAACAAATCAATCAACAGTTCATCTCCATTGTCTTCAACCTCCCACACGTTTTCACAGCACCCACAGTTGTCACTCCTCCATGTCTTTAGCACTTTCATTTCTAGAGGAATTCGTTACCTTAAAAGCTTTATTTTGTTCCCCTCTGATTTCATCAACTGTATACTTTATTACTTGTTGGATTGCGGCCATCATCTTTTGAATGTGCTGTTTTCCGATTTTGAATAAACAGATAACCTTGAGCATCGGTAGGATGTGACTTTGCCTCTTCCGTCGCTGCAATTAAGTGGATGTCTTTGAAAGTAACTCTCAATCCCTCATACTCAAACACTGGCCGTATGTCTGTTTGATCAAATATCTAAGCAAATGTGTGCAGATGAATCAAGCTTTGAGCGAGAGGCACGTGTAAGACCTTGAAAGAAGTGAAATGCATTCTGGTCAGGAATAAAGAGGTCTCGGGTGCTTCAGGTGCAACATTTCACTTTAAGGTGAAAAAGAATGATTTTGATGCCTTAATCTTATATGTGAAACGTGCGTTTAGACCTTGGCCTGCGCAAAGTATCATCTGAGTATTGATTACTATTTGGCATGATTCAGGGGGTTTTCAGCTGGAATGTGATGTCATGAGGTCTTATGTTGTTAAATCTGTCTAGACAGATTAGTATTTGTTACCACCATTGGGTGTGAAAAATATAATGAGACATGAAGAGCCAGAAAGCGTTAGACACTAATTCTCCTTAGTGCGCTTTGTAAATGCAACTATGAATATAATACGCTTTACTACGTTGTTCTATAATACATTAAGTTTTTATGCTTTCTGTCAGTTTGTATTTAAGACTCCAAAGCTACCGTAATAGAATAGTCATTTTAATGTAAAAAAGACACAAACACAAACAACGTTTACAGCCAAGGTAATATCTGAAATGTTTTTGCACAAAAAGCACTTTGTCTGCCCACATTACTATGTGGTTTCTAACAGTGGAGACGGTGATTAGGAAAGTCAAATCAATAATACATGCTAAAGACCAACTAATGCTCCATGGAGACAGACACAATTTGTTCATCCTGTGGCTAGCATCCAATCTCAGGCACACACCGGAATTGAAGCCAGATGATGGGAAAGACAGGGAGGCAGGCACACTTGACTCGATCCTCCTACGAGCAACAGGTTAAAGCTGCACATATGCAATTTGCCGTGAGCACGCAGGAGCTGTAATGTTTTATGGAAATGAGATCTTCTTTTATTGAATTAACATTCTATTCCCATCGGTCCAAAGAGGAAGCCACGTGCCAAGCAATATTTCCGAGACTTTCGTGGAATTTGTTTTATCGACTAGAGAACGCAAAAACAACACAGCCAGAAGAAGTGAGAAGAGCGACCAAACAAGCTTATTGCTGCCTTCCCTCTGAGAAACCCTTTCATCCTGATATTGCTGTAATGCTTCAAAAATCAATACCAGGCTGCCAAACAGGTCAAAATGCAATAAGTGTGCAATCTGTCCGGGAAATAACATTGGCAGAACGCAGCGCCACTGTCCCGTGGGACTGCTCCTCTTCCTCGGCCAGAGAGCGCAGGGTTAATGCATTTCCCACATCGCCGATCCCAGTTCAACGCAGAGCTGCGTCAGGCCACGGCATCTGAAATGCCAGATAACACAAAAAACACAATAGTTTGATTATAGGGTGATCGGCGCAACTGTCTGTTTCCTCTTCTCAGCCCTTTCTCCCGGTGTCATTTCCTGGACTGGACATCTCTGTGTCATGTTATTTTTAGACCGTTACATTCAGAGAAATCACAGCGGTGTTCTGCAGCTGACTGTACAGTATGTCAACAGGTCAGAAGTCAGTATCAGTTTCATGCTCAGTGGGTTACATTCTAACAGAGCTGATTTATCTGTCAGTTTATTTATTTGATTATTTGTGAGGGACCATCGGCTAAGTCCTTTTATAGCCATGAAAATTATGTCATTGCAAACCTGTATGACTGTCTTTCTTCTGCAGAACATTAAAGAAGATATTTTAAAGAATGTTGAAACCAAACAATATTGACACCCATTAACTTACATTGTATGGACACAAAACCACTGACACATTTCTCAAAATAGCTTTTTTGTGTTCCACAAAGAAAGAGTCATATATGTGTTGAACGACATGAGGGTGATTACTGTAAATAATGTCAGAATTATTTTGGGGGGTGCCAGTCTATCCCTTTAAAATGATCTTATTAATTTATTTAGTGTGTTTAGGATTAGCCATGGATGATTTTAAGAAAAGCATTCTTCTGTGCCTGCTAATATCAGGCATCCACGTTTTAATACACCGAAGAGGGATCATCATTGGAAAGAAACATTCTTCAGATGTTTTCAATTAAATTCAATTTATTTGTGTAGCGCTTTTTACAATACATGTTGTTCCAAAGCATATCGTTCCCTCCTCCAAAGCTGTAGGCTGGGAGAATAACTCAATAAGATGTTAAATTAGATGAGGAATAAACCCTAGGAAGAACCAAGATTCAGCTGAGCCGGGGAAGCCCTTCTCATTTTCCACATTTATGCTTTGTATACGTAAATACACACAAGAATATGTATTCAAATGAATTTATACACAGCAGACATATACATATGCATGCATGCATACATAAATATTCATTTGAACAGATCCTGACACATAGTTTCATTGATAATTCTGACAGATTTTTATTAAATTTCATACTGCATATAATAATATTCAGGATTCTGTGCCATATACAAAGAGATGCAGACAGTGCACGACAGGCACAGGTTATAGCTGCTGTTGGATGAGACTTAATGGTGATGGCAGAGATGGGACAGGTGTGGTCTGATGGTCAACAGGAATGGATATGACATGAGCAAGTAACCTCACGATAGTCATCTCAAATGATAGGTGGAGGAGAGAAAGAATGAAAAAAGATAGAATGTATAAATACTGAGAAGAGGAAATAATTAAAGCAATCGCTCTCAGAATACAGATCATATATAAATGTTCTGAAGAGAAGATTTACATTTTTCACACAGTTCAATTACATATTAAATCAAATATTTTCCTAATTTCAAGTAAGACGGAATGGTGTATTTATTAAAAGATATTCGCAAGGGTATGCGATTCTTGCGGTTCTCTGTAATGTGATTCTGTGTGATGGGTCTGCATATGCCAGCACTATTTGCAGTGTTTTAACTAGACAGCGGATGTGTTCTTGTTCAGGGAAAAAGATTGTGCTGCCATGCAACAAAAGCAATCAGTGACTTGCTGCTTAGGCAAAGAGAGAAAGAGCGAGAGAGGCATTGTACAGGTTGATTAAGTAAAAAAAAGTGTTCCCAGGGAAACGCAGGTAAAACTATTGAAAGTGCTCCATATGCGACCTTGTGGATTTCTCATCTTTTCTCAGGTGAGGAATCACAGTTGCATACAAATCATATGCATAGGAGATACATTTACATTACCAAAAGCTAACATTATAGACAGCGTTGTTGTAATTACGTGCTTTTAAAAATATTTGAATATAATTTAAGCAAATATACTTTTTTTATACATTGACTAAAGTATGAAAAATAATCCCATTTGGGATACACACTTATTCAAAGCAACTTTCAGTGCATACAATGCATAAAAATGTGATTATTTTGTGTGTTTGAATAAAATTCATGATCTTGATTTTGTGCTACAGGTACTGTTGTGTGTCAGGTAAAGCAGCTATTTTTCTCTGTTAAAAAAGGAAATATTTAGACAACACCATTTATGTACCTAACAGTCAATTAAAAGCCATCCTACATTACTCAGATCTGAATTTCACTTTGGACTGTTTCCACCAACCAATCTTTCCAAAAATGCAAATCCCATCACTTCTTAACATGCAGTATATATATTAAGGATCTTAAACAGCACTGGAAGTGGATCTGTCTCTTAGTCATCACAGCAGAGACTGAGGTTAACTTATAAGGAGATATTTTAGCATCTTGCAGTAGGCTCTGTGCCATCAACAAACTGCCTGGCTTAGACTCGGCTGGCATTTTCATTCGACCTTAGGGTGACATCCTCATAATGGAAAAGCATCAAAAAGCTATCTGTAAAATGGAATGGATTTCAATCTCCGATGGCTGCATTGATATGCAAAATCTGTAAATTCATCAACTGACTATAAATCTCTGGTAGATGTATGTTGCCGTTTCCACAGAAGAGTCTTATTTTTAGGAAAAGATAAATATTTGAATTATGGATTTTACTTCATTTCTGGTCGAAAAAGACATCCTTTATCTGGGTGCTTGTGTCGAGGATATTAGTTTTGTCAGGCCATTGAAAATACAATACTCATCAGTATAACTATTCATCAGTCCACAATATTGTTCATATTAATAATTTATGAAACAGAAATATGGCATAAGATCAAGAATCAGAGCACTTGTAATTCAAAGGGTTTAACTGGATCATGTTTGGGTATTTGGTTAAAGGCGTGCCAACAGGTACACGATTACAGTAGTTTTCAGAAATCTGTCTTACAGCGTTCTTACATGACACCAGTAATTTAATTATAGATAAGTCCTAACCAGCACGTTTAAACCCATCAGATTTAGAAAGGAAATGGATAGGAAAGAAAAATAAATAAATCAGCTAATCGGTTCATGAGAGCGATCAATCATACCATTATTCTTTTAAAGCCGAACTTGTTTTTTTCCCTGATGTTTCTCTACAGATGAGACAACATCAGCCATCTTAGCAAGAGCAATTACCAAGAGGCGTGTCACTAAGAGTTTTTCATTTTCCTTTATGCCTCAGATAAAATTTCTTTTATTGCTGTTTTCCTTCTCCCTCTGAAACCCATAATCAAAGAATATTTCCTTAGGGTGGAAGCACTAGGCTAGGTCTTACATTTGGAAACTTCATTACACAAATAAAAACGCTGCCTTTTATTGCCTCATATTGTAAGAAGAAATACAAGAAACAATTTAGGGCACCAAAATAAAAGCCAGTGATAGAAATCTATAAAAATTTGAGAAATATTTATCATATTTAATGATTGTTATAGTAGGAGATGGGTCAGTAAGTGAAGAAAGAAGTCTTGGATTTTAATAAAATGCTTTGCAATAACATTCAGACTAATGATGAGGCTTACGTGGTGTGCCAGAATGATTTATCTGAGTTGAATGTTTTCAGATTATTGCACGGCGGGAACATCTATGCGGTATGTATCTTTTCAGTTTTATAATGACGCTGAAGATATTAATGAACTTTTTCAAAGTCATGAGAGCTCAGCTCAAGAGTTCTCCCGGAGAGATCATGTCTATTGCAAGTACCTTTACATGGTGAATTATTTACTCATTTCTTTAAAGGGTAAAAGCAAATGATTTGCTAAAGCATACAATGTGAACGATCATTTAATCCCACAATGGCTGAATTCAATATCACCAGAAGCATGTCAATGTTCTTTCTCTTCAGGACATTTAAGGTTGTTTTCAAAGTATAATTCAGTTCTGCTCTGCTATTCTGTCATTAAATGAAATCTGAACACATACTAAATAATTTATTTTCTACATGAATTTTCAACAAGCTTAACTGACTGTTATTATTGAACTAAGAACTCAAGACTTCATTGTACATCCTTGTCTATTATTTCAGCCCACCAAGGGATTTACTTCCAATTTACAACACACAATTGTGATCAATATGCCCTTCTCAGTGAATATTGCCAATATCTCATGGCATTATTATTTCTCACAGTTTAAAAATGAAGATCCACTCAGAGCAACAATAATTGATGTAGGAACTCACACCACACCTGCTCAGAACTTTTCTTCTCTCATTCATCTATCCTTCTGAAACGTAACCATAGAAACCATTTCATCCTGCATCATATTCAAAAACTCGTATTTATGGTTTATCAAGTAAACAAGACTTCAAAGATTAACATTTGTATTGCATTCACATAAAGCACAGCAGACGCTGCAGCGAAACTATAGATTTTCTCTGGCGGAATATCTGGTTGGGTGTGTGGGACATCGTATCGGACAGAAGATGCTTTGTGCCGTCATAATAGATAGCTGAAAAACATCAGTGATAGGATACAAAAAGAACAGGATACCAACAGTGACACAGTAATTATTGTCTCGAGTCCTCTAGGATTACCTGTGACCCATTATATCACGATGAACTGACTATCATGTGCAAGCGTGTGTGTGGTTTTCTTTAAATAATAAGTTGCTTGATTTATGGCATCAGGAAATTATAAAAATAGAGTCATATGAAATATACACTTCCAGCTAATTTGGCTTAGTTCCACTATAATTGGTACGCTTGATTATTAGTCAAAGCAATATGCTGTTGAGGCATGACTGGCAACTAATTCTTATCATTTAAACTGACATCACTTCTTGGCTCTAATGTGAACAATAACTAAAGTCTAATTCTTTCCCACATTTCAATTTCCTTATTTAGTAATATCAAGTCCCTCAGGTACATCCTTAGATCTACATCCAATGTTTTATTATTTCAAAGAATTCAGTGAGTTTTTTACAATATCTTCAACAAACAAAAACAGCAGACAATACGTCTCTCTCTCTCTCTCTCTCTCTCTCTCTGTCTGTAATGAACCCATTCATCAAATGTGTTGTCAACTCTCTTCTCTGTGAGTGTTTGGACACTTCAGAAAATTGTGTTTACACATGAAAGTCTCTGTACTTACAACACATAAGCAATATAATATCTCTTTATTTATTTATAGCTGTTGTTCATACCAGACACAGGTCAGATATTTATGTTTGAAACGTCAGCTGGTTGCGTGATGCAAAAAAGCACAAACTCAGATGGGCTTTGCTATAAGACAGACTGCATTGGACGACTTTTAAGGTTTTATCATTGTTCACTCAGATGGCTGTATTAATAAAAGAAGTCTGACTGCAGGTTTGACCTCCGCAGTCGCATGCGTCGCTGAGGTGCAGATGTGTGACAAAAGAAATGCTGTGACGGGCAGACAGAGTTTGGCTGAATCTGAGAGCCACGGTGATGCTGTGCGAAGAGCCATGTGGGAAGAGTGGATGAGGCTGTTTATCATGTCCTCCGACAGGATGACGAATTGGCTGACACGACCGTGAGAGGCGCTGTCATATTTGTCATCTTTATTGAGCCAGACTTTAAGCAGCTCTTGCTCCTTGTCCAAAATGGTACGACCGCAAATACTTTTTAGTGACGTCAACTTGAAAGTAATCTGTTAATCTGGTTTAAAAAGTATCATAATTAAATATTTGTTTAAGAAGTCTATGGATCGTTTCATGATTGACTGGTTCCCGAAGCAGAGAGTCAGACTGATGTATTGAAGTAAAGGAAGTGATTGCGATCTTGCCCTCTACCCACCCAAAAAAGCCACCCCTAAAATTAGCATCCGGGTAATGTTATCCAGCCCAAAGTGTACACATCGCTAAGGATCAAGGCTTTTCTGGCTGGCTGCTCCAAATAATCACCTGCTAGAGAAAATCTCATTATTCCAGGCCCTGACTCTGTGCAAAGGGCAGAATAGCAACTATAGTTCAGGTTGAATTAAAACTTTGACCCGTGCTATAATCGAGCATGGCCGAGCTGGGGTCAATGGCAGCTCGGACTCCACTTGGACCTTTTCAAAAGTCCTGACAATGCCAAACCAGTGCTGGAGCCAGTTAAGTGTAAGAGACCAGATCGCCATCCTGCAGGTCAAGGAGCTGATTAACCATCATGTCAAAGCACCACAGACTCGAGACATGCTCACGTTCATGAGTGTGCACATATATCATCCAATGAATGTCAAGTGAGTTTTTGTTTGTAACCATATACTTTAACCTGTTAACTGTCACCGTTCCACAGGTAGAACACTTTGGTTATTTCACTATTCACTTTAATATTTCATTGTTTATTTATAATCTAATCATGATGAATTATATATTGATGGAAAGGTCTAAAACTCAAGAAAAACATTATAAATTAAAACAAAATTAAATTAAAGTACCCATAATAAAAAAAGATTAAAAAAATATTTAAAATATATTTTTTTGTTCTTTTTCATGTGTATGCTTAATATGTGCAGTGGCAGTTATCAGGTTAACACTCTTTATTCATTATTTATTCTTTATTTAATTATTAAAGGATCCAATTTGTTCCCATTAAATCATTGGCAGCCCATGCTTTATATACCCCCTTAAAAATAAAAAGGTGCTACAAAACATTCTTCACAGTGATGCCATAGAAGAACCACTTTTGGTTCCCTGAAGAATCCAGTATTGACTCCGAGACGGATTCTAAGAAGTCACAAGCCAGATTTATTGATTTTTTGACTATTTCTAATCAACAGCTGACATGTGCATTGAAGATTACTGTAATTAACACACATACAGCAATGAACTCAATAACCGATTAAGTCAAATCTATGCGTTGTGTAACTCTGTTAAACTTTTGACAGGAAAAACATCTAGCTATCCGCGTTATAACCCTTACCCCACATGCCATCGCACTACATACTGTATGAAAAGTGACTACAACCAAAAGCTTGAGAATTTTCTGTTTTGACCATTCTTAACTCTGTCCAAAGGCTCTGAGAGAAGCCTGTGAGAAGAGAGAATGTTCTTCTGAAGATTGTATACGGTACCTTTGAAACTTTAGTTAAAGAGTTTAGTCACAGCATGAAGAAATGAATCTCGCGAAACTTAAATAGTCATCAAAGTCAGACAAGTGAATTATATAGTTTGTTTCTCCAAGACAAACACTTTCTAGACAGTTCTGCTATGACAGTCCAAATAAGAGAACGAGCAGACTCTTCTTTGTTTGTTTATGGAAAATCTTTGGTACATCTGGGAATTATAAATCAAAGTTAATGGCTATTTACTTCATAGGCGTGTAGCATTAATCTTTCCAAACGTTTTGTTTTCACTTATTGTAGATGCCAAATGATCCAAAACAACAGGTATTGTATTACATTTCATACTCACCTCAAAGGAATGCTATTGATTTAATATTTCAGAGTAGGAAAAAACATGAACATTTTAAAATCAGATTTCTTGAGGGTAATCTCTCTTAATGTCGTCATCCCGGTGGACAATAAAATGTCAGTCTTGACATCACGATCGATCAAATAAATCACATCAATATGTTGTACTCATTAAACGTGTGTACCTCTAATGTCTGTTTATGGGAAAGGAATGGAAAGTAAACAATACAGAGAGATTCTAGACCGCTGTGTGATTCTGGCGTTTCAGCAGTTTGCTTTAAACAACACTAATTAAACATCTGTTTTGGCTCACTTCAACACATTGCATTACGTAAGTGTCTAAATGTATTAGCACCACATGTTACCACAGCAGACTGCACAGAAAAATAAAATCCTGTGATTTAGATTAAAGGTTTTAGTAAACGTAACAGTAACTGAGAAGACTGTGACATTGAAATTCTAAAAAAAACAAAACTCTGAGATCAAAAATATGTGCTGTGATATTTAAGCACTCAGATTGATTTCTCTAGAGAAACGTACAAAATATGTTGTAGTCAGGGTGATGAAAAATCCTTTATAGCACAACTCAAATACTGCGTGTGATGAGCGACACTGTAAGTTATACTGTAGTTAAAGAGACTAAAATGGAGCAAAAACCCCACATGCGACTTCTCTCTGAACTTTACTTCATATAAAAAGAAATCAACAGCACTTGCAGACACATGATGTACCCAGACTAAAAGCAGGAAAACAATCACGCATCCTCACATGTTCTTTTCCAAACGCTTAGTCATTAGACAAGCTGTTGAAATCCATTATGCCAACTCCATTTTACTGCCGGGTAAAAAATAATCACTTTCCAGCCAATTAGAGTCATGTTGATGAGCAGCGATTACTCTGTCTGAATGATGACACAATGGCATCCATATGTGGTTTGAAAGTGATCTCTAGTGATACATTAGTCAGGAGCAAACTGTCCTTTTCCTGCCTCGATACCCACAAAGAGTCTTTAGGGGTCACAAACCTATTTTAAATTACTTCAAGCAGGAGTCATGAAATAAATGACAAGGCATTTCCCGCTCACGCCCCTCTCAACAGTGGACAGAAAGCGAGCGGTAGCAGAGCTCACCCTGGAGAATAACAGGTTTTGATGGTCACTGGTTTGATGGGATTCGGAACAGTCGCATTGAAAGATAATCACATTTTCCAGACATGTGTGAATATCTTCAAGACGTATTCGCACATTTCTGATAGATGTGTGAATATCCGTTCCCCCGCCGCCCTTTGCTGACCCAACGTGAACTTGAGAATCCTCAAAAAACCCAATGAAATAGACAAACCTGAGTTGTATTTATTTTAATTTCTGGACCGGTGATATCGATCTCCTTTCCATCTGTCTCCTTGCAGCTCCTCTCAGTCGTTTAGCATCTTTCTCTCTCACTTTAATGTCATATGGGGTATTCCTAAAAAGAATCTGGTGATATTTTAGACCTTTTAGTGGTCATCACAAAGAGGAATGACTTTCATTAGATCTGATCTCCCCCATTGAGAACGTTTCATCTTTGCAGTTGCACGGAGCGTGAGACAACAAGATATTTACATTGAGGTGTAGCCAGAAGGAAGGCCTCAGGTTTTATCGGGTCATAAAAGGCTCAGTTGTGTTAGAGAGAAGGGGAATCCCTACATCAATCATAATTGTATCGTTTCTCTTTCTAACCCTCATTCAGCCCACACCCAGCACAATCCAGACCCCGGAGACACGGTCGCTAGCTTATCCCCTGTCTGTTATAATGATGCAGAGCCTCTGATCCTTATTCTCGACACACCACGCTGCACTTCAAAGCCTAATTTATGAAAACACATCTGCGGAGACGAGTAAAGTCTTTTCATCAAAATGAAAAACAAAAGCGATGCTAGTGGTATCCTTTTTCTCAGCTTGTCGGTAAATACCTGTTTTTTTACGAATGGAAACAATAGTATTATGTGCCATAATGGGCTTAGATTTACATTATACTTATGGTGCAAGTTAAATAGGATTGTGTTAAATTAGTTCGCCCAGGATGTTTTATCCCCAATAATTGAATAACTCTGACCATTATGACAGCTTTAGTAGTATTTTAGAATTAAAATTTTACAAATGTAAGAAAAGCAGGAGCTGATTAAACAGGATTTTCACTCTTCTGGTAACTGCTTAAACTCTGATTTTAATATTTGCTCTGCCAAGTGCTAGATATTTATTTATGGTACATTACAATAATGGCTCATCGAGTTGCAAAGGTCCTTCCTTGTAAAGGTCAAGATGTGTTTCTTTTCCAAGAGATCATTTCAATTTAGTCATTTATTACAGTAACACAGATTATTATAATCACTGCTGAAAGAATCCTCTTTCACTCACAAAAATATCAAATGGCTTTTCAAAACTTTAGGAATAAGATCACATGCCATTTAATGTCAACTGCATTATCCCAAAAGAACATTTAAATGAAGTGCTTTCGTTTACAAAAGATCCACATTATTTCTTTAGAAAATTAGATTTGACCCAATATGCTTTTAAAAAAATATTAAATTCTCACATCATTTACTTATCCACATGCCATCCCAGCTGTATATAATTGATGAATAAATAGTTATTGTTATTTGTTGTTATTTATTGTTATTGTTATTAATGTTATTTTCTTATATGGAATGCAAAATGTTGAAGCCCCAGAAAGCACATGCATCCATCATTAAAGTATTGTAAATGATAATAAAAATGTGCAAACTGTGAACAAATTTGTCACATTTGGTTTATATGAGTCTGAGGTATACCAGATCTTCAATTGTAACAGCACAGAAGGTGTTTTCAAACCGTCTCATATTGTCTATTCTGACTAAGTGTAACTTGCACTTGTCACTGTCTTTTCCACAAAGCTCTGTTTCTGAGATGTGTACAATGAGTAAGAAAAAGATATTAGTCAGACCTTGTCCGTTTTCAAACTGCTGTGTGGTTGTAAATGATTCATTTCAATTATTATATGAGACTAGTGGCCCATAATTCCTAATTAATACTCAAAAGTTTACCAGTTTTTAGGCAAGTGTGTTCACGAGGCAGTATACCTATCATTAGATTTGTCTAAATGCATCATTGGTCACTGGAAAAGGAGACACAGAAGATGTTGTTGACATTATCATGCTTGTCTGACTCTCTGCACAGAAAATATATTCTCTCTAATTAGAGCTATCATTAGTTTGGCAGTCTGTGATACTGTGAGACACTTAGTGCAACAAAATTAACCACAGCTTTTGACAGGAGAGCTCCGGTGCGCGGTCTGTATGTTAACAATGTACGAGATTCACATTGTTAGTAAGATATTTATTTTCTACTTAGCAATACTAGTTCCTGTAACATAGAAATATTCATCTTTAGAATCTATACATGCAATAACAATAGCAAGTTGTGTGAGAAAAGTGATTGTACGAATAAAGCATAAAATATGTTACATTTCCGTAAATGTTGTTTTATTTGATAAAAGCTGAAATTAATTAAAGTATGAAAATTTGGTGCCATCATAGAATTGTATCTGCACAGATAACCCTCTATTGTTTCTGCGGTGGGCTGTTTAGTACACTTAAAAAAATCCAATGCAATGATTTGTAACGTGCCACTGTTTACACCTTTGATGGTAATCGCTTGTTTTAGGATTGTAACACTGAAATAATTACACAAATGATAATTACACAAATGATAAATGCAATGTATTTTTTATAATAATGCTTTAAATGCCTAATGCTTAATAACTACTAAAAACCTACTTAGATGATTATTTTTCTAAAATAAAAAAGTAAGTGTGCTGAATGACTTGATAGCATAATCATTAACAGAATTTACTTTCAGTGAGAATCAGACAGATGATTCGCTCCCGGCATCACGCTCAGTCTCTGACGCTTTAAATGGAGACTGCATTTGCATTTAAATCATATTTAACTGCACAGCGCCTTGTCATTGAATCTGTCAGTGGAAAGAAATGGAAACAGGATACGTGTGTCTAAGTAACAAACCTCCTCTAAAATAGTTTAAAATCAAGAGAATAAAGATGAAGAGAAGAATGTGTAACTTATACTGTAAGACAGATAAACATATTCTTTGAACTATAATGTGTTGTGTGCATGGTTAATATGGTATCTTTGGCTTTTTTCTTGATTTTCTTTTATTTTTGTAACTTGAAATGTTTGTATCCATGTAATTGTGTGTGTGTGTGTGTGTCTTACCATAATGTGGGAATAAATATACTCAAAAATGACAAAAATCTGAGCAAAACCTCATTTTGGATGAGGTCTTCATTTGAAAAAATAAAAATATATAAATAAATATTTTACATTTAAAAAAATTATAATTAAATTTTGTAAAAATGTATTTTTACAAATTAATTTGTTTTATTTTAGGACTAGAGACATTTTTGGTCCCCATGAGAAAACAGCTTATAAATCATACTAAATGATGTTTATTTGTAAATGTAAAAATGTAGAAAGGTTTGTGTGAGGGTTACAGAATATAATATACATACAAACTATACAAACCTAATAAACAACTACTAAATAACAATCTTGTAAAAATGCAAAAGAGTTTTTATGGCAGATGGGTAGGATTATAGGATTGACCATAGAATATATCATTAGTTAGGTAGAATAAAGCATTAAGTCAATAAAAACATCCTCATAATGATGGGAGTACTAACATGTGTGTGTGTGTATTTGTGTATGTGGGTGTTAAAATGGCTGTGTCTAACAGAGGTGGTGAGGATAACAGGCTGTGTCTGTAATGGTCATCCATCATTCACAGAAGGCAGTGGGATTCAGACTTTTAGCTAGCATCTCTCTATTTCACACACAACACACACAGGCTTACACGCTGTGCTGCCCGTTCCCTGCTTGGGGAACCAGGCGTAGGCATTATTTAATGGTTTCTCACACAGCATTGCAAAGTACAGAGAAATTCCTTCATATTCTCACCTCGTGAGTCTGATCAGAAGTTCAGCTCAATTCATGTGTGTGGCTCTTTTCACAGTACATTTTGTTACTGAGTAGCTTCACAAAGAACAATGCCTTACAAACTTCCCGGTGAGCAAATCAAACATTAAAGTGGAGAGAAAAAATCTCTGTTTAAGTGGATGAAGAAGAGAACCAAAACTATTCTCCTTGGGCTGGCACACATTTACACTCATTTATTATTTAGGTATTTACAAATAAATGTATTTATATTTAAATTACATTTAGAATTGACATTGTCTGAATTAATACTAATATTAAAATGACCACTATAAATATGAATTATGCAATATGCAAAAAAAGGACTGTTTATTAGGCCTATATCATCTTCATTCCTCTCTTTAAACTGGCTATCCTGTCATTTGAACAGATCAATCCACAAATCCATCAAGAATACACTTAAATAAACCAAACAAAACAATGTTATTCTGTATTGCAACGTGACCAGATTTACAAATCAAGTTGATATTACTGTACATATATCCCACGCTTTACAACTAACTCTCTCGCGATAGGGGGTGTTGGCAATGTACTTTGTTTGGAGCCAGTGCCTTTTGTCAGTTGTTGTTAGTGTGAACGTGAGAAACACTTTCTTTTCTTCTTTCCTAGGGAGCTGCTGAGGTGAGTAAGGAGTGGGACTTCAGAGTATACGGAGAGATTTTATGGCCTTTCCACAGAGGGATGACTTATTCTGGTTTCATCAAAAGCCTGAGCTGGCTTCTTCCTCTTTATCCTCCTCCTCTCTCCTGCACACCAAAGGAACCTCTCAGTGTCTCTGTCTGCCACTAAACAGGTAGAGATTTCCCTGAGCAAGTATCACCAGAAATAGCTCCCGCATTCAGCCTTTTAGAGTCGAAAAACTTTGATTAACTCAGTAACGCATGCGTTGCCTCTTTTGGCAGTGTTATTTTGCAGCAATGCATTTGTCGTATGCAGCGGGTCTGGACGACCACATTGAAAATCTGGGATTTAAAATCATTTTGAAATTCATTTGAACAAAAAGTTTTAAGACTTTAACTAATGTAAAAACACACATCTTAGCTAATTTTAGCACTTAATAATACATTTAGAAAACCGAAAAGTTGTAACTGTTAACATTAGCTTATTAAACTAACATATGCAACTGTTTTTGCATTAACATTAAGATTAATTAATGCTAAAATTGCTATTGTTCATTCTTACTTAATGTTAGCTAATGTATTTACTATTGTAAAAGTTTTACTGTAAAAACAAAAATGTGATGTACCTTGAAATAAGCAAGGTATTCTGCACTTCTATCAAATAAAAAAGCATATTAGTGACATTGATCATGTTATCTACATTGCATAAAAGATCTGATTCTCTTTGGTCTGTGGAACATTGTCAAATCATGCTGCAATAATAGATCATCAAGTTTTGTACAAACTTGTGGAGTTCATGCCAGCTCCAACACTGCTGTCATTACAGCAAATGAGGGACATATAGTACCAATTATTCAAAAATTATGTAATTTGCTCAATTTCCTAATGTAACCTACTCAAATTTTTATGTGAAGACGATTTTCTCAGACATTTGGATCTTACATCTTACATTTGGATCGTAAAAAAATGTGGAACTTTTGTGTATGTTTTTGTGAAACGTGACTGTGTCTATGTGTGCAGCAGAGAGAGAAAGTGTGTGCGGTTGTATACAAGCGTGTCTTGGTCTTTTACTAGAATGACTAAGAATCGACAGTGACCTTAAAATCTGATGGATGGCTCGGGCGGCAGCAGAATACAAAGGAAGACACGAGTCCCCTTTGGCTTTGCTTAAGGTCGCCACCGGTGGCTCTTGTCTGGGCGTAAAAGACAATTTATTTCCAGTGCCCTTAATTTCAGGAACCCGAAAGCCTTTCTCGTCTCTATCTTCTTATTGCTAAAGACGTCAAGAGGAATTAGAGGGACTGTGAGTTTAATTAATTTCTAGGGAGGGCAGAGACTGACATTAGAAGAGGTGATGCTGATCTACTTGATTGACAAAGCTGGATCTTTATTTGGGACTTTGCTCTCTAACCTCAGTCAGCTGATTTGTGATATTTGGAAAAAAATGTCACATGAGTGTTTTCGACCATCATGGTATGACACAACAGTGAGCGACATTTCAAAAATAGAAACAGGAAACGAGGCAGCTTAATCTAATGAACCTGGATAATGGTTTTCTGTATAGGAAATAGTCGTCTTGTTGCAAGCGGCGCATCACACATTAAAACAGACGTGTGGAGAATATCGAAAACCAAAAATTCACGATCTGTTTTGTCTTTACGCCAGATGTGCCCAAGGCCATTTTGACGTGCCACATTTGGAAACTTCTTAAAATATGTGCGAGGATTCAGCAGAATATAGACATCACGACACATGAAAGAATCTGAAGTGTAAGACAGTTTCATACACTGTCACCGAATGAAAAATACATCACGATTGATTTCAGTTTCTTATAGAAAAACAGAAAGGTCAGGGAGGGTCTCGAAGACTGTGGAAAATGGAGAATGCGTGTGATGGAGGCTTAGGTCACCTGAATCTGTATGAGTATGTTCAGAACAGATGTTTGAACTCACAGAAAACTGTGCACACCCAATGTTTAAACAGTCTAAGCAATCCAAATGATGACCTGTAGTGTGAAGCTATTTCCTGCAATATCTTGGCAGAGATTTCTGTTCAGGGTGTGTTTGAACAAACTTGGTAGATGTTTTTGCACATTGTAATTGGGTTTATTCATGTTCTGATACTTTCTGGAAAGTATACGAGCAATGACGTAGTGCCAAAGACATTAGTAAGGCATAAGGGTTTTAGGAGACCTATTTCTGTCTCTGACACACACACACACACAAACCCACAAACACCAAACAACTTCATTTGCATTCTACATTTACATTTACCTAATCCAGACATCATTGAAGGTTTTGTAAGCATCATCACTTCCTTGAAAGGTACTTACTATTTTTGCCAGCCCTTGCTTTTTCCTGTCAGAAAGACATCATTACACATTCCCAAGGGAAACAAGTGGTGGCTGCTCCATGAATATTCCAAAATTAATGGATTGTTCTCCATACTTATTTACAATAAATTATCAGGCCTGGATCTGAGCTAAAAAGTTGGGGCTAGTGACACAAGATCGTGGGTTTCATTCCCAAAACACACAAATGCATTACAATGGATAAAAATATCCACCAAAGGAAATGTAAATGTAAATATCATTTCAGTGAGAGAGAGAAGGAGGATGTGAGGAAAAACTGTAGCATTAAAGCTCACAAGGCCGATGAGGACAGTGTCAATGTGCACAATCAATAAACAACAAGGACATATTTATTATTGTTTGTCAGTCTGTAAGCTGTCTTTTCCCTATAGACTATATCTCTCTGACAGAAGCAATCCTTTGATTCAATTTCTCATTTCGGCTCATTTACCCTGTGAGATTGAAGGGGGTGGCAGATTTCATTGCTAATCCCTTCTTAGAACTCATGCAAACTTCAAACCTGTAAATGTGTGGGTGTGTCCACAGGTGATCGGTGGAAAGAACTCTAATAATTAAATCGTGATGAAATCTGAATAATTCCTGCTGGAAAATCATTTTAAACATGACAGCTGGTTTCTAGCTGGTCCAAGATGGTCATTCGCTTTTCAATCTGGTAGACCATCTTGGATTAGTAACAAACCAGCTTCCAGCTGGTAGTTTACCCAAGAACGAAACCTTGTCATCAGTTACTCATCTTCATGTCATTACGAACCCATCAACCTATAATCTTTTTAGAGAATTTCCCCAAATCTTGATTATTTTACCCATACAATCTCCATTCATTTTACAGCTGCATACTCCTAATGCATTTTAACAATAGTCTTGCTTCTATTTTTATTTCTCTTTGAGGCAATTTTAGGAGAAACATCTGAGGCATAAGTTGATACTCAAACAACACATCTCAGAACTCGGCCAAATCTCCTGGGTTATGAAAGAGCACCTCTGGGCAATACAATTTCCCTTTGGCTGGATAAATGAACACATCACTTTTCATTTTTAGACAAGTACCTCCTTGGTAAAGGTAGTTTGCAGTTAATGACCAGCTTAGACCAGCTATCACGCTGCACAACACAGCCACCAGCCTGAGCTGGACTTTCCTGCAGGGATTTGAAAGTGGGAAAGAAAGAGTGAATTCTTCCATGATAGAGCGCACCTGTCATGGTCCATGCACACTCCCATCGATGAGTCATCTGCTTGTTCTGCCGGTTATAAATGTTTATGAGAAACGTATTTATGACTGCGGTGATCCACAGAGAGATGCTAGAAAGTGTTTTGAAACATTTCCGTAATGGGCTTGATGCTTTCCTGATTGACATTATTATCAACTGCTATTCTAGCTAAGAAAAATGATGACATAAGCTCTATAAATATATGTTAGGTCATCTAATTTGCTCTTTTATTGCTTGTCAAAGGAGCATTATCAGATAATCACATTATCGATTGTCAACATGTCTTATCCTACCATAGCTAAAATATGTTTGTTTTCTTACTGATGAAGCAGTATATTGTTTTAAAATAGCTCCTTTTTCTACTTTACAGTACACAGCCGGACGGATGGCCGCTTACATCATTCTCTTTATCCAGAGGTCATTTGCTAATGGGGAGGAAGTGATAACATGTCTCGCCTATTTTACACTAACAGTAATTTGCTACTGAATAAGTCAGATGGGGTCACCGTCTATGGCACATGGGATTCAATGGGTTACCTGGTCTGCGGAAGGAAGAACTCTGTGAAACCATGAGCAACTATGACACTGAATGACTGACTGATGCGAAATAAATTGACGACAGATGATGACTCCAGTGACTCCTGCGATGCTGTCAGAACCACTTTGGGATTACGACACCTCTCACCTCTGTCTCCTGGGGCTGTATGTCTCGGTGTGCCGGAGGCAAGTAAATTCAGGACTGAAGGGATTGACATCATGATGGAGCCAGTACTGGGACAAGTGAAAGACAGCATGTCAGAACCCCTGCATCTTTAAAAGATTCTCTTACTAATAATCTCTTGCTGGGAGGTAGTGTGGAAGAGGACAGAACTGGTCAAAGTTCTTCTGAAGAACAAGACAACAACAACAACAGTGTATAGTCCAACTTACAGCTAGCACATTCATTCAAAGGTCGGGTGGAAAAAATTATAAAAAGGTTTAAAAAAATTAGAATAAAAAAAAATTAAAAATTAAATAAATTAGATGTTATCATATATGGTTTTATGTCTGAGTTTTACTGTAAAGCAGATTGTAGCTATGAATTAATTTAACGGTAACAAAAATTATTGACACAAAAACCTTGGCAATAACAAACATATTGGGGCTTACATCCCAGAGCACACTTCTAGCACTGCCAAGGCTGAAATATTTGTATTAATAATACATCATAAAATGTCTTTAAATTTTAACCTTAGATTTTGTAAAAAAAAAAACACTAGACTCTGCTGTATATAGACTACTGTAGATATCAGTAAAACATAGTTATGCATTTAATATCTATTCTTCTTCTGTGAACAGTTAGCTGACCAAAAAGTGCGCAAACAAATACTATATTCGGATGATGGAAACATTACTCATAGCAGAACCACTCATGACATCACACTACTACATCAAGAAGAATAATGTTCTCAGCAGATTGGAACATGACGTTATTCATTCATTATTTAATCTTCTGAATCCCATCAACTATTTCCTTCCTCTTTTAATCACATTTTGGCTTTCACCTCCTATGACTATCGCACAGGCAACAGGCAAGACACCTAGGATCCCTATGAATCACAAGTACAAACTTTTTTAATAAAGTTACCTTACAATGCCTTTTCTTAAGAATATTGAAAAAATCTTGGGTGGAGGAAAATGGACAGCTACTGTAATTCTCAGGCTACTGACAATGTAGAAACAAATCAACAGTTCAGCAATGTTGAAACTCTGCAACAAGTGTTTGTGCACTCTATTGCTTTTAATGTTTAGCATTAAAATGCAACAGGAAAGGAGACAGGAACTGTAAACCCATTTTTGTGTACCCAGACATTTGTGCATAATTAATTCAGATTTTAAAAACATATTTTTTAAGTCGCATTTTATTCATTCTAGTCCTGGGTAGATTCTATAAAGAGTGGTTGATAGACAATTCAACAAGCATTTACTAGGCTTTTCCCCCATCAGGGGATGACAGTCAGCCCCCTGCCAGCCTTCTACATGTTTCTGTCGACTGGCTGTCTATAGAGAAAAAGTGCTGTACTGGAGGATTTAGACGAAACGGACACTGATAGCAGCATAAAGATGACCTCTACCAAAAAAGAAAATCATCAGAGGTCTGTGGGTGTGTCTGTATGATCATGTGTCTGTGATTACGCAGGCATATGCGAGGAAGGTCTAGTGGGAGCCATTCCCTATACGTTAATTTTACGGGTTCAGACAGATATCATCTTGTGTTAGTCAGCTGAGAGCAGTCAATGTGCCTTATGAAAGATGAAACCTAATGTGTCTTCTAATTACACAAAATCTTTGCTGATAGTCATTGACTTTCAGATCTGGGGATGTATTTTATTCTAATAAAATTATGCCCTGTTTCTTACGTCATTAATGTTATTAATGGAAATTACGTGGTTATTTTTAAATCCAAATCATTGAATTAATTCATTGCAATGTAATATTTATACAGCCCAATTGCAAATCACGATGCAGATTTTAGCTACTTTTTCATCCTTAGCTCAACTAACATAATATTTAATCAGCATTTCAGTTCAAGTTTCCATACAAACATAAGATTATAAAAAAATGCCTTTAGTGGCATGTGTTTATAATTCATAAATGATCCATATATTTGGATCTGTTTACAGAGCTTGACTTGAAATCTGAAGGCTCACATATGTTTAGAATGAAGTCTCACCAGGATTGCTTCATGTTGTCTCTATATACAGTAATAACCTATTAGAGCTTAAGTTGCTTCTCATAAAGTGTGAACCCCTCTCACCCTATTCCTTATGGCTTCGTAAATGAATTTTGCTCATTAGCAACCCCTTCCCCCTTCTCAGAAACTAGCATGCTTCATGAAGATATGATACATGATCATCCCTGCGTCTCTATTTCAGTATTAGTCAGAGTATGTAGTCCATCATGAAAACCTTCATTGTTCACCAATTTTAGAAATGGAAGTTAATAGCAATTTTTGTTACTATGGTAACAATGTAATAGTTTGTGTCTTTAGAATATATTATAGATATCTCTAATTATAGCATTAATCAGATCTATGCATTGATGTCAAATAAGTAATACTTGATTCATTTAGAAAATAATCCCAGAAAATATCTCATAGTCAAAAGACTTGTGCTTTGTATCACATTGTCATGTGCAGAACATCAGGCAGATCAAAAATAAAGAAGCTGATGTTTCAGGGCAATGCCACTAGAGTTCACTCTAAATCAAAAGTAAGTTGAGGCAGGACTACAGATGCATACTCACAGAGTAACATATAAATATAAAGAGGTATAAATGTGTCTTTCTCCAGCACACTTTACTAAAGCTCTCTGGGAGAAAAATGTTTTGTTTTTAAAAGGCTGTCTGTTTCCTTACAGTAATTGGAGCTTCCCCTCAACACTCAAGCTGTACTGCCAATTAGTCTCACTATTTTGTAACCCATCAGAACTTTATTGACAACAATATTATTTCTTTCTGGCAGGTTGTCGTTCGTTTTCATTATTTCAGAAAAGACAGATTAGGAACCTGTGCTTTTTTTAAAAATACATTACTGTATTACAATGTTTGAATTCTGTCACAGGTGTCTGCAAACCAAACCATGTGATGAAAAATCCTACGAAACTGTTTTGAGTTCAAATGTGAATCTTTAAATCCATACGAAAGCAGTTTTGTATGATCTACGAACAATTCTCTAAAAATTGCATTGCATCAGTTAAGTGAAGCATGTTGCTCAAGGTCCATTTAAAAAAATGACAAATACTCATTATGCAATATTAATAATTCTCACACCCACAGACACAGGAACCCACTCCACACGCACACTGCAGTGGCACCAGTAGTGTCTCTTTAGTCAGACTTAAATCAGAGAATTATTAACTAAAACTGATTTGATCTTGGAGACTTCAACTCCAATTATCACCTTGGATGGCACATGGAGTCATCTTCATGTGTTCCAATTAAACTTAAGCAACATTTAATAGGACAGAAGAAGAGAGCTTGAAGCCACTCACTACATATTACTACAGTCACAACTTCACACCTGTGTGAGAATACAAATCAGTCACAGAATTACTTACAAGCATCTAAAAATATTTATAATGAATTATAAATATCCCCATATAGTGTTAAAAGACTTAAATCTCTACTCCATCAATGACCACTGTTTTTTGTCATTGACACAGTAGCTCTGCCTAGCTCTTTTATAGTTTGTCCATTCAAACACTTTTCCATTTTAACAGAAAACTGTGGTGTTTTGACAGCACAGTAAGTGTCACCTCTGTGCCCTAGTAAGACACTTAATCGGAGACCCAGCGTAGGATGTTTTAATCAGTGGAAGAAAACAAGACCCCTAAAACTTCTGCCTGTTAAGACAAACTGACAGGTCTAGAGGTGCACATTGCTGTGAGAGAAATCTGAGAGGCTTATGAGTCAACTTATGACCGAGTCAATTAAGTCTGTGCCCCGACCAACACTGCTAGCTGTAATAAACTGCCCAGCACACAAAATCCAATAACTCATGGGATGAAATAGACATAATTTTGACAGAAAGGTGAGCCTAAAGATGAATAGATTCCACTAGCATTGCTCCGCAGAGATAAGAAAGCAAACAAATGATATGAAAGAGTTTACTTACTTTAGTTATTAGCATAAGATGGGATCAGGTGAAATATTCAATATACTGAAGCACATTTTCCACTTAAAATTAAGGAAAATCTTATTTTGTGAGTCGCTCTTCTCACAGCCATTGATCTGAAACAGAAAATATACACAAGCCGTAAGTATTTTTAAAAAAAGTTAAGACATTGCCATTTACAAAATATTTGTTCTGCTGCTCTGCTGTTTTTGCTATTAATTAAAGAATGCGTTAACTGTCATATGATATGCCATGATCCTTCTAAATCATTCAAGAATATTAATTCAACAGCCTTGGAAGCGACACGAAGCCAAAAGCGCTTTATTTCTTATTCATGTTAATCAAAAAAAGAGGAGAAGCAGAATAATTTCCCTTGTTGACAAAGCCCTCATCAGACTCTTCCTCAGAATCATAAGCCACATGACTCATCTACAAGTAAACAACCATGTGAGGTCTTCCATTCAGTGGAGGAAAAATAACATCAGGCATTAATCAAAGCAACAACAATTTTGATTTCAATAAGTCATTGAGAGAGATGGAGGTGTCTGCTGATGACCCAATCAAGTTTCTTACAGTCAACTTTAGATCCTGACCTAGTACCACTCCAGACCATTCCAACGCAGATCAGCCGTCATGACTACTGGCATCCCACATGTCTATTTTATTATCTTTATCTAAATTACTAATGAAGATTTTGTGTTTTTTAACTGGTTTACTTTGAAATGTTTAAAGAACTTTAAATTGAAATTTGAAAGACAGAGGATTTAAGTTAGAATGCAGTTTGGTCAAATGAATGACGGTCAAGCCTATTGTTCTGTAGAGTATCTTAACATGGTTACCAGACAGCCCCTATATTCAATGAAATCACAAATCAAAATGTTTGATTATATTGTTGCAAAGTTTGTTTTGGCTAAGATTGAAAATGTATTAGACCCTATAGGGCTAATAAACGTTACAGAAAAGTTGGCTCTTGCAGTTATTCTTTTGATCATTGTGAATACACAGTTTTTCATGTGTGGGACAAACATTCAGTTGTTAGTATGAGATGTGTGGAAGAAAAAGCCTTCTTTGATGCTAAATTAATGTAAACACAAACACAGCAATACATTCTGAATGTCATTGTATAATCCTTCACAGATTTTTCTAACGTTTTTTTTATTTCCTAAAACCTACAAAAACCTTCAGTTTTGAAACTTCATTTCAATTTTGGTCAAAAATACACTTAATTTTTCATTTTAGTTTCCATATTTTCTGTGTAGTTTTTTGCCGCTGTGTCTTTAAGACGTGCGTACACGTGCCTCTTAAAGACGCAGTCGCGCGCGAAAGATGTTACGCGATGTTTTGCGCATAGCATGTTGCGCTTTCCCATACTTCAATAACGACTCTTTGCACAGTATATTAAAGGACTGTTTAACAAAACAATCCACGATGAAATGTCCAACACAACCTGTTAAAGCCACGCTGGAGAATTTGAGGACATTGTTATAATTCATTCAGGCCACTTCAGAAGCTGTGCGATCCTGAGGAACAGCCGCAGCTGCTGAATACTCTTCAGCCAGATATAGCGCAAGGTTTGACAGACCATTTCCATATTTTACCGTTATCAAAAGTATTTTTATGTATTAAAGAATAATTTAAGTAACATTTATTTCAGTTAAGTGCAGTATTATTTATATAAAGCCTACTCCTATTACTTTACTTTGTCAGTTCAAAGCTTTATTGTCACGTGTTCAGTCAGTCTATCACGTGCTGTCAAATGCGCACTCAATATAATATATTCTTCTAGTGAGATTAATGTTGTGTGTGTTTGTCTCTTTGACAACAAAAAGTTGTAGATGTTTGAAACCAACTATTTTTACATCTGCAATACACTGACTGTGATATATTTAAGAGTAATGTTACCCATAGCAACGCTGTATAAAGAGCCGCTCCCCATGTCTTTACAAGTAAGCTAATGAAATAGTTTTTACTCGATATTTCAAGTTCGTGTATTTCTTTATTCATTTGTAAAGATGCTGTGTAATACGCTGCATTATGTACAGTCAGTTGGCCATTATTACAAAACAAACCCCTTGTTTCATCTGAATTTTGCAATAATGTCTAGCTGACTCCATGGAAATCCATTGTTTTTACTATATGTTTAAAAACGTGATACCTGATATGTTATTAATAATGATACCTTTAGTGGTTATTTAAGTTAAAAATGGCCAGTTCCAGCGTTACAGATGTGACATTTCAAGTCAAAGTGTGAAATTTACTGTAAATTTTTTGTAGGAAAGTTTTATTCTGTGAATTAAGGTGCACAAACCAAAAGCAATAACACTCAACAAATGGAGAAGAGATAACTCAAAAAACATAAAATAGTTATTTATAGCTATTTATAGGAGGTATATGGACTGTTATATGGATGTGATAATTCTGAAAACAGCACTTTATCAGACTATGAAAAATCATGGTCATGCAACATAAAAAAAGCTTTCAAAACTTTGAGAGAAACCCCACATGGGTATTTAAACCACCAAACAATGCAGCATAGTTAAAACCTTTGGTAAAAACTAAATTTTTTATGGTAAGGTTGGCATTTGCATGGAATTGCCCAAATCTAAATAAAGTTGTACAGTTTTTGTATTGCAGTGTTTTGTGGTTGAAAAAAAATCAATACATTTTGATAGTTATTATTACATGGAAGTTGGATAAACACTTTCAAGTTGAATAAACAAATTAATGCTTCTAAGTAAAATTAAAGCAAACTTAAAAATATAATTTTGAAGGCTGAAAGGTTTGTCATGTTTGAACACTCATTAAAATTGACCATAAATGTTGTCTTGCCGTGGCTTTCAAGTCTTTATTTTATACTTGGATCAAAACATGCCTGTAAGGCGTTTTGAAATCAAAGTATGATTGCAAGAAAATCTGCTGTAGCTGCTAGGATCAGGAACCAGTTCAATTTATTTATTTATTCATTTATTTATTTTGAGGGGGACACCAGGGGCAGTCCTGACTCACCCATGCCTTAGGCAGGATAAGGTATATGACTAACGAAGTAAACAGTTCTGTATAAAACTGTGAGATGGGGTAGTTTAGTGGTACAGTTGTCATTATAAGCTGTACATCTGCCCAAAATTGTGCATCATTATGTAACTGTTATTTTCAGTTACTTATTTTCAGACTTATTTTCTGAAGACTAGATAATGAAATGAAGGCTTTGCCATCATGTAATCACTGATGTTTTGGCAGTATATTTGTCTTTTACCTTGGTGAGCAGAAACTTCAGTTTTATCCAAAAACTTCTTAATATGATTCAAAACCTTTGAATGGTAGTGTACATACAGATGTCTAGAATTAGAAGGGAAATAAGTTTGAAATTTACAGCCGAAAAATGGTGTATTGGCAAGAAACACGTCTTGCAGTTATGTAGGCTGGACAAGTGACAAGTGTGAATACAGCCTTATTCAATATTTAGAATTTATGGCAGGTCATTTCAGCTTAATTAATTTAATATCATCTTCATTTACGTCTAGAGTTCATACATATTTAAGACCAATTCTTCCTGATGCTCAGTATTTATGAAGCAGCATGATAATTTGCTTCAGCCCTTAGGGAGTTTTGTGCATGTTGTGTGCAAGGTTTGAAATAACAATATTGGAGCGGCTCATATTTGTAATTATGACTGATGAATTGATTTTCGGTCATAGTTGTACTTTTTCCTCAGTTTAATTTGCAGAAAAGCGAATTGTTTTCTTGGAGAATAATTCATTGTTGTGTTTGATGATAGGGTAGTTTATAACACTATCTAATAATCTCTATTGGTGAACAGTGTTGCCAGATGGGCTGGTTGTTGTGTGAATTGTCCAGGTAAAACCGTGTACTTTACAGCCTGTTTGTTAATGATTTGCTTGGGCTAAAAATAAATATAAACATTACATGTGTTTACTAGAAAATTTGTTATTCAGTCACATCAGTCAAAACATTGATAAATGTTTTTTCCAGGAAAACAAATCAATCTTAATGCCAAAGCGTTATTTAAGTTGAGCTTTGAAATGCATGGCTGTAATTTGTAACTTTTATCGTTTGGCTTCTTTGTGAAATGAAAATGAAAATAATGAAAGTAAATGTATTATTTAGGTATTTGATGTCAATACTATGCTGTGGTATTGTAGTATAAGTGGTGAAATTAATTATCTACATAGGGCAATTTTTTAGACATTTGGATGGCTTTTAGGAAATCACTGGGCAGGAAAACCAACAAATCTGGCAACCGTGTTAATGAAGCTGTGTAATATCTGCCATTATCCGGTGAGTGGGTTATTTGTCCATCTGCCACACTGATTCATATTTTTGAACTGTCAGTCTTAATATGTGAATCCTGTACTGTTTCTCATTATACATGAACATACATTTTTACATTTGTATTCTAGTACTCAAAGGGCAACAGAGATCCTCTTTTCATAACCCTTGAATGGTCAAAAAAATCCCCCTTTTTCTTATCAAGTCTACCTCAAGGCAAAAATCCACCTTTGTACAATTTCTTCAGCTTGCATGAGAAAAAGTCTTGCTATACAATTTCAATGTGTGGGTAGAGTTTAGACTAATCGAATCACAGAAAAAGTCATGCAACACCCTTAAACTTTTACAGCATGAAACAAGCACTTTTCCCATGAACACTTTTCAATGACCCATGAACTACTCCATGATGTTACATTTGAAGCGTCTTGTCTAGGAAAAGCTTCATTTGCTGTCATGAATTATTAAGTCATGAATGAATGTTTTCCCATTGGATAAGAACACAACCTGACAAACCTGGACACTGATACGCATCAATGTACTACAGTGTTTTGCCACATCACAACAACCTGTGACATTTATATGTTTTTTAGATTTGGAATACTGGAATACAAAAATGGTGTATTAAAGCTTAAAGGTATAGTTTACCCAAAAATAAAAATGATGTCATAATTTTTTCACCCTTCACCCCAAATATACTGGTCAGGTCCTAAAATGGATTCTGAGAAAAATATTGAAGTGCAGATTTTTAGTCCAAAAATATCCAACGGTAGGATAAGCACACTTTTCATTTCTCCCTCTGAGTGTGTGACCTGAAATTTGATTATCTGAAAAGTGCCTTCCTGTCATCTCAATTGCACTTGTATGAGGTTGCCTGGGACAGATAGTTTTAGGTAAAGCATTCCCATGATTTTGCTGGCTTTGCTAATTTGACCTGCCTGCCCCATTTGTCGTTTTTACCCTTTTGGTTTTAAAGTGTGACTGAACCTTTCTCTATTGTGGTCATCCTATTTCCTAAGCAAATTAAAGTTGACACACAAGGAAGTGAGTTCACAGCACAAAAAATTATGTTGTATCGGTTCTTCGGTTCACAGGGACAGAGGTTTTAATCTATGATATTCATGTGTATAACTTAATAAATGCTGTTGTACCACCATATGTTTCAGCAATTAGAAAAAAATGTTATTAGGATAAACTGACAAAATGATGAATGCTCTTTTATTTGTAATTTGGCTTGGGATAACAATGTCAGCCAAATTAAGAAATGTAAATGTAAAACATAAATTCATCTGTATACATGGTCTAGTTCAGAGCTTGACATTGACTTTTTACTCACCAGCCACTGTTTTTTTTTACAACAAGCCACTCAACAGGATCACTGCACACCACCATGATGATCAGTCTGTACTTTTTTTTAAATATGTAAACATATTTAACCATGGCTAGTGGAGTAACTGTGTTACAGTCCACTGCTGAAATCCACCTGCATTTAGTTGACAGGTGATAATGTCAAGCACTGGTCTGGAGAAGACAGCAAAGAATAAATGACATGATCAAAATCATCTCCTTATCTACCCACAGCTCATGCATCTTTATCCCCTTAGGCCCACTATTTTGACTCTAATGTCATTACAAAGGGGGCTTTTAAACATTTGCATAAATAATAAGATGGACATATCCCTGCTCCAAACAGTCATTACACTGTATGGTGATTATTAGTTCTTAGTTCTCAAGCAGACAGATCACCATCAACATGCAACAATGCTGTTATTGGACTGGCAGGAAATTAAAGTTAAATCCCTCCGCCCTTTAAAAGCAAAAAACATATACCATGACACATGCTTGTAATCCAGTGTGTTTCATAGCCATAGGACAAGTAATGATTGGGCATCAGTGTATGAGGTGCCTTAGAAAGGTAAAATGGTAGAATGTTAACTTGACATTGTATTATACAGTATGTTGTCAGGTCCAGACCTAGTTTTTTTCTTTTTTAAACCCGTTCATGCTGCCAGAGTGACCTGAACTTGTTTATTTTCATTAAGAGCTGACAACTTGGGTGAAAAATATGTGGGTGTGTCTAGTGAAGTTAAAGAAGGTTTAACTTCATGCAAAGATTAACCTTATGACTACTAAGGGAGTAAAGAAAGTTGAGCATATGTGATTTGTTTTCGGCCAGCGCTTGTCAGCAAGATGGATGGGAAATTAATTTCCTGTTTTTATGTGATATGTCTATAACCACGTACATGGGCAATAAAAAGTGATGTTTGGACAATCCCATTTGAGATTGTGTTATGGCATGTATGGCAATTAATTGTGTGCGTGTGGATGGATACGGAGAGCCCAATGTTGGCATCTCAAATGACCACATTTTTATTACTGATATAATGCTTTATGCACTGGTGCAGTTTCTATATACTGTATCACTGTCAGTCTGAACTGTGAGGGCTTTGCCTCGAATCTGTTCCTTTACCCCAATAATTTGACTATCACATCAGAATACAGTACTTAAAGTTGGTGAATATTATCTCGGCTTTGAATTTTATTTTATGATTTAATGTTTTGTTAATGATTGTTTTTGTATCTGGAATTTATTTAGGTATAAAAATGACACTTGCATCTCATCAGTGGCAGTTGGGGGCAAAGGCAATTTTTATTTTCTTATCTTGAGGGTTTTTTTTCTTTTCTTTTTTTTGAGACCTTTTGCTTCTGGCTATTTATTGACGTAATTGATTTTTTTCTGAAAGGCATCACTTGAAAGACGTGCTTTGTGAATGTTTTAGGTTGAACAAGTAAAAGTCGATGCGGTGTGTGAAAGTCTCTTCTTTTGTCTGGAAGGCAGCTTTCTGCCACCACTACACAGACACTTTTTTTATTTGCTGAATTGGTTGCAAGTGACAGAGAGAAAGGAACGTCCTTGGTGTTGCCTAACAACCAAGTTCCTGTCAAAGGAGGTGGTGATATAGCTTGTACTAATTGAAATTTATCTCTTTCAGATGTAACGGTCTTTAGACATTATTAAAAATGATGCATTCTCTATCTAGATAAAAACAAAACTTGGACATGACGCTTGCCTTGGCCAAGGTTATCTTGTTTCCAAACCTTTTCTTTTGTGATGTGCTGTGAGGGGTTGATGCACTTTTCTGTAGATAATTGTGTTTCATAATATAGACACTGATAGACTTTCTCTCTTAAAGATGTTGTTTATTATTGACTCATAGTACTGCACTTATTGCAAATACGCACTTATATTACGACCTAAGATATCACAAAGAGGAGGAACGTACAAAGCCATATACAGTAGTCGGCACTACCGTCATATCTGACTCAGAATGCTACGTCATATTCTGTGAGCATCATGACATTGGTTATGTTAAGATATGCATTGAATGTGCCAAACGTTTATTGTTTGCTTTGAAAATTGTTAGAATAAATAAAGCATTAATGCCTATTAATGATCCTGAACAGTATTAATTAATAAGCAACTAAATGAGATGTTAAGTTTTCACTTTAAAAAAAAAATGTGGTTTTTATTCACAGCTCGCCAACTGTGACTTTTTCAACAGTGTTAAATGCAAAGGGATCTGAGATCTGGACGTCAGTTTAATGACTGCATTTGTTTCTCAGGAGAGAGAGCAAAAGTGCGTTTGGCTTGGTTTCATTTCTTCTAGAGGGGGAGTTCACACTTGGTGAATGTGACATAAATAAACTGGCACGATTTGATGAACATAAGGTGTAAAGACATCTCAACCAATCAAGTCTGAACGTGTTGGAAAACATTTTTCTCATAAATGCACAATTCTGCACAAAAACATAGCCGTATATAGATTAGATCAATCAGCTGACATTTCAATCTTCGGTGCAATAAGCAATATTAAGCTTGCCATAAATAATAAGTGTAGTAGCATTACTCTACATTTAGTATTAACCTTCCCTAATGCCAGTGGCGGATCTAGGGGTGGGGCCAGAGGGGCACCGGCCCCGGTTGAAATCTGATTGGCCCCTGAAGTGCCCCTGTCCTGTCAGTCATCGCTGATTTACATCAAAGCTCTCTACTGCGCCGGTATTGTCGGTTCGTCGTTTGAAAATCAACCTGCTTAACGGTTTCTGTCTACAGCCGCTAGTGCACTGTGCTTATGATTTCAGTCATAGTCTTCGTCCCCTTAACGGTAAGTACCTATTCAAAACTTTAAAGTAAAAAAGCATATTATGGTTGATGTCACTTAAATTCTCTTTGTCTAACGTTAGAAAGCTAATCAGCTCAGGACTCGATGAGTGCCGATAGCTAGCGAAAATAGCGGAAAATACACACGGGATTTGACGGATTTTTAATTAAGCTTTTGATTTGTTTAGCAGCTAAATCCCTATAGGATTCAGTCATACCAAACTGCCAGACATTAATTGTTGTAAAATAAAATGTAATGCAAACAAAGTTTACAGAAAACATTGTATTACTTAAGTTATTCTGAAGTGTAATACTGAAGTGTTTAAAATCAGCAATTTTTTAACCACAATGTTTGGCAGAGGTGGAAATCATGAAGAGGAGGGATGATCACGAGGGACATTTTTATGGTTTCTGAATAAAAGAAGCCTATGGCTGCCGCTGAGAGTTAGTGAGAGGGATAGAGAGAGAGAATCAAGTAGCAGTCAGCAAGGAGCAATGCACAGGTTATTTAGGCACATCAAGATGAGGACAAAAAGGTGAAAATAATTTTATGTTCATATGTGAAACTCAGATTTGCAATTTAAAAAAACAATGATGGGTGAGAAATAAAGTATGATAACATTTTAGTGTCATGTAACACAAGAATAAATAGCAATTACGAGTAAAATCAAATATTTCGAGTAAAAGTCAAAAATAAATTAGACTGATTTGGCACACACATTGTTTCATGTAGTATTTCCCCTCGAAACATGATTAAAATTTATTCAAAAATAAACTTCTTATTTGCTACTTTATTCTCATAATTTGACAACTTTGCTCTAATTATAATAATTAATATAAATATTTCCAAACATTATTTTTGCCATTAATTGTAATGTGAGATTTTGTGCTCCACACAAAGATCTGATCATCATCATTGTCTGTCTGGAATGACATGAAGAAATAGAACAAACTGAGAGACAGAATAAATCCAGAAGAACTGTGGAGAACAACTCCAAGATGTCAAGAAACCTTCCTGCAAAGCTCCCTAAAAACTATGCACGAAAGTGTACCAAGGACCGTAGCTGTTTTAAATGCAAAGGGTGGTCACAATCAATGCTTTGATTTAATAGAAGTTAATTGATAAAGAAAATCTATTTATGGCATTAACTTTTTACAGGCATTTTTACATTGCCTAAAACTTTTTCACAGTACTGTAGCTTTGCAGGAAGGTTTCTTGAAGCATCTTGGAGACGTTGTTCTCCACAGTTCTTCTGGATTTAGTCGGTCTCAGTTTGTTCTGTTTCTTCATGTCATTCCAGACAGACTGGAGCAGCAATTGATTAATGAAAAATAATTGCACGTTATACTTGGCCCCCCTCTGTAAAACTGCTGGCTCCCCTGCCTTTAAAAAATCCTAGATCCGCCCCTGCCTAATGCTATATGTGCATGAATACTGTATGCTTTTTTTAGTAGTGCACACCACCAGGGACTCTTTGTCTTTGAAATCTGCCACAATGAAAACTATGTGTTTGTTTGGCTTACACATCTTGTGCTCTCAATTAGCTTAGCCATCTCGGGTTAGTGTGGAAAATAATGAGAGGTCACTTTATAGCAAAACATGCTTTTTTTTAACCCTGCATTAAAAAGCATTTTCTTCCTGTAGATCAACTGGTGGGGCATAGCGCTAGCAACACCAAAGTCATGGTTTCGATTTTCAGGGAATGCCTGAAGTGACTATACCTTAAAAGCACTGTCAGCTGCTCTGCCGGTATATTAATGTGATTTAAAATGCAATTTTCTTTCAACACTACACATTCAGCAAGCAAGGCTTCAGCACTATTGAATTTAAATGGGACAAATATAGAGGTAAAGCATGTTGTTTTATACGTTAAATATGTCAGGTGATAACATAAGCCTTATCGACTTATTAAATAAGTCCAATTACATACTGTAAACTGGAGTCCTCAAATGGGTTCTGGGAAAATCAATAAAGTACAGATACTCCATCCAAAAATATCCAAAGCTAGGCTAAGTACACTTCTTATTCCTTCCTCTGAGTAGGTGTTATGAAATTTGAGATTATCATCATCTTAAGCTTGTGCTGAAAAGCATTCCCAGTGTTAATGCTTGGTTAATCAGGATTGTTTTTCGTTCAAATTTGACACCTGGGCCCTCATTAATGATTTTAATCTGGAGGAGACTGCGATCATAGCTTGGGTCAAAAGGGGGGAACCAATTCAATTATATTTTTACTTGACATATGCAAATAACATCTCCTTGTGCTCTTTGTCCAGTGTACGACTAAAAATAAAAGCATCATTGAAAGACTCGGTGGGTGTTAGGTCAATGGCACCTGCTGTTCTCTTGTTAATAGGAAGCAATGTAACTGAGCGTTGGCAACTAGATACAGCATGTTTATTCTCTCATTGATTTAGAAGTAGGCACACTCTTTTATGCATGTGAGCCACTGGTTTAACATGAAAAAAGTTTTGAAAAAAAGTCCTATAAATAGAAACTTTTTTGGCTTACACATGGTACTCCTAATCTACTTGATCCATTAACATACAGTAAGATAATTTCTGCAATATAATTTAAATATTAAAATATTATAAACTATTGTTAGCATAGCAAATCTTCAGATTTATAACATGTTTTTAACCACCATTTACCAACATTTTTACCACCAATGTATGTGTCAATGTATGTGTTAAATGTTCTGTTTTATACAGCAGGGACCTATTGTCTTTTTTTGACATTTCGAACCGTTTCACTGGATCTGTCTCTATTTTCCCTTGACTTTATGCGGATTTTCTTGCACAGTACTTTCTAGCTTCACGTGGATTTGTTTCCATGGTATCAGGTAGCTCATGTGGAATCGTCTCAATGGCGTTCTACAGCTTTATGCTGCCTTGTGTCTCTGCCATTTGATCGGTTCACACAGATTTGTTTCCATGACATCTGAACTCCTTCTGTCTCTTCTGCTCTCAGATTTTCCTTGTTAGGAACAGATACTGAAAACTTCACATTCTAATTAAGTTATTTCTAGACCTCATACCTTGGCTTCTCATTCCAATCATATTGTCTGCAGCATAATGTATTTACATATTGTTAATGTGAAGGGTTGTGGATTTGTACATTAATTGAACATGCATTAATTATGGCCGTTTAAGCGTTTAATTTGCATATAATTTCTGATAGAAAATAATTTAAAACTGACACCATGTTATGAGAGAAGCCTGAGGGCAAACTTTTAAATGGCTACTAGTCATCTACTCCTCATTCGTTGTTAGAAAATCATCAATGAATAGGTTTCGGTAACATCCTGCATACAAAACAATTTGATTGTGACTAAGTTTATCATTGATAAATTATATCATATCAATATTTATCATTGTTTAAGTAGACAAGTGATAGAAATCCTTTCATTTATGATGAAATATGCCATCTCATTTTTGCACTTTCAAAGAAGAAGATAAATCATAATTCCCTGCCAGGCACATTTGTTATTCAGAGTGAACTTGAGGAGATGGTTTAGCTTTCGGATCTTGTGGGTAGTGCTGGAACGGAAACAACTAAATTTTTCATAGAAACTTTGTGACATCAAAGCCAGAAAGTTGTGTAACATATGAGCCCATCATTAGCTGTTATGATGGTTCATTCTTAAGTGGGACTTCCTTCCTCCATAGAGGTTTGAACTTACAAGGGTAAGATGTGCCCTTATTGGTAGGGCAGCTAAAAATTGACACGCTTGGTTCTTTTTTTATCAGCAACTTAATGGCACCAGCTCCTATAGACTTTAACACTTTAACTGTACCTAATATATTTATGGTTGTTGTTCTTTCAGTGCTGTTGACAGCCTCACTGCGGTTGCCCACCTTGCTCTCCACATGAGATCCCATTTACAATCTCCAGAAACACGAGTGAAGACAATATCTTCTCTCTTTAGTTGAATGGGACTATTGACAGTGCAGTTTATTTGCTCACCCTGCAAATACTGACACAGATGCATGTTGGTCAGTATTGGCCATCTTTATTGGAATATGCTATGACAGTTTTGCATCCATTATTTAATGAACATGACTTGCATATTGTTTACATACTGTTTCTCTGGTATCTTCTTTCCGCGGTGCATAATGCAATTAATACAGATTGTCTTTGATCGTTCAACAAGAGAATCATCTCAAAATTGCAATTTGGTCCTTGTTAATTTATAACTGTGTACCAGAGCAATACAATACAGCAACTAAATAACAATCAGCAGTCTGTGATGAACTATTAGCACTGTAGAACCGGCCCACCAGTGCCAAAGTGGCAGAGGGGGAATAAGTGGTGTGACTTTAGTGTCGCAGCAAGAGCTGGAAGAATTCGGAGGGACAGAACAGGAAGGCAGGTGGGGTCACACTTCCTGCCAGATTTTCACACTTCTATTTCCTCACCTGTAATGGACCCCAAACCCCCCTCCCTTTCCGAAAAAGGAAAGGGAGGCATTTTTGGTAGTGTCACCTGTCTATCACTTCTTAAACTTAGAACATATTTTTGGCATAGAGGTATGAACTACCTGAGTGAAATAACAGCATGTTAACACAGACGCTGTGAGACCATTGTGAACAGTCTGCATTTTACCCTTTAGGGGATAAATGAGTGTGGGAGCAAATTATACTTGCTTTTAATTAAAAACTCTTGCTCCTGCTGAGGAATGATGTATCGTAGGTTTAAGCTATTCAATGGTACCCAATGCCACACGTGTTCATTGAAGGTGCACTCACACTTGAGCTTAAGATGCAGATCAGGGTCTGTTTGTCATTAGAGTTCAGTTTATAGGTGAGTGGTGATTTGGTGAGTGTGAAGGCAGTTTGTCCTAACACACGGTAGTGAACTATTATTGATGACCTATAATTTGCATCGTTGCATGCTGCTAGGTTGACTTATTTCAGTATAATTGATATCTAATAGATGGTTGTCTTCAAATAAATCTTGTGTAGCAAACTTGTAGCAGAAGCTTAAATAATAGTGAAACTGGCATTTTTAATATCAGCTGTAGTGCAATACGGACCAAAGTAATAAAATGTGTAAAGAGACATAGAGGGGTAGGAGGGTGGACCTGAACTCTTTTCTGACCAAGCAGTTGAAAATGTAAAAATAGCCTTAGTCACCATTAGTTTGCACACTGTCGTCTGTCCTCGTCTCGGATCTTTAAGCAATATATTTGATCTGCTTAGGCTGTGCTCATCTTTTTAAGCTAAATGTATCTAGTTACACCCCTGGAACACTGTTAATTGAGTCTATACTCTTGCTTCCCCTTAAGATCTTTATTTAAAGTTGATGAAGTAATTCCATCTTTTGACTATGAACAAGATCCCCATTCATTTTAAATTTGGGACACTAATATGAATAAAAGTAACTAATAGTTGTCATTAATTAGTCATCACAGTGAATATAAAATGGCTTTTTAAAGGTTTTAGAATAGATATGAGATGATAAAAATATGCTCTTGACCGCTGGGAGTCCCTGTGCGAGCAATATATCTGACAATTTCCTGAAAGCGCTGCACAGCTGCCTATGAGCAAAAAAGGCGTCTTTCACTATTTCTGCTCTTCACGTTCCTTCCTTTACCACACCATGAACTGTTATTTTTATACCACTATTTTATTTTGTGACAAAGCATTGGTGGGGTACAAATGAAACAGCAGGCAGTTCAGTAGAAAACGACAGACAATGCAAGCTGTGGAGATGAGAGGATGTGGTGGCTGGAAGCGTCGGGCTAATATAACACCACAAAGTCAGGAGCTCAGGAGGGTTCAGTGTGACTCATTCTTACCGGTGCTTTTCCATTTATATTCCACACTATTGGCATCCTAGCTGGACGACTCTGCTCAGACTTTGAAGGAATGTGGTTTTTAATAGCAAAAGCCAAGCCTCTTGTAAAGATGGGTGTATGCTCCATATCAGAGCGTTTCCATTGTTCTTGTCCAAGCCCTGTGGGTGTTCAGTATATATGCCTGTTAAGCATCATTATGTTTAGTACAAATTAACACAGGACAAGCTTCATGTTAAGTGTAGGAACTTGGAGTGTTGACTTAACAGGTCATTGGTGTTAGAATCAGACAGTATGTCAAAATCTGTTAAGGGCTAATTAAATTTAACAAATCATTTGTCATCTTTCATTGGTAAATTAAGCATTGTTCAAACTTTGACAATTGCCTCAATCTCTTAAACAACATCAGTATTTTATACAAATGTATGCTCCTTTGACCAACTTTCATCTGTGTATTGTGTAAGTGTTATTTTTTAATAGATATTGTGATATTCAAAAGATGTGGATTTGAAAATGAATTAAAAGATAATAATTATTTATCTTTTAGCTAAAAAAAGTATTCAGTAAAGTGACTGATGGGTGTATTATGTGAATGTTCTTACAGTAGTTTTAGTATTGCAGCCGACAGCTAGCCTATGTTTTTGACGGATGGCTTGTCAAAAATGTTACATTTAGCTGTCACAAATTCGTTGACTAAAAACATCATGTTCATTCTTTTTACCAGGAAAGAAGTGGTATTAAAGTTGTTTTTATCGTCTCCTAGAAAAATCTTTTATTTAAACCAATGAAAATGCTGATCCTGTTATAAATATTAGTGAAAAGTCACTGTTGTTACATTATTGCCCCTCATCAGATTTTAACTCCAGTCAGAGTGGTTAGGATTTTATTTTAATGTGGCTCCAGGGTGATATATCATTTACGGCCCAACATTTCTGTAACTGGCATGAGTGCATGGTACAAGCAGGTACAAGAGTCCCAGGTAATGCATCAAATGTAAACCCCATAAGTGAGTCTCATTGGATAAAAGTATCTGCCAAATGCATACATTTAAAAAAGCTGCACAAGTAATTAAGTGCCTTTATCAGATTTTAAACTGCATACTTCCTGGAGTTCCTGGAGAAACTGCCACTTGGATAAATGGGAATGCCAACAGGTTTTATAGACCTCCTTGGTCACACACCACTCTCAATGGTTGCAGGTCAAAATCAATGAGTTTGTTTTAAAGCGTATTCTTTTTTTAACTTTGAGACTGAGCTTTTCAGCCTGTGGGATATGACATGACGTATGTGTTGACAGGGAACTGCGCTATTATTCATTAGGCAAAGGGGAAAACGGTTGAGCTTGACAGATCTAGTGGTGGTAGGGTTATCTATTTGTGTGATTGTGTGGGGAGGGTTGGCTGAGTTTTGATGAAATGGTTCCAGAGTTTAGAGCCTGACTAAACAAGATCTAAACTCAAAGACTGACACTCAGATTTTTTTGATCTGCTTAAAACGAATCTGGACTATGTGATGTTATTTTCTTGTTATATTCTCGCCTAGAAGAGCTACAGTAATTTAAGGCAGACAGACGGTTTGCATGTGTTACAAGCAAACATCATGCTTAAATCAATTCATTTTAAAATTCTTTTTTATCTCATGGTCTTTCATCTTTGACATCTAACTTTTTAAGGCGAGTGAGGTATATTGCTGTTAAAAAAATAAATAAAATAGCTTTAAAGTTTAAACTTGTTATTGGAAAAATTGCTTTTAGTTTTGTGTGATAGTTATTCTATGGCTACAACACACATCAAGGCCGCAGATTGTTTGAGACTGACTTTCTACAGATGGCATTCACAGTGTGTGCTCAATAGATGAGATCTGAATACCTGTTCTTGGCTGATAGACTGCAGCAGATGCTGGTCTTTAGGATTTTCATGGTCAGTCTGATAGAGATGTGTTCTAAAAAGTGACTCTGCGGGCAGACTTTGCCTGAATATTGCAGCCCCACACATCTGACAGATAAACAGCATTCTTTGTTAAATCAAAAAATGAAACATTAATTATTTGTTTGCCCTAGTGATGAGACTAACACACCTGTTGAATAGCCCATGTTATATAGCTGTAATGCATTTCAAAGGTCATAAATTCCAATAGTTTGTGCGTCACATACTTGTGTGTTCAGTGGCGTACACAGCGAGGGAGAGGGTGGAATGATAAACAAGGGCACTGAGGAAATGTTTTGTTATGTATATAACAAAAAAACCTTCAACTCTGACCTCATCACCATCCTTCTATAACCTACTTCTTTATACAGTTACTTTCATCACTTTTATCAGATTATATGCCATTACAGAATTTATCAGTCCATGTTTGTGAAGCATATATTTATAAGGGATTTGCTACACAAAGTAAAAACTATGATCGAAAATTTATTTTTTCATGATAAGATTGATATTTGCATGAAATTGTTCATGCTACTGTCTAATGTGCATCTATTCACTTGAATAGTTTGTGTTTAAAATGTTTTTTCGTAATTAAAAGACTTGAATAATGTTTTCTCTTTAAATGCATATTAACAGCATATTTTTAGATAGAAATAGAAAACAATGTGTCAGAAGCAAACAATTTTTAATGTACTTTCTATTAATCTGACTAAATGAGTCACTGTATGCATCACAGGCATGGGTGGAGAGCATAAATGCATTAATGCTGAACACAAATGCCAGTTTTAACATTAAATGTGATTTAAATAATTTGTTCTGATGATTAGGCTATGATCTCTTCAATTATTATTCATAGTGCTGATTTCCATTCTTAGTTATTATATAGCAGTTTCATTTATAAATCTTAATCAACAATCCGAATCAACAAGCTTTCTTTAATCAGTATGATACTAAAAGTTTTAAATTGCAAAACTTTCTGAAACCGTCTCTTTATTCCCAAAGTGAGGTAGTATTGAACAGAGGATTTATGGAAATTGAAAGCAGTCCTACATCAAGACAGGTCCTCAAGTCGATTCTCAGGTATGTATTTTTTTAGGAAGGTTAGTTTTTGCATACACAATATATTCATCGTAACAATTGGGGACATGGTTGAAATTTGAATGCTGTTCTTTTGAAATATTTTATTTTAATCCAAGGTTTTTCCTACCCTTGAGTGGTATTTAATGCAGTCTTTCTATCTCTGCACATAAGAGTCATCCAGAGTCAACAGATGAATTCCCTCCAGCTTTGTAAGTGAGCTCGCTGGGAAGGCACATCCGTAAAAGTGCTGTTGTAATGCGTCTGATGATGTGTCCAAATGTACTTGAATATGGACTTTTCAAATATTTAGCCTTGTGAGTGCATGGGGATAGGCCTCATGCATGATCCTCCTGCACAGGGAGCTAAGGCTAAATGGAGAGGCAGCAATTTACTGACAGCAAATCACTGTGTACACAGACACTGAGATGTTAAGATACAGTAGTCATATGATTCAGCTTCAAATTAATATTAAAGGCTAAATCAACTACAGCTTCTTCCAATGAAGCAAGGCAACTGCACTGTGTGTACTGTTGAAACACAGACAAGTAAAACCTATTTCAGCCTTAACACTTTGACATCCTTACACCTCAGCGTACCTAGCCATTAAAGGTATCATCACTTAGAAGCTGCTAATGAGCAGTTACTGGTGTTTATGCTTTGATGTGTGAGACTGATAGGATAACGTGCACCACCATCCATCCCAGCATGCAACAGGCTTAAAGCAGAGCAGTTACTGCGCCCTTGAACTTTGTTTACTGTACTCAGTAGTGTGAATCAAAGTCCAGGTCGTAACTACACAAAAGTGACAAAAATTCAACAGCCTGCGGCAAGTAAGCAACATTTTAGCACTTCTGTCCTTTCACTGAGAGGTCTTTTCTGATTTAGTGATTATGTGCGGTAGTGAAAGTCAGCTTTTAAAGTGTAAAAAAGTGCTTTTGTAATAGTTTGCAAACAAGGAAGTATCATCATTACAGATTTTTTGCTTGCTTTTGGCAAAATCACTTCTAGTCTATTCTACCGTGGAAAATGAGAGCTGTGTTTTTTTCTTTAGCATTCTATCAGGAAAGGCTTTTCAGGTGGGCTATCAATCACTTTAAAACAAGGAAGATATGAGGGCTAAGGGGTGTGGCTAATATATCTGAAATTGTTCTCTGCCCTACCCTGAACTTAATTTACCACCCTGATAATGATTTCTCCTTCTGTCTCTGCCCATGAATACATACGCGCCTGCTCTGCACAAATCAAAACACGGAGCACGATGTGTCTGTTCTTTTGCAGAACTCTTATTCTGCAAAAGATGCTGGGATGGACTGTGTGCTTCTCTCTTGTCTTCTTATTTTTTATTCACTATCATTTATTCACATAAACACATTTACTCCTATCTCTCCGTCAAAGTTGTAGGATTAATCTTACTATGACAGGGATATTTGTATTACATCCATCACTCTGTACTCTGATGGTGCAGCACAGAGACCACGATACACTTTAACAGCAGTCCTAATCACTCCACAAGGCCTTTGATACCCGTGAGAGATGCGTACAAGAGAAGAAAGCTGTCAACTGCTCAAAACTGGTAGATAACATGCAGATTTACACACAGACACATACACACAGGTTCGTTTACTTAATTAGTGAGTCTTGTAGACTTGATATTTTCTGTCCCTAGACCCTACCCACACAGCAGTTGACAGATTTAAAGTAAAGCTTTTTTGGCTGCTTTTTCACTAGGGAGGACCACCTTAAATGTCCACATGACAGTTTTGACATGTTTTCTTATATTTGTCAAAAATTGTTGCATACACCTAGTTTGGTTATGTTTTATTCAACTACATCAAATCACATTTATTTCAATGTACAGTAATGAAACAAAAACTTTTGATGTACATTTTTTGATGTACGTTTTTTGATCATAAATAACTATGTGGAATTTGATTACATAGTGGGATGTACCTCTAGTACCTCTATCACATAATTTTCCAAAATATAATAGACAATATTTTTTTACCTCTCATATCCTTATTTCATATGTTTACTGCAAGTAAAAATGCATCTAAACTTTCCTGTAGCTCAGCTGGTAGAGCATGGTGCTAACAGTGGCATGGGTTTGATTCTCAGGTGATGCATATACTCATACAAATGTATTGTTTGAATGTACTGTAAATTGCTTTGGAAAAAAGCATCTGCCTAACCCATAAATATAAATCTACTTTACAAACACTATTTTAATAGCACTTTATTTTACCATCCTGTTAACGTGTTTGTACTATGCACTTACTGTGTAACTGTATACTAGGTAGGTACCAACCCTAAACCTATCCCATATTAAAGTGATAGTTCACCTAAAAATGAAAAATCATTTTTTTATGTTCTTCTGCAGAACACAAAAGAAGATATTTTGAAGAATGCTGGTAACCAAACAGCATTGACCCCCATTGACTTCCATTGTATGGACACAAAACCACTGATACACAAAATTTCTTAAAATATATTCTTTTGTGTTTAATAGAAGATTGGGTTTTGTATACAGGTTTTAAATGACTTGAGGGGGAATAAAGATGTTTTTGACAGAGTTTTAGTTTTGGATGAAATATCCCTTTAAGTACATGCAGTATTTTGGTAAGTACACTGTAAGTGCATCTAAGGATGATATTTGATTTATATTAGGCCTGCACAACATATGTGCATATTGCAATATGCAAATCGCAATTGTTTCCAATTAATGAGTGATTTAATCTGAATACTTCAAAAAATAACGTATGGTCAAAGTTTTAGGCCGAAGTGAATAATATAGTATTTGGCACATGGGTGTTAGTTATATGCGTGCGTGTGCATGCTCTGATGCAAGACATTCAACAAACCGCAAACCTTTTATTGCCAGCTGATGCTTTATTTTTCATGAAGTATGAAACGTATGTTGGTTATAAAATTTTCTTAAAAATATATTTTCATGTAATTGTAATGGATTTAAAAAAAGAAATATTGTATCGAATATTGCATTATTTAGCAAGCACATTGCATTTTGCTTTAATATCGTGCAGCCCTATTAGACATATGTCTAAAACAGATGTATTAAGTATTTTAATTACAGCATCATTATCCATGCACATACATTACACATCAGTCAGTGCTCAAATACAGGTGGTCTGGATTATCTATTACAAAACTGTAATTATTCTACTCTGTCAATCCAATGCAGACCTCCAAAGTTCTCTGCAAAAACAGGAGTATTGATTACAATATCTTCAGTTACTCTCTCCCCTGCCAGCTTCATGCCAAGCACCAAAATAGCAGATGAGCAATTCAAGCTTGATCTTGTCTGTACTATTCTAAGACCAGTCAGTTTTACTGACCTGAACGGATGAGAAGACTTGTGAATCAGCATCCGCCCGGCAAAATGCACACTGACTTCAGATAAATATTGACTTCTCTTCACTCAAGTAACTTGAATACCTTTTAAGTGGAGGCTGTCAATTTCATATGAAGGATAGCTTAACGGCACAGTTAGCCAATCGGTGACTTGTGCCAGAAGACATTTGTATGTGGACAAACAAATTATTTCAGCACATACGGAAGCAACCAGCTCCCACTCGTAAAGTATCTGTGTATTGGTATATATCGTGTCTGTCATTCAGTTCTGTTATTTGGAGAGATAATTGTCAGCATGGGCCATGTGCTTCCGGAAACTGTGACTCACCAATAAAAGTGACTCCAGCTTCACTCTGGACGGCTTGTCAGAGGTGTGAGAGTGGATTGCCTTTTAAAACAGAAAAAGTGTGTGGATATCAAAAGTAAAATATTTCTGGAGAGACTTTCTATATTTGAGGCGTTGAATGCTGCATTCACGAGAAGCTTTAGACAAAAATAGAATGCTGTATGTCAACACCTGTCGAGCTACTCGCATAACTTATGTCCTTCTCTTTAATACATGGCATAAATATTCTGACTGGATAACTATTACACACTCACAGCAATACAAAGTAAATAAAATTCAAAATAAATTAAAAAAATGTCCCCCATATTCGCTAAAATCAGCCTAATGTTGATTTATACAGCTGCCTTATTTTATAGCACAGAACAGACCTAGGAGGCAGAAGTTCTATTACATTGACTGTAGATCCATACCACAAATTACATCTCTCTAATAAAACGATGATATTGAAGTCATCTAACACACATAATTGGCAGAGGTGTCAGGCTGAAACTCATGACTGCTCTGTAATGCACGCTGTGATCGGGCAGAACGCGGTCTTGTTAAGCAAAACAAAATAAACATCCCGTTTTGTTGCCCTGTCTAGGGGAAACCGAGACGGTATGCTGGATGATATGTTGAAGCCCCTGCAGAACACCCACTCAGTATCAGAGCAAAATGTTTATAAAGGAATCTAGAGATGATGTTTCTGACATATTGATCGTCCACCATTATGTTAATTGATGTCATCGCCATCACATGTGTAGACGGGTCTCTTGTTATTTCATTGTTTGTTTTTGCTGTTTTGTAACAGTCAGCACCTTTACAACGTTTTGCTCATTTGGTAATGATGCATGCTCGTTAATAAGCTAAACGAAACCCCTGCAGTGTCTCTCTAGCCTACCACAAGCTGCTCATGACAGTTATGAAGCCCATAGCCCTGGTATCTCTGCCCTGCTGAAAGAGTTCAGGTGTCAGTGGTCTTCCCACCAATTAGTACAATAGAACAATTGTGAGGCCTAATTAGGGACTCTGACATTTGACTTGACTTTAAGAAGACACACTGTAGGGACTGTGGGTATTTAACATGTCCTAGTGTTGTACTTTTTCAGTTGACTGTTAAATACCTCTTAGGTGAAAGTTATTCAGTAAGTTTGGCATTCGTTGTGTTCTGATTTGTTTGTTTATGTTAGCTAATGTGACTGTCATCTTGGATGCAATTCATTATTCAGCTTCATTATTCATCTTAAATGTTTAATTATTTCTGTGATTTAATTTATTTGTTAGAGTCTTACTTTATTCGAATTGATACTACTCTTCATAATGCAAATTTTCAGCTGGTCATGTGATCTCAACATGTCGGCCCAAACTAAACTGTTAGGCCAATAAAGATTGTGATGACTGTACAAATGTTTTATTTGTTCTATTGTGTAAAACATTTTAATAAGGTGGATTACTGAGTCCAAGGCTGTTAAACTCTTGAAAGCTTTGAAAAGAAATTCTCAGTTTATGTCTGTTTTTAGATTCCAGGATTTTCAAAGGGAAAATGCTTAACATGCTTTCAAAGGATTTAAGAATTAAGAGGTGACAGCGAAGATTCATGCTTGGAATCGAGAATTGTCTTTCCTTCACTTTTTGCTTCTTGGAAAAAGGCAACACGGCTCATTTGGATGCAGTATTGGGTCTTTTATTGGCTTTTATTGAATGCATGGCTTTCCTCTAGATGACTCATCGGCTGGTAAAAACAATGGGGATGAAACTTAAACCCATTTTACAAACCTATTTTAAATGTTTATTATCCATAATGTCTAAAAAATAGACATTCATCATCTGTCTCTTGACTTTGCTATCCTGGTGTGTGTATGTATGTGTATGAGATGTTTATATCAGATCTACATTGCGTGCTAGTTCCATATAGAATCTCTTTGTGTGTTGATCTGACCCAATCCCAATATTTGTCGCAAGCCAAATAAGCCTCCCTGCACGAGTCCTAAACTTGTTTAGTATGCCTTGAATGCTCCTCAGCACAGGTCTCTCAATGGAGGCTGAAAGCGGTCATAACCACTGACCTTTTACAGACCTCTCAGACTCTTCCTCACACTGTTATTTCTTTTTCTTGCCTGTGTTCATCTGAACTGGAATGTATTATTTATTTAACTGTGGTGCATACAGAATGTTTTATACATTAGTTTTCCCTGACTGCACACACGGGGTGAGGGCTCAATCTGAAATGCAGTCTCTTTCGGCTGAGCTGTCTCACACGTGGTCATTTAACATCAGCTGCACTTTTTTTAAATAATACTAAATGTTTAAATAACAGAGGTTGTCATATTAAATCTGTTGCTAACTTTTGGAAGATGTAGATTGTTTTTTGTCTTTCACTGGCTTAATTAGTGTTCCTCTAGCGCAACTGATCATTGTGCTTGCAACGTAAAGGTCATGTGGTTTGATCCCCAGGAAGCCTCATATACTAATAAAAAATGTATAGCTTGAATGCAGTGTAAGTCGCTTTGGATAAATGTGTTTGTCAGGGTGCATAAATGTAAATTATATGTACCGTTGACAGCTGCAGAAGTATCTCACTGTTTCAGAAAAAATGACAGGAAAATTTTTGCACATTTACATTACTTACATTTTGCAATGTAAGTAATTAGCACTTTTTACCTTAAAGCACTAATGTTAAAACACTTGTTAGCACTAATCCCGATATGATTTTTTAAAATCAGTGTGTTGATATTTGCATACCTTTGTTCATAATAACAAGCCTCTCCTGACTTTAAAACACACTTAAAAATGTACATTATACCTCTTCTGCATATCAGCAAGAGCATGAGTGACAGGTTGTGAGATGATGAAAAAACCACACGCCTAACCAAACCATCATGTCAAGTTTTGCCCAAACGTAGGCTGCAGGATTTTCTCCCGTACTATACAACAATTTAAATCCACACAAAAAATAAGTACATGTTGACAGATGCCAAACTGCATGTCACAAGCCACAAGTTATTTTTCAGCTCAAATTTTAAGTTTAACTACCTGTTTATGAACATTTCAGATTGTCCAATAATATCTAGCGGATCTTTTTCAGCCAAACTCAAATTGCATGTCTGTCAGAGTTTTCTTTTCCCTCCCTCTCTCTCATGCCCTACCAAGACTGATGCCACTAAAGTCAGACGGCTTGTCCTGCTCAAATTAATCTTCCTTTAAGGCGCTCAGCTTGGTGACAGGCCAGATTGTGAAAAATGTCTGCTGCAACCTAGTCTGACTCGCTTCCTCCCAGGCCTCTCGAATTCTCTCTAGATGTGAGGAGCCGCGTGTGATTTATTGGCTTGAGCTGCGTGCGGGGTATCTGGATATTTGTGACTTGATTCAATCGTGTGCGCTCGTCAATGCTCCGGAGCTAGAAATGTGGCATGGATGGTAGTATAAACAGTATTCCTACCTACAAGTACAGGTCTTGCCTCATTAAACGAATGCAGCCTCCTGTTCGGGTCAGAAGGCAAGACACGTAGAACAAGCGGGTGCGACGCTAGTACATGCACCGGTGCAGAATAGCAATGAAGATATTGTAACTTCATTAGATTCAAGAACCTAATTTTAAAGGCCATATTTATGTACACGCAGACTTTACAGAAAATGTTAAGCGAGGGAGGGTTTAATCAACCTTCTCTGCTGGAGCATTACAATAAAAATCACGACCTCAAAAGCTTCACGTGTACTTTTTAATTAAATATGCTGTTAATTAGCTTGAAATGTTTACCAACAAAGCAGTCAGCTTTCAAAGTGTCACAGGTCTTTCATCCAGAATTGTTGGTTTAAAGGAGGGGCCGTGGTGGGGTCTGATAGCTAATTACTGGCACATGAAACAGAATGAGTCTGGTACTTTGATATCTGCCCACCGGTGCGGTGGCAGCAGGGGTCTTAGCCGTGGCTCAGGGTGCCAGTCGGGTGTCAAAGGATTATGACAGTGAAATGAAGTCTGGTTCATCACAGTGCTGCACGTTGAAACGGTTCTCAGGCAGATCTTCCAGATGATCACAGATAAGTCTGGTCATAAGCAGGGAAAAGACAATGTGAAAGCAGAGAGTGTCAGTACCATGGACAGCTCCGCAGAGCCCTTTAATAATACATTACAAAGTGATTTAGGAGATGAAAGCTGTGCATGTCTTTCTTTTGCTATTATGACAGCACGTGTTTAAATATGGCGTGGACTTCACAAGTTTGTGTCAAATGTCATGATTCATGCATCTTGTGTGTCCTTACAAAAGCATGGAAATATGAGTTATCATAGTTTCCTTACATTTGATTTGCGGCTTAGGAAAAGTGAAGAATTTTGAATAATTCTTTATTTCACAGAATAACTCTTTTTGATTGAGACTTTTAAAACTTTATTTCTGAGTTTAAATTGGGAGTTTAAATTCTGTCAAACTTTTGGAGCCCACTTTGGGATATGAAGTCAGTATTTAGTCTAATAATATTAGTGACATTTTCTTTTCTTGTTTAATTGTTCCTGATTGTAATAAAGTAGGTGGTTCTGTATCAAATAATTTTATGATTAGGAATATTTATTAACTGTTATTAATAAGGGAAACCTTAACTAGTTGGACTAGATTTTATTTGGCGAATAAATGGTGACAATTTATCACCTAAATTGTCCTTTTCAATTGGCTGTCTTTCACTTTCGGGTACTGTCAATGCTTGTTGTTTTGAAACTCATCTGAACATTGTGTTTCTGTTCTAGCAGTTGTGAGCCCAGTGAATCTGAGCATCGCATGGGCAGGGCAGGTTGGCCTTTATGTCACCAGGCTATGCCTAGTCCTCTCTGGAAGCTTGTGATGACACCGCTGCTTTCTGGAGCTCCACCAGGGCTGTGCCAGATTACTCCAGGTTTGCGATGAGATCATACATTAGTCACTAGCCTCCTGACAAGGTCAGCCAGAATCGTATATGCCAAACTGGACACCATAGTGAGAGTTCTCACTATACTTGTCATCCTGTAGTTACTATTATACTGTAGTGTAGTTGCTGTTCATAAAGAGTCTTTGTGAATTATCATTAGTTTGTCATATTTTACAAATGTTTTCAAAATGTCAACAAAATTTTAAGCAAATAGGTGTATTTCAACCTATAAATTTGTCATTTCAAATTATAAACTGATTGAATTTCCTAGCAGAGATGTTTGGAGGTACACAATAGAAAGCTCACAGGAGACCAAACATGAAAGATGGCCACCTACTGCAGTTTCTGAAGTGAAACAAAGCTTTGCCTGAAAACCATCAACATGACTCCAACACAACAAGAAGCGCTCGAACATGAAAAATCAAAGAAAAAAATTCTTCTGAGAGAGAAGTTCACCTTGACTTTATTCATGCATTCTGTGTCCCAAAGCTTGGACCACAGACAAGGTCAGTTACGATTAGGTGTAAAATTCATGACCCACACAAGGCAGGAAAAATACACTGAAGAAAAAAGAGTGAGAGAAAAACACTGGTCTGGGTTTGCCTGCAAGATTTCATGGAAATCTCGATGGGTCCAGAGACTTGTGTAGAATACATTTAAATAATTATGAATTGGTAGAAAAATGGTTTGACTGAAAAAATGTATACCTTGAAAGCTATTTAAAGGGATAGTTCACCCAAAAATAAAAATTATGTCATAATTTTTTTGACATAATTAAAAAAAAATGTCATTTAAACACTTTATATGATTCTTTCTTTTGTGCAACACAAAAGAAGATATTTTTCAAAACGCTGGTTACCGGCATCCATTGACTTGCATTGTACCTTGTGTTCATACTATGAAAATGAAATGGGTGCCGGTGACCAACGTTTTGCTAAATATCTTCTCTGTGTTCTGCTGAAGCAAGAAAGTCATACAGGTTTGACATGACATGAGGGTGAGTAAATAATGCAATAATTTTTAGTTCTGGGTGAACTATCCCTTTAAGCATTGCATTGGATAAAGGGGTCTGCCCCAAGCTTTAACATAAAAGTCATTAAAGCTTCAGAGCCATCACTTTACTGGCCCAAACATGTTTACGTCTTGTAGGTTATTTGTAGTTTGCTTCTGTTTTGTAGTCATTCAAACATCCTATAAACTTACAATACGGAATTAAAACAAGAGCTTTGGTGCCCACTAGGGGGCCTCAAGATGACTTAAAAATTAGTTAGAGAACTAGAAATCAAGATATTTCCTGATGATTGGTTATTTTTATAATGAATGTACATTTGTCTAGCAAGCTTTAGAATATTTTTAAATAGAAATTGTTAGTGGGCGGCCTTCAAATATTGCTGTAAACAAAGGGAGGGGAAGGAGTTTAAGGTGTATAAAAAAGTTGACAGTGTAATGATTTTGATTCGTTGATTGCTTCGGCTTCAGAATGTTAACACTTTTGAGAAATATTTGTTTACAGGTTAGGTTGCTTGAAAACAGGTCCATTGTCATTATAACTCTCAAAGGAAGAAGAAATTCTTCTTTTAATACTAATTAAAGTGGGCGACTACACACGGATGTCTGCGTATGTGCGTCATCCTGCTTCCAAAGTAATTATTCCCTATACATCATTCTATGTTCACACAACTGACTAATTATTATCTAGCTTAATGGAAACAATATATAATTTATCCTTTGAGATGCCACAAATCATGTCAACCAACTCACATTCTCGTTTCTAAAGGAGACTAAAGTAAACCGTTGTCATCAAATTATTTAAAACCTAAACAGATACAGATGAATCAAGCTATTTTATCGAACAATGAAAGTCCCAGTGTTTCCTGATGAAGAAGTTTGGATGATAATGTTGAAGAATTGATGAAGAAAGCTTGTTCGGCATGTGAACCAGTTCAGATTCTCTTGCACTTAAGTAATTAAATCATGTTCCTGCAGGGTTTGTGTCAGCAATAACAGGTATTAGCATATTACATTTCACCTCAAAAGAAGTAGGACTAATATCCATTATTAGTGTATGTGCAGTATCGGCTATGGTAATGACTTTGGTACGTGCGTGCTGTTCAGACAAACAGTCTTCCTGCCAAGTCAGGCAGTTGCACGCTTCCCTCTATATTTCAATGACTTTTTTCACCGGCACAATGCTGCCAATGGCCCTGAGCTTTGGCTCCAAGTTTCAGAAGAGTGAGTCACACAATACTCCAGCTACACAGCCATGTCCCTATGCTCCTCACTGACAGCAGGACCATACTGCAAGGTGAACAGTATGGACCAACATGAAGAGAAACATTATTATTTGTCGTTTAATTGCTCTCAAGATAAATAAAACAATTGAGAGAGTTTCTCTGCAATTTGTCCATCTGTTCGAAAATGGAGTAAAATTCTGCAGTTTATGAATCCTGACATGTTATTTATCACACATAATGAAGTATTCAATGCTTGTTACAAAACATTTAATTGGGATTTTTATATAGTGACCTGGGCTATATTGATAAGATAAAGCAGGTTTATCAATTTTTAGTCAATTTTTGTATAGGCACATACTTTAGAGTGTTTGCTACAGTGAAGAAATATATATATATATAACAAAAAAATATGATTCAATAAAGAAGTTTATTAATTTTTTTATCATCTCCAATAGTGGGGAATGTTGTCACATTATATGAATTTAGTTTTCACGTTAAAACAGCAAACTAGAAATAGTACAACAATTATAGCAAAAATATAAAAGGTAATTTATAAAAATCATTAAACCATTAATTTGGTCTTTTAATATTGTGAAAGAAAAATGCTATTTATGTAAAACGTTTAAAACTTGCCATTTGTTAAAAATGCCCTTGTCCTCTTGGGTCATAAAGGAAGCGATTCATCTGAAGATATTGCTGAATAATAGGTGGATTATACTTGACAAGTGTTTGCAATATCGTATCTCTCGATTCTAATATTGAACGGCCACGCTATCGACCAGAGTATATTAGATGAGTCTAACAAGTGAAGGCATTATAGCCATTTATAGGTGTAACACTTGATGAATGTGTACGCTTTGGAATGCTCCATCCGAATAATAACCTTCGTGACAATCTTCTTCTATTACCCTGCTTGTGTTGCATGGTTTCCGTGGAAACAGGTTATTGCTACCAGAAACAAAGATACTCTCCAAGGGCAAATGCACTGACTTCAACAGGTTTCATGCCTCCACTTCCTGTCAAGACCTCCCCAGAAAGAGAAAAGAAAAGATTAATGGAGTCATTTTGTCTAAAGCACATTTATAGCCCCATTGCCCAGAGATAATGATCGTATAGTTGCACCTGCTCTGTTGTGTAGAGCCCAGATCTATCTACTTGTTACCAATCTGATGTTTTCATGTGTTCACAAGTGAGTGTTATTGGAAAGGTGTCATCCTTCATTTTTTAATTAAACAGTGGCTAAAGAAAAAGTCATATTTTGTGAAACGTAATTCTGGTTGTTTTAGTGTATAATCATTTTTTTGGACTATTGCTAGACATTGCAATAAAATTCAATAAATGTGTTTTTGTAAATAATGGCAAAATGCAGTTTAACTGGGTGAAATAATAGTCAATATGTTTTCTCTCTGCCGTCAGGTGCTGCACTTGCTCAGCATGAGGTGAGCAGTTTGTCTGTTCTCACCGTGGTCCTCGTTGCTTGGCTCAGAGTAATTTCAATCTGCTTAACAGCTTTATCATCTAGCTTGCGTTAATGTGAAAAGCATTTTGCACATTATAGAAGTCTGGACCGCCTGTCAGGACGATTTTGGCTATGACAAAAAGCTTGTTAGTTTATTGATTTTTGAAATGTCAGATATTTAGAGAAAATTAGAAAACATGGATGCACATAATGTATCATCCATAGACAGGGCTACCCACCCATCAATTTAAAGAAAGTGCAATCTTACTTGATAAAACACAGATTACGTGGTCTTTTAAAGAAAATCCTAAGAAGAATAAACACAACATGCCCTGTCCCTGTTTTCGGTTTGGTTGTAGCACTTTATCATAAATGAATAATGGATGAATACAGCTTGTTGTTTTTTGTACCCACATGCAACAGGTCCAAAAATCATTTTGCGTTCAGTAAAAAAACAGTCTCTAGCTGTTTTAACTTTTAGGTTTATTAGCTTCTCCACTAGACTCTAGCTTGATCCCAAATATTACAAGTCGTGATTTTGTGCAGGGAAGTGTGGGCGTGAGAGAAAGAGAATAACTGAGAGAGAGAGACAGAGTGTGGTTGATGGTTTGGGGCAGGGGGGGTAGGTTTTCTCTGATGTAAAATGTCACATGCAAACTCTCAACTCAGGATTCCCATTGGATTAGTCATAAGGTGAGAGGTGGATCAGAGCCAGACGTGACGTTATGAAACTGCGGATGTGACCACATAAAGAGGGCCACAGTTATTGATACAGATGACTTTTTTCCCTCGCCTATAAAATTGGGCTTCTTTTGATATTTGCGCGTTGCCTCCAGTCTGAGAATTTTGCGTGTTACATTGATCCTATCTTGCAGGCTAACAATGACACAGCCGTTGTAGCCGTGTGGCATTAGACAAAATCAATGCAACACTATGTGTTACTGACCTTTATTGCTGCAATACGTTTTGTCAGATCTGTCAAGAATACACACTTTGAGGCCATACCACTCATTTTAGCGCCTAACCTCTGCCACCGCTATGGACAGATTGTCTCCGGTCATTACAAAGGAAGCGTCCGCCGGGTGTAATGCATCTAAAAACTGTAATACATTACAGACTTTAGGGGTGACAACTGGGGCAGGTGTCATATTTTTCTTGGAAAAGCTTTCCTTTAGTAAGTACTTCATCTTCTACATGCCCTCATACATTTTTTAGAGCAGGCGTACCGTTCGCCTCTCATCTCTGCGTAACCCTACCATCAAAGCACTGATTTTATCAGGGGAGAAGGGTGCTGTGGCCATTATCTAGTAAAGTGTCCTTTTGACTCATTCCAAGCTATTGTATCGGGTGAGTGTGCGTTATGGTGTGTCTTTAACTCTTTCGGTGCGAACGTGTGGAAATTATGCTTGATTTACAGAAGGAAAGGCAGATTTTAGGGAATGCTGAGAGTCATGTTTCATTAAGCGATGAAGTGAAAGACAGATATTAAATGATGAACAGTTTATCATCGGAAAAAAGTACCGAAACGATCATCTGTGTGTGTGTTTTTAAAAGCCATCAGATAGACATAACCTTTAAGTGAGCCATTAGGAATATATTAAAATACTAATTTCCTGAAGTCCTGCCAAGGATGAATTACTTAAAACTGGGAATGGATGTGTCAGGATAATAAGCTTTCACCACACAAGGCTCAAAAATTAACGTGTGAAATATGTCTAATATTAAGGTACATTCTGTATGTGCAGTACAGGGACTTGATGTTGAATGATATAATGGCCATTAGGGCCTGCCTGGCATACTGATGCTTCACCTCAGGAGCTGTTTTTCCATTTCCAACCTCTACCATGCCCAAACTTTTCTAATGGCTAAAGGAGCTATTTTTGTACAGGTGTGTTTTCTTACATTCATTAAAATTACATGTGGTTCTTTTGGCTCAGAGCTGTTTGTACCCCCTCCACAGCCATCTTCTTCTGGCATTAGTAAACAGCGTCAATGACTTTGTGATCCCTCAACACCTTTGGTGAGAGATGTAGAGACACATTTTTTCTCACTATGCCTGCATAGTAGATGGAAGCAATGTGCAATCACGGTTTCTCAATGGCATTTATTCACTGGTTTTATCTGATTCAATTGGAAGTTTGATTCTAAAGAAACTTCTGTATTTGTGTTTATTGTAGAACTCAAATGTGTGTGTGAGAGAGCTGCTTATCGCTGTGATCATGCCTGAGCACGGCTGCTCTCAGAGTTGCGAGTGAGAAAAGCAAGAGACCCCGAGGGGGCAAAAATGTTCAATGAGCTGGGATTCCTCACAGAGTGGCTGACGCATTCAGAGTAACTGCATTAACTGTTCTGCTATTGTGTAACCTCCACCACGCTTTTACACGTTATTGTCACTGTGCATCGATCTCCTTTAAGGCAGTGCAGATCAAACATACATTAAAAGTGACAATTAGTGATATAGACGTTTTCCTGATGAGAATGTATTGTCTTGTGAAATCGATCTGTTGATTGTAAATGTGATCTGTATGGTTCAAAATATATTATATAAGGTAGCAGTTCAGAAACTTTTTTTTTCAAAGACCCAACTAGACAGGTATAAATGATCTCAAGATCTCAAGAAATATTTTTGAATGAGGGGAAATACGCAGTTGTTCTCTTTTATGAGAAAGAAATTTTTGTTTTTCTGTCATTGTATGCATGAAATTCAAGTTTAAATTAATTGCAATACCAAAATACTTAATGGTAAGATATCATAATTTTTGTCATTGCTATCATTAATTGGACTAAACCGTTTCTGTGCCATTCACAGAGACATCGAAGTGACTTTGCATGGTTCATCAAAATGACTTTGTCCTAAATTCCTAGTATAAGGGGCCAACAGCCAATAAAGATTCCATATGTTTATATGTGTGAAATGTCTATGATGAATAAAAAAGATGAAAGCGTTTTTGAAACATTCTCATTTGTCCTATTTTGGTATTTTAATAGAGACAGTTTGAGATTTATTGTTAATAGCTGATTGCAACATCTGCTATTAGGATGTTACACGTATAATTGAATCAGAAATGTCATTCACTCTCAAAAACAGCAAGATGAAAGAGGAGATGCACCTTTTTGATAATTGCGTGAAAGGAAAATGATGACATTGTGAGTCACTCATTTTTCCTAACAAGATTTGACGATGTTGCTTTTCTTTGAAGCGAGTTCCTGTCTTCAACTTTTTTTACCATCACCAACTGAATTTATCAAACTGAGTTTATCAAACAAAAACATTCTGTCAAATCCATATTACTGACTTTATTATGTGAAATGGAGAATCAGACTGTCTGTACTGTTCACTTTCATAAAAAGTAAGAAGTCTGGGCTAGTCAATTTCACAAAGAGCAAAAAAACCCCCACCAATATTACAGTATATTACAAAAGTGGTAATCAAAAGTATGTAGTAGGTTTTGAATCTTCTTCGAATCTTCGATAATTTGTGTTGAATCTTGCCTGACAGTCATAATCGCTATTCACTTTCATTGTATGTGAAAAAGCAGTTTGAATGTTTAACTATAGGTAACTCTTGTGTTTAATGGAAGATTCTGACATCACTTACTCACCCATTTACCTTTCAAAACCCACATTATTTTAAAATGGTTAACTGTTTGGTTAACCTTTGATCTAAGGTGAATCAGCATGGGCACATAACTCGTAATTGAGTTTGGGGCATTCTGGTGACCTGTGGCCCTGATAAGCATTTTGTTGCCCATGGGTGACTGGCAAGATGATGTAGTATTGTGAGCTTTGTAAGCTGGAGTGGTGCTGTCGTTTTACTGGATGTCCTGGGACATCAGATGCTATATAAGCTCATCATGCATAATACAACAGGGTGCATTTTACCCCCAAATAGCACTGGTAATGAATTATTAAAACACTATTCACTAAAATATATAAATATTGCTGTGTGGTTAATGCGATAGCAAAATGACAGACTGTGAAATAAACATTTCAGACTATATGAAAGGTGTGTGTTATATGTAATGACCTCATAATCACCCGTGAATGGTTTCATGCTAATTATGCACACCAGATAATAAACATAGTGTACTCTATAGAGACATATCCATGTGCTTTACCCCAGGTTACGCAACAGATAGTTGTGTACTTTATTGCTTATCTCCAGTGTAATAAGTATATTGTGTTCTTTGGTCATGTGCATAACTTAATACTCTATTGGGCTTTATGGTTGAACCAAACAAATCAAAGTATGCATTAAGAAAGCCAGTCAATATTTAAGAGCTCATCTTTGCATCACCTCTGAGATATTGGAAAGAAATTAGTTGACAGATTTTAAGTTGTGCTTTTTGGAGATGTCTTTCCTTAATTAGTTTTGAGTCACATTATTACTCCTATGCATATTTTATGAGAAGTGATATTGAAAGACAGGATATGATGCATGCTGAATGTATGAATGTATAACGCTTCTGGTCAGCAGTCATCCAAGAGTAGTCCAAGTCCTATGTACTTGATTGAGGGAAGACTGATATATCTAAATTGATCTAAAATCACAATCACATAACTTATTTCACATCAACAATTACACTTAATATCAACTGTAAAATAACTTCTTTCTTAGGCTAAAATGTGTTGAAAACATCTTTTTATAGATTGGACTTGGACTTGTCTTGTTTGACTGGAATAGCTGACGTGTTCATGTTTATGACGTGACTTCATGTTTATTTGATATATGATTTGGTTCATCCACATTAGGATCTCTAGATGTTCAGTAGTTGATGTAGTAGTCATAGTTATGAGAACATTTTTCTTGAAATAATATATAGATATTGGATTATGATGCCTGCTGTTTATACAAACTTAAGAGCATTAGGGATCACGTCAGCTAAATACAAAAATTCTGTCATAATTTTCTCATCCAAATGCCTAAACTAAATATTTAATTTAGTTAAATAATAATCATGCAATCCATAACATTTACCTCTATTTCTCCATTTCAGTTTGAGTATAAAACTGCAGGTTATTTTATGTACTTTGTTTGTTGAAAAACATATTTCATGAAATCCAGACAGCTCAAATGATAAATCATTTAGTGTAAGATAAGGTGACTGATTTAAACACTGATCTTGTACTTGCTCAATAACTAATTTTTGTTTATTTTTATGAGAAGTAACCGATTGTAGCCATAAAATAATATAAAATTATATTGTCTTTAAATAATTAATGCCAGACATTAAGAAATGTGTTAAATTATATAATTGTTCCACCAGCTTCTATTGGAGTTTCAAATATGTGTGCATGTTTTTTAAAAGCTTGAAATCTTTATTAAACGATCAGTTGTTGCATCCTGTATTTTAATACCATGCATGCGTCTGTGGCTTGTATTTCTGTGTTTTGTGCTCCAGGATATTCAGAAGGTGTAACAAAAATCTCAAAGGAGGCTTGTTTTTGTGCTAATAGCCTTGAGCAAGTTGGATGTGCTGAGGAGTGATGGACATTTGAACTGCACAGTCTGCGCTGAGGTTCCCTGGTTGAATCATAAATTCATTCATTCCTGCCGGTGAGTCTCAGGCCCCTGGAAATCGCACCAGCACATGACCGTTAAACTCGCGCCTTTGGCTAGGAACCCGCCTTCTGACATCATCATATTAACCCACACTTTATATGCAGGATTTTGAGTTGGTGGGAAAAGTTTTGTTCTGGTCTAATGAACGCCCCTTTGAAATCCCAAACAAGAATGTGTCCTCTGGGATTCACGATCAAGTGCAATATGCCCCACGCACATATATACTCCTACACATTGTAAGAGCTGTGGTGATGAATTATTTAAAGGACCAATAAATATAGAGGTGAACGCTGAAAGGGTGGTAAAGAATGGCTTATAGATGAGGGCTTTCATTCACGATTGCTATGAGTGTCACAACCTAAATGCAGGAATGAGTAAAACTCACATTCAGCAAAATACAACAGGCTGCCCTGCCAAGATCAGGTTACTACCATTTATTGCTCTCTATAGCTCTGATGTAATCCAAAGCTAATGGCCTGAATTTTTTATTAAGTTAACCTTTCTCTCTAGAACATGGATTATATTTAGTTTTCGTTGTGTATTTAGCAATGGGGCGATGCCAAAGTTTACCCAAAGCTCTCCTTTGTTGCAAGCTTTGTATTTCTTATTTTCTCCTGCCTGAATGTTGTATTATAGTAGCAGTTGGTTAGGATATATATATATGCATCATGCGGCAGCCCCCATCTTTCCCCGTTTGCAATAACCAACGTGTCATCAGCTAAGTTGTGCGGCTAATCTGAAGGTATCGTGGGACCCCGAAAACTCATTTTCCATGTTGACCATGTCATTAATGTTCCAGATGATTAAAGGCTTTAATTTATTCAGTGTCTGCTGCCGTCTCATTCATTAAATATTAAAACGTTGGCTGTCCTATTGAATAGGTGTCACATCCAAAATCAGGAGCATACATTACTGCAGATGACTTTATAAAACCAATCAAAATGTTGATCTTTTTTACAAATCAGATTTGCTGACCACTTAGTTCCTCCTGTCGTTCTTGATGAGCGTTTGTTGATTCAGGGAATCCTTTTTATTAAAAGTGGCCCTCTCATACATATCATTTACTAAAGGCTATTCCACACCATCATTTGCGTATTTCAGTTGGCTGCTCTGAAAAAACGACTGCCACGATTTTTGACAAATATCAAAATACTTAATGTAAAAGGTACAGAAGTAATATCCAAATACAATATAGATCTTTGGTACCTATAATAGCTCGTCATCCATGCTGTAATGTTTGTGAGAATATTCATGTATGAATTATTTTGAATAATAATATGACAGAATCACGAACAAAGAGTCACAAATCAATACATGTCTCGTAAGAGAATTCCCTCCTTAATTAAAACACTGTCTCACTCAATAATTTATAGCCTTTAAATGAAACAGAGCGAGTTTTGTGGACAGGTGATAGACATTCTGGCTAAGTCTGTTCATTTGGCGTCTTGCCACAGCAGATAAATTGAGCATTCTCGCTGATTTATTTCGCTTCACTATTGTAACATGAGGCTTTACTGCTGATATATGGGTGATTAGCTCACTAAGGTTCTCCAAATGATGCAGACATACTTATTTACTGTTCGACAGCAGGCAGTGAAAAAGACAAATCTTTGCTTAGCTCAGCGCACCTTCGCTTTAATTGACACCATAGCTGCTGCCTGGGTTTTTGCTTATGGTCAGACTGTAAATGAGCATTCATTAGTCAGGATTGAGTAATGCATCCTTCATTATGCACATGTTTTTGCTGGTTACATCAAGCCATGCCAAATTTTATAAGGAAAAAAACCCCTGCTTTGTCAGACAGACACATCGAGATTGCATTAAGAGTGTATTTGCACAACAAAACCCACATCGGTGGAAATGTATATTTTATAGTTATCATTTTTCCCTTATTTCCATACTGTTTGTTTTTTTCATGTCTTTGCTGTTTGTGCTAAGATATATTTCGAGTAAAGCTGCTTTTCAACAATGCGAAACAGAAAAGCTGTACAGAAATACATTTGAATTGAATATTAAAACTGTCAATCAAAAAGACTGACAACTGTGGATGTTGTTGAGTCTAATATATGTTGCATATAATAATGTTATATTGTTGAAACCACTAAAGCGTATCAGGAATCAGTTCACAAATGAAACAAATTATTATTAAACAATGACAACAGAAAAAGGTTTAAACATGTCTGGGGCAGTGATATAGGTAGTCGCTTGCAATTTAACTCATCATTTCGCATTGTTTTGACAATGAAGTCAGCCACAACTGATTCATATGACATTTTCCAGTGAAGCACCGAAAGGTATTTTAAGGTCCCGTAAGGTCATGGGGGTTTACAACATAATTAGCTGATGTCTTCATCATTATCATCCCATTGCATTCTCACTGTGATCATTTACAATATAGTCAACTAATTGCCACAACACTTGTTATTGGCTCACAAAACTCTTATTCCTTGTATTGCTGCTTTTAATTGCCACATAGTGCATATGATGTTCAGGTACGTCGTGTTCTGCATTGATCTATAGTTATATTACTATAAAATCACACACAGTACTGTTTTTATTCATACATACATTATAGAAGGGCTGAGAATAGTGTTATAATTTTAGCTATAGTGTCAACTGAAAGTACATGCAGTCAGTTGCGGTTAGACACTTACTTTATATTACACCTAGATAGTTGCATAGATAGACACCTCCTCATGATTCACATACTATTTTCAGCACTACATTGTCTATAGTTGGAGTGTTCTTGTTATAATGGAACTGAGTGTTTCATCTCGAGATGCTTTTAATGGAAAGCACTTGTATGACCGGCCATACTCACGAACTCAATGAAACATCAATTAAATTTTTTTTGTTCTTAAATAGTGAATTATTTTATTTGCCCCTCACCCACATCACACCATATCGATCCAACATCTTTTTCCCACAATTGAAACAACCATGTTACATATTTTTTATCACTTTGCTACTATTACACAAGTGGAACGTTTCTAAAGACAAAATTCAACCGTGACCTTGTGATGTCACTTGACATTCATATGGGAACTTGTATGATCATACCGGTAGCCGTTCATTACTACTATCATGCTTTTGTAAGGCACTAGATTATTGTGACATGTAATGAGAACATTTAATTTTATCACCGAAACACAGCAGAACAATTTATTCATTCAATCTCAAACAATCCAATGTTTTACATTGCCTGAGAGGTCCTGCATTTAGACTTGCATTACCTATCCAAATTTACATCAAATCCATATGATGGTATCACAATGTATAGTCTATAATCACACATTTTGATAACACATTGGATAGATCTGTAATATCTGTTCAGTGTGTTATCAAAAGGTATGATTAATGAGGTTACAGTATGACATCACAAGTTGTGTGCTAGTTTTAAATATACTGTCAATACTGTATGAATTGTACTGTACAGGTACAATTGCAGGTATAAGTGCCATCATTTTTACAGTAAATTGTCATTTACTAGATTAAAAATAAAAATGTGGTTAACATGAGATACAGTGGTAATACTATTTTATTTGTGTTTGGTTGTGCTGTGAGTTTATAGGACTTTGAGGGAAAGGGGTCAGCTTAAGACAGACATGGCCATTTTCCTTATAGCCTCCGTCCAGTCCAGTGCGGTATCTGCTGATGTCTGTGCAAGAAACTGTCAGCAAGCTTGGACAAGGTACCATTATGAGTTACAGTTACTCTAAAGGCTTAAGGTTCAGTCAGTAATTCACTAGTGCAGAGTTACGCCGTGTCTGACAGGCCCGTTTTTTCATCTTTACAGTTTGTAATACCTGCAACAGGTAGACGGATACCGTGGTGATGTAATGATGAGGCACACCTGCTCATCCTCCTGCTGTTTGTTGTAGATGATGTCATGAGTGAGATAAGTGTTCAGGCAAAACCATTTAGTAATTGTTTGTCTTAGGCTTATGGTCATTTGAGAACAGTGTTGATGCATTGCAGTGCTAGCTAACCTATTGCTTTCATTTCCAACCACAGAATGTTCATTCTGATATTTATTTCATGTCATGTATTATGCCAGATACTGTTTTAGTTTAAGATTTACAATTAGCTGTTTGTGACTCTTAATGCAACAACAGTTCATAGTTTTTATAGTTTTAAAAATTCTTCATTCTTCATTTTGCTTATTCAAACTGATGGGTCCTCATAACATAAAGGACAGGCATTTGTAATACATACATCAGCTATTTGTTGAGCCAACACAAAATGAACTGCACTTTATGGACAACCTGTCTTATTGGATATCTGTAGAGGAACTGAGAAAGTAAGGTGTGTGAACCCCAGATCACCTCTAAAAATAAAATCTTACAGAGATTTCATCAAGGGATTTAAGCATGATGCTGTGGGCTGAAATTTTTTAATGCATCATGGATTTCAGACGAGAAAGATGGTATAAAATCTATAATACTCCTGCTTGAATCATCGGTCACAATCTTGAGGCATTTCATTCAATCCTTGCCCATTCATTCCCTGCACATTGATGTAAGCTTTCTGATTGGATGGGAGAATATCTGCATCCACCAATCATATAAAAATCAGACACAGAAACAGTAGCGTTTCACAAATTCTCAGATTAAATGGTCTTTAGGGATGTTTACTTTCACAAGTATTCAATAAAGGAAATACCTCTTACACGAATCAGTGACCCATTAAACATTGATTTAAGATTTTGACAAGACTTTGAGCTTATCATGAGGCACTCCATTCATTCTGCCGGCTCGGTTATCTGGCAAATTGGGCAACTCGGACTCGATTTCTCTTGAAGTAAAGAGGTATCAGGTACAATACTGTAACCCGGAACACTCAATATATCTGTTTTTCACAATGGGGGTGGAAGAGAGTTGCTAATTATGGCTTGCCCTGCAGACTTTTCCAATTGACACTTTTCCAATTGTGTTTTATTCCCAAACCAGACTTCACCTTCATAACAGATGGCACAGGTGTTTAATCCACAAGAAAATCTTGTTGCTATAGAAGTTTTATTTAAAATCTTAGTTTTGTTTTTAGGAGGTCTTTAGTGAGTTCTACAGTAAAAATGCGTTTATTTTATTAATGTTATTTCTGGAGAAATGTGAACTCTACTGCAGTAAGTGATGTCTGTGGTTGTGGATGACTCTCTTAATCTACTGATTCAGCATCTCGATGGGGTTGTGGTCTGTACTTTTGACTTGGCCATTTCAATTCAATACATGTTTTCTTTGAGCTGTTTAGTGATGTAATTGCTGGTGTGTTTGGGGTCATTGTATGACTCACCTTCAGCTGCTGGACACATGGCCTCACATTTGACTCCTTGAAGAGCAGTTCATGTTTCAAGTCCTGTTAGACAAACTTACATCATCACCTTTTCATCCTTGTGTTTGTCGGCTGGTATGAAGTGTATGTGGTTATACACACTCTTAAAAATGCTGGGGTATATGGACAAATATTGGCAAAACACACTGTTGGGTTATGAATTCAGTTGTGCTTTGTTGTTGTTACCCAAACATTTGGGTTACAACATTCGGGAATATGTTCATTTATAACCCAGCTGTGTGCATGCTGCACAACAGTCACATTTCTACAATGGACTTGTTTGTTTAATGAATATTAGACAGCTTGTTTACCTAAACTGTTCTGTCTTTTTTAGGAAAAATGGCTTCTTACTCTTGAAAGTAATTATACACCGGTCCATGTTGTTTTGTAGTCATACTCTGTACAGTAGTTAACATATAAATGATTTTTTTCAAATGTGGCTACATTAAGAATTTACATACAGTGACCCCATAAATTAAACACATTTTATAACCACACTTATAAATGTTCAAATTTAATTTCATTAAATACAAATGATCAAAATAAGGGTCATCTGTGAACAATTGATGCTAGACTTTTTATCTAATTTACTTTTTTACATAAATTTTACAATTACTTTCATCCAACTGATCCCGAGGTCATATTAGTTGATGTCTGAAGTTGGCAGAGTATAACTACAGGTACAGTTTAGCACATTAACTATGAACGTGTTACTAAACAATTGCCAGCCAGGTTTTCAAATATGTTTGTTTTTATTTTGAACTTCATATCCACTGTTTCATAATTGGAGTCCTACTGTATAAATTTTTTTAACAATTTATTATTTGTTATTAAAGTTTTTATTATTTCAGTTGTGTATTAAGAATCCAAATACTTTTGGGGCCACTGTATGTTTCTTCAATAAAAACATATCCAGAACATTATGCCAATATACTACACCTACATGTACACTCGTAGCTGTCTTGTTAGTCGACCCTTAAGACAGACAGGGTCAGGGTGTGTGGCGTTGTGTTTATTTAACATGATTGAGCTGGTGACGAAGAGCTCTCTTCTTCACACATTAACTCGAGCCTTTAGGGCAGCTTTCCTCTGGCCGTCAGATGACAGAGCCCCCGGCTCAAAATTCATAATCCCGCTCTTTGCATGTGCAGACACGTCCCCAGCCCACAAGAACACCCGTCTCATAGAAATTAATCCATTGATCCTTTCTGTGCGCATCAGTCACACAACAATTTAGAATGGGATTGATAGGATGTCAAGTGCTGTGCTCTAAATCAATAATTAAAGAGTCATTTTGAATGGAAAAGGGACAAAAATGTTTGTTTAATAAAGCAAAGAAGTTTGGGATCTCTTTAAAAGTTAGTATGACTAATATCAACTGGGCTGACTCTTGAGGCAAAATGCAAATGCAAATGCAATTCCAATCCTTTTCCATGTTGGTCCTCGAGATAAATGAACATCATCAGAAATCAAAGGTGCCATCATTCACAAACAGCTTTGATATGGATAGCAAAATGAACTGGTTTTCTTTTGAGATCTTCAATTCTGTGCAATGCATATGTAGAGTGCTATTAAATATCCAAAGATACTATAACTTTGGACTCTTGGTCTAATATCTGTTTGCCAAAACACAGCGTAGGAACACTGCAGTTTAAAATAATTAATAAATAATAAATAAAGCGCTTTCCGATCATATTTGTGTGCCCCAGTAATTAACACTTTCTATCAAGGGGCTGAAAAACCCGCCACCAATTATAAATTCAGAGTTTTCATGCAGCATTATGTGGTAAGCAAGCTGCAATTATCATTTTTAAGGTTCAAATAAGCTAGTTGGTTGTTTTACAAAAAGCTGCGAATGTAGTGAATCTGGGAGAGTTTTGTTCTTGGATATAAAATAAAGCAAAATCTCATTTTAATGAGGAGAGCAACTGGAAGATCACACTTTTATAGGAAGGGAAAATTTAGATGGTGATAACTGTCTCCTAAAATTTTGTTGAACTTAATAAACGAATGATTCTTTTATATTACTGATAATTATGATGGCAAAACATTTTTATTAGCCTGACCTTAATGACAGACAGTTAATTATACAATGTTTTGTTGTATGACATTTAAAATTCTGTCATGTTAAGTTATGATTGTTAATGATGATCAGACTATGATTGGTCTTTCTCTAATTACTAAAAAACATCAGTCAAAAGTATTTTCATAGAGCGTTAGATTATTTTAACCATTCCACAGGTGGCACACTTTACTTTACTTTACATTTTACTATTCACTTTAATATTTCATAGTTGAATTCTAATACAAGCATGACAAACTATATATTAGAAAGGGTTTAAGACGCTAGAAAAAATAACTCATCAGCCTCTATTGTCATTTTGAAAATCAAATCATCCTTTTTTTTGCCTGTGATACTTTAATTCAGAGGACCACAAAATGTAGTCACCTTAATATGTATCCAAGCTGACAGTTAATTGTGCTTGAGTATGTGTATGTCTTTGTAAGATCTTGATTCTCATGGGTAGCTCTAATCCATATGAGTTTTATGAGATTTTTATCTTAAAGAAATATTATACAAAATCCCCAATACTACTGTGTTATTAGTACCAGCCCAAAATGAGAAATCTAGCTTGTTTCCACTCTTTTCATTGGCCAGCCTCCTGATGATCTGGACTTTAAAACTGAAAGGTTGACCTTTGTAAAGATCATCAAGAGGCACAGAGTCAATAGCTCAGCTGTAACATGGTAGACAGTGAAGACTGTGAACATATGATGGAATTCAAAGAACAGCAGGGAGATTTTGTGCTCTCTAGTGAGAGAGAGCCAGTTTAAATGCACAATCACTGTAAGAGGTTCCCTGCTGGAGATCAGAGACACAATAGCTGTGTAAAGATATTCAAGTGAGGAAGTACATTCACCAGAGAACTCTTTTGTAAGATTTAAAGTGGCTGGGTTGAGCCTTTGGTCTTATAAAGAAAACGGGGGGAAAAAATGCAAATAGGATGTTTCATTTATCTGAATATTGATGATTTGTGTTAATGTTTGGCATTTTAAAGCTCTCAGATGTCTCTTCAATGTCCATTTCTTGCCAGTCCAGCAACACTAAGTGCCATTCTGAGTTTTGAACTGCCACCTATTTTAATCCAATGGGATGAACTTCCACTTTTAAAAACGAGATAACATCACACTTGTGTGTATTGTGTGATGTAACATACAAATTACACTTGAAAAGGCTGAAGGGTTTGTATCACAACCTGTTGAAGCATAAGACCTGCAGGGAACAAATAAGTACATATTCATTGCCAACATAAATGCTGAAATTAAAATTTCATAGTGTTTTAGTATAATCCTGCCCACTTCCCCACTTTAGGATTGTGTGCAGATGTTGGCATGCTCAGACAGGTTTCCTGTGGGCTTATCGTATTTAAAACAAACCTCTCTTTCTCAAATTTTAATGTAGAAAGATTCAGGCATTAATCTTTAATTATCCGTGTAGAGAGGGAAATGTGCAGTTGTTAGCTAATGAGGTATTCTTTGCATTCTGTTTATTTTCTTAACTGTATGTTTACTTATTCTTCTTTACTTTATTGTGTTTATGAGAGCTGCTCTTGAGTGATGAAATGAGTTGTTTGCACTGATTTTACAGACAGACAGGCTGAAATCTGCTGGATTAGGTGTACCTGCCGTGCATTGCTGTGCACTCTCAGTCATGGGGAAATTTCAGCACATATCCCTGGCATTTATTAAATCTCTCTCTCTCTCTCTCTCTCTCTCTCTCTCTCTCTCTCTCTCTCTCTCTCTCTCTCTCTCTCTCTCTCTCTCTCTCTCTCTCTCTCTCTCTCTCTCTCTCTCTCTCTCTCTCTCTCTCTCTCTCTCTCTCTCTCTCTCTCTCAAACATGTTTAAAATATGGTATACCAAGCAACTTCCCAAATTTATATTAATGTGTTAAATAGTGCAAGACAGCTAAGGAGAAAAATACTTAAAAGGAATATAAAAACAAGAACGAAAACCTTGATGGTTGTATTGGCTGTTTATTTCATTTCCACCCCCAAGGTGATTAAGCATGCAGTGAGCCGGAGGTGCTGTGATGAACTGCTGTGACTATATGTCAGAACTGGACAGTGTGTGGGACTGCGGTGGGACACTGGTAATCTCAGGCCATATCGACCCTTTGTGGAAATCCCACTAATAAGAGTCAGAGACTTAGCATAGCCACCCACACATCAGGATTCTCACTGGCGTGGGTTCCTCGATTAATAGCCAAGTTCCTATCACATGTTTCTCTAGACATCTACAAATCAGGCAAGCTTCCTGTTATCAATGCAAAGAACCAACACATTCTGAAAGTAATGTAATGTTTAATATTATTCAATATTCAAATATTGAATTACTGTTTCCAAACCATCTTTAGTTTTTGAACACAAATAACTGTATGGGCTGATGTCTTCAACCCTCATGTTCTCTTCAGGCTCTCAAACAGAAGAGACCCTAGAGTCATTTTAATAACTTGAATCAAAATACTTAACACTGAAGTATCAGGGTGACGCTTTGTGACTTTCCTAATCACTGAGAAACACGATATTACTTGATCACAAGCTTCACTCGTCCTCTATGTTATAATACTTGTGTTTAGGGTGTCTGAGATTCTGTATGAAACATTAAATCATGCAATATATTTTCACATGTTGTGCAATGTCACAGCACACTTTTGTGTGTTGTTTTAACTTTTTTTTCATTTTTGCAGTGGCATGTTGTTTAATCTTGGACTTTCTACATTATCTGCGTGAGTTTAGAGCAGAAGTTTATATGTTAATTTACTGTCACAGTCAGAAGAAAGCAAGTCATTTACATGCAATGAAATCAAGTAATGGACATGTTGATTTTATGACATTTCCCCAATAAAAGAAAACATTTTTACATGACCATTTATCTGCTTAATAAATGCTCAATAGTACTACAACATATTCTGCTCACATTCTTTACAGGTATATTGTCTACTGAGGGATAATATCCCTCTTCTGTACATGAGGGTAAACGAAAAAACGTCCGTTTTTCAGACAGATATATTTCAACCCCTAACTGACACACAAGCCATCTTCTCAAACCTTGTTTGCACTTGGCATTGTAACGTCATTGCAGACGGTGTGTCATTGTGCACACCGGCCTGGAGCCAGACTGTGTTTTTGCCTCACCGTGTGGCTTCATTAGATTACAATGTGGGATTTGAAAAAAAAAGTGTTCAGTGAGCGTAGCGAGTACACTGTCATTCAATGCCTTTCAAGTATTATTCCCCGGTCTGATTATGTCCCTATGAGCATCTCAATGTTCACATCTGAGGGAGGAGATTGCACCACTTTTCATCGACTCATTTCTTTATCTTTTGATGCCACCACAGATAACAGTATAATATATTTATTAAAGGGGTTGGGGAGTATTTGTCACTGTCACGGTTGTTTGTCTGTGAATCGGATGTGTCATAGGTTTGCTAGTGTGTTACCTTGTTTGATGTCCCTAATGGGAGCGTGTGACATACGTGTGCTTGACGTTTCATGCAGTTAAGTGGTGTGTTAAGTCATTTGGAGAAAACGAATGCGCTTTCTTTTTTCCTCGCAGGCAAAATTAGAGCTGTGCCCTGTGCTTATATCTGCAGCTATAGATGAATTCAATTCAATGTTACAAAAAATCTTTTTGCAGAAAAGTGGAAAACTTTCTGCATTGTATTAGTTCTTTGTTCTCCGTCCATCTGTTCATGTTTGTTTTGCTGTCTCCATGCATTGTCAATAGGTATCAAAGAAATGTGTATGAGTATGAATAAAGCGGCGTTGTATTTGTTTGTGTCTCAGTGTGAATGAGAAAGATGAGAAAAACTATCCGTCCGTCTGCATTATTTTGTCTGTTAAAGTCTGTTTACCTCCCACTCCTCCTCCTTGGAGTGAATCATCTGTCCGTTGCGTTTCCACAGAATGGAAAGTGAGGAATGAGATGAGGAGCCACTTTTAAAGCTTATTTTTAGATGAAAGACTCTCACCCCCTTCTCAGACATTGTGCACACAGTCTTGGTTGTTTCTTTTTCTTTTGCCCATTTATAAACATACTGCTGGTAGTTTTTTCACAGCATCTAATCGAATAAGGACATGAGGTCACTGGAAGCTTCCTCTGCTTTGTGCTGGTTGCTCATGTGCTCTTCGTATTTGAAGGTTCATGCATTGTTGTTTTTTTCTGCACACATTAATGTGGTTTCTCACATTTATGCAAAAAAGTACATCTAGACTGTGCATTTGATCAGTATAATACATGCGTTCTCTTGTAATCGAACCTTTGGCCTTGGTGTTGCGACTGTCTACCAGTTAAGCTACAGGAAGGCATGATAAATCTAGCCATGTGTTTGTTTATCGAGGTGTATAATCTTCTGTAGTCTCTGCGCTAATGAGTTTTTGTTCATTATCTTTCCATCATCGATCCTTCTTCATAACAACAATCACATTTTTCACTCTCTACCTGTCTAACTCAAGTAGACGTCTCAAATAAACGATTAAAAATGGCTCATTGTTTTTCACTGAGAGAGCGATTATTCAAATGAAAAGTGTTATTATTGTAAATAAGTTCATAATGCGGGAAAGATTTCACCAGAGTGAGATGTGGGATCAGTGATGACCAGTCGCTTAGCAACGCTACCTCACGACCATCTGTTGAGCCCCTCACGGATCACACAGGGGGAATTCCTGTATAGTGACACCGAGCTGCAGTAAATGAAGAGCGGTATGCAACAGACATGAACTTCATGAGGTTTCAAAGTGACCTTACGTGAAAGCTCGGCGCTGAAGACCTCACCCAGGAGCTTCAAAAGTTCCCTTGACAATGATGGTGATTGTTTCGAAGATCAAACATCTTTGTGTTGTTTGTTTGGGTTGAGGGGGCACAGGGGGGTGTTGTAATTTCTCTTACATCGGGAGACAAAACCTTTGTGGATTTGAAAGACACATGTTGGTAAAGTGCCTCAGAGATGCTGCTTTCCTAAGTGCATCCTCATCAATTATTCATATTGTTGCTGAAGAAAAGATGTAATATTCATGCAGACAAATGTCCTTTTTTTGCCATTGAGCCCTTTGGAGACTGGAGCAAATGCAATGCGTTTCTGCAAATAACCGACATTAATGAAACTGATGCGGAGAGCTCTGCGGTCGCTCTCAATTTGGGTTTCATCACAGTCGGCTGATGATCTCACTAATGAGAAGATTGTTTCCACACTTGTCCCATTTTGCTTTTGCTTCTCTGATTCATTATAAGCAAAGCAGCCGCCTGGCTACTAAAAACAAAAGTAACATCCAATCCTCGTGAGCTGTCTCTCAACAGGGCATTTCTGAAAAGGCCAACTTTGTAACTACATATTTAGCAGCGAGAGAATAAATGTAATTATTTAAGAATTAACTGTTGAAAAAACCCTTAAATCAATATCTACGGTGGTTATGGCCCGCTCCCCTGTGTCATTTAGCTTTTTCAAGAAACTGCCACTGGAAAATGTGTCACTTACAACTGAGTTTAAGCCTCATTTATTTAAGGGCTCAGAATGGATACAAAGCAAGAACAGCGTGACATTTTAAGATTATACTTATTCCTGCATATTGCGGTCCGTGTTTCTGCACTGGCTGCTGCTGCTGCTCTTTTACTATTTAATGGCACACTGTGGGTGATCTTTTGTCATGTTACTTATGCTTTACCGCCAACCATTTTTAAACAAATCATTCTTCTTTGCTGAATTAATTCTTTTGCCTTCCTCATCTGTAAGTTTTACAAGCTTGATCAATTTATTTTGATGGCATATAGCAAACTCTGTGTTAGAGTAACTGTGGCACTTGACTGTGACTCGGAATCTGCATTTTTCTTTGATAGCAGTTTCCGCTGTATCGCTGGCGGTTCTTAGACTCAGGCCGATGTCTGTTTGTTATGTAGGCAGTGAGTGGGATATCTAAAGTCTTCTGCCTATAATTAGAACTCACTTCCTGCTCTTCCTTCACAATAAGAAAGAAAAAGTAAAATAAAAGTTTTTATTGCTTTTGAGCTCATATAGACTACGTTATTACTTTTCATGTAGCATACAGCGGCAGAAGATAACATCGTAGGGGTGTACATTTGTATCACATTGTTTCTTATTCATTTAAATACTGATATAGTGTTACAGTCTGTAAAACGGTACATTTTATAAACTTACAGTGGTAACACATTACAGTAAGATTGTATTTGTTAACATTAGTTTTCAATGAGCAGTAGAGTTTTGCAGCATTTATTAATCTTTGTTAATATTAGTTAATGCAAATACAATTATTCATGTTAGATTATTGTGCCACTAATGTTAACAGTCACTTTGATTTTATATATGTATTACCAAATGCTAAAATTAGAAGTACTGTTCATTGTTAGATCATGTTAGCTAATGCATTACCCAATGTTAACAAATACAACCTTATTATAAATATAAATATATATATTTTATAAATATAAAAAGCTTAATATATATATATATATATATATATAAAAAAATTAACAATATGGTCAATTTACGTCTAATTTATAACTGTATAAATATATATATTTAGTTATCATATTGTTTTCAAGGTGCTTTTAATCAAAGGTCTTTGACTTGGTCAATGACTGCATCATTATTCTGTCCCATCATCCTCTGCAGGCCGAGGTAGGAAAGCACAAGCATTTGGAATTGCATCTATGCCTTTGATTAGTATGCAGAAAAAGGTCCCATCTGTCGATGTGGGGCGACTGGTCTTAGAAGGGTGGGATTCCCCGGGGGACACTGGGATTAACCACTGACACCAGTGACACATGGAGCCCACTAATAAGGGGAGTAGCGAGCACACGCTTCTCATAAGACAAGTGTGGTGACAGGCAGAACCACCCCTACACATACACACCCAACCCCCCGGCTCTGGAGCACGTCTCTATTAGATTTACAGAGGAGCCGCATCTGCTCTCTGACACAACAAAGAATAGGGCCCCAATATATTGAGGGGGGACTTCCTATACATGTTTGAGCAACTGGGTGTGACCATGTGACTGCATGCCAGATTCTGACAGGCTGTAGTCACGGGCCCCAGGTGTGAACATGAAAGCCTGATTTAATTAACTTTTAGGGAGGGGTTGACTCTCATTTATATGTGCAGGTTCTGGTCCTTTAACGTGTAAGTGTATTTCATGTTTCAATATAATGGTTTGGTCACATTTTTATCTTTTTTGTGTTTTTTCTCATCGTATTCAAAACATTCAGAACATGTCTGGTTGGTAGCAAGTTAGGCTGCCGTGGATGACTTAATTAAACTGTTGTGTCCTTTAAATGAATCCTAACAAAAAACCCTCATTTTCAACCTGATTTTATGAGCTGGCTTATTTGTTTGATGTGAATTGTACAAAAGAAAGATTATTTGAAGAAAGCAAGAAGACCCGCCCCACCCCTACACTGTAAAAAATTATTTGTTGCCTTAAAAGTCTAATCAACTTTGTTTTTAACAAGTAATTTCAACAGTTTTTACATTATTTCTCATTTATATTCATTAAATCTCATAAAAAGTAAGTGATGTGTTGAAATGACTTAAAATAAGTTTAAATAATGTAAAAACTGTTGAAATAATTTTTTTACAGTGTAACGTCACTGGAGAAAAGACAAATCATACTAAAACAATGAGATGAGATTGTACAAATAAAATTTTCCCTTGAAATTATGTTCTCCTGTACACCTTAATTTGTAAAAGTAAATGTGAAGTATTGAAAAGGCTGTTGGCGTATCAGTAGCAAACTATTTTCCTAAAAGCAAATTACATTTTTTTCTCAGTGTTACATTCAGTTATTCCTGTGCTGACTTTTGGAAAACAGTATTTTTCATTAAGCAGTATCTCACTCAGGGTTATATATGTAATCTGTCACACGTGAGAGGAGATGTGCTGGTGGAGGCTGTCCCTGGGGGCTTGGCTATGAACCAACCACCCATGCAACATGACAATCACCACCAGATTTGGGGCTGGACACACGCTGAGCTCTTACTTAATTTGGATTGGAAGGATGCATGTATAAATCAAACATAAATAGTGTTTGTGCAGGGTTGCTTACTCTGCTAGAAATAGAAACAAACGTGTCTGACTCGATAATATTGAGAGTGAAACAAGGGTTCCTCGCGTCTTGTTTGCTCGGAGACACGGCGAGCATTAAAATAGAACTTTGCTGACAAAGGGTGTTCATGAGCAAGGGATCAATATTTCTGCCCCTGCTTTGAAATAAGGGGCATTTGTCTTTGTGGTTCAAATTGTTTAACCCTGTCTGCCAATGTATTAACTAAGCATTGAGTCACTTACCCAAAGTCATCCAAAGAGAGCCTTTAGCTCTTTGTTTGGGAAAGGAATAGAGGTCTTCTGTATATCCCTGTAGACTGTGTACATCACACGAGTGTCATTGATAATTGGCTAATTGTCACATTTCATTTTAAGAATTATAGACACAAACTTCATGAAGTTAAAATAGTCCCATCCAATCCATTAAGGGTTACTTATAAATGATAAGTACATTATCATTTACATTTACTTAGTAATTAATACAGGTTTAATGAACAAAGAGGTTAAATGGAAATCTCCTTTATTCGTTTTGCTATCATTGCCGATTAGCAAATTTATCATCTGTATTCATCTGTGTTTTATGATGGACACAAGACAAGTTTAGCTTAGAGGTACATTAGTTTAACAGCAGATGCTTTCATGCTCAAATGTCAGTTTGCATCTCAAATGATTGACAGCTCTTCGCCTTTAGTTGGCAGTCAGTTAATATAATAATTCTTGTGAGGTTTCTTCAGAAAAACACTTTTTTATTGATGCATCTGTTTATATTTTACTAAACCCCTATTGGTGGAATCCAGACAATCAAATCAGTTTTTGAGAGAGAACAAACCAGAAGCAATAATACCCAACAAACAGAGAAAGAGATGACTCTTCAAAGAATATAAACTAGTTATTTTATTTTAATTGTCATGTGCTCATTTATTAGGAATATAGATTGTTATGGATGTGACAATTCTGAAAACAGCACTTTACCTGACTATGAAAAACCCTACGTTGCAGAGGTTGTATGAAATGTGTTGTGGCATTTTTTACACCAGCTAGGTCCATTTCTAAGATCTCACCTAGTGTCTCACAGACCAGCTCTGTTTGAAACAAGATGCCTGAAGCAGTTTTCCCATGCACATAAATGACTATTCCAAACATGTTTATACCAGACGACAGAGGTTTAATATTAATGGCATATAATTCAGTGCTGGAGATGTGAGCAAATTGCTACAGAAACAGATGAAGGTAAAGACAATGGAAATAAGGGACGTGAGGAAGTCAAACATGACAAAAGCCACATCATAGCACAGGCAGAAACATGTCCTGCTGTTGGATCTGTCCTCCTTAGGGAATACAGTCTGTCTTTCACAGGTGTGAATGAAGAACCTTATGCTACATTTCCTCTTCTCCATCTAATTCACACTATGTCTAGCATCTTTTGTAGCTCATTTGTCAAAGAAAAGACCTACAGTACCTTGCTTTAGTAAAATAGCATCTGTTCTTCTGACAGGATGTGGCTGGAAGGGACATATTTTTCCTAATAAATAATATCACAGTTATTGTTTATGATAACAAAATGTATACAATTATGAGTCAAGAGCAGATAATAATGCACAGCAGTAGCGTGACCAAGAAGTGCAGTTATTTGTATTAGCACAGGGACAAAATATATTTATTAAATGCAAGAAGCATGACTACACGTGCAATAAACAGTTTAGCTTGACTGTATCCGCAATCTCAGTCAATCCTGCTTATCTATCTTCATTTACAGGTCTGTATATATACACCTAATTTATTGCCTTTGACTTTTGCTTTGAAGAGTATTTTAGTGTCATTGGCAACTAATGTGCCTTATTTAAGCCTTCCACTCTTTAACTTTTGTGAATGAGAAAGTAATGACAGGTTGAGTTTATTTCCTGTCTTGGGCGAATGTGATGTGAATGTAATTAGATTGTGCAGTGATTAGTTCTAGTCCGTCTGATTGGACAGCAGAATGCTGATATTGAGTATAACAGCACTGGGAGATTATCTATTGCTTTATTGCTTGACTATGAGTGGGGTATTCCAGATAAGTTTGGGCTTTGGCTAGTTTTAGAAGGATTTCCATTGACAGAGCAACAAAAGAAACGGGCATATCAAGTCAAAAATGTTATTCATTAAAAATTTAATTGCTGTTTAATGACCGTGAGCACCTGTGGTCTCGTGGCTACAACCAAATCACAGACATGCTGATATTTAGTACAGTAAAACTATTGCTCATATAATACTGTTTACATTTTATTCATTTAGCAGATTAGAAATCATTATTATAAACTTACCATTGTGACTTGGAGTATATTAAGGTGACAGTTGCTTAATTGGTTTTTGTGCAACTTAAGTTATAATTCATGTGTTCTCTCTTCACTGGCACTTAAAAGCTAAGAGGTGTGTGTCCACTGACTTTTATTAATTATCCCAATGTCTCGCAAAATTAATATTGTGTTCTACCGAAGAAGATGTGTTGGGATGAGTGGGTGGGTGGCCAAGAAATGAGGGTTTGGATAATTCCACTCAAAGGAGAAATTGGGGACAGACGCTCCACACAGCTATCACAGGAAGAAGTGCTTGTCTCATAGTCACTTCCCAATTCCCCTTAGTGCCAAGTACCTGCGTATTTTACCTCTCATCAAAATCCAGACATAGACAGTAATGTTGCCAGCACATCTCCAACCCTCTGAAACTCCATAAGCTCGCTCGCCTTGGATGTCTCTGTTTTTGGCAGCCCACCCACTGAGCAGCCTGCCTCTGTCACAGTCAAAGAGAAGCTTTTCTGCAGCAAGATGGCAGTAATGCTCAGCTTATATTTGTTGGTGAGAGATCAGAAAAAAAGAAAAACTATACAGTTTCATCTGCTAGAGCAATGAGATGCAGATACAGAAGATCTGTCCGTTCTTTGGTACCTGAGGGTATAAGGTTCTGAATGGTGCATGATGGGAAAGTGTACATATACATACAATACAACAAGAGGAAATAGAGACTGTGTGTGTTTGCACAAGGCGGAAGCTTTTTTACAGATGTAACAAGAAAGAGATCAATTTTGTAAGGAACAGTACACCCAAAAATAATAAGCCATATGATCTTTCATGCAATTGTAATGAATAGTGAAGAGAAGATTTGAAAATGTATTTAAAAACTTCCTTTTTAACATGTTTAACACTTCGTTATTTCACTATTTACTTTAATATTTCATAGTTGAATTCCAATCTGATCATGACAAACTACATATTGTTGGAAAAGTCGACTCAAGAATAAATATTTGTTTATATATTTGTTTGTTTATATTAGAATATATATTTTCATAACAATAAACATTAAAAAAATTAATGTTACATATCTAAAATGTAAAAGATTGTGGTCTGAAATAGTGCGTTTTCATGTGTATGCCCAATATGTGTATTAACAGGTTAAGCTTTTTTTTTTTAATTTCTTCTTTTGTGGCAAGAAAACCAAATAAGATTCGACAGTTTTCATTTTTGGGTGAACTGTTCCTTTAAGCTGTTCAGGCCCAATAAACCGATGACAGAGTTCAACACAACTGACAGCACCACAAGCTGTTCTTGGATCCTTTTCTTACTTCCGCTGCTCCTGGAAATATGCAACAAACAGGGCGTTACTTCAAAATGCTGTCACACAGTCGGCAAAGCAGTTAAAACCAACAATACGGCAATATGTACCTCATAGACATGTATAAAATAAAAATAGGTGTGACTCATCAGTGATCTCTAAACATAGGACCCACACACTGTTAAGTTGAGTCAGTTGTTTCAGGTAAACTAGCAGCTCCTGCCACTCACAGTTTTGACGTCTGTGGTTCTTTCCCACAGGCTTTAGTTGTCCCCTGTTCCTGTTTTATTCTAGCTCGGTATTCGTCAAACTCCTGTGGCTTAGCAACACTTAATTTCCTGGTATCATCCACAAATACTCACAGCAGCGCTTTGCCCTTACACATCACAGCACAGAACAGTGTTAGGAGCTCTGCCAATAGCAGGTATCACTTGATAAAATGCAGAGGAAAACGATTTTAAGATAAACATGGCATTTAGGGATGATCTCTCGTCTGTGTCGAGGCGAGTTACGTCTTGCTGTCTCCTCTTCTGTATAAGTGTGCCCCCCTCGTTCCCTAGAGTATGACAGCGTGTCATAGGCAGCTTTGTGCTCTTTGACAGATCTGACAGCAGCATCAGCTCGCTAAAAGGGACTGTTGGAGCACTGAGCTGCTTCACTGTGGGACAGGGTAAAGGAAGACCGTTGAATGACTGTTTCCTTAACCTATGGTCTGAACATGAAACATAAGAGTGAATCAGTGGCTGCTAATCAGTGCCACTTTGATTGTGATCAAAATAAAGCAAGAAACTGACAAAAAAGTCTTGGTTTAAGATGGCATGGTTTGCTGACCTTCCGATTGCATGCTGCTTGCAACATTTTTAACTAAAACTAAAAACTTTTTAAAGGCGTTTTTGGTCATTTACACAACAGCAGTATTTAGGGTACCTGAAAACAAAAACAGGTTTCAAATTCACGTTTTAAAAAAGTACTGTTGTCGTCTCAGTGTAAACTTTAAAATCGCTAACTTATGAAATCTGTAATGTCTTGTGCATACATAATACATGTTCATGCATTTATATATGTATGTGTAAGTACTTGACAATCAAAACAACAATGGTGGACTATTGGATTGTGTTTGTGCTGCTCAAGGTACTGAGTTTACTAATTCTTCTCCAGGAAAGACAAAATTGCTCATTGTTTCTTTGTCTTGATTGTGTTTTTAGTGTTTGTAGAAGAATGCGTATGGACACAGACATGTAGTGGGTTTTTTTTTTTTAATACAACGTTTTAGTCATTTTGGTGAATCAGTGTGAACAGGAATCATTTTGAAAACATCTGTACTGTCTGTATGTAAAAATTTTCCAAAAAGCAAACATTGTTAAATGTTGTTGTTTTAAACGTGTTAAAATGTTAAAATGTTGTTGTTTTAAACGTGTTAAAACAAAACAAATTGTGATTGATTGTTCTACAGTCAGTATGGCCCATCCTATCTAACTGGGCGGTTCCTTGCCAGTTTAACCTTGTGTCACAGTCAAAGGTCTGGCTACGCAAGACTACACAAAAAAACAAAGTTCTCCTGCACCAGCCCCCTACCCTAACCTCCTCAATTACCCACCCCACAGATTTACCTTTGACATATTGTTGTGTGACTCCAAATTACTCCCTAAGGGAGCGTGTCAGGTGCATGTGCGCACACGCAGACTTATGAACCAGTCACGTTTTACAACCAACGGGGGACAGACAATAGAAAAAAACTGGGGGTGGGTGGGTACCTCCCTTTTGGAAACCTCCCCCTTTAGCCCCCGCTTCACACCCATCTGCCCAAAAGCCTCAGCACGTCGGGGGGAAACGAGGGGATATGGTAAGAGGGGGAACAAACAAGTACAAGGCTAAGATGCAGTCTCTCAGCATGATTCCCGGCTTGCTCCTGTTTTCACAGCTTTAATTGAAGGAAGGAGGACTCTGCTGAGGGTTGATTCCTTCCTCTGAGGCCCCTATAAATACAGCTGGATTTTTTAACAGCCTAACCTTGAAGCTCAACCTGGAGAAAACAAATGTGGTGTTTACGTAAGATTTTAAAAAGGAAAGAGATATTGAATAACCATCTCCTCAGGCTTAGCTAAAGCGATATACCGAACAAGAATATAACAGCAGTTTACTGTCTGTGGAATTCCAGAGAAATCCAATGAATATCCAATAGCAAATGCAAAGTTGTCAACATCAAACACTGACTACGTGTGTACACAGGCTCACCTACAAATACACAAATACGCATAGTCCTTTGTGGCCTGTTGCTGAGCAACACATCCCTGATTAGGTTAGCTGACTACGGTAGCAGGGATCCGCCATCTGCATGGACCACCGGATCAGATCGCACTAATGGATCTGGAGCCACACCCTCAGACCGGTCCCACGGGTCCAGTTCCTCTCTCATCTTTTGTCTCTCAGTCAGAGAGAATGTGTTCCAGGGCAACACTAACGTGCAACAGGGACTTCTATTTTTATACCTGGTGGCTTGAGAGCAATCATGGAAAACTCCCACTGCTGAATAGAGAAACCTGTGAAGAATAAGCGAGAAGTTGTGTTTTCTTGACTGTTGTTTGTTCTGCCCACAACAATGTGTTTTTATAAGCCTACACGTTACATATGCCTTAATTACTTCTGGTTGATGTTTTTTTAATCTAGTAGAGTAAGAAGTGGCTCCATTAGCACTCATCTCCAGGCCTTTCCTTGGGCAGAAAGAGTCTCAATGGCTTTTTCACAACATATTCTTTATTTACTAGTGGCATGCAGTGTTTTTAACATTATGAGATACACGAAAAGTGACACTTTTCCCACTGCGACCACACTTCCATAAGATAAATAAGATTGACTGAGGATCTCAACCCAGAGGGTGACATGGATGGCTGGAAGGCAGTAAGAAGTAACAGAAGCTTAGGAGGTGAACGGATAGATAAGTATTGACTGTTTGTGTGAGTAGTTGTGTAGGCGGCTCAGTTGAACTACTTGTTGATGGATGTTTCTCCCATGATGGACAGAGACAAGAGTCTTTAAGTTTGGTAAAGGTGAAGCATAACACAATATTGTGATCAGTGCAAACTAGATTAAACTATTATTAATCTGTTTCATCTGTCAAATTGTTTTTGTATTTGTGATATATTTCTGTACCATGTGCACTAACTTGTTGATTTGGATGGTATTTCATTGGCTAAATTGTCTGACTTTAATTATTTTTAAATATTTCTTTTGTTTGTTTTTTACCCAAAAGGTCAAACAATTACTAGATTGTGACAATATTATATTGTAATGGTAGACCTGTTTTATTTTGTAACACAGTCCAGAGTAATAATGAGACTTTTGTATGAGACGTTCGACTCACCTGTTGACAGAAAAAGCTTCTATGTACACGTCATGCGTCCTCGTGTGTCATGTCATTTCATGTATTAGCTTAGTGTCTCTTCTAGTTTCTGGATCTTCTGCAATCTTCTGCCACCAATGTAATCTTGTTGAATGATGAAGTTAATAAAGCTGTTCATATTTTAATATCTTTAATTCTCCACACTTATATGACTTTTTTATATTGTGTTTGATTCCAGTGTCTTTGCTTTGTACTCTGTGTGCATGCATGTATGCATACGAAAGAGTATGTGTCTTCCTGCTAGTGTTTAAGTGGACGGTTCACTGAGAGTTGATCTAACTGCCCAGGATTATTGACATAATGTTATTCTTAATGTTCTCAGTATTGGGAGTACAAATCAATCCACGTCACATCCACTCAGCTCAGCCGGAGTGATATATAGAGATTCATACTATCTGAATTACACTAATTACACGCCTTGAGCAGCAGTGGCTTTGGTCTATCATTAGTGTCACAGCGTGAGCTTCCTGGTGTGGTTGTGTGGATAAACTTGGTTTTATTGAAAAACACACAAGCTGCGTGATTACGCGAGCTGGAGCATTTAAAGCGGAGCGTTACAAAGATTAGACATCAGTTAGAAATTGTGTTGTTTACAAAAATTTATTCATACAAATTTTACAACACTTTTTTTAACATTTAAAAATGTTACCCCCTAAGGAGTTATATGTGTTAATATGATGATGTCACTTGCTAATATTCACTTGTCACATATAATGTTTCAGGTATAGATAAAACGTTCACATTAAGGCTTCTGGCGCTTTCAGAAATGTACACAACAGGCTGTGCTGTGGCGTGGGATCCATCAGGTTCTCCATTGGCTGTCAAGAAAACCCTCAAACAATGTAACATTGAACAACAAAACCTATCTAGGCTTCATGGACCTCTACATTAGTTGGGCTACAATGCGAAGAGCGTAACAGAAACACGTGCTTGCCACATTTACACACATTCATCAGCTTTAACAATCCAGACAATTAATACTTTTAGCATTTACACCAGTTCAGTAATAGAGTTGTTCACAATAAATGCTGGCCATGCTTTCAGCTCTACTTAAATCATTAGTTCAACCAACTTTGAAAAGAAAGGGGAGGAGAGGATGAAGTTAGTGAAATGGAACCTAATATTTTGCAGCATTGTAGGGCCACTAAAATTGCCATCCATGATAAGTGGCGATTTTTATCGTAAGTTGTCACAAGGCACCTAAGCCAGAAAACCATATCATCTTTCATAACATCATTACGTTAGCACACAGACACACAAACATACGCGTGCGTTCGCCCGCCCACCCGCCCCTCCCTACACATGCACTCTCCTCGCATAACACTCTCTCAAACGCATTCATACTCACATAAAGCCTGGGGGACAATGCCAAATTGAAGAAAGATTGATTTCATGTCTGGGACAACGGTTTACATATTGAATTAGTGGATGAATAAGACCTGATTTTTAAATCAGGAAAAATATACCCAATGCCATGCAGGCGTATATAAAATATATATTTTAAGAAGAGAAACAAAGAATAGATAAAACACTAGGTGATTTTAAAGCGTGTCCCTCGCTAGTGATAACCCTCATCTATACATTCAAGGGGAAATCTGTCCTGAACGTGCAATCTGTCCCGAAGCATAATGAATATGAAAATGGTCAATCTGAGGTTCACAAGGACCGCCCCCATTCTCTCTGTCTCACATTCCCTCAGTCATCAGCACCAATTACAGATAAGCATTAACACAATTGATTTTTTCTAGGTCTACGATGAGGTGACAAATGAAACCGTAAACATTATCTTGTTTTAGAAGAATTAAGCAGCAATTAAGACCACCACTGAAGAAGATTTCACAATTAAGTCATGGACATGAGGGTACCACCCACTAGATTACAGCTGTAGATTACACAGACTGAGATCATTCATGTTTTATTTCTTCACTTGCACATTGTAACACACAAGATTGTAAATTGTGGTGGCATTAGATATCGGTGTAGCCTAACCGCAGAGAGCGCATACCAAAGCATTCACAGCTTCTGCATTACACGACATAAGAACAAGGTTTCACCACGGGTCAGAAATGACGCAAAACCATCCACAAAGGTTTTGAAAACATGCAAAGAGAATTCCACGACACATTTTAGGAGCTCAGTGGAGCGTGAATGTTTTTTCGATTCGGTTCTAAAACTCATCAATGTATTGTGTTGAAAACAAAAAACTCCAGCTCGCTCAGAGGTGGAATTATTCTAATGGAGGGACTAATACAATGAGCGTGAAACAGATATGAATGGAAACGGGAAACAAAGTGCAAAGGACATGCATGTATACATTAGACGTATAGCATGCATGAAGAAGATATGAAGAAGAGATACAACTCACTGAAATAAACAGAAAGCAAAGCTATCAAGAAAAGGAAGCATACATATATTCATATATCAATACTACAGTTATACTCCAGTGTCAATCTTTTTCAGTCAGGCATACTTGTTACTGGCTCCTATCACAAACACAGGCAAGACAATCACATTCTACTTGGATAAGACATGTGAATTGAAATACAGTTCACAAATGAGTGGGCTAAAAAAGAGATGCCAGCTACTATATATCCCTCTCCAGCTCCCCTTTTAGAGAGGAGTCACAACAGCTCTGTCATTTACAGAGTATGTCCATTACATCCCTGGGCAAACTTTAAATAAAATAAGACTCTATTCTTTTTCAGCAGATTACAAAAATAAGTATAACATTCAGAACTTTGATTGTCTTTTAAAATCTATTTATTTTCTGCATATGATGATGGATTTGTAAAGATATCAGGCGCATAACGTTCAAGGTGCACATTTTTTTCTTTTCTTTTTTTTCCCCAAAGGCTTTTGTTACCTTTTGTTTTTAACATATATAGCTATATACATGAAACTAAACGGGTTGGTCCACAAAGTATAACTGTGCGGTTTCAAGTGCTTTTGTACAAAAAGAAAAACAATGTTATTAGTAAAATATTCATTTTAATGGCTTTACTTCATACATAAATACATGTTTAAAGAACACAGGCGCGATCCACTGATTATTCCGTTATATCAGAATGACTTTGATCTTAGGGTTGAATGTACACATGGGAGGGCAGTCGGGGCAGTTTTGTCAGCGCTACAAATACGCAAATCGACGTCCTTTGTTTTTAACTCTCTGTCTGTACCTTCTTCCCAAGACGGCTGCTAAATACTTCTTGACGGCCATCTGTTTTCGGTAGCGACTGTAAATGTCGGTGAAGATCCCATCCGAATGCCTTTTTGATAATGGTTCCGATTCGTCCTCCTCGCTGCTTCCCCCGCTGCAAAAATATGAACTATTATTAGGACACCGACTGGCTTGGAAAATGCGTTAACAGGTTTCAGCACACCTTAAATGCTCCTGGCGACGGATGCGTATTTCTTTTTAATCTCAAAAGGTTCGGAAGGGTTTCGGAACATTTTTCGTTAACGAATTATATTACAGATCGAAAGAAGATCCATCAGACAAGCCTTATAAATTATGCATGTTGGAAACTAAATGTATTCTGACGCATCGGCTCTCGACATTTTTCTCTGACAAGAAGCAACATTTTCGGGTAGCACAGACATTGTAATAAAAAATATGAATTATCATGTTTCATCTAGGAATAGTTGAAGATGAAATTCCACGCCCATGCGAGCCCAAAGACAAAGGCACGAGAAGTCGGGGAAATAAAAGACAACAGAAAGTCAAGACAGGACAACGAGAAGTCACCTCAATGAAAAAACAAAAATAAAAACAAAGATGACGGCAGGTAAACGCTTAAAAATGCCCTTACCCTACACGAACTGCCATCAGAGAATGCAGATATTTTCGTGCTGATAACTGAACCAGGATGTCCCTCAAGGCTCTATCTAAAAATCCATCTGCATGCCTTTCCGTTCTGAGATAAAACGCCAGACACATCATATCAGTGATGAAATGCCACATAACACGTTCAATTTAATATTTATTGCAAAGTAATCAGCCTGATTTAGTTTTCTATTCTTATCTCGGTTAAATGCGTACAGATAGTCGAAATGCTACTTTCGATTTCCCTACTAAATCTATCTATCTATCTATCTATCTATCTATCTATCTATCTATCTATCTATCTATCTATCTAGCCTTACTCGAACAGGCTAAATAGTCACTTTGATACAAATATCAACAACACAAAGCAAAAGGAAAAAAACGCTGGGAAAAACGAACAGACATAGCGGAGCAACATAAACTAAACATAATGACATTGATTTCTCATAAGACACAAACGTCGTCTAAAAAGTACCTTTTCTCTGGAGGATAGTATAGCGTGTATAGGTCATCCGAGAGAGATGGAGGACTTCGTATAGCAATTTGATCAGTACCAAAAGCCAGGTCGCTTAACGAGTTTCCGTCTTCGTCAAATACATCATTTTCTAGTCTGCAATTAGGAAGAAAAATGTTTCAGTTCATTGGATAAATCACTACTTAATCACTGTGTCGACAAAGCGGCGTGGGCTTTAAGTCTATTGCCTCATAAATCGTACCGTAAATTACACATTTTTTGCGCAAACGAACAAAACAAACAGGGACATTAAAAGACATTCAAAACGAACTGATGCTTTAGTGACGCAGTGTCGTAAATACTGCCTTTGTAGTGTTTTTTTCTTTTGGGCTAAAAACACAATGTTCACCTATTTGCAGTCTACCATTTGCAAATTTAAATGCACATAAATCATGTTTTACAGGTTTGGCTTTGCCCAAAATAAGACTTGATATTCACGTGTAAAAAAGTACGTATAATATGTCGAGTATTTTTGTCTTTATCACAGATGAAAAAAGTCACCGTACAGAATTAGAGGAGAGCGGTCCCGCACTGAGCATTCTCGTTCGTTTTTCTCCGGTTTGTACCGTGACGCCACTGTACCGTCATCTTACGGGCCACCCGTTACATTCATTGCTTTCTCATTTTCATATAAGCTGCACTGCATCTGCCTGTCCCGGTGAAGAAATCCCTTCTTAGTAATGCGAACGCCCTCCCACATTGCGCTTGCACTGTAGCCTTGCCTGAACACTCGGGGGAAATATCACTGGGCTATTACTATTTGAAGCCTAGTGTGAAATAATAAAACAACGCCCATAAATTATCCCTCTATTGAATTTAGTAGCCATAAAATTAAATATTAAACCATTATCTTATTTTTAGCGTCCAGAATAATTAGTCGAATTTTAAACTCCTCGTAGGCTATTGTCCGTTTTATCATGAATGAAAACCCCCAAAGATGAATAGAAAAGCACAATAATACATACATACCTCATCTTGGGAAAAGTCATCCCGATAGGCGTGCAGAAGGCGCTGTAGTGCATCATGATTCCGTAGATGAGCAACGCTAAAGTCGCTTTACTAGATCTGGCCATGCTGTAAGGATAAAGGAAAGTTAAATAAATAACGTCAAAAATATAAAACACTTACAGACAAGCCACCACACCGTCCAGGTGAATTAACAAAAACGCGCGTTGTAATATATGGACGGCATAAGAAATACGCAACGAACTTTTGTTTAGAAATCTTTAAAAAAAATCCAGAAAGGCGAAACGGGACCCATATTACTTTAAATTCGTATTTTCCGTTCGTTAGATGACATTTGGAAAGTTTAAAGTATGCCATGCATGCGCAACAGAATCCTTCTTCCGATGAGCCAAACGACAAAACCAGTAGATAATCTTTAGAAAAGGGAAATCCAGGTGTCTGATTGTCCTCATATTATAATTCCTCGGTTTACTACGAATAAAAGACTCTTTGCCGGCAAATGGAGGATTAAAACCTACCTATTGCAGAGTAGGTAGATAGAAATGCTGTTAGATGCGACTCGGGTGCGGCTGTGATTGTGTGAGAGAGATAGAAATCTTTCTCACAGCACCTCTTCCCTGAAGCGCCACCGTCCCTTCCTTATGCGCTCGTTGGTTCAACCCCTGCACTTTTATACAAAACCAATATAAACAAAATCACTTCGGCGAACAAAACCTCGATGAAATTAGACGCACTCGTTTGTCCACATATCTTTGTATAAAACTTTTCCTTCTGTGCTCCGATTACCTCGGATTTTTATCCATGAATAGGGAGTCTTGCCTTTTTTTCAATAAGTCACATTAAGTATGCCATAGACGTCATCAACCCTTCCTCCAGAGATATAATAGTACAGTTCCTTCCTCATCGATGAACGAGTCACACACATACACCTCAAATGGAACTTTCCTCAAAACGTAATTTCTTGGGAAATGACAATTTGCAACTTTTTTCAACTTTAAATAACAATGTGGCTGTCAATTAAGATCAACCGTTCGTGGGTGGTTTCGAGGACCCGGACCACATCAGTCACTGCATACAGATATTTACGCACTGTCGTGCTGAGCAATGATGAGATAATAGACGATGGACACGACATAAAATAAAACTTTTTTAAAAAAGGAGCACGTTTGTCACAGGGTCAAAGACTGGGAGCTGTCCACCACTGCGGTCCTGAAATGAGGGTCAAACAGACCGTTTCTTTTTGACTGGCCCTACTAGATCTTTCTATAAGGACTTAAATTCATTTTTAACATTTCTTCCACTTCGCTGTTATAAAAAAGAGTAATTAAAATTCCAGCTTATTGGCTTCAGTCTAATGGCACATGCGTCATGGCCCTTTCTTTGCTGAACGGAAAGTATTTTGCGTATGTAATTGTATTGCTGTAGTAAGTAGCACACAAATATTTCTGTTCAACTTATATCCTAATTATAAACGTCCACACATTTCTTTAAAAAAGTATGAAAATTGTTAGTCACGAGTACACGCTTTTGTTATAGTGTTGTGAACAAACTGGATCCTTTGTGCACCTGTGTTTTTTCACACACAGGTGACGAAAACTAGAGTCGTGCACCACAGCTGAATTGATTATACATTCATTCATATTTACGTTTTGTAAATTCTGACGTAGTATGACGAAACTAAGTCACGGCTTGTACATGTGTACTCAATCATTGTATGTACTGTGGGATTTCGTTTAAGAATGAATCCGCGTCTTGGATTTCTGTTACCGCAGGTCGGTTTTTATCTCAATGTTGCCACCATGTGGTTCTGATTTAAAATTACATGCGAAATCGTTACACTTGTTCTCTGTTAAAGCCAAATTCAAACGTGTTGTTTTTTAGTTCAGTATTATTCCTCTATATACAGTTTTCATTTTTTTTCTGTGTAACAGTACAAGACAATATATTCGTTTAAAAAAATCCTATTTATTAAATAACCTTAAATATAAATGAGCTATTTTGGTTTACACATAAAGCCACATTTGCAGGAAGAGACAAACTACTGTTAAGCAAATGACAGATACTGGAACATTTGCTATAATGGACAGTGAGTCAAGTATTTACAGTAAAGCTATTAAGTTGCTTCCCTCACAATCCTTCTGTAATAAATGCATCAACATAAGTGTAAGTATTGATGTCCTCTATTACAGCGGGAGGCAGTCACTGTTTCGTCACATATTCATCTCCTGGATGACTGCAGATGGTGGTCATTTTAATTTCCATCTGTGATTTATTGATTCTCCTGTGGATGCCCTCTCCATGACGTGTAAATAGGTTTACCATAAAGCATACGATAAATCTATCGTAACAGCATTAAAATCTGCTCTTTTTGCTTCCAGGCAAAATGACTTGATGATGATTATTCTCGTTAATATTATTAAATTATTATTAAAAACGAATTAAAATCCAAATGTAACATTATTTATTAATAATATAGTGTAATCCAATAGCTATTTACAGCATATATAACAGCTCAAATGGTTATATTTAACGAACTAATTTACATAGAGCTGATAATGCAATAGTACCAAATGCAACACTGGCTTTCAGACATTAAAAAATGTGTTACAACACTCAAATCTCTGGATGACACGCCCACGGACCGCCCACATGCCGTTCACTAATCACCTGCATATTGCGAACCAAACAGGAAAATACTTTCTCCATCTAGTAAGCAACTGCTGCAAGTCATAACACAATAGCACACGTTTTCAGCGTTTTGTATAAACGTTTTGTACGTATGTTTTCTGCACAATCGTCGCGCTTTTCATTTCTACACGCAGTTTTATTATCGTGGTCGCATCTATAATAACCCCGCCCATAAGCGGCAAGTCAAACAAAACTAAGTGCATTACATTTACATTACGGCTCCTCTTGTCTAAGCAGGATATTAATGTACCATTTTAAGCTTCAAAAAGCACAGGACAAAGGTTTTGCTTCCTGAGGCAGACATATTATATACTGTGCATATATATGGCCTATACAAATAAAGGACGATACAAAAGAATGAAATCAGATATCTAATCGGTCAGGTTTGTTAGATTAGGAGTTATTCTATAACTGTTGACACTGTGTACACAAATATGGTTTAACAATTAGCCCTATGATTTGTTTTAAATCATGCCCACTCCAAAAGACTAATAAAATCTGTTTATATTTTACATGACTTTACATCACTAACCGAAAATTAACTTTATGTAATCCTTCTGTTACTGGCAATTTCAATAATTTAAAACATTTCAGAGACTGAATTAGCTGGTAATATATTTACCTATCTGACAGCAGTAACATATTTCTATAATGGTATCGGTAAAAAAAAATGTATGCTTCACGTTGCATGCTACTGCTGGATATAAATACGCTTGCAACACTCGACAGAACATAAAATATTGAGTAAATCTTTAATATATTCATCAGACTGGTGAAACGCAACAGTTTTGTACATTTTTTATAATGGAACAAGCTGTGGTGGGATGTATCTCCACTAGAGGACAGTATTTACTAGTAGATTGAGAGTTAATGGTTTGTTGCACTATTGTTCGGAATTTCTAAACAGGTTTTTTGATTAACTGAATTTTAAGCACATTGTTCTTGATTACTTTAGTAATATGTGGGTTAAAATACAAGGAAACGTAGAAAAACAGTAGGCTATAATTGGGACATCAGCTCAGCAAAAAACGGAAAATACGAGATACTTTATTTTGTAGCAATTTGTTTGTTTTCTATGCTTGTTTATTAGACCGTAAATAATAGTAATAAATAACCTGGCACTAACAATTTCCATCTTCATTCAGAGTTTTCTTATTTCTGTTAGTCACGTGTTTGTCTCCGTTATTAAACTTTTTAATGTTCGTACAAACATTTACACACGTTAATTTGCTGTAAATAAAATGAACTGAAGGTGAGATTATGGTTTAGCGTTTGTGCTGTTTACAGCATGTCCCTCCGTAAACGAATTATTAGGAGCTGCAGTCGTTTATCTCACCGATAGGTGGCGGCATAAGTCTGACCTAAACATTGTCCATCTGGGATCGGTTAGTATTTTTAGTTATGCTGGGACACTGCAAAGACAAACTGCTGTTTTTTATGCTTTAAAGTATCACAACCTGAGTGTCTCACCCCGAGTTACCAATTGAGAAACTGGGATTTCTTTCTGTTCTTCATTCCCCGTGGCGGCCATATTGTGGGATGCGTTGTTGCAAGTTGAGAGCGGAGGGAGGAGGCACATCTGCGGGAGTCCGTCCACTGTTCCTAGAGCTGTCTTTTGTCATGTAGCCTAGCCACACAATCTCTACCGGTTCCGGTTTAAAGGTTTTTGTTTGCAAAGTCTGGTCACTATTACTCATTTCTTTTACACCAACAAGGGAACACATTCGAGCAACGTGATTGGATTAATAATTTATGTCACGGCTTTCCCTCGCGGCACTTATTTATCTCGTCTCGTGAGGTTTAAGGAATGGGACACAGACTGTGATTTTCAAGTTTAACGCAACAATGCCGCTTTGAATGTCTCCTGAAACATTTATCGAGGACGAAGCGGTCGGAAGGCGTATGTAACCTCAAGAAAAGGGAACCGAATCGGTAAAGGTAAGAAAAGAGATTGAAACTCGGTTCGTTTCGATAAGTCTAGTCAAACGGCCTAGTCCTGTCGCCTTTGACTCGGTGTATGGTAGTGTTTAAACCCAACATTGACCACTTAAATCTGCCGTTTCCCTTAACGTTGATATAAATCTCTGCAGCAGACTCTTTCTAGACCGGAACTAGTTTTTTTCCCGACAAAAGTTTTGAGGAGTCGGACTGTATTGTGTTTGTTTCTTACAGTAACTCGAGAATGAAACGTGGCTCCTCAAAGTTCCCACGCGAGCTGTAGATATCCGTGGAAACGTTTCGCTCGTCCCATTCACGACTATTCAATAGTTTGCATACGCGTAAATACTTAAAACTGGCATTTGCAATGCTTTATATCTGTTTATAAGTGTTTTTGTACAAATATGAACAGTGTAGGCCTGTCGTTTCCCTAAACCACACAAGAGTACACGATTCATTCTTCAAAAACGCTCATGCACGACTCATTTAAAGACACTGCAACTTTCTTCAACAAATAACTATATCATCATGTTTTTTAATTGTTGTAATGTGTTATTAACTTCAAATGACGCTTGATGTGAACTCGTGGTCACTTCGTAACAATAGGACTCGACACAATAGACTTTCAAATGCGTATTTTTTGTATGTCTCAGCACTTGCACAGCTAACCACCCAGTTTATTCGCACATTAAAATGGTAACCAGTGTCGGATGTTTACGTTGAATAACTAATGCGAGAGGGATGTCAAAGATGATGTAAGGTCACGCGTGCGCAGGCGCGATAATAATCCTCCTGTAAATCATGTGTAAGCAGAACCTCTCATCCACGCACTCACAAGTGATGCCTTCGGCTGTCTGATTTATTTCCATTTGATCATGTCTGCGCAATTTACAATACATGGAAATCAGTACAGCCCAAGGAAGGATTTAGAGTACGTGTTGCAAGTGTTTATTCTCAGTTTTCGGCATATACATGGCTTGTTTAACATGTGTTGAGGAAGTATAAACAGTGAAGAAATCTTGTAAATCTAAGTAGTTTTAGAGTGAATGTGTTGGTGTATGGATATGCCATGGTAGCAGTACTACGCAAGTTAGAAAGCAGTGGTTGACCGATATGGGTTTTTGATGGCCGATACCTATGTTAAGAATGTTGCTGATAAGAGTCTGATATAATATGAATGCAATTTTAGTAAATGAGAGATGCACTGAGAACTGAATGAACATTTATTGTGCACTGTGTGTGTTTTCAAATAATCGTGGACAGTTACAGTGGAAGTTGCATAAAAATATATGAATTCAAACATAACTTGTGTCAACAATTCACACAATATTGGCTTAGGGATAGTTTCATCTACTTGCGTCATTCCAAAACTGTATGACTTTCTTTCTCCTGCCGGACACAAACAAACATATTTGAAGAATGTTGGTAACCAAACAACACTGGTCCCTGTTGACTTCCATTGTATGGACACAAAATCACTGAGACATTTCTTTTGTGTTTTTCCAAAGAAAGAGTCATATACAGGTTTTGAATGGCGTGATGGTGAATAAATGATTACAGAATATTCTATTTCTATTATACTGTTCCTTTAAGGAACAAAAGGCTAAATGGCTATATGGTGGCCAGCAGAAAAATATGCCATCCAATTGTAAAGCATATCTGAAGATAAAACAAATTCCAGATATCTGCTAATATATAATGATTAAAAACATGAAATCGCTATACCATTGCTATAACTTTAAATTATATATAGGATTGCAGTGGGCAGAAGAGATTGTAATTGAAAAAAAAACCCCACATTTATCAACCATAATTCTCTATTATAGAGGTTGTGTCCCCCTCAGTGTCTATAGGGGTAAGTCCCTGCTCTATAAAGCCCTTTTCGTCATGTCCATCTTCTTCTGTCCTCTCTCACCCTTGCTCCAGCCTTTGACAGGCACAGCAGGTGGCTTTTGTGGAATGAATGGAGTCGGAAGGAAGTCGGTCCCCCTCCTTGCTTGGCTGTGATTGGCAGCAGCAGCAGAATGCCATGGTGATTCTGCAGTGCTGCGAGTGTGCCAGAGCAGCTCCACCGTTACACTTCATGTTCAGCAGCCAAACCCTGTATTTACAAACACAACATTTCCTCTGACAACCAATGCACACTACCTAAGAAGGGGGATTAAGACATGAAGTCCTAGAATAATTTTAGAAACGTGAGATGAAAAATGAGCCAATATGTGGGAAGCTGTATGATCAGCAGAAACGTGTTCTTCTTAGGCAGTTAATCCTAAATTACTTGATTGTACTGCAGCGTGAAAACTTACTTGCTGAACTCCCACAGACTATGTATTTTTGTAATTATGTGTTTTGTTAGACTGTACTGGTTTGGTGTTCTCATAGAAAGCTCTAGCTTTTTTATACACACTGCAGATCATTATTTGCCATATTCTGATGGCTGTGCCTGCAGTGGCCATACAATGGAAGTGTACAGGAACAGACTTGCACTAATGGTTATGTAACCGGAGTACTTGGACAGTCTGCTCTTATCAAGCTGAAAGGTAAGAGCTCTGATCTCATTCAGGTGGGCGGAGTCATTCCACCTGCTCAAAAACCAAAACCGTCACCTCTCAGTCTTCAGCATGAATCAAGTAATGCAGAGTCATTTCCGCAACCATGTTCTTATAATATAAATAGCGAATGGAGAGTGTTATTTTTGTCTCACTTGATTCAGGTTATGCTGAATTACTTTAATATTGATCAAGACCCACAGCACATACCAGTGCAGACTTTACAACATTCAGACATTCAGTGATTTGTTGCCCTTAATCCATTCGATCTGACTAGCGCTGGCATTGGTCCCCTGTGTTTCATGTGGCATTCTGGTGATCTGACTGTTTAATCAGGCTTGTTTGAGCGTGTGTGCAAACGTGCCTGACCATTGCTAACCACAATCACTTTACAGCTGCTGTGAATGAGCTCCCATGGCTCTCTCTCTTTCTCTCTCTCTCTTTCTTTACTCTCTGCAGTTATGCACTCAGTAGAGCAATGGGGCTAATGGTTGTAAGAGAGCTGATTCATAACCTCTCATCAGCATTGATGTGGTAATGAGATGTTTCATAATTAGAGAGTTTATATCACAGCAACTCATAGTATTTGATTAAAATGTAGGTCATATGATTGGGGTGTATCATAATATCATGGGCGGTGTAAATTTTGTTATTTATTGTAGGCTGCTTGATATTTAGGGAAAGTACAATATGCCATAACCAACATTCTTTCTTGGTAAAGAAAGCATCTCTTTTTTTGCTATCTGCATTGACGTATACAAAGTATACAAAATCTTTTGATTTATTTAAATCAGTCAAGTATTTTAAACCATTGCAGTGTGCATATTGGTAATGTTAATATTAATATTGGTAATATTTTGATAATTGTGATGCATCTTGCAGCCCTGTTCTCCTTGTACACTTGCTCAGTTTTACAGTCATGTAAATACTTCAGTTCACCCATAAATAAGACTTTGTAATGTATTTGTCATAATTTACCCTCATGTTGTTTCAAGCCAATACAACTTAAAACAAATGGATGATGGTAATTAAGGACTTTTGTGTTCCAAGTCATACGTTTGAAACAGCGTGAGGGTGACTAAAGACGTCTCTTTAAATATATTGGTGTGGATGACTGAAAACTTTAGGGAGCTTGTATAGTCCAACCTTATTAGATTTGATTCAGATTCCCGCCAGCCTGAAAGCGTTCACTATGGTATTTATTGATCAGATTGTGTAGATACATGTTTCAGCAGCTATTTATATTGCTGGAAATGTAAGATATATTGATTAACTCTATCTCTTTAGTATATTTTGATCCTTTGTTTTTTTGTTTGTTTTCATAGTCAAAACCTCATATGGCCAACCTGCTAAATGGATTGGGTTGATTTACACTGCCGAACAGATGTGTGACCTACACCAACTGTCCAGTGAGATTTGTGACCCTTTGTCTGACCTCTTTGACTCACTTGAAAGCTCATTGTAATAGATAAGTACAAAGAATATCTACAGACCCTAAAGCATTGTTTCTCTCCAGTGCTTCAGTATAAGGCTTAGACAACAAAGGACCACAAAAGTGATGTCATTGAGCCCTAAGAAATACTAACTTCTGCAGGAGGGGAAGAGTATTTGTTACTTCAGTCTGTGGAATGTACTATGAACAAGCAATTTAGTGCTTTGGTTTTTATTTTTTCCCTCAAACCAGGATGACTGGCTCATTTGTAGCATTTCATATTTTTATCCATTAAACCATCTTCATAGTTACATTCCACTATAGCTGTCAATAGTAATGCATGTATATTATACTTTGTATAAAACCAAAACTGAAAACCAAAGAGTGAATTTGTTTTAGGTCTTTATAGAAAATGATAGAAAGCTGTACAGCAACATTTTAATTCCAGAACCATTAGTTTTGATTGTTTAGCAGTACTGTTACACACTCTCAAGGGCTGCTTTACTATACACACAAATTTCTCCTTTTTTTCCTTGTAAACCATATGATCTTTTTGTGTTTGTGATGTCTTTATAGAATACTGAATGCATGTTTTGCCTTTATGAACAACTTAGCGGCTTTCATGCGGATCAGAACAGGCAATGAAGGACAGTTTCAGATCTTACATGGTTTACATTTATATTAGTTTAGTTAGTGTTCTCTAAAATGGTATGCAACAGTAATGATAAAATGGTCGTCATGCTGTCATCCAGAAGATCTTGTGGTACTGTTGGGTGAATTATAGAGGTATTTCTTGAAGGTCTATAAGATGTTATGATGGTCCTTGACTAAACGCAAAAGATCTGCACTGATGGTTGGGTTAGGTACTGCCTTGTTTTTCCATTATTTAGGTAATGCTTATATTTGTATGGCCCAGCTTGCTTGATTTACTCTGTGTGATTGCTTTCAGACAGTCCATGTGTTGTCTATTGATGTGTACACATAGTTAATGCTCTTTCAATCCTCTATAAGGACAGACATCTCATTGTTTGCCAACAATCCCCACATCTGTGAATAACTTTCAGTCTCTTTCAACCCATCACCCCTCTTCTGTCACGTTCATTTTCTGTTTTACCCCCTTTGCTGTCTTTCTTTGTTTTAGGGAATATGGTTTTAATAGAGGGATGTAATAGAAGTGTATTCTGTGTTGATTTTTACAGTAAGTTCAAAGACGTGGAGGGGAGTTGAGTCATGAACTAGGTTTGGAGCTCCTCACTCCATCAGTTGTTTGTGCTTGTCACACACTGAGCACCAGGCAACTCTCTTACAAAGATCAGATTGTGCTTACAGAACACATTCTTACACATTCTCAGTTTAGTTTGTAGTCTGAATTCAACAGCTTTGTCGTTTAAGTGTGACACACTCCTCATAATCACATGGTTCCCTCTGTCATTTTGAGATTTGTTATTTCAGGTCCAGAAAGTCATGAAAATGAATAATCTTAAATAGAGATGCACAGATATATCATGTATTTTGTCTAGTTAATTTTGAGCAGTGTGCATCTCAGCTAATATAGCAGGACAAGGCAGATGTAGCAAACCAATAGTTTATAGTTAACTTTAGCAGTTAAGAAGCAGTCAGTCTAGTAGCAAAGTACCAAAATTTATACTTGATATATCAAGCAATAGCACTTGTTTATTATAGTGTATTAAAAATATGCCATGTTCTAAAATAACAATTAAAATTAAGTTGTTGTTATTAAGATAGGAAAATAAACTCTGAGAATTGTCATCTTGTCTAATTGATATATTTGTTTTGTTTTTTTGTTATGACTTGAAAAAAACGTTGAAATACTTCAATCAGTAGGTGTGGGAGCCCAACTGAACCGTTTACACTGCAGGTACATAACATCACGCTTGCAGTTATAATGGGAGTGATCTAGTTTTGTCCTGTCAGTATGAGTCATACTGCTTGCTCTAACTGTGGATTGGATGTAATCTTGGTTCTCATGCCTTGCAGATATCTGTGGTCAGGGTTCAGTGAATTTAATATTTAGCTCATTTGTGAGGAGAAGGTATAACTTTAAACGCTAATCTCCTAAATGAAAGGTTGGCACAGCCCCCTCTGGCCTAGCCTTTGACATTATAATATTATAGGTATCGTGAGCAGATGATCTATTGCTGAGCTTTATGTGACTTCAGATTTTTTTTCCTGCCGCTGCCTCTCTGATCTGGGATTGACCGAAGCTTATGATGGCACGTTTACAAGGGAAACATGTCGCACCTTTCGTGGTCTTATCCTGTCCTGAATGGTGATACCTTTTTATCTGCGTCCCCATTTGTCTCCGCCCTGTCACAGATCAGAGGGACAGATACAGCACACACGTCAGGACATGTTCTGCCAATTCAAGAAAACACTTTCGTACTTATTTTTTCGCCATATCCATTCAGATGGCACTCTTTGCAATCTCTTCATTGCAAACTTTTCAGCTCAGCCCTTGTTATTTTCTTTAGTTAGGTTTTCCTCTTGATTCTACACTGTTTTTTAAAGTAACAGTATCATTTGTAATGTACTCACCGTCATCCTATTTCAGTTTTTTTTTGTTTTGTTAAAAATGTCATTTAATATACAGAGTTCAGTGAGTTAATAAATGTGGAATGGTACATTTTTGAGAGAAAACAATTATTTCAAGCTGATTTTTTTTCATTTGACACCAATACAAGTACATCTAAGAGGAAAATTCAAAACATTGCATCACAACGTTCAAACAAAGTTCAAATCAGGTTCTTTCATATCTTGTGAGTAGTGGTAATATAATATTTTGTGACAAGATTTACAAAAAACTATTATTGATTATACGCCATAGTTGAATTTAGCGCTTATATCTGTTTGTTTTGATGTAAATTTTGCTAAAACGTATGGTCAAAGTTTTAGGTCGTAGTAGATAATATAGTATCTGGCACATGAATGTTTGTTGGGATATACGTGCATAATATGTTATATGATGGCAAAATGTGAAAAAGAGGCTGAAATAGGTTTTAATTCAGTAAAAAAAAAATCTTTCATGTTTTTAAACATTCCCCATCTATACCTTGTTGTTTCTCATTGTCTGTTTCTCTCATACACAAAGTTTCCAATCTATCAGTGTTTTCTGTGTGATGGACCTGCTGTGTCATATAACCTCCACTCAGGGCCACCTGTTCCTTCAAGGCCTTGCTCACATTCCTCATTCCCTGCACATGTGTGCTCGCATCAGGTCAGACAAAGAGGCCCGGCAGAAACACAAGCGGGGACGGGTGTCTGGAGATTATACTGTCATCTCTCTCTAGCCCTGCCTTCAAGACTAAAGCCGTCCTATCTTATTGACCTCACGGAGCAGTCAACACATCCCTTCTTACTGTGAAGAGGTCGTTTGCATGGTCTGAGGCACGGGTGACCTAGTGAGTTTGGCAGTGCCGCTGAAAAGATGGACGTGTGATTAGCTCCAGCTTGTTTTGGTGGTTGTGCATCTGCAGAATGATGGCAAATGTGTGGAAAGCTGTTTTCATTTGGCAAGTAACAGGAAGCAGATTCTCATGCAGTTTTGCGGTCTAATTCGTTTTTTTCCCCATTGAGAAAACGCATTCCATGTTTGACCTCTTTATGCCCATTTTTATTCTTCTTGCTAAACATTGCGTAATGTTGTAAAAGATTTAAAGAACAATGGAGCAGGTGTGTTATTGGTTTTGCAGCATCCGCATCATAGATTATTAATATTAGGCTTTGTATTAAGTGATGAGGCAAGCATTGCTAGTACGTTTGCTCATACTTGTGTTAATAATTATACATTTTTCATGAAATTTTATTTTATAGATTGTTCTGTTGTGTCAATTTAAGTTATCACATAAGCCTAACACATACAGCTATTTGTGTCATCAGAAGATTTATTTATGACCTTATTAACCAGATTCTTGTAAAAGCTGGCAATCTCAACAGTCGTACACCATCATCACCAGACTTTCATTGCTTCTATAAACAGTTAGAATTACGAAGGTCACGATCACGTTCCTTGTGTAAATATGTAAACAGCCATGAGAGCTGGTTAATATTAACTTCTCTCTCCACAGGCTTGACTATGGGCTGTGTCAAGAGTAAAGAGGACAAGAGTCCCACCCAGAAGTACCGACCAGATCCCTCCCATCCCACCCCTGGTTCACACATGGGCCTCTACGGACCAGACCCCACCCAGATGGGCCAGTCGCCGGCCCTCAAAGGACCCGCTAACAGCTACAACAGCCGTACATCTGGCCTCACCCCGTTTGGTGGCTCTTCCTCTGTGATCACGCCCTTTGGTGGGGCCAGCTCCTCGTCCTTCTCCACTGTTGCAGTCAGCAACCCCTTCCCCGGTGCTGTCACAGGTGAGTGAACGAGCGATAAGAGAGAATCTCTGTCTTTGAAATGAGATCTTTAGAAACAGCCTCAGATGTTAGATTATATGGATGGCCTCATGGATCACGGGATGTGACATTCTCCTTTCCAGTGCCCTAAAGCCCCATACAGAATACATGAATGAAAAGCTTCTTATCACATCATCTTTCATGAATGCCAGGGATATAGAAAGCAGAAAAACCTTAAATTCATTTTTGAAAATGGATATTCCACACTTAGATGCATCATATGGGGGAGGATTTACTCCCTTCATGTAAGGCAATAGTGATATATGTTTATAATATGAAAATTTGCGAATGTATATATGCTAGCATATTGTGATGTGTTACGCTTAAAAAAAAGAAATACATGGGACGTTACTCACACTGTTTACAGCTTTGTTGTCAACTTAAAGTGTAAACAATGCAAAACGTTGTTTTGGTGTGAGATGATTATATGTTTTGTATGAACACTATGTACAGTTATGTTAAATAAACGTTGTCTTTGTGTGACTCGGGGAGAGAGAGAGATGCAGTGTTTATAGATTTAAAGCCCGTTCACACCTATAACGATAACTGTATTAGCCACAACATCAGACAATAGTGTTATGTTTATTCTAAGCAGTTTTAGGGGTGGTTTCCCGGACAGGGCTTAGATTAATCCAGGACTAGTCCTTAGTTAAATTAGGACATTTAGTAGTTTTTTAAAGCATGCCTTACAAAAAGCATGACTGGTGTGCATCTGGAGACAAACAATGGCACTGATATATTTTTAGCAATGTCAGTGCAAGCCAGACATATTAGGACAGATCAAAAATGCAATTTAGACTAGGTTTAAGCCCTGTCCACAAAACCACCTCTTAAAGTTTAAATCTCTGAATGTTTAAGCCCTTGAAGTTTTTAAAAATAATTTCTTTATACTTTGTCTTTATAGTTATATTTATCATTTTCATCCTTTGTTATTCAGGCCTTTATAGTCAGATAAAAGCATCTAAATGATTGATGTGCATTTCTTATCTCTCTGGATTTGTACTCATTTATATTCAGTTGTTGTGTGTGAGGTTTCCTTATTATATATATAAAGAAATTTATAATTTAGAAACCCTGACTGAGGTCCATAGTGCTATGAAAAGTTTATTCTTTAGGGTTACCGCAGGGACAAGACAGTGTTTGTCTGTGATTGAAAGCACTTGAACAATATCCAGCATTTAGGCAGAATTACAAACTACAGCAGGCCTTTAGAGAATAACACTAATGTGATTTATTCCTCTTTGTTCAGTGATCTTTTCTCCGCTTCAGGCAATGACGTGAAGAGATCTCTTGTTTCCAACTCCTCTCTGTCTCCACGGGGTCGAGTATAAATGTGATATCTGTCTGCACCAGAAACGCTGAATAATTTGATCTTTGTCTATGCTATGTAAACTGCATTCAGTGGGGATATAAATAGTGTTTATAACACACCACATCTTGTCACAGGGCAAGTCTCGTACACATATCTGCTCTTACAGACAGCGTTTGATCTGATAGCTCTTATTTAACAGCTAAATCCAGTGTGGTCTGGTGGAAATTGTCTTTGGGGAAAATCCAGCTTTAACTTCTTGTCAATGTCATAGTGTGGGCAGAAGATGGTACTCTGTGTATCCAGCACACTTACATAAACTGTACAATTCCTGCCTGCCAGTAAACCATATGCACATAAAGCAGTTATAATCTTCTGCCATTAATCGTCAGCGGCATCTCAAATCTTAACAGGTTAAACCTGATCCAATATAATAGGCGAAGAGAGAAATTACAACACCCACACAAGCTCTATACACATTATGCCTGCAGATCTGTGTGTGCCTGGTTTTGTGTATGGCTATTATAAAAAGACCGGTCTTTTATTCTTCATTTATGCATAATCTGGTTTTGGGGGCCGACTTGGATTTAATCCTGCCTATTCCTTTTGGTCCTCAACATTTTAAGCTTTGCTGTTTTTCTACTTCGTGTCAAAACCAGCCAGCCTTTAGCGTCTATAAACTGCACTGGTGAAACCCATCATTTATGTAATCAAGACAAAGAGAAAACAGGCTAATATTAACTGACTGCACAGACTGAAGCAGGAACAAAATCAATGGACTTTCCCTTCAGCATGTCTATAAATGCTTAACCAAACTCTATTATGTGGCTGAAATAGAGTCTGATGCTTCAATTTTAAATGCGAAAGGACTTTGGGAATTGCTTATCATGTCAGCAGCTCACCATGTTGTGTCTGACTTGTTGTTGGTATTTTATGCAACCTTTGTATATTTTTTCTTCTTTGATATACTTGCAGGTGGTGTAACTTTCTTTGTGGCCTTGTATGATTATGAAGCCAGGACAGCAGATGATCTTTCCTTCAAGAAAGGCGATAGATTTCAGATTATCAACAACACGTGAGTACTATAACATTTGCCATCATGTTTACAGTCACTTTTACCATCACATTAACATTGCATTCAATGTTTGTCACTGTCAGTTTATCTTTACATTCGCTGTCATATTTATTGAAACGTTCACAGACACATTCACCATCACATTTATTTTTCTGATCTACCTTTTTCATATTAGTGTTCCATTTTATTTGTCTCATAGTCATATGTACAGCACTTTGGAATACACGTTGTATTAGACATGTGCTTTATAAACATTTACTGTCCTATTCACTATTCCATGCGTATCATTACATTTATCATAGTATTCACCTTTACAATAACAATTAGATTTATCAGAACATTAATCATCACATTTATTGTAACGTTCACCATCAGATGTATTGCAACATTCACTGACACTTTCACCACATTCTGTTGTTTTTAATATTTGTGTTTTAATATTTCATTTTACCGTGTCATTGTCAAAGGTATAGCACTTTGGAATACACTAGTTGTATTAGAAATGTGCTTCATAAATAAAATAAAAAATAAAACAAACATTTCTGTAACATTAACGTAACATTCATCCCAACATTTATTGCAACCTTCACATTCCCGTCACATTTTTGTAACATTCACAAATCACAGTTATCATAGCATTCACATTCATGCAGCATGGGTTAAGCACGTCATACCGCAGTAAAGACGACCCAGTGACAAATGTTAAATTGTATCGGATTATTAATGGTTTTTACGCCATCATTGTATTCCAAGCTCATCGAAGGCTAAATCTGTCTGGGTTAATGCGTTTCCGTAATGGGCCATCTGTTCAGCCACCAGCCAGGTTTATCTCTTAGTGAACACACAGGCCTCAGATTCTCCCGTGAGGGTGTGGGGACGGTTCGAGTCCAAGGGCCCTGACGTTTTAATCGTACAACTCGAATTCCTTTACTTTCCTGCACTGTTACTTTGTTGATAACACGTAGATGTTTGCTAAATTGTTTTCGGTGTGTGGCGAAGGACATGAACCTTGATAACTTTGTCTAAAGCCAGTTGTGTTTTGCTTCACCCCACAGAGAGGGTGACTGGTGGGAGGCTCGTTCCATCAACACAGGGCAGAAGGGATACATTCCCAGCAATTACGTCGCCCCTGCTGACTCCATCCAAGCGGAAGAGTAAGTAACTCCTCTCCTCCTGCATTTATCCAATCATCTCATCCCTTCACACTATAATTAAGAGAGCGTGATGCCCGGTCACACTTATGCCCTGAGCGCTGATGCTGACAAACACACCAGCAAACACATGACTTGTAGACAAAAGACTCTCTTTCACTTGCACACTTTCCTTCTCTGTATTTCAGTGTTGCCTACTCACTCACTTCCTTAAAAAATTTCTTTATTCAGATGTTTGCTTTGCACAAGGTTTAACATGAGTCTTCTGATTCACTAAGCTTTTGTATCTGTATTTATTTTATAATGGTATTGCCGGCCTTCATCACGGATGTATTTAAGCTGAACGTTTTATCCCAGAGATCAAACCTACTACCTTTGTGCAGATTTTTATTATCATTTGGACTTTTTGATTTTTTTTTTATTGCCTGGACTTTAAACAGTTCATTTAGGCATTCAGACTTTTGTCAGAAGAGAAGGACACAATTCTCCTTCATTAGGATTTTAACCTGAAATTTATTTGTAATTGTTCATATTTTGTGTATTTGTTTTCAAAACCATACCATGCCTCGCTTTATTTTGGCTGTACAGGTTTTTTTTGTGTTGCACTCCATGCATTTTACTATCAGGCACAGATCAGCTGTTTTTCAAACATAGGAATTCAATTAAATTTTAAAGTCGTCTTTGTAGTAAAAATAGCCAAAGAAGCTGTTATGGAGTTACATTTCTAACAAACAAACATTTGCTTTACAGATGGTACTTTGGGAAAATGGGTCGTAAAGATGCTGAGCGTCTGCTGCTGGTTCCAGGAAACCAGCGAGGGACTTTCCTGGTCAGAGAAAGTGAGACCACTAAAGGTAAGTGAAGAGCTGTTTGTCTTACGACATGCACAACCCAGTCTGTTCTCAAGAACAAAACACAACAGATGTGTTATTGAATTCTTTCTGGCTGTATAAATATTGATTTCTTCCATATCTGCTGGCAGGAGCGTACTCTCTCTCGATAAGAGACTGGGATGAGATGAAGGGAGACAACGTGAAACACTACAAAATCCGAAAGCTTGACAACGGAGGTTATTACATCACCACCAGAGCACAGTTTGAGACTCTGCAGAAACTGGTGAAGCATTACACAGGTTAGCATGCAACTTTAATCTAGACAGAAAATAAAAGTACATGAAGGGCTTTTGCTTTCTGGAGTGCTGTAACGTGGCGTAGAGTACTACAGATCTAAATACCACGCATGTGAAGGTGTCAGGGTGGTGATTTTGAAGCTTAAAGGGCTCTCTGTGACTAGTGCTAACAGGTGCCTGACATCTGCTCGGAGAAACTCCTCCTCCTTCGCCCAGACTGTCAGTGCATCTGGGTGTCTGAGAGGAGTTTGACATTGACATCACTTTGATCTTTTAAGACGTTACGTGACCTTTCTACTACAGTGTTATTGCAGATGAGGTCAGTCCTCACAAACCAAAATTCATATTTTGTAATTGTGTTTTTTGTGAAGATGTGCATTTGCCTTAGCGGTTAAACCTATAGGTGAAAAGTCTTTTCAGAGAACTGGAAGATGTTATAGCAGCAAATAATATATGAAGTTTATATCAATAGCCATGGCTTCAAAATTAAAAGTTGGCCAGGCATAAAATGTGTTATTTGGTTATCTGATATTATACCTTTGGCCATGTAGTTAAGTCTCTTTTTTCCACTTTTATAAAGGAGGTGTTCAATACAGCCAGCCTGTTTCTAAAAAAATAACAATTCAGAGAGTAACATGGGACATTTAATGTTGTAGTACCATAATTGCTATTCAGGTTTTAATCTGAAGAATGTCTAGCCTTAATGAAAGGCCATCTGTCTTTTTTTCTTGCTCTCTCCGTGTAAGCGTCCTTCTAAAGGTTTTAATCAGTTTGTGTAAAGACAGTGATTAATGGACTTTAGGGTAGGATAAGTAAAGAATTAATGACCCTCGGGTCATTTTATAGTCATGCTCTTCTATATCTCCTTTTGAGGTGCAATGTCCCTTTAACATGACCTTCTCTTATTTTGTCACTGTGACATCACTCATCACCTGTGTCGTTTGTGTGCAGAGCATGCAGACGGGCTGTGCTACCGGCTGACCGCCGTGTGCCCGACAGTGAAGCCCCAAACTCAGGGTTTGGCTAAAGACGCATGGGAAATCCCACGGGAGTCACTGCGCCTGGAGCTTAAACTGGGTCAGGGCTGCTTCGGAGAGGTCTGGATGGGTAAGACACACCTGCTATGTCAAAAACATACACAAACATACCCAGTTATCTATAAGGTTAGCAGGCCTGGCTCATTGCACATGGATATCAAGCTCATTATGGCAGCATTCATGTATACTGTGATTTGAAATTGCCTTTGATTTTCACAAAAGTATACCAAAGTTTTTTGTCACTTCTCTTAAAGCTCGGCCTACTGCAGGTCCCAGCATGTCACATCATAAAAAAACGATCTCAGGAATTCAACACATTGTCTTTCTAGATGTGCTCCAACATGCATACTAGCCCACACATAACTGTTTTTTCATGGCAGTCTTGCCTTTTTTGTCATTTTATCAAATTTTTTCATTTTCTTGTAATCTAAGAATATTATTATCAAGGCTTTTGTACTGCTGTGCTTGGATTAATATCTAGAATAGACATGATGTTTTTGCATTACTAAAGCATAGTTTTTTTTTGTGTGTGAGACATTTTATTTAGAAATTATTTGCAAACATTTTTGAAAATGAACAAAATCTTTAAGTCTTGAAGTACTGGAGGCTTTCAGCTTCTAATGTACTGAAGAGAGCCATGTTAATTTAACCTATTAATTGTTTTTCTTGCTTCCATTCATTTCATCTCTCTCTTTTTTTCTTTTGTTTGTTTTTAGGTACATGGAACGGTACAACAAAAGTAGCTATTAAGACTCTGAAGCCTGGCACCATGTCTCCTGAAGCTTTTCCTGCAGGAGGCTCAGATCATGAAGAAGCTTCGGCATGATAAGCTGGTACCTCTCTATGCTGTTGTATCCGAGGAGCCGATTTACATCGTCACTGAGTTCATGGGCAAAGGTAAGTTAAACTTGAACTTGTCTGGTTCTGACATGTTCATTTATGTACTCCAGACAGGAACTATGTATTGTGTTTTGTGTTGACACAAACCTGTTTGGCCTTAGGCAAAATTCATGTTAGTTGTTGCTGCACATGTATTCATTTCCACAATCCAAAACAAACTTTTGTCCAACTATTTAAGATGTGAACTCATAGTGACTATGATAACGCTCTCTATCGATAACGCGAATCTAGTTTGGGATTAGCACATGTTGTTAAACTAACTTATATGTAACGTATACTCAAACACAATAAAACATAGCAAACATTTTTATAGACATGCACTGATTATTCTGGCATGGGAAAAAATGGGGGGGAAATGATGGGATCATGTCTTTTTTGCACTCCATTTCTTGGTCTATAAATCTGTTTGAATTTAAAATGCTATACATTACTTTTTAATGTTGTTCTTTATAGCAGGTAAATTATATATTTTTATATTTTGGTATATGCCTAAAAATACCATCTAGATAGGCAGCTCAGTAGGGTTTTGGATGAGAGCTATGGTTGCTTATATAATCTCCTCCCCTTGTCTTTCAGGGAGTTTGCTGGACTTCTTAAAGGAAGGTGATGGCAGGCATCTTAAGCTACCCCAGCTGGTAGACATGGCCGCTCAGGTGAGCAAAGCTCTGTTTCTCTCTTTTTTTTGTATAGTAACACACAGCTGTTGAGTCCGTGGCAGAAGACTGTCACAATGAACATGGACCAGCAGTATGTCCCCGAGCGACAGGGTTTTAGTTTCAACCTCCATCTGGCTGTCATATTTATTTAATATCTGATATGACATCCTGCCGCCCGTGTGTTTCTCACAGGCTCTATGATCTTCATTTCCCGCCTAATGCCTGGAGCACTTAACCGCCACTCCTGTGGGGCCACTTCACTTTAATGTGTCTACTCAATTCTGCTCTGTTCGCTTAAAAAGCTTGCTCTTGCTCTCTCACGTCTTTCCTCCTCTGGCGCTTTCTCTCCGTCTCTCTCTCCCTGGACTCCAATCACTGCCACGCTTCTTGGCTGATGCTTTAATCCCGCTCAAATCTCTGCATCTGTGACGGTGCTATTAGTATGAACACGCTATAGACCGTTTTAAAGGTGTTCAGTTAAAGGTGTTCAGTTATTTTTAGCATTGTTTATTTTTGTGTCTTTTTACTAGGTTCATGTTAGTTTTCTCAGTATTATAGTCTACTTTATTAGTTTTTTTGGGGGGGGTCTGTTTTCTAGGTTTGTTTTAGATTCATTCAAGAGATCTTCTGTTTAGGATAATAATAGTTCATTTGTTCATTTATTTAGTATTATTCTTGAATTTTAGTTTGTTTTTAGTTTGTTTTTAGTTTTTTTTTTTTTTTCAGTATTTCATAGTTTTTGCTTTTATTTTATTTCCTGTAGCTCATTTGGTAAGAGCATGGCACTAGCAACGTCAAGGTCGTGGGTTCGAACCTGGGGATTGCACATACTCATAAAAACATTTATTGTATAAATTACTGAAAGTCGCTTTGGATAAAACAGTCTGGCAAATGTGGAAATGTATATTTAAATTTTATTATCATCATCTAAAAATCAGTTTTTTTCAGGTTTAGTTCAGCTGCTTTAGGCTTTTTCAGTTTGTATAGTTTTCATTTCAATTTATATTTTGGGTCTTGCAATGTAGAAACTTTAACTGATGCATATTATATTACATATTTAAATGATATTTAAAGCCAATAAGTTTTTTTTATTTTTTATTTCTCTTGCGGCTGGTGTATTCACATCTGATCTTTGGTTAAAGCGTGCCTTTTTAAACAAGTCGCGCTGTTCCCTTAATGGAGCTTTTTATGTGCTTCCTTTATCTGAGCTCTATCTGAATGTTATGCTTGTATCTGACGGGTTTGTTTTAATGAAGAATGCTTAATTTCCTGTCGTCTTGTCTAGATTGCAGATGGCATGGCTTTTATTGAGAGGATGAACTACATCCACAGAGATCTGAGGGCTGCTAACATCCTGGTGGGTGACAATCTGGTCTGTAAGATCGCTGATTTTGGCCTGGCTAGGCTGATTGAAGACAACGAATACACTGCTAGACAAGGTACGTGGATGTGAAGAGTGCCATGACAGTTTTGTGATCGCGTGAATTAAGAAAATGGTCATTGAAAAAATATACATTGAAAAAATATGCAAAAAGATTTCACTTGGTGTCTAAATCCATTTTCTCCCAGAATGCATAGCCGATGTGAAGTATTAAGTTGTCTTACAGACACATGGTGTATATTGAAGGTGGATGGTGTTTTTTCCTGTGGTAAAGCTGGAAAAACAATGGCCCTTGGGCACTGAAAAAAGACATCTCAAGCTTATTCATTGTGATTTCTGGGTAAATTTGTAAATGTCTCTGATCAATTTTGATGACTGATGTATGTATGTATGTAATGCTTTTCCTGTCGTCTCCTACTTTCTCTAAGATAAAAGATGCAAAAACAGTTAAATGTGTTACCACTTGAATCTCTTAAATTCAGTAATGAGAAAGTCAGTGGGGATGTTTTAAAATGCTGACACATCCTTTTACTTCAGTAATAGCCATTGACTTCTCTGCAGTAATTTAGAGATTGTGTAACCGTGTCATTGTTCTTCTAGGAGCCAAGTTTCCCATTAAATGGACTGCACCAGAGGCAGCTCTATACGGCCGATTCACCATCAAATCTGACGTCTGGTCCTTCGGTATTCTGCTGACTGAGCTGGTGACTAAGGGCAGAGTGCCATATCCAGGTGAGATGTATTGTTTGAGAGGCATTTATTGTCATATGAATGGTGCATGATGTATTTTATTTTATTTATTTTTACCTGGACTATAAATATGTCATTACTCAGTCAATATTAAAGATATCGAGATTATAATTTTACAGAATGTAAGATGATTTTATAGAGAAAACATCACGTCACAAAAAATGACTTTAGCTTGTTTTTTTACAGGCAGGGTAACAATTATGTAACTTTTCATTCATTCATAATTCATTCATTCATAATTTACCTACTCAAGATGTACAGTATATGACTTATAAAATGCTGTATAATATGCTTTTTATAAGGAATCAAACTGTAAAAGTCCCCAGAGCACATTTCTCTATCATTATTAAAGTAATCCAAATGACTTCAGTTTATTAATATATGTTTTAAAGCAAAACAGTTCCTTTGTGAGAGAAAACAATAAATATTTTAAGCTTATTTAGCAAATTGAAATGTAAACAAACAGCATTAGATGCAACTAACTTTCACATTGGTACTAAAATATTGGTACTTAGGACATACCTTGATCTAAGTTATTTTAGTCATTTTCAAAAATTCCACACTGATCTCATGCAGGAAGCAATTTTTGTTTTAGCCTGATCTATTCAGGTTCACAAAACAATTATGTTAAAACCCTACAGCTATTCCCTGGCAAAGACATGTCCAGGCCGATGTGCTGCTGATTTTACTCTGCCCCCTGCTGGAGCAGAGAGGTACTGCTGTGATGGAGCCATCTGGCTGAGGCAGTTCTAAAGGCCTGACTGGGCACCAGTTCTTTATTTACCACCATCTGTCCTCCTCTTCCTGCACTTGTCTCTCACACAGCCCGGTCTGATATTTGTAGTGCTTACCTAAACTGTTTCATTGAGGCTGTACATCAAAATCAGGGTTAGGCATTAATCAATCATTCAGTTATCCATTATTGATGGGCATCTATCCCATCCAGATCCCTACTTAAAGCTGGATTTAGATAGATAACTCCAAGTGTAAATCCAAGTAAATAGCAAAACTTTGAATGATTACTATTTTGATGTTAGTTAACAAAATGTACTGCTGTAAATCCCTTTGGATGAAAGTATATGTAAAAATAAACAGTAAAATATTTCATTTTAATAGTGGTTTGCACTAATAGGCTCTACATGCTTAAATAAGTTTATGCTAGTTCATTTTTGTTGGCTGTTTGACAGTGTATGGCTCAGAGGATATAAATGGAAGTGGTGTAAAAGTTGATAATGTACAGTATGACAAAGTTTGCCAAGAAACAACAGGAAGCCCATCAGCCTTTTAACCTTCCACCTATTATAAGATTTATTGATGTTTAGCAAGCGTAAGCCTGTTGTGAGTCATTATGCAAGCGAGTTTTTATGTTGTAAATGATAGCGGGCTGAACTTTGTAACATCAATCAATGTTTCAGCATGCATTAAGAGACTCTGTAACTCCATTAGGAATTCAGTTGTTCTGTCTTCGCATCAGCTATGGAGGAGGTCCGGAAAAAGCCTGCTTCCTTCAAGAGACCTCATGGTCGCGGCAAACCCACGGCTTCAGCTCTCTCGTATTTCACCAGACTGTCTGTTTGAGTTTGGTCTCAAAGCTCTCGTCTCTACGGATTCCGTGCAAAGCGTCTGCTGTGACTCCTCGGGTTGTGTCTGAGACGCAGTCTGGCAGATCTGCTCCTGATTCCTCTCAACAGTAGGCGGTTACACAAACTAATTTAATCTCTTCTGTGTTAACAGGCATGGTGAACAGAGAGGTGTTGGAGCAGGTGGAGCGGGGCTACAGGATGCCCTGTCCTCAGGGCTGCCCGGAGTCGCTGCACGAATTGATGCGGCTCTGCTGGAAGAAGGAGCCGGACGAGCGGCCCACTTTCGAGTACATTCAGTCCTTCCTGGAGGACTATTTCACCGCCACTGAGCCACAGTACCAGCCTGGAGATAACCTGTAGAGACCCTACAGGACCCAGAGACTCGCCACCACGTGCTTAAAAGCCACCAGGACGGTTTTCAGCCTGTTATGCCACCTTCTTTTTTCAGCTCCCCTGCACACTTGTCTTTAAAAAGATGTTTTCATTTTAAATATTTCTTTTTTCCTCACCCCCCTCAAATTTTACAAACTCAGTTAGAGCATAATACTGAAGGGGAGTGGCGTTTTATAGCATGAGTTTTGTTTTGTTCCTTTGTGTGTGTGTGTGGTGGAGCTGATGAAGGTTGTGTTTGTGTTAGAAAAGGTTTGGAGTGGGACCACATCATGCTCCCAGAACTCTGTCAGGATGTAATAGCCTGTACGTGCAGAGAGAGGGCGCTGTGATGAACGCAATGAGCTCGGTGCTGATGGCTTTTTGAGTCCCCCTCCCAATTTACCTGTATTCTTTTTCACTTGAATACTAAATCCTCTTGTAAAATCAAATCCTTAATAATGTTTTTCTTTCCCTTTGCTGTTCATTTTTTTGTTGTAGTTTGAGTAGTTTATTAAAAGTGACCAATAACTGTGGTTGAATCCATTGGCGCTAATACAGATAGTTAGTGCCATTGCTGGAACAGAACTGTGGAAGTCAGAGAAAGACATCGAGAGAGAGAAAGAGGACGTTAGCCTTTCTGAATGTATGAGAGATTGAGTTTAGCAAGTGAGAATGTTTGATTTTATGGTTAATTACAGGGGCAGAATTGTTTTTTAAATCATAATTTTAATTCATTTCAATCAATCTGAGAACTTGAAATTATATCTTGGGAGACTATTCATATTGCAAAGCTTTTATTGAGCTTCACAAACTGTTATTAATGATCTTTCGCCATTTTAGCCAGCTGCTAATTTTACACTACAGTCAAACATGCAAATGTTATTTTGGGTTTTTGTTTTTAACAGTAATTTAGCAGAGAGCCCATTGATTCTGTTCATTTCTCAAGCTGCTGATAAAATTCACCAGTCCAACACTAAATGCCCAGGTTTCTTTTTTACATATATTAGCACCAACACTGCCATATATGTTTGTTTTTCAACACATTTCTAGTGTTGCCCACATCATGGTACAAATTCATTTGTTTACGCAAATAAACAGACCTTAGAGATTTAGCGTTTATTTACAGGTGATTTATTATATGAAAGTTCTGTTTCAAGAATATCATGGCTTTTTCATCATGACATACGAATGTGAACTTGCTAAAAATGATTTTATGCAGATCCATTTGTTTTGTCTTTTTAAAGGTTTCTTAAGCAATCAGATGTGCAGGAACACTATCCACCTCCTCTTTTTTTGTCATGATCACTGTGAAGTATTCGGGTACTGCAGATTAACACCATTTAACAACCAAAGTAATGCTTTCTGAGTACTATTTAGCTAAAATGGTACAAGTTTAATAAGAGTGTGCAAAACAGACACCATCATACAGCAGTACAGTATTACATCATTACGTAGATCGAAATATGTGTGTTTGTGTCACATGCTATCTGTAATGAGTTTGTTGTGAACTGAATGATAAGATGGTTATCTTGTGGGAATGTTTGGATGGTAATTTGTTGTGTATCTGTTGGTTTATAGAGAGAGACCTTGCTTTATCCTTATATATGTTAGCTCTTTATTTCAGAGACGTTATCCAAGACATCACCTACACATCTTATCCATCACCACCTTCTGTTTGAAAAGGGCTACAGGCAAGTCTGTACAAAACTCTTATTGATTTTGTTTATTGTCTTTAAAAAAATGAGTAAGTGACTTTGATGTAAGGTGAGGGTGTCTGATACAGAGTTTTAACTAAATGATAAGGACTTTTCTTGTGAAACAGTGGTTATGATTACTAATCTGAAGAATTTGTACAGTAAAAAATAAAATTTTACGTAATGCTTTTAACTGGCTGTGGATTATTGCTAATGTTTTGTATGTGCTGCATCAAATAGGGACAAGCATTAGCCAGTATAGACATTTGTGAAATTGTTCACTTAAACATTTATCAATTATCACCTAGAAGAACATTCTACAGAATCACATTTAAAATTGATTGTTATTTCTAGTTTTTACATTTCTCATGTTTCCCAAAGTGAATATATTTGTGTTAACTAGATAATAGTTTTTAACTAAAAGTACACTCTTAAAAATAAATGTGCTATAAAAAGGCATTCTCAGGGTCATCTCAACTTTCTGGTTCTTTAAAGAATATTTCTCAAAAGAACCATTTATTTCTTACATTTTTTAGTGTAAGAACCTTTTGTGCAGCAATACGTTTCTGTGGATTGCACAATAAAACCTGACCAAAAATAATTTTTGGTACCTTTATTTTTATATACGTTTTTGACAGTAACGCAGTGAATATGTATGCTGTACATTATATGTGATGAGGAAAATTTACTAACATTTTCCTCCACTAACAAGACAAAATTAAATTTGCTTTGGATAACATCGTCTGCTAAATGAATAAATGTGAATGTAAATTGTAGTTGCTCAAACCTGTCGCACTCTAAATAAATATAACTTTAATGAACAAAAACTGAAGATAATTTTGTACTAAACACATTTGAATAAAATATCTAAAATGTTTAACACAATAATGGAGGTTAACTCTGTCCTTGTTAGTGCTGATAAAAACAGGCTTCCTTTGTTTGTTTACACATCATCATGCCTAAAAATAAATAAAATGGAAAACATTGTTAGAGGCAGGTCAAAACTAAGTCGCTACCTAATTTACAAACAAGCACAACAGCAAAACTCAGGTTCGAGTATAGGGTATATTTTAGGTTGGGAGCGAGGTTGGGAGCTAGAAGTCACTGTGAAGTATTCTTCAGCACGCTCTGTGATGTGACTTTAATTAGAAAGCGTCTCACCTGGCCATCTGTTTGTACATGCCCAGAGCCTCCTGTGTGACATACTGAATGAAGGCAGGATCCTGTAGGGTGAGGTCAGCGGGAACAGTCAGCGTGAGAGTGGATGAGTTCAGGATATTCACCTCCACTTTAGTGTCTGATGATGGGCTGCTGTCTCCCTCTTCAGTCTGTGCCACCACCTTTACCACACGTGAATTGCTTGGGATTAATATGAGAAATTGGATGGGTTGCACTTTATTTTACTCTAAGTGTACTTAAAGTAAACTAATTCTTTAACATACAGCTATTTGTACATGTACTTAAAGGGATAGTTCACCCAAAAATATAGATTCATGGATATGGATCATTTTTTCACCCTCATGTAATGAAACCTGTTTATGACTCTTTCTTCTGTGAAACACAAAAGATGGTTTTGTGTTTATACAATGAAAGTCAATGATGTTTGGTTACATGATGATTTTCAGGTTTGGAATGACATGATCGTGAGTAAATGATGAAAGATTTTTCAATGTACAGATATATAGTATTTACATGTGGATCAGGACTGTAAAATACATTGTGGTTTGCTATTTAATCTTTACAGTTTGTTAATAAGCATAATGATCTAATGCAGGTATTTGTGAGATGTTTTATAACCAAGTTTCATGTAACCAAACCTCGTATTGCATTCTACAAAGGGATACAGTAGATATATAATAGTAATACATGTGTTTTGTTTGTGAAAATACTGTCTGATGGTTAAACAATGGTAGTGAATTTTCACATACAATAGTAATTTCAAAGAATTTCAAACCTGCAAATGGCATTGGCATGTCACATGTTCAAAGAATCATGTAATTAGCATGCTAAAACCATTGAACATTTTGATATTTGTTCTTAGTGTCTCACGGTGGCAATGCTGAAGATGCTGTCAGGATTGGTGTTGTTGTTAGCAAGCTCTGTCACCCAACCAAAGTCAGAAGCCATGTTGCTGAGCCAGCTGACGGTGTCCTCGGTGTGACGCTGCACGATGCCCAGCACCTCCTCGTACTGCTGCTTGGACACCTCCAGCAGCTGAGCGGCTTCATCCAGCTCAATGTGCAGCTCTCTCACGCTTGGACAGTCTGGAAACACGCAGATTAATAAAGAATGATCAGCAGGATTGCATCGAGTTCCTAACGTGGCTGTATGTGTCTCACCTTGAAACACGGCTCCTTGGCAGGACTCGCATTTGTCCTGCAGCTGCCAGCACTCGGAGGACTGTCTGCGCAGATCTCTGCACAGTCTCTTGTTTTGAAGATATCGGGGAAAGAGTTTCTTCTCTGAGGTCAACACACACACATATGCAGAAAGAATGAACAATGTCATTTACTGTATAACAGGAACTACACATTGTACTTGAATTATTAGACAAAGCACCTTCATTCACTTTCTTTTCTTCCACAGCATCATTTAGGTCACTGAAGACTTGTGTGATCACTGCCCCAAACTCCTCCAGCACATTCCTGCCAAAGTCAAAGAAGGACTCCAAAACATCATCCAGGCCCACACCCTCCAGAAAATCAGAGCCCAGAGCTTCTCTAGAGGGCTTGAGCACCAGCTCGCTTTCTCTGTCTATCTGAAGCTCAGGGCTGAAGGTCTTGCGTAGGGCCTGGTCCAGCTCGTGGTGGAAGTGGGACACCATCACCACGCTCCGATTGACCAGGGTTCCCACTTTGGTGAGGAGGTTGCTGAAGGAGTCCTCGATCCTCACCACCTCCAGGTCTGGGTTCTCTGCCCTCTGGTTCAGCGCTACCTCATCCCGAGTGTCTCGAGGGCTGAAGCGAAAGCTCAGTGTTTGGAAGAGGTTTTGGAGCTGCCGAAAAGAGAGGTAGAATTGAAGTTGCTACCACTTTTATTTATTCAAGTATGAATGAGGATAAATAGTGCTGGAATGTGCTTTAAATCGGAAAGTAGAGAAATATGAAGCGAATTTCTGCTCAGCGGTTGACCAGGTGAACTATGTTACATTTTAAGTTGTTAAAACGGTTGAGGATTTTATACTTTATTGGTGAAGGTGGCGAACCCTCGGCGACAGGTGTTGGTGTAGAAGTTCTTACAGGTGTCCTCAAGGCAAGGTCGACATTCCTCCCAAGAGGATTTTAAAGACTCCTTACACTGCTCCTCAGCTTCTTTCAGCTTCTTTTCTACCTCCTGGGCGATTTCTGCTGCCCCCTAGTGGTGTAAAAAAAGGTATGTATTGCATTTTTTTATAATTTAAGCATGATTTTTCATAGTCAGGTAAAGTGCTGTATAACATAACATAACAGTCCATATTCCTCATAAATGCGCATATAAAAAGTAAAATAAAGAGTCATCCATTCCCCATTTGTTGGGTATTATTGCTTTTGGTTTGTGTATTTTTATATCTATAACGCATATATTTCCATTTTTTAAAACCGATAACTTGTATGTAGCCTGATATTGTTTGATGGCTTCAGTAACATATAAACAGAATATAAACTTTATGTTTTGAGTTTTGACCGAAAATGTCACATCCATAACACTGGACATTTGTAATTATACATTTTTACTTAATAATGATTTTTCAGCTGACCTTTTTCTTGTCTCCACTGTGTCTGAGAGACTTCATGAGGTTTGTGTGTTTCTCCTCATTTCTGGTCATCGCCTCCTTCATTTGTTTAATTCCATACAGAGCTTTGCTAACCTCCTTATCCACCAGCTTCTCTCCTTCCAGAGACAGACCTGACAGCACAAAGAGATTTTCACTTAATCATTCACTTGTGTTTCATGTCATCAGATTATACCAACAGATCTGCTTTAGTATATTCATTTAAGCAGTCTTCTCATCTAAACACATTTTAGCTGTATTCTGTGCTTACGTTTGAGGGTGTCGGCTGATACCCCGGGCAGGGCAGGATCAGGGGCGCAGTGAAAGACCCCCATAGATGCCAGTAAAACCAGAGAGAGCATCCACACCTTCATTCTTCTTTGCTTTATAGTCTCAGAGGATAAACAAAACCTTTGTTTAAACACAGATAGTTGTTGTGAAGTCTTTACATTTCAGGAACAAAAATACTGAACTGTGCTTAATAATTAACAGTAGTTATTTCTTACTTTTTCATTTATTTTTATGTAACACATTTTCTTAGCTGTAAAAATCCCCACCCAACCCACTATATTTCTACACTATATATTTCCACACTATAACCCACACTATATATTTGTCTTTTCCACATATAACTGAATAATTGTTAAATATTTCTGTTGCTTTTTTTTTATAGCAGATACATTTTAAAAAAAAATTGGGGCACCCTCCTTCGTCCATTTACACACCGAGCATCACGCAGCATTGCACATCTGCATTAAAGAAAACTCAGTCACCTTTAAATATGCTTAATCACAGCTGGAAGGACCTCAAGCCAAACACAAAACATTCTCAGCACCCAAAGAATACAGTTTTATAGAATATGTTCATGATAAAAGTGACATTGTAATTATTTCTAATATGTTTTGATTCTTCATATGTGCAGTTCAGCAAATCCCCCCCCCGTATTACTGGAAAAGCAAATTTGTTTTTTGATTACTTCAGCTTGTTAGTCATAGTCATGAGGTTATTATTATAGGCGTCTCTATATGCATCGGTTATTTCAACACACTTAACTTCTGCTAAAGTGTTGGTACATTTTCTTTTTAAAAGCTAAACCTAGAACATGAAATGCTAGTTAAAATTTCCACTAAACCTTTTTAAACAAAGAGATTAGTCTAGTAACAGTAGGTAACCACAGAGAGGCGCTATATCAGATATTTTCCACGTCATAAGAAGCTCAACTGACAGCTATTTAAAAGCTTCCTTTCTTTTATAAACCTGAGGCACATTTGGTATAGTAAGAGGATAAACTCATATTATCCACCAAATTAGTTTTCATGTGAAACATTAGCCTGCAGCCATGTAGTCTTTATTTATGTGTATGATATATTTTACCTAAGATCCAGAGAAGCAAAGCAGACGAGCAAAAGGTAATGTAGTTGTCAATAAAACGCAAAAGTTTTAGGTCTAAAAGGTTCACCAGCTTTACCTCATGACCATCTGTTGTCTTTATAGACAACAAAAGCTCTCACATTTGGTGAGTTCCAGTCCAAAGCTAATGCTGTAAAGCTGTCATGTTTATGTCATATATCTGAGTTCTGGTAAAACATTTAGTCACACTAAATGCCCTAGTTTGATCAAGCAAGGGGTTACACAATAGTATCTGCATTAGTGGAAAGAATGATGTGTGTTTAAAGCCATGCAATCACTGCTTAAGTCATTAACAAGTAAAGGGCACAGCTAACTTTATACGCACCACATAAAATTAGCTCTGTGATAACAGAACTAATCGGTTTACTACTTGATCATCAAACAATCAACACAGCAAATCACTTTTTACATTTTTGATTTTCATCCATTGTAAAATGTACCATTATGTTTGTATTTTACAGTGTGTGGTTATAAGCAATTATACAATCCTGACCCATTGATCTGTTTACATTCTGTGAAAGAAATGTTTTTGTACCATCAATGAAGTTCATCAAACATAAAAATAGTACATAATTTATAGTAGCAAATATATAAACTATATATATTTATATAAAATAATTTGACCATACAATTGTAAAAATAAAGGTGCTTCACAATGACATAGAAGAACCATTTTTGGCCAAATGGTTCCATAAAGAACATTTAACCTTTAAAGGACCATAAATGGTTCATCTATGGAATTGCTGTGAAGAACCTTTTAAAGCTCACTTACATTTAAGAGTGTATGTTACAATAAGAAATATACTATAGCTATCTAACATAATGAGGAACACAATGAGGAACTTACCAGATTCCCTCTCTGATGTTTGACCGCACAGTGTGTGTAATGCTCTTTGCTCTATAGGAAGGTGTGTTGTTTATCTTTACCGGGACGGATCTATTTATGCCGTAGAACCAGAGCTGATCCGATTAAAGCATTTAGAGGCTGTGGTGACTGTGGCTAATCCATCAACACGCAGATACACACATTTCTTCTGCTGTACACTGTTACACGCTTCATTTGTGACAGGATTGTCAAATCATTACAAAAATGTTAACTTAATATATTTATTAAGTAAGTTATCATGCTGCTATACTTGAATTTAAACTTTGCCTATAATGCAGAAATTGGCAGCACATAGATGCCATTGAGCCCACATTCCCCTTCATGTTTCTCATTAGCACAGCATGTCCTTTTAAAAGTGCCCTGTCTTCAGGGCCTTGACCCTGAAAATAGTATTTTCTAGCCTCTAATGAGAAACAGCAATATGGGCCAGTGGTATGTCCATCTCTTCTAAGTCCAAACACACCTGTTTCCCATAACCCTATCTGGACCTGCTGCGTTCATCTAGTGCCACAGACCTGTTGACTGGCACACAGAGAGTAAACTTAATGTGTCCCTGTTCTGTTACGGTGAACATAGAAACCTTGGAATAAATATAAACAACAGTGACAGAACATACAAAAAATAACTGTGAAAAATAGTTTGAGCTCCATAAGTTCTGACTTGTTTTTCATTTCACCTTTGATTCAGGTATTGGGTATTTTGTTAGAAACATTTTGATAAGGATGTTTTGTAAGGGTCTAAGGGTAAATACAATTGAATGAGGCACCTGCTTTGGCACAAAAGCTTTAAAATTCTTTAGAGGTCGTGTAAAGTCGGTTTAGAGCCCAGCAGAGGTTTAATACATTGCTGTTGTGTTTTTGTTTCAGTGCCTAGCCTCGTTAAGTTGGAAAAACATTTCTGGCCAGTTAGGTGCAAGATGTGTGTGGTGTAAGAGATCACACGACTCTGAACAATCCTGCGGGATGTCAAATAATTCATCACGGATCCCTGCGGCTGAAGGATTTAGGGAGAAATACAAAGAACAACTTGAGCTGTGTGCTTCATAAAGCCGAAGCGAGCGGAAATATTGTGCAAGCAATTTTGGGCAGCAGTCAACACATGCAAAACACTTGGCAACAATTTGATAAGGGAACAAAATAGAGTGTGTAAGACTTTTTTTATAGTAATAAAATCACATTCATTCAAAAAAAAAACTGGGTTATTTTTTATCCATGGCTAAGTCAAAAAAGTCCAACCACTGGGTTAAATTAACCTAGAAAATGTCCATATTTGACCCAATCATGGGTTGAAACAACTCAGTGTTTTGGGCTGAAACAACCCAGCATAGGTTAATTTACAATATTTTTGTACCTTTTCGACCCAATAATAGGTTGAAAATAACCCAACGAGTGTATAATAAGATATAATAAAATAAAAATCACGGTTTATTTTCACAATCTAGCATTTTGGGCTAAAACAATCCAGCATAGGTTAATTTGTTAAATGCTGTGTTTGTCCCCTTACGAAACTTAACCATGTTTTTTTGGCATATTGATTACTATTGATAAAACCATTGTTTTACAACAGTAACCATGTTTTTTTTTTACCGTACGCAGTTTTGAGCAAATAACACTTGTGAGGAACAAAATTATATTTATATTAATTAAATTATATAATTATATTATATTTATAAGGAAAATAATAGTCGTTTTATTATTGTTAAAGTTTAGTAACCATGTTTTCTAACTGTAGCTTTAATACATAGGTCATTGTTAAACTACATTATTTTATAAAACAGTAATTTAGTGTAATGTTATGCAGTGTTATTTAATGTAATCTACGCTCTAAAAATGCTGTGTTATTTTTTACCCATGTTACCCATGGATGGTCAAAATGGGACAAACCCAACTTTTGGCTTAAAAATGAAAATGTTCATATTTTACCCAATGATGGGTTGAAACAACCCAGCATACGTTAATTTACATTATTGGGTCCCTTTTTTAACCCAATAAAGGGTTGAAAATAACCCAGAATTTTTTATAATAAAATATAATAGGCTAATATATAAATCATGGTTTATTTGTAGTCACTAAATAAAGCTCTATTACAAACAAAACTATAATTCGTCAACTTTAAAATCTTGTATGTAGAATAATAAACACTGAAGGACCTTGTAGTTTAAGTAGAAATATTTTCTAGAGTTTTCCTTAATGCAGAATAAGACTTCACAGGAAACTTCCAACGATAAGTAACGCAACGTGTAAGACCCTCCCATGTGCCAAGAGGAAGTTTAACTCCAGATGCGCAGTGGAGTCTGGAGCTCAGAGAAGACTACAGCTTTCACCTGGTGTTCCTTTAAGAGACATTCAGTCAATGCAGAAAACAAGTGGACTAACAGACACCCTGCGGACTCTCAACTTGGCTGTAGCTAAAAAAAAAAACAGAAGAGAAGAGGCATCACCTCTGTTGAATGCTAAATACATTCACATGGAGAAAGAGATCGTTTTGAACCCTTTATGTGTTTTGTAGTCCCTAAAGCAACCTATTGAGCATTGGTATCTTTACTTTCACTAAGTTTTGCGTCAGTCACAGGGCTGTTCAAGGATGTTTAAGGTGGACCGCTCTCATCTGTGAGACTTCAGGACATTTTGCACTGGAAATACTCGAGCACTTTTTACAGTCAGTCATCTATTGTCATGAGATTGATGTGAAGGTTTGACTGCCGACGGAACGGTGTACTTCAGTTTTACCACAATGAAGGGTAAGCTGCACACATGTCAGGTCTAAAACTGTCTTGTTTTAATCGTTTTTGGCGCTGGGCTTTTATAAAGACATTGATGGAGTCTATGCACGCGTTTCCCTCTTCAATTCCTGCTTTTCTTTCTTTCTTTCTTTCTTTCCCCTGTGAGCGGAATGTGTGTAACTGCAGTGCATGAAACATCTGGTGTCGATTAAAGTGCTCGTGGTGTGTAAGGTTGGCGGATTGTTTGGCTGAACTGCCAGAGGACAGCTGAAGAGAGAGATCTACACACTGACCCGGCTATTGTGTGTGGGATGATCACTCACATCCTAAAAGAAAAGAAAAAAGCCTGGTTATCTTCAAAATGAAACATCTGCAGGGGTGTAAAAAGTAGTTTGTAGAGTAGGCCTATTTTCTAAAAGGAAAATATTTCTTTATATTAATTTCTTTAATTAATTTAAAATTAGAAATATTTTTGTCATGGATCACTTAGACAATAAAAAATTCCTTAAGTGCTGTTTAAAAAGCTTCTCAAAACGCAGGATGATAAAATGTCAATGAGTATGATTTTACAAATTTTAGACAAAGGGTGACTACTTTTAAAGATGATCAATTATAACATAGTGTTCATATATTTTGGATGCTTTTAGTCTCAACATAATTCCCACAGTTGTGTTATTTCATGTTTCTGATGAGTTTACTATTATTCTAAAATGTGTACAAAAAATCTAAAAACAGTGAGTAAGTGTTTCCAAACTTTTGTCTTTACTGTATATATTAAAACTTTCGTTAAAAATTAATTAAAATGTAAATGTGGGTTCATTTCCAAGTTACATAGAGCTGTGGAAATGAACAGTCAGGGTTATATAAATGAAAATGAAAGGGTCCACTGTATTCTCAGAGGTTGCTGAAATTTTATAAAGGTGTTTTAATGGTCTGGATTTGTTTTCGTTGATTCATTATGGTTGCACAAGAGTATTTGAATGTGTGACTCAGAGAGTCACTTACAGTAAGAACAACCCCCTGCATCTCATGCCGAGTCATTTAACATCAACTCAATGGCCAGATGTTCTGACACTATTCCCGTTAAAAGCAATGCAAAAATTCAATTTTTAGTGCTGCCATCTAGTGGACATTACTAATATATCAGCTCAGATTAAAACCAACAGCATGAATAATAATTAAAAACATAAACCTTAACACTATTTTACAATGTAAAATATGGAAAAACTCAATCTTGTTAAGAATGCATATTTTACTCAATCATGAGTGAAAATAACCAGCATTTTTTAAAATCTACATGCCATTCAAAATATTATTTCATATTACCATAGTACCATTAGAAATTATTTTATTTTTAAAGCTTTTAAACAAGTCACTTACATGACAATGTTTATCTAGAAGCAGGAAGTCATGTTTGTGTCAACTTGTTCCCAAACATCAAACAAAGGGGCTATTTGTTTTTGGTTCATCTTTAGGAAACATAAATGTTTATTTATCTATAAAAGCATTTAATGAATGAACATATTATACATGTGACTAGTAAACAGAGCACAACAAGGCACTCGTAAATAACCTAATAGAGACCACACACAGTGAAACGCTGTTGTTGAGTTCGTGGTCACCCGCGGCCTTTCATTCAACTCCTCCAGGATCCTACACGTCTCCTTTTACAAGCAGTATTTCACTCGTAACATTATGTTTCAGGACAGAACATTGTACAAATGTTGCTTTTTGTGTGTGTGTGTGGGAGTGTTCTTCCTCAGCTTTTCCCAGAGAAATCGTTATTTTCGGGAAAAAGTCAGAAATAGCCAACAGCACGAGTCTGCAAACACACGGTCATTCTGTTGTACTGCACGGCCTGTTTGTTCTCTTGTTTTCCACTCTGAGGTTTCTGTGTTATATCTGTCCGTTTGGATGGTTAGACCTGAGGTCACACTCCACAGGGGTCCGTAATGGACTGTTCCCCCACCCACTGGGACTCTGACTCTGGTTTGGTAGGGTTTAGGGTGAGTGGGCTCCAACTACAGAAACATGTGTTCTTTCTTTATTTTCTCTGGCCTTGGACAATGACACATAAAACCGCCTGGAGTCACCCCTCTCCTTTCCCATGAGCACATTAGCCACATGAGAGAACGCTCCAAGGCAGTAGGAGGAAGTAGTAGATGGTATTGTGTAGTTTCGTTTAGCAGTCAGATTTATACCAACAGACCACAATTGATTTCTATAACATTTCAAAAGCTTTTGTTACTTATGTTTATGTCATTAATCACAGCAGAGCAGAACATATTTTCCCATGTCAGATTTTCTCCATCGAAGCATACAAGATTCTCAAGACTCTTTTACCTTTTTAATTATATTACCAGTATAATGTGTCATACACTTGTAACAATACTAGTGATAATGCTGAAGCATAAACCTGAATTTTTAAATGCATATCAGAACCATAAATACTATTATATTTTACATGCAGTCCTTAAGTATTAAGACATCTTTGATCACCAGGTCTGTAGTGTTTACTATACTAACTCCATTGCCATTTGTCATTTCTTGCAGACGACTTCAATGATGAAGAGGAGGTGCAGTCTTTTGGCTACAAAAGGTTTGGTAAGTGCATTGCCAACCACAATAACTTGGAGTCGGTCCATGACTAATAAAGATGTTCCTTACACTGTTTTCTTTATTCTGCTCCATGTATCATCTTAAAAGTGTTTTCAGATAGATAAATCAGACCCTGTCTTAACTTACAGAGGAAAGCTGATTAAAAGTTATACAAGGTCATGTCCTGGTGTCTACCACGGTTGTTTTTCCTTCTAAACATGTGTTTTTATCATTAGTCCATGAGGGGGATGTTTTAGTGAATAGGTCTGAGCTCTTTGATCTTGCTGTTTTGTGTTTAGTCATGCTAAACATGGAACATGTTTAAACGATTAGTTTTTGTCCTTGTATACATTCACATGAGACAGAATTCAGGAGTAATTTCTGGGAGAATTTAAATGCAAACATAGATAATTTTTCGTATTGCTCTCTATGATACTTTGAAATCACTGTATATAGACATTTTTTAAAGAGTAGTAAATCTTTTATTATATAGATGAATTTTTGCTATAATGTACTGGTGTAATGATGTCATTGATAATTTAGGCACAGTGGTTGAGTGGCAGTGTTTGCTGGGGGAAGATGAATGCTTGATAATCATTTGTTTTATCTTCTATAAGGGGTGCTTGCTTATTTAGTCAAAGGTATTTAAGAGGAGCCTGCATGCAATAACAAATCACATTAACTGTGTAATATGATATTTTATTACTTATACATGTAGCCATTTGTAAATTCAGAGTCATTGGTGGTCTTTAAAAAGGTTTCATGTTTTGAGTTATTTCCCAGTTTTGACTTTGATATCATTTGCTGTATACCATCTACTGTGTCATCCCTAAAAAGAGCTATAATGTGCTGTGTGAGACAGAGAAATGGGTTACATTTACATTTAGGCATTTAGCTGACGCTTTTATCCAAAGCGACTTACAAATAGTAGGAGACAACAAGGTTGTAGGAGACAACAAGGGTTAATAAAGGGTATGAACGTAAAGAGTAGCTCCTAAAAGAAATTGGACTCAGGCTTAAACTTTATTTGTCAGAAAAAGTAGAAAAAGGTGAATTTGTTTGACTAGTGTAGCAGACTGGCTCCGTTTCAAAACATATACTCAGAGTGCACCACATACACAGATCAGAAATAAAACCTGATATGTAACTCATTTCAGATGTAACAAGCAGCAGAGACTTTCCTCTTGACACTTTTTAAATACAAAATAAAAAGATACTTTTAAATTATGATTGTCACTTACTAGTTTTTTGAGACAAATCATGGTGTCAGCAGACGTGATAACCTGATTGATACAGTTGCTGATCTTTGTCTTTTGCCCATTTCGAGGACTTTTAGTGTGTGCTTTTTAGCTGTACAGAATTTGGGGGTTAAAGGAATGTGGCAAAATACATAACTGCTGTCTCAGCCCAAGATATGATGGGTTGCAGGGTTCACCCAGGTGTGTGTGTGTGTGTGTGCTCTCTCTGTGGATTCATTGCTGATCCAGTGCAGTTATGGAGAGAAATGGAAACTATTTAAGCCCCTTCTGTATGTGGTGTAACCAAATAATCACAGCTGTCTGTTTGAATCTTTCATACCATTTTGCTTTTAACACATTTTTACTATTAAGTTCATTATTTTTCCCTTCACTCAGAATATTAGGCACTGCGAGATATTTGGCAAAAGACGGAATAGAAGTGGAATAGAAGGGATCCTTGGTACTACTTTATAAGCAGTTTTGCCATTTTGCTTTTAACACATTTTTACTATTAAGTTCATTATTTTAACCTTCACTCAGAATATTAGGCACTGCCAGATATTTGGCAAAAGACGGTTTTTATCCTTCAGTGGAATAGAAGGGATCCTTGGTACTACTTCATAAGCAGTTTTCAAGGTTCTTAATAACACTGGGATAAAACACTTGATGGGAAATAAAGGAAAGTAAGAAGTACAGAAAGAAACAAATCTAGGTTATTTTGAAGGAAAATAAGCAATACTGAAATACATGTTGAGTTAACCCTAAAAGATTCAAGCATAGAAAAAACGTTTTTCTTTTGTGTGTTGTTGTAGACCTCTAATGCAAATGTAGAGGACATCTAAGAGTTTATTACATTATATGTGCACCTCCTATGCGAAGGCCGTCTCATTTAAAAAACATCTAAATTATGCTGAATCCAAAATATATTAACAAAACTAAATTTGTTATATAGATTGAAATAAAAAGGTGACATCAGTCTGTCCCTAATTCTGTAAAATAGTTGAGCAGTATGAAAAAATATCTGATACTAAAAATAGTACAATGCAATTGTTCAATTGCCATAGCATTTGCTATTGTATATGTTTGAAACAAAGCAAGTGGTTTTCATTTGCCTTAAGTTTGTTATTGTGTTTTCAGAGTCCTTGCACAATGCACCCCCTGGAGTCCTTGTGTAATTGTGTGCACTGATTCATGCTTGAAGTATGACATGTTTGTGTTTTTAATGTGCGTGCATAGACGAGGAAGATGGAGGTTGATGGAGATGTTTGTCTGTCCTCCAGCTCACAGGGTCTTCAGGTTAAGCTGTCAGGGGTTCTGTAGGATTTTATCCTTATCTCCTTAACCTGGACTAGAATGGTACGCAGTTCTTCAACAAAAGACATGCGATTCACAAATGAACAGTTCCCAGCAGGAGGTTCATGGCATGGGCTGTAAGGATTCTGGAGAGGGCATTAGTATGGCCTGGGTCAACACTGGGTCAGTGACTCCCTTAAGCGACCGGTGACCCGTTTGGAAAGAGTAATAATGAGCGGTCGCACAAATCTGAGCTGGCTTTACTGGTTTACATAGTTACAAGTAAGATTTATATGCTTGATGATTAGCAAAGCTTGCTTGTTTATGTTAAATTGGCTTGTTGTTGAAGTGTACAGACACTTTACATTTTTAACAGAATGACAGGAAGCGATTTAGGAGTGGATGTCTTCTTACATAAACTAAGAACGCTACCAAAGCTTGACAAATAGATATAAATCCAGCTTCTCAAATAGTCCAGCTGTTGATCTCCACTTTGATTTTTTTCTTGCGTGAGGGGAAACCTACCGATAGTCTTTGGAGATGTTCTTACCCGTAAACAGCACCCCTGTAACAAGGTGTCATATGATAGTGTGTCCCACCTAAATGATGGATGAGCCCACTGCCTTTAGTGCACAACAGAGTCTGGCAGTCTTTCAATAACAACACATGTCATTAATGAAGACCAACTCTTTTCTTTTTGCATTACCAATAAAAGACAGGCTCGAGTGCTGCGGTGTGTCTGATATATTAATGAAAGTCTTTTGGCTCACAAGCCAGCCAAAATCAACTCTGTGCTTCCTGGCCTGAAAAAATGTAAGAGTGAAGGAAAGATGTGTATTTTTCTTCGCTCGACTCTGTGTTGGAGTACTACATACTGGCGGTCCTTTCTGCAGAACTGGCCAAGACGGAGGCACAGTGTCTTTGTTGCTAAGACTTTGATTACTTTGGCTGTCAAGGGGATCGCCGCGTGGTATTATTCATGAACGTGTTTCATTTTTGACTGTTTTAGATTTGATTTAACACAGATAAGAAGGCGTGCACTTTGCATTTGGTTGACTGTGTGGTAGATTTACTCTTAAGATGCTTGTGAACAGTTACTAAACACCTACTTGGGCTTTTTAATGAACTTTTCTTTGTAGAAATGTTAACCAACAGAGAGGAATTATTTTCTCTGACAATTGACATTTGGATAGTAATTACTTGGAGAAAAAGTGTTCTTCTTCATCTTTAGCTGAATTAGATATGGATCTAATGAAATGAATACTACAACAAAACACATTTGGTTAATTTTTTTCTTTTTATTCACATTTTATTTAGTTTATGGTCATAGTTTATGGTCAACATACTCAAGGGTGGAGTGGCACAGTTTTCGCCTGGTTTTCTGCGCTTTGTTCTGGCAGCGAGGCTTATTAAAGAGCTCAGTGGTTTTATTGGTTGTGTAAAGTGATGAAGTTTGCGAGTGCGTTTGGGTGACTCTGGTTTATGTCAGGATAAGCTTTGTTACTGCGGTAACGGACAGCCTTCCACTGCAATCGCCGCTGATCGCTGAGTCAGGATCCAGGTCTTGTGGTGGGCCACCCACCGGCATGAACGCCTCCTACCCCCAACCCGTCTTATCCCCCCAACCAGCACAGATGACTGTACTAGAACATTCTCTACACAAAGAAGGAGATTGAGACCAAAGGGAAAGTGTTTCAGAATTTACTGTATTTCTTAATAGTCTGAGTTTGGATACAAGAATTGTTGATCTGCTCTGAATTGTGTCATCAGTTCCGTGAAGGATCATTGTTCAGTGCTGTAATTTACTGTATTCAAGAGTCTTTGTTGCCAAGCATGTTCTTTGGCAAACCCCTTGATGAAATGAGATCATAAAGAAATGTCACTTCATAATTGTACATGCTACAAACAGAAGAAAACCTTCAGCTGACATCAGAATCATCTTGTAAATCAGCGTATAATATGACTTTGCTCTGTGGTCATCTGCTTAACACTGCATATTTTTATTGAAGCAACATGTTCATAACAATTTAATTGCCATGCAAGCAAGCATCTCCAAGGGTGAGGTATTACATTTATATGGCTTTATTTCCAAACCCTAAAAATAATCTGCACTCTCTCAGTGGGTCCTTTTCTCCCTCATGAAAGTTTAGGGACGGAATCCAAAAAATTACTGTGTTCTGAATGAGGGGGCTGTTTTGTATCTCCATGGATACATCTAGATGACATCACATTGCTGTCAGGAGCAATGAGCCGTATTGAAAATTAGTTTGGGCAACGGTGCATTTGAGGGAGGTGTTCTTTTCATTAGCCCCGGTGGTGTACTCTCCTCTCACTTCCTTATAAACCAGAACCATAAAAGATTGAAAGTAAAACTTTCTTATTTCGTAATATACTTTCTATCACTGAGGTCATTAGAATTAGTAGTCCATCCAGATTCTCTTTAAAGTAAGTTTTAGCTCTGTGCCCAATTATGTTAAGCAGTGTATTCAGCTCGGTGTACTACATGCTGCATACTACTTTGATTTTACAGTTTTTTTATACGTTTATGTTATTATAATTGTATATCTTGAGTTCACTTTAATTCACTTTGGATAAACTCATCATCAACAAAATTAAATTCATATTACTTATTCTGTGTGTATAAGAGTGCAGATGCAGTATTATGTACAACTTAAAAGGAAGTAAAAAGGCTTAATGGGCAATATTGACCAATCTAGTAAACCGATCTAGTGCATCCTATGCATTAAGTGGGTAATTATTGCACACAGCAAATGTAGTATTTCATCTGTATGTGCAGATATAATTTTTCACAATAAGCCAATCTGATCATTCAGATGCTTTGTATTAATGATACAAAACATGGAAAAGTGTCTTTAGTTCATTTAGATTAGGTTTTTCAACTCCAGTTCTCATCCCCCTACCAGAATGTTTTAGACTCTGATCTAGATCACATGTGATGTTAATGAGATGTTGTCTGCCGGTATAATCTTTCCCATGTTAAGTGGCATGTTTTTGTGTTTTGTTAAAGGAAACATAATTCTAACATGTTTGTTGTGCAACATGAGCATGTGAATGCTCAAATTACCTCAACACACATGCATTACCTGTATGGTACATAACAACAAAAGAAGTCATATTTACAAGCTTTTCTATCCAATTTCCTTGCACTGCTGGATTGTTTCAGCCCATTTTCCATTTCATTGCTGTGCTTATCAAATTCTGCTATGCTTTCAATTAAGATGATGCTGGGTTAATGAATAGTGATGTGTTATGTAGTTCATACTCGGGTCACATGGCTGTAGATCAGATTCAGATCTGGCCTTTGAATTTGGAGACACATGAGAGCCAATGGCAGACATAAGTATAAGTATGATTTTGATAAAAGACCACACAGAAGTATTTATATGTGGCACATATGCATATTTAAAAGTATATATCACACAGCTTACAGTCTTAAGTTGCTGGAAGTGAGGTGATAAAAAGTTGGCAAGTCAACAGCTGTCATCAACTTCACTTTAGAATTACATACAATCAACTCACAGCTTTCCATCTGTTTTCATATTCAACTCTGTACATTCACTATCACCATGTATTATAAAAGTGGCATCTTGCATTTTTCTTGTAAGTAAAGAAACTAAAAAGGAAGTATTTTCTATCTATAACCTGCATAACAGTCAGAGAACACTGGTGTAGATGTACATACTCTCAAATAATATATAAAATATTTAATCTTCAACTCAAAAGGTTTCATGTATTGGTTTTTTAACTTTGTTAACCAGTTTTACCCAAAAGACCTGGTTCTGAACTTCTGAATTTTCAGGTGGGATTATTTGTTGGATTAAGAACAAGGTGATCTTGTGTGACTTTAATCAAACTGTTGGCAGACAAATTTGCAGAACTCGGCATAAATCAAAGTCAAAAATCTGCTGTGTTGTCATGAAATTTTATTTTGGCTTGTCTGCATCAATCCTCAAACATATTTCTGATGAAAGTTTAAAAACAGATGTTAAATTACATAACAAAATGAAGACTGACTTATCCTAATATTTTTGTCTAACTTTATACCGAGTAAGGTTCAGGTGAAGTTTCTTAAACTGCTGTACTGCTAAGTCATTTAGAAAAATATCTTAAGATACAGTAAAAGCATTTATATTGTGCAGTAAAGTGATATGAAGAGCAGAATGTCGTTTTGAGCTCATTACCCAGAGGCTCTGGCTGTGGATTTTGATTTCCTGTCACAGATTCTGGGATCTGCCTGTCTGGCTAGCTGTGAATAATCTTTGTTTTTGTCTCCACACATTTTCCATACATCTTTTTTATGATTTCCCCTTTAGGTTTTGCTATATTTGACGTGCATTTTTACAGTAATACAATACAGATGGCTGCAAGGCTGGGCACAATCCTCTATATACGTTTTTTGCCATCTTTTTGTTTTTAGGAATGACTAGCATGGACTTGTCATATTGAAAACAAGCTTTAACTAGTTTTTTGTTTTGCTGTGTGCCTTAACAATCAATGACTGTACGTCATCTGATTCCTTCAGAATCTCACAGGATTTCTAACACTGTGCATGGTCTTGATCACATAAGGAAATAATTTGAGTTGAAAACAGCCCACACGTGTCTCTGTGACTGTGCCAATGTCTTAGGAAAGAGTTTATTGCCTCTTTTTTAACTACAAAGAGGACCGATTCCTATTTCTGTCTTTTTTTGTTGCTTATGTCATAAAATGGCTTTTGGAAGCAGAACTGAAAAGATGTTTCTTCATTATATTCCTTCTTAATATGCACACTGTCAGAAAAGCAGAAGGGTGGTACCCTTTAAAAAGGTCTTAATATGTACCATTTAGGTACAGATATGTATTTTTGAGGTACCAAAATGTATCTTCGAGCTACTAATATGCACTTTTAAGGTACAAAATTGTACTTTTTGAAATGGTACCATCCCTATGACAGCTTTTGTACCAACTAAAAGTTAAATATTTTACTGTAGACTAATTTCCCCATTTGCAAATACTGTAATGCTTTCAGTTTTGGAAAACCTGTCTGAACAATTATCGTTCATTATTATTGTAATGTTATGTGCTTTGTACTGTAATGTTGTCTTATCAGTGAATAAGGCATGAGATCATTGACATGAGGAGCTGCTTATGGAGAGGGCAGGATTTCTTTCCCCTTTCATGCTTGTTGTTTGTATTAAAATAGCTTGTGTCTGATTACATTTGAGCAAACTTTATAAGAAACACATAAACACAGGTGTAATGCCTTAGTCCAGCTATGATTAACATTAATCTTCAAAGGAGTATGACCCATCTATTATTCATAGTAAGGCACGGTTGTCCTCAGTGTACAGTGTACGGTTTAGTTTTTAATGTAGATTTGATCTCATGAATCAATATTGGGCCAGAGTCCTTCTTCACAGATAAACAAAGATTTGAAAGATTTGAAAGTTCCTTTCTCTCAGATATACTACAGAATGTACTTCCTATAGCATGGCTGTGTGTTTTAGACTAAAGCAAGTAATACAAAGAGTTCTTTGAGTAAAGCATTCCTTGCATGCAAATTGTAAAGCGAGCTGACACTTTAGATGTTTATTCTTTAGTTTCTGGCTTGAAGAGATGATGTATCAAATGTTCTCCTGCATCCTTGGGTTTTTGGATCTTTAATAAGCTCCAGATGGTTGGGCCTGTATAAAGTGTTATAAACCTGTTTACAAAAAAAGATTGCATGCTAGTGGTATGGAGCAGTACAGTTCAGAGGTTTACAAACATAATGGTGTAGTAATTTGTCTCTGTGGTTTTAAGCTCTTTTTTTAGAGCGCTTACTTGTTAACATTCCAGAGAAAGGGGCTTTTAATGAGGGGTGCTGGGGGTATGATGATTGGATCCAGAGTTGTGCACCAGATACACGATATGTAGTTCTCAAAAGAAATGCATGTAAATAGCTTTTTATTTTAGATGTGTCTGGTTGATCATTCCAGATGGTCTCAATGGTCAATTTGAGATCCATAAAGCAAATATTTATTAACATAATAAAGCTTGTTGTTTTCTTCAAATGAATAACCTGCAATGGTCTAAATTATCACATGATGTTTTTTACTGCTTTCATTTGTTCATTACATCACTAACACTTTTATGATTGGTCTCAAATAGAAAGTAAAATGTTATGAGAATGACTGCATCTGTGTTAACTAGGTGACCATGTTTTGACCTATGTTTTAACATGGTCATCTAATCCATGATGTCAGATATTTTCCAAACATTTTTAAATAGTCTTCCAAATGGTTCCATTGACAAAATTATGGCTACAATAAAGAGATCAAACATAAAATCAAATATGATTAATAGGTAACGAAAATAAAATATAATAGAATTAAAATTTGTATAGCTATTGCTTATTTGTAGGATTCATATTAAGGAGCTCTTTGTAAGCTTTTTCTAAATATCATGATAGTTCACATCATTAAAGTGGACTAAACAAGTTAGTTAGCAGTCAATTAACTCTCAACTTAATTGTCCTGTAAAAGGCTTGCAGAGAAGGTAATGGCAGCAATATGTGGGGTAGTCAGTAATTATCTGTTGTAAACAAATGCAAACTGTACACATTAATAGCACATTACTTTAAGTTATTCCAAAATAGTAAAATGTGTAAGAATGTAACACTTCATCATATTTTAAAATGTAGAAAAATTAAAAGCATACAGTAATTATTGATCATGTTTTTCTCTAAGATCATCCAAGTTTCAGTAGTTTTTTTGTGTTTACATGTTACTTCCAGTACCACACAGAAAGCAACTCAAACATGGACTGTTTTCTGCGTGTAGTTTTTTAGTTGCCATGGAAATTTCCATCACAAGCGTTCTGTTGAACTGGGCGAGTGTGAGCGGCTCTTATAGCAGGTACAGAGAAAAAAGAGAAGCGAAGTACAGGAATTTTTCGTTGAGCGACTTCCTGAGTCCAAATGAAACACAGCTGTTGCACAGCCGTGGATGCGGATTTCAGCGTTTCTCTCTCATGTCTGCCACAGCTTAACAGTGTCCCATCTCACACATAATCAGAACAGCATCATCTCAACATCTCAATCATCTGGTTTTCTAGAACAACAGTTACTATGTGCACATCACTCCACATCTTTACTATTTACTAATGTACATTCCCAATTTTTGGATCTGGACCAGTCGTTGCTGGCCTGTTGAAAAGGACAGTGTGGCCCATTTCCAGACCTTCTCTAAAGCTCTGAAGTAAGGGCCAAGGTCATTGACTTCAGGGCCCTAATTCACTTTTTCCCTCTCTAGTGTGCTAAATATCTAGATGTTTAGATGTATTTCAGAATATTTGTGGACAATACTGTCACGTTCAGTCCACACACATATACATGTTATTAGTGGATGGCCCCAAAACCTTTGCTTTCTTCTCTATCTGTTGTTATAAAGCTGTAATTGTTAAGTCCTGCCATGGAATTCCAGCAATCTGAAAAAGCACATCTGCACTTCTTCAGTAAAATCAGCTTTTCCCTCCTGATTTTGAAAGCATGTGTAAAAAAGAGAGTTAAGGAAAGCTTCAGTGCAAAAAGTCGAAAGCAATTTGTCCATTTCTAGTTAAATAGATTTCATTAGGGATATGAAACAGTGCAATGCAGATGTGACGCACTTATTGTTTTCTTTTCCTCTCTCTTTTGCACATCCCGCTGACCCGTAGCCAGAGGTGGTGATTATGCTTGTTTACATGGTGTGCTTTGGTTATAGTTGAGTTAGATTGGATGGGGCTGATGGGAGGTTTCTCTTGATCTCCCCCACATGAAGCACCTCACCAGCTCTCATGGTAAGGTGGGGGCCACGATGGAGTACATTCCCCACATCCGGGGCCATAGCTGGAAGGGCCTTTGCCTTGATGTTTACACAGATGTTTGGGTCTAAGGACGAGCTCCCCCGCGACCTGCCCACCTCCCAGCTCTCTCCTGGGGTTTACATTTTGGCCTGACCTGGATGCCACGGCTGCCATTGCGGCCATCTGCTGATAAAACCCACATTCTGATAACATTGGGGGGAGGACGTTAAATGAGGATGTGAGCCCTGTGGAATGTCTGGACTTTTCTGAGCTGTTTGGATGTTTATTTGTTAAGGTCTTTGTCTGCATCAACCTCAGCACAGCAGGGTTTCCCTTCACTCATGTCTGCAGGATTTGCTATAACATAAACATGCAGTGTCTTACATGCTTGACGTAACTTCTTTCATTGCCAATTTAGTTTTTTTGCTATTGGTTTAAAGTCCAATGTATGGTAAAGTCCATATTTACTGTATGGGATGTGATTCTCTATAGATTTAAAGTGTGAACAATTTGATGCAGTAGTCAGTCTAAACCAGGCTGACACGTTCTTTTTTCAGGGCAAACATCACACATGGTCTCTCACCACAGTAATCTCTAAAGGTTCAGTAGAAGAGCAGTTATCCTGAGGAAATATCTTACACATGCTAAGAAATATTTGTTTGTCTGTTGGAATTTTCATAATTGTGAGAATTTCTAGCAGGTATTTCAGTTTCGTTTTCGTTTTAGATGTAGTTTGCCTTCCATTTTATAAGTCACAGAGTCTGAAACTTATACAAAAGAAAAAGACTAAAAACATATAAAAAGTTCTGATGCAAAACCCTCCATCAGACTTCTTTTCTTTTAAATGAGCATTTTTATTGGGCTTGTAATGGTTTTTGCCTACAAATCGATATTTCAGCTTAAGCAGAGTGTGGTATTTAGCATATTTTGAAGCAAAATTATTTGAGTACTGTATACTATGTGTGGAGAGCATTCACTCATCCTAATTTTTTGTAATCTTTTTTTATATATATATATATATCATTTTTTACTCACTTAATCACTTAATAAATTCTGAAATTTCTCAGACAGTAGTTAAAGTGTTAATTTCGTCAAAAACCTCATGTTGTTTCAATGCATTCAGTCGTTATGATCTTTTTTTCATGCAATGAAAGTATCTCTCAGAAAAAGACCGATTGGGAAAAACATGAGCTTTACTAAATGATGACATAGTTTTTGGATGAACTATTGCTTTAGAATGGGAAATGACTAACTTGAAAGAATGATTTTCATGCAGTATTTTTTGTGTTGCAGGTATCCAGGAAGGAAATGAATGCACTAAATGTAAAAACGACTGGGCGCTGAGGGTGGCTATTGCCCTTCTGTATGTGCTTTGTGCACTCCTCACCATAGCTGTGGCTGTGCTGGGCTATAAAGGTGGGACATTTGTTCATTGTCTTTTAGTGTTTGGGCACTTTAGTGCATACATACTACAGCAATATTTTGCTCTTTTCTAAAACCAAGTGGGCTGCCTAAACAGCATTTCTCGGCATCACAGGCCTGCGCCTGCCGCAACTTAACTATGATGTGTCACCAGATTTAAAGACAGCAATGCATGTATCATTCCAGTGAAGTCTATGGCAAAATACATTGCCATGAGAAAACTTGTCTATGATAGCAAATGCTTAATATTTTATGCAGATCTCTTTTCATGTGGCACACAGAGTGAACTATGTAGTCAGTGAGGCAGCTCTTTGTTTTTGGAACAAAGCTCATACAGTATGTTTGGATTTTCTTTCACTGTGAAGACTTTAAATAAATAAAAAATCCTGTTGCCTGTTGTTTAGACCAGAAACCTGATGACTTTTTATAAAGGTTTATTATGTTTGTTTAATTCTATGCTTTCTGCTTCTCGTTGTTAAACTTTGGCTGACTTCACTTATTCTTTTGACATAAGGCAACTGTATTAAACAAAAAAACAGGCTAGTTTTCAACAGTTATCACTGTTACACCTACATGTGTTTTCTCTATTAGCTGGAAAAGCCAGAAGGCTGGATAAAAATGACCAAGTATATTACAAATGTACAATAATTATATAATCATTTTAACTGTAAAAATATATAAATTATTCTGTAATCCTTCAACAAAATATTTTTTGTTTCATCACATAAGAAAACTTTCTTTCTATCATTAGAACCCAAATCTGTCCTTGAAATCTTCAGTGTTATTTATCTTTAATTAAATTTGATCTGACTTCTGTAGTATTGTCCAGATAAAGGCATTGATGTACATTGAATCCACATGTCTTGTGTGGGTGTCTATAGCCTAATGCCATCCAGATGATCAGGACATGTAAAGCAGCGAGTATCTCAGCAAACCCCCTCCAGAAGAGGTTTTATGCCTTAGCGGCAATTTGTTGTCCCAGAAACCACAGGTTGACTGACAGGGACTTTGTGGTTTTCTGAATAAAGTTCATGTTTCCTTTGTTGGCAGGGTCAGAAGAAATGTTTACTAAATGGTTTCTAAATGATCCACTAAACAACATCTTACTGACATCAGTTTATAATTGCATGGTCAAGTTTAGTCCAGTATTTTTGTGGTTTTTGATGGAGATTCAGGTTTAAGTGGAAAATACTGTCATACTGAGGCCAAAAAATCCTTCTCGGAAACTTTATTCAAAAACAACATAAATTATACAGAAAAATAATGCTTTTCTCAAAGAAAGAAACAAGAGGATGGATGGGGGTGAGAGGAGGAACGTCAGTGTTGACCTCCCGCTGACAGACTCCCAGTGTGAAAATGACCAACAAGCCTTTGAAATGGACCTCCATGTTGTGTTTCTCCCTGCAGCATATATTTGTTTTGTTTGGTTACACAATCGCAGTGAGGAATGCTAATACCCAACATCTTTGATGTGTTTTTGTTTGCTGACAGTGAATAGCTGAAGTGTTGCATGTCTGAATGAAACGTGAGTGTAAAAACAATGTGAGCAAATACACTGGAGAATAAACATGATGACTTTATTTCTCAGTCATGTTTGACCACCAATTGAGAAATTCAGTAATAAACTCTGAAAGTAGGAGGGGGTGTTTTAATTTATTCCAGGACTTTTTCATGCTGTGTCAGAATAGCCCATAATACCACATTCTGACTGTTCTGTAAAAAATTCATAGTTGGTATTTTAATCATATACCTCTTGCGAGGAGAGACGAGTAGATTTTACAGTGAAGGCGCCCTCTAGTGCTGCATGTAAGCACATACCTTCAGGATTAGAGAGACATACTTTCAGTATTTATTCACCCTCATGTCATTTCAAACCTGTACGACTTTCTCTGTAGATCACAAAATAAGAGATTTTAAAGAATGTTGGTAACCAAAAAACATTGGCTCCTATTGACTACTATTGTATGAACACAAAACCACTAAGACATTTCTCAAAATATCTTCTTTTGTCTTCCACAGAAGAAAGAGCCATACAGACATTTTAAAATAAACACAATAAATGATATAAGAACATAAACATTCTGGTAATGGTTATGATTATGAGTATTCACATTTTAGCCCTGAAGCTTCTTAAAATTGCTCAAACTGGGTTTCATTATTGCACAAATCAGGGATGAGACTAGGAATCTGTCCTTGAATAGCTATAGTGGTGCCAGCGAGACTGATGGGAATCAGCATCATGAAGGCTCAAGAGACATTCAGATAGCGACTCCTCAGGATTCATTCCAGATTCCAGAGGAAATGAAGGAAATGCATTTCCTTTACGACTGTGTGCGTGTGTGGAATGTGTGTTGTGTGTTTTTATTTATGTACATTAAACAGGTTAAGAGTGTTGAGTCATGGCCAGGACAGCCAGAACAATTTTACTGCAATTTATTTCACTGTATCTCAGAGATAGGTCTGTTATTTCGCAATAGAGTATTGGCTTTGTATCAGCTTCTGAACTCACAAACTCATGACCGCAGAGCTCATGGGATATTGAAATGATTGTCTTTTACAGTCACAGTCTTACACATCCCTCATATTTGCAATATACTATTATACTATATACATATTATGCACACAAGACTCCTATTATTCACTCCTTATACACCTTTTTTAAGGATGTGAGAATAAAAGTGAATTGAATTAAACTAAATAGAAATTAAAATTCTAAAGTAATTGAAATTAAATAGATGTAAGAAAATGTAGGTTGTTCTCTGGACTGCTTACGACTGTAAAAATGCATACAGGATTTCTTGCATAACTTATTCATAGCTGAATCAAAGTCTAAATGGTACTGTGTAATGTTTGTCCCACAGTGGTCCAAAGGATGGATAATGTAACAGAGGGAATGGAAAATTACGGTGGGAAAATCATTGCTGTAGAGACAGACCTCAAGAAGCTCGGTGAGTCCAGTAAAACTGTGATGTTTTTGTGTGTGGAAAAAATACTGTACCTGCCCAAATACATACAATGACATTTTTGCTTATTGAAATCCAAATTCGATGTGCAGATGATCAAACAGGAGAGAAGTCAGAGAATGCCACCAGTGAGCTCCTCTCATTCAAAACGGAAATTCAGACCTTGCAGAACCAGCTCAATGACGTCGCCCTGAGGGCGTCCAGCAACAGAGCTGTTCTCGATGAACTACGGCTAGCCGGGGAGGACGTGCAAAGCGGACATCTCTCATTGCGAGATCTCCTGGAGAGCAATGCCAACGTTATCAGCAAAGTAAACCGCACCTTAAACACGTACAGCGGCCTGATTGATGGGCTAAAGACGGACACGGTACAGCTTCAGTCCGATCTTCAAGAGCAAAACGGCAAACAGAGCCAAAACACCCACAGCATCGGCTCTCTGAACTTCACCCAAACTCAGCAGAGAAACCTCATTAGCTCCCTCCAGAGGTCAGTGGAGGACACCAGCCAGGCTGTCCAGAAGCTTAAGAATGATTATCAGAGCCTTCAGCAGGTGGCCAGGCAGACCAAAGCAGACGCCGACTGGCTGAGGGAAAAGGTGCAGAATCTTCAGGCGTTAGCTGCGAATAATTCAGCTCTCACTCGCTCCAACAGTGACACTCTGGAGGACGTGACCTCTCAGCTGAACTCGCTCTCAGAGCAGGTGCAGAACGCCTCAGCCATCACCGACGGTCATGACCAGAGCCTCCGCGAGCTCATGGACCAGCAGCGAGATCACGACAACACCACCTCTATGAAGTTCGATGCACTGGAAGCACGTCTCGACCGCAACGAGGGGGAGATGGACCGCATAACGGGCAATGTTAGTTTCACCACACAGCTGCTCGGAGCCATCAGCGTGGATCTCAATGGTCTGCGCACCTGCGCCGAGACGGTGACCCGACATTCTGACCTGCTGCTGGGGTTGAACAGCAGTGTGACTGAGACGAGGGCAGAAAGCACAGAGCTCAAAGCACAGCAGGATGAACTTGCTGCCAGGCTTGACAAAGAGGTCACCAGCCTCTCCATAGTCATGGAGGAAATGAAACTGGTCGACAGCAAACACTCACAGCTCATTACAAACTTCACTATCCTTCAGGGTAAGACTGGGAGATAGTTCTCTACTAATTCATATTTATTTTACGAGATTTTGCTTTGTTATTGTTGTTATTTATATCTGTACATTAACGTCATTATTAATATTAATTATTTATTTTCATATTTATTAAATAAGTACGTGACTGTGTTCTGTGGTGTGACAGCAAAAATGTAGAAAAAATATACAAAGAGCATGAGATTTGTTTTCGTTGCTGGAGTTACAAATATAATAAAAAAGATTTATCTTAAAAAAGATCATTTTTAACCCTAACCCATTTTAAACTATAGGCCATTTGTCAACTACCCACTTATAATTCTTAACATTTAACATTAATATGATGACTCCAAACAGCATAATTAGTGGCATACATTATCACTTCTTAAATAATCTACATTAGGAACATGTAGATTATTTATAATTGAGACAAATTATAGATAGATTATTGACTATTTTCTTTAGCAAAACATGGTGATGAGGTCACATGGGATACCAGCAAGCTGAATCCAAGAGGGTTTATTATGTATTTATTTTTAGTATTGTGTGATTTTCACTGCCAGAACGTTTTTAGACACTTTCTCTGTTCATTAATTTTAGGCCCTCCTGGTCCAAGAGGTCCTCGAGGAGACAAAGGGTCCTCAGGGCCAGCAGGCAAACCTGGCCAGAAAGGTGAAAGTGGAGAAAAAGGCGCACCTGGTGTCGCTGGGCCTAAGGGAGAAAGAGGTCCAGCAGGGCCTCCCGGTGTGCCAGGGTTAAAAGGTCCATCTGGATCAAGAGGAAGTCCTGGGCAAAAGGGCTCTCGTGGGTCAGGGGGTAGGGCGGGGCCTCCTGGAGAGAAAGGTGACCCTGGTATACCTGGTCTTCCTGGAAGAGATGGCCAGCCAGGTCCTCAGGGGCCACAGGGACCACAGGGACTCCGAGGGCCAGCAGGGCTCACAGGACCAGAGGGAGCCCGTGGGCCTGTTGGCCCTATTGGTCCACCTGGACCTCCTGGATTACCAGGACTTCCTGCACCAGTAGTTGTTCCACCTGTTGATCCAGAAGGCTTTGTTAATCGCCAGGTTGCTTTACCTACAAGTACACCAGGTACAAGCTTATTCATGCCTTTACACATATTTTTATATAGAACATGTAATGTTTAGATAGAACAAATAAAATTGTTTTACTCATGTTTATTCATGTTATACTACATGAATATCTAAAAAGTTTACTTACTGTTTTTATTTAATATCTGTATGTGAATAAACAATTATGTGATATATATATGGTAGCTATATACTGTGTTTTTTCACCATAAAGAGAATTGTGATGATGTTTTTTTTAACTAAGGGTGTCCACCTCGGTGGAAGAACTTCAGAGACACATGTTACTACTTCTCAGCTCCAACAGAGAATCTAAACTTTAATGAAACAAAGGAAAGATGCAGCAACACAAGTTCATCAATGCTTATTATTAAGGATGAAGATGAGCAGGTAGATCATGCTTCCTATTCTGTATCATCTTGGGGTGTTCAAAATATGTTTATTTATATGTATATGCAACATCATACACTATTAAAATAGTTTTTATCACTCATTTTAGAGTGTGTAAAACCAAGCTTTTTTATCTATAACAGCTATGGATAAAGAGGCAGACTGCTGGAAAAGGCTATTTTTGGCTGGGCCTAACAGACAGTGTAGACGAAAACATCTGGAGATGGGTGGATGGCAGCCTGCCCACCTATACGTGAGTTAATTCAACAAATGAATACATATAAAATAGATTAAAATAAATGTAATATATGCAACATTGAATCAGGTGACGTTTGTGCATTTTCAGCCCTTGTTGTGCAGAATAGATTTAATCATGGTAAACAGAGCTGTACTACAATTTTATTGTTATATAAATTATTATTCCAATTAGCCAAAATTTTTGATGAAATAATGTATAAACAAAAAGGATATGTATAACTTTTTTAAAAATTAACTCTTTAAATCTGCATTCTTAGATTCTGTGTGATAGCAAATGTTACATGAGAACATGTAATAGTCATATTTCCCATTATTCTTGTCTTATTTTAATAGAAATTGGAAACCTGGACAGCCTGACAACTGGAGTCATGGGCATGAGGAGGGTGAAGACTGTGCCGGGTTAATACACGAGGCCAGTTGGAATGACTTTTTCTGCACAGAACGCATTGGTTTCATTTGTGAACGAATCAATGAATGTAAGTTTGCAGTTTTGTTAGCAATTTGAGTATATTTCACTGCTTTTTGTCTTCGTCTGTTTGAATTCTATTCTTTGTCTTTTTTTCTTTATTTACAGCAAAAGTCCCAGTTTTATAGCATCCGTTACTGAAGGAAATGAAGAGAGTATTGGATTTGACAATCACAGAGACAATTGAGAGATATGTCACAAATAGCCTCTAACAAAGCCAGAACAACTGCTTTGCCCAGACAGCGTCTTACCTGATGGACACAAAAGTAAAAAAACACAGACAATCAATGAGACCAATTAAAGACTGCAAGCTACATTCAAATACACTGATCGACTGGTCTTTTCAATGTTTAGATAAAAAAGCTGTAATGTATTGTAATCATGTGATTGTAAATACCTTAAAACATTTTACCTGTGTAATTAACAAAGCTGATGCCACATTACTCCAGTGCAATACAATGAAGCTTTGTAGCTGCTTTAGGTAAGATAAAGCTATTAACAGTCAACCATAAAGCTATGGTACATAATATGTTGATGTTTTAATGACAATAATTCAACATTGGTTCACACCAGAGTTTTACTTCTTAAGTTTTTATGGAGGTTATCAGTGATGTGATTATTATGAATAAATCTTTAAATTTTTTACAAATTTTTAATATTTGATCATGCATTAGCTATGTATAAAATAGTTGTGTATTTGAATATGTAGTCATCATAAAAGGCCATGTTTTTATCTGAAATAAAATATAGGTTTTTTTTATATGTTCTTTGCTTAAAACAATGATTTAGAAAACAACTTGAATTTCCGTTGACTGTTCAAAACGCCTTATTTCTGTTTAGATTCTGTGAATTTCCTATTGGTATGTTAATTTACTCCTTTCCATATTAAGAATGTTTAACATCATTTGTGAATGAAATAAGTATAATGTTTCACACTTAATTTTGATATGTAATATTTTAATTATAAAAATATATATTTGTGAGATCTACCACAAGGGCTATATGAGTAACTATAAAGTATTGAGTTAAAATACCAATTGCACACATTTGTGCTGTTTTCTACATCTAGTTCAACCCTCCTAAATGAACTTCTGTCCTTCAAGAATAAATTATAATAAAATCTATTTCCTAAAGTCAGCATTAGATTCAGGCAAAGAATAGCTGTAGACTGATTTATAACCAAGATTTATCTGTTGGCCAACACAATTATTAGATTTTTTGCTGTTTAAAGTCACAAATTAATATTAGTGTTTTAATGAGCATAATGGTGGAAAATACAAAACTATTAACAATGGGTAATTGCAGCAACTCATCAAAACTATAAATTCTATTGAATCTATTTATTACCAATATATTGAATCATCCATTTATATCCAACTAAATTTCTATTAATAGAGTCCAGACATAAAAAAAACTCAGTCTATGCATCTATTCATTTTAACAAATAAAATAATTATGCATTATGGGTGTGACAGAAAATAACACAGGTTTCTGAGAGGCAACATACTTTGTAGGATTTGTGTGAACTGAACTGCACAAACCAGAAGCAATAATACCCAACAAATGAAGAAGGGATGACTCTTCAAAGAACATAAAATACTTATTTAATTTTCATGTGCAGATTTATGAGAAATATGGAATGTTATGGATGTGACATTTCTGAAAACAGCACTTTACCTGACTAGATGTTTTGCTTTAAATTATGCTTTAAAACCTTTGAGAGAGATCTCACATGGGTATTTAAACCACCAAATATCTGAGCTATTAGTACCATGAAAAGAATTGTTCGTGGTAAGGTTGACATTTGTATGGAATTGCCCAAATATTTTGTCACCATTATCACCTCATGACTGTTGAGTCACGGGAGTCTATCATGTGATCAAGTCATATGATTTAACAGCTGTATTTTTTCACATTTTAAAACCCTTTTTATTTTACACTACTCGAATAACAAACTCCTTGCACAAACCCTGCGGTGTTTATTTGGAAATGTGAGATGTTTAGTGTGGGGTTTTCTCCAGCTGGTGACACCTCTATTACCCAGAATACACTGGTGCTGCGCTGTTAGTGTCTTAGGAGGGGTTTCCATCATCATCATCATCAACACTCAGTGTACTTTTTGTTTTATTATGTTTATTAATTCACTTTTAAACAAGTGCTGACAGGGAGACGAATAAGAAGAGGATCGAGCTTAGATCTCGTCGTGTGAATATCTCGGCCATGCCTCTCTTCACGTCCAATCCCTTTGATCAAGATGTTGGTAAGTTTGAGATGTCACGCAGTTAGCAGACGAGCTAACGCTAGTTCATCTGTCTATTGTTGTTCATAGCAACCCGCCGGCTTTTCCTTTCTCTTCTAAATAATTTAGTAAATCTATCCGTGCTGTTTCGCAAATGTCATTCAGCTGATTATATATTTTCCATCAATGGTTTTGTCGTTAAACCATTAACCGATAGGGTTAATGACAACAGTCTCACAGCTAGTGAGCGTTTTCTGTTATTAGCTTGTTTGCTAGCTAAGTTTGTAGCTGTGAGCTGTTAGCGAGCACGGACGTATTTTCGTGTGTGTAAGGCATTGACAGTGCAATACAACTAAAAACTAAAGATGTCCAGTTGACTTCACACGATTATTGGTTTAATTCAACCTGACGTGAAGCGTTTTTCACACTGTACGTGAGCTAACGGTTCATACGGTGACGCTGCAAATGTCCCATCTGATATATGATTATAGGAGCGCGTTCATTCATAATATTGCTGTTTTTGTATTGCCACTACTGCGTGTCTGACGTCTTTGTAGTAGGATGTTATTAAGATTAAGCATAGTATTATTATATCAGACCTTGCTTGTAAAAAACCCCAAGATGAAGTAATTTTGATTGTGATTTACGTAAAATCATGCTACATAATGTAAAGAACATTCTGTGAAAGTATAAATCTTGATGTCTTTAATATTGACTGAGTAAAAACATATCAACATTTGAAATCATAGTTAACAATTAATAGGTAAAATCAAACTTTGATTCTTGTTATCTCATAATTTGGTTTACACTTTAGCCTGTTTTTCACAAACAGGATCACATATAGTATTATTATTGTATTATCAGTATGTTAGTGTTTTGCTGGGCCACCTCCAAAAATCTTAGCTAGCCAATGCTGATTAAAATAAATCGGCATGCATATTAGGTCATTTTAATTAAATGCCAGCTTGATATTTTGTAGCTAAAGATTTGAAGTTTACAAACAGTAGTTAACACATGATATGTGACCCTTGTGGAAACCCAGCTATTTTTACATGATTTTTGGTAATATTTACATTTAGGCATTTAGCTGACGCTTTTATCCAAAGCGACTTACAAGTATTAGGAGACACTAGGGCTGGGCGATATGGCAAAAATGTAAACTCGATAATTTTTTCCCATATTGATCGATAACGATATATATTTCGATATATAAACTGTTAATGCTGCCAGCTTTAAAAGAGTATCCCAACTATGACTGAAGCCATAAAAATTTGAGGGTTCATTAATTACATTTTTAAAGTATAGTTTTTGTCCACAATTTCATCATTTTGGATAATAACTTTTAGTTTCACTTTGGTCGCTGCTTCCACTTATTTTTGGTAATAGTTTGCTTTGCAAACATAGGAAATTGACTTTGTTCTTTTGAACGTTAAAAGCTGCAGCTGATTGGCTGTTTGATCGATATTTCTGCTGTGTGATTGGCTCTTATATTAATCCATATCGAAAGTAAAATGCCTAGAGCTTATCATCGTTATCGACATATATTTTATCGCGATTCGATATGATATCGTTTATCGGCACAGCCCTAGGAGACACCAACTAAATATGGTGTTTTCTGCATAATGTAAAGAACGTTCTGTGAAAATACAATCTTGATATCTTATTAAATTAATTAAGACCATGTCAGAGATTGAAATCGTAATGAAATTAATGACTGAAATCAAATATGCTCCCAATCTCAAAATTAAATTAAAGTTAGACTTTAGCCTGGTTTTCACTGACAGTGTCACAAATGGTTCTTGACGTCATTTTTCAGAATTTCAAATTCAGACAACCATCATTAATCTGACATGATGAAAAGACATCTTTTGTTGTACAAAATTTCTACACGTCTTTGTTTACGGTCTAGTGTGTTCTTTTATTCTATATACAAAATCATAACCGGATGAACACACAAAAATAACCCAGTTCAAACGTTCACGTACACTTGAATCTTAATGCTGTGAGAAAATACTGATTATTGTTTGATTGTTATAGTTGTTCATCAGTTTACTTATGTGGTTGATCTGTCCACTGGTCTTCATAAAAAGCCACCAGGTCCTGCACATTCTTTGCTTTTCCAGCACATTTCCAACAGTTAACATATTATGTTGAGATTAAGATCCATCCTTTCACACTAAGAGACTCATACACAATGATTACAAAAGATACAAACATTCACTCATGCACAAGAAGGTAATATGATACATTTAAAAGTCAGGTGTATGCAAACTATTGAACACAATGATTATATAATACATTAATGTATGCATTTGGCAGATGCTTTTATCCAAAGTGACTAACAGTGCATTCAAGCTATACATTTTATGTATTTACTGGGTATCAAACCCATGATTTGTGCATTGCTGGCGTAATGCTTAACCAACTGACCAAATAGGAACATGTATTGTGCAGTCATCAATATCATCAAATATTGACCAAGCTGTTGGCTGTATTTAGATTATCTTGTATTCTCAATTTTACAGCATGTTCAATTGATTATAACAAAGTCAACAAATGTAGGTTATGGGTCATGATTATTGGTTTTCATGATAATAGCCCTCCACTGACACACATTTTCAACTGTTATGCAAAATGACACATTTGTCACTACGAGAGAAAAAAACATGTAAATAATTATTAATCTGCAGAGAAAGCGACAAGTGAGATGAACACAGCTGAGGACTGGGGTCTCATACTGGACATATGTGACAAGATTGGACAGTCTCGCACTGGGTTAGTCAACAAGAACCTTTAAGATGTTTTTGAGATGTTTTGAGAGCTTCAGCAGGTAAAATATCATTAATGCTTTATGTCTTCTGAAGGCCTAAAGAATGCTTGCGCTCCATAATGAGGAGAGTGAATCACAAGGATCCCCATGTTGCCATGCAAGCACTGACGGTAAGACAATCAATTCTTAATGCTTTCTATTTAATGAGGTTGGAGAATGCAAACTTTTGAGTCTATTGATGAGATGAAACTATACCTCTTTAAATGTGCTGATAAAAGATTTCTCTTGCATAGCTGCTCGGCGCCTGTGTGTCAAACTGTGGAAAAATATTCCATTTAGAAGTTTGCTCCCGGGAATTTGCTAGTGAAGTTAGCAATGTGCTTAATAAGGTATGTGCTTCGGTCTTTGTATGCAGATGTACTGTATTCTTCATTGTTTTGTCATGCGTGAGACTGATGTTTAGGTGTCTATACTTTAAGGGCCATCCAAAGGTTTGTGAAAAGCTGAAGGCTCTCATGGTGGAATGGGCCGAGGATTTCCGTAACGACCCCCAGCTTAGCCTCATCTCAGCCATGATCAAGAACCTCAGAGAACAGGGCGTCATATTCCCTGCCGTGGGCTCTCAGGTTAGCAGACCGATCCATGGAACCTGTAAAGTACTGTGGTTACTTATTATACAAGTATATGTAATGTGTGTAAGAGGTGCAGTTTCAGTTTAAAGACCCATTCACACATTCTTTTCTATAAACTGTAATCCGCTTGTTAAGTCGTGACGTAAGGAATACCGTTCTGGGTCCAAACCTTGACTGTTTTCAAGTGAGGCTACTGTTTATACAGCCATTTATGAGCAATGTTTATTCATATCGCACATTTAAGCTAATCTTTTATAAACTTACGATGTACACTAGAGTCTCCAGTCTCATTAAAAAGAGGTATTGCTGTCTGGCCATCTGAATTTTTGTTATGAAGATAAAGGTTGTGATTGAGTTTTTTACAGCACGCCACAAGTGTATATCGGTATATTAGGAGGTGCATGACTAGATGTATTATAGTGATAAGAAATAAGACTTAAATTGATGTATGTTTGTTGTTGTTTGTTTAGGCAGCAGAACAAGCAAAAGCCAGCCCTGCTTTAGTAGCTAAAGATCCTGCAACATCAACAAACAAGAAAGAGGAAGAGGACCTCGCTAAAGGTATGCCAACATCTGTAATGCTGAGGTCAGCTGTGAATTGCCTTGAAGAAAGAGGGCTAAACTCACTGCTTTGACTTTTGTTTCTCTCTCTCTCAGCGATCGAGCTGTCTTTGAAGGACCAGCGGCACCAGCAGCATCCTCAGGTCAGTCTGGCTGGTCTCTACCCGAGCACCAGTAGCCTCCTCACCTCTAACAAGACTGACGGCAGAAAGGTCAGAGCCATCTATGACTTTGAGGCAGCTGAGGACAACGAGCTCACCTTTAAATCTGGAGAGATCATCACCATCCTGGATGACAGGTGAGACTCTTCATGTTTATTTTGGATTTTGTCATCTTTGCTCTTTACAGATTGTTTTGGGAATTATTCTGTTTGTGCTCGTTTTTGACTAATGTGGCTTGTGGTCTATGTTTTGCAATCTTGCATTTGTTAGCCCTGTTAATTCGTCTCTTTTGGTTGCTAGGTTACAAGCACATGGTTATGAAATAAAAGCAGTGTTTTTTAGAGTCTCCTCTATATTTGTAAGGCGCTTTGGATAAAAGCGTCAGCTAAATGCCTAAATGTAAATGTAGAGTAAAGTCAATCATTAAATGGCATGTATGGCACAATTCAATGATTGAGAGAATGATACTGAACACAGAGTTTCTGTTTTTTTGGCAGCGATTAGTAAGTGGTGGCTTACGTTTCTGCTTTCTATCATAGTGACCCTAACTGGTGGAAGGGAGAGACATATCAGGGTGTTGGGCTTTTTCCATCAAACTTTGTGACAGCAGATTTGACAGCAGAGCCTGAGATGAGTGAGTAGAGCTGTCACATCCTGTCTTTTCCATCAGTCTAAAGCTTTGCTCTACCTGCTCTTCACTGCGTCTTTCTGTTTCATTTGATTTTTTGATAGCTTTTACTAGCTTTGTTATTAAAGTCTGTAATGCAGCCACAGATACTCCCCTTAGATTAGAAAAATAGGACACTGTTTAAAAGTACGACGATACCTTTGGATTTCTGTTGGTGGACATCACATATAAACAATATAACGAAATACAAATCAAATCACCTCAATTACTTATATCAATAAGACATTATTATACAGCATAGGTGAATATAAATATATACTATAAAACATTATATGATACTATATATATATCATTAAATCTGTTTTCCTACAAACATTAGTAGATTTGGTCGTCTTCAAGGTTCATTCTCTTTGATTTCTCATCTGTAGTGTTCTTCTATCCGCAGTGAAAACAGAGAAAAAGACAGTGCAGTTCAGTGAAGACATCCAGGTAGAGACGATTGAACCAGAGCCAGAGCCTGTCTACATCGATGAGGTGAGCTTGCATTTATATTCTTCTGTTTTGACACTTTCTTTACAACGACACTACCAGTCAAAAGTTTGAAACTTACTGTTTAGATTTTTGTTCCAGATTTTCAAACTCATCAAAACTATGAAATAACACATTTATAACTGTGTAAATGATGTTGTGATCAAAAGCATCTAAAATAAATGAACGGTATGAGTAGTCATCCTTTGTCTAGAATTCATAGTCTTGGCATTTTATCATCCAGCTTGTTGAGGTCTCAACCAGAGAAGCTTTTTACAGCACTGAAGGAATTTCTATTTATGCTGGATTCTTATTGGCTGCTTTTTATTCATTATTTGGTCTAAGTTATCCATTTCAAAAATATATTTAGTTTTCTAACTAAAGAAATAAATATGTTGGCACAATTATATTTTTGTCTACAAGTGTCATTTTAAACATTGAAATATATACCTTCAGATTAAAAGATTTTTAAGATCTTGAGAAACATTTTTGTCAATTGTGTCTGAACTTTTGACTTTTGGTACTGTTTACTGACAAATGTGAATTTGCACAGTGATATAAGTGAGCCACTGACTGTCTGCAGTGATTCAATATCACAGATGCTCTCAGCGGGGAACCGTGCTAAAATTAATAGTAGCCGCTCTCGCAGAAGTATCGCACAGTCTGGTCAGTAAGTCTTCATCCAATATCTTTGTTATGCAGGAGAAGATAGACCAGCTTCTTCAGATGATCCAGAGTGCAGACCCGACCGATGACCAGTCAGACTCCTGTGAGCTTCTGCAGCTGGAGGGTCAGTCTGAACTCACAGATGCTCTGTTGAGTAAATGTCCTGTTGGCTTTGTGTTAAGATTGTAGACTCACAGTTTGGTTTCCTCCCGAATTTAGCTGCCTGCAATCAGATGGGTCCTCTTATTGATCAGAAGTTGGAGGACATTGACAGGTATGTGAAATTTCCAGCTTGCAATGCCTGTAAAGAAAACTCAGGATGTTTGTGGTAAATCAACACCTGCACCCACTGTTTGCTGCAGATCACACATAATAAACCTGTTGCACTTGTTTTCAGAAAACACTCGGAGCTGTCTGATCTCAATGTGAAGGTCATGGAAGCTCTGTCCCTCTATGCTAAACTAATGAATGAAGACCCGGTGTATGCTATGTATGCTAAACTACAGAGCCAGCAATACTACATGCAGCAGACTCCCAATGCTTCCCAACAGGTGAGAACCTGAACAATTACAGCAAATGAACACCAGGAAATAAGACTCTGGAGTATGTTAAGACTGTAATAAGATGGTAATATTAATAATGCAGATGTAATTTGTTTGCCAGATTCAATTTAGGATTGTTATGATGGCCATATATATTCTTACATACATTCTTAGACTTTTTTGTTTAGATGATGTGGCACTCCTGTATTACATTAACAGCGTGCATGTATTTTCAGGTGTATCCTGGCCAGTCCACCGGAGGGCAGTATGCAATGGGCAGCACAGGAGTACCGGGATACAATGTTTCAGTGGACCAGCTCTCTGCAATGAACCAAACAGGAACACCAATGGCTGGCCAGCAAGCCCCCAGGTAACCACACTAATCATTTTTTGCAATGCAATCCAATTTTTTATAGGTTACGGTTAAATAACTAACTTTTGATATTGTTTTTGTCACATCAGTGATGTCCATATGTACATGGGCCAACCTCCAGTGTACAGCCCTGGCAGCATGCCCCCAGCCGATATCCAGTCCTATCAGAACCCAGGCAGCGCTCCAGCGGGCATGACCCAGACTCCCGGCTACACCGTGGCCCACACCCAGAGCCTCCCGCCTACCACAGAAAACCAACAGACCCATTACCATGAGAAAGCTCTCTTATAGGACCCACAGAGACTCAACATCTCTGGTTTCATACAGACATGCACACATGCCGTCATAAAGAACGATCGGTTTAAAAAGACACACAAATGTATCTCCTAGATTGTCTTCTCCTTTTCTTTAAGACACTACAAACAGAAACACTAATTCTGATCATGAAAGGATGTGCGATATGTTGACTACTAACTGGTTAATGAGGTTCTGGGTGATTCCTTAAATTTGTGGTCTCTTTTACGTAAACTTTCTGTTTAAGGGGACTAGAAATGCAAAGTTACATGGCTGTTTTGGCGATATCATTGTAGTTATTAATGACTGGAATTTTCTTGCAGGAAAAACACAAAAGTGCATGTTTGTGTTATATAAACATTACCGGTTTAGGTCTCAGTGTTTGTCACAACAGGTCCTGTAGGGGAGGTTTTAGCATCATTTGAATGTGTGTCTGGGTTTTTTGTGTGTGTGTATGTGTTTTAGAGAGAGTTTGGGCTCATAGAAGTCATGTCACCTCTCCTTCAGAACCATGTAGCGAAACACTGCCGTAGACTTGACAGTGGCCCAATGTCTTTAAAGCTCACTACTCAGTGTTAAACAGATCAAATGTTTTAGTGTGTTTTATTTATATTTTGATTGTTGTTTTGCTGTTTTAATTGACAGTACATTAATACAAGAAGGATGTAATATTCTGCCTGTGTGCAGATGTGTATATATGAGAACTCACTTCTGTCTTGAGAACGTAACGTTCTAAGCAGCTGCTTGTTCTGTAGAAAGGGCACATGGGAAGGTGGGTAGCAATACTACCCCACGTCATGCACTTTTAATTTACCCTTCTCAATTCCTTAGTTTCAGACCTCCAGTTCATCTGATTTTATGTCATTTTGACCTAGAGAACTAGAATGGCATTAATCCTAAACTGTTTCTGTTTCTATCTTTTTTCATAAATTTGGTGTTTGAAATGCAGCTTGTCTTGATTTTTGTAAACATAGCATTTTTCAATATCCCTTAAAATGTCCAACAGGAATGAGTGATTGTGTCAATGCTCTGTAGCCTGTTTAATGACTGACCTAATCTCAGTCCTGGAAGGGCTGAACCCACACTAAAGAAAACTGACTGGCTCATATGCCATCCGTTCCTTTACTCCGTCTTCAGACTAGAAATCTCTGTCTCTATGTAGCTACAGCGTTATCGGAGTAGTTGTTGACGTTTCATTGAGAAAATTCTCTGTAATTGGAACCCTGGGACCATGAGCCAGTTTCTAATGTAACACCTTATTTGCACACGGAGATGATAATCCTTACGTAAACCTTATCCACAGGGAAAATGACTGTTTTCCGTGTTCTGTTCAATGTACCCAGTTGTTTGTATGTACTATTTTAATCATTACTTATTGGTATTCACAATAAAACTAGGCCAAATGTACAGCGCACGTTGTCTCGTGATTGTGTCGTTAACTTTTTTAGTGAGTATGGACTTATTGTTTAAGGCTGTTTGATGGCAGTCCAATGGTTACAGGATTGACTGCTGAATTCTGTTAAAGCCACTAACTTCAGTTAAAGGGACAGTTTACCCAAAAATTGAGATTAATTTATCATTTGCTCACATTTATGTCATTGCAAACCTGTATGACGTTCTTTCTTCTGCAGAACACAAAAGAAGGTATTTTGAAGAATGTTGGTAACCAAACAACACTGACCCCCATTGACTTCCATTGTATGGACACAAAACCACTGAGACATTTCTCAAAATACCGTGTTCCACGGAAGAAAGAAAGTCATATATGGGTTTTAAACGACATAAGGGTGAATGAATGATAACTTTGGTAAACTACAAGTAAGTGCTAATCTGCTAATAGTATAAATACACTTTAACCATGTCCATGTAGTCACACATTCCCAAAAGCATTTAAACTTTTTAATTATTGTATAAAAGAAAACTATTATGAAATGCTGTGTTTTTTCTGTTTTTATGATTGTAATATTTCAGTTTGCTACTCATAAAAAAATGTGACTACTTCAATACTGTAGCAATAAAAGAACACAAGTAGGAATGCAGTGTAAGCAGTGCCAGCGGACAGAGTCCAGAGCGTTCAGTCATTCAGCCGTGAGGGACATGCTGTGGATGTGTTCAGTGACGGCTCGCTCATATAAGAGGATTCACTGAAGACTCATACCGTCAAGATGCCCTCTGGGAAGACCGTCAAACTCATTGTATATGAGCTTCTGCAGTTTGCATGTCTCTGTGTTCCTGTGTTTGTAGTTATGGAGCGCTTTGCATCTCTCATTCGAAATGTTAAATCCAGTAACACGGCGTACTGGCTGGTGGTGGCGGCCTCTGTGGCCTATGTGGCATCTGTAACCCTGTTTGTCTGGGTGCCTTTGAAGTACTTTACCCTTAAGACACAACGATTCTCAGAAATCACTAATTGGTGAGTATGTCTCAGCTTTTTAGCAGCCACTGTTATATAAATCATATATTAAATTATTGTCTTTTAAAGAAAGACACTGTGCACGCTTCAAATTGTGTTCATTCTCATTTTTGAAACACGTCGATCAGTTTATGATACAGACGCTGTTGTCTTACTTTTACTATTCAAATACTAAACTCTTAATAATAACTCTTATTCTTTTAACAGGAAGCCTGTTACACTTGCATATGTGCTGCTTAGCACTTTACCATGCTTCGCTATCATCATATCTAGCTCAAAGGTAATACATTGCAAAGTGACATTTGTAAACTAAACATTGCTTGATTTTAGAACTGATATACATATATTGATATTAATCACACTTGTAAAAATAAAGGTTCTTGAAAGGAAACGTTTATGATTTGCACAACCATAATAAAAACTAAGGGCTCATCAACAAAACAGAAACCTTTCATAGACAGATCTTGTCTGAGGTATTCAGTAACCCACTGTAGAACAGAAGATTTACTATTAACCAAAGAGACGGTGTATAATTGTTTGTGGAATGTCAATGGTTATGTATTTAAAGCCATTTTAGGTCTCAGGTTAAAATAGTGAGGTTTATAAGCTTGAGATGTACACTAAGTGTGTAATTTTATAGTTGGGGAGCAATTGTTGAGAACCTGCAGTTTAGCACATTAAAGTGATGATGTGGATCTATTTGAGCCTGTTTGGTACCTCAGCAAAAGATTATAACGTATGACTTTGTTTCTGGTGATGCATCCAAAAGTGGTGACTTAACTGTGTTTGTTTTCAGTCTTTCACCTCTGTTTTCTCTTGAGGATATTAAAAAGCTCTTTTGCTCCAGACTGTGTTCTCTCAACAACCCTCTGGCCTATTTATGGTTGTGCAGGTTCAGGTTGATGCAGGCGTTCATTATGATCGCTTCACTGAGCTACCCGTCTCTCTGGTCCTATTCTCCCTCATTTTTGTGGACATACTGGAGCGAATTCGCCCTCTTCCTCTAACAGGACAGGGTAAGAGATAACACAAGAAATTAGATGAATGAAATCTGTCTGACTACCAATCTAAAGTTATGTACTATTTTTATTCTAAAAGCAAATGCATTGGATTCAGACTTTGAGATGCCAGGTCCGGTGCTCACTCACTTGCAGGTGACATCAGTGTCTGCGCAGCTGCAGGCTAATGGAGTGGAAAATGTCACATCTCCGAGGTCACCGGTGCAAAACGGGTCACTCTCAGGTCGTTGGGGAGATGCAGACGCACGCAGCGTTTCTCGCACCAGCAGCACAACCTATCTGTATTCCTACCACTCTCGATCGGGTCCTTTTCGCTTTGCCTGGATCAGAGACCCTCGTCATGATCTCTTTGCATCCAGCTTCATGTTTTGGTTTGATACAGTGGAAATGGTAAGGGTGGCTGGGACGTCTTCGGTCTATTACTCAGTGTGGGTCTTTCCCATCTACATACTGGCTTATCTGTCATTGCTGCGTGTGGTAATAACTCCCAACAGTCCTTTGCTGGCATCAGTAAGCATTCTCTCTCAAGATTTGCCTTTCCTGGTGGTGCGCATATGCCTGGTGGGGATCTTTGGTTATGTTTCTCCCATACTGTACATAATGAAGAACATTCTTGTAACTGTATCTTTTGTGTACTTTGTTTTCATGACTAAACTAAAGTTTCTGAACAGGGGAAGCATGTTCTGAGGGCATTGTGAAGCAGCATGTAGATTTACAGGAGAGCAATGTTAATACATTTATAATGTGTAAATATTTTATCATCATCGTGTAATTTTTTGTAATGTAGTTTTGTACAGATGGCCAAAACTATACAACAGCAATGACAAAGATTTTGTATTTATTGAAAAATGTTCTGGTAAATGCTGTATGTATATGAGCCTATCTTTTTTGTCTTTTTCTATTATTCCTCAGAAATGTAGAAATACGTCATTTACATTGATGGTTGGTTGGTTACAAACACCAGATATTAAACTGCACGTGTGCTGAATTGCTATTGATTTTGTTATGTAAGACTAGCTTAAGTCTTGTGACCATTAATGACCATTAATAATTTGATTCTCTAATCTATATCACTCTACAAAGAGAAGCTTTATGACTGTCCATTATTTAGAAAAATCTTGCGTCTCTTAAATGAAATCTCATAACACTGCATTCTGTAAGTCAAAGCATCATTTTTTCAGCTGTCTGCACGGCCACACTGTAAGATGCGGATATGATCTAGTAAGACTGCTGTTGTTACACTCCTGCCATGTTATCATTTGTAATCTTCAGACCTGTAATTGGTGTGACATCTGTTCAGTCCTACATTCCCTTCTGAGACAAAAATACCCCTTTTTACTGTATGCTGTGGGATACATTAAAACATAGCTTTTGCCTCTTTGCTGGGTTGAAGTCACGTGATGTCAAACCGACATTTCCTATATAGGTTTATAAGTTTGAGAATCGGGGTAGAATAAAGAAAAACACTGATCTTTTATGTACCTACTCGATAACTGATTGAAGTTTTATAGATTTTTACAGTAATTATAGTCATTTATACACTTACAAAAACAAATGTATTTTACAGTTTTCACAGTAACATGTTTATGGTACGCTAATAGTTAACCAGTTAACAGGTTTTATTATATCATTTTTACATTCTTTTTCACAGTGTGAAAGTGTTACAATGAGTGTGTAAAATCCCAATCCACAGCACAATATTTTTCAAGATCTTCCATCCAAGTATTCAAGAAAAAGACTTTCTGTTCCTTGAGAATGAACGCTTTCCTCCTAAAGCCGCATTATTCTCATATAACCAATGAGCCATAGATTTTTTTCCTTGAAAGAAGTAAAAATCCATCTTTTAGCGTGACTGAATTGTTTACTTCAGCTTGCCTCCTATGGATTTTGGAAAAAGCTTAATGTAATTTTAATTCATTTCTTTTAAACAGTCAGGGGGTGCACAGATGCTGCAAAGAAATTGCATGAGCTCTCTCTCTCTCTCCTCAGCAGGGGACAACACAGGAAGAGGAGAAAGCAAGGACAGACGCATAGATGCATTGTACAGATAAAGAGGAGGAGTGAAGCCATGGCAAAAGCTAGTGAGAGAAAGCTGAGTTTTCATGAGGTGAAGCAGTGAATGCTGAATGCAGTGAAAGCTGTACCGCGGGGGTACATTTGAATTCAGACTGTGTTTCTCCTGCTTCACTAGAAGCTCTAGCACGTGGTTTAGCAACAGGGAAGAAAACCAGCATGCAGCCTCATCCTCCCTCTCCAGAAGCCACAGACAGGACACAGCTCTGTAACTCGGGTAATCAGAAACGCACCTGACAAGAAAGCAAGATTAAATGACTGAATCTACAGAAGGAGAAGTCGTGCAGTTAAGCAGAGAGAAGATAGACGACGGTGGGCTCATCAGCCTCTGCCTGTGTGGACTGGAGACAAGGCTGCCTAGACGCGGTTCGGTTCTGGACTCTGATTGGCCGGAATGGGCGGGGAGGGACTGACGCAGAGAAAGCCAGTCAGGAAAATGACATTTACACCGTGTATCAATTTTAAACTCCGAGCCTGTGTTTGTCTTTGAAAAGGGGTGCGGTGGGGGTTGGGTTGGGGTGGGGGGGATATGAGGTCTGGGGAGAGTGCAGGCTGCTGTAAATAAATAAAGGAGAGAAACTGAAATCAAGAGCAGGAACAGACGCACACTCTCACACACCTGTGCCAGTAAACCGTGTGCCTGTTCGGGAAGACTGCAAGAAAACGCCTGCTTGACTGACAGCATTGCATTTTTCATTTGTGAAATTGTCATTTGTGGAGGAATGCTCGCTTCTCATGCGCTCTGTAGGCAACCTACAGGCATGACCAGAGGCTGTGCGGAAGAGAGACAGTTACCTGCTGTTTCTCTTATAAGACTGATGTGATGGCTGTTTCCATACAGTAGAGGATCTACAGGCTGCGTGTCACAGGAAGAGTGATTTAGACTCTCTTCTTGGCTGCACCATCATCACGACCCCCCTGGATGTTCTCTTGATGTATTGCTGTGGTCTGGGACACTGGCGGAGAGAACAGTCCACCTATGTGAGTAACCTGAGAATGCTCATTATCATCTGTGATTAAAAACACAGGGCTGCAAAATTACCTGCTAACATCACAAAATGTATTTCAGGTGAACTTGACTGCACGAGACGAATATAATGCAATGTCATTCTGCGCCTCCTTAAAGTTTTGGTTGTATGTTTCTGTATGTGCGTATTACTTTACTTTTCATGAAGCTGGAAACAGGATGAATTCATGTCATTGCCAAGGTCCAGTCTTTTTTGCTGGATATTTGCATAATGATTTCAAAATGGCAACCTGTTCCCCTCAGTAGCATTTAGGAAAGGATCTTTCCATTCAACAGTTCCCATATTACAGAATGTATCTTACGCATCACTCTCATCCTCATTTATAACAGCTCACCTACCATCACATCTTTTTAGCGAGAGGAAGATATTCTAACTGCTATTTAAGCCGTGTTTTTACAACCACCTGGACTGCAGCGTGGAGAGAAAGTGAATGAGAGAGTGCGTAAAGTGCAGACTGAGTGACGCGTGAGTCACTGTATCTTGATGAAGGCTTACTCCCACCCCACCCCCGGGAGTGGATCACAGGCACATCCAGCTCACACCGAGCTGAAAAGCTGTCAGAATCAAACAGGTAGTAAATTGCTTATGGTGTCACAGACCGTATGTGGTGTCAGCAGGCAGAACACGGTGTTATAAGATGAGAGCGTCACATCTTACTGTAACGAGCGGCGCGCGTCAGACACTCACGCACGCCAGAGTCATATGACACGCTGTGTCAAACTAACAAGCGGAAACGTCGACCCAGTCTGTGAAAACCCAGCTAAAGTCATTTTGGGGGATTGTTCTGTTTTCAACACAAAATCATTCTGCATAATGTAAAGAATATTCTGTGAGAATTTAACACTGATATCTTTAATATTAAGTAAGTAAAGTCTAAGTAAGGTCATGTCAAAGATTGAAATCATAGTGAAATTAATATCAAACTTTGATGCTCATTATCTTCAGATTTTTAGACTTTAGCCTGGTTTTCACAGACAGGGTCACACATACAGAAATATTTTATAGCACAACAAAATACACATTTTAATCATTTCCAGTGAAAATATGTAAATGTCAATTGAACAGGAAACATTTACAAAGAGAACTTGTTTTATTTTAATTTCCAGAAAATAGGCCCAAACAAAATGTTACTTTATACTAATAATTTTAGATTAAAATACAGAAATAATTATCTTATTATTTTGTTTAGGATATCTTAAGGACCTTCTTAATATATTAATTATATTAATTATATATTAATTAAGCTCCAGAAAGCCTACATTACAAATCCTTCATTAAAATAGTCTAAATGACTACAGCGGGTTAATAAATGTCTTAAAAGAATTGATAGGTTTGTTAGAGAAAATAATTAATATTTTGATCTTGTTTGTTGATATTAAAAAATTAAAAGATATCTAAATGCTGGGTAAATTTTTGGGTGAATTATCCTGTTAAGATTTTCTGAAAACAAATATTATGTAATTTTTTGACTTCTTAAATTAACATTTTCTAGAGTCTATATATTTTCTTGTAAAGATGTTCAGAAGACAAAACTGTATACTAAATAAAGTTTTTTTGTATTACGTCAACAATAAACTTAAACCAAAGATTTTCTCTCTAGGGAGAATGTCTATGTGTGAGTGCTGTGTGACAGTGATGTGTTATGATGGATTGAACTCTAAAGTGCAGCCTGTTCCAGTTCTCTGCTATGTGTTCTTGGTTTCTGTAGTTTATGTAATTTTCGAACATGGAATATACAGTTAAGTGTTTGTGTCTAAAAACGCAAATTAGTTTTTATTTAATCATCTGTGCCATCTTTTTTATGTCTTAGAAAAACTTACTACTTCTCTTTAGAAGAACACTCTCTTAACTTAATAGTGGCATTTTCTCATTTGTTTGTTTTTGGTGAGATGTTTTCCACATCTGTGTGATTGTGAGGAACTGATTTAATCAGTAATAGACTCTTGAAGAAAACATTAAATGGAAATCCTCTATTGCCTACTAGCTCAGCCTGACAAGGTGAAACATGCTGGCTTTAATATGAGCAGAAGGTTCGGAAATTGGTCCTAATTTGACTTCCATTTAATGTCCTGCAGAATGCAGTGTTTTCTTTAGCAGATGAGTGAACTTGAGTTAAACGAAGTGTTTGTCTGTTGACAGAGGCAGTAATGGCATATCAGCCTTCTATGTCATGATCCTGCCAGGATACAAGAAACAGGATGCAAACAAATCACTCTTAATACCAATTTCTGGCATTTTCATGTATTTTAAAGTATTCTGAATGATTCAGCACACCAATTCTATTATGGTTGACAAGCCAGCTGTTTTCCAACTGTTTGTAGTGTTGATGTCCCACAACAAGTATGCTTAATGAATACACCTTATAACTTAACAACAGCCTCTTGCGTTTCATAAAGGTTTTCAATACTAAGATTTTTATTGTTTTATGTAGCTAAGTAGTCATGTGCTACATGAAACTTAAAGGGTGAAGAGCTGAAGCTGAAAAAGTTTTGAATTGAGGAAATGAAAGGAGACACCAGTACAAAGGTTTAAGCTTCAGCAATGGTAAACTGACAGTTCTGTTGGAGCTCACTTGGCCTCAAAATGTCATTTTTACAGATATCTATGTCCATCATCAAGAATATTTTATAACTTACTCTTTAAAATTACTAAAATAAATGAAAGGGGACATATGATGTGATTTCTTGTTTTCCTTTTTCTTTAGTATGTTATGTAGCTGTTTGTGCACGTATAAGATCTGCAAAGTTACAAAGCTCAAACCCAAAGAGATTTAGTGTCCGGTGCGGCATCACGGATATCATGAGAATATACCGCATGCAACTGTATGTGCTTGTGCACGCGCTTCAGCTGCTGTGAGAGAGAGGGTGCGCGGACAGAAAAAAACTCTTCTGATTGGTCATCGCGCCACGCCCCTTTATCGCGTTCAGTGAGGACAGTCAAATTGCCTATTACTGCGATCGTATCGTGTCACGTGTGGTTAGGACATGGTAAGTCTCAGCCACACATTTCTAAAACGACTCCTTCAAACACGCCTTAGTTTCCTTTCCGCCCAAATGTACAGGCAGAAAAGACGTCGTACATTTTGATCTCACTGTAGTATTGTTGCCACCTGCGCCGCCATGTCATAAAAACCATAGACATATATATAATATATGTATATAATATATATAATATATATATATAATATATGTCCATGATAAAAACGCTGTGTTTATCAAATCTAGTAAGGGTAACATTTCCGGCAGTGGTATTCGGGCCAATCACAATGAACTAGATTCGATGCGCTGGCCAATCAGAGGACACCGCGCTTTTTAGTACGATGAGCTTTGTAAAAATCGACGCGTTTCAGAAAGGCAAAGCAGCGAGGAGCAACAATGATCTCGGGTATGTGTAAAATAATGTTTTCTTTTTAACCTAATACAGCGTAAATACATTGCATTAAACCAAACACACAAAATACATATTTTTAAATCGTCATATGACCCCTTTAATGCTAAAACCACTGGATTCAGAATGTTAATGTTGGTGTTAGTTCATGGTTTGGAAATGCATGTGCAAAGAATGGAAAGTGTGCTGTTTAGCAGAACTCAGGTCATAGAGTGTTTGAGCAGTGATAAAGGATTATAAGCATTACTCATCCTGTTCTAAAGAGGCACACAATCTGTCTGACAACATTGGGCAGGATGTGCCCTGTGCTGCACCTTATTCTTTCTATCATTTTAAATCTCCTCTTCCAGCTGTTGGCTGGGCAGGATTGGCCTTCCATCAGTTTCAGCCTCCAGCTCTAGAGGCGGAGCATCGTCCAGATGTTGCGTTGCATATTCATGCAAAATTTTAATGCACTGCTACTCAGAAGGGCTGAAGAGAAAGAAAATGACAGAGACAAAACATTGTGCTTTTCACCATGTGCTGGTCATGCGGTTTGGTTTATGTAGATGGTGGCTGATGTCCACGGCGTAGTTTGTTGTGACTTTCATGGTGCAATAGTGTTTACATCAAAGTCTGATCTAGTTAAGTGGGACTAACAGTAGTGGTAACGGGCCAAAGATCTCAAAAGTAATGGATCTCGCATCAAACACTGGATCTTAAGGGAGAACAGTCGCTGGATCATCTTATGCAGAAAATGCCCAAAACTCTTAAGAATAAAAATGTCTCTTGGGTGAGTACTGTTTACCGTAAATGTGTTAAACCAAGCTAACTCAGTTAGGAGAAGTCAACTTTTTAGTTGTGGGTTTGATTTTATATGTATTGCTGGGATTTATTCAGGGCACATGGACTTTCAGTGAGGTCCAACTTTACTGACAGCTGTAATCTGTGATGCTGGTTTGTTGTAAGAATGGGATTACAATGTACATTTGTTTAGTCATTTTTACCATTATAAATCATACAAAGATGGCAGCACACCATAGAACAATGTTAGCAGTTATGCATGACAGATTTAGATATTAAGATCATAGTGTTCTGGTGAAAGTGCTTCAAGAAGAATCACAAAACTCATGTTACAAATTACTTTATGGTCTCGCTAGGCCCCGGAGATTTGATATTTAAACAGATGCCATCACAACTTCAGAATAATTTTTCTGACAGGCATTTCAAACATGCATAGTAAGTGTCCTGCTGAATGCAGGACAAAACAAAGATTAGAAAAGATGAAAAGAACCTCTTGCAGAAATGTTAATTATGTTTTTGTGAAGTATTATAAGGAGGCTATGAAGCATCCAACCTTCTTTCAAAGAAAACACTGGTGCTGCGCCAGACTCGATGCTCAGTGATGACCCTACACTGATGACCTTCAAATTCCTTAAAAACTTGTTATGAAATACTGATTAAGTTCAAGGAGCAGTGTGACTGTGTGTCGGAGTTTGCAGTTTCACACTGAAAGTCAATGATACTTTCAGTGTGAAACTGCGAACTCTGACACGATTCATGTCATGATTATAAGGTCAGACAGATGTTTGTCTTCCAGCTGGCTGTGTTTGTCTATGTGTAAGCCTGAAGGGACAGGGAGAAATGCTGAGCCTGAAACTCCAGCAGTGCGTGCTTGTGTAGTTTTGCCCTTCTGAGCAGTGTATTACTGTGCATGGCTTTACACAGCACCCACCCACCCCATAAGAAGCTTAAAGAGAGAGAGGGAGAGATGCGTAATCCAAAAATGTGTATGCTACTTATTCATATCAGTGCATGTTTATCCTAATGAGTAATGAGTATATTTGTGTAGCAATATGTGATAGTCATTTTGTATATAACATTTTCAGGTGTGTGGAAGGTGTGAAGAGCCATAAATAGTAATTTACTTAAAGGGATAATTCAATTCAGCATGACTGTGAATTTATGACATTACTCTTAAAATACGTTTTATAGATGAGTAAAAAATACAGCTAAATTGCTCAGTTAGATTTATTTATTCCTTTTAAACTGGCAGTTACACCATATAGTATATTCTGATCTGAAATATTGTAATTGTAAATGTCTGAATCGAGTTTTATGTCTGTCTTGCAATCCTGAAAGCCTCGGTCAGTGTTTGGACTGATGATTTGACTGTACTACCATGGCCTTGTTAGTAGCCCAGTTTAATTTTTCCTGCACAGACCACTGCTTTATTGACTCTTATGTAACTTTTGTCAAGCTGTAAATGTTTCGTTGGTCACCAAAAAAAGCGAGCGTCTGGGGATTTACACTCATTCCATCTGTTATCTCTACAGTGTTTCATTCAGTCTGTCAAACATACACAGGTTATGCAGAAACAGTTTTTAACTTCCATATACATCTGAACTGAAAATACTAACACACAAATACACACAAACACACAAACGTTTATAATATTTCAATACTTTCTCATCTGATTAGTGTGATATATAGGTCATTCAGAAGGATGTAGTGGGCTAAGCACCATGGAAAGTACATTAAGAAAGCATTTTGCATCAAAACTAACATTAAGATACATTCTTCATAGATCTGACATCTATTTGCTTTATTTGTTTATTTTTGTTATTTATTTATCGATTTTCTACTATAATAAATAAATAAAATTCATAAAGTTTTTATTGGTGGGGTCAATATTTGGTTAGGGTTAGAAGCAACAAGTAGGCTATATGTATGCATGTATGTTACATTCATATTAAAATACTATCAATTAACCCTTTCTCAGGAGGAACACTTTTCTCAGGTTATTTCACAATTAACTTTAATATTTTATAGGTAAATTCTAATCTAGATATAGATTTTATAGATTTTTAATAGATTTTACCAGCAATATAGTTAGATTATTAGATTAATTATCTAATAATCTAACTATATTGCTGGTAAAATCTAAGAATCAAGAATAAATATTTGACACATTTTTATAACAATAAAGTAGTAAATGAACTAATAATGATAATTTTTTACAAAAAACAATAACAATAACAGTAACAATATTTTTAAAATCACCTAAAATTAAAAAAGATGTAAAAATTAAAATATCTCGAATGCAAAATAGTTTGGATAGTGCATTTATATGTGTATGCTCAAAATGTGCAGTAAGTTTAACACCAAGAATTTTAACTTTGCTTTTAACTTTGTTTATGAGAAAAAAAACTGTTAAATGGGTTATTTTTCCATCAAATACCCTGTTTGCAAATCGTGCAGGTTTGCAGCTCGTGCGTACTAGAGCAACAGATGCCACGCGTGGAATAAGCTCTTCAAACCGAGGCAGGATGAGGAGGAGTGAAGGGTGACAAACTCCCCTCAGTGTGAAAGCCGCTCACAGTCCTCATGTATCCGCTCATGGACAGACTTTGTGTTGCTCTCTCTCTCTCATGGATGTGAGAAACCTGACGCTCGCGAAATGATGGATTTTACTATTCACAAAACATGCTGTAAACCGTGTTTAGGGTTCATCTGAGAAGTTGGCTTCCTATCCTGGGACGCAGCAGATTAGTGTATGGGTATTTCTCAATCTCTGCTGTAAGAGCACAACATTGAGCACTATTCAAACTGTTTAATCGTGGAGAAGCGAAAAGAAAGACGAATAAGCGGGCATGCCACCCAAGAAAAAGGTAAAATGTCTCTTATTTTGGCTATGTGTGTGTGTGTGATGAGTGTGTGCCATTCCAGGAGAATGCCATCTGTTGCTTTCTGCTGTAATCCATGTGAGTTTGAGCAGCTATGCATCATATGATTTTATATGCCATGGACAATAAACCTATGCAAGATATTTTATATGTCAAAAGTGTATTTGGATAAGATGTAACCTCCACGTGACCGGTTGCACAATCATTGCATTGCTGAAAATGATGGAGTGTGCTGAGGGTAATGTGCATAATCCTTTTCCAATTGTCAGGATTACAAAACTCAGCGGTTTCTCGAATGATTTCTAAATATAGAACAGGTGTGGTGTTTTATAATTGAAAAAACATGATCTGTCATTGGGGCATTAAATTCCTTTCCAGTGTATTTAAAATTAGATATGTCTGTTGGAGAAGCAAAATGGTGTTATGTAATGAGACTCAGAGCAGATACAGTATATATTCATAAAAATTTTAGTTAAAAAACACCACTACAGGATGGTTTGCTGCTGTTACAGCCAAATTTCTTAAATAAATTTACCAGCAAAAATTCCCTGGTAAACCAGCTTTGCAGGAAACATAATGTTGGTTGACCAGCATGTTTTGCTGGTGGATTGTGTGACAGTATGCTGGTCCGCCAGCTATACCAGCACAAACCATCTTGAAGCAACATAAAAATATGAATGATAGGAAAAGCTGTTCTTTTTCTAACAGGGAATATATTCTCTGAAAATATGTATAAGAATGTGTTCTTCTTATATCTTGCACTTTAGAGATGGATATTTATTATACAAAGGATATTGTGTGCTGAGTCAGTGCAGCCAAACCTGAAGCGAGATCAGTCATTTCAACTACTTGATGCATCTTTGATTAAACTATTCTAAAGGTAAAAAAATAGTTGCCGCTTGTCCTTGTTTTGCACCTGCAGGTCAGTGAGGACGTGTGAAACTCTCTCTATCTGCCGTGTTATCCTTTGACCAGGGGGAGTTTGCATTTGTCTCTTTCTCTCCAAATCCTGGATTGACGCATGCCATCTTAATCTCCTTACAGAGAAGCAATCATGAGCAGGAGCATCAGCTAGAAAGAGAGATGTACTGTGTATGGGTGTCCTGGCCTAACATTTCATTTGGCGTAATGTGTTTTATTTCTAGGTGGGAATAAACAACATCTATATCACAGTATATTTTTAAAGATTGTGGCAATATATATTTACAGTTAAAATATTTAAATGCAATTTTTAAATTCTAAAAAAAGTTAAAGGCTGACCTGTCACATATTTAACCTGTTAACTGTCACCGTTCCCCAGGAGGAACACCTACGTTATTTCCCTATTCACTTTAATATTTCATAGTTGAATTTTAATCTCATTGTGACAAACAAAAAATTAATGGAAAGGTATAAGACTCGAGATGAAATATTTGACACATTTTCATAACAATAAACAATTTTTTAAAATGTTTGAAAAAATATCTAATATCTAAAAATGTAGTTGCATTTTTATGTGTATACTAAATTTCTGCTGTGACAGTTATCAGGTTAAAGAATGTAAATTTTTCTCAACAGTCAGTTACAACAACAATTTTACTAAAACAAAATAAATAAATGTGCCTTAAACAGTCACTAAAAAAGCAGTAGAAAGTAGTTTAATGTAAATAGTTCAAATTATATCAATTACTGACATAATATGACTGAATGGGGGAACCAGTACATGAAGAATTTATGCTTTTCTTTAGTTATCAAAATGTTGTATTTGTGCATAAGCGGTGCACGAAATCCATTGATTGTACTATTGAAAGTCGTGTAGTGATTACAGTAACTGTTGCCTTTAATCATGGCAATAGCAAGTTAGTACAGCAATTCCCAAAACACTGACATTAAGTGAGCATTGAAATAAACCCATTGAAAGGAAATGTAGAGAATTTCTGAATGAAACACACCCATGCATTTCTCACCTACTTGGTTACAATAGTTAAAAAAAGTTGAGTACAAAAACATTTTGTCTGCAGATACTTATGCATTGCCTTTTAATTATTCATTGTCATAAAAAATGTGAAAATGCACATTTGATTTGGCTCTCTGGCTGTTCTCTTTGGAATATGTTCTTGGATGGCTATTTTGCTCTGTTAGCCAATTGAAATGTTATACAGTACTGTGTTTGATCTTGTGCCTTCATCTTGACAACGTTACCTGCTCAGCGTTTCAGCTTTGTTTGACTGTGTTTTTTTATCCTATTAAACTCTAGAAATGGATTCTTCAACGTTTGTTACAGGACTATATCCACAATTATTAACCAAAAAATGAGAGAAAATCAATGTGTGACAAGTGTGAGTCACAGTTCTTTATGACTATGAATAATTTAGTCTAACATTGAGATTCAGGAGACAGACCTTTTTTGTCCACAAAACCCGTTATAAGCATTTACCGATATAAATGTGATTTTTATCAAAAAAAGAAAATTTTTGCTCACCTGTGGTTTGTAATTGTGTAATTATGGCAGCGAAGTTGATTACAATTCAGTGGTCAATTGTGTGTATGTTGACGCTCACGGTCAGTGAAGTATAGCATGAAAGGCTCAAGTTAAGGTTCATATTTGATGTTCTATATATTGGAGACATGGTGGTGTGACTTAGTGAAAGAGGGAAATGCTGTGGTCATTTCCTGCCTTGAGATGGCAATAATGCTTATCTGCAATAGAGGTGATTCTCTCAGTTAAAAAAGACCAAAAATATTTAAATTAGTAATCTTGTCAATTACATTTACATTTAGAGGAATCAGTGCTGCTGATTGAAAAATTTAACTTTTTCAATGCCTTAACATGCCTTGTTTACATTAATATTTCATGTTAACATCATTTACTGGAAATGACAGTTTACGAAAGCTATGTAGTCATTACTTAGCAGTGTACAAACAGTAACATTTGGCATGGTCATGAATATCAAGTGGTTAAGCACCTGGGCGACCTGCCAGAGCTCATTTAGCAGCAGACAGGAAATCTTAATCTTAGTCTTAATTAGATTAGAAACCAATTTGAAATCAAAAAGTGTGGAGCTCCACCATCCACATATTTTGAGCTCAGTTGTTTGTTGTGAGCTCAGCAGTAGTCCTTTATAGAAATGTGTCCAAGAAAGCTTCCTGGCATCCATTGCATGCATAGCCACTATAATAAAAAACTTTATATCTTTACTGTCACTACTTCTTTGACTCGTGTCTGAACCCATATAGCTCCAGTATTTTTGCTCTATGAGAGAATCTTTTGCTAAATATTCCCATAGCTCCCACAATACTCCCAGTTTAAAAGTAAAAGGTGCTGACTTGCTCAATGGATCTGCCCCAAATTTTGTGAGGTTTTGTGTTGCAGTAGCGGGAGAAACACAGGTTGCAATAGGCAGATCTTGGAGTACTCAAACATAACAGCACTGGACCAAAAAGCCACTAGTTAATAATGTGTTTTTGTCTCTTAGTCACATATACAACAGCCTTAATCATTAACTAAAAAAACAGTATTAAATAAGCTCTTTTATTCTTTTATGTCTAAACATCCTACCTACACTACTACTGTGTGTCATTTTAGACAAACTCAGAAGTCATCATGAACACACTTTTGTTATTGGAAAGGAAATGTGTACAGTACCTAAAAGTCATACAGCTCACAGGCGATTTACTGCATAGCTAGCACATTATCTTTTCTTGTGGTTTCCATAGCAACGTCTCTTCTTGTCTGTGTTCCTTAGCTTTTACTGCAGACACACACACACACACAATTCTCTATTGTTTTAGTAACAACTGATAAAATCTTCAGTTTTTGATATTTTCTGATTACATACATTTTTATAAAAATCTTTTAAATTCAAAATTAATATTTTTTTTATTTTACTAACGGCATTAAGGTTACACACATCAGCATCCTCTCTTTTTAAGGTTTTTATTATTATTCATACAGAAAAAGTGACATCGTAAATTATTTTCCCTAATATGGTAATTTCCTGTAATTTGTTTTTGAGTGTTATATAAACATTGCGTTTAGACAGAGTAAATTTATTAAATCACAATTTTGAGACAAATGTAAACAGAGAGACAACCACTGAATTTACTAATAATGCACAATAGGTTTGTTTAAAGTATGGTTTAAATTCAACGAATGAAATGAAAAGGCCAAGTCTTGCCTGTAAATGTGTTTTGATTAGTTTGTCTGTTTGCCACACCTGCCAATTTATTATCTATTCACCTGAGATCTGTCCTGCAAAAGTGCAGCAGTTACACCATTCAACCAGCAGATGCAAAACATTCTCTGGCCATCTTTCATTTATTATTTTATTCATAATTTTCTTCTATTTTAATAGTGTTTAAATGTTTTGAAATTATTACATTTTTAATGAAGATTTTTCAGATTTTTTTCCTGGCCAGCTCTGAGGTCTGGCCAGTCGGCTTGTGGTTTGCTAATTGGATTGGACTGGCAAGTCAATCACAGGCCCATTAATGTATCTGTAATGTGGTGGAGAAATGTTGGACTGATGTCACATCTAACAAGATGAGTTCACTGAACCTTTTGTCACAAAGACAAACTGTACATTTCTATTGCCCTGTTACTGCCTTTCTGTCTTAAGATATGATAAATCTTCAGATGCAGTGGGGCACAAATTTTTTCGATTTCAAATTAAAATAGAATTAAAATAGAAAAATGTCAATTCTGTATTTTATTGCACAGTAGTACGTTTCAGTGAAAGCCTAATAACATGTATATGTTTTAAGTGATGCAAAATCCTACATCATAATGTTTATGTTCAGCATTTTTAAATCCTAAAACTTACTTTTTTGAATCCCATTTTTCAGTGTGATCTCAGGTCTTTGATCTACTGTAAAGGAACCGGTTTTCCAGACATCAGTGTTGTTGATGAACAATCTAAACTGTGGAGCATCTTGGTGACCGTGCCGTTGTTTAATAATTCAGAAGCGTTTTGTTCTGCTCTCTGTGACATTGACTTGCAAGAGAGACGGCGCTGAGTGAACAGATGTCTGTGGCAGACATGAGTAAACAAAAAGCAAGCAACTCTACATGATTGTGCCTATGGGAAAAGCAAACCTGCCGCCCTATTAATCTCATCTTTTCTTTTTTTATTCTTTTTATTCTTTTCACCACATCTCTGTTAATTAGCCTAATTTCCCATCACAAACTATGTTAATAGAGCATTTTGTAACCTGCAAGTCAGATAGTCAGTAGTAAGTCAGGTGGGTGTTGTGTAAAACCTGTTCATTTAAAACATTGTGAGCACAATATTTATTATTAATAATATTCAGACTGAGATAATATTAATATAAAAGTTTTTTTATTTTAAAACATTTAAATCATTTAACAACTTCTTTGTGCTTTTCTCAGTGCTTCATGGATTTATGCATGGTTTTGTTTTCTTACCCTACTGAAAAGACCAGTTAACACTAACATGAATTTACATCTTCGGGCTGGTTTAGTTGTGGTCACGCTGGCAGATTTATGAGTGATTTTTGTAAACATATAATTTTATTGAAAAATGAATTGAAGATGTTAAAATATGGTCATTTAAATCGTTTATTTAAAAGATAACATACAAAATTTTTTATTTATAAAAACAGCCTCTGCTTTTATAAATGTGACTGTAAATTGCAGTTAGGGAAAATGTACAGTACAGTCCAGCAGCTGACTATGGCAAAAAATAGCTAAAAGATATCATTTAGAGAAGGCTGTAGCATTTACACAGCTTTTAAAGAGGCTGTTAAGACTGTCATTAAAGCCTTTAGTAATGTCAGTACATGGAAGAATTCAATATATTGCAAAGCTGCCCTGATCATTCAATCATTCATTTGAAAACATGTAACTAGTTGCCTTTACATTGTTAATTCAAGTTACACAAATGCTTATGCATTCATTTTTGCATTATTAATTGATCACATGACTGGCATATAGGACGTTTATTAACTTTATCTACTTCAGCTTGTACAATTGGTGACAGCTTTGCTATTGATAGATGGCTATTGAGAATTGTAAATGCATATTAAGCCTTTTTCTTTCCCCAGACATTAGTGTTAAATTTTCCATATGACTCTGAACAAATGTCCTTTGTGAGTGGTTAATAATAAAATTTGTGATGAAGGAGACTGAAGAAGAAGGTTTGGCATCAGTTGTGATGACACTGCCATAGCATCACCATCACCTAATGAGTTCATGATGTCACATTAAAACATGTGGCACTTTCTGTTCCTGGTTAAGAAAAAATGCTATATCCTAACTTTGTTCACAGTGTCAGACCTTCAGAATGAGTTTGGATGATATAACAATGCTGATACTCTCTTGCTTGTGTTTGACTAGGGTTCGGCGGACCGTCAGGACTCAGGGGCCACTGAGGAAAAGGAGAAGAATGCTCAAGTTCAGCTGGAGAAGGCCAAGGTAGATTATATTTTAGATTAATTACTCCATAATTCTCACCAACGCCTAGTGATGGCGGTCACAAGGACTGAAGTACAGTATATCCAGGCTTTAGATGTGGCCATAAATTTGAGCCTCTTTTACCCCTGTCAAAGTAACAAGGTAGCTGTGTCAAAAAGCTAATTCCCAAATGTCCTGCCTGACAACAGCACATCAAACAGCAATCTTGTACTAACTCTTGTATAGTGTTAAATCATTGCCCTGAGCACAACAGATAAACTATAGATGCAATTATCACTTGTTCAGTGCAAAACTAAAACACAACCACAACATCAACTTGGTGTTTGTTTGTTTGATTAGGTTCTCTTTCATGGTTTTAAAATGAGGCTCGCCGTCTGGGTCCGTAAGCTCCCTAAGGTATTTTTTAATTAAGGTGCTAAATAGACAGCATTATATCCTCCTTCAGACAGTCATCTTCCACAGCACATTGCCTTTTAAAACTAACCTATACTGACAATGTGCTGACATTTGACTTTGTATTTTGTATTATTTGAATTATGGAAAGAGGTTAATTGTTATTAATTATTATAAAATGTGAATATAATATAACCTCATTAAACCTATCATTCAGGTGTTTTAATGTTACTGTGATTTACAACTCACAAGGAATTGTGAGCAGTTCAGATCATTTGGTCGTTCTGTCATAAACTCCTGCACTTATGTGGCTAGAAACTCATTACTGTGTCTTATGAACCACAACAGAGGTTGTTATCAAAATGTCAAAGCTTGGTGATTGCTAGCTCTCACATTCGGTTGCAGTTATGGTTTATCAAAAATACATAATACATACATAATAAATACATAATAAAACAACATAATAAATACATAAACTATCAAACACAATTTACATACATAAAAAAGCACTTTTAGGACTTGAAGGACAAGATTTTAAAGTTATACAGTTATGCAGATGCACAGATTTTACAATGCAGAATAAATTACAATGATCTTGCATGAATTCAGTCTATCTAATCAATGTGTTCAAACCTGCACTGTGCTTAAGCCTCATATAGTTGCCATTAGAGTGTATTAACCTTTATTGGGATGTTATTCGAGAATGAATTCATGCATTTCAATTGGTTTGAAGGTAAATGAATGAAAGCTATTATTAGTAACTTGCTTGTGGCAATGCAGCACATGTGCTGTTGCCAACATGCTGAACTCAGCAGTGTTTCTGTCTCAGATCTTCACTATCAGTCTCTGTCTCTTACCAATTACATTTCAACAGAAAATACTTTAAGACAAGAACAAAAACTGTCCTTGTAAAGCATTTTGTCTTTTTTAGATTGCAGAATTTTTAGCTGAAATGCAAAAGATGTTTCAAAAATAATACATATTTTACTGTATATTGTTTTTAATATGTATTATTAGAATACAGAGGCAAAAGTTGTTTGTTTTCTCTCTTTTTGTTGCAATTGTACAGTTTAAGCCTGTTGCCTTTGCCGTACGCACAAATTTCACCTACACTCCCGCGGATGACGACAACGTCCCCATACCAGGGCACGGAGTTTCCTTTGAGGCTAAAGACTTCCTACATATCAAAGAGGTGAGAGAAAGATAATCATACTGTAGGAATGTAATTCCTCTCCCTAAATTAAATGATTGGTCTTGTGTTTAGCTTATAACATTATACTGATATTTTGTACAGAAATTTAATAATGAGTGGTGGATCGGGAGACCTGTAAAGGAAGGAGGAGAGGTTGGTTTTATCCCCAGCCCAGTGAACCTGGAGACCATTCTCATCAGAAGAGAGGTGCAGGCCAGGAAAGCTGCCAAAGCACTAGCCAAGTAAACTTTTTCATTTATCTTACACACACTTTGTGAGGTTTTCATTTGGTGTATTGTATTTCTTTTTGATTGAATGAATTAAATGAAAAGCACTGCAGCATGCAGTTGTATGTGACAAAAACGGTTTGTTGTTTTTGTTCCAGTAAAGCGGCTAGTGCCGCTAAAGATGATTTGAATGCAAAGAAAGCAGCCCCACCACCAACAGGTTCGTTAACGCTACCTGATTTATTTTTCACATGTTTTTGTTTATTTATCATCAGACTCATTATTGACTAAACGTTGGCAAATTAGTAATTATAATCCAGTTATTTTGATAAAGACATCAGTGCTTGCTTTCAGTTAGAATATAAGTAAAACATACATAATGTTATTTACATATTACTCACCCGCATACAAATAAATGACAATTTAATGCAATTTTTTTTCTTTTCCTTCAGTTCAGCAAGTGAAAAAGAAATCTGTAAGCAAACACAAACTTTGTTACTTGTCTTTGTTAATATAATAGTTGTATATTGTCTATAAATTGTGATTCAGGATAGCCTGTATGTGTTGTTTATTGCAGGGAGAGCAACTGGCTGCATATGATGTTGTGCCTTCCATGCGTCCTGTGGTGTTAATGGGGCCTTCACTTAAGGGCTATGAGGTGAGAGACCATCTGCATTGCTTTAATGATTGATAGAGATATTTTACTCTTAAACAGAAAAATAACAATATAAATCTTATAAGAGAGGCTATATTACATGTATTATTGATTACACTTATAATAGCATTTACTAAATATTTTACTCTGCTGTGTATTGCCAAAACCATGCTATAATAGTGGATTAATTATATTTTTACAGCCCTTGCTTTTGATTTTATTATGCAGGTTACAGACATGATGCAAAAAGCTCTCTTTGATTTTTTAAAACACAGATTTGAAGGAAGGTATGGTGCCTATAAAGAACTAATTGATCACATATATACTTTTACATATATATTTACCATGATTTGTGTGTGGATTTTTCATTCTGCTTCACTAAATCCATTGTTAGAATAACCATCACTCGGGTGACAGCGGACATTGCACTTGCCAAGCGGTCCATCTTGAACAACCCCAGCAAACACGCCATAATGGATCGCTCAAACACGCTCCAATCTAGGTAATCGCTTCTATAAATGCTTTTCTGTCTTTATTTGTCATTATATATCTTACATAAATCACAGATTTCAGAAGTATGAGCTTGAGAAATCAAAGTTAGACTTTGATTACGTTAGACTTGTACTGACACCTAGTGGTGTAAATGCAACATCACACGAAAGAAAAATTTCCTTGTAGAAATTTATTATTCGCAGTCAGCCACAAACATTCATTACATTACATGAGCGAAAGTATTTGCTAAAAGTGGGGATGATGAAATTATGAAGTAGTATTTGGCTGGTTATGTGATCTTAACCACTCTTCTTTTCAAAAATACTACTGATTTCTGTATGTGTCTTTTTAATAAGGGACAGTGACTAAGTGCACCTTTTAGAAGAATTGATATATATCATATACACACTATGTTTGGTTTTTGGATCTGAGGTGTGTAGCTAGCTTTCAGGGGATCTGATTGGTTTTTTCCATTTTGTCCCTCACATTGCTCTCTTCTTCCTCAGATGCCGCGGGTATGTATCACTCAGCAGTAGTCTGTCTTATTTTCTAAACTCATTCCTGTTGCTGTCATTAGAACCGCTTTACCTGTTAAAGCAAACATGTTAAAGAACCCTGATACTTTAGTGAACGTTACTACTGCTAACAGCTTGTGTTAGTCATCATAACCACAAAACCCTCCATGATACTGTATAATTCTTTTGCTCAAAGAAATAAAAGACAAAGTATGTATGATGAGGAATACAGAGTAAGCTGGTTTTAAACGCAGTTGTCCTGTTTTTATCATTAAAGTTTGTTCATTTTGGAGCAAAGAGCAAGTTTAAAACCTTCATTGTTCTGTTGTTTCCTGTGAACAAGGAACTGTGCTGTCAGCATATCTGTTGAACCAAATTGCGGTGTATGGATGTTTTTAATATGGGACTTTTGCTTTTAAACAGTTATATTCACTTATTTCATTTAGTAATATATATTTACATTAGAGGATTTTACTGCAAAAGCTTCATGTTATGTCATAAGCATAACCTTCACTTACGCCAATTCATAATTTGACAGAATCATATTTTTGAAAGATCACATGTTATCATTTTGGTCCTATATTTTGTTTGTGTATCATTTTTGTCACTCATTGTCTTTACAGCGCAGATCCAAGGCGAGGTTGAGAGGATTTTTGAGCTGGCCCGCAGTCTACAGCTTGTGGTTTTGGATGCAGACACTATTAACCATCCTCTGCAACTTAGCAAAACCTCCTTGGCACCCATTCTGGTCTATGTCAAGATTTCATCACCAAAGGTTAGACGCTCTTTTCACAGAGCCATGAATCATTCTCACATTCTCAGAAATCATGAAGCACAGTCATTTACTGTAATATACAGCTTGGTTATATATAATGTTCAAGTGGTAACCTGAGGTTGTAACCTTTGACCCACCATATGTTGATCACAGCTAATGTACATGAGTCAAAACAATTGCACAACCAACAAGACAAATGTTGCACAAAAACCCTAACCTTTTTCTTGTGACTCAGCATGACCTTATGTTCACTGTTCTTTCACCCTTATATGCCTCCCACTCGTCCTTCCTGTCCATCTTCCTTCCTCTTCCCATCTGCTGATCAGGTTCTCACAAGATTGATAAAGACCAGGGGCAAGTCTCAGACCAAACATCTGAATGTTCAGATGGTGGCTGCAGATAAGCTGGCCCAATGTCCTAATGTAAGTCTGTCTTCTATAGTAAGTGCATGTTTAACCAAATTGCTATATCTCTGCAGTTAGTCTGGATGCTTTTATACCCTGCATTGGTATTTCAGCTCTGTCACAGCTCTCTATACTCAGTTCTGAAATATTTATTATTTTATTGTGTATTATGTAGCATTTCTATACTGTAAAATTGGATATGGGCAGTTCCAGTGTTATGGACGCGAGATGTTCTGTCAAAACTTAAAATATAAATTCTCACAGAATGTATTTATTATCAATATTCTGTTTAAATTTGACCAAACCCCAGACATCCAGAAAAACATAAGTCTATGCACAAGTTATCTATTTAAAAAATGGAAACTTTTTTGAAAGGCAACACACTTTGTAGGATTTCTGTGAATTAAATTGCACAAACCAAAAGCAACAATACCCAACCAATGGAGAGAGACAAAGAGATGACACCTTAGTGACCGGAAACTGCTTTAAATGTAAAAAAATGCTTTGAAAACTGAGAGAGACCTCACATGGGTATTTAAAGCACCAAATATTGACATCTAAGCTATCAGTATGATGAAAACCTTTGGTAAAAAATGGTGAGCTACTCTTTGATGCCCTTGTTTTCGAACAGCCCTTATTTTTAATCTAGGTTTAGCTGAAAGGCTTGATCAAAAATGTTTTGAGCTGATCGTCAAGGGACTTGGTATTTTTTTTTAGCTCCATTATGTTTCAAGTCACCTTACGGGACATCCACAGTTATTGACATACTCTGCATTTAAAATGGCCAACCTCCATCCTATATAGTAAGTGAAAATGAGTAGTATGTCCAAAACTTCAGTATGTAAAAAAACAGTATGGTTTACTGCTTTCTTTAAGAGATAAATATCATTTTGGTGGACATATTTCTTTCTTGGTACATTACCAAGAAATGTATTGTATAATTTAATACTGCATGTACTTTCACACTATGTGATTTCGGACACAGGGATTGATTAGCCTCTGAGCACTACCTTGTGTTATCTGCTTCTGGCTTCATTTCACTTTTACTTACCCTTGCTATGACATCATCCCCGTGTCTAACAGGAGCTCTTTGATGTCATCCTGGATGAGAACCAGCTCTCAGATGCCTGTGAGCACATTGCAGATTACCTGGAGGCCTACTGGAGAGCCACCCACCCTCCTGAAATGGAGTCGACCAACCCAATGCTGGAAAAACTGGCGGAAAACACACTCCCTGCCAGCCCCACACCTGCCAAGGTACACCACTTAATATTTAAACAAATGAGAAAGTATTGTTAGATCGGTAAAAACTATGAAAAACAACTTTCATCGACTACAGTCATTATTTAATAAACTGCACCTACAGTCTATAGTCAAAATGTTTTCATTTAAAGGTGTAATTTTCAATCATGACAAAAATATATTTTTAATTAGAAAATTGATTTATTTGAGTGCTTTTGATCACAACACAATTCTCAGATTAACAATTGTGTTATTTCATGGTTTTGATGAGTTTTCTACTATTCTAAAATCTAAAAAAAACGTAAGAAACAACTAAAATTCATTTTTAATGAATCGATGCTAAAGTGCCTGTTGACTGTCTGGTGTATTGATGACTGAAAAGATCTATCTGGGCTTATAGTGTATATTTTAGTGTATTTTTTATTTTTATATTTTTATTGGTTTGGAACATCTCAAACGGCCAGTGTGTCCAAAATCTTGCTTTTATGGTCATTCTGTGACGTTTAATTTTCTCTTTACAAAACTCGCTCGGATGTTTACAGAAGACATGAGGTAAAAGGATCTTTGGTGAGTGTCAGTGGTGGAGGTAGTCTAAGTCTGTACCTACTAGTGCTTAGTAGACCATAGTTTTAGGAATATTAGATACTGTAAGTAAACTTTATAATAGGACATTAGTTTTGATTTCTCAAAACAAACCACTATCTGGTTGTACATGGTACTTTGAGGTATGAGGTACTTTGCAAAACTAAAATATCACAATCATAAAACTGCAACAGAATGTTACGCCTACAATATGGACATTCTCCAATGTTGCGTCTGAAAACATTATTCTTCTGTCCTGCTGTATATAGGATGAACAGAAAAGCAAGAAGACAGCGGCCACCAAGAGAAAAGGATCTCAAGAGCCTCAGCAAGAGCATCAGCCTCAGGAGACGAAAGAAGAGGAAGAAGAGGAGGAAGAGGAAGTGCAAGAAGAAGCAGAGGAGGAGGAGAGGCTCCTTCGTAGTGAGCCAAAGAGACACAGTCATCACCATCACCACCACCATCACCATCGCTCCAGCACCAACCGGACCGAACACCATACCAAACACCAGCATCACATGCGTCATCAGCAGCCTGCCGACATGGAGCTGCTTCCTACTAAAAACTCTTCCTACTCGGACCCCCGGAGCAGGCGAGCGCTGCTGGACGAGGGCGACCAGGACCAGCCCGAGGTCTACCACAACAGGACTATAACTCACAGGGATCATAACCACCATCATCACAACCATCAGCATCGTCATCATCACCACCGCCGCGTGACCACGGACGTCCCGGCGGATTATTCGCACCGCGGGCAGCCGGACTATGAGCTGGAGCACAATGAGCGAAACAGACAGCAGAGACATCAGAGTCAGCCGCGCTCGCACCAGGAGCACCGCTACGGTCACACGCATCACAATCACTATCCGTACCAGCGGGACAGGGACAGATGTGTGGAGACTGAAGAGTGGACAGAAGATAGGTACATTCATCACTGAGAGAATCTGGATTTTGAGTTGTTTTAATGCTGCTATGTGAAATGCTGGCTACAGTGTACTCAGGACAACACGGCCTCTCTCTCTCTTCTGTTCGTACCACTGCACGATCGCCCACTCTGGTCAATATCTTGCGTTCCTTTATCTGTCAAATTTTTGCTTCTCAGGCTTTTTACTACCATAGACATCCAGAACAGTGCTCGGTTAATATGCACTACATGGCCAACAATATGAGGACACCTTTTTATGTAATGGGCTGTTTCTGCTACAGATGTGCACATACTTTTGGCAATGTGTTGTAGGTTTAATAACTCTGAAAACCTAAATGTGACATCCTAGCTTGGTATTATCTCACGTTTCTTACAGTAATTTTGTGAAACGCACATATGCAAACCGGTCTTGTCGTCTTTGTGGACCTTCATTTGTATTGTTAATGTTTTTGTGACGTCCATATCTGTAGCACCCCAGAATAGTAATATTTAAAGGCTAATTCGCACTGTTCAAATATGTTTCTTGGATCAGGGTGAAATAGATTTGAATATTGGCTACAACATTAGATGGTTCTGTTGAGATTTCTACAATCAGATTGTAGTTTTCTAGCCAATGACAGATGTAGGACAAATATACAGTATAGATTTGAGAAGGGCAGAAGTTTACCTTTAACATGAAATCCATGTTAAAGGTAACATGCTGAAATCCAACCCCATGCCATACTACAATATAACACTGTTCTTTGCTCATGCAAACATTATTGTAAATGAACACAGTGTAATTTGTTTATTTATTGGTTTGGAGATATATAAAATGTAATTATCTTTAACCAAACTGTATGTATTTTGGTTTTGCAATGCAAGCCTTCTCATAACACATTCTGTCACCCTAAAATTATGTTAACTGTAGTCTCTGTGAAATCAAATATGTAATCAAAAATTTATATACAGTATATATTTGTCCTTAAGCCATAATTCATCTGCATAAAGCAAAAACGCCATTGACCTGTAAGAAATAAGTACAATAATTTTGAAAAAAGCCATTTTATTTCAACTCCATGATTAAAGCTGTTTTCAGTTAAAAAGGGGCTGAAGAAGGAAAAAAGGTTTAGACATTGAGTTCTGTTTGTTATTGATGGAGCTGGAAGCATGACATTTATTTGCTCTTCTTGATACTGTTTGGTTTCCTGAGTACTCTATGCACTGGTCTGTGAAAACACTACAGCTTGAAAATGGTTTCTATGCATTTGTATATACCTCATAAATGCCTTTGTAGATATGGACTGATAATGCTGAGAAGAGTTTCTGCTGCACACTAATATGGATGTATTTCTATATTCAATCAATCTCACTGTAAATTGTCTTTATTAATATGATTTCCTAAACCAGTACTGGACATTTCACATTTACCATTTCTGTTGTGTTTATTGTTTCACAAATGAAGTTCTCATTTTGTTTTTGTCTCAGTCAAAGAATGATACTCTGAAATATATTCTACACTTCTTTTTCTTATGTTTACACATTCTGTACATTTATACATCAACATAAATTGACAATTTGGGCACAACAAATCTCTTTACTGAGTGGTGGAGATTTCCATTAAATTATACATGTGTACATCATTTTCTAAAATGAACGTCCAGTACTTTAAAAGATGGATGTCATTTCATCTTAGCATTTGATTTGTACTGCACACAAAAAGATCAGCATTTTGTCTTGCGGTTGGTTACCTTTGCGTTTTGTTTATTTGCATTTCTTAGGAGAAATAACTGTCCTAAAAACTAATACTAAGAGTCTATTTAAAGATTTTAGATTTTGGAAACTGGTACAAAAGCTCTAAAATACCTATACAGTGTCATAACAATAGCAGTGTCATATAAACACAGGAAAGCCACTTTCATATCAAAAAAAAAAAAAAGCTCTCTGGAATATGTGATTCTGTGGTCAAATTTAAATGATCATTACCGTCAAACTGAATTATTCACACAGGCAACCACCTTCCTGCATAACTGTACTGGTTTCATGTTTGTCCGCTATCATCACTCCACAATCTCTCACGTAATAAAATACAGGTTGACCTATGTGTTTATTTGGTGAGTAGCCATGTAATATGAAGAACAATCTATTAGTTGTTAAATGGTGTTTCTGATAATCACCAGCGGACTGTACATTACCCTTTATATATACAGGTTACATGTGGCATAAGATATGGATCTATTCCGCTATCTCAATGTTGTCAATCAATACTTTGGAATCTTTACTTCCAGAATGAGCATCCTCTATGTTTCCATACACTGGATTTGCAAACGTAGGCAAAGACAGTCTTTTTGGACCTTTGAAAATGTAAATGTAAGCTAGAACTCCTACTACACTGAACCCTGCGATGGCCAAGAACACTGCCAAACCAGTATAAACCCTGTGAGGTTCAGGACCTGTGAAAATCAGAAAACACATTCATGATAATGAGAGGTTCTCTGTTCTGTCACCGTATAATGCCATACAATATATCCATTAAACTACATTTTACTGGTAAATATACAGCTGAATACTGTATATGAGCATACAGTATGTCTTTTTTTAGGTATAAATGTTTCTGTAATCATTTAAAGCAATACAAATGTAAGTAATGAAAAGGCATGAGGGGGTAAGTCATATTACCTTTATCTAGAGCCTTAAGAGTTGGAGGTATTACTGCAAAGAAAACAAAATGGGTCGGGTCAAAACATAGCACAATATGTAACTGACCCAGTTTCCCTTATTATGATATTATGGTCAGATGGTCATATATAAAGTAGGTTGATAATAAACATGGGCGGTTATACACTATATCTATATACCTCTTAATATATGGTATTGATTCTTTGTCTACCAAAAAGTCAAGTGGACATAAGTATGTCCTATATACCCTATATGGTTTGGTAAGTTTTTAGTCATGCAATTATCATTTGAATTACAACTTTGAAAAAGTTAATGAGATATCTCTTGTGGGAAAACTACCTCTTGTACAGACAAAATGTCACACATTGCTCCAACAGTACTTACCTTTGGCTGTTTTGCAGATAAATGGCATGAAAAAATAATCGCAGTGCCTTTTCCTCCATCTTTTAGTTTTGGTAAAGATCATTGTGCAGGTGGGATTCCCAAACCTGTCTTCAAAACCTTCTACTTCGTCGGATCTTTCTACATTATCCCAGTTTGTGTAATCGACCAAACTACCGTCTGACCATAACCAGTGTCCTGTGCAGATGAAACGACCCATTCGAACAGGTTAAAATGAATAGAATTACGAATGAAGGGAGATATTTGTGGCATTACCTTTATATGTCTGGAAAAGCCCTATCCAAAATTCCTTGTAACTTTCAAGGAGAAAGAGGTTGTTCTCTAAAAACTTATCCTCTGCTTCATCCGTAATGCTGACAAGTGATGCACCTGATGCAAAGAATGTCAACACAGAAACATGTCTTAAGAATACAGCAGTAAAAGGCTTTTCTTATTATATAACTGAGTGAACTGCTATTCAAACAAGTTTTTGTGTCATATACTCACCCCATGTCAAACAGATTCTGGAGGCTCTGCTCCATGGTTGAGGGTCTTTCACAAAAGCATAGCAACTGTCTCTGTAAGGTATCCACCTCAGTGGACTATCATTTGTCGATTCGGGACACTGGCCAGGATACTGTGCTGGAGGGGTGGGGGCAATATCTGTGGAGAATCATGAATATGGGTATAGCTGGGTTTATAGTCCTGTTCGTGTTAAATTATTGTATTATATCTGACACCAGTTAATATGCTGTTCTTTCTGAACAGACTAACAAGTCTAGGATCTCTGAGGGAAGGCAATGCCGTTTAGATTGCTTTGTAATGTAACACCAAAACGAATCATATTTATCACAAATAGTAAAATCAGTATGCCATTTTTTCACCAAGAGGTGCAGAATGTAAGAGTTTTACCTTTTGACTGCTCACAGATACTGTTAAAGGTTTGATTGCAGAGGGCCGTTTTCCATTCTCCATCTATATCCATGTAAACACAAGGATGGTTTGGCTGTGGCTCATTAAAAGCCCATTTCTCCATATTCATAGGCCAGTTATTTACCCATAAAAAGTAACCATTGCTCTGTAGATGAATGTAAACACATAATGAACAGACATACAGAATATACAGTGTGTCCTTTTCATTCTGTTTTTCTGTGTAATGTTTAGGTTGTTCGTAATGACCACAAGGTTGTTTTTTATCTGTTTGGCATTCATTCACATTGCATTTGATAAACATTTACAGCTTATACATCTTGGTAAACATTTTTCAGTGAATATATATGATACAATTTTCATTTGGTGGTGAATTATGCCTTTTAAACAGCAACATGATGACTTTTTTTGCTAAAGGTCTAGCAGTACCTGTGCGCTGTGTAGACCAATCCAGATGGGCTGCTTGGTTCTGGAGACCTGCAGCTCAGCATAAGATTGTGTTATTGTGCTTCGAATGCTGACCAGACGAGCCCCATCTGCCTCACAGAAACGGTTTGCATCACTCCATGTTCGGTTCTCTCGAATCACTTTAAATGATGAATTTCCCATCTTGACAAAGGTTTTTGGAAATTCAAATGGCACCGAGGTCATACCAGGGTCTGAATATGGAAAAATGTGAAGGTAGAATATAGAAGAAACTGAAGTATAGATAAATAATTCCTGTAATTCAATCATTACTTGATCCATTAGAGAACTAGAGAGAACTAGAGAAAAAAACGAATTTACTTTCGTCCATTTAGCAAATGCTTTTATTCAAAGTGACACTGTGAAATGTTAAAAGTCATGAAATTAAAACACGGTGAAGGTCTGCAGGAGATATCTAGAATGTTTAACAAATCTTACCAATATCACGGGCACAGATGAAACCATGAGTTGAATTACAGTCGGTTGCCACCCACTTCCCAAAGTCAGAATCCAAACCTTGTGCAATAACAGTACATTCCTGTTTGAATGACAAACGCCCCGTTATAGTCCTATAACATTTTCTTATTAGAAATAATATTGAGGTATGTTTATCAGATTCAGATAATCACATTACCTGATCATCTGAAGAGTGATATTTTGTCCAATAGTATCCATGCCACTGCAATAGCAGATATTTTTATAAAAATTTTAATCATTTGCACAGGCAAAATCTATAGTCATGTTTTTAATGTTCAATGTATAAAGATATACAGGTTACATGATGAGCTATTGGTTCTCCTCTGGCCCAGTGTGTGAAAGACACAGAACTGCCATCTGTCCACTTGAACCTTCCATTTGCCAAATTGTTCAATCCAATCCAAAAGTCTTTAGTTTTTTCAGTTATCATTGTTGTAAATAAGGCTGTGTAGTCAGAAAAAACACTTAACATTTGTTGGATGGTTATTGTATAACTATCAAAGAGTATCACTAAAACAATAGTCTGATCAGCAAAAAATTTGAGGTTTTTAAAAAGGGTGGGATATTATCAAAATGTATTTTTCATCATATATTAGGCATGCATTTTAAATAAAACCCATTTGGAAAAAATAAAATAGAAAGAAATTAAATATAAAAAATGTTCTGCCACCAGATATTGATACTGTAATGCAATCTTAATCCACATAAAATGTGACAGAAAAATAATCAGAATTAATTTGGACTTTTGCGCAAAACGTAAATCTGAAATTAGGTAAAACTGAAGTACTCTTACCTTGTTGTTGGCTGTTCATAACAGATACCAGATCTCCACCAACATCTCGACAATATTCTCTTGCTTCTTTCCATGTTTTCAGGTCTTCTTTTATGATGTAGCACTAGGTTTTCGAAAATAGACAATGTTATGTCTTACAGATTTAAAACTAAGATTAAATTTAATCTTTGACACTAATTGTCATTGATATGGTTCATGCTTCACAAAACTTTGCCTAAAATTTAACCTAACTTTAACCTACTGTATCTTGTGAAAATAAATGCAAGTATAATACTGTTGATGTATTTCACAATGTGTTATTTAAAACCACATGTTATCATTTTCACCTTTGTCTTAAATTGTTGCCATTCACGAGCACATCCTCCTTTAGGCTCTTTTGTAGGGGCCACTGTGGCGTTGACCGGAGGAGACTGACTTCGTTTACAAACATATGGTATCTCTTCACCACAGTTGACAGTTTCCCAAAGTCCTGAAAAAGTCAAAATGCTATTTATTTATTGGTTTGGGCTTATCACAAAAGGCATTTTAGGTAATTTAATCAGGCACAAGCAGATCTGGACGCAATATGCATTCTTATTTTGCATTATTTGTGCTGCATTTTGTGGAAAATCTACAGAATTGTGTGGATTAAATGGGGCTGATGGTTGCAAAAATAATATTACATTTTTTAAATTGTACAAAATCATCATAAACACAAATAGTCTGAATGAATTTTTCCCTGCATTTTCACTTTTTTAACAACACTGTCAATGGTCAATAATACATAATGATAATCGTATCTGAACATACGTTCATTAAGTTGTACCTTGAGTTTGGGTCATTTTCACACATCTTTCCTCACTGTTTAGCATGGCGGGCTGATTTGCTTCCCAAGCTTGAAAAACCACAGGAGACCCATCCATCCACCTGAACCAAAAGTTGATGTTGATTTGTTTATCTCATTTATTGCTTTTGGAAATGAACATATATGTACTTTACACTCTTTAAGCTTACTGGTAAGACCCATCCAGTTCAACAGCCAAACCAATTATAACATCATTAAGCTTCTGTTTAGCCTGTGACAGACAGAATAAAACACCATGTATTGAAATAATCAGTAAATTTAATGCAAACTTATAGTGGATACACATATAGGGCATGTCATACCTGATGCCAGATGAAGACACGCTCTTCCTCATCATTGATGACCGCAAGATCACCATGTGCTTTCTTGCAGATCTTTCGTGCTTCATTTGCAGAAACAGATGAGTAGTAAGGTACAAAATACTGATTCCCTTTGAATTCAATCCAGCCGTCTTCGGTTTCATTATAAGCTGCAATAAAAAGAGCAACATTTTATATTCAGGCTCTTCTTTGGTGAATCAGTGAGAAAGAGATGTTTACATGTGACCCTGTCTGTAAAAACATTTTCAAGTCATTTTTTTGTGATTTACTGTTTTCTACATAAAATCATCCTATAATGTAAAGAACATTCAGTAAATATATTTGATATCTTTAATAAGCCAAACCAAACTTTGATGCTCGTTATCTCAGAATTAGATTTTTCACAGACAGGGTCACATATGTGGGTAAAGACTTACCTGGTTCTGTAATATTCAGTTCTTTTGGAGTCTTTCCTAAAGAGGGAGAATGGTGGTTAACTGGTATGTATTGTAATAAAATGTATTGACAGTTGTTAAAATTAGTTAATTTGGTATGTTGTACCTTTTTGGATTTGACAATACCAGTCCTTCTTGTCTTTACAATTCACATCATTCCACATTCCACTATGGTCCCACCATGAAATAATCATTTCCACACAATTTTCCATGTTGTTTAAATTATTTGGTTCATCACTGCCCCAGTTTTGATAGGACGACTAAAAGGAAACGGATTACAAAAAAAATGAAAATGACATAAAATGCTAATGCTGTGACACAAATGTTTTAGTTATTTTTTTATACTTTAAATCAAAATGAAGAGATTTTTTTAACATGTATGAACAGTTCACCAAAGAAAACAATGTTTAAAATGCTGCTTTCTATTTTAGTTTGTGCCATCTTTGTTTATTAGCATCATTTTGCATCATTATAAGCTTGACAGTAAATTATCAATGGATCATCAGCAAGTGATAATGATGTGATGTACTCACAGCAGAACCATCACTCCACACATAACCCACAGAAGGATCCTGGATGCTGTAACCAATCCATGCAGGGTACATACTACAAGCAGAAGCATCTGCTTTTATTATTTATTATTTTTACATTATGATGTTGTGAATAAGTCAAACTGTTCATTAGCTGGATATTTATTGTCTAATGTTAATGAAATAGCATAATGAATCTTACCCTCCTTGTCTCCAAGGAATATCAGTCTCCTGATGGATGCTCAGAAGATCTCCTCCAAGTTCTCGGCAAAAGCCAAGAGCTTCACTCCAGGTCTTCATTTTGGAGTTGGGTACATCAAATAACTTTAAAAAAAAGAGAAAGAAATAAGTAAAAAACAAAATACCTGTTTTGCAATTCAGCAAAAATGTTCCCCAATCTGCCCTTTACATTTTTTACAATAATACATTTCACACAAATGTAACATTTGTACTGCTTAAATGTCTGAATGCAGTTTGCTTGAAAACATTCATATTGGTCATGTGATAACATTTTTGGTGACATTATAGCATTAGGAATAGTGTTAGTGTATACAGTATATATTTTTTAAAAGCCCTTGTTTCTTTCTCTCTGCTTTCTTACAGAAACATTGTATTGTAGCACTTTCATAATATTGTCTTCTAGAATGAGCTGCTTCATTGTTTTCTACACTTTCTAGTCACTCTGGATAAAAGCATTTGCTATATCCTAAATGTAAATAATAAATCAATAATGTATCTAAAATATTAGATTCCATTTTGTAAAGAAATACAATAAGCCAATGGATTTTTGTCAAGTTTCTTTTCATTTCTGTCATTTTACCTTAGCGCAAAGGTCTCTAGATCCAACTGGTACCCATTCTTCACTACAGCCCACAGCAGGTGTAGTGGGTGGTGCTTGAGTTGTAACAATTCCCTCAGCTGTTTGCTTGCAGATGTATTTTTCCTTATTGGAGCAGCTGAGGACATCCCAAAGTCCAGCAAGCATTCCAGTCGTCATGGCAACACAGCCTTGTTTTCTTCCTGTGTATTTAGACAAAAAAGTCTACAATGTCAGTGACACATTAGGATAAATTTATTATTTCAATCGTAGACCTGTAAGAGTAATACCTGGCATCCCAGCGTTGAAATGAGTAAATGGAACGTTCTTGGAATTGGTCCATTGAAAAGTGTGTTGATCCTTTTGATTGGACAGTCCAATCCAGAAGTGCTTTTCTGGTCGTGCTCCAACTAAACTAACTAAGAATGCATTTTCTACCCTAATGGGAAAAATTGTAAAATGAGTATTAAATGTCCTAAAGTTTTTTTTTTTTTTTTTAGGTGGTAAAACTAAAATTGAAACTTGTAAGATTGACCTCAATATTTCAGTCAGTGTAATGAAAATGTAATGTCTAATATTGGAAACAAAATGCAAGTGGTCATGGGTTTGATTCCTACACATAGTGATAAAATGTATACCTTGCATATTTTGTGAATTGTTATGGATTGTTATGGAAGTGTCTGCCACATTGTAAGTAATTAAAAAGAGTTCAGTGACCTGGATGTAATATCAACCAGTTGAGATCCATCATTTTCACACATCTGTTTGGCCTCTTCAAAGGTCTTTGTCTCAGATCCTGCCATGTAACAGTAGTACCCATACCTGGACCAACCCTTTTAAAAGAAATACAGCTGTCAGGATTTAAATACTTTCAGAAGAGGTTTAAGAATCAACACAGGTTGAACACATTCAATACATTACAATTCTTCAAGAACATTCAAATAATTTTTAAACGTACGGTTTTACAGCCTGGGCTTGTGACAACTGTGTCATTTTTTGAGGCTGTAGTGCTGGTCTTCTTTTTACAGATGAATCCATGCTTGTGCTCACAAATTTCATCTGCCCATTTTCCCTCCTTAAGGAGAAACAGCGTAAACAGTGCAAAAGATCTGTTCAGCAACACATAATAATACTACACAAATCTCGAAAATTAGTTTTTTGTGAAACATTTTGTCATTGACTTTCTGTTTATGTAGTTCTTGAGAGAATATACACTTCTAAAAAATGATTTTAGAAAATAATTTGACCTCTCCTCTCATTAAGACACAGTCTTCTGCATGCATAGCGTTGTGACTCGGTTCCCCCACTTCCCACGAGGCAAACGGCACACTGGATTGGTCACTCCATTCAAACAGCATTTGAGTTTTACGATCGTTGAAACCGATCCAAAGCTCATCTGTCTTTACTGAGAACAGTGATGCAGATTACACCTATTAAAATCCTCTTTAATGCTACAAAAGTTTATAAGTTTGAAATTCACATTTAAAAGTAAACGCATGGAAACTCACAGTATCCAAGTTGTGTTATGACAAAACTTTGCTCTTCTGTGTTCAGGACACTCAGTAGGTCTCCTCCTTCTCTTAGACATGCATCTCGAGCCTCCAGCCAAGTTTTCTTATTGCGATGAAGAAAATAGCAGTGGCCTGAATATGGAATCCATGGGCTTGGGCAAAACCCAGTGTGCACCACTATTCAGATAGAAACAAAACAATACCAGCAACCAAAACAAACCATGTTTCAAACATGTCATAAATCAAAAAGTAAATGGAAAGCCTACATGGTGGAACAGTAGGAACAGAATGTCCTCTTTGGCAGATGTACCCATGTTTTTCTGAACAAAGCTCATTTGTCCATTCAGAACCAGAACGGGCTTTCAGGGAACCACAACTATGGTCTGGTTGTGTAGTTGGGAATCCTTTAAAATAATTTAAAATTATTAACACAGGTAATTAGTTAATGCATAATAACTATTTTAGTTATTCAGTACAACAAGCAAAAAACACCTAGGATGTTCAAGTTCCGCCCATTTGTGTTGCTACATTTAGATTTATACATTTCACAGATTTGGCACAGCAACAAATTGTAATGCATTGAGGGTACAAGTTAGTCTTGTTGTGAGTTTTCTTGTGTGTTTTGTTTTTTTCTAGGTAATAGGCATACACATACCCCTACTTTAACTAAATGGAAATATAACAAAATTGCCAAAACTTCCAAAACATTTTTCAACATTACAAAATGTGGACAGCATGGCATACAAATATAGCATCATACATTTTTCTTCTTTGCTGGACTAGTATAAAATATTACGTTTTGTAGCAAAACTAAACTAATGCATGTGCATTTTCTAGAGAATATTGATTTCTTCAAGTGACCTGTCTCCAAACTTTAAAGAGATAGTTCACCCCCAAAATAAATATTCTGTCGTTATTTATTCACCCCCATGTCATTCAAAACTGACTCTTTTTTCTGTGGAACACAAAAGAAGATATTTTGAGAAATGTGTCAGTGGTTTTTGTGTTCATACAATGGAAGTCAATGGGGATCAATGTCATTTGGTTAGCAACATTCTTCAAAATATCTTCTTTTGTGTTAATTCTGCAGAAGAAAGTCATACAGGTTTAAAATGACATAAGGGCAAATAAAAGAATAAAGAATTTTTCATTGTTGGGTGATCTATCCCTTTAAATGTCTCCCGATCAATCATTTGATTTCAAAATTGTGTGTGTAACATTAACTGATTTACAAAATTCAGTAAAGACTGTATTTACAGACCGAAAGATGAGTCTTACCACTTAACCATTTCAGATAGCGTAATGGCTGCCCATTGCTCCACTGCCATCCACTGGACACATCTAATTTGTTCAGTCCGGTCCACAATGAATCTTGTGTCTTTAGAATCATTCCTGGTCAATATTTTATGAGCCAATTAAAATGTCTGACAAATATCATGTTGTATAGTTCTTAAACACTTTTGCTGAATATTAGTGAAATTTTATTACTGGCACATTGTCTCACTGATTGGACCCACTTTACCTGATACAAAGGTGTGTTCATGAGTCTCAGAAACACTCAGTAGCTCCGCCCCCTGCTGCTGGCAGCTCTTTCTAGCTTGATGCCACGTCAGGGCAGACTTATCGTTCAGCTGGTAATAAACATTTGTCAGAGGATTTTTGGCCCAGTGTGTATCTGCAAAAATATAACTACCAATAAATATGTAGAAGCATACTGTATGTTCCATTGATAACACTGATATTATTAATGTTGAGAGATCACTGATAATTGTAGTCTCAATCCTTTCATGTTCAGTTAACACATACAGAAGATGGATTGGATAGAAAACTTACTGTCACGTGTTGGGCAGTAGCCCCACCGCTGGTTAACACTGTAGTCAGACTCAACTGAACACCACAGACGTTGACTTTGGGCACCATCTTTGGTACAATCTGCATACCATTTATTCTCATATAGAAACGGAAAATGGCATGGGAGCCCAAACGCATTTCCATCGATTGTGTATAATTCTGCAAAACAGAAAATAGCAATTAACATTTGATTGGGATTTTGAACATATCAAAATTTAGCTGATGAACCAATAATTAAAATATGCACAATATATATTATAATAATTTATTGCAAAGGTTTATTAAAACCCATCAACTGTCACTGTTTTACAGGTGGAACACCTTTATTTCCCTTTTTACTTTAATATTTCATAGTTATATTTTAATTGAATTATGACAAACTATATATTGATAGAAAGGTCTAACACTCAAGAATAATATTTGACCACCTTGTATAACAATATACATAAAATAAATTTTTTTAATGTTGTTTATAAAAATAACTAAAATGAAAAAGAAATGCAAAAAAGATTAAAAAATGTTTTTATCTTACCTTCATATGGCTGAGAGCAAATATTGTTCTCTGTTCCCTGTATTGTCCATTTGCTCTGTATTCCAGTGTCTTTAGAGATGATTGGCACACCATCATCATTTACAGCAAAATACAGAGTTTCATTCTTTACTCTAAACTGTGAATCACCGTCGCATTCCCACTTCTGCAGAACATTATCATCTTCACACATCAACCACTGCAGTTTTTTGCCCACAGTCTTGCTACCAACTCCAAGGCATTTCTTGACAAAAACGTTCAAAATGCGATTCTTGGAAATCCAGCGGAACTGCTGTGAGACGATGTGTGGATCGCAGTTAAAAAGTCTCTCCAGGTGGTATCCCAAGCATTTGTTATGGTGCACACTGTATATTAAAAAGTTTCTTTCTGTATAAAAATAAGGAACATGAGATAGTGTTCAGCTATTTGCTCTACATTTATCATAAATAAAAAAATATACACAAAATTGTAAAAACTGAGTTTTAGTTTGCTTAAAGAGAAGATAAGAGAAAGTGCATACCTGACTGTGCAAAGCAGTTTGATAAATCTAATAAAAGCAAAATAACAACACTAAATATTTTCATCTTGATGATCCAAAAATTGTTTTATGCTCATGGGTTATTTCCAGTGACAGTCTGAGTTTAACACTGCTCATGCTGACCTGCTCTTTAAAAAGGTTCAATTGTTCCAATCAGAACTGTATCCTGTCACATGCCTCTTTTTTTTGAGAAATGTTGAAACACTACCGTAACCACAAGGTCTTTCTAGAAAGATGCGGCTTCACCATTACCAAAAAATCTTACTCAGAATGATTTTCTGTCTGGAGCTTTTTTTGGAGTATTTCCTGAAGCAGAAGCATTACATACTACACTGATAGAAAATTATGAAACAGCTACAGTAATACCACACTTGAGTTTTTTTTTAATTGAAGTACTTCCCATTTCAACAGGGATTATTTTCACTGATAATTCACCTGATAATGTAAAAAATAATAAATCATTGATCATACTGCACATGTGAGATACTGCCACATTACTGCCATGTCAGCAAGCACAAGAGTAACAGCACGACAAATAATGAAATTCCTCTTAAAATTTATGGTTGGGGTGGCCCCCTTTCCTGTTATGCCTTCTACTGGTATTCCTGCATATCCTGTCTATAAACTTGTGGTAGCATTTTACCATATTAGAAAGATTTGTTTTGCTTGTAGGCATAGTTTCAGAAGGCCTTTTTTATGTGGCTATGTGTTAAGATTTGTCTGCAAATTGGATTATGTCATTTAATTTGATGAAACACAATCACATATACAGTGTGTGTACAGGTTTCTATAGGACCTCACAAAGATAGTATGTCTCAATCACCTACATTGCAGGGTCCAGTCAGCGGTCACCATGATTCATTATAAATTATACTAGATGTTTATTTGAAAATGTAAAAAAGCAGAAAGGTTTGTGTGAGGGTTAGGTTTAGGGGTAAAGTGAGGGTTACAGGACACAATATACAGTTTGTACAGTATAAAAGAGATTTAATTTTAAGAGTGCACTTGCTCAGCCAAAATCTGATAAAAGACAGAATGCACTGTAAGTATGTATAATGGTTAAATAGTACTATCACATAAAAAAGACTTTTAGTAAATACTTTTGGTGCAGTTTTAGTGAATGTATTTCACATTCAGAACAAAAATACAATACTTGCTCATTAAAGAGTACTGTATGAGCATTTTTATGACTACGAAATTAACTTTTCAATGTGTTTTTGGCAGGTTTGCAGTTATTTTCTGTGGTTTTTGACCAGGTCAAAAACCACAGCCACCCTTTGCGGTTCCCTTGTGTTTGGATTTGTGTAGTTGGTTCTTTAGGAGTAAGAAATTTCATAAGGTTGATGGTGGAAAGCAAGTTTCACTTCCTTTCTGCCTGATGTTACATAATGATTCATTTCCCTCTCTGGTTTCCTGTAGTGATTGCAAGCAAATCTGTTGTTTATGTTCATTATGCTGAATTTGCAGGACAGGGACAGTCAGATGTCTGTGAGTAAGAGAAAATGGGAGACATGCAATAACTGACACTTAATAGTCAAATGTTATGAGTCAGAATGTTGCATTGTTGCAATGTTTCAAAACATTAGGTTAAATTAAGATGCGTGAAAGGTTTGTGCACAACGTTTAAGAATTGTATTACAATTTAATATATTCAGCTCACAATCACCTCAAGGAGTTGAAAAAATAAACAAGGACTGTAGATTCATAGGTAGATTTATCTCTCTAAAAGCAAATGTACAGTAGAGTAAATATTTTTATAATAACCTTTTCATGATTGCCTGACACAGTTTTAATATAAATTCAGTTACTCGTAATTAGTGTTTGTTACTGAGTACACCTCATTATACACACTATTGCCTAATGTAGATGATATTTTCTGTAACCAGTTACTCAGTACACCAAAATACTCTTTACCGAAATGACTCAAAAAACATTGAGTACATTGCTGCTCTTGAACATATTCAACTAATGAAAATACATGTTTACTGCTTAGTCTAACTTCATTTAGAGATTGCTTTAAATTGTTATCACCCAATGTTTGTCGTATCCAATAAAGAATCTTCACTTTATTATAATACCATAGGTCCTGTAATTACTAAAGTTGAAATTGCTTTGATATCAACTGCAATCTAGTGTGTTTTATCTGGCTTAGGAAGTGACGAGTCAAAGTTTGCAGTTGAAAGTGACATTTGAGGTTGTTGAGTACACAGTGAACATTAACCCGTTACACTGATAAACATCCTTCATTCATTATGAATGACTGATAAAGACTGATCCCTTGTCACCGTGTCATGTTTCACAGGTTTCATACTCGGAGAAGTTTAAGGAACTGAGCAGATTACTGAAGAACCTCTGATGTGCTCTTCAGAATGAGAGGGCTGCTTTTGCTGCTACTCTGTAAGGCCAAATGTTTTCTTGTTATGTCTTATATTATGAAATATTACAGTAGATGATATTACATATTTTCTACAAATCTAAGGTATTTGCTTTGTTCTTAAACTGGTAACTGTCACTACGCAAATTGAGCATACACTTGACAAATGCACTGAAATACCTTTTAAAATTGTAGATTTTTTTTATTATTATTTTTATTTTAGGCTTTTTAAAAAAAATAACATTAGATTTTTTTTAAATTATGTTTATTGTTATGAAAATTTGTCAAATATTTATTCTTGAGTCTTAGACCTTTTCATCAATATTTCATTTGTCATGATCAGATTAGAATTTAACTATATAATATTAAAGTGAAAAAGGAAAAAACATACAGTAGGTTTTCCGTCAGAGGAACGGTGACAGTTAAGTAAGTAAAATTCCTAATATATTAACCTGTTAACTGTCACTGTTACTCAGGAGGAACACCAATGTTATTTCCCTATTGCCTTTCATATTTCTTATGTCAAACTATAAATTGATGGAAATGTATAAGACTCAAGATAAAATATTTGACAAATTAAAAAAAAAAAACAATCCAACATTGTTTTTTAAAAATGGTAATTTTAAAGTAATAAAACAAATACCTAAAATAATTTTTTTTAAAGACTTATGTAAAAATATGTAATCTCTGTGTAAATGTGTAAAATTGTAGTTTAGATTAGTGCATTTTCATGTGTACACTTAATATTTGTGGTGACAGTTACCAGGTAAAATTAGCATTGTTTTAAATCCATATATAGCTTGTTTGTTTTCTCACTTTTAGTTTCTGTGGGCTTGGCCACCTGTCCTAATGGACAGTTCAAATGTACTGATTCACAAGAATGCATTCCCAAAGAAGAAGTGTGTGATTTTCTCATCAACTGTGAAGATGGATCAGACGAAGAGTTTTGTGGTACTACATTATGTCATAGTGCATAAATAACTTGATATGCAATAATACCTATATAGGGAAAAGTGCAGTCTTGTAAAAACCATTTAGTAGATGCAGTAAATGTTCATCTTATTACTTCACCCAGGCTCTTGTGACTTTGAGGAACATTCATGTGGATGGATTGACACAAGTGGCGATGAATTTAAATGGGGATTAGAAATGGCAAACGTCAGTGCTATCCCTGGTGTGGACCATACTACAGGATCGCCTTGGGGTAGGCTTTCATAGCCAACTAGGATATTTGTTATCATGAATGTGTGAATTTTAAGCTTTTACTGCACTATTATTTATAGGTGGGGTTATGCATGTTGAAGGTGACAATGCAGGTGTCTTCTCAGAAGCAGTTTTGGAACACACACTTCTCTGGTCCACTCCACTCGGATGCAAGATAAGGTGCAGCAGCACATCTGTCTAAGTACATTATCAAGATTACCAACAAAAAACACTTAGCAATGACTTTATGTTTCAGCTTCTGGTACCATCTCCATGATGAAATGAGTGTGTCGTTTTACTTTTCTCTGAGTGTGATCACCAACACATCAACTGTACAGATGTGGTCGATTAAAAAGGGGCAGACTGATGGTTGGGAAAATGCTACTGTGTTAATTGCTAATCATCTTCAAGGGTCAAAGGTGATCCACTGGTCTTGTTATCTTGATGACTTTGGCTTTTAGACACTAAAACAGAAAAAGGCTTACTGAATTATTGCATTTACCCTCCTCATTTGACTCATTCTATCTCAATAACACAGATTTCATTTTTGCTGGATCCTGTCTATATTGGAAGTCAGGATGTCATGCTGGATGACATCACTATGATCGACTGTGCTGATGCAGACATCCCTGCAGGTTCAGATAAACTCAGCTGTGATTTCGAGGAAGACACATGTGCCTGGTACGATGACCAGTCAGCTCAACTCAAATGGCAGAGAGCTGATGGAAATAAACCATTAGCTGATCAGGGACCTGGACATGATCACACCACTGGCTCTGGTAAACCTGATGCAGCACTCGGTCAACTATACAATGCAAATATTTGCAATAATTATTCAAATACAGCATTGCAGCCCTTTCTGTATGGTCCGCGTTCTATATGGTTATGTAGGCTTTACTTTTGTACAGTATATGTTTGTACAGTTTAAACTATTAAATTTGCTATTTTTTTCAAATCACATATACACAAAGGGATAGTTCACCCAAAAATAAAAATGATGTCATAAATTAATCACTCTTATGTGATTTTAACCCTGCATATGATTCTTTCTTTTGTGGAACACAAAAGAAGAGATTTTGCAAAACGCTGGTTACCGGCACCCATTGACTTCAATTGTACCTTGTGTCCATACTATGAAAGTGAATGGGTGCCGGTAACCAGCGTTTTGCAAAATATCTTCTGCTGAAGCAAGAAAGTCATACAGGTTTGACATGACATGAAGGTGAGTAAATAATAAAATAATTTTTATTTTTGGGTGAACTATCCCTTCAAGGCATTTTTAGCAATGAGTTTAGTTGAAAAAACATGAAACATATGATTTTTTTTCTCTTGCAGGCTACTATATGTTCATAACAACAAAATGGAACTACAAACCACCTGAGACAGCCAGGTTGGTTAGTTTTCCACAGCAGGCCAAGTGTGTCAGCTTCTGGTATCTCATGTACGGTGGAAACATTGGTGAGTAAGAATGACACATTTTAACACCTTAATGAAGGAAGCTTAATGATATTAAATGGATGAACTGCTTCATTGGTTTGGCCAAACACTATCCCCAGCCCCTGACAGCTAGTTGCTGAATTTCTTTCTTATGTTCTTGATGGTTTATGCATTTCCATTTCTTAAAAACAAAAAAAAATTGAACACAATAATCTAGTTTCTGTGGCTGTTTAAGGCTCTCTCAGATTCATCACTAAGCAATCAGATGGAACACACTCTCTTATGTGGATGAGAAGTGGGACTCAAGGCAACAAGTGGCGTTTCGTGGACCTCAGCTTTGCAGATAGCGATGAACCAATTCAGGTATAAATCAGCCAAGTTTTTATAGCTGGATGGATGTTTGCATGCATGTGTGTGTGTGTTCTTATGCCTTGTATCTCATAGTTTATATTTGAGGGAACCCTGGAAGGCACCAGCGGCTTCATTGCATTAGATGACGTCCAGGTGTCGAGCAGTATAAATGGGTTGTGTCCGGCTGAACGAGAGTGCACTTTTCAGGGCTCTCTCTGTGGCCTTCAGCCTCATCCTACAACAGATTTTAGCTGGATCAGAACCAAAGGAGAACTGATGAATGGCACCTCTAGTCCTGCAGTGGATCACACCCTGGGAACTGACAAAGGTCAGTATAACAGTCACCATCCACAAAGTAAAAACTCTCAGACATCAAAATTCTGTAATTGTTGCATCTAAGTGCATCTAGTTGAATATTCTCAGTTTTGCCACAAGTGATAACTGACTATTGTGCCTGATTTATGGTGCTAGAAATCATTTTCCCATTATTTTATCTACATCAACTTTGGTATATTTGTCAAAATAAGCAATAAGCAATATACAACTGGAAGGGTTGCGGGCACTTTTATACTGTATATAAATATAATACAAATATTAAAGCCTAAAAAATATATATCAATGCAACTTTCATGAAGAAAAGTCACAAAAATTTCTGTCGCTGGAAAAATAGTCCCTGACCTACTGTGATACTGTATATGTCAACTCCGATAACTCATCAGACATAAAGATAAAGGTCCAAGGTACTTTACCATGAAGCACTGCAAATCACAACAGTACTGTAGAGTCAAAAACACAGCAAATTTCTGTTTCGATCTATAGGCTTTTACATGAGTGCACAGCTGTGGAAGTACCCCAGTGACAGCAAAGGCAGCATGGAGACCAAAATCAATCAGCCGACCCCTGGGCATGGGGAGTGCTGGATGTTCTGGTACCACATGGATGGAAGTAACGTGGGTTCTCTTAACATCTATGTCCAGGAGGTGGAGAGCGGCAGATCTCAGATGCCCGTGTGGAGCATGAGTGGAGATCAGGGAGAACAGTGGAGACATGGCAGAGTATCTGTCATCAGCCCTCACAGCTCATACCAGGTCACCCAAAACTACAATAAGTACAGTACTGCATAGCAGCACACTGTCTCTGAAATTTCTGCTTGTGCAACAGGTCATATTTGAGGCAGTTGTCGGCAGTGAACAAGGAAAAGATATTGCTATTGATGACCTGAGTATCCTCAATGACCCTTGTCCACCAGCTGGTTAGTTCTTGCCTGCCTTAATGTTGTTTCCGTGTACTTCAGTATCTAATAGAGCATAAAACACACGTAACTTTAATACCATTAATGCACACATTGTGCTTCCCAGGGTATTGTGATTTAGAGATCGACCTGTGCGGGTGGGTAAATGTTCATGTCAATAGCTCCAGTACTGAATGGATCTGGACCTCTGGAACCAGTGCTGGATCATATGCTCCTGAGGTGGACCACACCACCAACACTGCCCTGGGTGAGTGTCTCTACACTATTTAATGCTGTTTAACCAAGGAAGGCGGGAAATGTAGTTGTAGACTATGGCTTTTTGAGGGGAATAGGTGCAGCACAGCAAAGTGCAAGATGCCAAAGTGTTGTAATGTTATCACATAATAGCCAGACAGAGCTAAATGTAACCCACACTTCCTTAAAAATACTATAAAATATAAAACTAGCATTCATCGATTATCCAGCAATGTTTACTGAACAACATAGCCTAATTATTATATGTAAGCAATACGGTACGAGAGGCTGTGCTTTAATAATATTAAAGCCTTAAAATATATCATGTATCAATACAACTTTTGTGAAGTAAAATTATTAAGTCTTCCTTACGCTGAAAAAAAAAACCCAGTCCCTGTGCGGCTGTGATATATCTTTATTGCTAGGTGTGTTGTGCAGTTATCAAGAAATTAACACAGCTATCGACCAATCAGAATCCAGGACTAGAACTAACCTTTTTGTAATATGTATAAAAGTGAACATTTTGTCATTATTTACTTAAACTCATGTCGTTCAAAACCCCTAATGGCCTTCTTTAGGTTTTTGGAACCAAAACAGAATTTTGATGGTATTTATAGTTTTCAATTACAGTATTTGTTTACAACAGGAGTGGATTGTAAGAGCCTCTTCTTAAGCTTAAGTAGCACACAACTATATATCTGTAATCATTAAAATGTTCTTTCTTCCCAGGACACTACGTAGCCTTTTTATCAACAAGCTGGCTAAGGCAATTTGGTCATATTCAGAGCGAGTTGATGCAGCCCGAGTCTCAAGGATGTTTGGAATTCTGGTACCACATGGACATGATGGAATATATTGGTGAGCATCTTTGTAGATACTAACTTGCCTAATCACTCTTAAACCCTGTTGATATATTGATGGTGGTAGTTACTGTAAGGCAAAACACCATATCTATTTTGTATTCTTTCGATCTTGCAGATAAGCTCCAACTTACAGTTTATGTAAATGAGTCCGGCTCTCTACGCTCATTGTGGACTCAAACCGGTAATCAGGGGAATGTGTGGCATCAAGCCACTGTAGACTACACATCATCTGTACGACACCAGGTGAGACCAGTGACTATCTGTCACTTTGTTTTTATCAATTCTGGCAATAATGTGCATATGTCTGATGCATATAATGTAAAAAAAATGCTTCTTCATGCAAAATAAGGAAATAATAAACCTGATAACTGTCACTGCACATTTTAGGCATACACATAAAAACAATATCTGAACTAGAATTTTTTTTTACATTTTTTTAAAATTCTTTATCTTTTTTATTTTATGTATTTTTAAACACAACGTTAATATTTAGTTGATGTTTATTGGTTTGAAAATGTGTCAAATATTTTTTTTGAGTTATACTCAAATATACAGTCATCAATATTTTCATCAATATATAGTTTGTGATTAACAGATCAAAATTCAACTATGAAATATTAAAGTGAATAGTAAAAAATAACCACTATTGGTGAACAGTGAAAGTGTTCCACCTGTGGAACGGTGACAGTTAACAGATTAAGCATCCTCTAATAAGTAAACTGATCAATCAGCTTTCACACAATATCAACTTCTTTAAATTGCTTCCTTTTACTGTAAATAAATAACCAAGCATTATCAAAGGTCACCTTTCAAGCCAAATAGCTTGAAACTAACTATCACTATAGTGTTACATCATCAGACACTTCTCAGTAGTTGACTTAGTTGACTGTTTACAGATTGTGTTTGAAGTTATCTGCCCGGAATTAGGAGTCGTTGCTCTGGATGACATCTTCATCAGGAAAAACACAAAGTGCTCTGCTCTGAGCCCAACCACACCTGCACCCACAACCCAAAGCACGTCTCCTCCTGCCTCCTCCATGGACTGCAACTTTGAGGAAGGTAAGAGACTGATCAAGAGCACATACTGTATGTGTGATGCCGCAAATTCCATCATGTCAAATACAGTATTAGATCCTATCATAATTATATATTATTATTAATTTAGTAGTGACTATAATAAAACAGTACAAGATGTCTGCTTGTAGGGTTGTGCAACTGGGTACAAGAGACGGAGGATGGTTTCAATTGGACCCGTCAGATGGGTGGACAGCTGAGTGACCCATGGCTAGGACCTTTATATGATCACACCTTAAAAAATGATAATGGTGAGGCTTATTTTTACCCTTAAAAATAACCCTAAAAGGCTTAAAGGGTCAATCACATTTTGGCATTTTGCATTTTAATTTTTTCCTCTGCAGGGTTTTATCTCATTGTAAACATGTCTGAGGATAAAATGGGTGAGAGGGCGGTTATTTCTGCTCCGCTGACCATTTACAGCACTGATATCTGTATCAGATTCTGGTACTATATGTTAGGACCATCTGTTGGGAACTTGGATCTGCTTCTTGAGATGGTATGTGCATGGGAAAAAAATGCTCAATTACATCTTTAATGCCTAAAAATATTTGTAGTCCATTTTAGACAGCAGTGAGATGGAAAGATCTCAATGTCTCATCCTGTGCTTAGATTTAAAAAATACAATCCAGAAAGGCAAAGATTTCACTTACACTACAAAAATACACTCAATTTTTTACCTAATATACCTAATAAAAACAGTTAAATAATCCACATTTATAGTTTTTATATTTATCAAAATTTGTCTATTTTTATCATTTGTTTAAGGCAAAGTTACCTAACTAAAAACTCAATTACTGTAGGTCTCACTTGCCTTAAAAGAGATCTAATTCTAAGCAACATCCAAGCAATATTTCTGTAATGTCTCGCTGCTGTTTTGTGTGAATTTAAAGCATACTTGGATGGTGTAAGCTATTTCCAAACAGCCAAGTCAAATCATTGTATTACAAATACAATGCATCTATTTCAATGATCATGTACTGTAATTATACAAAAGTAAACAACTTTCCTGTTTCAGAAAACAATGGAAACCATCGCATGGACAAGAGGAGGAACCCAAAACTCTGAGTGGCTAAATGCACAAGTCTCTATTAGTGCATCAGATGTTCAGAAAGTAAGAGAAGCCCACTGACATGTTCAATCCCAGTCCACAATTTATACATTTTTACTGACAATTCTACAAGCACCATCACGTTTCACAGGTGAAGTTCTCAGCAAGCACAACTGTAGGAGGAAGAGGATTCACAGCTATTGATGATCTCAGTGTGACAGAAGGAGCTTGTGAGGATCACAGTGAGTCTCTTTTGCAGCAAAACTTTCTTACTGTATTGTCTTTTTTATAATCAGACATTTTCATCATTTATACGCCACCTTTACGATCTCTATCCCAAAGACCCGTGTGGGTTCGAATCCCCTTCTCTATGTGGCTTTGAGTCAGATGTGACTGATGGCTCTGTGTGGCAACGTGTAGATGGACACAGCGGCCATATTGACCACACATACCGAGCTCAACTTGGTGAGTTAAAAATGTGTGTCCCAGTTGATGTCTGTACTGTGATGGTTGTTTTTTTAAGGTTGTCCAGCCAGTTGTTGCTAATGGTATTTAATTGGTATTACAACCGCTGATACAATTCAACTTCGCAGTGTAAATCGTAACCACAACATCCTACGGTAGCATCATGCCATTGAGTTTTGCATAGGAAAACATTTACAGAAAGTGCAGGGCAGTTTAATAAAAGCCTTAATGTGCTTAATAGTTACTATTGATTGTTTTGATCATGTCATTTATGTCATATACTGTAACAGGCTATTCAATGGCTGTTCTTGGAGCCGAGCTTCAGAAACAAGAAACAATTAAACTTCTGACACCAGAGTACAGCTCATCTACAGAGTCTTGCCTGCAGTTCTGGTATGCTTGCTTCTCTAATTGTATAATCTACCTGATTTATTCAATATGGTTCCTGCTTTTCCAAATTTGTTTAGTTCGTTTATCAGGTTTGTAGCACCTTAAACTAAGAATATAGAATATAATTAGTATGAGGTTTAAATGAATGCTGTTTTTAGGTACTGGCTATCTGCAGGCTCAGCTGATTCTCTCTCAGTACATGTTCTTCTGAATGGGGAACTTGATTCGGCACTGTGGCATCTGTCTGCCGCACCTTCTCATAATTGGGAAATAGCTGAGGTCACCGTGTCGTCACCCTCCAAATTCAGGGCGAGTTTCCTTATTCTATTATTTTTTATTAGTCATCAAATTAGTCATTCTTGCACAAAATTTCTTTACAAAAACGTTATTCTCAATTACTTGGTTGATGTTGTGTAAAGACCGTAACCACAGATTTCCTAAAAACTGTGATCTGTCCAGTGAAAAAGCAAATAAATTAAAATAATAAAAAAATGCTCCATGTTGTCTTCCTTTGACAGCAGTGCAGTGGCTGTATTTTGTTTTTGTAGGGCATATATGTTATGTGGCATGTTCTGCGTTTATCAACATATTTTTGCTTTCACAAACAGGTGGCATTCAAAGCCGAGCTCAGTCCCAACCCCGAGTGGTTTGTTTTGCTGGATGATATCTCAGTCAGAAGTGGGGCTTGTACGCCCACTGGATCTTGTGACTTTGAGTCAGGACAGTGTACATGGGTTAATGCTGATAATGAAGTCTCAGATGAGCACGTCTGGATCCATGTAGATGGTCACTTTAAAGGCCCTCTGGTCGATTATACTACTCACACTGCAGACGGTGAGAAGAACTGGATTTGTTTTTTGAAGCTACTTTAACGCTGTTGAGAAAAATAAGAAAAGCCAATGCTACTTCTCATTGTTCTCTCAGGAAAGTTTCTTTTGAGCCCATCTCAGAACACCATGCATGACCAAAACAGCCGGTCTGTGTTGATCTCAGAAAGGATCTTTCAGTCCACTGATTCCTGCCTTGACTTCTGGTATCATATAAATGGAAGGTCTGAAAAATGGCTCAACTGCTCTTCTAGAAAGACTCACTCTTTCATTGTTGGACTGTCAGGTATGATGAATGCAGTTTAATGGTGCACTTTTCTATCGGCAGTGACCCTGGGACCTTTAGAGTGTTGTTAGATTCTGGTGCAACAGAGCAAGAACTGTTATTTGAAACACGGGACACCGGGAACATTTGGAAAAACGCCTCTATCACCGTGGCCGAGACCAAACCCTTTAAGGTATTACCCAGCTGTTTAAGAAGTATAATAGTACATTATCACACCATTTGTGTGTAGTTATGCACCATACACTGTAAATATTGTAAACATTGTACTGTATGTTAACCAGATTCATATAGAGGCTCAAACAGGCAAAGAGGGATTTATTGCTGTGGATGACATAAGATTGACCCGGGGGCCGTGTAAAGGTACAATGCACTAATCACTGTGTATTTTTGTGCTATTCACAGTACAGGAGTTTTAAATGTATAGACAATTGTGACCTTGCGTATGAAAATCAGACTAAAGTCTCACAATTTAATCATGAGACTATTAACTCACTATTAACTTCTTCACTATCATTTTAATCTTTGACATTGTCTTACTTAGTCAATATTAAAGATATCAAGGTTATATTTTCACAGAATGTTCTTTACATTATGTAGGATGATTTTGTAGAAAACAATAAAATGACTTTAGCAGGATTTTCACAGCCAGGCTCACATTTACTTTCACTGTATTTTTATTGTCATACATTTAGATATCAGCATGGAAAGTGGAGTGTTTGCTGGCTGTAATTTTGAGGCAGACACATGTAAATGGGAGGATATCAGTGTCGGGCAGTTTGTTTGGAAGCGGGACCAGAATGGCACAGTCACGGCCAACACTGGCCCTTCGGTGGACCACACTACTGGCACAGAGCTAGGTAATAAACCATGGAGAACATCTACAGTATCCACAGTCTACAGTACTTGCATATAATGACCAAAAACAGAATGTTACAGTATAAGTTCATAATAAAAGGATTCTGTGCTCTCCATCCATGTCATAATATCATGATATTTTCACGTACTTCTGTTAGGCTGGTACATGGCAGTAGAAGCCAGTCACGGTGATCACAATAGCTATGCTGCTCTACAAAGTCCTGCCATGAAAGAGGCCAGCCATGAGTGCTTGTTTGAATTTTATTACCACATGTTTGGAGAGGGTAAGCATACTGTCAATTGTTTGTCTTTGTAGATGTCTCAGAATTTAACACTAAATAACACTTTAACACTAATTCTAGGCAATGTAGGCAAAAATTCAAATGTAGTTTCAAATATATTTAAGAATATATTTATGAATATATTTATAATACATTTGAATATATATATATATATGTATTTGCCAGGCATTGGGGAACTTAAAGTGTTTCTCCAGGAGGGCCCGAGAAAAACACCTTTGTGGTGGATGTCTGGTAATCACGGAGATGAGTGGCTTCATGCAGAATTGGGTGTGGGTCGCACCCATCAGGTTTTTACTCTCCTTTTTGAGGCTACCAGGACCTACAGTGAGCTTGGAGATATTGCCATAGATGACATTGCTTTCTTGAACTGCAATCTGACAGGTAAGTTACAAACATACTGTTTGAAAATGCTAACTTATATGCTTAACTTATTTAAAAATAGGAAAGGAAATTTCCCGATTTTGGTTTCTGTTCTGATTCCACTGACAATTCTTTAGGTATATTTTACCCCAAAATTTAAATTATGTCATAATTTTTTCACCTTTATGTCATTCAAACTCTGTATATGATTCTTTCTTTTGTGGAACACAAAAGAAAATATTTTGCAAAACGCTCGTTACAGGCATCCATTGACTTCAATTGTACCTTGTGTCCATACTATAAAAGTGAATGGGTGCCGTTACCAGCGTTTTGCAAAATACCTTCTTCGCTGTATTGCTGAAGCAAGAAAGTCATACAGGTTTGACATGACATGAGGGTGAGTAAATGATGAGAGAATTTTTATTTTTGGGTGAGCTATCCCTTTAAGAAAAAAGTTTTAAAAATCATTTATAAATGTATTCTTATGAATGAATAAAGTCTTACAGAAACAGATGATTCACTGAAAATCATGCCATGTTTTTAACCAATAAAAAAAATAAGTTCTTTCAGCGGTATAAGATTCAGTAGCCATAAAATTTGGTATGCAAAAATTTCAACAAACAAGGCACCAAAACATTACATTACAACCAACTACTATATATGACAAATCAGTTCCCTACCCTTCACGAAAATTGCACAAAATGCAGCAAGCCATCAGTCTATCATCTATCTGTCTAATAGCTTTTTTTCTCTTGTTTCAGGGTCTCAGGAAACTTGTAAAGATGACATGTTCTCATGTGCCAACCGTGTGTGTGTGGAGTCAAACAGAGTCTGTGATTACAGTGATGACTGTGGTGATGGCTCAGATGAAGAGCTCTGTGGTATGACACTGGGTTTGCACTATGAACTATTGCTATGAAATCAACAGTCATATAATACAGTATAGATATGACAATACATATTGTCTTGTCTTTTATGTGGCCAGATGTCAAGGGTTATAAGCAACGGTGCAGTTTCGAGCAGGGCATGTGCTTATGGGAGAAAAATGATTTAGGAGCTGGCTGGATTTTGCAGAAAGGAGAACAGGCCTGGCCTAAAAATGGACCGCCACGAGACCACACCCGAAACACTGCAGCAGGTATAGTAAGACCAGTTTCACACACAAGCAGTTGATTGGGAATTGAGAATTTTAACAAATGATGGTCATCCACATCTATTATACATGAGGGGAATATACATTTATATCTACAAGATAATTACTTTAACTACTCAGAATGAACTTAAAGCCCTATATGCATCAATAAACTACTTCATCTGGATTTAGGCCTATTAAACAACATTTGTTTCATATATCACATATTACTTTTAAACAATTCTATCTTATTGTTTATTATTTTATATAACATACATACATACTGACCAAACCTGAAGATGTATACAGTAGGATTTATTAAAAGCGTCTGACAAATGCATTAATATTTATGAATTAAGGCCGTTAAAAAAATTGTAAATGCCTCACTTTAACATTTAATTCTGATTGGCTGTCAGGAACTTTGGGACATTGTTACATGTGAAACTGAAAGTCAGGTTCATCATGTGATGTAGGCTCTATGATCTATTAATGCAATTGACGTGGTGTATTTCAGGTCATTATATTACCCCAGCTCATGAGCCGAGTGATGATCAGACAGCAGAGATCATCTCCAGCACTCTGCTGCCCAGCTCGAGTTGCACCGTGAGTTCTTAGACAATGTGCCATTGAAATGAGATACTCACACTAACCAATGAACAGACAAAAACTACATCATTGTTAAAATGTTGTGCTGTGTTTATGCAGGTGAGGTTCTACCACTATTGTCAAGATAACAGCACCTCGGCCAGGCTGATTGTTAAACTGAGGACACTTCGTAATGGAGATGATGACAGTATACTTTGGGACAATGCTGTGACACAGAGCTTCCGCTGGCACAGAGTCGAGGTCACCTTCTCCTCCAGGGTTAAGAGTAAGGTCAGACTGACACATGTCATATTTTACACTTCTAAAACCACCTACATAGAATGTCGTAAAACGTGCACTACAGAAATAAATTAATAAATCTTATTAATCTTACTAATAAAACTGGAAACTAGTTTTTTCTTGAGGATAAACCTCACTAAATGCTATTTTCTGAAAAGTCTTGAAGAAACAAAAAAGGTTTGAAGAAACATTCTTGATTTTCAGATTGTGCTACAGTATGTTGGAAACGGTGAAACTCGTACAGTACAAACTGCAGTGGATGATATCTCCTTCTCTGTGACATGCGCTCATGACCCTGCCAACAATGAACTTCCAGACACACCTGAACCAACCACACCACCAGCTACAGCAACATCATCAGCATCATCATCTGTGACTTCTGCAGCTCCATCAACTTCACCAACAGTCAACCCTTGTAAGGTCAGAACATCTCAGCGTGAACATATAATGTGTGAATTTTTGCTACTTAATTTTGCTAAATCTTTTTGTTAATCACTTAACAAAATTTCTCCAATTTCAGGAGAATGAGTTTCACTGCTGGCGTTCAGATGGAATAAAATGCATTGCAGCTGCTGCTCAGTGTAACTATGTCCTAGACTGCCCTCTAGAGGAAGATGAAGAAACCTGCGGTGGGTTTTTTTTGTGTCTTTTTGACAACTTAGATGAAGCTTTTTGAACAACTCTAATTTTTGGCATCTATCTAGGTCCATGTAATTTTGAGAATGGATTGTGTCAATGGAGTGATGTAAGTGTAGGTCCAAACAGGTGGAATAGGGTAAAGACATCTAACACCACAGACCCGCCCAATGACCACACCACTGGAACAGGTAAAACTTTGCTTTCTCAAAACTAATGAAAAATAAAGTAAACATAAATGACATTGTTTTAAATATCTCTTCTCTTAAGGCCATTACATGCAGGCATATTTCTTGGAGCAGTCTAAGAATGAGTCTCTGTACCAAAGCCCATCCCTCCCTATCTGCTCTGCATACTGCCAGCTTCTGTAAGTTCATTCAGAATTGAGCCATTAGAGGTCTGTAATGTAAATAAAGACCAAATGAAATGTTAATAGCTTCATATTCCATTACCATGATGTATTACAAAACTCTCTGAAATACTTGATTCTAAATGGTCTGGTATAAATGGTATAACTGAATATATACATACAGGGACTTAAAGACATAGTAAATATTAATAAATATAATAAATATTCTTTCATCTTTTATTCACCCTTAAGTCATTTCAAATCTGTATGACTTTCTTTCTTCTGCAGAACACCAAAGATGATAATTTGAATGATGTTGGTAAACAAACAACATTGTCCCCCATTGACTTCCACTGTATGGACACAAAACCACTGACACATTTCTCAAAATATCTTCTTTTGTGTTTTACAAAAGAACGAGTCATATACAGGTTTTAAATAACACGAGGGTGAATAAATAATAACAACATTTTTATTGTTGGGAAAAGTTAAGTCAAACTGGTCATCCTTGGTAATGGTGCTACTCAAATGATTGTCTGTAAATTTAACCAGATTTTTCCACTTTTATTACGTCACTAGTGGAAGATTTGGACATTATTACGGTGCCATAAATTCTGACTGCAAAAGCAAAATATAAATAGCAGATAGTATTACACAACACTCTTTCATGTGCCTCGCACCCAATTCTCCTCTCCTCTTGCGCACTAGTTTTCACTTCCACATGGGTGGAGAACGTTCAGGCAATCTCAGCGTGATTCTACAGAGTGGAGAGAATGACAAGAAGCTGCTCTGGTCGAGATCCAGCAGCAGTTCAGCTGAATGGGTTCCAGAACAAATACCATTAGGCAAACACAATCAGGCTTACAGGGTACGGCACCATCAAACCATATGGGACCCAAAGCATTTACATAATACATAAAACTGCATTATATTATATTCGGTAATAATCCGGTAGAATTATTCAGACATGTTTTGGCATGACTGTGTCCCATATCAGATCATCTTTAGCAGCCAGACCTCATTTGGACAGGATGAGTTTCTGCCTGATACTTCCGTTGCACTAGATGACATCTCCTTCCACAACTGTGAGAAGGACTACCAAGCTCCAGGTGGGTTCAAGATGCCGGGATGCTGTGTATAGCAGATGAAAAATAATGCTTTTAATGCTTTTCACCTAACCATGGCATGATTCAAGAAATGAGTAGCGTAGAATATTGAGACTATTTACATGTTTAAGTTTGTAAAAGCTTCATTTAGAGCAAACAGAGTCTGGTCTGGTATCACTTTAGACTTTATCCCGGCCACATGCTCCTTTGAGGAGGAATTGTGTGGATGGAGACAAGGAGCTGAAGAGGGCATGGACTGGCAGAGACTGCGTGGATCAACAGAGACCCCAAACACAGGTCCCTCAGGAGACCACACCAGTGGAAATGGTAAGTCAATCATTTCCAGTACTTGCGTCAGCTCAATCATCACGTGTCTTAATATTGTGTCTGTCTTGCTGTATGTTATGTTTCAGGGTATTATTTGTACATCACAAGCTCAAGTCACAACAGAGCAGGGGACATGGCTCAACTGAAGTCTCCTCTTTATCCCCCAAGTGAACCTAATGGCTACTGCTTCACATTCTGGTATCACATGTTTGGAGCAAATGTGGGATCACTAAGAATGTCTATATATGATATTTCATCCAACCATGTAACATTGGTAAGACAAAATAATCATTTACCACAATATTATTTTACATGAATACAATATTTTACTAACTTGAAAATGTTTTACTGTGTTAACTTACAGATGTGGCAAAGGCAGGGGTCTCAGGAGAATGAATGGCATATGGCTCAGAGTCACGTTAAACTACAGGAAGTTCATCAGCTTTTCATTGAAGCTTCAGCTGGAGGATCATCTGGACACATTGCTATAGATGATTTATCAATTATTAAAAGTGCCTGTCCACCCACAGGTAAACAATATAATTTTATCTGCTGTTTTTTAGATGATCTTATTAGTTAAATATATATGATCATCAATTGATATAAAAGGATATTCATTTTAACAAAACTCTGAATTTTATGGCAATGCTTTAACTAGGTATGATGAGCGTTGACGAAAAATGTTTATAAAAGATCAGAAAACGCATAAATAATTGATAAATACTGTTTTAAATAAGTATGGGCTTTGACCTACCATGTATATGGTTTGTGCATAAATATCAAACACATAATAATGTAACTGTTTCAGAGGGTCTTTGTGACTTCGAAGAGGGGGATTGTGGCTGGATACAACAGACTGACGATGACCTAAACTGGATTCGGGTGTCAGAACATAATCTAAAATCAAAACTCTTCAAGTCTAGACCTGGCTTTGACCATTCAACCAACACAGCTACTGGATCCTACTTTTATATGGATACCACACCAGCTCACGTACAAGGACTTAGAGCAATAATGACATCACCTCTGTTTAATGCAGGTATTAATCTTATTTTTCCTATTAAACATGAAATATGTTTAACTATGCACAGATACAGTATGCTCTCAGATTTTTTTTAATGGGTAAAAATACTTCAACCTAAGTACTAAGTGGTTTTTAATTCATTCGCAGATGCTGCCAAGTGTCTCCAGCTGTGGTATTACATGGAGGGAAAGGGTACTGGAACCCTGAATGTGTATCAGCAGTTCTCAGACAAAGATCGGTCCCTATTAGTCACTCAGTCTGGAGAACAGGGAGGATTTTGGAGGTTTGCTCAGACCCCGCTAACCCCCTCAGGGTCAAACTTCAGGGTGAGTCATAGTCAACTCAGCATCTCTGGTGAAATCAAGAGTTTAGAGGAAATAAAAAGTTGCTAAGTGTTCCTGTTGTTCAGATGCTAAAGCATTGCATTAGCAGAGTAAAGGTCAGGAACAGTGCATTTAAGGAATACATTTTCCTTACATTACAATTACAATTACATCATCAGTATGCAAGTCGCTTTGTATGTACTATTTTTATTGTAATGTAGTTTTAATGCAATGCAATATAGTATATCACAGTTTTACTCTACACCTGGCACAGAGAATCACTCATTTATCACATTGTGACCCTGCTATTGATATAATATTGACATAATAATTCCCATGTCTATTACAATCACACATTATCGCAAATACTGTATAGACAACCTCAAAACCCAGCCACACAGTCAATTCTTATTCACAGGCAAAGGCTGTCACTGGCCGTCACCGATTTACAAGCTACACAAACCTCCCCTCTAAAACAGTTTTCACCCTTGAGTTTAATGATGTGAAACTGTGAAACCTCATTAATAGACCTGTCATTTCAGATTGTGATGGAGGGGATTACAGGGCAGAGTGAAGAGGGAGCCATGGCCCTTGATGATGTGCAGGTTACTAACTACCCTTGCACTCCTTCAGGACAATGTGACTTTGAAACAAATATTTGTAGCTGGATGAATCTCTTAGAAGTGGATGATGCAGACTGGATGAGAGTGCAAGCAGGCACTGGAAGGCACATAGGCCCCAGTGTGGACCACACCAGCAACTCATCCACAGGTATGCTGCAAGAGCTTCATTAACCTGTTTACTTTAATATTTCATATTAAAGAATTCTAATCTAATTGTGACAAACTATATACTGATGGAAAGGTCTAAGACTCAAGAATAAATATTTGACATTTTTTCATAACAATAGACGTAAGCAAAACATTAATAAAAACATTAATGTTACTTATAAAAATACCTAAAACAAAAAAAGATTTTTAAAACAACTGTAGTTCAAAAGTGTAGTGATACAAATCCCTGTGTGATTACACTAAATATCACCACTTCTGGAAAAGGGTTTGTCCAATAACAATAATTATGTAAATACATATTGTTACAGGTTACTGCATAAATAATCTCTCAATTCACATGCTTTTGCGTTCAGGTTTTTACCTTTATATGGACAGCTCTGTGGGTCAATGGGGAGACACTGCCATGATGCTTAGTGAGATATTCCCCCCTGACAGCAGGGGGCACTGTTTCACATTCTGGTATCATCTGTACGGAAACAACGTTGGGACACTTAATTTATACATTAATAACAGGTACACAACAATGATAAAAGGCACATTTACGTATATGTATATTTGTGGATCAAAATTCATTGAGGCTTTTTCCCCAGAACTATTTATAACAGTGGGAATAAGTTTGGACAAATGGTCTGGACGGAGTCAGGTGATCAAGGAGATGTGTGGTGGAGAGGCAACATATATGTGAAATACAAAGAGCCTTTCTGGGTACCAAAGTCTGATTAGTTTCATGTGGAATGTAAAATGTATACTGTATAAACGTCAAAGTTACTCAAATGTATGTATAATTCTGACTTTTACTCTCCCTGCAGTTTCTAATTGAATTTATGAAGGGAGCACGTCCAAAAGGAAGTGTAGCTATTGATGATATATACATCATCCCCGGGCCTTGTGACTCAATGCCCACCCCTGCACCACCACATCATACTAACAGTAAGTGTTACTTTCATTCATGCTAAGATCTGCTCTTTTGCAAATTTCTGTTGCTGTAAAATGTTTCAAAGCCTGACGCTCATTATGCAAAAACAATTGCTGTTTATTCTTATAGATGTAGGTATCGGTGTAGGAGTGGCAGTGACGCTCCTTGTGGTTATATGGCTTTTGGTTGGTGCCCTTTTCATGTGGAAAAAAAGTGCTAACAGGTATGTACTATTCATTATGTGCTTACCAAAAAGACATACATAAAAACAACCATTAATATACAGTATATAATAGAAAACATCTGTCTTTACAGGACATCTATACTAGAGGATGACGTGCTTGATAGGAACTATAACCTTGATGACTGCGCAGTAAGTATTTCTCATCGCCTATAAATAAACACTAAAACCTGTTGTTTCCTTAATGTCTGATGGTTTATATTCTTATTTTTGCCAGGGCCCTAGCAGCTTATATGAAATTACACTTTCAGTCGATGGAAACGACTCATCAACCATATAAACCGATCTGTCAAAAACTATCTGCTATAACTAACAGAATTATTATTATGAAATATTTAACTAAGCTAATTATTTTTCACAATAAAAGTCTTCTACTTGTAGCTCAGCTGGCCGAGCACTGCGTTATCAGTGCGAAGGTCATGGGTTTGATCTCAAGAAAACACATACTGACACAATGTATAGCTTGAATACACTGTACAGTACACCGCTTTGGATATGTGTATGCCAATAACGATGTTATCCATGTTAAATGCAAGAAACCATCATTGCATCTTTCTAAAAAGTCTGATATTTTGTTTGATTGAGATCTTTTTTTCACATGAAAAGCATATTGTATCCAATTATCTTGGTGTTTAGTCTTAGTTTGTTTTCTCTTAGTTTTGTGTTGCATTATATAACATCTTATAACTGCTGTAAAATGTTAGTTTGCACAAACGACGAAAACCTCCTGATCCTTTTTAATTTATAAGGACTTGCAAACATATGAACTGTATAGTTAAATGTGTACTATATAATGACGTATAACGCCATAATGCACTTACATCCGTGTTAGTCTCATTATACATGCCTCATTTACTGTTTATGATTTTACTCTAAACTCAGTTAAGAGGAGAGCTGTCTGACCTTCCCAAAATCCAGAGAAACCTCTCAAGCATGTGAGACATGTCACACTCCTATAATCCACTCATTTCTCACAGGAACCAGTTTCCTCACAGTCAACCAACAATCTCTGTCTTCCTTTCAGAAATAAATACACAAACACGCTTCCACTACATCCACAAGTGCTAGCGGGGAGTGAAAACAAAATATTGCCCAGATTAATCCAAATGAAAAGTGAATGCTGATTTAATCACATGTTTCTGTTTACATTTTTTACAAACCACTGTTTATGCTTTCAATGACATGACGCTCTGTAGCGATACCTTACGTTTAAAAGAGTTTGTTACGTCAGTTCCATTATAAAATACTTACTGTTCACTTTCTTGCAGTAAGATGAATGGACCTACATGTTTGTACAAAGTACGGTACTAAAAACTCTTTCCAGGTGTGCTGGATTTCAGACCAAACGCCGTGTGTAATCGCAGTATCGCGAGAACGACGCGAAAGTTGTGTTTTCACGTCATTCTCGCGATACTTTAATGTCAAACGCCGACCGATCCGTCTAGTCCTGTCTGCGCAGCGCAATACATTTGTTTTCCTTGAAACAAAAATGTAATCTCATCATATGCGCGTCACTGTGGTCCCAGTATACTGAACAATGGGAACACTGGTGTAGGTGTGTTTTAAAGATGGTGTAGGTGTCGCGGATGCGCGTAACACTTGTGGAGCTAAACGTCTTATTTAGTTTCTCTCTCCATTTAAATGTACAAAGACACTGTAAATATCACTGGACATGGCACTGGGGGCTAGCTCACTTGTTTTCTTTGGGATTTTTGCATTAATTCAGACTAAATTCACCATTCAGGAACTGCCATCAAATGGTAAGAAATTTTTTTTATTTATTGAAATAAATAGGCTACTTCGTGACAAGAATAAGATATGCAGTAACATACTGATCATGTCATCTCGTTTCCCTTTGTGATTTGATTAATCATGATGTATTCTCTTGTGTAATGTTAATATCACTGTTTTTATAACAGTGAGGCTAAATAAGGGTTTTCACTAAATTATCCTAATACATGGTTGGCACAACTTTGAGATTTTACTTGGCTTAAGTTCAAGTGTATTTCATTTAAATTCAACTTGACAGCCGAGATTAAATAGAAAAACATGTAATGTTTGTAATTTACTTAAAATCATGCGTAAGAGTTTGCCCATTCTCACTGTGGTCTTTGTCAGCATGTTGAAAATAAATGTCAGATGTCATTAGTTACAGTATAGCAGGAAGGCAGGTGTAGGAAGTCATCAGTATACACTTGTAGCAGATCACATTGGACATATTCGTATAGATACCATAATTTAAATGAGAAGTACTTTGAATGGAAAGTACTGAACAGACTTGGATAACTAAAAGCTGTGAAATCCTCTGTCACCCCAGTCAAAACATCACCCTACCCTTATACTCCCCCCAAATAGCACCATGAGGAATTCTGAGCATGTTTCTCTCTCTCTTGTGAAAGGAGGACTTTGCACACACTCCTGTCATTAGCAGGATGTGAAAAACTGTGTTTATTTGCATTACGGGCTGCTTGCATCCAAAGAGTCTCACATCTGCTGAACACATGCTGTTATTGTCAATGTTCCACCATCTGATTTTTTGTTATGTGAAATTAAGGAGATGCAGATTGTTTCATCTGAGAGCAATTCACATGGTCTCTCAATGAATGTTGTTATTTGCAACATAAAATGGTATGATTAATCGTTTGTTAGGGGTGTCATACTTTACCTTTGAAAAGCTCTCCAAACAAGAGAGTTCTGATGTCAACGTCAAACTTTACAATAAAAGATGGAGGAGATGGTTGTTCTCATCCAAACAAGAGGATGAGATCATTCAGAACCAGGATCTGGAACGCTATGAAGACCATGGACGATTTCCAGACGTTCTAACAAATGAGAGTCATGACAACTTATCCATTAAGGTAAAGATTCAGAAACGTGTGTTATTACAACAGTCCTTTCATTCTCAAACATACAGCTGTAATTTTATACTTAATTATGTTTTATTGCCCGTCAGAGGGATATGGATCGTATCTACTACACATCCAAATTCTATGGCCCTACAGGCAGTGCAAACAAAGATCTGTGGGTAGATATTGAGCAAATGGACATTGGGATGGTTCATAGAATTCTGTCCAACACACATCGACAAACTTTGGTATGGCCGTATAGTCAGCTACAAATATATAACGTTTATTAGAGCAAAACACAACCAAACTTTTAATTCAATGTGTGTTTTTGGCTTACAGAGAGTGAATCTGTCATTTGATTTCCCTTTCTATGGACATATATTAAAAGAAATACATGTGGCTACAGGGGGTGAGTTCTACACAATAAACATTTTTTATTCAAATGAAACTTTGGGGTTATTTTGTCTCTTTGTGTAATTTCTGTTTACTGTAGGTTTCATATACACTGGAAATGTTATCCACAAAATGCTGACAGCTACTCAGTACATTGCTCCTCTCATGGCTAATTTTGACCTCAGCATCTCACAAAATTCAACGGTTGCTTACTGTGATAATGGTAAGTTATCACAGACTAAATTCATCCTGATTTACGGCCAATATTTCTAACTGGTATGACTGTATTATTAAATGTCTCTCCTTCTTTTAGGCACATCTCTTGTTGTGCAATGGGACCGTGTGTATCTCCAGGATGCTTCTCATTTGGGTAGTTTTAGCTTTCAGGCCACTTTGCACAATGATGGCAGAATCACCTTTGCATATAAAGAGGTTGTTTTCAGTTTGTGATTATTAATATTGTCATTGCATTATTGTTGTCGATAAAGCAAACTCTGACTGTGCTCTCTTATCTTCTTATAGATTCCTATTGATATTAGTATGATTAGCTCTGTCAATCACCCTGTGAAAGTTGGGCTCTCTGATGCATTTGTTGTTCTTCATAAGATTGAGCAGCTTCCTAGTGAGTAACTTTTTTTAATCGACTAAACTTGTCAGTTGGGAAAAAATATTCTGCCTACTGCTGTGATATTTCTGCATATTACTGTATTTCATTAACATGTGAATTCTGATTTCTGTGTATTTATCATTTCAAGCTCTTATTGGTTTCCCTGTGACAGATGTTAGACGGAGAACAATATATGAATACCATCGAGTAGAGCTCTTAAAATCCAAGATCACCAGCTCCACCGCTGTTGAAATGCTTCCACTACCGAGTGAGTTTAGCTAATATTTTTTCCCTAGATTTAAAACCAGACGTCTTTGCACTTTATTCAAACATATTATACGATGTATTAAAAACGTTTTATGCATGTTGCATAGTTGTGTCATAGAGTGAATACTAAAGCTTAGCTTTGGGAAGAATTTAATCAGCCTTGTCAAAAACAACAAAGCTTACTGAGTCAAGGCCCAGGATAATGAATACACAATAATACTGCAAGAGAAAATCAACAATTATTGGTAACACATAAAAAAAAAATTCTATGCACTTTTTGTATATGTGACGCTGTCTGTGAAATCTCAGCTAAAGTATTTAAGTAATTTAATGTTTTCTTCATAAAATCATCCTACACAATGCATTCTGTGGAAATACACGCTTGATATCTTGATATTGACCAAGTAATGACATGCCAAAGATTGAAATCATAGTGATATTTATAGGTGAAATTAACTTTGATGCTTGTAATCTAAAAATTAGATTTTTAGACTATAGCCTGGTTTTTACAGACAGGGTCACATATTTGTATTAAACCCATATCCTCTGATATGCTATAGTTTGCTTATTTGCAAAACAATTTTGTCCATTTTGTACTATACACCTCATATTCAGATGGTTTAATCTAAACTGAAGGCGGCATTAAAAGCAAAACTGCACAAATATGCCTCCCGGGATATGCAACTGTGTTTCTTCATGGCTAGATTTCAGTCTATTTCTTCACCTGTTTTGAGAAAACAGAAAGTAGTATGTCTTTATCATTTCTTTATTAAAATGTGCCATGGTCTCTTTCTGTTGTGTCAGCCTGCCTGCAGTTCTCCAGCTGTGAGACGTGCGTTACAGCTCAGATTGGCTTTAACTGTAGCTGGTGTAGTCGCCTACAAAGGTATACTTGTATTTTTTGCACTTTAAATACCATGTGATGTTTTAATATAGTAGTTATTAAAATCATAGAGCAAATTGTTATGATCCTCTTCCTTTAGCCATTACAGAAAACCACTCAGTTTTGCTTTTACACATGATCCAGCAGTGGCAATAACACACATTTTCTCCTAAAGATGTTCCAGTGGATTTGACCAGTATCGTCAGGACTGGGTTGACAGTGGCTGTCTAAATGAGGTGAGGAGATATACTTCAAGCTGTCCTTTCTGATACACCATCACTCATTGTTACTTACTTTGGATTTGTTTAAAGGTAAAGAACCAGAACTGTGGTCCCATCATGAAAACCAGTGCTTCAACAATTCAGACAAGAGTAACAACAGTATCAACACACAGAATCACAACGACAGAAACATCGATCACATCAATCGCAGGCTCTTCCTCTGCTACCAAAACAACAAGCACACCCTTGTCCTTCAAAAATCTTCCAACTATCATTCTTGCCAATGGTAAGTTTTATCGTCGTAATGCCTAGATCTTTACCAAATGTTTGTTTAGATTAGGGTTAAAGTTTACAAAAGTCTCTAAAGGGAAGTTAGGACACTATCAACAATCAGCAATTTATCCTGAGAGCAACTGTATAATAACATTGGTTTCTTTGTTTTTGAGATTACAGTAGTTTTTTTTACTGGTGGGCAGGACGTCCTTCGATAGAATAGTCATATTAAGCATTGCAGAAGACATTATAGCAAGCACATAGAGTAACCGTGCCCTATGTTGTTGTTCTTTCTCTAAACGGTCAGAATCTCATATGGACAGTACAGAGAAACAGAGAGAAGAGCAGATGCAGACTGGTCTGCTCATTGGCATCCTGGTCACTATGATCCTGATGGTGGCCGCTGTGTTGGCCACTATATACATGTACTACCATCCCACCTCCAGCGCCAGCCTATTCTTCATTGAGGTGAGCTTTAAACACTGCACACTTTGAACCGAATCTCTTATGTGCTAATGAACTGACAAGTCGAATGAGATATGTTAGCTAAGGGTGACAACAACATTTTGGGTCTTTCAGTAGAAATACTGTAGTCTTCCTTTTTTTTGACATTTAGAGAAGACCAACACACTGGCCTGCAATGAAATTTCGACGAGGTTCAGGACACCCGTCATACGTGGAGGTAGAGGCCATCGGGCAAGACAAAGAAGGATTCATCGTCATGGACCCTAGAGACAGTTTTCTTGTATCAGACAGGAGAGAGAGCTTATTTCTGACTGATCAGAGGGAAGGATTTATTGTAACTGATCAAAGAGAACGTTTTCTCATTATGGAACGCTGCTAATTTGAATCCTATACTGTTTTTTATTATTCCTCTGTTTTTAGGAGGAAGATGCACTGGGTACTGGGATGTTTGTGTGACTTTACCAGAAAGTTCTTTTAAGTGCAATAAACTTGATCTGTTGCATCCCCAAACCAAAGTGCAGTACAAACAAATGAAAATGTTTGACATCAGTGGACACCAGTGAACCAATGGGCTCAGGAGAAGCTGTATTTTTGCAGTATAAGTAATACCTTATGTAGTGTTGTGTACCTGACTGCAATAAATTCAGATTTATGGTGGTAGTATTGGATAGCAAGCTGTTGTTTGAGCTGTTGTTGAATCACAGTTATTAACAAACATCTTATGGTGGTTGTGTGGAATGTTCTTCATTAAAATGTTTTGGCAGCGTGTCAGATATGTGATTATAATGTGGTGATCACACTTGCCAATTCACACATATGCAACACAGCTTTCCTCTATAAACATCAACAAATGTACAACAAATTAAATTTTATAAAGAGCAACACTAACAGTATCTGTCTCTAACAATGTTTTTATAGTGTCGATGTGCTCTATTGATTTGTATATTTTACTGTAAGTTTCATCCGAAATTATACATTTCAGCCATAACATAATCAATTTATATAATCAAACTTAAATTATTATTTTCATTTACACATATACATTAACTCTTAATATTTTTTAAATCTAACATCATTTGACACCAGGTTAGAATAGTAAAACTTCTTCTAACAGACAAATCATTATTAAAAATGTAAATTAAATTAAAAACACTTGGTATATATATCTTTTTAGTGAGAAACTAAAAATAAAATACTGTGTGTAACAGGAATTTCTTTGATTCACAGCTACGGTCAAACATGTTAAAACAATTCCACATTAAATTAGATTGTATAATATAATATATTACATTATTACTATTTTACTTTAATACATTTGATAATTATTTCAAAAGAATTCTGACAGTAGTAGGCCATGAAAGAGGTATTAAAACAACCCGATCTAGTGATTTGGGTTGTGATACTTTTGTCTGATTGTTACCTGTTGGATTGTTATCACATGACCATTACAACATGACATCACCACATCAGCAAAACCTCAGTCAATCTAAAAAGATCTAATGAGAGCTTGATTTCATAGAGTCTGTTCTATGAGGCATAGTCTTAAGGCACAGGTGATCAGGGGTTTTGTTTGGTTAGCAGTAATTGATCTCTGAAGTGATGCTTCTTCAATCTCCCACAATCCTCTTTAAGCTTCTTTACCTAGAAGTGGCAAATGAAATGGTAGATTTAAATACGTTTTCAGTACCAGATGTCTGTCAACATTTAATGCTCTTAGGTACAACTAAAATTAATTGTGTAATTAAAACAGGATTTCTGCTCCACAAGCTTTTCGTAAACAGTTTTATAAAAATCCATATCAGCTTTTACTTTGCGCTGGAGGTGCCGGCAGTCGCCTTCGTAATTTCCGGGATGAGCCAATGGTCTGAAATCACAAACATTATAAGACTCATAACTATAGGATTATGTAGAGATGTGTTTGTGAATTGTTCTTAACATAAGAGTACAACACCTTAGTTACTGTAGTCTTGACATTGGAAAATTGGGACTGTGGAGCTACATTAAGACCCGCATGTTTCAGGGCAGCAATCCTTGCTGCAATGTCTAAAACCTGAAAAATAAATTGCACAGATTAGGCCGAGCATGTATACACTTAACTAATCATTTTATTTTAATTGTGTGTAGTCTTGCTTTAAATAAATACTATGTGAAATGTTATGGCTGGTTTTGCAAAATTGTGCTTAGTATATTTGTATAGTTCTACACATTTTGTAAAGTGTTACAATAAACCTCTGGAAAAGGACATTAGATACTGCAAATTGTAAATAACTAGATAATATTTAAATATTGTGTTAATGATATAGAGACAGAGCATGTAGCGTCCAGGCATACACACCTGGAGCTCAGACTGCTGCACCTGGGCTGCTGCAGATGCCACCTGGTCCTCCAGGTAAGCAAGCTCTCCTTCAGAGGTGGATCCACTGATGCTGCGAGCACACTCCTCCAGATCCCCCAGATCAGACTCTAGCCCAAACACTGCACCTGCAGCCACATACACCTGCAGACAGAGAAACACTTGCTGTTACACAAGAAAAGCTGTAAAGGCCAAAGCATAATAAAGCATCTTAAGTCATTCTGTTACATTCAGTTTGATAACAGAATTACAGAATATTCATATAAAGTATGAATATGAATATGCTCAGTGGTAAGCAGAACTGTTACTCTTTATTTCAAAAAGAATTCTGTACATTCTCCTCCAGTCGGCTGAGCTGTTCGTCTAGTCTTCTGGCCTCTGCCGGGGGAACGGTTGTGAGGTCGCTGTGGTTTGGCTGGCTTCGGCCGTCTCCCATAGATCCGTGAATCAGATCCTCTGTGGCGTTTAGCACGTTCAGCACCTCTGTGGTGATGCTGCGCAGTGATGCAGCCGAGTACTTCTGTTCACGATAAAATATAGATGGAGAACTGCATTATAACAAACACCAACAGCTGATTTAACAAAATCCGACAACCGTTTACATTTCATGTTTGTTGGTGTGCCTGTAGTTAAATCAAAGTAGGTGGCGCTGAGCTTGTTACAGTATAAACTTAAAAATAGACTACTGTACAGTCAGACAGCAGATGAAAGAAACAGGAAAGAAAATGTAGAGTAGAATAAAGAGTGTCTTTTGGTCTAAAATAAATCATTCTGTCCGTACGAATACAAGTATCACCTGTTGTAGCACATTGGAGATGAAATGTAAGTTTGTCTCTATGTCCAGTATGTGTGAATCCTAATACAAAACAAAAAGAGGAGGAAGAAAAAGAATAAAAAGAAGAAAGAAAGATGTAAGCAGCGCTTCCGAGGAAGTGAATAATGAACAGATAAAAGCATGTTAGTAGTAAGCAGGTTCCTACAGTTGAAGCATTCAGTATTGTTACCTTATAGATCTCCTCTGGTGAGGGATACTCTTCCTGAGCAGATGAGGCGCTTTGCTGTACAGAGCTCTGGGTCACGAGGTCCTTCTGCAGCTCTGTCTTCTCAAACAAGTCACTTTGACTGTTGGCATGCTGTTGAAGACGCATCTCTTCTCTCCCTTCGGTATTTTCTGTGCTGGTGTCTACAGCTTCATCAGTCTTGCCCTTTTCATTCGTTTCTGTTTCCTCCTTCGTTCCTCCAACAACACAAGATTGCTTTAATCCAATGTTGTCCTCCATTTCACATGTTATGCCTTCAGTTTCCTTCTCTTCATCATTTTCCATTATATCTAGTTTCTTTGCCTCACTTTCCTCTCTACCTATAAATATCCCCTCACCACAGTATGCTTCCAACTCTTCTTCCATGTCATCCAAAGCCTTCGCTACTCCATAAATGATCCTATCAAATTCCTCTTCTCCATCCTCAGTCAGGAATCTGGTTAAAGGCAGCTCACAGGATAAAGCCTCACCGTGATCGACTGTCTCTGTATTCTCTCTCTGCTCACCTTCAGCCGAGCTTCTCTCTTCGGACTTTATCATCTTAATTCTCCCTCCAGCGGTCTTATCTTGTGTGTCTGTCATAGAAAGTCTGTGTTCTTGGCTGTCAGTGGTCATTTTATCTGACATCTGAGTCTCCGTAACACTTCGCTCACTGATGTCTTGCTCTGGCCTTTTCTCTGATCTCTCTTCTTCTGCTTTTTCAACCATCTTCTCTACATGACTTTGAGGTTTCTCTTGATATTGTATCAGTTTGTCTTGATTATCTGTCTCATTTTCATCTGATTTTAGCATCTCAGCTTTGATTGCTACATCAAATTCGATTTGATGTCCAAACCTGTCTAATTCATCTTCGGTGGAGGACAGTTGTGTCTCACTGACTTGTCTGGTTAGTTCTCTAAGTTTGGAGGTCAGCTTGTCTTCCTCCAGCCTCTCAGTGTTTAAAGGTTGATATGCGGACTGAGTTTCATCTGATCTTACTTTTGCATCAACCTCAGTATCAAATGTAGCATGTCCTATAACATCAATTCCTTCTTTTGTCTCATTTTCTTGATCTTCGATTTGATGATCCAACCTGTCCAGTTCATCCTCAGTAGAGGAAAGTTGTGTTTCTCTGATTTGACTGGTTAGCGCTCTCAGTTTGGAAGTCAACTCTTGATCGATAGACCCAAAAACACCTTGAACTCTGTGATCCTCGCTGCTGTGTGTTTTGAGATCGAGTGGAAATGGTTCAGGGGTCACTGCTCCAGAGCTCAAGATGTCAGGGGTAGCAGTGTCTGAAGCATCAGCTTCCAGATCCTGATCACTGAGACTTATTTCACACAAGACTGTGTCTTGTTTCATGTACTGTCTCTTCACCACAGCATCTGAAAGTTGACTACTGCAATCCTGCCCAGAAACAATCACAATAATGTTTCAGTACTGAACTATGAAATAAATTACTGCTTTTTTTTTGTTGTTCTTTAGTCCTTTTTAAAAGAATAAAGATTTAGATTACTGTATGAACCATTAGGACCAGTTTGTGAACGGACCTAAAAAATAAACCCAAACTGAACATCACTACTGGTATGCAAGAACATTTTTTATGAATGAATTTACACTATATCTTTCCAGAACTGAAAAATGCAATCTTTTTCATTTATTTTAAAATTTCATGAAATACCCAGGTTGTCATGACATTATAAAACCTGTAGCGTAAATAAGATTACAGATAATAGTAATATTTCTGCACAAATGCATGCAGATTTCACAAAAACATCCCATAATTTAAAGCCCTGAATTCAAAACGTGTTTCATAACAAAGAATCATCCTCACCGGTACAGCTGAAGACGACACGGACTGTCCTTTCCACTCTGCGTCCTCTTTCTTATTTTTCCTCCTCCTGCGTGACCTCTTCACCCTGCTGTCCTCTAGCCCATCCTCGCTGCTCTCCGCCCCTGCTGGGTTGAAATTAACATCCATGATGCTTGGCCGACGAGTAGATGAGGGACGTCTGTGGTCCAGTGGCACTTTCCTTTTCAGGAAGGGCAGCAGAGATTTGTGGGATTTAGGAAGCGATCCATTAATGCCAGAGGAGCTCTCAATATCATCAGTAAGATGTTGGGTTCGTTCATCCAGAGGTAAGGTTGACTGACGGCTGTAGGACTCAGGACAGCTCAATTGCTTGTTGGCAGACATCTTAAGACGAAGTTCTTGCAGAGCCGCGCCCCAAACCCCATCAGCTTCAGTCTCTGTTTCTGAGCCCATCTCATCATAAGCGGACACCACACCTGATTCCCTTTCCAGGACGCTGTAGACCAGGCTCTTACGCTTGGTTAAAAGTCTTGGACGAGACAGTAGGGCGTTCTGGTAAGCGATCCAGTTCCCGTCAGGACTCTGTAACACTGAAGACACACAAAAAAAATCCACACACAGCATTTATCTCTTCATCAACAAATGTGTTCATGGTCTAAAATATGGACCTCTGTAATTAGAGTGGTATGTACCAGTTTAACCTTTCTTAATACTTACTGTAAGTATAACTAAGATTCATATATTCATATAGATAGTATGAAAATGCTCTAACTGGAATTATCTAAACGGTCAACACTCCTCCAGCTAGGCAAGTCGTGGACAGATGTCGATCCTTCCTTCTTCATTTCCAGAGCATAACCTGATGATGCTGAAGGCCTGGACACAATGTTGCCATGCTGATCCATTTTCTCATCAGGCAAAAGGCAGAAAGCTGAGTGAGATCTCTGAGGGCAAAGGATATATTTTTAATTCAGACAACACCATCCAAAAGCATTACAGGATATGCAAATAACCCGGTCCATCAGTTATAAGTGACTAAAACCACAGACTCAGTGTTTGACAGAGAGAGAAGGCAGTGTACCCAGAGAGATGCATTCTTAGTTTGATCAGGGGAGAGTTTATCATCAGACTGCATCACAGACAGATCCCTCTTCCGCTGGACAATCTGAGAGTAAAAATATTATACATTACAGGGTCCAAACTATATGGTAACATCTAAACACTGCAACCACTTTTCCTTTAACTACTTTGTCACTGTACAGTGAAACATATAGAAATTCATGGTAATACTGTTACTCACTTTCTGTACTATAGTTGTGGCCAGCTCCTCTATCAGCTCTCCTCTGTTCTCTCGCAGGTAATGAGCTTCGCTCTGCTTTTCCTACAAAGAAAATGTCAAATATTTGAAAACAAACAATAATCCTCATCGTGCCCGGCGCTTCTCAGTACTGTTGTTATTAATAAGAAAGTCATACTTGACTGTGATCGTGGCTTTCAGCTTTAGCAATGGCCTCATCTATAGCCTCTTCTGCCACACGCAGTGCCACACTAATAGTCTCAGCCATGCTGCGCTCTGCAGACGCACAGTGTAACATTACTCTTCTCATACTTCACAACACAAAATCACATCTTGATACAGATCTAAATTATCACTTGCCAAACCCAAAATATGAGTTTGAATTGTTTTTGGTAAATTAGCAAAACAGTTACTACAGTAATATGGTTAAAAATGTAACTTTAAGAAGGATAGCCTCATCCCTGCTAATGTTAGTGGCATTTAAATAAAAGATTCAGATTTAAGCCACCAAAATAAAAGCATCATGTGTTTTCAAATGCATCAAAAAACAATGAATAACCCCATTGACTAAAATGGACAAAAACACAAAATAAAGAAATGAACAACAGTTTCTTGTTATTTCATTGAATAATAATTATGGACCCGATAACATACCTTCACTTTGCCTGTAGAACGTAGAGTCGCTCTCATAAACGCTGCTTTCATTGTAGATGCCCTCTTCTTCAAATGTGCTGCCCTCTGTTGGGGTACAAAATATTACAATGTGTGGTATTAAAAAGTTTCATAACTGATCAAAAGAGACATTTTCAGTGCCTTTTGGCACCTCAACACTTGAGGTCAGACACAATTTTACATTGAACTGATCAACATCACATTAACACAATAAAAATGAACGCTCTGAAATGTTCAGTCTGTTCAAATTCGAATCTTTTTCTAAATAGTCTTTCTACCTTTAGCATTCAACTAGGCTTTCCCTGGTCTGCAAAATAATAGCCTAATATGGTCACAAGAGTGTGAAAGAAAGAGTTTAGCTTGGGAGGTATGAATCAGGAAAATTAAATGCAACCATATGCAGTTATTAACTTTGTTGTTGTTGAAAAGACAGTCCGATTTTCAAGTCCGAGAGATGATTTAATAGCAGCAACGGCAGAATTCTCTCAGTCCCAGAATGACTAACAATGTGATGGATAACTACTGACATATGACCATATGACCTCCGCTCTCTCCGCACCCAGAGCCCTTTAAAGTGCTTCTCTTGAGCTAATGAAGGTCAAGCTGCCTCTGAAGTCACAATCTACTACACTGTGAAAAAAAACACTCGCTCTTCACGCTGAAATTTACCGGCTACTCTCAGCTGAAAGAGCAAATCAAATGAATGTCATAAATCTACAGCTTTTTCTATGACATTAAGGTGAAAACTAATGTTGCCATGTTTCCGCAGAGAAACAGCTTAAAAATTTACTGACGATAATGCTATGAGCTTATCGGTCAATTCTTTGCACTTGTCTGATGTTAAACTCTTAACAGATTATCCTGTCTAGCTTTTTATGCATCAAATTTCAAAGTGCCTGACCACACAGTGTTGTATTGCGGTCAAAACTGTAATGGTTTTACTGTCTTCCATCGTGAGGTATTTTTTGGGCATTTATCTATTAAAAAGGCATTTCTTCTTCACAGACCATATGACGCAGATTACAACTCTCAGCGCATAAAATGCCATACCCACACACACGAGCAAAGAAGCTTTAAGCTGATAAGTGCAAGAGGAAAATAACATTTGAGATTATGTTATTCTGCAACAGCTAAAGCTCCTAACAAAGACGCTTTAGTTTTATTAAAACAGTTTGCCATCAGCAGTGTGCTTATATACAATAATTATTGTGGAAAAATGTAGATTGTAATGACAACACATCATGTAAAAATAGGTGGGAAAAAGGATTATTAATTAGTATATTTAATATATTTAATTATTTTTCTTTCTTTAGACCACTAAACTCCAGTATGCACATTCATATGCTTGAATTTAGACTAATGTAAAAAGTATTTATCTATTAATACAAGTTATTAAGCCGTAAAGAAATATATACATTTACTAGATTTTGATTCATCAAACACCAATAACAGGATGGGTGAAAAAACATTTCTAAAACAAAAATATTTCACATAAATTCTGCATCTGCTCATGCAGATACAGAGATAACAACTTAGTTTCTTTCCTTAAGCCTAAACAAACAAATGGTACTGTAAATAAATACATGCACATGTAAAGATAAAACAGTTCTGATAAAGATGTGTAAGTCATGATGTCTTTTGTGCTGTCAGTCCGAGCAACATCTCACAGCATGCAATCTAACCTACATTAACTTGTTATGTGAAATAAAACCCTCTTTGATATAATCTTATTTTCCAGGCACTTCGAACATCCTGCCCATAGAGGCCAGTTAAATCATGGCTTGTCCAAAACTAAAAGCGAAAATCCAAAACCGAGACCGTGTGTGTGACATTTGAAATAAAAGAAACCCGTACAAACACGCAACAAAAACCAGCTCTTTTACCCTTACAATATAGCAAAATACAATACACAATGCCAAAGTGTGACAACAGGTTTTATTTTAAGGAAAGGTCTCCAGCGCTCCAGATGGACAGTACCTGTAAGCTCTGCTAGCACTCCACGCTCTGCTGCATGCCTCCTGTAGAGGTTCTTTAACACTTTGTCACTGCCGAATCTTTTAAAACGCCTTCTCACATTATTGTAGAACCATTCCAGTGACTGGATCTTCAGCAGCCTAAAAACAAATAAACAAAGGCGTTCTGATGCTTAATAAAAACATTAATGGCTCAAATAAATGTCATTGTAAAATGTATAAATTATTCTGAAACAATTATGATCACAGAAAGTATACTATATTCGATTGATGTGCAGACATCTAACAATCAAGACTTAAACATACACAAATGCACATACAAAAAGTGTGTGCTTTATCACAAAAAGTACAGAAAGCAGATAGCTTGAACAAAATGCACTTTTGGGCATGCCCACTATCTAAATACACTGGATCTGCTTTTACAGTAAACCCGTGTCTACACTAAAACACTGTCTGTCGATGCAATGAAGCAAGAGAGAAGAACAGAGACAAATAATGTTCTTGTGCCACTCACAGCTTGAGTCCAACTATTTTTACAGGAACTGCCTGCTCAGAAAGTGCAGGATTATTGTCTAGTTTAGACATATAGTTATAAGAATAAAGGGTTTAGGAAAAATAAATAATTATAAATAATAATAAATAAAAATAAATAATAAGTCAATCAACAGGTATTTAAACAATGAAATAATGAACAATGAACAAGTCAAGATGTTTGCATCAGAAGTATTGTTAGCATTAAATAACTATGCACCATGTTAGTTTTATTGACAATTTTGCAGAGAATCCACAGAGTAATATAAGAGCCTTGGCGAGCTATAGTTTTCATGCTTAAAATAGCTTTCTTTTACCATAAGGTACAGATACCGCTTAAGCAAAAATTTCATTTTTGCATGCACAGCAAAGACATTTGCTTTGAAACACCTCATACTGTTCATGATTACCTTGCATTTAATTAACTATAGTCCACAGCCACACTACTAATTACCAATACCTATATTTGGTTGATAAGCACAAATTTTAATTTCTTAATATTTCCTAATGGTCTAATAAACTGAACTGATAATTGGAATAGTGTATCAGTTCTATTAGCCTCTACTATATGGTGTGCATGTCTATGTGCAAGAATAAAACCAAATAATGTTGTGATTTGTTATAAACAGAGTGAAGTATAAAGCTTTTGGGTTTGACTAAATGGTTATGTAAGTGTCCAATGTATTATATCTGTGCATTGCAGGGAGAACAGGAGTCTTTTCTGTCATGATTCAGTAGTAATATGAACTAAAGTACCTAAGTTATGGCCTTTGCAAAGGGTTTTTACTCCAGTGTCATGTGCTACATGTGTGTTGTACATAACTATTTTGATGACTTTAGAAGGGTCATTAGAAGAACCCTCAATTACAGTGTCCTGTTACAAGCTGTTAGCCCACTGCCTTTCATCAGACCATTAGTGCAAACACACCCACACACAGAGACGCTTGCTTATTCGTGTTCGAACGACTGCCAAGGTGCTTTGCCGTCCACATGAGTCACAAGCCATGACAAAAAAATGCAAATATAAATAACTACACACACACAAACTACAATTTTTGTGCCACAAATTGCCTCTGTGAATGTAATATATTGCACAATATTCTATTCTAGCACTGAGTTTAGACACTATATTGACCTTTTCAATTGATAGAACTGAAGTTGATTAGGTTAATGGATGACATTTTTATGTTAGAAAAAAAATGTAAAATCTTTAAAAATAAGTTCCTCAGTGTAAACTTCACCTATCAATAAAAAAGTTACAGAATAAACATTTAACTATCAAAACAATTCACTTCACATTTCAGTTTTTAGAGCTTCAGTCATGTTTCTACTACAGAGCATCAGTCGTCATTGTTTGACCCCGTTTAATAAATTACCCACAGCATTTCCATCACCGGCCAGGTGTTTCCCACCAAAGCCCCCTGTCTAAGCGGTCTCTCACTGGCTGTCACAACAGATATAGCTTAGCTCTTGTAAGCGCTGTCCCTTTCAAGCAATACTAACCTGCTCCTCTGGCAGGCGGAGCACAGCCATCCTTTGTCCTTCTTACTGTAGGAACAGCAGCTCTTGCAGACGTTGTAGCGACAGTCCAGGCAGGAGCGCTTAGGGTTAAGCAGGAAGGTGAATGGTGAACAGCAGTGAATGCAGCAGCGTTCATTAAACCTGTGTTGGCGCGAAAGCAGAAGACATCGACTGCCCTCCTCAACCAGCGCTTGCTTCATCTCACTGGAGAGAGAGAGAGAGAGAGAGAGAGAGACAGAGAGAGAGACAGAGAGAGAAAATGTGATAGATGCAAATAGACCTAAACGTAAATATTTAACAAAATAAATATATATTAATGTGTATTTGTCTGAGTCAACTCAAAGGATGCATTAAAACATATTCATAATTAATGTCTATGTAAGGCAGGCTGTAGTGCCCTATAAGTGGATCATGTTTACATGACATCTGTGTGTTGATAGATGAGACAGATGTGCTGAGTTTGCGCTGCAATATTTTAAATCTGTCTGTATTTCTATCCGTACTGAGTCCTCCAGGGACGAGCGAGCAACGCTGCATTAAAATTGCTCTGACCTTTCGAGACAAGAGTCCTTACACAATTTATTAGCGGGTTTTAATGGGCAAACACAGTTTGTTTGGATAAGGGCCATTAAATGTATGCCGCTTAATTAAACTAATTTGCGAGTCCCCAGCTCCTATCACTTCTTGTCTCTCCAATGTTCTTTTGAAAAAAAAGGAAAAAAGCTGAAAAACATTTTTAAACTTATTTTCAAAAATATTAACTTGTAATAGAATTGACAACATTTAGGGTTTAATTAAGCCTTCTGAGTCTAAATTAATAAAAACTGAACAGGTCACTGAAAAATTAAGAGAATTTAAATAATGCTAAACCCTAGAAGAGAGATCTTCTTGAAACAATAAAGGTGCAAACTTAATTAAAAAACAAAACACTGAAATATTATTTATGTTGATGCAGGTCATGAACAGGTATGTCGCTGAGAATTTAAGGAAAGCTAAACCCTAAGAGAGATCTTCTTGAAGCAGTAAAGGCACAACATTGAATTAAAGAACAAAACATTGAAATGTTATATAATGTTAATGCAGTTCATGTATTGGCAGCTCAATCATTTGGATTAAACAGACATAAAAAGTTCCACGATACAAAGTGTGCATATAAAAAAGCACATAAAGCATATAAAATCCAGGACAAATGGTGCTCGGACTTGTACATTAAATTTAATACGGAGACATGAGAGATTTCAAACAGCCTTACACAAGTATTTTACTAAAAACCTTGATGTAGGTGTTTTAAAAACCCTAACTGATGATTATAACCAGCAGCCTGGACTGATCAGCTTCAGTGAATACAGAAAGAAAAAGAACTGAGGATAATCTCAGCAGATCAGAAACAGGCAAACTGGAACGCTAAAGGGAAAAAGAAAACAAACAAGTTGCGTAATGACATACTATGCATGCAAGAGAAACTGCTGTTTTTCTGTGGCTTTGACACTAGATGCTTAATAACACTGCATTTGTGTGTGTGTGCATGCATGCTAATAATCTTTATAAGCATCAAAATAATCAAGTTAATTGAAAGTCATTCTTCATCGTGATAGAAGAAAATGAGTGCATAGTTTGTGTTTATGGGAGTTCATCTGTATGAGTACATATCCTCGAACAACTCTTGTAATAAAAACCAAGATGTATATGTCCTCTAGATTTGTAGATTAACCTCTATATGCAGACCCTAGAGAGAGGCTAGAGATTACAAACAGCCTTGCACCAGTCTGCCTAAACCAAATCAGTGGCAAGATGCATTTAAATTACACTCAAGCATGCTGAAACAGAGCACAAAAGAAGATAAAAATCTTTACAGACCAGTAAAAAGGTTTTTTCCTCTCTGTACAATCACTATTTCATCAGGGTTCTCTTAAATGAACTTATAATTGGATACACAGCAGGCCATTTCCACCGCTTTCTTGGAAACACAGTCTGTTGTTTACAAAGCAGGCCGTTGGCAAAGAAGAGCAGAGCCTGTGCCAGCACATTCAAGTGAAGGTCTACTGAGTGACCAATGCCAGATAGCCAGACTGGACACAGGTGCGAAGAACAGGGGGAACCCGAAGCCAATGTTTCATACTAAGTCATCTAACTGGGCAGCATCATTTACGAATGACTGGTTACAAACAAGATGTGACTACAGTGCAGAATTAGACATATCCATCTTGTTTTCTCATGGCTGCCTTTTATAGCCTTTATAATTATAACCACAGACATACATTGTGTATTTACACATACAGGCACTACACAACAGCATTGCACTGAAACTGCTACACATGATTCTCAGATGCACATAGAACAGTTCAATGCAGACATTACACACATTAACAGTGTGCAAAACATTATCTACCGATTAGGCAAGAGTGAAAAATTTTGTAGACTGAATTACTAGTCAAATCAACATTTAGAAATGTTTATAAAATAAATAGCATTTTCCATTGAAATTGGAGTATAATATATTTTATTTATAAAATATATTCGTAATCAAATTAAAATTTCCCAGAAGTACACATTTAGACTGTTTTACGTGCAGATTTAGTGATACTGAGTGTGTGCAGTGGTCTAGAAATATATTTTCTCCCATACATGAGTCATCAATCCCAGCAAGCCTCATCTACTGTTGTGCGATTACAGTGTTCCAACAATGTAGCAATTACAGTACATGCACTATTCCTGGAATGATTTGTTAACATAGATCAGCACTGTGCTAATCATGTTGTATAGACCATTTCACAAGATGTAAACAACACTGGTCCAGAAGCACTTCCCGTTTCATTTTTTTGTATTTCACATATGTAAATTAAATTAAATCTTAAAGATGTTTGTTAAACAAGTCAGTTGTAAATGTTCTGTTGATTGTATTTTGTTCTGACATTTGTGTAGTGTTAAAAAACTGAGACAGGAAGTTCTTCTGGACCAGTGCTGTTTACATCTTGCGAAATGGTCTATATAATCACAGCACAGTGAATCTGTCAAATGCTATTGTATCTATTGAGATCTAACAAACAGAACTGAGACAAAGTCACTCAACATGGAGAATATGATTGTGATGTTTTTCAATTGAAATAATCTCTCATGAAAAATCTGATTTGGAATGCAGATGATAAACTGCTTAAACCATAAGCCACAATAAAAATTCATAAACCTCAGTATTGGATGATAAATGCATCTACATGTGCATCAGACACATTTACTTCTGTAAATGTTCTTTTGTGTTGTTTAATTTCCTCTTCATGTAAAGAAACCATTTTCAGCTTTTCAAACCAAAGGATAAAACCTTTTTGTCTGTAACACACAATAATGTTCATTAACTAAAACGACACAAAATATAAGCAAGAAGGAAAATATTTTCTGTCAAGGTAAATGTTTTTTGTTAAATGACTGTACTGATTGTAATGGATTTCCAGATATTTTACTTTCTGGTTTCTTACAAAATGGATATTCTAAGAAGGATTACCTTCCCTACAAAATCTTTATAAGCTCCTGTTTATGCATGTTCTTTTCCCTATCTCACCAGGTTCTTTTCTAATAATCTTGCTTTTAAGCTTCTCCAATCTCTAGTATCACATTCAGTCCTGTTTGAGATGCTGAGGTGCTCCCCAGGTGTTTTGAAATATTTAGGATATTGAAAAGCTGGATGCATGCAGGCAGAACACACTTGGGGCACAAAAATGCTGTCTGAATGAAATAAGGCTTTGACAGAGTGATGTGAAAGAGTCATAGTGTCTTGGTTGATCTTCTTTCCATAGTCGTGACATGACAAAATACATTATGTCACATGAATTTATTAAGAAATCCCATAAATATTGATATAAGTAGGCAATGACAAGGCTTATGTTATGCTACAGGTGTTTATTATAATTGATGCAGCAGCATTCTGTTCCTCCTATATGCTGATGTTTATCTTGAAAAACTATTTATAAGTAATAAATATTTGCAATGTGAATTAGACTTTCCCTCTTTTTCTTAAAACTACTGTTATACATAAGAGTACATTAGTTATACTCTACAAACGTGTAGAGTTTTGTAAAAATCTTGAAAATAGAGAAAGAAAAAAGAAAGAAAAAGTAAAGCCAGAATGCTTGTTTATCGTTCAGATAAAATCCTGGTGCCAAAAAAAGTCAAATGTGTTTTTTATTACCCAAAAGTACAAATGTGAGTCATGTGCTTCTTTACGCCATTGTGCAATACTTTCAAAAAAGAAAGACAAAACAAAATGAGGAAAGAGGGGATGAGAGATATCAAACACAGATTGCACTGTGTAAATCCATTAAAATCATTACATGAAAAGCACAGCTAAATGAATTATTCTTATCTAGAAATACTTTATTTGTAGAAAGCATTAAACAATAATTTTCAGTGTCTGACCTATTTCCTATTAAAGTATATGAAAACCAGAAAACCCTAAAAAAAAATCTGGAAATAAAGGTTCTTTTAGCTGGTCATATCAATACAAATGTATCATGTATACTCACGAGCTACACAATAAAGTAAGTGACAAAGAAACAACATGATTCTTGGTTTATAAAATCTTTGTATATCTGGGCAGATTGTGAGAAAAACTGATTTCTTAAAAGCTGAAATCATATCCATAGTTGGTCCGGGGGAAGTGAGTCACAGCTACAGAGGAAAGGGAGAGCCCTTCCTGTCATTTTACTGTACAACAAGCCAAAGAATGATGGGAACTTCCTCATACACTCCAGCAATTATTTGAACACCACGTTAATGGGTTCAATTCCCAGTAAATGCATGTACTCATAAAATGTATACAAAGAATGCAATGTTGCTTTGGAGAAAAATGAAAAAAAAAGCATCAAAAAATTCTTCTGACAGCATAAATGTTGTTTTTATAAATTAGTTTTTTTATGATGCTCCACATTCAAAAAGGAGGGCAGACTCACCTGAGTCGTGTCTCTTCTGTCTTACGCAGCTGCATGTCCCGTTGCACCACCTGTAGCACATGCTCCGCCTCATCATCCGTCAAGCCAGAGAGATCCAGTTTACGACCCATCCTTTACATCTGCACAGCTAACAAAACAAAAGAAGAGCGAGTTGTTAAGCAATATCAAAGGCTTTTCATCTGTGGCATTGGATCTGTGTGTGAAGTAGTACAGTAGATGTTCAGCAAAGCAATTACATACATTAATTCATTCATTATCTAATTTCCTTATTGTTTTAAATTACATTGCGAATTGAAATCTTACCACTGCACTTAATCAATTATATTATATAATAAATAATATTATATTAATACAATTATTAAATTATTATATAATTTTCTGTATAGTGGCAGCTGGATGGTAATCTTACAACATCAAAATATTTTAGGTTGGAAGTAAAAGCAAAACAATTCTCTTCTGTTTACTCTAATACTGCTGCTGCAAACATTGTACTTTGAAATCAGTCTAATAAAGTGTATTACAAAAGACTGAAAAGTAAAATCTCTTTCATAAGGTTCTTAAATCCGAGATGAAATGAGGCACAGATTTAGTTTTGGATCCCAACAAGGCCATTTTAGCCCTCAGTGATAAAAACAACAGATGCTAAAGAAAACATCATGGACTTGGTATTTCTATGGTACATATGACTGAAGTGATACAGTGATGTTAAGAGGTCAAAGGTTTTTTCAGAGGTCATGTATTGTACTGTAGCTAACCAATTGTTTAGATTAGACTTCTAGCGTTTAGCGTTTTCCCCTCAGTATTTTTCACAGTTTAGAGTTAACATTTAGTTTTTGTCTTTTGAGGCAGTGAAAGCATACACAAACCTTTTTGCCGAAGAGTTATACACAGTAAAAATATCGTTGTCAGAAATGCATTCATCAATCCAAGTTGCCCACGTTGAAGCGAAGTTTACAATCATTTCAAGGCAATGACTTTTATTCAAACACGAGAACAAGAATATCTATAATCCGCGATGGTCTTTTTCGTCAAACTATTTTGCAGACATGTTAAAAACTAGTTTGTGTGATGCACAGCTGGATGCAGCACTTACCGTTGTGTCTTCACCACAGTCTCTTACGTCAGTTCTCTGTGACTAACCCGCAACTGCCAAGCAAGCTGTCGGCATTTAAAGGAAAACTCATTATAAATGTCACCACTTCGGTATATATCAACGACTGCGTCCTATTTCCGTGTCTGGTGTGAAGTTTTAAACGAGTTTGTTTGAGGAGTAAACGCGCGGAAATCCGTAGCGGGTGCGCGCTGCGCGTGTACCTGTCGTGATCTCGTGCGCGTACAACCAGGAGACGTCAGGTGATCGAGCTCCCTGCGGCGTTGCGACGATGCTTACTACAGAAGGCTGTTTGATGATATATTTATAATAAATGGAAAGAAAGACTTACAAAGTGCTGTTTTAAGTACAGTGATAAGTTTGCTGTAATAAGATTACAACAAAGACAATTCAGAGACTAGGATTTGGAGAGTCAAAATCACTATAAAGTGCCTTTGAGGCTTAATTACCCCCCAAAAAACTGCCATTTTTTATTTAACCTCATATTTGTTGTATTAAGAATGACCTCAGGCTGTTAGAAATGCATGTTGGTCAAGCTCCAGCACTCTTTTAAATTGACTGCATCATAGAAGTCTTTGGGACAGGCTAAAGCTAGCATTTAATAAACACATGGTGTACCTTGAACTGTTGAAGCTGACTGTCCACTGTTTAAAATATGTATTTTAATTTTATATTAATTAATAATATATCACTATGACAGGGTGGACATGTCAAGCTTGACAACACCCAACTACAAACACAATATGATGGAAACATAAGTTTAGATATTTATTGTGTGTGCAGGGGATGTTTTAACCTCATTTACATTTACATTTAGCTGACGCTTTTATCCAAAGCGACTTACAATAGTACATGTATCATATACATAACCTCCTCTGAGATAAGACAAAGTGGTGGAGGAGATGTCACTGAGCACATCAGTTCGTTTCTTAAAGCGTCATATACATGAAACATGAAAAATGCTTATTATTATTATTATTAAAACAGAACATGAACAATTTAAATTACTTGTTTTATCAATTAACTTGTTGAGGACAATGAAAACATTCAAAAATAATTTTTATGTTATGCCATTTCGCCACTTTTTACGCTCACTGAAGCTAGCTGAACAGTGTGTAGGACATCACATACATCCATTTAAAGAAAATGGTATAAAATAAGAAAAAGACATTTCAAGAGACTTATCATTGTACTTTTATGTGTCGTAATGTTTGGCATTTATAAAAAAGAACTCAGAATTTCATCATTTTGCATTATGTTTCTGAAGAGGACACCCAAAGGCACTTTATAGTGATATTGACTCTGGAGATTGACTCTGGTGTTCCTGTAAAATTATATCTGTAAAATTATATATAAGGCCATGTCAGATCTGCAAATTAGGTCAGATTGTATAAAATTTTTCCAGTGTTTTAAGATTTAAGCTTGGTCACATGTAATTCCAGTCAGCTGGTGGTGGAACACCAGCTGACTCTCTCTCTCTCTCTCTCTCTCTCTCTCTCTCTCTCTCTCTTATTTTGACAAATTAAAGTGTGTATTTAGAGAGTATTTATAAAGCCAGCAAAGATATGCATGACCCCAACACAACAGCAATGCATAAACAATACCTTTCATTAAAACTAAATCCAGCATATGCCGAAGATATTACACCTGTAGTATATGTCCCCAAACAGAACATAACATGGGGTCATTTTAACCATATAAGAAGAAGAAGAACTTAAAGTGAGGTAACATCAATAAGAGACATCCCACTTCTATTTGAGATCACTTAGACGTTTTTCAGGAAAAAAATGTAATTGCTGTCATCTAATTTCTCATAACCAAAGTTATAAATCAGTATCTGTATAAAAGAACACCATAACAGGAGCAGATATGAGAGATATCAGATATCATTCTTCTCTATATCACTAATGAAAAATATTTTGGATTAGTTGTTGTTCTTTTAAAACTTGCCGTTTACCAGTGTTTTTCAGAATGTTGTTTTGTCTGAGAAAATATGTTATTGCTCCTCCTCTGGACATCTGGTTGTGATTTAAAACACGGGTATAAAGCAGACAATTGTGCACAGATTGAAGAAAGCAGCAGGATGAAGGCGGGCGTGCAGCTAGGGCTGTTGTGTCTCAGTCTGCTCATATGGAGTTTGGATGGAGGAAAAATTGATCCAGAAAGTAGCAGGGAAATTCCAGTAAATTTTGATGCAGAGGATTATTCTCAGTTTCAGGTGAGGGACAACTTTTCCCGCAATGTTTCTGGTGTAACAGCATATTTTCTTTGGGAATTAACTTTCCTTGAAACTATTTTGTGATGTTTTTTAACTGCAATAATGTAAATACTACACATATGTGTAGTAATGTGCAATTTGCTAATATTTGATTGATATTACCAACTTTAGAAAAACACACTTCATCTGTCTTGATTGTTTTGGATTTATCAGGTTGCTGAGAATGAAAGGGAACGTAATGTTATGTCTCATGAGTCTGACATCAGCCCAGTGGTATGTATCCAGCCATTACTAATATCCTCAATGCATTCTGCAGATATTTTGTAAAATCTGTTAGAGCTTTGAGAGATTGTTATCTGCATATATGACATGTGTAAACATCTTTCATTAATATTCTTGAAATTTTTCCAAATTCTATGTTTTCTCAATATGTAGTTCACTTTCCATTTTGCTTACTACAGATCTGATGTTTTTCCCAAAACATTTGAAAAGAAAAAATGTAATTTGATTTTATTATCAGGACTTGATAGGATTGACAAAAGAGGGGTTACATACTATTATGGAGCCAAGTGTTAAAAGGAAGATGATGAAAGAATTGGTGATATCTTGTGAAAAGGACAATTGTTTCAAGGGGGGGAGCAAGTTATTAATTACACTTATTTTATTTAAAAATTATAAAGAAAAATTTCTTTGAAATAAGATAGATTAAAAATCATTTACAGTAAGAAAGTGTATTATTGAGAGAGAAGGGACATTAAAGGATGAAAATGTCTTCTAAACCATTATCAACCCTATTTGTTTTAAACTTAATAAATAATTTTTTTATTTTCTAAAAACAAAAGTACATATTGCCTTTACCCTAAACTCACAAATCATCTATAACCACCAGTTCTTCCGCATGAGGAGACAGGACAAAGGCAAGAGACCCAGACCAAGAAGACCACCTCCAGGGAAGCATTCATTGTTGGTAAGGCTACCTTCCCAGGTAACAGATTTACATAATGCTACCAATAATTTTATGCTTCACAGATGTTATTTACTTACAGTATGCTTTCTTTTTACAGGCTTCAGCATCTTCAGTAAAAATAGTAACTGTATAGAGATACATCACTATGTTTCCTAAGGAGCGTGTCAGGCTCAGGTTTTGATTATAAAAATAATATTTTTCTTTCTTCTGCTTTTCTTTCCAAAATATATTTTTGATAAATAACGTCTGTGGATGATATATAAATAATGATCTCTCTAAATAGTCCTGGAATTCCTGAAAGCATCACTAGGAGGCAGTATTTACCCAGGAGATTGCTCAAGCTTCTGTACAAATCCAATGTTTCATTTCTATCTGCTTGTCTTTATCTTTGAACTACATACAATAAAGCATTATGAAATACAGTTTTATTGTTCAAGAACCAGTGAAAAATGTATTTAAAGCAGCAAATAATAACAGATTGAAATGTCTTTCTGTCTATATTTGACTGTTTTTAGCTGTTTAAGGAGGACATATTTGTACGAGTATTTGACAGTAAATGTAGAAAGATTAAAATATAATAACATAAAGTTCTGTCATAAAGTGAAGTCTAAAGTCTAAGTGAATGGTGGGTAACAGGCTTCTTTGAGTGACCAATTATTTTATATAAATCTGAGTTGTTCTGCTAGTTCAGTGTGCCAGAAATGTTGCCAGCCTGAAAAAAACTAATAACTAGTAAGGAAAATAATAAGACTCCTGCCAAAACTTTGTCAAAACAAGTCAGCTAATAAAAAACCAACACCTGCCTTTTATACCTGCATAATCTTTAAAGATAACACAAAAGTGTTACAGTTTGCTAAAAACAAAAATGAGCTGCAGAGAAATGTGTGCAGTAGCAATACCTTGACACCATTGTCCAACCACAAGCAACCATGCAAAAACACCTATCTGCGCTTGCACAGACATACAATATACTGTACACTTTAACCAGTGCAGATGTTAGACTAAAAACAAGTTGGAACTTGGAAACAACTGGCTAAGACTATTCAAACACTATAAAGAGCATAAGTCAGAGTGAAACTTAACTTAGACTAAAAAACAATACTTCTTCAAATGAATCTGCTGTGTTTGATAGATTGCTATGAGTTTTTACATCACGTGACATTGTTTATACAACCATATATAAAGTGTATATAAGGTGCATATAAGGACAGTTGCTCGCAGGGTGTCACACGCAAAAAACAACAACCCAAGAGCAGATACACAGTACACACACACACACACACACATACACAGTATAGTGAGGAATTGGAGCAAACTCAAAAGCATGTGTGAGTCACAGTACACAGACTCTTTGCTTACAGGAAGAACAGACAGAAACAATCTACTTTGCCCTCAGGCAAAACCCCGAATCTTATAAGGTAAGTAAAGACATGGAAAACTTTTTTTTTTAAATCTCTTTTTGGTTCAAAGATTAAGATTTAGTTTAAGATTGTCAACCACAATACCTGAAAATAAATTATCCAGTTGCTATAATCGCACAGTGTTTGGCAGAAACGCCTTGAACGGAAAGTATGTGACTGCAAATGGTCAGATAAACCCCAAACTATTACAATGTGGTTGTGTGTAGTTGTGGAAGGAAATTGTTGTACTGTTTTTTTTTAAAGAGCTACACATTTATCACATTTCTTTAACTATATAATGTTGCTGATTATGTAAATAATGTACTGCTATGGCCACAGATTCCTTATTATTTACAGTATGTTTTACTTACAGTATATGATCTTACAGTTGTGTTTTGTATGATATCAATGCTTATATTTGTGAAAATAGCTGTTTCTGGGATCTGTGGATACCAAGATTTAAAAAATAACTTTAAAGAATGTATAGAAAAGGCTTTCTGATGTTATCATAGTATTTTTCATAGACACTGCATTTTATGTTAGGGAGAAATGTGTTTTAAGTTAGCTTTACGGCTTGTTTTTCACAAATGACAGATTTCACAGAAAAGATGGAATGAATTTTCCATGTTTAACTGATATGGATCTCTGCTTTCAGTTTTATCTGTGATTTTAGGCATGTGTTGAAAAGTGCACTGGATTAAAGTGGATCAGGAATGTTTGGAATGAAAAAGCTACACTCCTATTGCAATATAATATCCCGCCTGGTAGCCATATGGTCTCTGCTTTCTGCAGAGAGAAAGATAATCAACTTTATACCTGTCAATATAAAAACATTTGCAACTGCTCTTTGTGATTTAAGTGCAAACTAAAATGATTGTTTTTATTTTCAGCACTCTCGACTTCAGAGGAATAATGGAAAGCACAGAAGAGAACTATGATTATACCGAATACTACAGCTCAAACTTCAGCTATGATGACTATCAGACTATCTGTGAGAAGAGTGATGTGCGTTCCTTTGCCAGGATCTTCCTCCCAGCTGTTTTTGGGTTGTCTCTGGTGATAGGCTTAGCAGGAAATGCCCTGGTTGTTGCAGTGTACGCTTACTGCAAGCAACTGAAAACAATGACTGACGTGTTTATAGTTCACCTGGCCGTAGCCGATCTGTTGCTTCTCCTCACGTTGCCCTTCTGGGCCGTCGACGCTGTCCACGGCTGGGAGCTTGGAGTGAGTTTCTGTAAACTTGTCTCTTCCTTGTACACCATCAACTTCACCTGCAGTATGTTACTTCTGGCCTATATCAGTCTGGATCAGTACCTGGCTTTAAAGGCCGGAAACAGAAGCAGAGGCCTAGCGCAAATCTTTCGAAAGAAACACTCCGGAAAGCTGTGTTTTGGGGTCTGGGCCGTTGCGAGTTTATTAGGTGTCCCTGATTTAGTGTTTTCAACTGTCAGGGAGCTTCATCACAAGAATAGTTGTCTGGCAATGTATCCGTCTGATATGGCACACAGAGCTAAAGCTAGTCTTGAGGTTGTGGAGGTCATAATAGGCTTTTTGCTACCTCTGTTAGTGATGCTTTACTGTTACACCTGTGTAGGACGAGCTCTGATGAAGCTCCCAGCAGATAGGCGATTGAGGAAGTGGAGGTCGATCCGTGTGCTGCTGGCTATGGTGGGAGTCTTCGTGGTCACGCAGTTACCCTACAACGTGGTCAAGTTTTGTCGGGCCGTGGACATCATGTACATGTTTGTGACTCACTGTGGAGTTAGTAGAGAGCTAGATAGAGCTACACAGATCACAGAGAGCCTTGCTTTGACACACTGTTGTTTAAACCCAATTCTTTACACCTTCATTGGTTCAACTTTCAGACAGCACGTCATGAAATGTGCCAAGGGCTTTGGAGACAGGGGGAGGAGATTGGCACACGTGAGAGAGCAACAGGATGTTGATATCTCTTTAAATTCCCATTCACAGTCTCAAGAGACCAGCACCTTTTCTATTTGAGCACACTTTATGTTCTGAAGACCTAGCATCTTTATCAATAGTGTTTCTTCCTTACAGAAAAATAGGTGTGCACTGGTGTAATCTGTTCTGAGAGGTCAGGTCACAGAGCCATTTTATTATGCACAATTTTTCCTCATTTTTCAGTTTAAACAATTCCATGCAATTTATTCTTTCCTCCTCCAAGGGTGTACTTTCTGAATGTTGTGGAAGCAATCCTTAGCAATCTCGGCCCATTGTTTGGGCTCACAGGGGTGACATACTATTTACATTATTTCCAGCTGCACAATTAAGCAAACGTCATTATACTCAAACAAAATGCATTGGACAGTTTATCTTTCATTACACCTATATAAACATAGATGCAGAAAAAAATGTTTTTTTCTAAACAAGATACTCCAGAAAGGAGTTTTTACTGGAAAATATGCAGGAAACAGCTTGGCTAATGAAAACAGAATCAAACTTAGTTTTGACCTAATGTTAAACTGGCCATTTTCAAAGCCAAAATTTCTTGCAAAGTACTTGAATATTATTTTAATTGTTACATGCTTGCCTTGCGTGTGTGTTATATGTAACTTTCTGTTAAAAGGTTTGAAGGTTCTGTGATCAATTAAAAATGTATTAAAATCTAAAGTAAATATAGACACTTGCAATTATTTTCTATACAGATATAAATGGTGTATAGATTAATAAAAAAATAAGATAAGTTTTAGGAACCTTTCTTCCAGATTTGCTATGTTTATAGAAGGGCTATGTTTATTTAGAGCACAGTACGGCTGCAAACGTTAATAGAAATGTGAAGACAATGGAAAAAAAATGAGTGCTCAAAAAAGCTGTAACTGAGATATTAAGATGGCAAGCTGTATTATTAGATTGATTTTGACAACCCAGAATTATGTTTCAGGTCATTTATATTACAGTAGTACAAACAAAGAAACCCAGAATTATGCTTCATGTGTTTTATATTACAGTGGTACAAACAAAGATGTATCTCCCAAATGTGAGATTCTAAACCAAACATAAATAAACAAAACCTCAGCAATTTTTGAATGTTTACATACAACTTTGGTACAAAAAGTGCAACAGAACAAAGCATTGCTTCTCTGATTAGAAATGAAAAAACACAATTTTGCAGAATTTTTACACATTAGAGATTATCCAAGGCAGTTAAACAAATTCTTGTCTTCTAACCCAGAAGCACTACAAATTATAATTATCCCTATTTAAATTAGGTAAGATTGCCTCTAAACAAATAACAAAAATAACATTACTTGGCTTTCCGCAACAAAATGAACAACATGGTGATACTTCAACAGAGAAGTCAGTTTCAAATAAACACAATGCAATATAATACAATTATGCAAATCAGTTGAATTTTGTCCAGTGGAACCTCACAGTGTTTCTAGAAGTACAAACATAACTAACAAAGTCTCCATACAAATAATTAGTGTAATGATTAAATAGACACAAATAATCAAACTATTCAAATTAAACCTCACAAACAGGTATGTGTGCGTACGGTTACATTTTCATCTCCTTATAATACACAATAAGACAAAGATATAACTGTTTATAAGTATCAAAGATTAAGATAGGGTGGCACAGTAAGGAGAAGCAGAAAGAACAAACAGATAAGGCACATGTTCCAACAAGTGTACTGTAGAAACTTACTCTGTGTGGTTTTAATCTCAAATAAAAACCATAAAATGAAAACAAACTAATGGCTGTTGACATAAACAAAATCGCAACAAGGCACATGTTCCTAAAGTCAAGTGTTTTGGGATGAGGGGCTTTATTTTTCCCTTCCCACCGGAAGAGACTGGCAGATCGAAAAACACTGTAACAGACTTGCATAGGATGAAATTGAAGGGAGGATAAAATGTAAATGAATGTGAAACCAAGTGCAGATCAAGGTTCAGGGAGCAGGCACTGAGGCAGGAATGCAGCCGTTGGCAGTGGAGGAAGACTCATTAGCTCTACTTTCGTCCTACGAAAGCAAGTGTGGACCAGTGTGGCATGAATCATGCCTTAATAGTTCAGAATCTGCACATCAAAAAGGTCACAGACTCCCTCGTTGTCATCAAGGTTGAAGTTGTAATCCACGGCAGGATTGGGTGAAAGTTTTAACAGGGGGAATACTGCGTTGATTAAAGACAAAACAAAAGTTACCATAAAGAGCAAATAGTGATTTTTCACTCTACAAATATTTTAATGACTTTATATGGTGTTATTACTGGCTATCCACAAACCTGTGCAACATCTTGGGGAAAAAAACTGTTGATTTTTATTTCTATATCTTATTTCATAACACCAAAGACTACAAAGCAGGCCAGATCAGTACTATTAAAACAACAAGCGAAGTCTAGTGAGAAACAAATCTGGCATCCACAGGAGAAAGAAACCTTGAGAGGAGCCATCACTCAGCGTGCATGAAAACCCATCCTTCACCAGTCAGAACTTATTACAAAGATTTATAGTAGCTTTATAATTAACTGATAAGGACAAGAGTAAATTTCTTCAAGTCAAAACAAATATAAGAACAGAAAGCTACGCAGCATGACCACAAGGGGGCAGTGAGAAATACCAACACAAAACAGCTGGCTAGTAGTTACTTACCATCTGATGACATCAATTCATCTATGAGATCAGAAACACCTGGAGGACAAAATAAAAGTGAGATTGTAAATAAAACGATGCATCTTCCTTAAATCCACTTAAAATAACTGGCCTATAATAATAAGTGCAGTGTATAGCACAATTATTGATAGACAACGCCTTACCTTCTCTCTCCTCCCTCATTTCTTCTAACATGGACTGTAGATCCTGACCGCCCATGTCTCGCTGATGTTCTTCAACAGTCTCAGCACCACCTAAAGACTCCTGCATCAACAAACACTGACTGGCAGGGGACTCAGGGTTGCAATCTAAAAAAAGATACAAACAATGCTAAATTAATGCTAATTTGTAGTCTAATTCTGGATATAATGTGCATGTTTTCAAATACATTTCATTTTTTCAGCAGAAAATTAAAACCTGATGCATGCATTATGTTAAAATTCTCATCCCACAGTAAGTAAGGGGTGGGGCCAGTGTTAATAACATACCCATGTGCACATCGGAGGGTGTGGAGGATGATGTGAGGTGGTGCCCTGCAGCGGGACTTTTAAGCTGACTGCGCTTCAGATCACCGAGCTCAGCTGAGGAGATGGGGAACCTCTGCAGACCCGCAGGGGTACTAGGAGGAGTCGGCATGGCAGAAATGTCATCTATAGGAGGTACAGGGACGACCACAGGCTTGGAGCTGCTCGATTCTCTGTTTATCAGCATCACCTGGATTGGAGCCAAGTGACTTCTAAGGTTTACCTGGTACTTTTTCTGACCATTGTGACCCTGTGTCAGTAGAAAGGGCATGGAGATCGTAAATAACCACAAATGCATTGCATAGTAATGAATCTCAAAGTTGGTTTTACATACCATCTCAGGCACTGGGACCTCTAGCTGTGTCCCTGATGGTGCCATCACAGCTAAAAGAGTATCTCCACCGAACGCATCACATATGTCCTCGTGTGTTACATAGCTGTATGTATGCAAGGCTAAGGAACACACACAATGGCTAATACAACATATTTTCAATGCTTTTGTATATTGTTTCTTTTTTTCCCATAAAAGTCGTCACCAATGCATTCAAAGGTTAGATACAAAACGTGAATAAAGCACTTTATGTTTAATCCAAAGTGGAAAAACGGGTGGAGTGAGGGTTATGAAACTCTAGCAAGAAGTGGAACAGACTACATACTGGAAAAACTGGACTATATCCACTCTAATACCCAACAATAACAGCAGAGAACTGGTATAGCATTCACCATGTAATTAGCTGCACTGTTCTGACAATGGGGTGAGAAGAGCCCATTTTCTCAGGGTGTTAACTACCCAGGGAACCACCCAAAACAGGAACAAATTTTAGAAACAAATCTGAAAAATATCATTCAAAAATTTCTGGCATGTACATTTACTGAAACAAGGATATCTGCAGCTAGAGGGGTCTTCATTCAGATGTTTGATGCTCTGTTGCAGACACGCTTTCTGCATGTCCAGCGCTCTCTCTTGAATGTCCAGTTCAGCAATATTTGCCTTAAGAAGTTCCACCTGCTCCAGAACTTCCTGAGGCTGGCAGCCTGTACCCTCTCCCCTAATTGACATACAGTAGAACAACTGTTTTACAAAGTGATGCATCTGTAAAAAGTAGCATATTTAATACAAAAGAAACAAAGAGAGCACACAACATAATAAAACTATATTGAAAGTATTGAAGCATCTATACATTTTAACATTGCAACGTTTTGGAACAACATTCATCATTTTAAGTCTTTGTACTTACTTCCACTGAATGGTGTTTTTTGTCTTTTTTTCAATCAGCCCAATGCCTTCCAGAACATTGGTAATATCATAGATCCTTCTTTTTTGTTTCACTGCCAAACTGTCTGCAGCCTATAAAAATAGAAATCACAATTTATTTTCAGACAAAGTTCATTTAGATAAAAGGAAATGACAAAATTATCAGGAGTGCTGAAGTGTCATCTGACGATAAACATGGACAGATGTGTTCATACTAGTCACGCAGAATAAATGTACTGGAATTCTTACAATGTTTTACTTTTTGTTTTTACAACAATTTGAAAGGAATAAATGAATTATTTCGTTTTAAAATTAATGCGACACATTCCAAATTCTAAAAAACGTCTAAAATGCATTTAAAACGTAAACGCCACTCGTGGCGCCTCAGAGTAAAGCGTCAGGTAACAAACACCTGCTCTATATCCCACAGCTTTCTGTTCAAAGCCCATCTCTCCGTTACAAAACACACCATTTTCACTCACTCTTTGACACTTTTAAGTAAACATTAACCAGACGCTTTGCGTTTAAGACACTAAACACCCTCACGGGACAACGAAGGTCCACTCAGGTAAAACAGTTTCCTTTGTGTGACTCCCCTCAGAACAGCCTGCCAACTTTCATTCATTCGCATCATTCATTCATCACGCCACTCCGCTCGTGTTTGAACCCACCACTTTCAGGTCGAGCACCCCGTCTTTGGCCTCCTGAAGGAGCGTGACGAACTTGACTGTGAGGAGACCCAAACTCTTCTCATGGCGACTGGACCCGTTCGGTGTCGCGTGAGAGAAACTCGCGCTGTTGGACTCCGCCATGCCACTCAAAGCCCCTCAGCTGCAGGGGTGTCTCCAAAAAGTCCCTTTTGTCTCGTTTAGGAGTGTGAAGGCTGGCCCTCGTTAAGCTTGTGAGGGGGAGCAAGAATCATCTCTTTCACTTATTTACCTCAGGGCAACATTACGACTGATGCCTCGAGGGTTTTTAAACGAGAGGAAATGACGTTGGATTACCGTTACTATGGAAACGGCTCAGCTTGTGCGCTGCGTGAATGTTCGACCAGTGACAAGTAACTGACTAACAGTTTCAAGAATTCCACTTAATTTTGATAAAAATAGCAAAGGGACACGAAGTAGAAACAAGTTTATAATTTTAATTATAACATTTAAACAGAAAGAAACATAAGTTAAATAAAAGTGCATTACATAATGCTGTATTGAACAACAAGCATTTACCACTTTGAGTCGTGTCTTGTTAAATACAATAATAAATATTTTAATTTCACTTAATTATGGTCAACATTTCACAATTAGGCCCAAGAATTGTAATTGTACTGTAATTTAGCTAATTTATTTGTATCTTAGAAAAACAGTAGGCTAAATATTCAGGAACAGGTAAGTGTCAGGACTTTTAAAAATAAAGGCATCCTCCAAGTATTTTTGTCTTGTGGCTTCGTAATGGACATGAGGTTAGAAGTCTTTCAACACTCGTGTGAGGCGTCTCATTTTCTCCTCCATTACCCTTTTATTACTCTCAGTTTCCTCAAGCAGCTGGCGCATTTCCTCCTCCACCTGGAGCAACTGTGATAAAAACACAAAGATATGCGGTCTTGTTCATGTTTAAACTGTTTTGAGAGAGTGATGATGATCAAGCGTTACCACCAGTCAATCAACACATTTATCAAGAAATATAAAGAAAGATTTTGCAGAGTTATCCACATGCAGCCCCATATTTAAACTCGGCACACTGATTGTTTTGTTTCCATGGATAAAAACTTATCACTCATTAAAGCTGCTTAAAATAATATCCGTTTCTCTCACAAATTGTTTCATCTTAGGAGACATTTATTGACCCACTGCAGTCATTTGGATTACTTTAATGATGGATGTACGTGCGTTAACAGTTTGCATCCCATATAAATTAATAACATGACTGCAGTTTAATAAAATGTTTGTGTTCAACTGAAGAAAGGAAGACATATACAGTTAGAATGGCACGAGGGTGAGTAAATAATGAGAGGATTTTCTTATTATAACTATGAATAAAGTTGAATATAAGCACCCAGATATAGTTTTTACAGAATACCTTGTGATTGGCTTGCTCTATCTGTTTCTGTTTGTCATTTGCCAGACGAAGTAGCTCAGCCTGATGGGAAGCCTGCAGAGATTCCAGTTGTCTACGGAAGGCATCATCCACACAATGAAGCTTCTCCACTGTCGCTCTAAAAATAAAACAATTTTGAATGAATGAAACCTATACTACATTGACAAAAATAGGATCTGCTGCCCTACTCATACCTGTGTGCTTGAGAAGCTTTGTCCCTTTCTTCCACCAGGACTCTCTCTTTGGAATCAAAACCCTCCTTCATTCGTTTCACTTGGCTCTCAAGCCTGTTCAAAAGCTCTGCCTTTTCCTGCCATTTCTTACTTGAAGTCCTACAAAGCAAACAGCAACAACAGTGCAACATGATATAATGTTTGACCAAAATTATAAGTCATTGTTAATTAAAAAAATTAAATTCATGTGTCTTAGCAGTGTTATCCCATACCTGTAGGTCTCTTTGACCTCATCAAGCTCCGCCTCTTTATCAAGTAGCTGTTGTTTAAGCTCCTCCTTCCTGATACTAAGCTGGTCCACTGTGTCTCTGAGCTCAGCTGCAGATGCCATCACCTCATCCAGCTGCTGTTTTAACTTTCGCTGGTCCTGTACATTCTCATCACGCAGTCTACGGATCTGCTCATCTCGCTCCAACAGTGCCTAGGAGCAACACATCAACAAAATGAGTCAGGCTCTAAAAACTCATCTATTGTACAAAGTATTATGTAGTTTGCTACAGTATTTGTATTTTTATTAAACCATTATGTAAGCCAACAATACTTCTTCAAAACGTACCTCCTTTAGTTTACGAATAGTCTCTGTTTGGTCATCTACAATTTTGGCTTTTATCCTGAGCGCAACATTGTCTCTCTCATTCTGCTTCTTCTGCGATTCCAGTTCGGTTAACAAAACCTCAATTCTGGCCTCTAGTCGACCACGGTCCTGTGCTAAAGAGGCACCTAAACAAATACAAATGTGTCTTAACAAGTTCTCCTTTACCCACAAGTTAAACTGCTTTGACAAGCAATTGTAAAGATATTACAATGCATTTATTTATTTTACAAATGTAAAAAACAGGATGTTGGTGTGTAATAGTGCAGAAAAAAACCTGTTGCTCATTGCAGCTGTATATTTATAAAAAAGAGAGAGCTTTCATCGTGTCATGCCTGGTTAAAAAACAGTGTCAGACATATCTTCTTAGAAGTTATTTTTGTACCTTGCTGCGCAAGTTCCTGGCCCCAGATCCTTCTTTCAGCCCGTAGCCCATCTATGACAGACTCTTGAGCTGTAAGCTGGGACAAAAGCTTGGACTTATCCTTCTTTAGCAGCTCCACTTGTAGATTGAGACGTGTGTCCTCTTCTAACCTGGATTCCAGTGACTGCACACGAGTCTACAATGCAAAAGCAGTGCATAGTGTGATGTCAAGAACACTGATTAAAGAGTTATATCTTTGTAGATTCGATTTTGTAGACCTATATTTGTGGTTTAACATCATTAAAATCTTGCCTTAAACTCAGTTGCAGCATCTCGTTTAGTTTTGAGGAGATCAGATATTCTTGATTTCTGCTCTTTCACCATGGTTGTGAGCTCTTGCACCAGAGAGGCTGATTGCTTCTCTTTCTGCTGAGACTGGCTGAGACTTGATTTCACATCTAGGAGCTCAGCAGACATCTGATCAAACCCCTCCTTTACCTATAAACAAACGCACAGTCAGGGCCCGCACTTTTTAATGAAATAAAAAAAAACACCTGAAAAGTTTTGCGATTCATTTAATTAAAATTCTGACATTTTAGGGACTGCACTGACATTCAGCTCAGTTTACTTGTTTTCCAAATAATAATTATATTCCCATCCTCTGTGTGTTTGAGTTTCCAAATTAGAATCGATCCAAACTTTTCTACAAAATAATGTCAAAAGGTCACTCAAAAGTAACTCTACCTCTGAGAAACGCTTTGCTTCAATGGTAAGAGCCATGCGAAATTCATCCTCCAGAGCAGCATATTGCTTTTGAGAATCAGCAATCTTTTGCTCCATTTCAGCCTGTTTCTGAGCAAATCTTTTCTCTGCCGCCTCCACCTCGTTGGCTACAGCGTCCTTAAACTCAGTCCCACCAGGAAGTAGTCGCGACGCAAGCTCCTTCCTGTACCACAAAGTTAAGCAGTGAAACAGGTGCAAAATTCAAGCAGTTAAAGGAACAGAACTGAAGAACTGAATTATTTTGCTACCGTCAAGTAAATGATTTAATGTGGTGCTTGTGTACCTGTGCATCTCCTCTCTGGAGGCCAAGAGTTCATGTAACTGCTGTAGTTTCTCTTTGTGCTGTCGTGCCGATGCTCTGAGTATTTCAACTTCCCTTTTAAAGGCAGATGCTTTATTCTCCAGCTCCTGAGTTCTCTTCATCTGAGAAAATAAAGTGGGTTAGACACAAACAGAAGTCAAACAGAAACTGCATATATCTGCAATTTAGTCGAATTCCTGTTTTGCAGGAGAAGCAATAGTGTTGATATTTATCTAAAAAGGCTCTCCATATTTGCTACAATATTTTTAAAAGCATATCTTTGCTCTTATCTGTGTGCTCCATTTTATGTTTTAGCTCAGGTAGATTGCCAGCTTACTCATTTCCAACCCCATAAAACTAAGTCTTTTATGTGTTTGGGTACATCAGTTTTGACATTATATTGGCACCATGGTAGGAAGTTTGAGGACAGTGTTATAAATCACTGTTACCTCTTCTGCGCGCTGCTGTACCCTGAGAGTCTCTGCCTGGCTCACGCTGTCCTCCAGACTACGCAGCGCCCTCTTGTGTTGCTCGTCCCGATTGTGTGCCTGCTCCAGCTTCTCTAACGTAGACCTGTATCTTTCCTCCAACTCTTGCAAACGGGTTTGCAGTCCTGCCCGATCTGAACGCTCTTTTAACAACATCTCCTTCAGCCTAGAGAAAAAGAAAGATCTGCTTTCTTACCACATCTATAATCATTGTCACATGCGTTCCACATGCATTCATGATATGCTTGAATCGAGTTTAAAGGACATCATTACACCATCATCTAATTCCATCAATTTGTGACCTTTTTCTTGACAGCACATTATAGAGATGGCAGAAGTAATGGCGAGAAGAGGGGGAAACAGATTATTGTTGATTTCAGAATCTGAATCTTAGCATGAACACATCCAAACATTTTGTATGAAGACATTTAACATGATTTCATCATATTTTTAATATGTGGTTTTTGTATGCATTCTGTGTGCACTCACACATATCATCTGATGTTTGGGGGAAGAAAAATGAATGAAACAGATACTGGACAGATACTGTGAGGCGAGAGTCATTAGCAGCAAGTGCTGCAGGGGAGGCAATTAGAATTGATTGATGATTTTCAGTAGACATGTGCCTGTCACCTCGACTTTAATCTCCACTATAATTACGATTTATCACCAGGGGGAGCGAGTGGGCTATAATATTAGAGCGCAACATCAGGACCATCATCATGCCACGGCAACTATTGCACAGGTGGGATGGAGGAGCTTCTTGCATTAGGCCGAATTACTGGGGACACCAGAAACTTCTAATAAAATTGAATTATACACTACATATTATAGTGTATTTAGATCTAAAATTTCAACTGGAGCTGACACCAATTAGGTGCAATATGTCAGGCTAATCATCCTCTATGATACATTAGATGAGGCTGGAAATTGTTGGGGTGTCCTTGTTGTGAGATAACGTTTGGATGAGTGGAACAGATGTCCACATTTTCAACTAATTTTGTTTGTTGGTTTATATTGATTTTTTTACTCCCAGCAGTATAACTCTTAATGAAGTGCTAATTTGAAATTCATTTCATGTCAAATGTATTTCATAGAAAAAACAAAAGGGCAAAATGAAAATATTAAATATATTTTTAATGCAAGGCTCTGTTCCAAAACGTAGCAAGCTGCTTTGCTGTCTACCACCCACATAGGCATCACACAAAAATTACAAGAGAAAAATCCACTTTTAATTACTGAACTTGTTTGATGTACAGTTTTATGCACATAATGAATTTTAAGACAATTTGTAGAAGTGTACCAATAATAGTGCTCGCAGGGTTTTGTGTGTCCTCACCTGTCTGTGGTGTGTAATGCTAAACTCTGGAGGTCCTTCTCCTCACTGGCTCGACTCTGCAGGTTTTTGACCTGTTCTGTGAGCCTTTGCGCAGCCTGTTCTGCCTTCCAGCGCCGCTCACGCTCCTGATCTCTCTCCTCCACTATTGCCTAAATGTAGCCACACACAAGTGCATTATTCTTTACATATTAAACTTAATGAAGAAGAATGTTGTATCCGAGTTGTTTAGTTTGCATACCCTGTAGGTTTCCACTTGAGATTGAGCCTGGCTTTTGTTAGGACTTGCTCTGATTGTTTTGGGACCCTTTTTTACAGACTCTGTTGTTACTACTTCCTCAGACCCAGAGCTCTGTACTGATGTCTTTCTACGAAGACCAACAGCCTGCTTTGTGGACCTTTGTTTCTGTGTATCTGTTACACTGCATTGGAAAAAAAAAAAATGCAAAATTAGTACAGAACTTTTATAATAAAAATGCATAAAACAAAATTCCAATAGTCATATCAAACATGACCTGAATAAACAGTGGATCTAACAAGAGTGCAAAAGGTACTAGGTAAAGCAAGAACACAACACATTATTAGACTTTAATAATAAAAATAATTTTAATTTGATAATACAAATTCTGTACATACAAATGTACACATACAGCATTAATGTATGACTGTTACTCCTTAATACACTGCAATGTCAACATCAAAATGTTGAGCTTAAGACCCATTAAGCCAATTGAACTGTAACTGAACGTTGTGTGTCATTCATGTATACAATTTTAAGTAGGAGGAGTAATGATAATTAATGAACTACATGATTAATGGGCTAGTTTTCTAACCTTACTTGAACCTAACTAAGCTGCACCGAAATGCACCATCCACTTTTATAAAATCATAGATGAATACACTGTATTAGGTAATAATGCAGAATAAATGCCTCTTAAAACACAATTTAATTAAACACAGATAGGTTACATTACATATAATGTAAAAGTGAAGTGTTTGTGAATTAAAATCTAAATTTTCAATCAGCACTAAAAGTTAAGTCTGAATACAGACACTTGTGTGTTTCAGTTACTCTACCAGACAGATTGTTTGGGTCTGTTGTCCTTGGTCGGCTTTTTCCCTGCAGAGCCTCTGGGATGAGCTGGGATTCTGGATTGACGTTGGTTTTCTTTTGCACTGTCACATTCACTCTCTGATGTCTGATCAATATCTCTCTTAGCTTTATGTACCACAGAAGGTAAATCACGGCTTGTGTCAAAGCTATCCCTTGCTGGGACCTATGTGTGCACAAAAAATAATTTTCTGAAATTTGCATTTAAAAACAAAAACAAATGAAACCACTGATACTAAAACCTGTTTCTCTACCTTCTGAATGAGGTGGGAAATCTGCTGCTCCAGTTTTTTAATGCGTAGCTCATTTTCTTGATTTTCCACAGTTGGTTTTTCACCTCGCTGTCGAAATTGGGTTAAGACCTCATCAATCCGTGGAGTAGTGAGAGGAACATCTGACTTTGCCTACAGGACAGAGAATATGCTGAACATGCAGACAGACTTGCATCCACTGCAACTTAATGCAAATGACATTCTTAATCTAAAACTAGATATTTCTCAGGAAGTCAAGGGGGAAGTATTTTTAAGTTTATACTTAAAATGTATAATAAAAGAGTTTACCAGTTCTCCATTAACACTAGTGTCTGAAGAAAGGAGAAACTCAAGAAAATCCTCAAGGCCAGGAACATCCATAGGACTGTCCTCTGCTAAAGGAGATGTGTTCCCCAGGCGATCTACTCCATCTAGTGTAGTGACTTGTTGCAGAGACTGAAGAACCATATCCCTACAGCCTACAAGAACATTTATATTTATGATGCTTTTATCCAAACCAGCTCACAGTGCATTCAAGCTTTACATTTTACATGTACTTTCATTTCCAAGAATCAAATCCATGACCTTGGTGTTGCCAGCGCCATGCTTAACAAACGACACGTTTAATGGCTAAAGAAAGAGATATCGGGTTTCCTTTCAGTTTTTTATATTAACCTGGCAGTGAGCAGACTGGATTCTCTGAGCCGTCCTTGCTGAGAGTAACATCTTTCAGATTCTGCAGTCCCACCATGCACTGCAACAGATGATTCATACTATCCAGACGATTACTGTGGAGCTGCAGGTGTTTTAGTTTGTACTCAGCTCCATGGAGATATAAGAGACCTAAAAACACAAAGCAGATGTTCTTTATTTAAACATCAAATCATCTGGAATCAATCAAACTACTCTGATGCTAAATCAGTACAAAGGAAAGGCTGTTGCTATATTGCAGTATTTCAACCTACCGGTTAGGTCATTTATTTGATTGTAGGCCAAATTTAGTCTTGTAAGATTTGTTAGTCCATTGAGCCCTGAAAACAAATTTGCACAATAAGAGATTGCATATCAAAGCAACCACATTCAAAGCAAGATTTTAGAGGAATGACAATTTTATGATCAAATTCCTGCTTGTTCTCTCCTACTCCTAAATTTGTAAAAGTTTGTAAAATATAAGCTTTGTATACTGTGTTTGTTATTTGTCTTTTTTCTAAGATGCTTTGGATAATAGCATTCCCTAAAAGAATGCATGTATAATGTAAATAAAATTGTAGTACAATAAAAAACCTGTACTAAAACAAGAGAACTGGCTTTAGTCATGGAAAAATACTTATACAGTGATACACATGATTGAGTTTAAGTGTCCCACTGCCCCTGCATTTACTCCTACCAAATGTTCGGCTTAAAAAAGCTTACCTTCCACCCTGGTTATTAAATTGCAAGACAGGTTTAAGGTGCGCAGTGAGGACAGGGAAGCTAATCCCTCTATACGACAGATGTGATTGGATGACAGGTCCAGATGTCGAATGTGCCACGCCGTCGTCAAGCCCTCAATCTTAGAGAGGCGATTACAGTGAAGATTCAGGGATGTGATGCTGGGATTCAGTGGTATCTCTAGCAGGCTGAAAACAGAGTAAAATCACCCTTACAAGTCACTGTAACTATAATTTATCCAGCAAAAAATGTTAACAGGCAAAACTGAGCTATAATCTGTAGATATTACCTTGAAATGTCCTTATCAATTAGACAGAGCTCTCCAGCAGCCATGACCTGCTACAGACACATGGTCAGTGTGTTGACAACAAAACTCCTGTCTTTATTAACCTGTCAAACTGATGGATGCTTTGAATAAACAATAACCCCTGCAGACCTCTAGGGTGTTACATGGCAAAATAGCTTGCAACAAAAACAACATCTGAGGATAACAAATGCAGCCACATTTATTTAAAATGCCACTGCTAAGAAATGTAAGCAGGACAAAACTCTCGTCATTAAAACAGTTTGTTAAATAATGTCTTTGCATTAAACATTCAGAAAAATCGAGATGAGTGAGAGTCTTAACAACATAACAACTGCGCATGTAAACAAAGCCGATCGGCTAATAGCTCATAATGGCTAATACATTTATTAACAGGAATTTAGAGCAGTCAGAGTTATAAAAAGATATACAGATACTGGCAATAGTAATCTTGGTAATTAAATGCAAAGTGATAAAGTTTTTAACTTTATTGCACTTGTAACGTTAGTAACGTTTGCTGCTAGCCTCGGTTTATTTTGTTTACTCCACAGTAACTCACTGACCATCATCTCCGCTGTCACATCATGACTAATGTGTTAAAAAAGGTTTAATATTATAATCACATACCCGAGTTGTTATAAACTTCAACCGCTTGCTTTCATTTTATTTTTGCCGCTGTAGAAATTAAAAGTCCCGCTTAGCAGTAACTCATATCCAGCACTTCCGGTCATGTAGTCACTTCCTGTACACGACTTTTCTTTTGTTGGATTAACGTTTTTTCTCTCTCTCTTAATTAAACAGTGGACAAAATGAGAGTTATGTTGGAATACTAAGGAAATGTTAAAGTTTTACTGCAATTTATGTAATAGTATACATAATATGCATTAAAGAAGCAATATTTAAGTATGTACATATTTATTTAGTATCCAGCAAAATCATATGCACATACAGTACAGTGTGTATAGCTTATATACAGTTACTTATAAACCTTTGACAATGACACTGAAGTTTCTCACTCCTTTTTATAGATAAAACATTCATATTTTAGATAATGTTTAGTTTGTAAAAATCAAATTTATGCTTTTATTCCTCTCCCTATGCAGTATTCACATGTGCTCTGTCTGAACAACTTTTGTTTCATGTCCCTGATGATGAATTGTCTTTATAAATAAATAAATAAAAGATTTAAGCCAGACAGATTTAACACAGAAAAAAATCCAACTAGACATCTTCAAAAATATAACTTGATTGGTGTGCTGGTCTCAGTCCTAAAGAAAGGAAACAAAGCAAACCCAAATGTCTGTTAAAATGTGTTCAAAAGTAAATATTTGGACAATAATAGAAATGTCTCAGAATAGTGTTTTGCTTATTCAGTATTATTTTCAGTATCAGTAAGATTTTGTTATAAACTGAATAGAGCAAAATTACTTTTTGCCTGATTCTTAAGTTCAAATAATGATACAGTACGTTTAAAAAATAAATAGTTCACAGGATATTGCTTGTAAAAATCTCTTTGGTAATGATAAGAATGGTCAATAAAATAGATCGATTTTTTAAATTTAACTTAAAATTCAACGTAACTGTAAAATTTTAATTTGTATGGAATGCATGACATGAATGTAGGGTTACAAACCTTTTAGTGCAAACCATTCAGTTGTCTACATCAGATATGTGGTGTTCTATCTATGGTTTAATAACACACATATTCGATCTTAGTCATATATCAAATTAATTTCACATTCAGATGAGTTTAATGACTTCTCACCAGTTCATTGTTAACACTGTCATCATAGCCATCATCACCTTCATCAGTCACTTTCCAAAACCCACTTTCCTGATGCTCCTGATCCACATCTTCTTCAGAATCCTCTGCTGTCTCACTATAGAGAGATTGTCGTGCTTTTTCATGCTTTCTGTGGGCCTCTTCACATCATTGATAGTCCAGACAGGGGTGGGTACAGATAAAGGTGAATGAGATGAGGGACACAGAGATTAAAGTGTGGCCTATAGCTTGACCGAATATTAAAAGGATTACAGGATGGCAAACTTTCAAGAAGTTGTAAGGAAAAAGTAAAACACAGGCGTGAGATTTTGGATGTCCCCTTTACCATCCTAATGTTTTCTTAAGTGAAAAATGAATGCTGCTCTTTTCGATTACCTGCGCTGACATTGAAAGTGATGAAGACAAGTGTTTTTAATCTACCTCCTGCCAACATGGCATCTACACTGACAGCAATGTTCATTTCTTCCTCTTACCTGCCTCTGCAAACTGCTTCCGTTCATTCTTCTCTAACCTTCCCAGTAAGGAGTCGATCTTAATCTTGATCTGAGACAGTTCTTGCTTGATTGTCAGGAGCTGATCAGATTTCACTTAAATACAAAAATACACAAAACCCCGATATTTATTATGGTGATTTTTATGTTGCATGCTTATTGTGGGTCAGTCCAATTGAGATGAACTTAAAATTCTGTCTTTGTCTCATTTGTTTTGCTCCAGACCTGTTGGACAGTTTTAAATGAGTTACGAGACAAATGCCAATGCTTCTGTTTTCAATAAAACTAAAGATCTCTGGATGTCAAATTCAGTGGCAGTTTGGGATGGTTTATAATTAAAAATGTACAGGTACATATTATGTTAGGATGTCTTCTTGATGGCTGTTGTTTAAAAACTGTACAGCTAGACAGCATTTTATCTTACTTTAAAAAAAAAACGTTTTTTTATGTAAATGCATGTAAAATGTAAAAAAAACTTGCCTTGGGCACTAAAATGACTCCCACTTCCACTGTGCAAACAGAAGCATGACACTTGTGGTAGTAGATAATCTTTGGCATGGACATGTCATGTTAAAACCAAGGGTTTTAAGATTTATAGTTGCATGGAACCATTAAATATTTTTAGGGACTAAGGCTACACACCAAAAACATACGTAAAAGCATTATATACGGCTCTGTTTAAAAAAGAATATATAATAAAATTAAACTGAAATGAAGGACAAATCCATAGAGCAAAAAGAACCTGATGATAGTGAAGAGCAGTTTGACATCTTCGGCTGGAAAGAGTTTTTCATCCTGCGTGTTGAGAGAGCAACCACACGTGAATGCTTGATGGGTATGATAGCCCGAGGGGATGGTGCTAATCGGCCATGAATGTCAAAAATCCTGAAGAGAAAACAGATATGCATAATATACTTTTTGTGTGCTTATGTGTGTTAAAAAATTTGATCTTATAAAATGTGTTTGCAACAAGCTTGAATTGAAACTTGAATTTAAAATACATCTAATTTCCAATTGAAAATATACCCAAATAAAACAACAAAATAAGTGAAAATCCTAATGATGATTATAAAGATGATTTCTTTATCCCTCTGACCCAAAATAAAAAAATATGAGCAGGCTTTTTTTATAGGCTTTTTCTTTTATATTTTCGAATAATTGCACAGAAGGGATTTTGCTTGTTAGCACACATATTTCCATAGAGATGTATAAAACTCAGCTCTGTCAAATGAGCAGTGAAAGCAAACACATGAAAATGTCAGAGGAAGGATGGCCAGAGCGTCTCTGTTGCTCAGTTAATGACCCGGCAGCTTTCTGACATTCAGTTAATGTCTCACTGGAGAGGAGTGTTCATCATTAGCCCGAGCAAAGGATCGAAGTCAAACCAATAAAATGACATTAATTATGGCTGCCAACGATATCTCTTCCCCCGCTTTTTAGTTTAATTTTTTGCTTCCCTTATCATAATTTTTCACAACACAGTAAAGGTCATAAGCAACTAAGCAACTGGATCTTAACTGACATTTTAATTAACAAAAACCTATTAAAAGCTCCTGTTAAAAAGATCAATACAGCTACTGAAATGGCAATGTAACGCTCTGGAGTGATTCGTGTCTTTTCTATTAATGCATTTTGCACATACCTGTTATAAAAATCCTCCCTGTAGAAATCATAATCAAACTCATAGCCACTGTCAAAACATATATACAAGAAGATGTTATCGCAGTCTGTTTACAATGCAAAAAAGGCATTTTTTTATTTGAAAGCAAAAACATAGAAAAGACTGGATGTACTTACCTGTATAAAGAAAAGGGACGTTTGGATCCCACTTTTGGCCTATAAGGACGGGGCTCACCAGCCATGTTAATGTCTATGAAAAGATCAAAAATCATTTGTGGAGGAGGAAATACTGTACTCTTTGAATCACAGTCTGAGTCAAATAAATGCCAAGCACTGGCTGATGATTATAATGGACCCAGAAAAGCATTAGAAACTGCATAGGCACAATGTATTCATAGAGAGAATGAATGATGGCTCTCATCTCTCATCAGACACAGAGATGCTATCAGAGCAAAAGCCTCCATCTCCCTCACTCAACACACACACAGATGCACAATCATTCCCGAGTATCTTTCAAGGTCACCCGGCACGTTATCCTGAAGGACGGGCTGCCTGAGCCTGACTACATCACATTTCAGGGCTTTAAGACATTTACAAGCAATTTTAGCCTTCACTCTGATGAAGCACAAAACAAAGCACTAAATCTGCAAGGAAAAGTAGTGCACTTTTAAAGTTTTGATTAGTCTCTTCTGACTGAGCCAAATCCATTACGGAGGCTTAAAGACCTTTAAAGTGAACACATTCATGCTTGGAATGTACTTGTAAAGTTGAAGACTCAAAACATTTGGCGAGCGAGAGGGTCACTAAGAGTTTAATTAGAAAAGCAGCATTAGATATATTGGGGGAAAAAAGAAAATGCAAGGGACATAAGTACTAAATGTCAGCTGAATAGGGAGATCAGATGTGTGTCAATAATTACAGCTTACTTTGTGCAACGGAAAATAAATATTCTTTTGTGCTGATAACACAATGGAATAATCTTTGTGTAAAAACTATTGACTAATAGCGTTCATGGTTCAAAAGAAATTCATCAGGCGTTTTCAGTAAACTAATTACGGTGACATGGATACACACATTAACTTACTTTGCTGTGCTGACATCAATACTTCAATAACAATTAAGAAAAGCCAAAAGAAGATAACGGCCTAATGCTATGGCTATTTTAGATCTTTGTATTTTATATTCATAAAGTAAATGCTTGACTTACAAGTGAAAGTGCATTAACATTTTGCCAATAAGTTAACAATAAGTGCAGGTTACAAAATTATGTTCACATGTTATAAAATACTTCTCTTTGGCTTCACCGATGGAAAAGAAAGTGATTCCTGTCCATTTAAATTATCTACACATTATAATGTTTTTTGCAAAAATCTAGATGATTTTTTTGGTAGATATAATGACCCAAAACAAGATGCATCCAATGGTTCCAAATCAACAGATGGTTCAAAGACACACCAGTATTCATTTAATATGTCAAGCATTTAAAACAGCAGCATGTTTTATACATGGAGCCATATCAATATTTTAATCTCTGTTTACCATTGAGCCTCTCTTACTTAGTATGCTTTCCTCTCTGTCAGCGGTCTGTCAGGCTACGGCCAGAGAGAAGATTGGCGTTTCTCTTAGTAATGGCCTCGGCTTAATGTCAGCGTGTCTGCCTGTCAGCTAAAGGGACTCGAGGAAGAGGCAAAGCTGAGTATTTAGACTGATTCATTTGACAAGACATAACCGGCTCTGACAAGTCAGCATCTGTGGGATATAACGTGTGCTTAAAAGCTAAACTCGAATAAAATATGTCCCCTTATAAATCTCTGTTAGCACAATGACCCAGCATACACCTGACTGAGAAAGAAAGAACTTCAAGGACTAAAGAGTCAAGCTCTTTTAGTTCAACAACAGAACTTGCTTTATAAACACATTTGCTATTGTGTCGTATCTTTTTCATAATTGTCTACGCTCTACTTTTCGACCAAGTTTTGTCTTATTTCATTCATTCCTTTTGTTATGCTGTAATTCAGTCACCGATGTGCGCAACTGTCTGGAACTGTTTGTACTCTTGAGGACAAGTATCATTTCTGTTTGTAGTGAAGCTCATTATCTCTAGTGTCTTGTATGTGCACAGACACACAATTTTTGCTTGGTAACTTTGATGTGCCTTATTTGATTAGGTACATTCAAAACATAATTATAATGAACAGACAAAAACTGTGAAGCACATTAGGAAGATCTAGTTTTATAAAGCTGGAAGTGATTAAGTGCTAACAAGTTAAAGCAGACAAATATGAAGTAGAATTTAAGGCACTATAAAAAAACAAGATAACTTATTAAAGAAAGCAAACATTTAGTCCTCTAAAAACACTCCTTAGCAGGACCTTGCCTATACAAGAGCTTTCAACACAGTTGAATAAAAAGTTCCTCTATTGTAAAACATGCATGTTTACTCCCATAAAAATATGCTTCAGGTGGAAAAAAATATTTTATTTGACTAAACCAATTAAAGGTAATTTTCAAGTCAAATACAGATCAAGTACAAATAAAGCTGTATGTAACTTTTAGGTATTGCACATTTTCACATTTACCAGGGCATTCATGAGGTTACTTGTCACTATAACAGAGGCTTTAAATCCAAAGTGACTATCTGCAGGAACAATTCCCCGAAAGTTTTCCTTAGTTTAATTACTGATTAACATTACACATGTAAGATTTTAATTGTATTCTGCATATATTTATTATTCATTTAACAGATCTGTCTCATTAAACTCATCATTAATCATAACACATGACAAGCATTTATTACAAATTACTACAGTTATGGTATACTGTATTATTACTTTCACATATTTAATCATAAAATAATTACAGTTTCATTAATTTGGTATCATAAATTGTCTGTAAAAAAACGACTTACATCTGTGACTGTGGCGTTTGCTTTTATGCATTGTTCTTCTGTACATGTCCATCAGGTTGTGCATAATATATTTAAAGAAACAAATGGTTGCTTTCTGTTGAACTCACTTCACTTCACCTCACAGTGAGAGACTGAATGAAATGAGTTAAGCATATAGACATGCACCACTCCAGACTGTACCACTTATACAGTAATGGGGGTGTTTGTTAATATCTAACAACTGAATAATATTTGAGATAATATTTTAGATATTTGAGATATTCATTCATTTGCATTCAGCATCCAATAAATATGGATTTAAAAATGTTATTTTTCACTGGGAAAAAATAAAAGCATAAGAAATCACTTCTTTGCACTTATCTATCATACTGTATGTTTAAAAAACAATAATTTGATTTGAAATGTATACAGTATATATACATAAAAGGTTAGCGAAAATATTTTAACGTCAGCTCATGCTCTTGTACATCAAAAGCTGAGCATCCCACAGTTGCTGTCATTCTTTAATATGATGGCTATTGACATTAAGCCTGAAGGCTTTTCATACAGAAATATGCTTTTCCTTTTGAATTAAAGAGAGGCTGTGAAATTGAAGACATTGAGATGTCTTTACATCTGTCAGAGAGGTTTCAGCCTGCTGAGAAACAAAAAGGCTAATTATACTGATATGGGTACACACACAATTCACTTTTATTGTGTGTGACATTAATATTCTTGAGAAAGCTTTTATTCAATGCACACTATAAGAAAATAACTGAGGCCAGTTTTGGCATATTTTTTCATCCTGTTTATGTCCATACATATTTTAAAACTTTAAAACAGGAATTTTTAATAAGTTTAATATTTCGTAATGAATAAATCTAGTAATAAAGTAATAAGTATTAAAGTAAATAAATCTAGTAATAAAGTCTAGTAATAAATAAATAAAAAATAGTTTATTTATTAACTTACTTATTTGATCTTGCCTTTAAAACGGCCACTACAGGGACATGGACTGCTGGTGTGTGTTTATCACCATCTAGTGGCAGACACTACCTTCTGTTAACGTCAACCAAACCTTTTTGTTTCTTTTTCTTTTCTTTTTTGTTTATGTTTCGCAAAAATACTTCATATTGCGTCTTTTTCCAGTCTTCAAAATAATTAAATGAAAATAAAACAACACAATAAAATGCACTTATGTAAAAGGACTTATTGTTTCTACACCCCTTATCCCACCTGCATTCTTTTTATTACCAGAAGGGGGCAATAAAACATTGTCACCAATTGAACAAATTACATATTCCCAGTTCTTATTGAATCTTACTAAAAATAATCTAAAAACATCTAACAATCATATCTTAAGAAAACTAGTCAGCGGACTGTGTAATGAGCAATACCATCTGATGATGACTCTCACTCAAGATCATCAAACCATGAAACCTGCCTGTGAAATAATAGTTTGGACAATGCATTCAAGCATTAAAATAAAGCCAATTCTTACAAAATGAACATTATAGCATCGAGTGCTGATCTCAGGCTGGACTTTGCATAGGCAATCTAAGCAACCGTCTTCTAAAACAAATGTATATGCTGACGCTTCAGATGCTTTTCATCCTTGAAAGCTACACTTACAAAGTTAAATAAACACAACAGGGGTTTTCAAGGGGTTACATTAACTTCGACAAGAACCAAGAAGCTACGCTTTAACTAAATGTTATACTGTCCTTCCTATATAACAATGCATTTATTTGCTGCCTTGAATTGAGTCACAAAGGCATGTTGTAGCTTAGGTAACAAATTGGACACCTGACTCAATACATACCACAAACATAACATTCAGCATTATGTTCGTTGAGGTCAAATCTCTAAACTGAATCAATTATAAGAATAATTTTCATAATTTTATGTAATATGTAATATGGGGTACCTGTTCTGTCTCAGGAATAAATAATCCAATATAACACAAATACACAAAATAACAGCAACTTTAGCAATATAAAACTCAAGTAAAGTAAACTACTGATGTTCACTTCAAGCCCCAGTAACAACACTGACGACAGAGTTTTATTTTTAATAAGGGATGATGGATATTTACCAGGTAACCATGGAAACCGCTATGACCTAAGATCAGCTGTCTGTGTGCCAGTAGATCACCTCCTTCCTTCTTTTTCTTTATTTCGTTATATTTTCTTCTGATTTTTTCACCTTTGTCCTTGTCATTGTCAACAAACACTTTGGCACCTGTTTTAGTGTAATTACACAAAAATTGTCACATACCCAAGGTCTGTCCAGCAAGTATCCTGGCATTCTCACCGGCCACAGCTGAACGAGCATTTCTCTCGCTGGCATACTGAACGAAAGCAAAGCCCTTATGCACAGAGCAGCCCGTGATCTTTCCATACTTGGCAAAAATCAGCTCAATGTCAGTCTTCTTGACCACAGCGGTGTTGAGATTACCAATGAACACTCTGGAATTGAGAGAACGAGGGTCCGTCTTGTTTGTTATGTTGCTGGTTTGAGTTTTTCCAGTCATCCTTTTAGGATGTCCTGTAACACACAAATATTGAAGGAATAGTTCAGTCATTAATTAAAAATCTTTTCATTATTTACTTTTGGAAAGTCTAAAGTAAGAACACTGTACATCACATAACAGCATACTGTACAAGTTTGGTACTAAGGCAAAAAATTGCTGAGTTTGCATTTGTGTTTGCTTTGTTCCTAAATCTATAGTCTACAATAGTATAAACAGCATACAAATAAAATAATTCACAGGAAATGTGTAAAAAAACATTATATAGCCTAATATCACATTAAGTTTACTGATATTAGACTGATTCAAATCCACCATTGGTGAAATAGGTTATTCCATAAGACTTTAAACAGAATCTTACTTATTACATTCCCATTACCTGACCAATCTCAATAGCAACAGATATACCGAACATACAAGTTTATTACCAAGACACAAAGTTATATTCCCACAAATTGCTAATATTTTTTGGTACATAAAATGATTTTACTGAGCACTATTTCTGCATCTCCAAAAACAACACTTTCTCTACACTTCATATCTATAGGTTACACAAAACTATCTATACAGTATGTGGATGTTAACACCAGAGAGGACAGCAGTCAGGATGAGCTGTGAGGAGCAGCACAAAGTGTGAGAAATCTGAGATGTGTGAAGAAGCTGAAAGTTCACACTCAAAAAGTTTAAAATATGAGGTTTTTCTCCTCTGCAAGTGATAACAAAGTGTTTCATCAGGATTTCCACCTTCTCTGTCTTTATTTAGATGTAATGTAAATCCTGTATAACCAAGAATATGAGAAAGTCCTGGAAATAGTTTAGTGTCAATTTGGGGGAAAGGCCAATAGCATTTGTATTGTTGCCAGCCAAATACAAAACCTAATCTCGGTCATCAAGCTTTAAGTTTGACCATGGTATACTACACTTCAAAAATACAGTTTCTTTACTTATAATTGCATAAAATATGGACAAAATACACTGTTGTGTTTTAATTAACTTAAATACACTTGGATATGGCAACTTTACCAAAACATGGATTGAAACAACCCAGCATAGGTTCATTTATATCTCAAGTGTGTGTTCTGTCCATATTTATTTCAACATTTTTAGAGTGTATTCAAAACTTTTTACACACAAATTTACACACAAATAAATGCTAGAGAGAACCTTTACTTTTTGTTTCTAATCAAATCATCAGCGTGCAAGTTAAGCATTTTCTGATGAAATACTGAACACATTTGAAGCAAATAAAACAAACAAAACACTTTACATTTTTGATCATCAGACTGACACAGAATCCATATAATCTCTGAGCCCCACCAGCATCCTGCTCTCAATGCACACCATCATTTCTTTAGAATCACTGACGCATGAAAACCTTTCACTTCCTTGTGTTAACAATAACCTCTCCTCATTCTCTAAGGCTGACAGGCATGGCAGAGCTCAGGTACTGTGATGGCCATAACATTTCTATTCTCCTTCAAACTCCATCACTTCACAAGTTTCACTGAGCCTGTGTACGCTCCATTATTGTGTTGGGAATTGCCATTCAAACTCAGCAACTCTCTGAATCGCCCTGTAGAGCACCTCACACTTCTCTTAGAAGACTTCTTGATCAGTACAGAAACACAGATTATGATGACATCTTCATCGAAGCAAATAAACATTGATTTTTGATCTCTATGCAATTACTTTGGCTCAGATACATTTTAACTTTTTAAGATACAGATACATTTTTAACTTCATCAGTTCTATTTAACTGTGTAGGCAATGATTGATACGTTAGCTTTGAAGAAGACTCAGGAATTCTGTCCAGGTATCATATTGTAGATACTTCGGTCCCTCCTAGAATTCCCAATGAGAGATAAGCTTAGCTTGGGGAAAGGATATTACACGGCTGGCTTCCCCAACCTGCCTCTTGACTGACACAGTCTGAATAGTAAATCTTTCTTTTTCAGAATAACGTACATCTTCCTCATTACCATTCTTTAACCCAAAAGAATAATATTGATTAAAGGAAATTGTTTTGCAGGAAGAATATGAGCATAGCTGAGGACAAAGACTGATTTGTGTGCTGTGTTGTTACTTGTAAAGAAGGAATACAGGACTGATGTCAAGAAAAAATGCAACTTCAATTAATTAAACAAAAAATAAGCAATATTATATTGATATAACTTATCATAGATATATCAGCATATCATAGATGAACAATAATGTCATAGATAAACAATAATGTCAAGAGACAATACATATACAAACAATAATGTAAAAAGAAATAATGTGCGTGAAAAGGGTTAATGAGACAGAATACTGTGAAATACTGTACATAACTTGAATTCAATTCAAATTTACATAATAAAAGTTACAGACGAGGAGCATAAGCAGGTTATATATATAATTAAATTATATAATTAAATCTAAACTGTATCTGCTTTACTTAAGAAATGACTTATTAAATATCATATAGATATAATTTATAATAAATCTTGACATTCAACAACATGTAGTCTAGAAATCTAGCAAGCATAGCACACTTTTAAAACAAGAGTTACTAATCATGAATGCTGTAAAAATAAATATTTTTATATAGGCCCACGACATCAACATTATATATTAGAAAGTAGAAAGCAAAGTATCAATCAAGTCTTTAAAAATCATTTTTGCAAACATACATGACACTTTGAAAAACTAAACTGAAGAAAAATAGACTGTAACAGATTTAAAAACCTTAACAGATAATATACATAAGAGTTACTCACCAGTCAGTGAGAATGAGCATGAAACAAGATGCTGAGCGAGTGCTGAATGAACTGAGCCGAGCCTCTCGATCTCTCACATCTCAGCCTCACACTGCATCATGTGACAGCAGACCGCTGCCTGCCTTATCATACACGTACAGATACTTAGATACTTACAACATTTAGATGTATTAATAATCGGTCACTGTAGAAATAAATAAAGGCAAATTTGAACAACTGGACCTATGTGACAAATCATAAGACATTGTCACTTCCTTTTGGTGACATTGTCTTTTTAATTTATAAAAACTTTAAATTGCTATTTTCCCCATAATAACCTAAATTCTTTGTTTCAACAGTAAAATAAAATGACACATGTTGAATTGATTCAGACAGTCTAATATAGATTCTAGAACAGCAACAACACTACAACCTTATCTTAAATTGAATCTTTGAGAATAACCAACAGTTTGGTTTGTTGCTTGTGGATTGTCAAGCTTGCCCTTTTAAATCTTGATTGTTGCACTGTGCCATCATATGCTTCAGTGCCTGCGTGATGTTCTTATGCACCACAGCGCTTACAATCTCCTCCATAACCACAACAGCATTTGAACATGCTGAAACTTACTTATTGTTAAAACCAACACAGAAAACATGTTTGATGTTTACTTATAAAACTACCAACACAATAAAACGTTTTGTCCAAAAGAGACCAAACCAGGGAACAGACAATAAAATGCAAAAGAACCAGTAGGTAAGCGGACAGGGGCGTAGCAAGCTTTTCAAAAGTGAGGGGGATGGATGTGGTTTGTTTGTTAACAATAAAAACGATGAATACAATGACAGAAGGTTACAAAAGGTATAACATACAAGATATAAAAAGCTTCCCATTTAAATGAGTGATACTAGAAAAGTATAAAAACACACTCGGAACACAGAGAAAATAAGTCAAAACTCTGTTGTGAAAATACACAACAGTAGACTTGCTAAAGAATCAGAATCAGAAATACTTTAATAATCCCAGGGGGAAATTATTTTTGTTACAAACTCCAGATATACAAACAACATATATTAAGAACAAAACATTAACAGAACATCTTCCCAAACACATATCAAGCTTATTTAAACCTCGAAAGCATAAACACTCATTCAAAGTACATGGAAAAGGGAGATGTAAATAACCATAACCATAAGTTCCCGCCACCGATAAATCTAACACTCCAAGAGAGGCGGGACTTGAGGCGGGACTTAAGGCAGAACAGCCAATCATCAGCCGGTGTCATGTTTGAGAGGGAGGGAGAGGAGGCAGACACAGAGCGGCCAGAGAAGCGGAGGAGTGACTGCTGGAAGGCGTTTGTGCAAAACTGCGGAAAAACTGCGAAAAAAGTGTGGGTGTTGAACCCTCTCACTGGGAAAAGTGTGGGTGTTGAACCCTCTCACTGGGAAAAGTGTGGGTGTTAAAACACCCACATCCCCCACGGGTGCGACGCCCCTGTAAGCGGATAAACAAGATAAGAAACTGCTGTATACACTTTATTGTTGGAAATGTTGATGGAAATTTTATTTTGCAATGGAAAGATGTTCTTTTAGGCATTATTGTAAACTCCAAAGATAAACAGACTTGCACTTATTTTATTAATTTTTTTATTTTAATGGCCAAATTTCATATACATAAATGTAAATTTTCAGATAAAAAACCATGTTTTATAGCATTTAAAAATGAAGTGAAATATTATATTGAATCCATATTGCCCTCGAAGAAACAAAAAGCTATTAGAATTTTGCAAGCATGTACACTCTTTAATGTATTCCTTTAATTTTTTATATATATATATCCCCCTAGCATTTGAAATTTCTAAATTGTTGTAACTGTATGGAATATGTTTCTCTGTTCAATAAAAAAAAAAATGTTAAACATAAAATATGTTTAAGGGGCTGCGTTCAACAAATATCTGTTACTGAGACAGAGGAGGATATTTTATCCGTTTTTACCTGAGAAGGTAAAGTTAATTAAGAGTATAACTAAGACCATAATTAGGCCTATATTACTAAATGTCTCTAAATATAATATTATTTATTGCATTTAGCTACAGTATTATACAGTATAAATTATTCCCCACCATGGTTTTACTACTGTAAAAAAATCGGTACTTTATCATTTGCGTTACGTTTATAATTAAACAATGGTTACCACAAACAAAAGCGAACGTTGTTCGTGACGACGCAAGGAATTGTGGGTTATTTGTAGCAGTGAAGGATCTCATGCTTTATCCAAAGATGGTCTCGAAAGATGATCGCATTTTCTCGAAAGATTGTCGCATTTGATGAATTCAGTGTTTTGAAAACAACTTCAGTGCAAGACCACATTATAAAGAAAGACCCTGCAGAAGTGCTCAATACAGTGCCCTTAACTATACCAAAAATGTCTGTTTGCTTATGCAGAGGACATATTTACCCTCATTACCATTCAGGGACTCTTTCCTCATTTACTTAATGACATTCAGCTGGTCTTTCAGGTATGCAGGCCATTGAGAGGTGCAGTCAGCACAAACCAGACTCGTGCTGACGGAGGTCTTACAGCATTTGCTATAACCCTTTTCAAAGCCAACACAGGGCCAATTAGAAGATCAGACATGGGACACAGCAGGCATGCCACTGGTGTAAAGATCTTCGTTATGAGAAAAGCCTGTGTCTGCAAATGAGATTCTGATACTTCTACACAAGTTACCTGTGAAAATAAAATGTGTCATGTAGTGTTGGTTGGAAATAATGTTTTTTTTAAAGTATACACAAACATTATTATTATTTTGCAATTTACTGGTGATATGTGCATGAATCTTTTTTTCTGTGTAACACAGAATCTTTGAAAAATAAGGAATGTGGTTTTATCTCCAGATAATAAAAGTCAATGGGGGTCAGTGTTGTTTGGTTACCAACATTCTTCAATCTTCTTTTGTGTTATGCAGAATAAAGTGTCATATACATGTTTTGAATGACATGAGGGTGAATTAATGATTGAATTAATACTTTTTGAAGTCTTATTGTTATTTTCAACTATGTCTTTAAGTTTTGATTTGTTCATGACATCCACAAGGCTTGCAGAAAGATTTGTCACTGTGAAGTAGGTCTCATGTTTAGGCTCAAATACACTCTTAAAAACAAAACAAGCTTTACGAATTGTTAGTTAAAAGAACCTTTAACTTCTAAACACCTTTCTGATTCAAAAAGTTTCTTTAGAATATGATCAAATAAATGTTTTTTTGAGAACCTTTGACTAAATTTTACTTTGGGGAACCAGAAATGTCCCTTCTATTCTTTTTATACATACCATGAAATTATTCTGCTGTACTGAAATGTGTAACCATTTATTATAGTTTTCTTGTTATGTAAGCAGTTAAGGAAAATAAGCAAATGTCCATTATCACAAGTTAATATATACCTGAAAACATTAAAAACGTTTTAAATTCAAGTAATTTATTTTTTTAGATAGAGGAAACAAAGCATTAAATGCAATGAAAACATTAAAAAGAGGCATTTTTTATAAAAGTGATACCAACTACATTAAATACATAAGATTACATAGGATTGTATTACATAGTCATTTTCAAGTTCCCTAGCCCTACAAGATATAACACATAAATACACAGACTGCTTTACATTACCGAACCCTAAAACCGAACAAAGAATCTGTCCCACACGTTTCCCAACATGACAAAATTATCAGTAGAGAAATAGTTCTTGGCTAATTCTGATTTGCTTCTCTGTACCGATCCGTAGTTCAACTCACTCTTTCTAACCCGACCATTTACTTGTTTAAACATGCTTGTTCATTCTCGTTAGGGTTCAACAAAATTTTTTTTGTTTTCTCATTTCTTGTAGCCACCCAAATATCCTCTCAGGATGTCCTCGAATCGTGGAACCGAATACTCAGGAGCCACATAAACTTGTTTTTGCTGTGCTGGATCATTTTTGTGCTCTTCACCTGCAGGTTCTGCTCTGCGCAGACGGCAGTTGTAATCAATTTCAGGGTCGCAGTCGGGGTGGGGCTCAACGATGCCATCTTTGGCTGCTTCTGCTCCGGTGGACGGCTGAGGGGCAAACTTACCACAGTTGGGGTCATAAGGATGGCAGTCTAGTTCAGAACCGGCCCTCAGGTCCTGATTCTCCACTGGTGTGCAGTCCTTATCATAGAAGACGTAACAGTCATAACCTTCTTTGGTTTTCCCGCGAACACCAAGTTGGTGGCGGGTCTGAAACTGGGGGAGGACTGGAGGAGAATTCATGAGAGCGGCAGTTCCACCCATCAGACAGTAAGGGTCGTAGCGAGGATCGCAGGCCAGATTGATCTCACTCTCTGCAGTTTGGGCTGCGGGATATAGGTGATACAGACCTGACGGTGCTCTGGCTACCAACTTGGGCCGGCAGTAGGGATCTGTGGTGGGATCGCAACCAAGGTGAGCATAAGATGGGAGAGGACTGTAAGAGGGCCTGTAGCCGTGAGCAGCACGCAGGTGATACTGCAGACATTCAGTGTCTGATGGGTTGCAGATACGCAACAGCTCCGCCCTCTGCTCAGCTGACAGGAAAGGCTCCAGGACCGGACCGTAGTAGTAGTGGCTCGGTGCAGTTTTGAGGGACAGGGGGAATAGAGAGCTCAGGACTGGAGCTGGGGCTGAAGACTCCTCCTCTACAGCTTTTGGTCTAACAGAGTAAATGCAGTACGGGTCGAGATACGGGTTGCACACCGTCACGGCAGCATGCTTGATGGGTAAAGGCATGACGAGCTTAGCTTTGGGTTTGCTGGTAGATTCTGCAATGCACTCTGGGTCATCTGAGTTGGCACAGGCTCTGTAAATTTCGCTCAGGTGAGTGAGGTAATGGTTGAAAGAACGACCCCCTTCTACCCTGTGCTTATTCTGCAGGTAAGCAAGATACATGCTGTCCATGCCCTCGACCTGTGGGACAATCACAGAGGAAAATCAGCCCGATGTGTGAGGCATTTTAACTTTAAAATTGAATTTCAACACGCCTCTACATTGTAAAAAATGTTTTGTAAGATAACCTAAAAATTGTAAACACATCTAAGGGGAAGTTTACACAACATTACTACATTTTTTTTATATGATGCACACAACAGTGGCATTTTGAGGGCCTGAAAACACAAACTTTTTAAAATGTTTTAGAAAACAATACCACTATTGTGTTCATGTAAACTAAACTGCAAATTTTACTACTAAAAATGCAAAAAACTGTGACGTCATGAGCATGAGTATTACAAGTTTGAGCATGTCTGCAGGTACGGGCGAGTACCTGACAATCACAATAATAATGTCTTACTACAGGACTGTGTTTGTGCTAATACTCGACATATTGAGATTATCAATGATAAAATTGCTTAATGCTAAATTGTGTGTATTAAGCATTTTAAAGGAATAAATATGTGCACAGGTGCATACTGTATCTTCTGGCTTGGCATACATAATGCTATGTTTTTAGTTGTTTTGTAAAATGTTTGTAGAGTAAGACAAATGTCTGTTTTTTGAACATTGTTGTCATGTAAATGTCCTAAATTTGTATATTTATTTTTAAGCTCAGCATAACATGTCATTTAACATAATCAAATCCATCAGACTAGGTTACACCAACAAAAGTAATTCTTATTGGTGAGATATACACAGATTAGATCAAATCTTCACAGGAAAAATTAGTAGGTTGCCACTTTACAGTGTTAAATTGCATTACATAAACTTTGCCAGACACACATCAGCTACAATCTCCAATCTCTGATATAATTTGATTGAACTCACTCCCTCCTGGTTGTTGGTCTCCATGAAGTATTTATACCAGCTCCAGAAATCAGGCTGACTCCTGTAGTAGGCGATGTTTCTTTTGTTACGGGCCAGCTTCTTCACCGGGGATATGCTGTCTGTCTTCTCCTCAGCAGCAGCCTCCATAACTGAACCATCAAGACAAGAGCAAGACTTAAAAGATTTAAAACAATCTCTAGTATAATAACTGAGTTTTGTGCATATGATGCAGGTTCAGCCAATAATGTGTCGCTGAATATTGGTGTCATATATTCAATGTGTAGTTGCTGTGTAGAGTTACAATCTCGGTAAACATGGCAGAAACTGTGTTTTAATCACTAAATTTAATGTTCTACTATTCTTTTGAAATGTGGAACTGTAATAAAGAAAAGGTCAACATCTTATCTCATAGATCTATTAAGTAATATGAATGAAAAAGAGAAAAAAATATGACATCAGTGTCACTGTGATTTGATTACACGTGGAGCTGACAGCAGATTCCTATTGTTATCTTATTGTATAACAAAATATATGTTTTTATGGAGACAATGAACCATTTCATGGTGCCATTGTGATGCTGCTATCTTTAAAATGTTGCAAAGACATAATGATTGATGTTTAATAGCTATTACCAGAGCTTTGACGTGGGTGCTGTTTACAGCACGGCTGATGATATAATTACACAAAAAGTCAAACGTACCATTGTTTTCTTCTTGGTGCCCTACAGGGCCAGCACTTAGATAGTCTGTGTTAGACAATAAAAATGAAAAAAGTTACAAAATTGTTATGAACCAAAAGCCACACTGCTCAAAAGGAAGAAAATGTCAACCATTTACAGTAAAGTGTCCCTATGAGCGCACAGCAGGCATTTTTTTTTCATCAAAGGAGGTACTTCATTCTGCCCATTACCGTCTCTATTCTTTGAGAGCTCTGAGTGCTTTAAAATGGGGTTTACATTTCCGGGACCCCCTGCAGATACACCTGTTAAACTACAAAGAGATTGAGCAGCGAGCCTAAGGGCTCTTGCTGTAATTACCACACTGCTGTAAAATAAAACCAAGGTTTTAAAATGTTCTGTACATGTAAGATCATTTGTAAAAACAAAATCAAACCTTTAAGTGATTTTCATTAAATGCCTAGGTGTTTTGATTTTTTTATTTAATCTCATCTCTAATTCATCTCATGCAATAGAGTTGCATGTTTAAAGGGATAGTTCAACCAAAAATAAAAATGATGCCATATTTTTTTCACCCTTGTGTCATTCAAACCCTGTATATGGTTCAAAGATATTTTGCAAAACGCTGGTTACAGGCACCCATTGACTTCCATTGTACCTTGTGTTCATACTATAAAAGTGAATGGGTGCCGGTAACCAGCGTTTTGCAAAATATCTTCTTCTGTGTTCTGCTGAAGCAAGAAAGTCATACAGGTTTGACATGACATGAGGATGAGTAAATAATAAAATAATTTTTATTTTTGGGTGAACTATCCCTTTAAGGCGCTCTATTTTATTATGATTTGTATTGCAAAAATGTATCCCGCATGTTCGCTTATGACTAAAAATGAGCAACTCTTCTTGCTTATTTGAGCAATAAATATCTGTTTTCTGAGTTAATTCAAACAAAAGTGGAAAATCCTGACTCATATCTCTGATAATGCAATGGTTCCCTAAAAAACAGATGGGGTTGTGACAAATACGCAGATGATGCCACCAGTTTTCATTAGTTTCATTTCTGCACCTTTGCATCCAAATTACATTGTAGCATACATCTTCCCTAAGTAAATATATTGAGTGTAAGAGAACTGCATATTCTTCATATAAAGCTAGAATTATGCTCAACACTTAAAAAACATTATATACAGTTTCTTTTTTTCTGTCACAACCCCATCAGTTTTTTAAGGAACAGTTGCATTATCAGAGATATGAGTAAGGGTTTATTTGTAATGTACATCATATTTTATCAGTATTGATGTCCTACCTGGCATTAAGACAACTGCAAAAGCAATTCCACACATCATAAGCGATACTGAAAGCCGGGCCATTGTTGTTCTGATTTAGGCCCCTGAAAAGTGGTCAGTATCAGGACTACTGCCAAGATATTCAGATCAATGAATATTTAATTAGTTGTTGCACATTTTGGGTTTGCATTTGGATTGACACATTTATCCAAAGCATTTTACAGTGGTGTACAGTTTATCAGTATGTGATCACTGGAAAGCAAACTCGTACATTTTGCACTACAATGCTCTACCAGAACACCTTGATTGAAATTATTACATTCATTCTAAAAATATGGTTAATTTTTATGGTTTAAAATATGGTAAAACTACTTGATAAACACAACATAAATGACAATTCACTTGAGTATCAAAACTGTTTTATGCAATAATTTATACATCAACGTCAAGTACACTGAAAGCTCTAATTGCCAGCCAACTAGATTAAAGAGAGTTCATAAGCTCTTACCTGTTTCAGAAGAAAGTTTTAAAGATGCTGATAAATGATTGGTGGGCTCTAAAGGGGTGTATTTAACTCCTTACATCTGCACTTTCCTCCGACCCCTCTGAGGTGTTGCGGTGGAGCACAACAGTTTTAAAGAGCTCCATGATCATTAGGAACAAAAAGGCATGCCATATGTCAGGGGCTTGCTGTTACCCTTATTTGGATTGGCTCTCACTAAAATCAGCTCATCGACCAATGAGAGTCCTGTAATTAGGAAGAAAACAGCAAGATCCAACTTGGTAGAGAGGGAGCCGGAGGGATGCAAAAATGATGAAGGAAAACTCCTTTTACTGTTTGATGAATGGGGTGCCACATCTACCACTAGCCATGAGCATGTCATAAACTCTTTTCCTATTCTGGCATGTAAATAATAATTTTATCAGCTCATGTGCTGAGGTCACTGTCAAATATTTTATCACCCTACAGTAAAGCAGTTTATCTTTGAGTGCTATTATATTCTGAAGCTTTGCTTTAGTATGGAGATTATAGGTACAGCTCACCCAAATAAAATGATTTTTTTATCATTTACATGTCATTCTTAACCTGTATGACTTTCTTCTACAGAACACAAAAGATGATATTTTGAAAAATGTTGGTAACCAAACAACACTGACCCCCATTGACTTTCATTGAATGAACAAAACCACTTATACATTTCTCAAAAGACAATTTTTTTATGATGTGAGGGTGAATAAATGATGACAGAATTGTTATTTTTGGATGAACTGAGCCTATTAGGGAAAGTGGTACAGTTTCTCTTTCTGTTTAAATATAGCTTAAATAGTCTGTGTCTCCTTAGCAGATAACTGTTTTTTAATGAATTGTTTATTATTATTATTATTAAATTGTTTAATAAATAATGTTGTTTTTTCAAATAGAGTGTATTGAGAAGACAAATTAATTTGGTTAATTTGTTTGCTGCAACAAAATGTTCCCCTTTTCACAAAATACATAGTCAAAACATACATACTGCAACATAAAGCATAAAAAGATGATGACCCCTGCTATAAAAAACTCCTCATCGTACAAGCAGATTCCTGTCAGCAGCTTCTGGAAGGTGTTATCTAGCAATTTCTTCACACTTTCATAGGAACACAAAAATACTGTTTGCTAGTAAAACTAACAGTAACTGAAGGCCAGAGTGTAACAGGACATTATAAAAGCTAATTCAGTCTAATGCATAGATCTGATGGTGTTTTATGTCATCGTATCTACTGAAATCCATTCATCATCTGTCATGATTATGGGACGGCCGGATCAGCACATCCACTGTTACACATATAATTAAACTTCAGACTGACTGCAAACAGGTGTTTCACACAACACATAAACCAGCAATCCAACCTGGAAGCAGCTGAACACACGTATGATATGGCCTCATAATTTTAACATACCACATGTAGAAGAATGTGAAGTTCTCTCAGAATTTTAAAACACCTGGCGCCAGACAGAACTTAAAATTACTTTAGAAAAAAACTAATAAAAATCCCATTGGTCCTTCACTGGAACTTGAAAATTAACTTCTGAGCAATAATATAGCAAAAATATGTTTCCTCTGGATGGACTGTTTTTCAATGAAACAGTTTGAATGAAACAATGTCCATCCAGAGGAAACATTTTTTGCTATATTATTGCTCAGAAGTTAATTTTCAAGTTCTGGACACTTTAAGAAGTTTTGTCTCTTAGGTTTTTGTATGTTGTAGTAAAATGCGCTTGAATATGACATTTTCTGAGTAAAGCTATAAAACTCATATGTATAATGCAGCACTGATAATTCTTCAAAGAACTGGATGAGAATTAAAATTCTTACAGGTGTTTCTATTTTGGCAATGCTGGGCACATTTTGAGGCATTGTAGTGATCTTTGTAGCGGGAAACACGAGAGATTACATGGGAACCTGAGAAAAGAATTTGTTTTCTATTTAATCTCATTGGTTTCAATAAAAACAGATTATTAGCGAGATTTCATTAATACTTTTTAAAATACCTTTTACTGTAAATGTCTAATTATGCTTTGCACATTTTACAATCCAAATGTTGCTATATTTCACAAACTTTACAAGTGTGTTTTTGCTTTAAAATCTGTGGCAGGAAGGTCAAGATGATAAAACTCACAGGAGTTCAGTCTACCTGCATAACTGTATGTTTAACTTTACAAGATTTTGGTAAACTTGTTGGAGTTTACAAGATTTGAGACAAGCTACTTTTCTTTACTTATATCTGCAAGTGTTTTTTCTTAACCATTGTCTCAGAAAATCATCACTTTTATAAAAAAAAACTGCAAAATATTTCTAAACGCTGGCTTTCAAGACTGTTTGACTGTTTCACATTAAAAAAGCAGTTACACAGTTACAGACAGATACACGTTTAACACCATGTAATTTACAATCTTGTCATGCCAGAACGAACAAGTAATTGAATCTTACGCTATATTTTATATCATGCCTACATATTACACATTAGCCTTTCCTCGGTTTTTATCAGTTTATAGCAGCTTAAATATCTTAAAGCTGTCACAATATCTAAGACATAAATGGCCTTTGGTAGCAACAATGTAAAACAAGATCTTCAACTGTCTTGCTGTGCAGTAAACATTTTGTCTCTTTTTTTGAAAAGTCTACTCAGATGAAATTAATATGCATGCCACATTAGGGTTTTTGGCTTCTTTGATTTTTTTTGCCCTAAGACACATATCACACCACATTAAGAGATCACTTCATTAAGAAAAGGTACCCTGCTGGGGCTGAACCTCTACAGGACCACCAGACATACATTTTTTAATAGTTTCAGTATGTTTACATTTTTCATTTCATGATTAACCTTAATCTTTTAATAAAAAAATACACATTTTTGTGCCATGGCATTGTGTTCTGATGAATAAGTTCATCTTTACAAACCTCCAAAAATCTTGCTAGTTACTGAGCTAAACTGAAACACTAAAACATGACTTCTGCTCTTCAGACTTCAGGAAATATTTAGGTGATGTATGGTTTGTACTGTTATGAGGTGCAATATACAAGTCTCTGTGAGTAAATCACCAGGAACTGCTGTTAAAAATGGTCATTTTTATGATTTATGAAGACTGAGACTTCTTATCTTATACCAAGTAAAAGTATCTCATACATGTATTTAACTGCTATCGGAAAAAAATAATCCATAAAACATCTTTAAGCATGCATTTAGTGATGGTAACAGGTCCTAAATAATACACTATAAAATAATATATACAGTATATATAATGATTGTTTTTATCACAATATTGTGAAAATATGAAATGAGACCATTTTTATTAATTTATTTCAATGTATGCAAGTATGGCACTCTTTTTAATTAAACACTGTTTTAATCCACAGTGTCTTACACTGTAAACCTCATTTAGAAAAAGAAAGAAGACACTAATATTATCATCATATGATTTTAATCACATTCTTGAGATATACAACTATATTTCGCTTATTCTCTTCTGTTCTGACAGACAATTTTCTCAGGCAATCATATGAGCGTGGCAGCAATCTAATAAGGGGAGATATACATATAGGAATTATGTATTTAAATAAAATCTTATTAAACTGAAAAAATAGTCATTTACAATAGCATTCATTATAATCAGTGGCAAAAAAAGAAAACATACTTTCAGATTCATGAAATCAGTCATTTGTGTTATTGAAAGTGGTAGGCTGTTGATACATCAAAATTCACAAACAAAACAAAATTTTATAATATATCAGTAGTTTGTTAGAAATAGTCAATTTAGATACATATCAAACACAAATTTTTCTGTGAACAGATATATGTTTAGGACATATGTGTTTCTGTACTTACATTGTTGAAAGAAGCAAAGAAAAGGTAAAGTGGCTCATCGTAAAGACCGAGAATTGTTCATGGGAAATAAATATGATTTTTTAGACATTAGACTGAAAATAAACTTTTAAGGTCAGTTGCCTACATTAAGTGCTATTAGACTTGTTTTTATTTTTTTACTTATTTAATTTGATTATTTGACTTTATTTCATTTGAAATAAAATCTGTTCAACTTTTGTGCATATTTCCTCTAGTGCCTAGTTGTATCACTCTAAAGTGCTGCAAATAAAAACAATACAAATCTATTAATAAAAAATATGAGTATGCATGCAAAAGACTACACTTACACCACTAGCATTTCCAAAATCCTTCATGAAATAAATACAAAAAAATAGAAAACAATGCAAACCCTTTTACATGTATGTGTTACATGTATACATATGGTGTTATTGTTGTAAGTACTACCCCTTGTGTTGATTGTCTATTAGTGGGAGGCTTTGTCTTTTTAACCATTAAAGAGAAATGATATGAAGTTGAATAGAGAGGAAACAGTTTGGCAGCAAAACATGAAGTATCCTGCCTCTACCAGGCATTAAACAGCTAAACTATAGTGACATTTCTCTGGTCCATAACCCTCTGGTCATTGGCTGCTTAGTATCCTATATAAGGTTGATGGGAAATCATCGTGAAATTTCTTACAATGACCTTACATTTAGATGAAGCAGTGCCAAAACCAGCCACAATACATCCTTCCAACTAAATCACACCAGTAAGTTTAAAACAATGGAATACATTCATAACTCTGGACCTTTTCCCTGTAAACCCTCCCACCCACATCCCATCACAGAGGGAAGCGGACACCCTCTAAATAAAATCAGTGGCGACCCAGTAGTTTTGAGAGAAAGCCTGAAGGTTTACTGGGTTTTGACGGATCTACGCGGTTCGCTCTGTCCAGGCCCAGCTCCCCCTCCAGCTGTTCCAGCTCTGATTGGTCCAACAGCTCAAAGTCTTCTGCCTCGCTGTCTGATTCCTCAGCCAGTGCCTGGACCAGCGCCGCCGGTAGCGCAGCCTCCAGGCGTTCCTGCATGGCGGCGGTGACTGCTGCCGTGATAACGTCTCCGGCTAGCCTCTGCACGACCTCCAGGGCCTGTGCTGTAGGTTCCACTTCTGACTGTGTGGATCCAAACCTGGAGGGATGGGTTGGAGGGTTGGGCATTCCAATGCTCAGATCTTCATCTTCCTCCCCATTTGTTCCTAAACCATTGTCCAGGGACGGGAACTCAGGTAGTCCACCAGAGAAGACCTCCTCGTCACTTCTTCGGTCTGAGTCTGTAAAGAATTTTTTTTTAATTGACAGATGATAGAAATGAGAAATGATAGAAAACATTCAGATTCAAAAGAATGAATGAACACATTGTGGAAGCTTACCATCTGAGTTTTCTGTCTGAGGTGTGTTTCCCTCTGAAAGGTTAAAGGTACCATTCTCTGTCCATGTTACTTCAGAGACCTCTGTGTCGGATATCGACAGCTCTTTGCACACAGTGGAGTCCATCTGTAACAGATCTTTCAATATAAGTTCACATATTGACAAAAAATGGTAATGCTCACAATCTTCATGAGCTAATTATAAGCACGAGAGTAATAATAGCCAGACAGTTGTGTGATAGCTGACCTTGGGGAAAAGTGAAGACAGATCAGCTTCAATGCTCTCTCTCTCGGCTTGTGACTGAATCATCCTTTTCTCTATAGGAAAAACATAAAAAGAAAGTGTAAAAGCAAATCAGAACAGTTATGAATTTCATATAAATTTCTCCTTCTTCTGGTTTATGTTGGTTTAGCTTCTGGGGAAGCTGGTTAATCATATTATTGTTAATCATATTAATTAATATAATAACCAATATTATATTACATTATAAGATATTTTATTCATTATTATTATTATTATTAGTGGTGGTAGTAGTAGTATTAATAATAATAATAATAATAATAATACTTTTTATTTTTAAATTAATAAACTGTTAGACACATACTGTTAACCAGATATACTGATCTTTTCAATGTAAAAAATTCTCATTTGTAAATGGTCAAAAGCAATCAGATGCTTTACTTGTGTGTATCTGAGACGTACCATGATTCTCTTTGATTTTCTGAAAGAACTCGCTCAATCCAAAATCCAGTTTCTGCAGAACTGGTTCCAACCACATCCCAAACTCATGTGACGACACCAAGGGCCAGAGAAAAATGCCCAGCACTAGAGTAAACAGATGGTGAAACTATTAATGTGTGTGTCACTCTTACCGATGTGTGTATGAACCTGCTGACGACTCGGAACCAGAGAAACCTGAGACCCAGTGAGAATGTCGTCATGGTTACATTACTAGGAATCCACTATCACATGTCAGCAATGTGAGATAAATTACACAAGACAAAAAATACAGTTTGTGATCATTTTGTGTTGCACTTACCCAACATGTATGAAATAACAACCCCTGGAATGTAACGGCCAAGAATCGCCAGAAATGAACACATACTGCATACCAGCAGACAGAACTGCAATGAGAGACAAATACAGTCTTTAAAATTCCAGTCCTGACTCTATACTGTACATTATACACAAAGATCTCAGTCCGCTGTAAATCAGTTCATACTTTGCCTGGGTTCTGCTGCTTAAAAGATGAAGTCTCCTCAATAAACAGCTTGAAGCTCATCCAGGAATCTGTTAATGGAGATCCTGATACAGACTTGCCCTCCTGGACAGAGTCAATGACCTCCCAGCTACAATTAAACAAATGACATCAATAAACACTGATGTTCAACCACACGACCCACATTTAATAATACATTCATATTCATAATTCATACTTGCACTTCTCAATCCAGTGCAATGAGAATTACAGTATATCTTCTTTTGAATGTAAATAAAGATATTGATGAAGCCGTCACATTTCCAAAGAGTTTAAAGGGACATTACATGTCTATACAGAATGTGCAATTGCAAAAGTGTCACAATAATTTTGACCATAATCTCACAGTTACATTACAGTATGTTATTATGTTGCACTTAGACTATCCAAACATGTAAATGCATATAAATGCAAGTCTAAAAACACTTACAGAGGCATACTCAATTTCTAGATGTTACAAAATCAGGCTTGAATTAAATGGATTCAATGTCTATAACAATAGCATCAAAGCGTGTAATCCTTTGAAGACAATCCATCAATGTGGACAGTGAATGCGTGAGATACTTCCCACTCCCAGCGGTGATCCAGTTACAGCAATGTTCGAGAGGATTTCTCTCACTTAACACTAGAATAGATTCATGTGATAATTGAAGTGGAGTTGACCTGGGCATACCTGATTTATATAATGCGGAGAGGTCCATGCATATTGAAATTCTTGGCTCATCTTTCTGATTTTAAGAATACTGACAGCTTAATCTTAACAAACATTTTCACTTTAATAAAGCACAATTCTGTAAACCTGCCGATCTTAAATTAGACTCTTTGATGAGTTTAGATTATGTCAGATGTAACATGTGGTTTTTAAATATATACATTTTGTTTTGGAAACAAGATATAAATGTTTTTTTATAAGCAGATGGCCCCTAAAAATAACAGGTAAAAAATAAACATGTCTTTGGTGAAACCTTGATCTTTTGGCTTTGAATGAATTAGCATGACTTTTTGAAAGAGGCATGTGAGATTTCTTGGCACAGTATGATTATCTATTAACAGGCAATCTGTTAATGCCCTTTATCTTGTATAATGCCCCTCACAGCTGTTGCTCTAAATTTCTTGTCGCCAAAACACAACAAACAACGCCCCCTAGAGTACCTAAATATGTCAAAAATATAAAGCTTGACAAACAAACAAAACAGACCAAAACTTAACCAAAACATGACGGACAAGCCAAACAATCACGTCCTTCTCCCCAGATCTGTTCTGCTTACATTTCCTCCAAAAGGTCATTAAAGCAGTCAGCTCCAACATTGCAGAAACATGTTTCCCCACCGGAGGTTTCCTATTAAACGGGGCACATGGGGCGCGTGTGACTATGAGGCAACAGAGCTCACATTAGCATTTCACCATCGAGCATGTGGCTGATACTGTTCAAGATTAGAAAAGTGCCAAGGAAAGTGAGCTCAGGCTTGCCTAACCCAGACCAGAACTGATGACTGAGAATCAATGAGGTGTGATACCCACATGATGCAGTTGGCCTTGTAAAATAGTGTGGGGAGATTTAGTCACATTACATCTTTCGTTACAAGTTAGATGGTTGTTTGAAGAACTCGTTGTTGACTGGTGCCATGTGGTGTTTAATGGTCAACACTATTTAAAAATCTAACTGCTTGCCGTTTGTGGCATTGGGGCAATTCCATGCAAATGTCAATCTTACCTTAAAAAACATAAAGGTTTTTACCACACTGATAGCGCAGATGTCAATATTTGATAGTTAAAATAGCCAAGTGAAGTCATTTTTTATGTTTAAGCATAATTTTAATAGTCGGGTATGAAAAATTTTATGTCACATTCATAACTGTTCATATTCCTCATAAATGTGCACATAAAAATAAAATAAGTAATTTTATGTTCTTTGAAGAGTCATCTCTTCTCCATTTGTTGGGTATTTTTGCTTCTGGTTTGTGTATTTTAATTTACATGGATCCTACAAATATGTATGTTGCTTCTCAGAAATGTGCAATCTTTTTTGTCACTTTTTTGTAACACATGTATATTTCAATTTCTTTAATAGATAACTTATGCATATACTGATTTTTATGTCTGGACTCTTTCAACAGGGCTTCAGTAAAATATAAAAAAATGGTTTGATATATTTGTAATAAATATTTTATGTGAGAATTTATATTTCAAGTTTTGACTGAAAATGTCACTTCCATAACACTGGAATTGCCCATTGGTAGCTTCTAAATAAAATAATCGCAAACATTTTGTTTAGTCTGAAGGTTTCTACAGCACCTAAGCTTAACATAATGCGTAGAAAAGCCAATAATGTCTATGTAAATTTAACAACAGGTGACTCTAAACTCTAAAAACCAACAGCTCTAAGCCGACTTCCATGCTAATCTTTAAAACAACACAGAAAGCAGCTCGTCTTATCCTTAAACAAGCCCAGCGACAGTGCACTGAAATAGATCTACACAAACAGCTCAAAAATCCACCTCCTTTATTTATTTGTAAACTGAGGGCAGAGTTTAAGCGAGAACTGAGATTTAACCTCTGGTCTATGGTTCTGCTCACACACACCGACAACCTGACAGGGTCCATTGCTGTGTGGCCTTTATGCACGTATCTACATCCTGTATACCTGAAGTCCTTGTAACAATCACCATGAGATTTCAGCGTGCAAACGTTCCAAAACAAGGTCCTGTCATGGAGACCGCTCAACCCTGATGCATGACTGACATGTATAATAATTCAGAACATCCTCATATGGGAAACGTGACACATTTAAATGCTAGGCAATTACAGTACCAGCTTACAAAGGTACTGTGAATAAATGAAATGAGATTATAGATTGCGCAATGTGAGTATCACTTTAAATGATAAGACACAAAATACATAGACAGCTTTGTATTTACATCTTCTCTGAAGATCAATTCAGATAATCCTGATGCTAAGTATCCAAATATGATAGCAATATCATTTTTATTTTACCTCAGTGCTGATCCACGGTCTTCTGCGGTCATCTCAAAAGCTCTAGGTTTCAGCATGAGAAGTGTTTGGACGGTACTTGTGTCAGAAGGTAAGTGTGTCAGTAATAAGCGCCAGAGTTCAGATGGAATCACAAATAAAGTGTTGCATGAAGCCACACCAGCTAGTGTTTATGTTGAGCAAGGCCTGAGCTTCACTATTTCAACCGGTCAGATCTAAAAATACCTTAGTCACATAGCATTCCTCAAGCAGACATCAGACAGACAGTACTGGACAGGGTGGTGGGGGCATGAAAACGCACACGTACAAACACTCCCCCCTTAATATTTCCTTTTCATAGAATGAGACCCACTGGAAAAAGTATTTTCAATGAGGATAATTTTTCATACCTAAAATAGTCTCTGTATAGTAGCATTTTTAACTAGAGAAAGATCCCATAACATCACAGAAACAACAATTTTCTTACACTTGAGCAAATTAGTTGTTGTGACAAACACACTAAATACTGAAGGAGGCGTTACATTTATTTATAAATTAATTCTATTTTAACTCTCTGATAAGATCTAAAATTGATAAAAAAATATAGAAATAAATAGCTCCATTAGTACAATATCACGCGCTAGATCTATATTTCTAAATCTTTTACTTGTATACTTATAATAATAGCCTTCATTGTCATTTTATTATTTGGTCATTTGACTATGATGAAAGGGCAACGACTGGTCAGTTGACCAACAAATAACTAATGCCTGTCATCTAACGCTTATTCAGACTTGCTCCAATGAGCCGCTGAGTTTATGGACACACCTTTTGTTTCTTAGTATCCTGGTACGTGATTGGCTTCTCGGTTGGGACACCAAGAAAATCCTTCCAATGAGAACGGTGAGGAAATGTAATGATGGATTAAGTCCTGAGCACACAAATGGCTGTGTCATTCTAAAGACACAACATACCCCTCACAAATAAACAACAGTCTGAAACGTACACTCAAGTTTCACAACACTAAAGCCAACACATGCAACCACAGGACAAAACAACCCATATTGGCCCATACATCACAATGTACTGATAAACAAACACTCATCACTAAGGATGACAAATATTATTTGAGCACTATTATTTTAAGAATTTTCAGCATTTATAAAAAAAATTATTTTGTTAATTGATTCTATGACCCTATTTTTTTTCTTTGTTCTTAGTCTGTTAACCTGATAATTGTATTGAGTGTGAAATGAAAATCTGAACTACAGTTTTTTAAATTTTAAAGATTTGAATTTATATATATATATATATATATATATATTATGTTTCTTGTTATGAACATTTGTAAAATATTTATTCTTTCATTAAAACATTGTTAAGGTATAAGGTCTAAGACTCAAAATAAATGTTTGACAATTTTTCAATAAACATAAACTAAAAAAATTATAATGTTAATGTTATTTTTTTAAATCGTTTGAAAAAAGATTTATAATTTATAAAAAAAATGGTAAAACATCTATAATTTTAAAAATGTTTGTTTGTATAGTGCATTTTTTATGTGTATGTTCAATATGTGCAATATGTGTTTCTAACCTTTAACATCAACAGAACCCTTTGTTGCATAAAAGATTTGTTGTAGTGGTAAAAAGACTATAAAGACTTTAAACCAAAGGTAAGAAAGACTTTTTTCTTTAAAGAACTTTCGACTAAAGGTTGTTTGGGGAACCAAAAATGGCTCTCCTATGGCATCGCTGTAAAAAATCATCTGTATAATGTTTATTTTTAAAAGGCTACTTTCCTCAAAATCAAAAAAACCATTACACATTAAATGTATCATTATTCCCAGTTAAAAGCTTTGATATACACCAATACAAAAAGTATGGTTCTTTAATCCCATAACTATAGGAGGACAGGGGCCAGAAGGGTCAGAGAACAGATCGGGAAAGACAACTGTTTAAACACAACTCAACAGCAGCCTGCAGAAATGAACAAGCCGAGGCAATGCAACAGCTGTTCTTTAAGCACATGAGGTTTAATGAGGCCTGCCTCACATCAACACAACACTGAGGATTACTGAACTGGCATGTCACCCCTGGTGCACAACGGTGCCATTGCATTTGCTTTCACCATAAGCACATAAACAATGACAGGGCAACTCTGGTCAGATACAGCGCAGCACAACCGGATTAAAATAATGGAAAGCCGAAGGCCATTGATAAGCAGTATTGGAAAAACGCATCGCTATAATTTAAACGAAGTTAGACTTGCTTTTGAATAATTTCATATGCACAAATATAATTTAAATAGTTAAATGTTTACATACTTCCTTTACATACTTCTTTACATACTTTACATACATCCTTAAACTTAATCATGCATGATGAAAAAGGTCATCGGAATTGTACATTTCTAAGTTTTGAGGTGTTTGATTAGTAGTGTATTTCTGAATTTTTCAGCAGTTAGTATTGACCTTCCTGCCAAACATTCGGAGCTCACATGACTAACTTTATAAACTGCCTAAACTAACTCAATGATGCGAATTTAAAGGAATAGCACCCTCTGGTGGTTACAGGATGAACTGAAGTTAAAATACTCTGTAAAACACTACTATACAAAAGCTGCACGACTTGTGTAAATTGGTGTGTGTGTGCTCCTAACCTACCTGCTTGTCATACTCCTCCATAAAGCAGCTCCTATAAACAGAAAAATAAATATTAATGGGATCTGACAGTTATGTTGCCATAATATTACCAGCAATAAGGGCTGCAGCAAACACACAAGCAAATTACAATTTTGGCCATTCACGTGGAAGTGAGAGGGTGTGTAGATATAAGCACAATTTTTGAGCAATGACTCAAACCTGTGAGATACATTGAGGTCACTGCTTAGTTATGCAACAACCTACAGTAATAGCTTTTGCTGACAACTGGTATGTACAAGACCATTTCAGCTACCAGTGAAACTGGTTGCCAACATATCTATACTTGCTTCTATTGTTATGAGTTACTGCATGACACACCGATCTTGTTAAATTATAGGTTGACACCAATCCACACCTCTTGATCTAAAAACAGCCAGATCTCTCATTAGCTGCATCACCACTAGAACAGTCAAGCACATGGAGATGATGCTGAATAATCGACATGGACTGAGCGACACCAACCTGTGTGGAAAACAGAAACAGGATCTATGCTCATGTGTACAGTTAATATACAAACACAACATAATAAACAAACACAAAAGTTCACTCATCATAGTCCAATATGGTACATAAATACACTCACGTGTTTTATGTTTGTTAACAAATTATCTCAAATTTTTGGGATTTAAATCCAGCCTATTGTATTTAGCAAAACTAAAACTTTGTGAAGTATTTACCTAATTCCAATAAGGAACACAGAGTTACATCTTACACAGTCCTCTTAACCTAAATACTGTGTTTATCCACATATTACTCAAGCCTTTTCTTAGCTCATTAATAGCTAATGTAAGCCATTGATGCATTAGAAAGTTTCTAACATGCAGAAAGATACATAAGCAATTTTTAATTTCATATTAAAAGTTTGTCTAAATATGTGTTTATGTCATGTAAAGAAAACGGTCACTGGTATGATATTGTACTTGCAGCAATAAATATGTATTTAAGTACACTGAATAGAGAAAGCATTATAGGGAAAATGCCTTCGGGGCTAGTTTGCCAATAGGCCTATTGATTTAAGTAGACACACAAATATAGTACATCGGAATACAATAAAGTATGACCAATATTCAATAATGCAACATTTTATTTAACCCCCCAAAAAAATTTGTCTTAAAAGACAGTGTCTGATATCTGCGCATTCAACAATAAGTGATGTCATAGAAGTAAGTGCACAAGGAAAAATACGCTGCGTCATGTGTCTCACCAAAAGACAATATTTGTAGTTGCGAAGAAAGCGGAAGTCCAAAAAGGTCTTCTCCAGTTAATCAGCTTTGATATACGACAGAATGGATAAGTGCCTGCAGGGCGTGGGACACCCGTGGGCTGCTCTTCCTCTTTCACCGCCATCTCTCCACCTGAGTTCAGTCCTGCGCTTTTACCCACCGGCTCCACCTCCGAGGCATCTGCGCGCTCACATCCACCCTGATAAGCCATAGCACACGAACGCGCGCCCGGTCCCCGCTCTTCGCGCGCACTGCCGCACCGGCTGCCGTCTGTTTTGTTGTTGTTTTGTCGCTGACGTCATTCAGAGGCAGCCCCGGGTTGCTGATGGGAACTCTAACGTCATCGCGCAGTCAGCTGTCTGCCCGCCACCTGCTCTTACCTTTGCATGTCACCTAATGCTCGGAATTAAAGCTTCAAACTTAAACTCGTTGCGTCATGGATTGTAATAATACATTGCTTTCTTTTATTATTTTACTTCTTTTAGGCAGTTTATCTATTCATCATTTATTCCAAAGCTTTGGGAAAATCTTCTGAACGTACCTCATTTATTTCTAGTCAAGACAATCTAGATTTTTTCTGTTTTTTCTGTTGAAAGTTGAAAGGAACAGCAGGTGTAACTTCTTTAACCACTAGGGCGCAGTGTGCATTACTGTACATTGATTACTGTACTGCTCCTTTTTTTGCAATTTCAATAAACGAAAACAAGAGTATACAAATAGACTTTCAAACATCCAACACGTTCTAGCATAGTCAATGGGGTAAATTAAATAATAATTTAATAAGATTATGATTGTTATAATGTATAATTATAATTGCATAAGTATAATTATAAATAATTTTCTAATGCAGGAAAAAAGACAGAAGAAAGAAAAGGAAAAAAGAGAAAAAAGGTGGAAAGTGCATTACTGTAAAGTGAGTATAGCAACAACCATAACACAGCAATTAAACATGTTTATGTAGTTTATTTAAATAGTTTAGTATAAATAATTGAGATTACACAACGAAAATTATATAATATCAGAGGCAAGCAGACATACAATACATTCATTTCAGAGAGATATTCTAGGATGAGAAAAATTCCAAAATCTAATCTGGACCTTAATCTTGGACTAAATTACTTAATTTTCTCCAGTCACAAGTTACAGTAACGAGGCATGCTCAGCAAAACTGAACATTTGCTTAATATATGTAATTACTGTAGCTTGTGACTGAAGAAAATAAGTCTCTCCTATTGGAAGTCATTTAATCCAAGAAAGCTCTTTCTGTCTATCTCTGTCCCCGTTTTAACCGGTTAGTAATGCATTTTGAGATATAATTAAAAAAAGTTTTTTTGGATGTCCAGTATTTTTGTTTTCTTTTGTTGTCATGGTTTTGTTCAATTTAACTTTTAAAGTAAAGGGTAATGTACACATTGCCAGTCTTTGTCCATTTGTCCTTTCAAGTTTTGTTCTATATATAATAAGTCAGATGTGAGTTTATTATCCCTTCAAAAGTTATTTCTAAACAGACAAACTTTGTGAACAGCAATGACCTAATTTCAAACAGTGTACTGCTGCACTGGCTGCTTTTCAAGATTCCAAGCTAAATGGACATTTAACTATAGATCATTAAAAATAACTTAAAAGTGTTTATCATAGTTCATATTTCGTTTAAATTTAAAATGATTGGTCAGTTTCTGATCAAAAGTCCCGAAAATCTTGCACTGAGCAAGCAAAAAGTACCCTGTACCAGAAAGAAGTGTGGTGCCACTAATTGGACTGAATTTCAGAGGTAACAAAAGCCCTGGCTAGAAAATTCCAGCCCTGGTTTTACAGGGCCTGCTTTGTTGCAGTAGTGTTTGTTCTCTACTGCTGTGTTAACAGTTATCTTTTCGGTGGTGGCCTCTCCCCACCCTTCCACAAAGTGCATGAAAGGTTCCTCAGCACAAACCCGTCCAGAGCCCTGTGGCACAGTGCAGGCAATGCTCCGTTCTGCCTCGGCCTGTATAGGACACCATCCAGACACCAGAAATGACATCACCACCATGTTACCGCACAGTTTTGACTTCAACCAGGTGATAAGAAACCGTTGAGAGGAAGAAGACATGATGGGACAGTTCCCAGAGGATGTGGTGGGTGGCTTCACCGCAGAAGAAATGGAATGCAAGATCTGCTACTGTGCTTACAGCCTGTCAAGTCGACGTCCAAAGGTACTGGAGTGCTGTCATTGCCTGTGTGCCAAGTGCCTTGCAAAAATCCTTGATTTGGGTGAATCGTCTCCCAATGCAGTGGTCTGCCCGTTTTGCCGCTACATCACAGACATTCCCGGAGATGCCGTGGACAGTTTACCAGATGAGTACAACCTGGTGACAGCACTGTCCATCCAGACACGCAAGCATCAGCATCTGCTTGAGAGGCAAGGTGAGGTTCTCCTCAACCCCAGACACCTTACTTCCCTGGTGGCTCACTCTGCTTCAGCTTCCCCTACTTCGATTCGCTCCAATTACGTGGTCATCACCATTATGGAGCCTCAACAGCAGGTTGTATTTCCAGCTGCAGGTAGGGATTACCGTTCTCCCAGCCTGGACTCCATGGCCTCCGTTACACAGAGATGGACAGTGTGGAACTGTGCAACACTGCTGTGCCAGACCTCAGCCCGGGCCCTGGTCTGGCTGCTGGGGCTTCTGTACTTTAGCTCATTGCCTTTGGGTGTCTACTTGCTAATCATGCAGACTAAAACACTGGGGGTACTATTGGTCAGCGTGGTACCTGCCAGCCTTCTATTAATCATGGTGTACGGCCTTTGCCAGTGTCTGTGCCGTGAGATATGGGACTGTGTACCATCGTAACGACAAAAGAAAAGCAATAAGTGTAACAGTTATGATTGAATTCATGCAGGTTTGTTAATTCTACAGTACATTATATAGTTAATGTATAGGCTAATGTACACTTGTACAACTGTAAATATTAATGATAAATGTAATGTGCATAAATTTATTTAACTTCATACATGTCATCTAGCAATGCTAACAAGCTAACCTTTGTAAACAACTTTGACAACATAATCTACCACGTTGCATCTGTATATATTTGTTTAGTGTGCCTTTTCCTACTGAGAGTAAAAAGAACAATTCAGTAATTACGTTTATTGTAGGTTTACTAATGTTAACTATTTTTGGTCAAATAAAAAAATTGGTTAGATATGTCAGATGTCATTGGATATGTGCCTTATTCTCTTAACCTACAACCTTTCACGCACCAAATTGTAAGTGGTTCATATTTTACAGAATAACAACATAGTTTTATTGGACTTTACTATCATTCTGTTTTGTATGGTACACAATGTATGTAAAGCATGCACATGCCAGAAGGCTTTAACAAAAAAAATAAAACATTAAACCATTAAAATGCTGAATTCCCAAGAATGTAGAAAAATGCAATAGATGTAGTTATAGATTTTAGGCCCAGTTGTCATTATCTGTCTAAGAATATATTTTTCTGTATCTGAAATCCTTACAGATTCTGTAACTTTCACAGTTACTGATGACAACGCCAGATTGCTAATGACAAAACCAGACAGGACAATATTACATTCCACCTTTGCACATTTTTCAATATTCAATTTCATAAAATGTTTGGTGCTGTAATAAGTGGACTAAATTCACTTTAACTGAAACTGGCTTATAATTTGTTTAAATTATATCGTTTCATAAATTATACATTATATATGTTGTCATATAATTCTCAGTTTTAAGTCTGTGGAATAGACACCAATACACAAAATAAAATACACTATTGTGTATTATTAAATAATTTGATGACTTTGTTTACGTTTAATAAAGGATTTGTTTTTGTTTAAAATTCAGGTCTATTTGATGTGTGGACAAGTTTGTTTGTAAACCACACCATGTAAATTACTGCGTGAATAAATTATACAAATTAAACTTTGCGTATAGCATAACTATATCATAACAACCTACAGTAAAGGCAGCTTGTGTCTAGTCATGTATCAAGTCCTCGAGGAAGTGTGACTGGACCTTGAAAGAACCAATCAGATCGCAGGATTTCACACTAACAACAAACAAAAGATCGGGCTTCCTTCTGCTGCTGTCTTTTCATCTCCTAAACCAGAAATTGTGTGTCCGCTCTGCTGCATGTCGTCTTAAATAACAAGGATCAACTTTCTGGATGTCTGTTTTGTCTTTATTAGCTGCCGTGTCGGTGTATCGGAGTGATTAATTCTCTCTAGCGTCTTGCTAACTCTGTCAGAGAGGCTGTTTGTGGCTCATCGCAGCTAATCGCAGTTAGCCGACTGGCTATCCAAGCCGAGCCGAAGAAAACCATCCAAAATCTCAGCGTCTCTTCTCTTGCGGTGTCTGACAGTGGTCGCTTTCGCCACTGGACACTATTAGAAAGCTGTCCAGCTACATATAGCTGGCAAGCTGTTGGTATCGCGGGCAGGAATCGGATCGCGATGTCAGGACCGTCATCGGGCTGTGGGTTTCTGATGTCGGTTGTAGTCCACGGAGACCTGGCTCTCAACGAGCAGGAAAAAGAGCTCAACCAGCGGCTTAGACGCCTGTATCCGGCCGTCAACGAGCAGGAGACCCCTTTGCCCAGATCATGGAGCCCCAAAGACAAATTCAGCTACATCGGCCTGTCTCAGAACAACCTCCGGGTGCATTATAAAGGTAACGAGGCTAACAGCAACTGAACGAAAACAGCAGAATAGCAAGTTGTTTACAAGCTACACGTTCAGGTCATTAGCCAGGGTAGCTGGTGTCGTGTTGCACCCTTGATTTAAGATCAATTAAAAACAACAGAATTGGCTATAATGTGATCGTTTCGTCCGTGAATCATACCCATTTGCTTTATTTTGTGATGAAAATCGTTACGAAATAGACACGATCTTGAGTAAGCATCGAGTATACTAACACAAACTATTAACTAGTATTAACTAAAACTCGTTTAGCCTCGTAGTCATAAACACTAACTGATAATTTACCTACTGCTAAAAGTTTAAAATAAACTGCTGCTTGTGTCGTGTGTGCATGTCAGATGACGTCTCACGTATAACAGCATATATATATATTATATGACATGTAGTTGTAGTGGTTTTGGGTTGGAAGTATAAAGTTCGTATGTGGTTGTGAGTTTTAGCAGGATGTAAAGATGTTTCATTCATTTCCGGAAGCACCAGAGGAGTTTCACTGCTGAAATTCACTCATTGTCTTGATGTGTGTATAAAGGCCGTGTCTGCATAGACGTTGCTGATGCACCTTGCAACAAGCCTGGCGAATAAGATCCAGCAGGGCCTCTATGTGTGTGTGTCTGCAGAGGCAGATTGTGATCTGCCATCGCGATTGTGTAAGGGTTTAATACAAATATAGCAGAGCTATAAGAAGAGCTGTAACTCATTTGTGTAATATATATAGTTGTACATCAAGCTCCTGTCATCCAGTGATTGTCCTGGTGGCAAAGGGAAGTGTCTGCCATTTCCCTTAGCTGAGTCATAAAAGCAGGCCACAGAATTAATGAGAACAATACTGACGACAGGACAGGTATGTCAGGTACACTGTCTTACTAGTACGTCAAAATATATTATAATATTTCAATACATTTATAAAATATAGATTATCTTGTCTAAACTGCATATTCACATGAAATACTGTCCTGTTTCAAATGTGCTGTTGCCAGGCAAAATAACATCATCCCATACTGCTCTCACAGCCAAAATATTTTATTGATTACAACCGAAAAATATTTTGCTTTTAAATTGCTAATATGCTGTTTTGATGTTCCACATGTAAGTGTCACGCTTGTAAAAACTTGTGATTATGTCATCCAGGTCATGGAAAGACTCCAAAAGATGCGGCATCTGTCCGTGCAACACACCCCATTCCAGCTGCCTGTGGGGTCTATTACTTTGAGGTGAAAATCATCAGTAAAGGACGAGATGGGTAAGGAAAGGATTTTGTGTTATAATTCGTGGTTTATGAAATTATGATGGGACAACGAAAAGGATAGTTTGGCTAAAACTTACAATTCTTTCAGTTTCACTCCCATCAGTGTTGGATAATACAAACTTTTTAAATAAATCATTTAATAGGCAAATTAACAAAGAAAAATAATTTTATTTTTGTGTGAACTGTACCTTTAGTGATAAAGAGCATTTTAACTGCAAATTTGCTCATTCTAAAAACTACCAAGGTGGTATATTTTTACCTTGCTTTATTGCAGGTTTTTTAAAAATGCGTTTTGTGTCTTGTGATCAGGTACATGGGGATTGGCCTATCCGCTCAAGGTGTCAACATGAACAGACTCCCAGGTAAAACAGCTTTTAGATGTTAAGAAATCAACTGTTTTTTTGTTGTCAGATTGTGTCTGAACACACATTTTGGTTTTAAATGACCAATAAAGGACAAGGTTAGTAGTTTAGAGAAGTTGTGGGCATGTTAAACTCGATGATTTCGTCATTGACACTGGGTGGTTCCTCTGTGGTGCTGCAGCTTGCTGGGGAGATAAGAGTTAAAAGAGGACATAATGCTCTTTTCTATGAGTGGGTGGTCAAAATCTCATATCATGTAATGATGTTTATGGCGGTATAGTTATTTTTGGTTATACATATTCAAATTATGTAAGTTCTAAGTAAATCAGACAATATTAATAATATTATAAAATGTTTTAAACTAAATTCTAATTGGATGAGCCACATTTTAACACATGGTTTAGTAAAAACACATCTTTAATGTCAGGTTAAATTTTATATTAATAATGCTGTTGCTCAGCATTTAACGAAACTCTTAATAACAAGCTATTCCTTATCTTGACCACTGTATATTTTTATATCACTCCATGGTTCATCTCTGTTACATGTAAATAAAAGAAAGCGATCATGACCACTAATAGCAGTAGCACAATTACATCTACTGTAGAATAAATGGTATTGCAGTTTTTGTCAGTTGGCACATTTCTGCAACTACACAATATAGTGTCATACCGCCCTGCCCTACTCTCTCCTGTGTTTTCGTTGTTCATTGTTTTTACAATGTAATACCATGTTTTGTCCTTAGGTTGGGATAAACACTCATATGGCTACCATGGGGATGATGGCCACTCCTTCTGTTCATCTGGCACTGGGCAGCCCTATGGTCCCACATTTACAACAGGCGATGTGATCGGCTGCTGTGTGAACCTCATCAACAATACCTGTTTTTACACAAAAAATGGCCACAGTCTAGGTAATCAACTTAAGAGTTACAGTCGAACTATTAAAGGATTAGTTCAACTTAAACAATATACACTGTCATTATTTACTCACACATATATTGTTCAAAACTCTTATGACTTTCTTCTGCGTAACACAGGAGGATAATTTGCTGACTATCCAGTTAAATAAATGAATGTAATGACAGGATATTATAATTTACTTTAATGCTTGAAAAATGATACTTAGGAGTATCAACAAAATTGCATGTTTGGCGTGCACAATTTTCTTATATTAACTGATATTAAAGCAATTTTATAATTGTGACGACACCTATTTTTTTGGAAGAAGTAAACAAATTCCTAAAGCATACATACTTAACTAAAAGGGGTCTTAAAGATCAGTTATATTTATCCTCTATTTCTGTTCTATATGTAACTTATTTACAGATATAAATTGGATTTGTCCTTAAACACATCATGCATTCCTACAATTAATCAACTCTACAATTGACTTGACTGTTAATGTTATTGTCTGTTATGTTTTTCAGGCATAGCTTTTACAGATTTACCGGTAAGTCTTTGTTTTGTCTTGTACAGTATATTACATAATAAATGTCTTATTGTCTTGCTTAAGGTCGTAGGGTCATTGATTAATTGTTTTTTGTTGACTACTCAAATACTCCAATTTAGATACTGTAGAAGAAACATTTTGCTATTGTTTTGTCTTTTCCTTCCTTTCCTCATTTTTCAAGATGTTGGACTTGCAGCCCCTAAACATTTCTCTCACTGAATGAACAGAGGCCTGTTTGGGGCTAAAACAATAATCCATTGAGCAGAAAACACAGTTGGCTGGTGACCAGCATTCATGTTACTCTGTCAGTTTAGCAGTCCTGACCTTTTTCTCCATTGGACCATTAGCACAGATCCTCTAAGAGTTATTCTCCTCATGTGCTAATGTGCGTTTACCCCCTGAGCTGACCACTAAAACAACATTTTAATGATGAAGTTTTGAAGTACACTGGTCTTTGCTCTTTTGGCTTTTGTCAAAGATATTAACTGAAGTGTCAAATATGCATCTAACAATCTTTGTGTCATTCACTGTATATTCAATGATTGGACAAGGTGGCCATTTTGAACACTTTATATGCTATGTGCCAAGATATGAGCAGAAACAAAGACAAAGATGCTGATGTTTACATCATTCCTTTGCCAACTGGTGTAGATACAGTACTGGTGTAGATGTACCATATTCATATAACACACATGTGACATTAGCCAGTAAATGTAAGCCTGATTTATTTCCGTTGCAGCCCAATCTGTACCCAACAGTTGGTCTGCAGACCCCAGGAGAGGTCGTGGATGCCAACTTTGGGCAGCACCCTTTTGTCTTTGATATTGAGGATTATATGCGTGAATGGAGAACCAAGATTCAAGCCCAGATTGACCGCTTTCCTATTGGGGAGAGAGAAGGAGAATGGCAGGCCATGATTCAGAAGTGAGTACTTTCAATGTCTGATTATTTTTATATGCTTGACACCTGCATAGTTACCATCAAAACCTACCAAACATACATGACCAATGTAGGAAGAGCAACATTCCATTTTTCAACATTTCTATATTTCTATGATATATTCGCTCTTGCTCTTTGTTTAGAATGGTGGCCTCATATCTGGTTCATCACAGCTACTGTGCCACCGCTGAAGCCTTTGCTAAATCAACTGACCAAGCCGTACATGAGGAACTTGCTTCTATTAAAAACAGACAGAGTAAGTCCTCTTTCTGTCAAAGCAAACTTCAGATTTTGTGAGATACTGGGTGAAAAGATGAACAACATGAAATCAAAAGCTAACCCTATAGACTTTTTCAACACACATTGTCTTATTGTGCATGATACATGGGTTTTTTTTAAGTTACACCAATGAGAGTAAATGGAAAAATAATTTTTTATGGGTTATGTTGAGATGTTCTCAAGTAAGTCTCCATACGTTGGTCTAAAAGCCTTACAGTTATAATGATGACATTGTATTTCATTATTGAATGTTCTGTTGGTTCCCAAATTATGTTACAGTATGGATATCAAACTAAAGTGAATACCTTTAATGTTATCCTAAAGGATCAGGGTTGCTAAGACAAAGGTTGCTGGTATATTGTGTGGAGGTATTGTATAGTGATTCAGTCACTGTATACCGTTCTGTACATTTGGGGAAAAGCATTCCCACACTGGATTCCTCGGTAATGATTTCATATTTGCGATTACAGAGATCCAGAAGCTGGTCCTGTCTGGCAGAATGGGAGAGGCTATAGAGACCACTCAACAACTTTACCCCAACCTGCTAGAGAAAAACCCAGACCTCCTATTCATGTTGAAGTAAGTGTTATGGGTGAAAGCCTTCATAACCAAGATCTGCATTAAGAAATATATTTTCATGACGAACCTGTATCTCATATTCTTTTCCAGAGTCAGACAGTTCATTGAGATGGTGAATGGCACTGACAGTGAGGTCAGGTGTCTGGGTGGGAGGAGCCCTAAGTCCCAGGATAGTTACCCAGGCTCTCCTCGCCTCTTCAACAGCCCTGTTCATAAAGCCAGCAGCTCCCAGGCCTACCAGACAGGTACACATTACCACAGAATGGCGCAATACATGACGGCTATGTGAATCTTCTCACCCATAATGTTAAATTAATCCATTAGATTAGTTTTTCTTTCATTAGTAGCCAATTAGATCATTTGCAAAATAATGACCAGAATACTCATGACTGGAAGATGTTATCGTGTGTTCTACATTGATTATTTCTACTTCCCTCTGTCTGTAGGTTTTGATGGTAATTACTGTAATGGAGTTTCATCAAGTAAAGGTCACACCTCAGCTAATAGTCACAAGTCATGTCCTTCTGCCCTGCCGAGCACAGATCTTGGTGTTCTGAATGGCAATCGGGGCCAGCAAACCAGCGTGAGGTAATGTCCTCGTCCCGTAGCACATAGAAATATCCACCAATGCCTTGATCTCAACATCACGTTTTGCAGACTTTGTTTTAGTGGAGTTATGGCTTCCGAGATAATGCTTGGTATTGCTGTTTGCTTTAAAACTGCTTTAAAAAAAATGTTTCACAGCAATATCTTTAGAAAATATCACAGAATATACCACATAGCTGTGTTGTTGAATGTGATTAAACCTGAGCAATAGAGAAGCAGGAAAGCTATGTTCCTAAAAGAGCAGTTTAACCAAAATATGTTATTTGTTCCCATTACAGTGATGGTAAACCCAAAAAGAAAAATATTTACCCGAAAGTCATTCCAGACCTGTATATGACTTTTTCTTCTGTGAAACACAAAAGAAGATATTTTGAGAAATGTCTCAGTGGTTTTGTGTCCATACAGTGGATGTCAATGGGGGTCAATGTTGTTTGGTTACCTGGTTTGTCAAACAAAAGCTACTATATGAATTCAGAAGGCTTGGAATACACCATAAAAGTTAACAAATCACGTAAATAATGGCAGACGTTTGGTTTATTTCTGAGGTAGATTCATTTTTATTGACTCTGTCCTGCAGCACTGAGGTGGAGATGGAGGTCGATCACTTCTCAAATGGAGTGTCTGAATCCTCTTCTAATGGATTTCTGAATGGCAGCTCTACACACGGGCCAGAGCCAGATGATTGTGATGCAGACATGGGTGAGGAAATTAATTAGACTCGGTCTTAAAACAAACTTTTAGAAAAAAACATGCGACTTTTAACCCTTTGGTCAGTTATAGTATATAAATGAATCCAGTGCTTCAGCTTGAATAGATGAAATGTTCTTTGGACAGATGTGGATAGCGCGCAGTCTAAAAGACAGTTGTGCGGTGGAAGCCAAGCAGCCATTGAGAGAATGATCCAGTTTGGCCGAGAGCTACAGAGCATGAGCGAACACTTGCGTCGTGAACGGGGCAAGAACTCTGCTAATAAGAAGATGCTGAAGGTACTGATGTTATAATGCACATGTTGTTAATATAGGATTTAAACCCAGTATAAAACCCTTTTATGTATTTTATGGTCTTGCAGGATGCATTCAGTTTGCTGGCATATTCAGATCCATGGAACAGCCCTGTTGGATACCAGCTAGACTCCATCCAGAGAGAGCCTGTCTGCTCTACCCTCAACAGTGCAATATTAGGTACAGCTTCAGTTTTTTGTATTTAGGACATGAATGTAGAATTTACATTTTTGGCATATTTAGAAAGCATTCATTTAGCCAAAACAATGGGCTGAATCTTGCATAAATGTTTATTCTTCACACAGAGACTCATAACCTGCCAAAGCAGCCTCCTTTGGCGTTAGCCGTCGGCCAGGCGGCCCAATCTCTGTCCCTCATGGCTCGCACGGGCAGCGGATCCTGCGCCTTTGCGTCAGTGGATGACTACCTTCACTAGCCCCAGGAGAGTCATCCCTTTAAATGATCACACAAAAGAGGCCCACATCAACCCAGTCCATCCCAGACTCCCAAAGTCTGGGGCAGCTTTGAAACCATGGCCTGATGAACTGAGCCTCCACGTGGCCAGACCCATCCTGGCTCTCCGATAGACTGGATCTTCTTCACCCAGGCCCAAACCGGCCTAAAGACACATTAGGAGAAGAGGGATCCTTCTAAATCCCAAATCATTATGGTCTTTATTTACCTTTTGTCTCTTTTATTTTGGGGGAGGAGGTATTGGGTGGGGGGTGCAGCAGGCTGTGATTGTTTGTTTCCTAATTTACAAGGCATGAGGAAAATTATGACATAATTAACGTTATTATCAGTAAACTTGCATATAAGATATATTTGTTCTTGGTTGAAAGCTGGCAGAGTGAGAAAGGCCAAATAACTAAGGTCCCACTGCAGTAAAACCCTGCTATTTTTCAGGTCTCAGCTTGTGTACTTATAAAAATATTGAAATTATATTAACATGAAGAGTGGAACATTTAGTTATCTTACAGTAAAAAAAATTAAAAACCCAGAAAACCTAACACTGCTGGAGTCATCCTTAGTGGTGGTACTTAGTATAGAGCTGTATGAGTTACGCCCTTATTTGTGCAAGCGCACCCTCCCTCTGCCAACTGCACAGCAGGATTGTTCGGACATTTTGATTTGTAATTGTATTGATGTCTATGGTCTTTTCATCCACCTGCTCCCTTACTTCATCTTTTAAAAGTCCCTAATCGGTCGTTCTTTCGTCATCGTTGCCTGCACTGTGTTTTTGTGCAGTTCTGACAGGTCATATCGAGTCCAGGACAGGCAAGCCTGCCCCATTGTTTTCTCTCCTCCTGTTTACCAGTCAAGCCCTAAGATCATCAGTACTTTTAAAACAAGGAGAATGGTACAGTATTGTCATCAACACTGTCTTATCATTTTCAGTAATAAAACATAAATACCCAGTGGAACAAGATATCAGGTCTGTATTTCCAGGTGCTCAAATGAGCAATTGGTTGTTGCTACATTAATGATGTTAAGACCAGTGAGATCCTATGTAATTACACCAGGATTACACAGAAGCTAAATACAAATACCAGAGCCAAATATATTACACGTATCACCCTTTTTAAATAGTTTTAAAGACCGTACATTGAGACAAACTAAGGAAAATTACTACAAATGGCATTCTAACATTGGTTTACATTTATTAAAGTAAACAGTAAACATACAGTTGTTGCAAAATACAAATAATTTTTTTCATTAAGCCTTGCTTTTGTTTATTTAATACTACATGCTTACTTGATGAGCAACAATCACAATACTGAAATAAGCCATATGATTATATTTAACTATATAGGTTTGAAAAGGGTTTTCTTATTCAGGTTCGGATGCACAGTCAACAGCTGGATGACAGAAGCAGATACCATCCCTACTTAAAAAATCATTAGCTCTTTCTCCAGGTTTTGGTCTCAGGAAAGAACTAGTTTCTGTTTATGTCTAAATCTTTTGTTGGACTTCTCAGCCTTCGCTTTAACGTCAGCACCTGTAGATTAAAAAAAGACAGGTCAGCCCACTGCTTTCCAAGCCAAGTCATGATTAAGATACCAGTTATATACCAGCTGAAGATGAAAATGAAACTCACCCAATTTTTTACTTTGAAACTGTACAGCTGCACCTTTATTAGTGCCTCTTTTATTGTTGAGGTTTAGAAGCTCTGCATCTAGAGACATAACATAATTATGATTAAGACGGTTCTTGAGCAATACATTCGGGTAAAATAAGTGTTAAACACAAAGTAAGCGGTGATTTGTCACTTACTGGTTGTTCGTCTGGTTCCTGGTCCGTAAAGGCGGGACTGAATGAAGTCTTCAGCTCTTAGTTGCAGTGATCTGACAGATGAGTTATCCTTTAACCTCACCACACTGCAGTTGTCCTGTAAACTAAATCATGCATTTTATCACCTGCTTAGAGCCACACATTTTCAGAAAAACTACACCAATCTTATTATTACCTTTTGGAGATGGTCTTGGACTTGTTGTCACTTTCAGCCTCGTCCTCATCTATAAGACATTGCATTGTATTTGTACCAAGGTTCTTGTTCTCATGTTGTTTTTAAACATATGAAATATCTCTTTAAGTGGCTTCTATAATTAACCAGGAGAAATATGTGAAATATAAGTGAGGTAATATTGTTACCTTTGTTGTTGTCGTCCAATGCCTTAGTCCGTCTAAAATTATTTTTACATTTTAGACATTTTGTTTTAGATATTTAATGTTGTCAAAAAATATTTAATAAACTAAAACACTTACTTTTCAGGCAAGGCATCAAATTCCTCCAGAACATTTTCAGGAAGACACTTTCTTCTCTTTAATGCAACAGAATGTATGTATTTAGTTTTTACTTCAGGTTCAAACTTAGAAAGTGTTATTGGTATATCAAGCCACTATAATTTATTGTGGATTATGTCAAAGGACTTTTATTAAGAATAGAAGAGAAGCTATCCAGAATACACACATCACCAGGAGTTACCTTTTGTTCTAGGAAAAACTGCTGTCTTTTTCTTCGTTTCTCCTTCAGTAGATTCTTTTCTCTGAAAACAACGCAATTCATTTTTAGGAAGTTTCCAAATGAAAAACATAACACCCATATTGAACACACAAGCCTCTGCTTAGTTTTCTTTAATATTGTCAGAAACATTTTAATATTTGAGTAAGAGATCTAGGCAATTCCAACGTTAGGGATGTGATATTTTCAGTCAAAACTTAAAATATATTATTTATATTTCCTTACACCACTCTTGATGAAGTCCAGACATTAAAAAACATAAGTTGTTCTATACATAAGTTGTTCTATACATAAGTTGTTCTATACATAAGTTGTTCTATACATAAGTTGTTCTATACATAAGTTGTTCTATACATAAGTTGTTCTATACATAAGTTGTTATAGAAATATACGAGTGAATATATGTTGACAAAAAAACACACTTTTTTGAGAGAAAATTCTACTTTGTAGGATTTCTGTGAATTAAAATACACAAACAATAATACCTAACAAATGGAGAAGAGATGACTCTTCAAAGAACATAAAATAGTTACTTGAATTTCATGTGCCCTTTTATGAGAAATGTGGACGTGACAATTCTGAAAACAGCACTTTACCTGACTATGAACATTCTGCTTGAAACATAATAAAATGCTTTAAAAACAACTTTAATCTATCAGTATGGAGCAAACCTTTGGTAAAAACTCTAATTTCTTTATGGTTATGTTGACATTTGCATGGAATTGCCCATCTGTTTACTCTCTGTTTAAGCTCATGTGTTCAAGCTCTCAGTCATGTACCTTTTATCTGATTCCAGCGCATCTTTCACACTCTTCAGCGCAACACTTCTGGATTCATCAAACGCGACCTCCTCTGGCAATTCATCTTCACTAGAGTCAAACTCAGTTTGGTTCAATTCAGACATTATGTCAAACTCTTTACACTGATAGAACTCGACTTCAGGACCCACGTTGGATGGGATTTGCCATTACTATTGAAAGCCAACAACAGTAGACCCACATTAAAGAGAGACAAACTGAAGTCAGAGTATCGGCAATCACAGATGCTGCCATCTAGCGGTATGGATGTCTCACTCATATCTGACTGATAGCTTAAAGTTTTTTAAGTATTTTGTTATGTTTAAAGCAAAATTTTCATAGTTGAAAATAAAGTGCTGTTTTCAGAATCGTCACGTCAGTAGTCCCATAAATGGGCACATGAAATTTAATATAAAGTAACTATTTTTAATCTCCTTATGCTCTATTCCTCTATAGACTGTAATTAGTATTGTGTGTTCCCGCTTTGTTTCATTGCTTTACACCATTTGCTCATTAGCGTAAATTTGTTATGAAAAGTGTTGGGGACTTTTCAGCAAACAAATAAATAAAAACAAATAAGCAATACTTAAAGCAATCGAGTTTATTCTCGTAGTATTTCGACTTTATTGTCGTAATGGGGAGATTGTTTTCCTGAACAATGTTAAGTTTTTATTTTTAAAACATTCTGCTTAAATGTGAATAGCAAATCATCTCACAATTTACAATAAGCTGGAAACATTTGAGATATTGTAAGTATTCAACTGAACAAAATATATAACACTGGTGTTTTTAGATAGCTTATTGAAAAAAATCCTACATATTGTCCCTTTATGTCGAACGCACATTACACCGGCGCCATCCAGTGACGTCAAGGGCGTGCACGCGAGGGGCAGTCAGATTCTGTCAGGGATTGCGAATTCTGCACAAAACGTTAATCGAAAACTGCTCTATTGTTAGCAATCAGATTGTTTCGATATTTTTATTTTCATGTGATTGTTGCCTTCCACTAACAGCCATGTCAGGTTTTGCTGTCTTTATGCTTGCATTCAGCTGGTCGGCGATGGGCAAGCCCGCGTCAGAAGCGCCGCCGGTGCAACCCTGTCTTGCCCCGTTACAGTGGGAGGGTCGCACCGTTACTTATGATCACAGCACGGGCTTAAACACACGGGCAGCGGTCTCCTATGATGCACTGAATCAACAAATTAGGGTTTTGGAACAGAAGACAGGACACACACCATGCAAGAAGTATACGCATTAAACGTTAAATGTTGTGTTTTCATTATTGCATGTGCGCATTGGTGTTGATGCAGGACAAAACTGGAGATGTTTATTTTCAGTTAGTGAAGTTACCTTTTAGATCTTTTTTGCTATAGGTGGATTTTTTATTATTACCCACACATCCCAGTGTTTTGTAGTGTTAATTCATAACAAACTAAATAAGAATCATGTGCCAGTTTGCATTAAATGAATATACTGTGGCATTTTCTTTCAGGTTCTTTGAGTACATCTTCCTGTACAAAAGTGGAGTGTATTTCCAGATTGAACAAGTTACTAAGAAATGTGCAAAAATGACCCTAACTGAGGCCTGGGACCCTTATGACATCCCTTTGAACTCCACATTTGAGGATCAGTACTTCATTGGTGGACCCGGAGACATGATTGAGGTTCAAGAATGGTCTGATCGTAAACCAGCTCGCAAGAGTATGTTTATTATAGTATTTGACATTTGTAGTGTGTCGTTTTTAAAATCTAATTATAGTCAGAAACTACTGCAAGATTATGCTTTATAATACCATCCTAATCCACCAATGACCTTCTTTTGTGTGTATCTACAAACACATAAATGTTAGTAGCAAACCTGGGCAAATGGTTTCTGTGTGTTTCTTACAGATGAAGCTTGGGTTGGTGTGTACACTCTAAGAGACTGCTATCCTGTGCAGGAGACATACACTAAGAACAGTAGCGTGACAACTTCCACTCGTGTCTTTGACATTCAGCTGGGTATTAGTGACCCTGAAGTGTTTATCCCACCCAGCACTTGTCAATCTGCACTGTCTAAGAAGATGCTGTCTGACTGCTGAATACCTTATTCATATCTGGTCCTCATAAATACCAGGGCCTTGCATTACACACCCCATATACTGTAGATTAACCAATATACAGTCACCTAAACATAATAGAAATTTGGTTCAATTAAATTATTAATGGTTCTAACTCTTAGCCATTGTAGTTACAATGTTAACTATGGCACATTGTGTTTATGCATAAATAGGATGTGGCAAAATGTGTTTTGCTGAATGAGTGTGAGTTACTTTATGTTTTAGTTTGGTTTTACAATTATTGATTAGTTAAGCTAACTATAAAAACGTATTTATTTGCACTTAAAGCTGATTTACAATGTGAACATTCACAATTATATTTGCATTTTGTTAGAAAGTTCTACACTGATTTTGAATCCAGTAAAATTGTTTACCTTTATATCACTTATGTTGACTACATTACTGTGGATGATTAACTAAATAAAGTTCACTAAAACAGATATAAAAGTTGTAATACATCAATTTGTTTTGTTTAATGAATGTTGGTATACCACAGTTTGTAGAAATTGTAATAAAAAATGTAATGATCTTTAACTGATGTTAACACACAAAAATAGTGATGTTGTTAAGTGATGTTTGTTTACATTGCAACTTGGTTTGCTCTATTGCTAGAACAACTGGGAGAAAAGGATTATTAATGCTGTTGTGATGAATGAACATCTCTGCCATATATTTGTTCACATTACCATATTAAAAAGCGATCTAAAAGGCTTTATTTGAAAAGGTCCATTTTATTATTTAATTTTCTCTTCTCTTAAATTTTGAGTGGTTTGACACAGTTCAAAATTGTACTACATATCCCAGAATTCCCTTTCCAAAACAACATCACATTATTTCCTGTGCGACTGAAACGAAAGTCGTCAGATCAGATGGTGCGAGATTTTATCAACACGTACATGATCTTACAGGGATCTATTGGTCGACTGTAATACAACGTTGACTTTGATCGGATTATAAACCGAGGTAAGCAACACGATCGCAAAACCACACTATATTTTTAAATAAAATGTGACAAACAATGACTCGGTGAGGCGAAGCTTCTTAGCAAGCTTGAATCAAAACAGCTACATAGTACTTTTCCGTAATGATTGTGAATTCACTATTGTTTATCTTGTTGTCGATCTAAGCGTTTAAGACGGTAATTTGTGATGTGTAATTGTGTCAATGTGTCGCAGATTTGCAGACATCAGTCCTGCTTTTCCTGTTTTGTTATTGTACTATCATGCTAGCCAGATTGGTTTGGCAACACTCACTACACAAACACGTCCAGCTCATATATAATTACTAAATGACTACACTTTGTAATTTTTTATAAGTACGTAATGTACCAGGCTTATTTTATAAACATTTAAAGCAATTAAACCCGTCCCACACGCATGAAAAATACTGTAATATACTTTAATACGATTTACTATTGTAAAATGTTGTAAAATTCCTATAGGTTTTGGTTTTTTTGAACCTTACCATAGTAAATATTTAAGCATACAGTTAATGCTACAGAATACTGTAGTATACAATACCAAAGTGTACTAATTAATATGATACTGTATACTACAGTATGCTACTATAGTAAGTGCTAAGTATATTACAGTATTTTTTCATTGTGGGAAAAAAGAATAACATTATAGTAAAAGTGTAGAAATCGTGTTTTTGGCTCAGCGATTACCATTTCTGTCACTACAGTTGTACTACAAAGGACATCATGCAAAATCATGATTCATTTGTGGTTACCGTGGGTTAGCCTGGGTTTTTTTGTTTTATTTGTAGTTAATTTTCATAAGGGAAATCACAGCATGAGGTCAGTGTAGTTCTTATGTATATGTGTTTTTGGGGAAGAAAGGTTCCTGTGTAGTGCAGTTAGATGAGCTATGCAGTGATAATATGCAAACTGAAAACCCATGGAGTCTTAAACAAATTCCAGCGCTGATTGTTTTTTCGGTAAATGTTAGCAATAGGAGGAACTTGACCCACAAACCAAACAGTCAGTCACTGTTTTCTTAAACTCTCTGCTGCGTTCTTCACTACTTCCTGATAAAACTTGCTGAACTAGTTTAACTATATATATATATATATGTATATATGTATATATGTATATATATATGTATATATGTATATATATATGTATATATGTATATATATATGTATATATGTATATATGTATATATATATGTATATATGTATATATATATATATATAGTTACAATTAGCTAAATTACATGATTTGACAATTTGTTGATTTTAGTCAAGATTAGTTACACATCTTTGAGTTACACATCTTTGAGGCAAGACTATTAGCTTACAGTTGTGTATCTGTCAAATGTTTGAATGGAATTAATTGTACTTAAAGAATAGTTCTGTATAAATATTTTTTACAGATTAATATTATCTAGACTTTACTTTTTTCTATTCAGTATTTGGCGTTTGCATTTTCTTCATTTCTCTCCTCTGGGTCTTTAAGTATATATCCACCTCCTGACTTGTGCAGGTTCTGATTGTGTGCTTTTGTTATCACGAAGGCCTGATCATGTGACACCAGTAACACCTCTAGCCACTGTGTGAAATGTCTCTACTGTTTGTGTGTTTCTTCAGAGCTTGTCATGACTACAGAATCAGACCTTCCAGAACAGTGATTGTGAATGGAGTGAGATGATTGGATGATACTGGGACGTCATGGCCAGCCAGTGCAGCAGCAGTGTGGGAGGTGTGGGCTCCATTAACTCCGCTCCACTTTCCGCCCGCATTGAGTCATATGAAGCAGGAGAGAAGAAAAGCATATCAGATGTTCGGAGAACATTCTGCTTGTTTGTGACCTTTGACCTTTTGTTCGTCACCTTGCTGTGGATCATTGAGCTGAACGTATGTCATAGCATCAAATATCTCTTACTAGAGTCACATGTCATTTGTGACACACTCAAACCAGTTTAATAGTGATATTCTTGCACTACATTCTGGTTAAATGAATAGATAAGCAGTTTTCTTGTTTTGTCCTATAGGTTAATGGAGGTATACAACAGCAGCTGAAGAAAGAGGTGTTGCAGTATGACTACCACAGTTCGTTTTTTGATATATTTGTAAGTACTAGACCGTACATCCCGCACATAATCCATATCCCGGACAAGCCCCCAAATATGTTACGGCCCATAACCAAAATAACAGCTCGTTAAATTAAATAAATCAAATATTGGACACGGACCGAACACATGAATGAGTCACAGACACTTGTTGCAGTTTAAGACGCCACAAAACTCAAGTTAACAAACAATATATAATAATTCACAAATAATATGATTACTACGACACATGATCTAACGAATAACAACACAAGAAATCAGTAAACCAGTAGGGCAGCTAGGGAAACAAAGAACGCCTATCTACAGCTGCTCTCACCAGCAGTTCTTACCTGACTCCCGACAAAATAAAACAAGTGAGTCTTCCGGGCCTCTGCTTCCCTCGCTATACTTACTAAATAAACAAACAGTGAACTAATAATTAAATCCACTACCAGTTACTGATTAAATAATATAAGAAATCAATCAAAGAAAATCACATGTAATATAGAGCCACAAAAGGTACAAGTTAACATCACGAAATAAAGTCTGAATCGCTCCAAAGAAGCGATGAGAGCGGCGGACACAAGAACAAAGGGAAATGAAGAGAGAATGCCTATTTATCCGGAATCCCCCGATGACGTCACTGCTTCATCAGATTGAGGATTCCCCTCAATGCCACCTAGAGACTTTAAAATAAATAAATAAATACACAGCTATACATAACACAGTCATTTGCATAAATGACCTCCTTCAGATGTACTTTTTTGACTGTATGGAAATCACCTGTCTCTAAACCATGAAGTAAGATTAAGTAGGTGTTTGGGTAAAATGTTTAGGGAATTTTCTTTCAACACTTTCCTGTTCAAGAAAAAATTCTTAAAACAGATTCTGGAAAATACACTGATAATTGTGTTTTATGAATTTTTTGGAACCTGTGTGTGTGCGCTCACACACATCCTGTAAAGACACATGTACACACTAAGTCGGCGAACAATATCAGCTTCAGTGTGGATAGTGAGGAGGCTTCTGCTCTCTGCTATATTCAAGTTTGCAGACATTTTTGGTTGTGATTCGTGAATGTTGATTTGGATTTAAAACCCACAGTCCACCTCTTTTAAACTGTATTTTCTCTATGTCCAAGTTACCATTATTACTGTTCTCAGACTATTGACTCTTATCCTTGAATTAACCTTATTGATCTTAGGTCACATGCTTATAAAGTGGTTTTGTTTCCTTACAAGTCCAGGCATATTTTTTATTTGACTGGTCATACTTTGAATTGCCATGTTTACAAGACCAAACATAGTTGTGTTGGTTATAAAACAGTATGGTTTTTATTTGCAAGATCTCTGTATAAAGTAAGTAAGATTGTCTTGAGACTTTACCATGTAAGTTGGCAGTTTGGCCTAAATCTATATTAATTGCCAGTGAAACCATTTAAAAATTGCTACCCAACAGCATTCTCTAAACAAAAGTTTTAATGCAACAAGTCATTCAATAATGTTGATAAACCAGTCTTTACAAGTAGATTACTGTGGCTTCCCTTTTGGCACACATAAGGGTGATACATTGTATGTGCATATATATTATGTTTACATTACATTTCATTTATTTATAATATCTCTTGTTTTGTCCTCAGCTCTTGGCAGTATTCCGCTTTGCAGCTTTGATTTTGGCATATGCAGTGTTTAAGCTACGTCACTGGTGGGCCATTGCGGTAAGCAGATCTCACCACCCTCCACTAGAGGACAGTGTTGCTTAACTCTTTAAGTAGCCGCACCTACTCTGCTTTTATATTAGCTGTGTCTGAAACATCTCAACATCTCTTAGATTGTGCACTATATTGTGAGTGGGCCATTATGTACTGGTGTCCGAAATAAAACGTAAAAATTAACAGAATAAATAAATGTGATAGATAGTAGTGTTTTATTACTATAATAAATATATTTATTAAATGTAATAAATAAACAAAATAGTAAATAAAATTATTATTAACCAATATTAAAAATGTGACACACAATGAAAAAATTAGATTGCTCACTCATTTTTGTTTCCCATCTTCTTTCCCATATGATAGACAAAATGAGCGGCTTATTCTTGACTGTTACATTTTTTTTTACATTTAGGCATTTAGCTGACGCTTTTATCCAAAGCGACTTACAAATAGATTGAGCTACATTCAGACATAAAGCTGTATTGTCTGTCACCAAAAAATGTGTGTTTATATGTACAGATTATTGTAATGGTCATTATATTTTCACATTTCTGTATTACAGATAACTACAGCCGTCACCACTGGTTTCTTAATTGTAAAAGTAATTGTGTCAAAGGTATGAGAGGAATTTATTGTTTATTTTTTTCTTTGGCATCTCATATTGTTTTAGTTCACATTGATCAAGCATTCCACTTGTTGTCCAGCTTCTTTCTCAGGGGGCGTTTGGGTACCTGTTACCCATCATCTCCTTCATTCTGGCATGGATAGAGACGTGGTTCCTGGATTTTAAAGTCCTGCCTCAGGAGGCTGGTGATGAAATCAGTGAGTCAAACATTTAATTACAGTCAGACAAACAGACAGTAATAACTGCTGATGGATATAGATGACATTATAGTGTTTATAGCATTTTGTTTTGTTTGTGAATTATTAGCTCACACATGTGTCCTGTGTGATAGGACATCTTTCAGTGCAGGGTGAAGCAGATCGAGAACCTCTCTTATACCCGAGAACGGCTTCAGAAGGCCAGTTTTACTCTCCTCCCGAGTCCATGGCAGGTACTGAATGATCAAAATTCACAGCAGGTTCTGTCCACACACTAAATGAATAATTAGACCACAGAGGTTTATCTAAAATATAGTTTTAATTACAGTGGATCAGACCAGTGAGCAAACATATCAGCTCATAGCTTTCTTTAGTGCTGACTTGACCCTGATCAGATCAACCAAGGAAATGAGTGTAAAATAATCTTAAAGCTAAATTTACGTTACAGCAGTTTTTGGTGTTTTGTGTGACATTTCATTAAATTACTGTAAAAATGAGAGAGGGCTTATGTTCTCACCCTCTTCGTGTAACAGTAACTGATGTATTTCCTGGAAATGCCACCTTTAGAGTTCAGGTGCATTGTGGTCACTGCCGCTGGTGGAGATATTAGAGGATAATATTTTTGAGGTTATTACAATGTACATTAGTACTGTGAACAGGGAGAAAAAAACTTATATTAAAATAATTTTTTACTCAGTTGCAAATTATAGACTTATATTTTATAAAGTAATATTTAAAAAAGTTAATTGAAGGCACTGGAATGCAAAACGAATTGTTTTAATGTCATATTGCATTATGTAATGAATATATCGTCATCAGAAGCAAAAAACGAAAACAAAATGCTATTTGGAAAATATTTCATACAGATAATATTTCATTACAGTTTGTAAACAGATTTGCCCATTATTTAGGGTGATTTTACCACTTTGGCCACTTTTGAGTTTTAGTCATTTAGAGTAATGGTCTTTCGTGTTACCTTCCTAAAGGGAATGTATAAATAATAGCCAATGATGGTTATAAAGGGCTCTCGACAGGGTTGATTTACACCAAGTTTCCTTTTTTCTTTTTTACATCATTTGCTCAGGTACAGTTATTTAGGTACAGATGTGTATACATTTGGTACCGAGATACCGCTTTTTACCTTTTTTGGAAAGTTTAGATTTATTGTGTTTAAGTGTATATTTATTTATTAATGTTAATGTCGAGGCAACAACTCTTGCATTGCTGTCAGAATCTGTCCAACACCCTAACTTACATCCTACTTTTATCCAGATAAAGTTATAAAAATGTAGTATAAAGTATAAAGTTATTTTACTGATGACACAATAGTGTTCTTGTTTGAGACTTTGTTTGAGACAACAAAGTCTCAAATGTAGTATAAAGTATAAAGCTAAATGTAGTATAAAGTATAAAGTTATTTTACTGATGACACAATAGTGTTCTTGTTTGAGACTTTGTTTGAGACTTCATTTTATTTTGCATTTCAGTGCTTAGAATTACATTTTTGTGTAATTCAGTAATGTGAGAGAATTAGTCTGGACACTTTTCTAAATACCTTGTGTATTTACAGAAATCTCAGTGCTTATTAGTTTTAGCAATGAACAGGTATATTGAGTGGACCTGCAGTAAAGTGCTACTGTATGTTTGTTTCTTTAACACTCACTAAATATCATCATCTGCAGATTCTGATGAAGATCTTGATGATCTTGAGAAGCCCATCGTCTAGCAGGTACACAATAATATTGTGTTAGATAACAACTCATCTTCATCCTATTATGTAAATTTAAACATTAAGATTGTTTTAACTTTTTTTAGGAGCTCAGATAAATTTTCAGAGTTGTGGATTTCTATCAAAGCCTTGTCCGGGGCTACTTCACCTATCTCAGCCTGAGTCTGTGTGCGTGAGTTACCAGCGCCAGACAGTTACTCTGCCTTAGATCTTCCATTGCCATGATCCAAGTTTGTTTCTCTGAATCAATCTACCCCTACAGGCAAAGCTCTTAGTGCAATTGTTTTTTTGTTGTTGTTTAAGTCTATTTTTACTACAAACAAGAACAAAAAAATCTGTTCGGTTATTTGTGAAGTACTGATTAAAAAGATAAGTGAAAGATTTTAATGTGAACTATACAGCATGTGTATATTGAATCTAATACAAGGATGATATCAGAACTGATCACGAGAGACTTGTTGACTCTTCTCAAGAGATTGTAGACACACATGTTCAGGGTGTAAGCTCCACATGTCTAAAGAACATTGTATATTATGATTTTTTTAAGCCTCTGATCTCACAAGCATCACTGGATAATAAGTTAATATGAATAGCAGTAAAGTCTCAGGTCCTGTTGATCTCTGTTCATGTTTTTCAGTTTTAATGCCTTTTCTACCAGCCTGCTTGTATGTGAAATGAACATTGAGGAAATGGAGGCTTGTTAAAACTACAAATCAATTTGTTTACTTTGCAAAATAAAGGGTTCACCTAATTTAGCATGAAATGCTTTTAAAGAACGAATTAACAATTTATAATGATGCATGGATAGTAATCTGGTTCTCATCAGTAAGCATTCCTCAATAACTGATCATCTTAAGTTTACTTGTGCCACACTTACTGAATAAGGGCTTATGTACCTTAATGCAGGTCTGGGACCTCTGTTTGCTTTGAATAGTTAGAAAAGGACAGTTATCTTCATTTGTTCCCATCACAAAGCCTTGAAGTATATGTAGGATAATGTCAGACTGTATTTTTATTTCATTCTACATTAAAACAGTTACTGTTTTTCTTAAATGTGTGCTTTATGTTATGCATTATTTTATGTTGCATTGCCTGTTTTGTTTTGTGTTATGCATTGGTTCAATGCATGCATAGATAATGCATTGCTTTACTGACTGTGTAGGTGAGAAAACAAATAGAGCGGAAACTCTTGCTAAGAGTCAGTTTGCACTCTCACAAATGGTGCATCAAACCTCTTTGCCCACAAATAACAGCTTAGATTAGCAAGACGAACACCCTGCAGCCGCTAATAAATTATCAGCAAATCATGCTGTGGTTAAACTGCAGCATGTTTTCTTTCCAGTAAGCACGTACATGCTCAACCACATTTTCCTACCGCAGCAGTTTCGATCACCCTCATGAGTTTTTAAAATTATGTTTGGGTTTTGATCTTATTAAATTAAAAAGGATGCTTATGTAGCTAATAAAAGTAAACCATACATAAATGTGGAAACACTTTACAAAAATGTTCCATTCCTTAACATTGGTTGCATTAACTTACCTGAGCTAACAGTAAGCAACATATTTTTGGAGCATTCATTAATCTTTGTTCATGTTAATTAACAATAATACAAATACAATTATTCATTGATTTTAGGCTATGTGTAAATAAATATTGAAATAACATGAACTTAGATTAATAAATACTGTAGAAGCTTTTTCACTGTTAGCTCTTGTTAATTAAAATAATGAATGACAAACAGAATCTTTTTATAAAGTGTACTGGAGATGTTTATTAAAGTGTTAGTAGTTTGTTTGGTTTACACATTAATTGTTCGTTTCATTTTTTTTTATTTTGAATTTGAAAATGGGAATGTGAGCAATAGTATTTCTGTTTTACTTAACCTTAAGTTGTTTAATTCATGCTGGCTATATAATAAATGAATGCATTGTTTCTAAAAATAACTCTTTAAAGTGACTAGGATTTAAATTTCATTTTAATTTATTCAGTATTTGTATATTTTTATTACAAAGAAAAAGAAAAGCAAAAAGACACTACAGTCTTTACAATTATGCACACTTTTTTAAAATTACAATATTACATTACTTCTTTTAAAGACACAAAACCAAAAATGATGAAACATGCTCAAAAAGCTGTTTATTACTGTTCATAAAATGTTAAAAGAAACAACCAAGTAAGTATAATAATACTTATTTATATTGTCTTATCTTGTATCTAAAACCAATACCTCTAAAGCATGAAAAACTACATCAACTAATCAATAAAATGCAAACAATGCAAACAATTGCAGACACTATTATGCAGGACTTTCATAAATCTGGAGAAATATAGCAGTAATAACTCTGTATGGTTGATGTTTATGTTATATTTTAGCTCCTAAGAGCTTTCATCTTTCTTTATAGCTCTTCTCTTGAATAGATATATAGAGACAGCGGCAAAATATACTCCGTTCTTCATGAGCATTATAACGTATGCATAGACAAACAGATATACACTGGGTTTTCCATCAATGGTTTCTGTAAAAAAGGAAATCACATGTATTATTATTTATATTCTCTACACATATTGTATATAGCCATTTTGTTTATTTAATTTAATTTAATGACTTATTTAGGTCCATTAGGGCACCATGTCATTAAAATTAAGATAAGAGTTTTTGTCTTCACCTGATTTCTTATTCGTGTCGGGTGGACATGTTGGAACCACAGTATCTTCAGTCTTTTCATCTTCAGAATTTTTCACTAAATATGTCAGAAAAAATACTTATTTACTTATTTTTTTCAGTTTCCTTTATACTAATGTCCACAGAGATACAAATAATAAAATATAAAATAAAAAGTAAAATATACCCTATAAGATATTTGAGTTTAATAATAGTTTTTTAATAGTTTTATTAACTTTTGTATTTTAATTTTTTATGTTTTACATAACTAATCAAAGTTAGGCAAGTTCAACTTACACTAAATGTAAAGTAAAAAGTTCAAATTACTTATTGAGAATAAATATTAAACAATTATATTTCAATAAATGCTAAGTACTTATGTAAATAGGTATATTAGTAAAGTATATAAATTATGTAAAAAAGTATATTTGTGATCGGTGTTTTTCTCAATTACCTTTTATTTGAACTGTTATTTCAGCTGTTTTGGGGTTAGTGGTTCCCTCGTGTGCAACAGTACATCTGTAATTGTTGTTTTTGGCCGTGTTTTTGTCTACAATCATCATACTTGTCACGAAAACCTCGGGTCTTTCTTTCTTTTGTTGGTCTGGAAATTCGTCCCTCTGTTCCACATGTTTATCATCTGGCACACTGGTCCAATCTCCTGACGAGCTCTTCATTTCCCATGAGAATTTCACCAGGTCAGGAAACATGCCGCTGGCTTGACATAACATTGTGCTTTTATCACTCTGTTTTTCTGCAGGTGGATATGCCGTTAGATTTGGCGCCTCAGGCTTGTCATTCCTCGATTCTTCAGAGAGAAACACATGTTAAAAACAGCATTGACAAACTGGACATATACTGTTTAGGCTGATAAATTTACGCATCTGAGAAAATATCGTGTTGTGCTTACAAAAACTTTGTTTCAATGCATGATGGAACAGTTATGGACAGTTTCTAGGTTCACTTAAACCATCGATTGGGTTTATCCATATTTTACAAACCATGGGTTGAAACAACCAAGCATTTTTAGAGTGCGACAATCATTTTTAACGCAGATTTTATTAAGAAGAGTAAAGTCTGACACTTTTCCTTACCTGTCACATACAGTCGTGTCCCAGAACCAAAATGCTTGATCCAGTTGCCCACTCAGATTAAGTGCATTACAAATACTTCAGAACAATGCAAAACCTACTAACCAGCTCGAGTTCTTTTAATTAGAGAACATAGTGGGTCCCTGGCACACTATTTTTATGTTAAAAAATCCAGAATGACTGTAATTATTAAAGGAAATGCCGGTTTTTTGAAATCTTTACGTTGCATTTTCTAATGCTTGCTAAATCATTAAGAAGAACAGTTGCTTAAAAATGCTCAAAAACGGACTAGCAGGCAATATTAAATGAACTTTTCCTTACCTGTCACATACAGTCGTGTCCCAGAACCAAAATGCTTGATATCGTTGACCACTCAGATTAAGTGCATTACAAATACTTCAGAACAATGCAAAACCTACTAACCAGCTCGAGTTCTTTTAATTAGAGAACATAGTGGGTCCCTGGCACACTATTTTATCAGAATTTTTTGTCATACGTTTTCTAACGCTTGCTAAATCATTAAGAAGAACAGCTGCTTAAAAATGCTCAAAAACGGACTAGCAGGCAATAATTAAATGAACTTTTCCTTACCTGTCACATACAGTCGGGTGCCTGAACCGAAGACTTTCCTGAGTCCCACAGTCATTTGTTCTTAAACAAAAAGATGCTTCTTCTGCAGAACAGATTGTGTTGTTTTCTTCGGTGCACCGATGCCAAACATCCCTATAGGCTTTTAAACAGTTAACTAACGAAGACAAAACTGATTTCAACCTTAAATTTGATCCTATAAGTGCTTTAATTGTATTTTATTCATCTCTGCAGTGAATAGAACCAGACACAATGTATATTCACATTGATGCCAGTAGGAGCTGCAATTGTTTGTAAGGCTTACCAACGCAAAAGCACCCTGGATGTGTGTAGTCAATTCCGATGTGGAACAACTAGGGAGATTTTGACAGGCTCTTGATGAGGGGGTCCAACTTTCTGTATTGCAAAGTAAACTGGGCACATTTGTTTGTCTTTAGAATACTGTTCAGGTTGTTGTGTCGAACATGTTGAGATCTTTGTGTATCAGTACCAGCTGTGGCTGGAAACTATTTTAATTTTTATGAAATGTAAATGTGGTTTGTGGTTTTCATTGAAGCCTTTTTGAACAGGGTTTCAGTATTTATAATTACTGTGCCGCTGCTGTCTGAGATCCAGCAGGCACAGTAATATAACGCAGAATGCTCTTTCTTCAGTGAGCTAATTTTCAAAACTAGATTTGACCCTTTCTTATATGTGTTAAATGATTTTTCATTCCCGTATGCAGCTCCATTATTAATGTCTGAATATAAAATTCTCTTTAATGTTTCTCCCTTTTTTTGTTGATACCAGTGAATGTAGCTATCACAGTCTGAAGGAAAGTGGCAGTCAATGTCAACCGTCTTGATCACTGATTTCACCAATGAAGTTTTCTGTACCAGCTTCACATTTCCATCCACTGCAAGAAAAGCAAAAACAGATTAAAATAGATGACGTGTTAGAACCCTAGGTACATGATGTCCAACATAAATGACTGAATCACTACATAAAACATTCATTATTCAATAAAATCTTTATAGTCTGATAAAAATGAAAAAGTTAAAAAGTTAAGTACTTACTGTACCTTCACACATATGGTAAATAAGCAACCCAAAGGATAATTGCAGTAATAGACTCATGGTTAAAGAAAGGGATTGATACCGCAATAGTGTTGAATTCGCTTCTGTGAGTAAGAGATGGGAGGTTTATGCCATGCCACATGCCATTTCCGTCCTCCTGCTAAGCTGAGTTTTATCATACACATAACATAATATCACACTGATACCAGTAGGGGCTGCGCTGGTTTATTTTTAATGCCAAGAACTGTTATGCAAGTTCATCTGTTTCTTAAACACGTGGCATACATACACAATTTTCTACCATTATTTGTATTTCAGCAGGCATAGTACCGAATCAGTGCTGCTCCAAACCCAGCCACCACAATAATATCCAATATAATTAACAAAATATACAATTATTTAATAACCTTTGACTATTTTTTGCTATTTTTTATTTTTAATTCATTTTTGTAGTTTATTCTGTAATGTTTTATTTTAGTTTTGGTTTTTATTTATTGTAAAATCATTTTTAATTCGTTTTTTATCTTTCCTTCACCAACATGGGACACATGATGAAAAATGAATAGATAAAGCTTTTACGCTTTATTAATGTATTATTCCTTTGGGTCATTTATGTACTCTGAAATCAGATAAAACGGCTTATGTTGGTTATAGCAATAATACCTTCATTTGCTTTCCTCTGTTCATTGTTTCTAGTCCCTCTGTGAACAGACATGGGCCTCTGTTGAAGAGTTGTGGTTTGGTTAGGGGGAGAGAGAGTTTTTGTGCAGGGCTTCAGTATATATACATACTGTGTTGCCTGAGACCCAGCAAGCACAATAATATGTTGCCGAATGTTGTTTGGTCAGATGGTTGATTTTCAAAATAAAATGATTTGATTTGGTCTTTTCTGAATTGAAGGATTCATCCCCAGATTCATTTTGTGTGCTTCCGTCACTGATTTTTGAATACAGAATTCTTTTGAAAGTTTCTCTTTCTTTTTTCTGATACCAGTGGATGTAATCATAACACTGTTCTGAGAAATTACAATCAATGATGGCTACTTTCCCCATTGATTTGGTCAGTGAGATTTTCTGTCGCAGCTGCACACCTACAACCACTGACAGAAAGAATGAACTGTTATTGCATGGTAAAATGTTTTAATTAAAGCAGTAAAGGGTTCTTACCTCTACATATCAGGTAAATAAGCAACACCAAGAATAATTGCAGTTGAAGACTCATGATGGCACAGAGAGAGTGTGGAGATTCTCTGTTGTTTCTCTGGGATGTGGCTAAAAGTAACATAAAGGAGGCTGCAATGTTCTTGAGTTTCCTGTTCTCATGCTGATGCGAGTTTGTCTTGTGCTGCTTTATTATGTAAATGTGGCACAAATCCCCAGCACAGTCTGAAATTAACCAGGGCTTAGGGCAAAATGGATATTTGTCTAAAAACATATTACTTTATTAAATATAGTAATGTGTGCCTATACAGACACTGTAATGACATATAGTTATGGATGTGAGATATTCTTTCAGAGGCGAGAAAGTGTTAAAAAGAACGTAGCTAAGATTAAGTGGTGGTTTTTGGAAGGGTCGCTTTTTTAAGTAATATGCTATATTGAATATTTTTAGTATCACCTCATGCAGTATGTGAAAGTGCTGTATCTACACACTCAGTAGAATAAACTATTATTCTGTAAAATGATGCACTACTGGCTCCACCCATCTTACATATCATGACAGTTTTACTGTTGCTGTTATTTATTTATTTATTTATTTTTATTTTATTGTTGCTGTAATGAGTTGTGGTTTCTGCATTTTCTGTAAAGGGGTTGGCATTTTACAGTCACTGTGCTGCCTGAGCTCCAATGCCAGCAAGCACAGTAATAAACTGCTGAATGTTTTTTTCTTAGCTTAGTGATTTTCAAAACAAAGTGATTCGATGCTTTCTTTTCTGATTTTAAAGACTCGAAACCACCATCATGTGTTGTGTGTCCATCACTGATTTCTTGAGTACAGCATTCTTTTAAAGGTTTCTCCATCTTTTTGCTGATACCAGTGGATGTAGTCATCACAGTTTGAAGGGAAAAAACAGTCTATAATGGCTAACTTCTCTTCTGCTTTGGTCAGTGAGATTTTCTGTTGCAGCTTAATGGCTTCATCCACTGCAGAAAGCAACAACCGACTTATCAAACTATCATTTCATAGCAGCATGATGGAATATTAGAATATTATTATACAATAAAATGATGTGGTCACTTAAACACTTACCTCTGATCATCAGATGAATAAACAGAAAAACAAATAACTTCAGAAGAACAGTCATAGTGACAGAGAGCAACTAGAGGGCTCTGTGTCTTTTCTTATGGGAAGAGACTGAATTTCATTTCTATGTGCACCAAACAGGAAGTTGTAAGGCTGTTAAGTTCTCTGCCCTCATGTTAAACTGAGTGAATATTGTGGTTTCATGATGCAGATATGATACTGTATATTTACATTTACATTTACGTTTAATCATTTAGCTGATGCTTTTATCCAAAGCGACTTACAAATATTAGGAGACAAACATTATGCATCATGGATTCCCATGTAGAGCTGATCAGATTACTATTGTTACAGAAACTTTTAATTCTCCTGTATAACCAAAGTATGAACAATTATATAGCAGTTTATTTGGACATCTGTAAACTAATTTGTGTTTTGTTTTAAAGTACACTCTAAAAAAGGATGTGTTATTTTTTAACACATTTTTTGTGTTATGCTGTTTAACACATAATGTGTCATTTTGTGTTAAATACATAAAAGGGACAACACACAACACATGTTGACACAAAAGTTAAAAGTAACACAAAATGTGTTGTTTTTAAATGAACACAAAGATGTGTCTAGTTAGAGCCAACACATCTGTGTGTTGTCCCTAACTAGACACATCTTGCGTTATTTTTAACACATCTGTTTTTAGAGTGTACAAAGTTAAATAATTATTATTTTAAATACTGTTATTTAAAATATTATTATTTAATATTATTAAAATATTATTGTAATATTTTAAATAACTATTAAATTACCTTCATTAGCTCTGTAAGAATGAAATAAAATGAATGTTTTTATGAAGTCTAGGTTTGATGAGAATAAGCTGTTCTGTTTTCCATGTCTTAGACATTTCGCCACCTTTCTTAAATGTTACATCAGTCAACAAATAGCTTCAGGACATCTAACAGACCACTTTAAAATGAGCAGGATTATACAAGCTTTCTTCCACAATATTTTTCAGTAATTTGGTCTAAACTACCATATTACCTTCTCACTGCACATTTAACACAGCTATTATTACTATACAAATAGAGAATTCTATCAGTCTGTCTGCTGGATTTACATTTACTACTTTGTCATCTTATACTGACTGAACTGAAGCTCAGCAGAGCTGTGCTGCTCTGCATTCATTTACAGTATTTACTGTAATAGTTATTTTTTATTATTTGTTTCACAACCATTAACCTAATCTTATGTTGTTTACTTTTTGCTTTTGGGAAAACATGCTCTGTTTTTGTTTGAATTGGATATTTTCTGTAACAATAATTATAATGCTCAACTGCTCAACTGAGATCATCTGTCATCACTGTAATAACAGTTTGATTCTGGTTTCCTGTTGTGAGTTTTTTGTATTTGATGTGATAGTTTTATCTCACTGTGGCTGCTATCCCAGCACGCACAGTAATACACACCAGCATGTTCTTTCTTTATTTTACCAAGTTTTATTTCATAGGAATTTCCCTTTTTCTCACCGGTAAAGTCTTTTGTTTCACTTGTAGCACTCCCAGAATTACTGATGTAAAGCAGTCTTTTAAATGTTCCACCGTCTTTCTTGTGGTACCAGTGGACGTAATTATTAGAGGTCAGGCCAGTTACCTCACATTTAAAGGAATTAGTACTTCCAATTCGCTTTACCACAAATTTCTCTTTTTGTAATAATGTTAACCCTTCCACACCTGTAATTTAATAAACAGAAAATCAGTCATTTTAAATGAGTAAGTTAAATTAATGTTAAATTAGCTTGATTCTGAAGTGTTCTTACCGTAGACCATAAAGAGGATAACGGCACACACATTTATGAGCATCTTTCATTTAGTTATAGTAATGTAATACAGTATGTTTAATGAAATTTCTTGTACTTCTCCTTACACCGTCTTGCAATGAAATTACTTTATTGAAATTGTTCTTTTACACTTTGCTGATGTCATTTCCTGAGGTGGAGTTATAATAAATGCCAATGCCTTCTCCTTACTGCACATAAATATTTGCACTCATTCAGCAATCAGGAAGTCAACAGTTAAAAATGACACAGATGCTTATAATGGATTTTTAAAATGGTTCCTTTTTTATCACACCTGTTATATCAAATACACAAACTGGATTAATTTTAAAATGTTGTAAGTAATTTACAAATTTATAACAGCTTAACGGAAGGTTGTAATGTTAAAATCCTCTTTGACAGCTCAATAGCACCACTTACTGCTGATTATGATCTGCATACAAAAACTGTTATACTAGCATTTACTTTAAAGGTCTTTAAAAGTTTTTTTAACAAACACATGCTCTCTTACACAGGTTTTCTGAATGTGCAATGAACAGAAACCTCATCCTAAATTAATGTAGGTTTAATATCTATATATAAGATTTAAGATTTGCAATGGTCATATCTATATACAAATAAAATACAATCTAAGTTATACAATCTAAATGCCATTATACATCCGTTAATGTATAGCACGTGAGTATATTTCTTCACTGTGGCTGCTTGTGTCCCAGTAGGCGCAGTAGTAAACGGCAGCATGAATCAGTTTTGTGTTGCTTAGTTTGAGATTATAAAGCTGTGTTTTATCCACACTAAAGTCATTTGCTTGGGGATTGTTGGTATCATAGCTGTCACTACCAGTTGCACTGATATAGAGCAGTCTTGACAGAGGTCCACCTTCTTTCTTTTGGTACCAATGGATATAATTCCAAGATTGCAAATCGTTCACTTCGCAGGGGAAGTATGATGTTTTTCGCACTGCCTTAACCAAGCTTTGTTTATCTTGTTTCAAAGTCACTCCCAGGACAGCTGCTTCAATTAAAAAAAACAAATGTCATTTGCAGTAATCTATAATTTTTATATTTATACTGTACCTCTAATTTTAAATCAATGTTTAAATAATTTCTGACAAAAGTGCCAGAAAAATGCTTAAATGTAAAATGTACCTGGGATGTCTGACAGGAGGAGAATATAAATGTATGCAAACATCTTTCATCTGCTTAAATTGAGCAGTCAAAGGTGTCTCACTCTATTATAGTTTTAATGTATACAGACTGTATGGAGATTGAAATACAGTTTCATGATGTCATTTCCTGACTAACCCAAATAACCACATAATGTTTCAGTTTTTCACCATTTCATCATTTTTATAACCCTATTTTATAATTCATGCCACTGTAACATAATACTTTATAATATAATATAATAATTTGTTCCATCTCGTTTATTGCAGGTTGCTCATTGATCATTGTTTAATTTATTTTGTTTTCATGGCTAATCTTAAATTTGTACACTGTAAAGAAATCAGACCTCAACTCACAGATTTCTAGTGACTTGCTGCATTTACATTTTTTAATTGGCACAACAGTCAAAATTATTACTTGTGGCAACAATTTCCATTTACATATAAAACTTCAACTAAGCCAATTCAAATTTGGATGTAACAATTCGCTATAGAAATGTTTTAGTTGGAAAGGTCTTAATTTTTCACTTTTGTAGTTTAATATGTATTGATAATGCAATAATAACCAGATAGTGTAAAATTGAGCACTAAATGTCTTTATATAATGATGTCAACAGGTTTTTGTTAAGATTTCCTCTGTATATTAACACTGTGGTTGTCTGAGCTCCAGAACGCACAGTAGTACATCCCCGCATCCTCAGACTTGATGGATGAGATGGTGAGGCTCATTACTTTTTCTTTTATCGATCCACTAAATCTGCCTTTGAACCTGTCCTCGGTTTTGGCTGTTCCTCCATCGAAATACATGATCCTCTCGAGTGCTCCCCCTGACTGGGCTCTGTACCAATGGAGAGTAGTCGATCCCTCCACATTGCATTTGATCCTGGCTGTATTACCTTTTGGTCTTATGACCTGACGATCAGGATACGTGATCTTTTGATTCATACATTTATCTAAAACAATAAGAAATTCAGTCAACATGTACACAGAGTTTATTATACACAGCAAATTCCATCTGAATGATGATTATGATGGGAATACTATAATCTCACCTATTAATACAACTAACAGCCAAAATACAATCATCCCAGACATCGTGACATTAACCTGCTTTTCTAAACCTTGATAAATATGAACAACATTATCCAGTCTGACGGTATTGATCATGGGGCTGTGCTGTGGCTTGTGACGTCATCGACACGAGGAGACTTTTCACACCAGTAAATGAACAATATCTGTTAGTGAAAAAAAGAAAAAAAGAATATCTGTTAGTTTGATGGTGAGTCTTGAAATGTTTTTTCATGTACAAAAAATTAATATCATGTTTTTAGGTCTTTATAGCTGAATGTTTTACGTTTATTGACTTTTAATTGAAGAGATAAAACTACTTAAAAAGTAAACTTTGGAGACTGCTGGCTTTATTTTATCAGTTATTTTTTATTGATTTATTTATTTTCTTTTGTTCTTTTCATTTAATTTCTGTAAATTTTGTTCTGTTCTGTTTTGTTCTTAAAAAATGTGTCAGATATTTAGATGTAAATGTGTTTCGTCAGCTTTTAGTAAAACCTAATGCCTATATTTATACAATTATATATCAGACGCATTTTAAATATGCTTTTGTGAATAATACCTATTAGTTTTATTTTTTATGTTTGTGTGGAAAACAGGCTGAGCAAATACGAAACACACCAATAAAATAACAAAAACTGATCATTGAAAAGTCTTGCTTATTGTAAGACCAGGGTTTGTCTGTATATGCCTTATCATTTTTTCAATGACTTGTGTGTTTATGTGATGCAAATACTTTTTAGAACAGTTCTTTAGTCTGTGGATTTCAATGATATTTAAACATAATAAATCGGACATAAATATCCACACACATATGTATGAGACGATTACACGTATGAATAAAATGCAGCAGGAATAATAAACCAAATCACACAATAAGACAAATGTCTCCCTCTTGTGCTAAACATTTGTAATTACATATGAAAGCCTATTTTTAAACTACTGTAAATGTAGTAGGTTTAAATGCACTGATAATGATCAGTAATTATAAACAAGTCATATATAATTTGTGAGACTATTGCTCTTAACACATTTGTATCAGGATTGTAACTAAAATGACCTACAGAGTTTACTGCTGTGAAAAAGCCTGACAGAAAAGTACATTTTAGATGAAACTACACATGTTGATGCTGTGTGATTCCTGAAGATGAAACTCAAAACTCATATGAACTATTCTTTATTCACTTTACAGTTAAATTAGCACAGATATGTACATCACAGAAACGCTCTACAGTGAGAATAACAATACAAACACAAGAGTGATGCTGCTTTTGTCTCAGAACCAAACAATAATGACAATGACTACTATACCAACCGATCACATATATTGCATATTTTTTAGATTTCCCACCCCGAAACTCTCCCACTCATCATTGGCTTAGAAAATATAAAGTTAAATAAATACAGTTTCTCCAAACATAAAACATCATTCACAAATTAATATGTCAATTCAAGAATAAGTTCTGTTCATTGTGAATATAATACACATATTGTTTGTAATTATAGGGAGCTACATGTTGTGTTTTGCAAAGCTGTATTTGCCAGGTGCTTCTCAGAACATTTTACATGCGAAAACTCGACAGATATCCATATGCTTTAGGATTTCAATTCATTTGGCATAAACACTTAAATCTTGTCAATAAACAATGTCAATATCAAATATGCCAAATACCACCACCATAGCCGCGCACGGCCAGCCGTGAAACTACAGAGAACACTAACAATGATGCAATGTAACATTTATATCTGAAATATCTCAAAGAAAACACCTAAGTTTCGTGTAACACTTAGTCTGGTTAAATAGATCATATCACTACAAATTCTGATCAAATTCGAGTCAATACAATACACTTGGTGGAGAGAGGATAAGGAAATTTTTTGTCTTTCGAGGGGAAACTCTCACTTTAGATCATCTTTAAACAGACAGAGATTACATGTGGAGGTCACCAGAGTTCCAACAAAGCACACAATAATTTGTTGCTGTTCACAGGTAAACAAACAAAAACAGGGTTATCTTGGTTTTGCGAGAAGGGTTGACCATACTATCACGTCATGCTTGAATATTTTCTCTATGATCTGAGTAGTTATTTGTATCTCCGCTTGCTTCTTTAAGTTGATTATTTCCTTTTATGCGCCGTATCCGATTGACAGCTGTCATCAGTACGTCACACTTCACTGTGGGCGAGTCTGTCTGCAGACATCCAGATCCACATGCCTGCTCACACCACGCTGAGCTTGTTTAATCCAGACGCTGTGTGAAGTTTTCAGGAAACAATCCTTTGTGAGCCGATGCACCCAGCTGTAACCAATCGTTCTCTCTGACACCAGTGAGCCAACCAGCATCCTTAAGATAAACAACAATGACCATTAAAAGACTCGTTCTCATCATAAGCAATAAGAAATCCTAAACAGCAGGTTGAATTCTCTGGAATTAAAATTAAATTAAATTTACTTTAACCTGTTAACTGTCACCATTTTTTGTCAAGTTTTTATAACAATAAACATAAACAAAATAATAAAAAAAATGTATGTTACTGTAATTCTTTAAATACCTAAAATGAAAAAAAAAAAAAACAGGAATAAAAAAAAAAATCTAATATCTAAAACATTGTAGGTCAGTAGTGCATTTTCATGTGTATACTTAATTTCTGCTGTGACAGTTATCAGGTTAATGAAAATTTTTTTGTTTAATTATATATTTAGCATGTTCCTGACACAGCTAAAAATTCCACTAAATTCCACAGTTTTAAAGATTTAAAAAGTAGAGACTGATTTAAAATGCACAAAATGTGTTCTGCTGTTGCATATTCTACAAAATATCTCAACAAAAATGTAAACCATCAAGGTGAGTCACCTGATCTTCAGTAAGTTCTGTAGGTACTACCAAAACAATGTCTCCTTTCTTTAGCTCTAGCTCATCTGGGTTTGCCGCTTCAAAATCATGCAGCGTTTCAACCTACAGGACAGTAATCAAAAACGTGAGTAACTTTACATACACATATAAGCTCTATTCATCATCAGTGTGCAATTGCTTTATAATAACCTTGAAAAGGAATCCAGTAGGCATTCCAGAAGAGTCGTCTTTGGTTGTGTGACATTGTGGTATCACGCCATTACCGCTGGTTGCTATTGGAGATGTGATATCACCATCACGGTCATCATCGCCCTCATTGCTAGAGGCAGGCTCAATAACAACAGAAGGGATGGGCATCTTCTCCTGAGGCCAGAGAAATAAATATCATCACATTATAATGACAAACACTACACAAAAAGTATATTTTTGACCAATCAGTTCTACAAAAAACAGACTCGGTACATATAGCACATTATTGGAAGCATTATTGATTCACGTAAAAATAATGTAGACATTGGGACACAGACACATCAAGTTACAAAATAACAAAAATCAACCAAAAAGATTTGTGTTTAAGCATTTCAATTGTAATTCCAAGTGATTTTTATTGAATTAAGTATGTATGTTGTAGATATTACATAAAGACACCAGAGTCTTGGTCTGCATACTAAAGTGCAGTATGACAGCTGAATATCTACCTCCTCTTTCCCATTGTTTGCCGTACTCTCCTTACTGCTTTCATCCCCTGGTTGGGGCTCAACATTATCTGGTTCATCTCCTGGTTTTGACTCAATATTGTCATGATCATCTCCTGGTTTGGACTCAATATTATCAGGTTCATCTCCTGGTTTGGGCTCAACACTATCAGGTTCTTCTGGTTTGGCATCTACTGAACTGGCCTCTTCCTCTGGTTTGGCATCTATAGTCTAGAAGAGGTGGCCAGGTGTGAGAGCCAGTGTTTTAACACTCAACACAAGCACTCGTGCGGATGGATCGGTGCACAGCACCACACAGGGGAGCACTCGGAGTGTCACAATGAAGGACTACAGGAGTCAGTTTAACAGCTGTGGTTAAAACTGTCCTGGAAGGTGATGATAAGTCACCATCAGTCAAGTGATTTGACTGGGAAGTTTACCAGATGGTATGAAGGACTGGGGAATCATGATTTATAGTGGATGAAGCAGTATGGGTAAAAATACCTTTAAACACCATAAGCACAAACCATGTACCTACAGTCCATACTGTCGTTTTAAACAGAAAGTGAATTGAAAAAGCTCAGATAGAACTCATTCGGCTATGATTCAAGAATAAAAGAAACCTGTTTTATGATATGTCATACAAAACTAGACTTATTAGATGCACAAGTTATATTGACATCTGAACAACATCCTTCCATAAATAACACTCGTTCTGTCACTTTTCCAAGCACACACAAGAGGAGTGTAAAATTACCCTTTACGATGATGTGAGGATGAGGGGTCACCATGGAAACAAGAAATGATCATTGGTGGATAAGAGGGGTAATAACAGTTATCAACTAAGTCACTATTTAAATGTTTGTTAAGCTAACAAACTGAGTGTTTAGTACATGATTTCTGTGTCATCGGTATTAGTGTGTGTGACCTTAACATGGTTAAAAAGATTCATAACAGAACAGACCAGGAAAGAAACATGAAATGAAAAATAAACACACAGGTACAATCGGAAACAGCTGAAACAGTGGCTAGTCTACTACAGTAGTTTTTCCAGAATCTAAAAGCCAAAGCTTTGTGTTTGGAGATAGAATAAAGTCATAATGTGAAGGAACTGTAGCTATTGGAAAGCTATTTTTATCGCTGCAGTTAATGGAGCCAGACGTTTCTGCGATTTTTGATTGCACCTTCAACAACTTAAAATTACACATAAACATATACAACAAAATGGGCTACAGGTTTTGAATAATGACATGACACATGTATCCATCCACCAACAAATACAAAAAAAATCAAATCACATAGCAAAAAATTTTAACTGATGTGACTACCATCCTGCTGTGGTCTTTTTCAGGCATCAGTCTGGTTAAGTTTTACATGAAGCCAGATGTGTCTTAATTTTTATACAATATTTGAATTATATAAGATAATTTTAAGAAATGAAATTTAAAAGGAATCCGACTTCCTAGTTAAAAATAAAAATAACCAAACAGTTGACAGAGTTTATCATGGCTTCATGAAAAAACAAACAAAAACCCCAAAATAAAATCTTAACAATATTTTCACACTGTAAAGTCTTAATTACAAAAGTTACAAAAATTACATAACAACAGTGGTACTATCACCATGACATGACAACATGAAACAACAATAAAATAAACTATTTGATTAATTAGACTTATAGTTACCGGAGTCTCATCAATGGGAGACTCTTTATCTTCTGCAGTAGCCTACACACAAAGAAACATAATTATCAACATTAAACATTTATTTATTCACATGAATCATAATGTACACTAAAGTTGAAAAGTTAATGACCACTTGATTTGTTTTTCATGTTGAGAAACACATAAATGAGCCCAAAATCGATGGAAACTCCTTCAAGACTAATACCTCAAGAAGCTGGTTGTGTCCCTTTTCAGTAGTAGCTTGTTAATAGTTATCCGTGTAAGAGTCTAAATTCTTATTAAAAATCCTGTTTACTATTTCTGCTGTTTCTGTCTTATGTGATCATAGCAGAAGTGTGGGATTTGATAATGGACAGCAATGGTGATTTAATATTTATGAATATTACCAGAGCTGTCTCTGCAGGTGTCGTCTCTGTTTCTTGGACTGGAAGAGATTCCTACACACAAATTAAAAACATTCATGCTATCTCATAATTTCTGTCATACGTCCAAATAGCACCAGCTGTTTTCTCATCAGGTATACAGTAAAGGATTCATTTGGTCACTTAGCAGTTGCTTTAAACACGGATGCTGTAAATGCACAAAACATTTCTTGATACAAATCAATGATTTTGCTAGATAGGAAACCAAGCTCATATGTGACAGTGGTACATATGACTTGAGCTTCTCTTATGCCACTTATCTTAAGTTATAATTACCAGGGCATCTTGGTCGGGTTGCTCCTTTTGTATGTCTTCAGTTGGGAGCTACAGAATGATGGTTGAGACCATTTATCATCAATACATCAATATTGTCAGGCTCAACCAAAATGTTTGTGAAAGCCATAATAATAATAATCTAATTAATAATGATGAAGTGTAAAGATTAACACTAACATTGTCTTAAAAGTCTGAAACATGTATAACAAGAAGAAATGTACAAAATCTCAAGTATAGTATTTGTGCCAATGCTGAATGCATAAACAATTTCAAAACCAGATTAATACAGCCAGTCTATGAAAAACATTGAGACCAAAAACAGATTAATTAATTAATTAACAGATTAATTTCCAATTTGACCCAATGTACATGTATTCACCCCAGTATATTAAAAAAAACACATTGAATAATATAATAATATATAATATAATAAAACACAATAAATAAAAACAATACAGAACAAGTTTTCTGTTTTCCTTTTAACAAAATAAAAATAATAATTAAATAAATGTGAATAAATAAATGTCCTTAATGAAAAAAAAAACAATAAAACAAAAAAAAAAAAAAACGTATCATACAGAATTCAATAATCCAGCCACTTTCTTTTCTAGCAGAACATCTTAACCATATTTATTATTAGAGGTTTAAGACACATACCTCAGTCTGCTCAGCTGCATCAGTCTCAGCAGATACTGGAGACTCCACAGGACTCTTTATCAACAACACAGTACACAGTATCATCAATGACTGCAGCTCTCATGAAAACAGTAGTAAATAATAATGTTTAAGCCCTGATGGAGATGTAATGATAATGACAACGCTGGTGATGACAATGCTGATGATGCTCAGATGAAAATGATGATAACCCATTGATGGATATGACAAAACAGTGAGAATACGGTTGATGATGACAGTGATGATGATGGTTTTGATGATATCTGAAGTATAGACTTTACTGTCACTCACAGTGGCTGTTTCTGCAGGGGGGGTTGAAGCAGTGACCTCTGCTGGTGGGGTGTCTGCGGGGGGAGTGGTGACGGGGCCCTCGGGGGCCTCAGGGCTCTCGGGTACTGAAGCTGGAGCTGCTTCACCTTCTCCTTCAGTTACTTCAGCCTCTGGGGTCTCAGACTTCATACACATTACCAAAAACAAAAATAAGAAGGACTACCCAAAGACACTTTTCCACAGAGGATCGTAACTAACTTTCATCCGACGACTAATGTTTTTAGTAGATTCAGCAGAACTGGATGCACCATATTTACAGCGTGACAGCACATTATCAAAATAACAAAACAAAAAAAACCTCACAAATGTAGACATCATATCTTCCTACAATAAATAAAAAATAAAAACACAAAATAAAGATACAAAAACAAAAATGCAAAAATGATACAAGTCACACTGTCAAACTGATTGAAGTATGAGGAGCCGTGTTTTATTGCAGGGATGGTGAAAAGCATTGTCATGATTTATATGTTTTGACTTGTAAAAGTTTCATCAACTCACCATCTTTTCGAAGTCGGCTGAAAATGTTGCATCCGTCTAAAGAAACAGAGGGAATAAAGGACAAGAGATCAGCAAATTAAATGTATTTGTAAATCTGAAACTTACAACCAGCTAGATTATAAAAATTCATTTTAATTTACTACTTAAGTACTTAAAACAATTTAAGGGAACAGGAATTAGTAGGGATTGTACAGCAGGAAAATTATTTTTTTTAAACCAGGAACAAAATGTTTATTATTGTTAATAGTTTATTAGTACTTTTAATTTTGGCACACTATAAAATTAGGTATAATTCAAACAAAATATAATAAAATCAAAAATAAATACTTGAGATATTTTTATAACAATATACATAAACAAAAAAATAATAAAAATGTTAATGTTATTTTAAAAAAAGACCTAATTAAGATTAATTTTTTTTATTTAAATATCTAAAATTTTAAAATAATTGTTGTTTGGAAAATACATTTTTATGTGTATACGCAATATACACAGTGACGGTTAACAGGTTAAATGTTAAAAGTCCTAATTTTTAGCAACTAAAACAATACTACAATACACTACTTTGCTAACACAATACCTTTAGCCAATGTAGTTTTTACGTTTGGCCACATTGACAGTAATTCATAATATAGTTATGAATTCTCTACAAATGTCTATAACAAAGTTAATTCAATCTCCTTGTTACCTTAGGAAATCCATTAAAAGCCTTGTTGGACACCTAAACCAAATTTAATGAGTAATTATAACATAAACCTTCAATAAATATCTGCTATTTCTACAGACTTTCAACACTGAAAGTTCTATTTAAAATTAGCGAAACCAACAAGCAGTCAAAGCAAGCAAAGGAGAGAGAGGAGAAAAGGGCTCGGGGCTGCAGACTGTGGGAGGGATTCCAGGGTCCACAGGGTTTCCTAGCAGGATAATGATACTTCATCTGTGGGCAGGAAAGGAGGGAAGTATTCTCGCTGTAGTCTACTCTACACTGATCTATGCAGAGAGGCAGGAAGTCAGGTACCTCTTCCAGCTCTGTATCTATCTCTTGGTATAACTTTCCGTATCTCCGATTTGCAACTTCGTCTTCAGACAGGTCAGAGTTCTCAGGCTCTTTATGAGCAACTTGGCCCTCTGCAGCCGTACCTTTACGATCAAACGTGTCATTTTGCCCGGGAATGGAAACAAAGGGGTGCTGAGGCTGACCGGCCTCACTGGGCCAGCCTGTCGTGAAGGTTCCTTGGCCATCAGAAGAGAAGAAGCCACTGCTATCGCTCACCTCCTGCCATGAGCCCTTGCTGGAGTTCTCAGAGTCAGCAGCTGGTGCAGGAAAAGCTGCCCATCCGTTTGCATGTTTGCTTTTGTCATCAAAGACATCTTTTCCTTCTTCACCAATCTCATTTGTTCCTGTGGTTTCCCAAGTACCTGCCCATCCCTGGTTGTCTACATTGGTAAATGGATCGCTGCTACTTTCATTTGTAAAAGGATCAGAGGTGGTGTCCTGATTGCTTTCAGTAGCAAAAGGATCTGATTGGAATTGCGTGGCAAAGGGGTCTGCCGCCCACCCTGCTGCACCACTGGCTTCGGTCTTTGCAAATGGGTCAGAATCAAACCCACTTTTATTGCTCTCTGTCGCAAACAAATCCGTTGTGGAAAAAGGATCACTTGCAGAAAAGCCACTGGGTTCTTGCTCAGAGCATGTCAATGAATCCGTCACAGATTCCCCGAAAGGATCTTTGTCCGAGTTGGCGAAAGGATCATTACCTGTACCAAATGGGTCGTCCGCTGTTGTGGCAAAAGGATCTTTCCCTGCACCAAACGGGTCAGTCCCTTCAGTCTCAAATGGGTCTGAACCTGGAGTAGATTCAATAACATCATGAGATGTATTTACTCCACTATGGCCAAAGTCTTCTACTCTCTGGGCAGGGTCTGAAACTGGCTCAGGTTTTACTTCATCCTGGTTCACTGTCTCTACAGGCTGATCCCAACTGGTGGCAAATGCATCACCACCAAACCCAGAGTCATCAGGGGTAATCTGCTCGGGAGCAATGTCACCAGTGTTCCAGTCTGCAAAACACTCCTGGGTCACTGGTTTGCTTTGATCTGATGCTGCAACTGAAATCCCAGTGTCTGCAGATTCAAGCTCACCATCTGCACCGCCCCACCCCCCATTTTGTCCCGGGACATCTCCCCATTCTTCAGCAGTCTCGTACTCTGACCCCGATCCGTCTAGGCTCCATTTGGACCCGTCTCGCCCATCCAGATCTTGTCGTAGCTCCCGCTCACCTCCCTCTGTGGCATCCTGAATCTCCTGACCAAACTCATTGGTAAATATGATGCCCGGCATGGATTGCAAGCCCCCTGTCTCCTCTGCCCTTTTCTCCTCTGACTCACAAACTGGCCACTCCACTTGATTTGCGAACCAGTCTGATTGCCCTTCGTCTACCCCCTCCTGTCCCTGTCGGACGCTGCTCGGACTCGCCACCCCCCACACCACAAGGGTTCGGCTCAGGATTGTTCTCCGTATCCCAGGCTCTAACCTCATCTGCGGCCGCCTCTCCCTGAGGCTGTGGTGCTTCCGCTGTAGGCCAGCCGTCTGCAGGCGGCCAGCCCTGAGCATCCACTTCAGGCTGAGCATTTCCAGATTCCTCAGCAGCCGTAGTGGCAGGAGCGCCAAAGTCAGCTGTCCAATTGGCTGTAAAGCCTGCGTCTGCAGCCTGATCAGGAAAGACAGGGAAAAAGTTATTACTGTCTGAACTGCTTAAATCTTCCCATGACAAACTCACGTGGAAGCAGGATTTCTCACAGACAGCCACAGACTAATGTAACTGGGAAAGAATGTCACACTAGAGAAATGGTAAACAGATGTTCAGTTGTTCACTTCAAATCGATTCTCATTTTAGTCTGTAACTGAAATGATTTATCTTGTAATTAAGTCTTGTAACATTTCTGATTAAACAACCATTTAAGAAGAAGTTAAATGGCCATATAGGAAGAAGTGCTTTTTCTCAGAAATATTAAGGACAGGAGGCCCTGAACTACACTTAACTTTACCTTTGAAACAGATTTTTTATCCAGACACTACTTACGGGCTGTGCAGGCTCAGCATTTCCCTAGAAATTAACAAACAAAATTCATGTCAAATTCATGTTTGTCTTAGACACATTTCTTGTCAGTGCAAATGTATTGTTTTTACAGACATCAAATTTAGGCCATTTTGTCTGACACAAAAATTCTCGTCACCATTACATTTACTTTAAACTGTTAACTGTCACCGTTCCTCTGGAGGAACACCTGTATTGTTTTCCTATTCAATTTAATATTTCATAGTTAAATTTCAATCTAATCATGACAAATTATTTTAAATATATATTTAAAAAATTATTAAAAAATTAAAATTATTAAAATATCTAAAATAAATTGTTTTAAGTTTGAATGGTGAATTCTCTTGTGTATACTCAATATGTACAGTGACAGTTATCAGTTTTATTGTTAAATTAAAAGACATTTTTATCTAAAGCAATTTACAAAAGTGAGGAATGTCACTAATAACAGTTCAGCACACATAGATCAAAGAGACATATGAAATGCAACTTCTAAAATGATGTTCTTTCTGCCTTAGGAACACTTTGAGTAAGTGAAACATTCTGCATAAAAATGACATCCACACGAAGCAAACTCACCGTCCAAAGATCCCAAGGTAATGCCTGTGAAAAAACATTAATATTGCATATTAATTGTTTGATATAACAATAAAAAGCCCATAAACAGTAATGCAAGTATGCTTTAAATGTTGCTGCATATTTTCTTGCATGTGTAAATGTTATATAATAAATCACAGTGTAAAAAGTCACCTGAGACATTGGTGACTGGGTTTGTCCGATAGGTGTATTGGCATCGGGCTTGAATGGATCAAAATCCAAATCCAGGAGCGATTCTCCAGGTTTCTCATTTGGCTAAACCCAGAACATTTAACACATTATCACATATTCAAAATTATAATTAAATATGTAAACTTGTAAACTTTGTACTAATGAGTACAAATTAAACCAATGCATTCACCTGTGGTGAGGTAACACTGATCTCAGGAAAGCCTCCATCAAACAGATCGATTATCTGCTCCTGTTGCAGCTCTCTGGTTGGAGTTACTTTTGGAGGAGGAGGTTTCGGAGGTCCCATCTTGAGCTGAAGGTTCATCAAAATGAATAAACACTTACTGGAAAAGCTTTAACAATAATAACAATGCAACACTGCACATTTAACAAATGCAATAAGTTTAGATGACTTCTATGGCTGCTAGCGATATATCTATCTATAGATATATGCTTTAAATATTAGCTGTAAAGCTGCAATTTATAACTTTTGCTTCTATCATCATCTCTATTTGAAACATAAAACTGCAGGTTATTATTTCTTTATCTTTATTATGTCTTTATCTTGAGATATGTTCGATATGGCTCAACTTGTGATCATCATTAAAAGCTTACGTTGCAAAAAAAGCCAAAAAAGTTACAGATTGCAGCTTTACAAGTCGCAAACCAACTACTGGGCAAAGAGTTGAATCAACTTTATCCAGCGAACATCATCAATGACCTTACAAACTTCCTAACTATATCTAAATGATACAAAGCAATAAGATCAAAAAATGTTGATGAAAAGTTATGAAAATGCAGACTGGGGTTCTTCTTCGGCTATTGCCACTACTGGTTTGGTTCAATTCTTAAAAATAAATGAAGCATGCAAATCGTGCGATTGTTGCATGGAGACGACTCGAATTGGTGATTAAGTGTAGCGGCCGGACAATTCTTACAAATATCTGATGTGTTTCGGGCCCTACTTGTGAAGGTGATTTGGGTCGAGGTGGGCCAGGGGAGGTGGGCCTCAGTGTGTGATTTGGGCTGGCAGCTGGGCTACTGTCTGAGCTCTCATCATCGGGTGGGGTGGGAGTCCTGGCTAATCGCAGTGGTCCAGAGTCACTGTCAACACACAAGAATGACATCACCACAAATAACATTCAAGATACTGTCACCAACTATCAGATACACACAGCACAGTGATAAGTCCTCTATACTACAAATCACATTAGTCTATATTTATTGGATTTTTGCTAACTTTAAAGTGCTCTTTCTTAAAAAAAAAACACTTTGAAGAAAGTAAAACTGTAAAAGAGGTGTGTTTTGTCTACAAGTAACAGTCTATGCTATTCCACTTACCGTTTCATGCTGCAACCAGAAGACACAAACACAGCCAAACCATGTAAACGTTAAAACTACAAGTGTTTTACGAAATCACGATTATTGCATGTCTTTCCTTAACACCTTTATAGGTGTGATAAATATAAATGTTACACTGTCATGGTTTAATTATGGTTGACTATTATTCCGTTAGTTTACAGTCTGTGTAGTGAGATTTTGGTTTACCTGGGTGCTCCTTGAATGGTGAACATTTTGTCAGAATGCTGTTCGGCGAGCTTATTCATCACTTCATACAGCTTGTGACAGAGCTGGATTCAAAACAAAGAGAAAATTAGAAATGAAGAGAAACAAAATGGTGGTGCTTTTAAATATGCTCCTGCTAAGATTTCTATTATTCCCGTATAAAAATTGAAGGCAAATCATAATCATCATATAGGTAAATCATAACTGGCATCATTATAATTAAAAGTCACGATTACAGATAAGCAATGCCCAAACACACAGATCAAATGAAGGTTTTCTGGATGAGAAATGATGATCACATCACAGTGAACTGCATGTACCAATGACATCAGTCGCAAGCAATAGGGAATGAAAATATCTTTCTTTTGTTTTTTTTTTGCCAAGATGGAATTTCCCAAGCAACCTGTCCTTAATTTATCTAAACTTATCTGTTCTTCAAAAATAAACAAATAGAGCATGTGTCTATAACATGATGCATTTTACTGTACCTCTGTGCTAATATCACTAAAACAGAAAGAAATGCAATAGCTTGTGTGCTGAGCTGTATCACCCTTCCAGCTATAAAAGTCTTTAACAATGCACTGATGTCCACTGATGGCCACATGCTGTGTCTAATAATAAACACACAATACCATGCAGAGTTCCCAGCTACAACATTATAACCTTCAGTGTGTATATTGAATTTGCATGAAACCTGCATTACAAAACACTTTCAAATAAACAAACCTAAACAACCTTTCAACCTAAACAAACATTTCCACAGATTAACCTAAACATGCTTGAGAAATACATAGAAATCTCATCCCAGTATAAATGACTGAGCAACTCCTGACAGTTGATGACAGCGAATATTTGTGCATATTTTTATTTCTCATTCAGCACATTTATGATGTTTATTATTAATTATTGGTTAAAGAGCAGGCATTGAATTTTTTAAAAGTTGCTCTCCCACATTTGTGCATTCAGTTGAGATTCAGCAGATGTACTGCATTGTTAAACAGTTAAATGGCCCCATAAATATCTCTCCAAGGCTCATACGTGTGTCTTTCTCCATTTAGGAAATGCATATAAATATCTATTCTTCATGATAAAATGTTGCGGCAGAAGCGAGCAGCTTGACTTGAAAATAAGATTTAGATGAGGCATGAAAGCCACAGATTTTGACTGAGAAACAAAGCTCATAATATAACAAATCTTAAGATAAATCACCCTTAAAAACACAGTTTTAAAACTCTCATGCTGCATACAATGTTCTCAAGAAACAATTTCATAGTGTTTGTGTGGATGGATTTAACTACATGACTTTAGACTTTCAGAATGAATTTGACAGGTAGCACATAATTCTCGATTGGTGTTATGTGTGAGTCATGTAGTAAAGTCCAGACTTTATGATAAACATCATGTATCTGGAGAAGTCTGGACAAAGCTTTAGAAATCAAACAGACTCACAAAAGAGATCTCCCTGTGGAATTTGGCTTCCAGACCGGAGACGTTCTTGAAGGTGCTTACATAGAACCCCACCCGGCTGGAGAGAGAGAGAGAGAGAGAGAGAGAGAGAGAGAGAGAGAGAGAGAGAGAGAGAGAGAGAGAGAAGAGAGAGAGAAATACAGATGAAGCTTTAGCCTCCAACAAGTGCGCAATGGTTTAAAAAAGCATCTAGACATCTTCTGAGGAGAAAACTAGAAGTCAGAATATCCACAATGTATGAAAACTGCATCACAGGTGTGGAAAGATGCAAATTATGCATTAAAACAAACCTTTTGAGCTCAAATAATAATGCAGTAGTGTAACATTTAGCTCTCTAAAATGATAGCATTTAATTTAATATAATATAATAATAGAACAGGAAATAATATTAAAATAATACTTCAATAAATGCAAGATTGTGTCCTTTCAAATGTACAGTATATATAGTGGATTCAGCCCTGTTGTTTTGTTGTTTTACATATTAGCCCATATAATACCCTATTAGCCCATATAATACAAATCTAAAATAAATATTCATTTCCTGTAGTTGTTAAAAGCATGGCGCTAGCAACGCCAAGGTCATGGGTTCAATTCCAGGGATTGCACATAAAAAGTATTGTATCCATCCATCTAGTTGACATGATCATGGCTAGAGGGTCTGGCACAGAGAGAGGAAGCTGCTGATTGGACAGATTATGTAACCAAACTCCTGAACAGACAGACTCATTCAGCTCAATACAGCATATCTATCAAAACTGACCACAAACCAATACATACATACACATTACATGTACTTCTGTAGTGTTCCTGTAGCTAGTAGAGCATGAAGCTTACAATGCCAAGGCCACAGGTTTGATTATTAGAGATATGAACTGAAGATAATGCATAAATGTTAATGCATATTGTTTAGCACAGCATGACTGAAAATCTATCCCGTTCTGCACATGAATCATAAAAAAAACACGGTGCTGTCATAAAACTCATGACTCATTCTATAGAGACTGTATGATGTACAACATAATAATCTTAATAGATACAGACCCATAGACTGCTCACCCATGTGTAAACTCCAGACACTTACGGTAGTTACAAGGCTATCACATACAGTTTCACATCAAACCTGTTATTACAGTGAATGTGAATACAGTCTACATCCTACGCAAATCAGTTTATATTCAATTATGCAACAACATCTTTCAATCCACACAGCAGCTCCTTCTATACATACAGATGATCTCAAGCTGCTCCAGCACAAAAGAGCTTCTATGATAAACTCTGCTTCAGTATATTCTTGCGAATGTGTTAATAAAATGCAGCACCTCACCTCTTCTGTGTGCAGCAACGAGTGCATGAGTGTTCACAGCTAGCCTGCTGTGTGACTAATGGATAAATCTAGCATACTTTGGTCAAATATAATCAATATTATTGGCCAGAGCCGTGTATGTTCACAGCACGTCAGTAGTCTGTAGATGTTACTGCCACCATTCTGAGGGCGTAATAATTACACTGGACATGATACAACAAGCTTCGGTGTATGTGAGACATTGACAGCTAATTATGGATCTAGTTTCGAAATATAATATTGTGAACATAAGTAAAATCATGAACCTAAATAACAAGACCAGCAAGTAAAGAGCTCTTTCTGTCTTTATTGTAAATGTAACCAAGTTAGCCATTCTTTGCTCTTCTTTATTCATTAAAAATGCATTAGTGGTCAGCTATTAAATATCTCACCTATCCCAGAGTGTGGGCAGCTCATCCTGCAGGCCGACGTTGAGATCATCAAAAACCCTTTGGGCCTTTTTCAAATCTTCCTCTGCCTACAAACACATGGTACATACAGAAGAGAAACATCTCAAATCACAGCATACCTTATTTACAAGCCACAGCGTATAGTCTACATATACAGTCCTGACCAAAAGTGATGTCCAACTTTGTACAGTTGACATCTTTCCTCTTTATTCAAATATTTTATAAAAGATTCATTAAAGATTTTGTGTGCATGTTGCTTTGGTGTGTTTGGAGTATAAACTAAAGCTCAGCTTTGAGAAAAATGTAAGAAGGCTTGACCAATATTACACACAACACATGCAATTATAAAGTTAAGGAGAATGACCACAAAATATTACTACATAAGAGGACTGACAAATATTAATAACACACAATAATAAAGTCAATGTGTGTGAGCGTTTTGTTTTTCTATATATTTTTTGTATATTAAAATAACAACCATATTCCCTGATAGACTTTTTGCCAGTTAATGTTGTCTACTAAATACCCTAAAGGTTTAGTGTTTTGTCCATTTTGTATTACACCTTATATTTTAATGGTTTAATCTAATCTGTAGAAAAAATAAAAGCAAATATTGTATAAATATACCCCCACACATTACTGTATACTGCATTGAAGATATTTCAAAGAAAAATGCAACTCAAACACATTCAAGCTGAGAAGAATTATGTACTTTTGCGATCTTCTTCTCATTCCTCACTGTAGAAGCTTGCATGGTCTCAAAATGGTGCCTTGCGCTGTCATAGTCAATTAACTTTCTGCTTCTCTTTGCTACCCGCATCTGGGGAGAAAGAAAAACACTTGTGGTTACTATGGTTACCCTTCAGCCAGAAATAATAAAGCCATTTATTTACAGCACTGTGCTGGCACAAACAATACAGCTGATGAGAAGAATACGAGAACAATTCACCTTTTCAAAACTCGAATTATATTAATTGAAAGTACTGTATAATGTCACGGGCACCTTGAGATCCGGGAACTGTGTCAGATACATTTCCAGTGTGTTGAGCGTAGAGTCGACAAGCTTCTGATGAAAGTCCTCCCACAGAGCATCACAGTTCTACAGAAGAGAAACATCAACTGAGTTTGACAACCATTACAGACTCAACAGCACTGCACATCACTACAGGAAGATCAATAGCACAACAGAAAACCAGAGAATCTATCATTTACATAAATGTGATCCTGCAGCTCCTGCAGCATAAATGTGATGCTTTAATGATTCAGCAGCAGTGAAAGTGAAACATAATTAGGCTCTTGCTCATTTACAGAGGAAGCTCAGCGTATCAGCATCAGGAGGCTGAATTTATTTCACTCCCCTTCAGAGAAGTGCGAGTAAACAAAGCACTTACGAAAATATATGAGAGTCGTCCTTGGCTAAATTAATATGAAACTCTCAGAGGACAGAGTCACAGCTTCGCTCTCATTTTAAACATCACATATGCCATTATTCACTATTAATAGTTCTCGCCCTCAAACGACAGCATCTGTGTGTAGCTAAAAGAAGAATACACACTAAGATCAGATCTTTATTTTCTTTTTAATGACATCACAACCAAAGTAAAATGTTGTTGAATATTTATTTTGTCTGTTAGTCGTCATTATTATTTTGTGTTGTACTGTAATATAGTGCTTTATTTATTTATTTTTGCCTTAACGTTATTCCAGTTTGTAAGACTATATTCTTGTTGAGAAAAGTATTTCTAAACATCCACAGTATTTAGTTCCACAGTTTCATTCACATTCACCCATGTTTATTTTGACAATAAAGTATGAAACACAAATTCCTCCTTGACAGCAAAACGTATATGATATGGACTTGACCAATTTGACTAATGTTCTGAATTTACTTTATAAATTGTTTATGAAATAGAACCATAATGGTCCAGTGATTTGAACAGTGAATTGTAGCCTTGGTTCAGACACCGAGTACAAATCACCCAGCTGACATGTGTTAAGAGTATTGCCAAGACCTCTTTCTTGTTCAACACACCAGATCTCCTAATCTCTATTTTCAGAGAAGAATGTTCCAGTATTGTTGATTATATTCTCAGTGTTTCTCTCTTCAAATGAACATAACACTTATCAGGGCTTACCAGATGTTAAGTATTTTCTCCTACTTCCTCAACAGTATTTAAGCATATCAAACAGCACAGTAGAACTCAACATCCAGCCTTGATCCTTCAGCAGCTATTTTGATGTTGTGCTACATTTGTAATTACTCAGCATTACCTTCTTCAACTTGTCACCACTATCTCATATCTATTCTTCCCTGCAGACTCTGAGGCGCTACAGTAACTCATTCAATTCAATATAGCTTTTTAATCACAGTTGCTTTAATTCTGTGTACCTTTCCAATGGTCATGACATCATCCTTGCCGTGCCAGTCAGGCTCATATACTTCATGTAATGACTCTGTCAGGTTCATAGAAGCCTGCTGCATCCCTGTAATAGTAACAAACAAGAAGTTAATTTAATACTCAGGAAGCATGTGTACAACATGTACTTGTGTGTGTGTGTGTTTTGGAATAGTTTACCTTTTACGGCTGCTATGTAAGCCTTCATCTCCCTCTGTAGCCTAGCGCCCTCAGACTATAAATCAGAAAACAAAAAAGCGACTTATCGACATTTATTATTATTTATTACATTCAGTATTACATTGACTTTTATTAATCACCCATCAACACCGGAAACCTCTTTGAACAGTCTTGTTGCTGTTTATATCATAAAGTAAAACTTTAAGTGATGGAAAACAATTGCTGTCCGTGGTGCTGAAATCTCATTGGAAATGCAAGCAGTCAAAAAAGTGCCAGCCACTATCATAGTGATCTCTCAAATAAAATGCTGCAGATGAAGGTAATTTTATTCTAAAAAAAGAATGAGAAGCAGGAGATATAAAACACTCACATTGAACACTCCATCAATTATGATAATTGTGCTCTTCTAAATGTGGTTAGGCAATGCCGCAGTCAGAAATATGTCAGCATTATGCATAAAAATAAATCAGTAACAAAACTTTGAATAAAAATAAATATTTAAAACTTTTGAAATAGCACAGAAATTGGTTTTAACCTAATTATGGTATCTTGTGGTGGCTAACTTACCGCAGTGTGTTATTTTGACTGAATATGATTTATTGCTCACTGCAATAAAATGATAATATAATAAAATGTAATCTAGTCTAGTTATTACAATCCTGCAGTGTATTATGTGGGCACTACAATTAGCCAGTATGATTTTGATTAATAGTATTTAATTGGCCATGAGGCATTGATGGGTACGACATTTTACGCTGTTGATGTGGCCTACGGGCTGTTTTATATGCAGCGGATGAGTCAAATTGGCAGCATATGCTGTGTGGGTTCAGTTTTGGCAGCAACTGGTATCCTCCAGTTGTAATGCAGTGATTAACTCTGACTCAGCAAATGTCATATTGGACAAATTCATTCTGCACTTACACCAGACAGCCCTTGGTGAATACAGGAAGTACAGACTGCAGTGTCACATGGATACAGCTGAAAGGACTACAAACCAGTCCAAAGGGGGCTAATAGAGAGGAAAGTTTAGTAAAGAAGAAATGATCAGTAAGTATTGAGGGGAAGGTTTTTCTGGAAGCACTGATGCACTGGCATGCCCGTATATAGAGCAGACAAATAAGGATTAGTGGGGACAGGTGGGAGGGTGGGATTAAACTGCTGTTTTTATTCAGCAAATACACACATCTTCTAGAATTATACTTTTCTCTCACTATCGTCCTTCACAGCCACTCCATTTCCATTTTCCTGACCACATTGGTTTCCTGTTGCTTTTCAAGAAATGTTTTCAAGGAACGTGCAAAAAAAGGGGGCAATAAACTACATTATCACACAGATTATAGGGAATCTTATCTATGTCAAACACCATGGCAGTGTCTTTTAGTATTGTGGCATTGAATCTTTGTAGTGACAGCATTTAGACAACAGAGAAAATGTGAGAACACAGCCAAGATCTTTACACCTTACAAGATAAAGCATGTGTGAATAGACATTTTTTTCTCCAACACTGACCCTTTTCATTTAAAAGCAATATATTAACATAAAGCGAAAGACAAATTTGTGCTCATTAAGCACAATGTGTCTCTCTTTTCCTGGTTGGAAAATCAATCCAGCAACCAGTCGAAGAGCCATTACCCATCCAAAACCTTCTGCAGATTGATCTTACCTCCTGTCTTTTGAAGTTCTGCACACACTGCTCAAACTGTTCATCCTTTGTCTCATCCGCTTTGCCCAACTTCTGCAGAACCTGAAAGCAGATAACATAAGAGATTACACACTGTAATGTGACAAATGCTGTTTGTAAAATTGACTTCTCTGCAATAATGACTGTAAAATGTAAAAGGCATGCAGATGGTACTTTTAACTAATTTCTGTCATTTATAACCTGAGGTACACTGTATATTAATATTGTTGATTTAGCAAATAATAACTAACTATTATATTAAAATTTTGCTTTTAAAAGCAACACACTTTGTAATAAAAACACATCTTTATAAAAACCACCACAGTGTTTTACAGTGTTGTTGAGCACACCCTAGGTAAACTGTGAGATGATTACGAATGGCCCAGGCATGTTGTCTGTAGCATGACTTAATGCAACCATATGACAGAACACTCTGACTGATTCAACAAAGCCACGGCTAAATGCCCATGAGGAAATCCTCAAACAATGTCAGAGTATGACCAAACACCCTTTAGACAGTACAGAAAAAGAAAGGGTTGAGCAGGAGTGGGGGAGGAACAGGCATAAATTAGGCTTCCTAGTCTGTCAGGTTTCTCTGCCAAAAGAGAACTTCTGTCACATGACCATCTTTCTGCCCATCCACAATGACTAACACATGAAAACGGCTATCATCTGTTACTCAACTGCTGAAAATGCAATGAAAAATCTTCCATCATTTACTCACGTCCTCACATTTTCACATAATGAATGTGAATTGGGTCTGAAGCTATTGGTTATTCTGCCGAAAATCTCTTTTTGATGCTGAATATATAAATGTAAATGTACAAAATGTGCAACTACTTTTTTTATTCAATACAGCAGCACAATGCACAATGACTACATACAGCCAAAGTACATGATCCAGGCTGGTTCTGTGCACTAAATATAATAGAAGTCTTTATAATGTACTACAAAAACAATGGGTGTTTTGAATTGTCAAACAAAAACATACTGCTTTATCAACATCATTGTGGGATTTACAATCAGCCCAAATGTTATGTCAGTAGCAGGTCCTTTAATAGACAAAAGAAAAACATAATGTGTCTAACAATAATTACCTAATTTTAGTCAAGGTTATTATATTTAATAGAATAGAATCAACCTTACTATATTAGGTTATATAATATCATGTAAGTTAAAATAACTGTATGAAAACATATCATAAAAGTCAGTATTTTACTAATGCAAAGCTACTGCACGACTACAGAAGTCTTTCAAATGATTTATGGACATTTGTTATTATGGATCTTAACAGCCTCAGACCTTGTTCACCAATTATGTTTCACACAAAAAATGAAATGGGTTTAGAACATGAGGGTGAGTAAATCTGATAAAAGGGTGATACATATTCTTTTTGAATATGGTTGAATTGTTTAAACTATGAATATATACTGGATGTGTTACCATGCGTAAACCAAAGGCAAAAACCATGTGACTCCTACTGTACCTCCCACTATGTGTGAAAGTGGGAGTATGTTGTATGGGGCTAGGTCAGTAAACCACCAATGCAGCCCCCTGGGAATATGAATAAGGTCGCAAACAAAGGCTTTACTGCACTCCTGGGTGATAATGACTAGCCATCTGTTTTCCTCACTCACACATGTTCACTGGTACACCCTTTGATATGAATCAATAGGTAGTCTTGTCACAGCAATATCTTATCACACACATAATTCACATCAGGAAATGATATGACAGAGAATTTAGGCACAATGAAGATAAAAACATTGCTGAACTGTAAAAGAATAGGTTCTGAATGTTGTTTGCTCTGCTGATGAAGGACATATTTGATTTTAGATTATTTGTATCAGTTTGCATATATTGAACGTGTACATGCACCAGTCCTTTTTTAAGTAAATATACACTAGTGCTGTTGATATCTACACATTTTTCTAAACATCCTAAAAATCTTAAATAACGTCAGAGAATCAACACTTTAAAAAGGCAAATTGGACAAATCTACTATAACACACAATGCCCAGCCTGGAAACACTATACAACAGAAGCAGCCAGCCTATCAAATATTAACACAACTTTGGCCTCAAAAACAGGCACAAGGCTACAGGAGAAGCTCTGCTCTGTCTCATGCACATACTGTAGGTGAGTGAAGCCCTTTATTTCATGTTGACAAACCAAAGGTTTGGAATAAATTTGAAATAATTTGCATGCAGTTTCATTGAATTTGCTGATTAAGTCAGCACTGTGCATGCAGTATCCATTACTATTTCAATTCGGCAAAAAATACTGTGTCGTTACAATATCGCAATGCCACAATCTTCATGTGACAGAAAGCACTAGGATTATGAGTGATCTCTGTTCATTGTGAGGTATTTTGTCCTTTCCAGGACACAGATTAAAGGATCTCTTACAGTCCTTATCATGTTATCTGCCCCAGGCCCAGATCCTTTCCAGAGATTGAGTAAACTGTACACCTGCTTCTAAATGTGCTCGACTTAACCCTCCAAAAGGAATCAAGTTGCATTGATAGCTTGAAATTGTGAGAAGTCAGACTCCACATTTCTACCTCATGTGGTTGGATATTTATACAAAACCAAAAACCCTGAATATTGTTTGGCTTCTTATGTTCATGATCAAATGGTGAAAAACATAGATGTTGAAATAGTTGATAATGGAGTATGATGTACATGTACTGTAATAAAAATGGGATTAAATGTTGCATTATTTGGGTAAGAGACTACAGCTCTAATTTTATATACTACAATGCATTAATCTTAGAGAAAATCACCCACACAAGGTGTGACAAATGTGAAGAATGAGAATGTGTAGTTTCAATGTGTCATCCCTGCTGGCCCTGAGTCTGTGAGTTAACCGTGGGTATTAAAAGAAAAACAATCCTCTTACAGCAGCTCGGCTAGGAATGGGGAAACCACTACTGCTCTCTGTTTAACAAGAGCTGACAGACATTTCACATTCAGATAATGTTGCGCAGGCTGTCTAAGCAACCCATCAGTAATGTGATCATCAAATCCCAATCTACAAGTAAACAGCACAGCTTTGGCTGTTATTGTCAAAATCGACAATCAGAAACAAAATACACATTATATTCTATTTATATCTCGATTAAAAGGGAAAGACAGTGTTGCACGTCTCTTCACAGTCACATAAGGGCCTTCACTGATCTCGTGGCTACAGGGAAATCTCCCTTACTAGTATTCATACTGCATAGATGAGGGCATCCCCCACTTCCCCTTGTTCTGACCTTGCAGGAAAATGACAGTTTTGTACAACATATTAGATAAACAACGCATTACATAGTCAGAAAACCGATATAGAATAAAGCAGGTGATTCTCAGATAAAATAGGACAGAGAATGAATAGCAACAGTTTATCCTTGACACATTTTAATCATCTGATCACGATTGATCGTATTCCAATGTGCATAGAAACCCTTAAGACCACCAATTCTTTGCGATGCAGGATTGCTATCATGGAGCACATTTCTTATAGGCGCTTTTAAATGGCAGTGCTGGGTAGATTGCAGTCTGCCAACAATCAAACGCATTTTTGACGCAGATGCTGTAACGAGATGTAACGAAAATGTAAAATATGAATGTGCTAAGGAAATAAATATATTAAATTCTCCTCCGAACGTAAACATTTTCAGGTTAAATAACACGCATGTATCTCCCATCCGTAGCATCTCCGTTGACAGCTCACGAAGACAAAATGCTGACTTACAGAATGTTCATCTATCCATCAAATTGTGTTTATCGATAGCAAATCGGAACATTTTTAGATTCATACCTTTTCTTGAGCCCGACTGAGCCTTTTTTGGACGTTTTTGGCAAATATGCCCGTCTTTATTTCAGCCATGGCTGTTTGCACTGAAACGAGAAAGGCGTTTCAGCACCTCCAGAGTAGAGGACAGCAGAGGGGGAGGAGCGTCATTTAAAGGGACAGTACACAGAGCGCAGAACGGCCTTTCTCAGGCACAAATACTTAAAATACAGGATACCGAATAAGTTTACGAATGTGCTGGATTTGTACAGCACATTAATTATAAGTTAAACATTGGGCTATAATACATATCAGTTGTGTATATAGGAGCATATGGGATCTGTCTCGAGGGATGTGTACAGACTAGTAGTACAGTACGTCCACTTGACGTTCTTTAAGTTTTGATAGAAAATCATTTAATGTCCCCCTTTAATATTATGGTCACAACACTACACATGTTTTTTTCTATAAAAAAGAATATAAGGCTATATTTTATACGCGCCATATGCACGTATTTTTATTTATAATTTTAGTTTTAAAGATACATTATCTGACTATCAGGATTCCTGCATCAGTTGTGCATAAAGTAAGTGCTGCCATCTTGTGGAGAGAAAACAAAAAGTCGTGAGCTAGACTGTTGAGTTTGGAAGATATCTCGATTTATTTTAGTTTTATAATCCAAACACACGCAACAAGGACACAATATGAAGGCTGAAAATATGGTAGTATGACAGACGTTATAGGAAGATAAAAACACAGTAAACGAGTATTTTAAGTAAACCAGCTTTTATTTGGACAATATTTCTTCGTGGTGGTGAAGAAAGTCCACTAGTAAGCAACTGTTACCTTGAATCGTTGTTCTTTTTCAGTTCAGTAAGTACTGTGTACTGTACAGTTAGTTTTAAGGGGCAGCGCGTCAGAAACTACATTTCCCATAATCCCTCAGTGTACAGGAAATACTCGTAGGTGTTCTGGACGGTAGCATTTTTCACAGCAGGCAAGGTAATATATATGAAAACGCTTCTTCCGAAGTTTACTGCTTTTAATCTGAATGTGTTTACTGTCCACTTCGTTATAAATTTATAGCATATGTGTAGGCCTGATAAAATTGCAGGATGTGAAAGAATGCGGAAGTGTTTCTGTTTGTTTTAGTTAAATGAATGTGCTAAAGCTGTTCGCAAACGTTGATATGAATCATACAAACACTTTACCTTTGGTTTTCAGTGTGTCTTTTCATTCCCTTCTCACCAGTCCGTCATGCAGACATGCACGTCTTTGCACGTGCGTATGAGTTCAAAACATCCAAACAGGATCAGACAAAACCATGAATAAAAATCTGAAATCTGCGCGTGATTCTGGTCTTCAGAGTCAGTGCAAGAAAGCCAAGAAGGACCACGGGTATGACTGAAGCACTGCCTAATTTAAAATAAATCGACACTACACATCGTATGTCTGTGCATGTGCTATGTTTTGTTCTGTAACCTGGTTGGTGTCGTCTCTTAGATCGGCTGTGAGCACACGAGGTCAGAAATTAGACGTGAAGAACCAGGTAGCTGAAAAGGAAACTTTAGAAGCGACTAAATCTACTCGTGTTGACAGTCAATCATCCCAGCAACATCTGATGAGCTCATCGGTTGATGAAGATGATAAGGGGTACTTTTGTAAACATTGTAAACTGTTTACAAACTGTAAAATATTAAGTTATGTGACTTTTAAAGTTACATAAAACAATGTGTTGTTGGTATGTAGTAAGTGACATAAACTGATTATTGCAAATCATATTATTTCCTAGTGAGTTGGACCTGTACAGAGGAGCAGAGGAGATAGAACGGGACCTGCAGGAAAAGCATCAGTCAAAGTCAGGTAGTGCTACATTTACATTTAGGCATTTAGCTGATGCTTTTATCCAAAGCGACTTACAAGTATTAGGAGACAATGAAGCGACACATCAAAAGAGGTGACAATAGTATGAAGAAGTGCTTTCCTAAGTTTACAATGGAGTTTTGCAGTGCTAGATAAGTACCTGTAGAGGAAAGAAAAGTGGTTTTTTTTAAATGTTTGTCTCTGAGGTCAGTGTTGTCTAAATCAGATGTGTTTTTAGTTTCCTCAGTCGCTGTTGGGGAGAGCCAGAGCAGTGTCTCGGCTTCTGAGGATCTTCAGACATACAGCGAGAGAGAGTGGAAAGGCAACACCTCCAAAAGTCGTCTTATCCGGAAGGTTAGCGTGCTGCCTTTCTCTCACATCCGTTCTATTTTGTACAGTAGGAGATCACATGCATGTGGATTTATTTTTAGGGATATGATGCTATAGCCAAAGATTTCAATCTACGCATAGTGAGAGGTGATAACTACTGTGCTTTGAGAGCGACACTCTTCCAGGTGCTCAGCCAGACCAAGCAGCTTCCTCTCTGGTTACCTGATATCACTGAGGTAATTTGGATTTTCTGCACATTGACCTTATTTATAGGTGTTAGGAAGGAACTTACAGCAACATCATGAAATAGACGTAGATGTTTTTGGGGTGGGTTGCTAAGAGTGCTGAGTGCACTGATCACGAATAAAACACAGCCAGTCAGAATCAAGGAATGATACTAACTGTTTTATAAGGACACATAATGCTATTATATGTTATGTTAATTTATGTTCCTATAACAATGTTGCCATAATGTTCCCTTGTCATAGTGGCCAAAGCAAGTGCATTCTGATGGAGATTTAATTAAGGAATGGCGGTTTCCTTTAGAAAGCAGGAAGAGCAACATGGAGCTGTTGGAGCAATGTTTGGAGCTTTTACAAAAGAGGGTAACTTCTGTTTTTACCTGCATAACAGTTAAAAGTTATAGAACACTTGAGAGAAACGTTTCCTATTATCATACAAAACGTTTGATCTGGAGGTTGATGCTTAAATGTCTGAAATTAGTTTTGTAAACAAAAATATAATTGTGCAAATATAAGCTAATTTTTTATTTTAAAAATAAAATAGGGCAGCCTGTAGCATAGAATAGATGAGAACTTCTTGAACATGCTTTAAAAAGCATCTCAAGGTGAGAATTTAAGAAGCTGATTAATAAAATGTCAAGAAAACATTTCTGCAAATGTAGCAAGTTTAACAAGCCGCTGCTTTTAAGTTCTCATCCTGGGATGCTTAAAAATTAGTTTCCTTTTATTCTGTGCTCCTACCTTATTAGCTGCTTTTTCTTAAATGATTGTTTTGAAATTAAATAAAAAATGTATACAAAATTGTATATTTCTTTCTCGAACATTCACATATAAAATCATTAAAAAACACTTCAGTCATATATATTGTCTTCAGTGGCAGGAGGCTGTCCAGTGTAAAACTCTTCAGGAGAGGGAACGGATGTGCCAGCAGGTGTTCATCGGTCACGAGGAGGAGTATGAGCTTCTGGAAGCTCTAAAGTTCTTGATGCTGAGGACTGCCATTCAGCTGCATTCAGATATGGTGAAGGGCTCGGATGTACCAGAGTTCTGCTGGCTTCTGTTTGCTCGTGACTCTTCCAAATGCCCCAAATCCTTCCTCACCAACCACCTCAGACACGTAGGCTTCAGTGGTGGACTGGAACAGGTTGGTACACTGCATTTTATATTAATGTCTGCAAAAACTTGAGTTTAAAACATGCTGTGCTCACTGAAGGAACCTCTTTTGTTATTTAGGTGGAGATGTGCCTCTTGGGACATTCCCTACAACAGACGATCCAGGTCTACCGGCTCTACAAATCTGACACAGAAGAGTTCATCACATACTACCCGAATGGGCACAGGGAGGACTGGCCTTCTCTGTACTTGCTCACAGAGGATGACAGACACTATAATGCTCTTGTGCCAAAAAACACCAAATTTGATAAACATGGTAGGCCAAGGTGGAATGAACCTTCAGATGCACAATCACACATAACTACACCTCTGTAAAGAGGTATGGCAATCTTTCACAGTTTCCAGAACTCAGGAGTTACAATCACACGTTTTCCACTTGGCAATTGGTGGATTGGTTTTATTTTAGTTTTAAATATTTATATTTAGTATTAAATATGTATGCTTATTCTACTACCTATGTGTAGGCTCTATACAGTTGTTTTCAAAACAAACTGTAATTTTAAATGTAAAGTGATACATTTCTAACCAGATTTTGTGCAATTGTTTCATGCCTGCACCTCCAGCTGGCATGGGAAAATGAATTTCAAGGTTAATAAATGCTTTTGCATATTACAATTATAAATGAATGTGTCTTTAAGTGTTTTATGTCCCACCACAGGTGTCAGTATCTCCTACAGTACCTTAGACTCTGTACCTTTAGTCTAACCATCCAGTGCAATTTACAGTAGACCTGAAATTAGAAATTACCACAGCTGGCTGTCCTAGTCTTACTAAAATTTTTATTGGAATGTCACGGTGAGGGAAAACTAACAAAAATGTTTTGAAAAAATGTAAAGTATAACATAAACCACATGATACATTTTATGGTTTGTAAAACAAGTCTTATGACTCAGCCATACAGGAATGCAGATGTCATCTCAGGTATAATGTATAACATTAATTTGCAAGTCAGGAATAAAATTATTATTTTTTATGTAGCTACTGTAATGTTCAGCTTTTTATGTATTTTGTGAAATTTTGTGGCACATATATATATCTGATTATATCTGATTTTAAGTCATATAGAGCAGTGTTTCTCAAACAAGGCATCAAGAAACTTTCTAAAAAGCCATAAAATTGTTTCAAATAACACAAACCAAGCCCTAAAATAAGATATTTATTTAGTTTTGTTATTTTATGGCAAATATAAATTCTTTACACATACTGTACAAGCTGTACAATATTTTATTTAGTAGAATTTGTGAGTGGGTGAGCCTTGGCGTGAAAACTAAAAAAAAAAATAATTTTAATTTTTAAAAAATGGTTTTGTATAAAGTTTAAGTGTAAGAACTTACAAAATTGAAGTTATTCGCTCGTGTACACTGACGCACTTCCTGTAGCGCCATCTGCTGGACTACACATGCAATTTCTTGTACATATTTAATGCTCGAGTTTCGCTACTTGGTCTTATTTTCATATTTAATATTTGTTAATTGTGTTTTACTAATATCTACGTTCTATCAACGTAATTTCTAAAATGGAAAAGGGTGGAATAGTGCAGTACAGAGAATGTCACGTAAGCTTTCATTTTTACTGGGAGAGACTTCGCTGTCAAACTCTTATTGTAACTGCAATATTGCCGGTCAGTTGTGTGTTCAGTAGTGTGTGTTTGCTGTAAGGAGATCTCTTTCTGCACGCAGCAGGTGACGTTTAAAGAGGAGTGGCCTTTAAGCACCGACCGTCCCCCACGTGTTGTTAAGGAAGGATGATGATTTAAGTACAGTTGACCGAGTGGCCATCTACTGGAGACTGGCGACAAGGCGTCGCGGCCCGCGGTATCTGCCTCCAGCGACTCCGTTATATCGCGTCATTCTCGTACCGCACTTAATACTCGCCTCGGCCGATCATATGCATTTATTTTCCTCTCCACTGATGGCTGAACAATGGAGAAGCCGTCAGCAGAAATTTCTGGTGAGCCTCCTATTTTCCCATGCACGGGATCATTGTTTATGATGCTGTTGTTGTGTAGGAGGGCAGGGACGGACCTGATCTCGGCGGATTTCTGCTAGAAAACGCTCACAACACGACGGGCTGTGACCGGCCTCGCATCCTCCTCGATCCGAGCAGCTGATGTTGCTGCTCTCCTCCCGGCGAACATGGTGAAAATCCCAGCGCTTACACACTACTGGCCTCTCATCCGATTCCTGGTTCCTCTGGCTATAACCAACATAGCCATCGATCTCGGCGAACAGGCAAGTGTGAATCATGCGTTAAATGCATGTTGAGATGCATGTTGCAGTTATTGCGACGTGAGATTTGTTTTGCCTCAGACGCGTCAGACGCGTTCAGTGCTGCAGTAATGGCATCCTTACGACGTCCGTCTCCCTATAGGATGATAATTCAATGCCTTGTGCTGTCTATATAATATACGATATCGCAATCATGTATACAGTAGTTGTTGCTTTATTTATTTGGTAAGGAATTTTTTGGGGATGCCACTGGCTCTTTGTAAACAAGGGCATCATCACAAACAGCATGAGCCCATCATCAGCCGTGTATGTTTATGCACAGCTGGTCATACAGTCCATCCAATAATGTGTTACAGTGAACAATGCTAAAACAATCTGGCAGAGATGAATGTGCACTTTCCGATGGGCTGATTTTGTAGTGGGTTGTCACCTCTGCGTGAACTGGCCTTGTTTTTGTCAACCATTAACGAATGTAGGAATGTAGTTTTATTGCAGTCATTACATTTTCTGTAATAGTTTCTCTATTTTTCTCGTGGTGTTGATACTCTTTATGTTTTCTGATAAATGTTGAGTTTTTTATTAAATAGGGGAAATAAAAAAGACAATGAACACTTTCTTGTCATTATATCAATGTAATAATTATTAATTATTTTAATACAAGATAATATTAAATCCTGATTAGTTTCTTGATAATCGATTAGAATTTAAAAAAAAAATTCATATTCATTCATCTCACTAAAGACAGTGTGCCAAAAAAATCCACTTCTGATAATGATTTAATATTGGTAACAAAGAACAAAAACAAAACTTAACAAAGAAAATCACTACACCACTAAATTTGTCCATGTTTTGTTTTAGTTTGTAATGGAAACAACAGCAAAACACAGTGAGTTTCGGTTTCATTTCCATACTTCACAATTTCATTTTACTAAATTCAAATTCAGTTCCTCAGAAAGTTTAAGGACCAATAATAGTCTAAATGCCTACAGTAACAGACATTTATTATCTCTCTGCACATTGTTGTAAGGCGTTGGACAAGCATTGGCATAAACAGAAGAAGAGGGCAGATAACAAAAAGAAGTTCACTCATGCACTTCTTGTTGTTTTCTATAAATTGTTTGATGCAGGTGTAAAATAAGGCAGGAACTGTTTCAGTAAGTGTAATAAGGCTGTAGATGTTGTTTTACACTAATTGTAAATAGATGTATATACTATTTGGACAAAGTGGACATACTAACAGGTCCGACATATAACATCTTGTTTATACTCAATGCAAAGGCTATTCACCCAAAGCTGTTATAAAAGTGATATGCTAATCGTACTAGGGATAAATTGTCTGAGCAATCTTTTCTAGGCTGTTTGCATGTAGTATAAATAGACACAGCCATTTTGTTACAGATTATGTACTGTTGTATCATCCAAATGAAATATTATGGTTAAATACTTTACTCGTATTGTATTATCTCTCCTCCCTATTCTGTTGCCCTCATACATACTATCTATTCTCTTCTGCAAAAAAGAGGACTTGTTACTAAACCAGTGAACAATAAATGACATTTAATTCTTGGAAGTTGGAAGTAAACTTTGAAAATCAGTACTTCAGAATATAAATGAAAGTAAATGTGTGTTGCATTACTGTTAAAATCAGAAATCATATTAGATGTAAAGGAATATTGGTGCCACGGCTTTAAAATCAAGGACAGGGGATCAAAGGTTATTTAAATAGTAAAGTACTATAACCCTGTGTACATCCCAGCAGTTTTTATTAGCTGTGACATCTGACACGTTTCCAAGTCATCGTCACACGTGTTTAATAGGGATATATACTGTCATAAGTGCCATTGGCGAGGAGCCAATGGGACACTTGACAGTTCTGCATTGATTGAATTTTTATTTTTGCGTGAACTGTCCCTTTAGTTTTGGTTTTGTGGTCCTCCTGTGTAACAACTTACTCAGTGTAGTAAATAGCGCTCCAGCGAAGATCTTTTTCATTGCCATGAAAGGCATTTAGCCAATTGATACTACGGTAGTGTATCTTGGGATTATATATTTCAACCATTTTTGGCTGTATTTGTATAATGCTGATAAATGAGTTCATGTATTGAATGAGTGTCTAATCAATCTACATCATTTCTCTTCATTTGTAGGCTTTAAACAGGGGAATAGCGGCAGTCAAAGAGGATGCGGTGGAAATGCTGGCCAGTTATGGCCTGGCTTACTCTCTCATGAAGTTCTTCACGGGTCCTATGAGCGACTTCAAGAACGTAGGGCTTGTGTTTGTCAACAGCAAACGAGACAGAACCAAGGCCGTCCTCTGCATGGTTGCTGCAGGAACTGTGGCGATTGTTTTCCACACTCTCATTGGTCAGTTTTTCATACTGTATGCATCTGTTTCTCATTTCTCTCTTTATTTCTCTGTTTATGGAAATCAATTTGTCTGAAATGTTTTCTGGTTTTGTGTTTTTTTAAACTAGTGGGTCATGTTGTTAAAAGGTCTTACTGAGCAGTTTTTTACAGAGGAGTATCACATTCAACATTTATTTAAAATATTACTGTGATGTAGCAACAGTCTACAATATGAGCTATTTAAAAAAAAAATAGATGATAACTTCAAAGAAAAATCAAAGAAGACTGTTTTTATGAAATGTTATCTTTGGTTCTTTGGACCTCACTAATCATCCCAGACTCCACAAAAGATCAACATTATTTTGTCAAGCATGATCACATTCATTGTGATGACGAAAGGGTTTGTCGTTCTATGTCTGTTCTGATGTGCCATTTGTAAATAGCTGGGCCTTTCTCAGACAAAGGTTTTAGGTCTTTACTAATATTTTATAATTATATTGTAATTTAAAAAATTGCCTGCCTACATACACAGCAGAAAGTAAATTTAGTTTTGCCACCCATATTTGTTGCATTACAAATAGCTTTAATTGAGCCATGGTTGACATAAAAAGTGCAAGTTTCTTACCACAATCTATTTAAACAGTCTGATCCAAAAAAATTTATATAAAAAGAAAGCTAGTAGTCATGGAGAAAGCATCATGTTTACCAGATGAAAGATTTTTCTTTAACACATGTCAGTTTGTCTACCAAGGCACAAATTTGCATTTACACAAATAACTATTTACATACAGAGCAAGTAATGGGAATTGGAGCACACTGTGCCACATAAGCTGTCCTGTTTTAAGTGCTTGTCCATTAACAAAACAGTGTCAGGTAGTGAGAGAATTTGAGTTGTCGGGGTAACCTGATGGATATGCTATACAAACAACCTCTGGGATATGGGCATGAATTTTTAACTAAAGAGCCATCACCTGTCCACAACAATTAATGATGTGCTTTTAAATGAAGACCGTAGAGTGTGTTAGCATACCATGACTACTCTCCATCATCTTGATTGTGTTCTTTAATGCCAAGAAAGCTCATTTTCACATTAAACCTTCCATCTGTGAAACACTTTACTACATGCATTATGCAGCAAAGCAAAAACAAACACGGGAGAAACATGAGGCCATTGGTGTTTATCATGGTTATGGTTATAAACACGAAAAAAGAAACTTCTCAAATTATTTCAAGGGCTGAACATATACCTTACTATCTAGTATTAATACTGTTTTTGTATATTATTACAACGCAAACTTCTCATATTATTCCCTTTTTAACATGAATCACTTTATTGTTCTGGTCTGCTAAATGCCTTAATCTAAATGTATTATATGTATATTATTAAATTAATCATGCCTTTTTCTTGTTTAGCCTACACAAATCTGGGCTATTACATCATTAACAAACTGCATCATGTGGACGAATCTGTGGGAAGTAAAACCCGGAAAGCGTTCCTTTACCTGGCTGCTTTCCCTTTACTTGATGCCATGGTAAGTGACATCACTATCCTCTCTGCAGATACACAGTTGTAAAATGTTCTCTTCTCACCGTCACGTTGGCTCGACTGGCTGGCACAGATGGACGGAGAGGATGTGTATGAGCGTGCGTGTGTGAAGCAAGGCCAGAATTTAGAGCCTGTTTAGAACTGGAAAAATGTCAAGTTCCTTTGGATGGAGAATTGCCTACGTGGAACATCTTGCCGGTTAAACTGGCAGTGTTTTGGATAAGGCTGGTCGCTGTAAATCTTAAGCAGTACCATTAACAGATTAGCACAGAGGTCTTTAGCAGGGCTCGGTTATGATACTGCAAGGGGTCTGCCAATTATTATTTCATCTCAAATTAATCCTTGTGAAAAAACTAAATATATTAAGTACACTTAATTATATCCAAAGTTTAATTAATGTTTTATTGTGCGTTAACCTGTTAACTGTCACCGTTCATCAGGAGGAACACTTATGTTATTTCCACATTCACTTTAATATTTCATAGTTGAATTTTAATCATATCATGACAAACTATAAAGTTTTATAAAACTATAAAAAACTATAAGACTTAAGATGAAATATTTGAAACATTTTCATAACAATAAACATAATCAAAAAATGTTAATGTTAATGTAATTGATAAAATACCTCAAATGAAAAATAAATTATAACTTAAAATGTTATAAAAAATTATCTAATAAAATATTTAAAAAATTAAAAATTGTAGTTCAGATTAGTGCATTTTCGTGTGTATACTTAATTTCTGTGGTGACAGTTGTCAGGTTAAAAAGGTATTATGCAACTAAAATATCTTGCTATGTAAGCATTAAAACTAAATAGGTGCAATAATATGTTCATAAGTGCTGTCACAATATCACCTCATGATTATAGTGTTTTTAAAATGATTACTTAAATTCATCCTTAATTTCTGGTTATTTTGTGATTTCTCTTTTTTTGATCAATGAATCACACTTATAATCACACATATAAGTGTACTGAAGTGGAGAGAAAGAGAGTCTGTAGCTCTTAAGGGGAAATTTTAAAGTATTGAAGTATTAAAATATGTGCAGTATTAACACAATATTGATAATCATATTGAGCATTAAATGTAATTGTAAATCTCTTGCATGTGCTCTTTTAGGCCTGGACTCATGCTGGAATCCTACTGAAGCACAAGCACAGTTTCCTGGTGGGATGTGCCTCTATTTCTGATGTCATTGCACAGGTAAAAATCTCATTTATAATTTAAACACGGGTTTATTTGATGTCCAGATGTATTTGGGTGGAATAGTAGATACTGCATGTGTATACAATTGTAATCTGGTTACATAGTCTCTCTCACTTTTTTCCTTTTCTCTCTCTCTCTCTCTCTCTTTCTCTCTCTCTCTCTCTCTCTCTCTCTCTCTCTCTCTCTCTCTCCCCTCCCTCCCCCTCTGCTTTTCTCTCTCTCCCTCTGCTTTTCTCTCTCTGTAGATTGTGTTTGTGTCTATTTTGCTCCACAGTCATCTGGAGTGTGTGGAGCCCTTGTTGATTCCAATCCTCTCTCTGTATATGGGAGCCTTTGTACGCTTCACTGTTGTTGGTTTGGGATACTACAGAAACATACATGACAGCATCCCAGACTCCAGCGGGCCTGAGGTTGGGGTACGAACAATTACTCTTTTCTCCCCCAATACAAAACTATACCGTTAACATATTAGCGAGAACATTACAGTGTTCCCCCTAAAATCTGTGTATGCTATTTTGTCTAATAGGGGGATGCCACTATTAAAAAGATGTTAGGCTTTTGGTGGCCGCTGGCTCTAATTCTGGCTACGCAGCGGATTAGCAGACCCATCGTCAACCTGTTTGTATCACGAGATCTGAAAGGAAGCGCAGCTGCCACAGAGGTTAGCATGTCACAAACAAAATGCATACACCCCTACAGTATTCAAATACAAGTTATTTCGTGTCTAGCTGTCAGATGTTTTGGGTATTTAATGTTACTTTAATCTTGCTCTTGTGCTTTTTTCAAGGCTGTTGCGGTTCTCACAGCAACATATCCGGTGGGTCATATGCCGTATGGTTGGCTAACTGAACTCAGAGCTGTTTACCCTGCGTTTGACAAGGCAAGTTTGGCTGTTATAAAATAACTTCAACCACAGGATGTTAATCATCTTTCATCTATGTCATTATGTAATTCCAATTACATCTCTGATTCATCTCTTTCCAATATGCTGCCCGAAACCTTAACAATAAGAGTCATTGTGCTTATTTATTTATACCAAACTACATGTCTTTTGTTACATAATCTTTAGGGATGACAACATTACTTTATATATTTTGTGTGCTATATACAGTATATATATATATATATATATATATATATATATATATATATATATATATATATATATATATATATATATATATATATACATACATTTATATATTTAAGTGTTTTGATGCAAGTGTTCTGATGCTGTAATATGTCTGTTATCTTGCAATCTGCTATGTTATGGGTAAACAGAGATGGTTCATGAAAACAGACCTGCCATCCCAAAGAGTTTTATTAATAGATTTACTAAATACAGGACCCACAGTTACAGTAGTAAATCCACAGCCACAGGTGGTTGACCAATTATAGTTCATTTGGATATGAAGACGATCTGTACAGTGTACAGCCGTATTGCATTGTAAATAATTATGCAAATAACAATTGAGAAACAAGGTTTTTATAAAGTGTAAATTGCTTTTTTCACATTTGCCCTTTTTCTTTGTTCTTGTTTCATATTTTAGACCCCCAGCAACAAGTTATCCAACAGTGGTACACTTGTGACAAAGTCCCACATCAAGCGCTTCACTTTTGTTTGTTTGGCTCTGTCTATAACAGTAAGTTTAATCAATTTAAAGTTTTATCAACACAAGTTTCAGATTTCGGCAGCTGTGGTTTGCTGAACCAAACGTGCACCAGAAAATGCAATAGAAAAAATCACACATTGCTCTTCTTCATCTACTAATATACTACTTACAGTAGTCTAAGCCAGACTGAGTTTAAAGAAGTAATTTACCCAAAGTGTAATGAAAATCATAAATTAAAATTGAATTCTTCTGTTTCTTCTTAAATGGGGCTGGAATGAAGAAGCTCCAAAAAGCTCATAAATCTTTTATTAAAGTAATATGAATGACTCCAGTGGCTTAATAAATGTCACTTGTGTTCATCTGAAGAAGGTCACAGGGCTGAGTAAATTTTTATATATGGGTGAGCTATTCCTTTAAGAGGTGCATTAGCGTGTGAGTGTAAATGATTAATTTATGCTCTCTGTGCTTCTACAGTAACAGGGTCACATATTCCCTCACTGACCTAGATGAAACCCTGTGCAGTATTACATTACAGTTATCTTTTTATGCTGTAATTTCACTTGTTTCTTAGTGATCTCAGAGACAGTTGCGTCACACATAAAGTGATCTGTTTAATTGTTTATGTTTTTGTCCAGATGGTCTCCTCCAATGAAATGCTGCATGAATGTTGTGCTGGGGTGTCCTGGGAATTCTTTATTAGTTTCTGTTCAAGCGTTTTGCTTAGTAATGGTTACATTTTCTCTTAGAACTTGATTGATTGTTGGCTTATGTTGTTGATTGGTAGCTTAATGTTAAGGGGTTGTAGGAACTGCCCATGAGTTTTTCTTTAGGCTCCTCGTGTCGGCATGTCTGGTCATGCATGTCTGCGCAGACACGTTCCATTCCAGCGCTGTTTTAGATTCCAAAGGCTCTGCTGAAAATGAAGTGCACTCAGATAGATGTAAACGGTGCAAAACCAATGTGTTCTTTAAGCAAATAAAGTAAAAGGATTTAACTACTGAGTGAATTATACTTGCTTATAGATGCACACTGGCTGTAAAATAAATGTGCCGTGCGACTCCATTTCATCATGATTAAAGGAAAACTTTTAACCAGTTACCTCATGCATATTTACTTCGGATACTTGAGAGACAAAATGCCAAGATGTTTTGGTTTAAAACACAAAATGCTTTAAGTTGTCAAATCTATGTGGCTTTTTCTTACAACAGGAATAAACAGTTATTCAAATGAGTAAGAAAACCAAACTATAACTTAAGATATATACTTAAAGTACAATAATTGTAATAAAATTTGATTGTCTTACACAATTATGCTTTTCAAATACATTTTAGTTCTTTTTTAAATGATTATTTTGGGGATTTTTGCCTTTATTTATAGACTACAGTGGGAGAGAGGACAGAAAGCGAAGTGGGGTGGGGGGAAGGACCACGAGTCGGGACTCGCCTAAAGCACAATCACGCCATAAATGCAAACATACATTTTCTTGTTCTACATATCTTGTTGTGGGATGTTTAGAAGTTTACTACAAAAATATTTGTTAAGGAATATTTGTTTTTGTGGCATTAATGATGTATGTAAATGCTTTTTATAATAATGTCAGTGACATCAGACAATGACCGTGTCCTGATAATCACATTTACTCTCTTGTGTTGTGTGTGCAGTACAGGAATAATCTGTCTTAATCTTCTTTGTCCAGCTCTGTTTTGTGGTGTTTTGGGCTCCACACATTTCTGAGAAGATTCTGGTGGACATCATAGGAGTAGATCATGCCTTTGCTGAGCTCTGTGTCACCCCATTAAGGATTTTCTCTTTCTTTCCTATTCCAGGTAAAGCCCGGGTAAATTGTTAGAGAGAAAAAGACACATTTAGAAACTTAATTTTTTAATCAGTTTGCTTCAAGAGTGGTCAAATAAGACAAATATATATCAAATACAAATTCAAGTTAATAAACCATCAAATTTTATAATATATAAAAGTATAAAGTTATTACACACTTCAAGTAAGCCATATTTAAAAGGTACTTAAAAATTATTGGTATAACCAGATTTCTAAGATAAAATACGAATCAGTTATTAATATTTGCTTTGTTATTTTGTGTCTAGTGCAATTATATTTATACATTTCTAAGCGTCAGCTTTTCGAATGTCTTTTCAAGGCCACCACTGCATGTTATCACATGATTTTCACATGAGAGGGAATGTATATGAGCCGATGACTCGGTTTTAATCCCAACAGTAACGATCCGTGCTCACCTGACTGGCTGGCTCATGACTCTGAAGAAGACCTTCGTCCTGGCACCCAGCTCTGTTCTCCGCATTATTGTTCTCATTACCAGTCTGATAGTACTGCCTTACCTGGGGTAAGTGTTTTACACTTTTATTCAAAGTGCATTCACATTATATCAATATAAACTATTGGTAATAACTATTGTAAGAAGGGTGAATCATACGGGTCTCTGGTGTTATTGTGGGCGTCAGACTTTGAACCCTGTTGGTGTGCACTGTTAAAACGTTTCTTTTTTTATTTTACAGGGTACATGGCGCCACACTTGGTGTTGGATCTCTGTTGGCTGGTTTTCTTGGGGAGTCCACCATGGTTGCAATCGCAGCCTGCTATGTGTACAGAAAACAGGTAAAATACACAGAGACGCCCAAAGATTAGAAACTGAAAACTAGCCCTTCTGTACTGTAACTATAAAATCATGATATATGTATATAACTTTATTTCTTTATTTACAGTTATTGGGTGTTGGTGTCTTCATATTAAATAGCATATTTGAAGAGATAGTTCAAGTTAAAGTTAAGCTTTATTTATTAATGATCTTTATTTACTTACTCCTGATGGCAGTCTTTGGAATCAAAACAAAGGTTTTAAGAGTGTTTTTTGGTTTTTGTGCAAAATTGTTTTAAAAGTGTATTTTACAAGTTTGTTTTTGGACTATATTTAGTTGGAATATCAGCATAAGTCATGGAGAAATTTGATTTGCATTCTTTTGAAGCTTGAGAAAAGGCATTCATGATCCACCCCCATTATAAACAGAAAAAACAAAACAAGAAGGGCGAGTAAATAATTAAAATAAAAATAAAAAACGATTCTTTTTAAAACACACACAAAGAGAAGACCGGGGAAAATGATCATATCACATTTGCAGTTCAGATAGTTCAAGGCTTTGCAAAGTTTAATGGTTTGTATTTTCCCTGTCCACATTAAAGAAGAAGAAAGACTCTGATGAGGAGCTGACCATGGATGGAGAAGACTCCGCCCCCATGAATGAGGTCAGGCCTGGGGCCCGCATGGATGACATAGTGGAGTTAAGAGAGGAGGATGAAGAAGAACTAGAGGAAGACTAAGCAGTGGGTTTGGGGCTGAGCAGGATGCATTGTGGGAAATCAGGGCCCTCTTGCTTTTTTGGGCAGCGTTGTATTTGCTTACTGCTCTTTCCCTGCTGCCACGGTGGAAGAATGTCCAGTTTACTTTTTTCAGTGTGCACATAGTTTAAATAACAGATGGAGAGAGATACAGGTGTCCTCCGCAGCATATTCTTGTCGAAATATCCTTACAGTAAATACGCAGACGTGTTTATGTCTTCCAGCTGCCATCGGGAGATTCCCGATGCAGGACAGTGAAGATATTGATTTGTACCAAAGCGATGTTGTGAATTAACTCTTATTTTTCTGTATGCTGATCTTTATTGCGCTGCCGTCCCACGCGTTTTGAATCTTGAAAGGAAGGACGATACTGCAATGAGTTACTTCATCCGCTTGGAATGTATTTCTTCTTTCTTTTTTACTTATATTTAACAGAAATAACAGACTTGAAACAGTTGTCGAGGTCTGGGGTAGCCACTTGTGGATGCACAGTTTAAAGGACCAACTGACACTTTTTGGTTTTTCAGTACAAGAAATGAATATCAACAGAAAATATACATATAAATATATATATTCAGATTTTTATTGGAATTAAGAATGATTTTGATGGACATCTTAGAAAACAACAGTTTCAGAGTGTCAAATGGTTGGAGTTTATGGGTCATCTAGATGGCCTATTTTTTTTTAAATATAACATATGTTGTAGGTGTATAAAATATGATACATTTCGTATGAGTGATGTTGTGAACTGTGTATATTGTAGGAAAAGAAAGAATTGGATTGTGTGTTTTCATAATTGTCTATTACAGTATTTTTATTATTTATATTTAATTTAATTCTGACATTTTTTGTATCTCAGGATGTTTGTGATGGAAGTCTAATTGTTAATACCTCCCCTATGAGATGTTTTTAGTTTTTCAACAATGCACAGCTATTAAGGATGTCAAAAGCTGGTGTTTGTTTCATTTAGGTTGTAATGAAGTCTGGTAAAACTTGTATTTAGGATTTTCTAGATAATGCGAAGGAGTGAAAATTGCAAGATACAGCAAAACATTACAGTCTGGCAAAGAAAGTGTCCAGTCCTCTGTCATTAAACAGTGCAAATGTGATTAAAAGTCTTCTGTGGTGAGGTTCTTATTGTTCTTCTCTGTAAAAAGAGAATTTTTGTGTTTTTTAGTCATTTTATTCTGTTTACACAGACTTGAAAAAGAGAAAAATAATAAAAAGGCATACTCTAGAAGCATGGCTGCACTTCACAGACTGATCAAAAGGACACACAGATACATCAAACCCAAACATTATTTTCTAGCATTGTGATTGGTATAATAATGAGAGCAAATAATTGAATATTAAAACAGTGCACGGACTCCCCCTACAGGGAAACTTTGATACTGCAGTGACCTGGATCATAATCACCTGCAGGGGGAGTTTTAGATCAAGACAAGAATGATTTTTACGCATCAGAGAGCAGCACAGTGCACACCGTTACACCAACCTTTGAGAGATCAGCTTTTTCTTTCATGCATGTCTAGAGAAAAACACCCTTTCTTTCTTGGGTTGGTGTGTACAAAAATATTTTAAGAGCACTTGAGCACAGGTCAATGACTCACTGACGGACAATTCTTGCTGTGTGTGTCTGTTTTTAAAGTCTACTTTTGTATGGTCTGACAGCTGAGATCCCACAGTGTGATGTGGCTTTAGATAGGATCATGTTCATACAGTGTGACAAGCAACAATCATAAAGAACTATTTAGAATCGCACAGTGTGCACCCAGCTTTAATCATGAAAACTTTGGAAAATAAATTAGATAACACAATTAAAATAAACATTTCAGTTAAAGACACAGCAAAACATACAGACTGAACCAAACAGTAACAAAATAACATAAAAAGTTGCAAACAGAATAAACTTTATAACCTTCAATTAACACAACAATCTCAAATTCACCTTTAAAGCAAACTGGCTTTACAAATCATTTCAATTTACTGATATAAATTTTGGCCAGGTGCGAGTTGCTGTAACTTCTAAAAGATGAATTTGCTTAACTTAATGAGTAGTTGAAATAAATGTGTTTTTTGTTAATTATGTTTTTATTAATTAATAAACAATTATTGTAAATTTGACTGTACTAGCCAAAAATGTTACAGTGTTGTAATATGTAATAAAACATTACTTGGCAAATGTCAACAAAAGATGGGTTGTCATTTTAAAAACTAAAAAGGTCCATCACTACAGTATGTACAATGCTGTGCATTCCCATGGGATCAGGCTTTAAATAGGGTCAAAGTTGCAGGCTTTCTCTTGCACACACTTGGCTACGAGACAAAAACCTTTAATAGTAGCCCCAAGGTAAAAGCCTTCCCCTCCCCACTCTCACACCCTGAGCCCTCTCTCATGACTAAACATGGCCCTCTGGCATTCTGCAAATTAAGCTTAAAAGGGCCAAACTGAATGTCTGGGAAGACCTAGCGGTTCTCAGAAATATCCTTGTGTGAGATGGTCAGATCAGATGAATCTCTGCTCAGCCATATGTCACATTTTGGATGAGTCCTTCTCCCCCTGGGCCAATCAATGGGCTTTACTGTTATACGCACACCTGATGGGCCTGCACAAAAGACTGAGATGATTTACACATAATTATGTTTGTATTATCAATATAATACAACAACAATAATTAAGCAACCGTACATTTACATGCATTACATGCACATACATTTAGGGTTATATCAAGCCCTTTGACGTTTATTACATATGGCCACTAGAGGGAAGCACTACCCGCTTCTCGAGAGAATCTTCTTGGCCCTGTCGTCTATTAGGTCAAGATGACAAACTATATTTCACTCTTCTGTGCTTAATATGTATTGCACCGCTATTCTGCTATTTTTTTTTTAATATAAAAAAGGTTATCGTAACGATGGTGGTAACATAAATAAATCATGCTGACACCATCTTAGTAATAAAAAAAAACGCACAAGTGTAACAAAAAACATAATTGATAGAATATAAATTCTCACATAATATATTGAGTGCTTTAGCAAAGACATTTTGGTTTTATGACCAGAAATGATTATTAATTTTTACAATGATACTGTTTTCATCATTAATTACAATTACATTTTGTGGTATTATGGAAAAGTAATTTATACCCCTGACAGCATGACCTGGTAAATAAATGTGTAAATAAGTCATGGGTACTGCTTTCCACTCCTCGCAGATTCTCATAATCATCCCCACGCAAGACTCAATGTGCAGTGTTGTCATTAAAGCTCCGCCCCACGGTGTACCTCCATCAGCGATTCCTCCGTTAGAAAAGTAGTTCCAAGTATATCACGTTTTTATTGAACAAAAACGACTTTTCCTTACTGTGATTCATTACAGCATACATTGTTATTACGTTATGTAATAGTACAGTTGCAAAAAGGAAACAATAGTCGTTCGTTTATCTTACTACGCCACGGACATTTGGCGGGAACGGCGCATGGATATCTAGAGTAAGAGGAGAAAAAAACCCAATCCGTAGTATTAAAACCCGCGGGAGCAGCTGTTGGAAACCCTGCAGTAAATGACAAGCAGGCGCGAGGCTTGATCACAGCCGCTCGAGTGTGCGCAGGGTGCGAGAGCAGACGCCGGTGTGACCCACTCCCACTTTGGACTTACTTTCACTTGATAGTTCCCGTACAACACATTTAACTGTGTTGTCAGTTTTCATTCAGTATCAGCACCGCTACGGTAAGTTCCTTTTAATGACGCTTCGTTTTCTTTTTGTGCGCTTTTACATTTTTGGGCGGTTTCTTGAAATATGGCTTGTTGGGATAGAATAAACATAGATGAAATATTGATTGATCTAAACTAGTTTTGTGATTGGTTAAGTCGTGGTGTACATTGACTTGTTTTTATTATAAAATATTCATTGCTGCAACACATTCTTGTCGCACTTCAGAGTTCACCGATTATCTATTATTTCAGTAACTTGAGGTTGAGTGACAGGCCAACAGTACTTTAATCGCGGTTTCTGAAAACTTTGTCTTTACCCAAGATGGATATGCGATGTCATCATTTAAAGGGCGAGCTGGTAACCATGCTTTCCTCTCCACAGGCACTCACCATGCCGCTGAATTCAAGTATGGCGAGTAAGAATTACGACTACGACTACGATTCCTACCAGCCTTATTTCTACTTCGACAACGACGATGAGGATTTTTATACCCAACAGCACGGTCAGCCCCCGGCACCCAGTGAGGATATATGGAAGAAATTTGAATTGCTTCCCACACCCCCACTTTCCCCCAGCCGGCGACCCTCTCTGTCAGACCCGTTCCCCTCCACTGCCGACCAGCTGGAGATGGTTTCGGAATTTCTGGGGGACGACGTGGTCAACCACAGTTTTATTTGCGATGCGGACTACTCCCAGTCTTTCTTAAAGTCCATTATCATTCAGGATTGCATGTGGAGCGGTTTCTCAGCCGCAGCCAAACTGGAGAAGGTTGTGTCGGAGAGATTAGCGTCGCTTCAGGCTGCGAGGAAGGAGTCTTCAAGGAGTGACTCTTCAGATAGATGTCAATCCAATCCAAACGTCGGCTACCTTCAGGATATGAGCGCTTCAGCCTCGCAGTGCATCGACCCGTCTGTAGTATTTCCCTTTCCGTTGACTGACAGCTCGAAGACCTGCAGTCAATCCACACCGGCTCCCACGCCGCTGCCTCTGGATACACCTCCAAACAGTGGGAGCAGCAGCAGCAGTGACAGTGATTCCGGTGGGTACAAGTTTATTTTGCACGATGTGGTGCTTTTGGAGTTATTAGCTTCATATTTAGATTTGATAGGTTGTGGGTAAAGTGTTAATTTTGTAACCATCGCTCCTACTTTGGACGAGAGGTGGATGAGTTCAATGCTTTCACTGTGACAGGAATATACAATAGCACTAAATGTTGTAAATTGACACGTTTTTCCCTTTCACCCCAAACAGATGACGAGGAAGAGGAGGAAATCGACGTCGTCACCGTGGAAAAGAGAAAGTCCGTGAAAAAGTCCGATTCAAACGCGACGCATCAAAGCCCCGTCGTACTCAAACGCTGTCACGTTAATATTCACCAACACAATTACGCAGCCCACCCATCCACGCGAAACGAGCAGCCCGCGGTCAAAAGGATTAGATTCGAGAGCAGCAGCCGGGTGCTTAAACAAATTAGCCATAACCGAAAATGCACGAGTCCCAGGACGTCAGACTCGGAGGATAACGATAAGCGGAGGACTCATAACGTGCTCGAGCGGCAGCGGCGGAACGAGCTCAAGTTGAGCTTCTTCGCGCTCAGGGACGAAATTCCCGACGTGGCCAACAACGAGAAGGCTGCCAAAGTGGTGATACTCAAAAAGGCAACGGAATGCATACTTGGCATGCAAGAAGACGAACAGAAACTCATCTCGCTGAAGGAGCATTTAAGGAGGAAATGTGAACTTTTAAAACGGAGACTCGAGCAGTTGAACGGTTCTTAAGTTCTTTGGACTTTTATTTATGGACTGAACTTGTTTTAAGCATTTGAGAGATCCTTGTATGCTTGTGGTATTCAATACAAAGGTCTCAAGGGTGTGGCAAGTAATGACAGCACCTGAACATTGCAGCACTCTGACATTGATTTATATACAGTACAATTACACTGCCTCAATTGAACGCATAACGAAGGTTGGATTATTTGTATTTAATTTTATTTTTTAGTAATGAAATGGTCTGCGGTGTCACTTACTGTTGGCCTTAACTTAAATGTTTTCGTTTTTTGTAAGTTTTGTACATATTGCACATATGTATTCAAGATGCTGTTGATTTCTGAACTATAAAATGCATTTCTCTATAAATTGTGTTCTTTGGCTAATCATGTCTTTTAGTCTTGCTCTATACTTGTGCCCTTCAGTGTCATGACCCACTTACCTCATAGACATCAACTGGGTAATTTATGGACATGCAGTCATGCACAGTTGGATTCACTGTCTTATAATCGATTGGCATACTTTGAATACATAATGGTTCTGTGTTGCACTTAACTAACTTTGGCATTAGCATCCTTTCACTTGTTTTTAGATGACTAATGCTTGTGCCTGTATTCTATCATCTAATTACAGGCATAAGTCAGTGCCTTACATAAGACACTTAAGACTGAATCACACATCTGCTGTAGTACTACCAATGTTGCAGGGATCTTGTAATCAACTATATATAGGCTTTAGGTAAATGCAAATTATCATTATACAAAATGAAACAAGAACATCTGGTGCACTCTTGATTTTGACCAGTACTAGCCATTGTACTGTACATGACTCTATACTCTAAGCCCCCTTTTCAACATGGCACAATATTTATATTGGTTAAAAACCCAAGTATGTCTGGAGCCTGTGGGTGAGTGGACAGCGCTCCAGACACATATACATCGCAACTGTTCTATCGGTGCGACGCGAGTTCGAATCCGGCTCTGACGTCCTTTCCGAACCCGTTACCCTCTCTCTCCTCCAAAATAACTTCCTGTCTCTTTACACTTTCCTATCGAAAAATGATAAAGGCAAAAAAAACCAAGTATGTCTTGCTGTCAAACTTCTTGCAGTGTGTTCTCTGCAGTGGAGAAGTCATGATTTGAAGCCCAGACAGGATTGTGTAGGGAAGCCAGCTCCGGTCTTGGCTGGTATAGAAGGCATGGGTACACTATGCATGCATCATACAGAATTGATATGTTTGCCTTTATTTTGATAAGCACACACACTCAAACTCTCAAAATCATGGCCAACTCTTTTCACTTTTATTAAAATAGCCCAATTTTTCATGCGTTAAACTACTAAAAACATTGAAACCTTCAATGTTTCAAAAAAGTTTTGTCTGGGATCTTCAAATGCATTTTTTACCCCCTGTGATGCATGAATGCCCAGAGGTAAATCCTATCATATTTGTTTATCTAAACTTTAGTAATTCATTGCACACAAGTTTTACCTGAGATCACACTTGCAAACTCCCATGAATGATTTCTTTGTCGTGCCTTACAATTTCTTGCAACTGCACCATGTATAGGAGGGAGTGTTTTTATAACAAACCATAGATTTAAGCAGACGAAAAGAACAAGTAAAATATTGAGGAGCTTTAGATATGTGGAATATATCAGAATATGTGAAATACTAAGTCAGCATCTTCTATGTCTTAGGTTGACAAAGGGTAAAAAGTTAAGACGTCAAACACTTTGGCTTTTACAGTCTCTATGAACTAAAAAACGAAATGTATATGACAGATTTACGCACCCTAATGAAATGTACGAGTTAATTCATAAATCTTCACGTAGTAATAGATGAAGCTGCTGCGCGGTGACGTCAAGCCCTGCTCTGACTATGCAGAGCGATGCGCGTGCTGCTGCTGCTGTGAGCACATGGAGGAGAGAGCACGAGTACTTAGCAGCTTTGCTAATGCAGCCTGACTCGCAAAATATTAAGAAATGAAGAACATTCTGATCTGGAAAGTGGACTGATTTGCTTGAGGAGACCAAAACGGTAAGTTTATTGCCCTTTTAAAATGTATTCAATAGTTGTGAATCAAAACATTAGCTTTAGCAAATAATGTGCTCAGCCACAGGTGTAGAGGATTTCGCTTCAGATGCGGTTATCAATATCAGCTCGAAACGTGTTCAGTTCTTTAATATTGTTTTATATTATTATAAACGTTTATTATTATACACCCAGTTGCGTAATGAATCGTGCTGGTGTATGAGCAGCAGTGATTTATTGTTCTGATTTCACTATGCAACCTTTAATTTATGCCACTGCAACATTATATTTGCTCATTTGCTGTTGTTTATTGTTGGTAACTTTATTATGTTAACATGTTGCCATAACAGGGTGGTGCCACTTAGAAATAGTTGTATGTTTGTCAAGGACTGTATATAAAAGCTAGTAGTACAGTTAACTTTTATCTATAGGGCAAAAAGCAAGCTGTCACTTAACATGGTTTATGTGGTTGACTTAATTCATCCTGCTTTAATGAGAACTTTCTTTCATGTGTTATGTAAAGCTAGGTCTGATTATAGTATGTTTGTGGTCACTGTATGTCATTACAGTACCTTTGTACAGTGTGTTGACGGAGTTCATAAATGCTTTTCGGAGGCATTAGGTCTGTCATTGGGTTTACAGTTGAGACACAATTGACAAAAATATTTCTTATGATGCTCAAAATCTAACCTTAAACTAAAGTCCAGCATAGATGCTTTTAGTCACAACATAATTCCCCACTAGTTACTTCATGTAACTGTTATTTGATGGTTTTGATGAGTTTACTACTATTCTAAATTGTAGAAGAAGAAAAAAACACAACAGTGCTTCTAATTTTTTGACTGGTACTCTAGACATCTACTTCTTTTATCTTGTAAGACATTTACAATCCATAGTGAGTCATCATGAAGAATTCACTGTATGTAATGAATGATGTCATATCAGGTCACACAGCCCTTGTGGTATCATCCTGCAGGTCCTCTGACATCTCTACACGTGTATCTCATCACTAATAGAGAAAAATAGCACTGATTTGTAAATTAAAAGCACCGAAATTGACCTTTAAGGATCCCTAAACTTGAACTATGCCCTCCTGTGCAAAGCTGTTCCATACCCTTAACGTGTCCCATGAGATCAGACCTGACTCAATTTCAGTTTGTTACGTTGTGGTAAAACTGTCACTATGATTTATTACGGCCAGGCTAGTTACTCTGAGCCCCTTTTCGGTGCAACTGAAATGTTTGGTTTGGATTTGATGTCTACAGGATATCTTGTGGTTATGGGGGTCATCTGTGCTGACCTGAGGTCTAGTGGATGACCATGTTATACAGAGATGGTCTAAATAGGACAGCACTCTGTTGACATGTCATTTGTCTCTTATATTAAGCTGCTGCTGACTTCATTATTTATTGGTCATGAAGCATGGATTCAGATTCACCTTGGGAGATGTAGCAGCTGGTGGAGCAGACACAAGTGATTGCTGCAGCAACATGGTTGAATTAGTTTGGATTAGATGAGCACGATTTTTGAACTGAATATGTTGAATGGCACTTTGTTGAAGTTAATGATCCAGAAACTGAGCCGGCGGGTTTAACTCCCATATGGGACACAAGTTAGTGTTTGCCGTTTGGTTCAGGGCAACACATTTTCATCTGATCATATGATATCGGTTCAGTTATGCGTTGCTGCGGAGTTGAACAATATGTGAATGTTATTGTGATTTATTACATGACACTTTGGAATACTTGATTCTGATTGGCCAGTTGTCACATTCCAAGTTATGATATTCTCTAAACGAATAACACGGGCTCATCCGAATACTGTAAGTCAACTTGACCTTGAAAGTAATTTACTTATGAATAATTATTAACATATATGAATCAAATTGTGCGTTTGTGAATGTCGTTTTTTAGCTGACTGTCTTGCCCAAAGCCGATAGAAAAGTTTTGTCCGATGGAAGGTTTGTATTTGTTACAAATAAGCTAATAAAACATTTCAAATCGATATTTCATGTCCAATAATTTACCCATTGGCAAGCATGTAATAAGCAGGATAATATACAGTCAGCCTTTTTTATTGTGAAATAAACCCTTTATATAGATCTAAATAAGACCCCTCGGCTTTGCGTTGGGGTCCTAATCAATCTCTTTTTTATTCTGTGTTTATTCTGTGATGACAGCTGGCTGGGTGTACATTATGCCTTACATGTATTACACAGTTCTCTGGATTAAGATTGGTCAATTTTGTCATTGTACTGTGACATGTTTTTTGTCGATTTATATATTATATCGATTGAGTTTTTTTATCACCCTGAAGAGTAGCTTCTACAATATGTACTGTTTGGATGAGCATTAGTTAATGCCAGGACCCGGCCCAACCAGTATTGTTACAAAAGCACACTTTTCTATTTTTATATTTCCTCTTCAAGCAAGTTGACCCAGAGGCACAGATTTTCATAGGCGGGGTTTTACAATACTTGGCTCTGACTCAAACATAGAGTATGTGCGGCCAAAATGTGTTGCTTTGAAATTAAACCATTAATTATTTCAATAATTTAAAATTACAGTTTGTTACAACCATCCCAAAACAAGAGAGTACACCTTTGTTGTGATTTCATAACTGTTTATTGTGACATTCCTCTGTCATGAGTGTCAGCCTGCGGTTAGATCGGTCCCTTAACCACAGCCTGAACTCTTCTTTCATTTCCCTGACCAGACAGTGTGTGTTTGTCTCAATAACAAAGCCCAGTGACATCTCTATTGAAACTTTGCATGCCCCTGCCGAGTGACTGAGTTGTAATTGCCTGTTGCGGTGATTTTTTGCAGTAGAGCCAGTCTTGGCTCTTAGCGCTGATCTTTTAAACGATGAATGCGAGGTTGACATGGCGCTAATGTCAGGGATCCTGCCCTTCTCACACTGGGGTTCAGTGAGGACACTGGCTGCCTCCCAAATACTGAGAGAAGCAGCACAACCCTATCATTCTCTCTCTGTACTACTGCAGTATGCAGTGGGTTTTTAGGGATTGATTTGAAACTTAATCTTTGGTAGCAGGAGGCTTCCATAAGAGGCTGCGGTATTTAGCCAAGTGCTCAGCTGTTATGTGTTACATGGTTTGTAAAACGTGTCAGAGACCTGAATTGCCCTGTCCTGTTGCTATAGCTGACCCATCACCTTTCACTTAGTTGTCACAGGTTTTACGTGACAAAAAAAAAAAACGTTTTAGTGTTGACTCTGTGAAAACGTAACCTTGATATCTTTAAGATTGAGTAATGACATGTTAAAGATGCAAAGCAGTGTTTAGGATGCCTGCAATTTTTTTTAGCAAAATAATAAAACATTCAGTATTTAAAAATCAATTAATCAATTTCAGTACTATAAATAAATTTGAGTACAGTGTCGAAATCTATAATATAATCTATGCTTTATAGCAATGAGCACACATTACCTATTTTTGTTTGATGCTCAAATCTCCTAATTCGATTTTAAAACTTTGGCCTGGACTTAACTTTAAGTAATGTTTGAAATTTATTATACTTGTGTCAGTAAGTTGCCTACTTTTTTATGAGGACAGGACTATATCACACAGCACATATTTTGTCTGGATCACGTAGCGGTTTCTCAAATGCAGGTTTGCCCGTCACGGTTGATTAAAACAGTAGCTGTGGCAAAGTGAGCGGCCTTCCCTTTCATGTTATGGGGATGAGTAGTTGAGGACTCAATGACTTGGACTTTTCCGCACAAGCCCTGCGTGTCCCTAGGGAGGCTTGAATTGCTCTGGCCGGCCCCTCTGTAAAGGAGAGGAGATAGCTGGCCATCTGGAGAATATGATACCATCACCGCTGGTTCCTGCCATTTAAAGTGCCTCATCATCCCCCACCAACACATCTCTTTTGGCCTTGAAACATGTTTAATGGCAAGTTAGACATCAGCTTTCATAAATTTTATAACGTTATAATGGATGATATGTGATTATAAACCTGGCTATTATGTAGCCTACTAAAATGCAAATGATGGAGGTCTTTAATTTGTCCTGTGTGTATGAGTGTCGTGACGTGTTTTGTGTGTGTGGAGGCGTTGGAGGGGTATCGAGTTCTTCTGCACACACACAAGGTTGTATAGACATATCGCAGCCAAACACAGTGAATAATTTAACCTGGCTCATAATAAGCACCGATTGGACGAACACAACAGAAGTCATATATTGTGAAACTTTATACCGAAAAAATCAATTTCTATATATAGTTGTCTGAGCTTGCTCTATGTTATCATCTGGTAAAAATTAATGATGATTAAAGTTACAATCAATATTCAGTTACTTCAGATTGTCTTTGGTATTGTGTTTCTTTAAGATTTAACTTGAATTTATCATTAGCCATTATTTACATTTGCATTAAAGATAGTCACATGGTGGACATCCCGAGAAAAAAGAATGTGTCTGGTCTTGCTTTACCAAGAAGTCCTGTTGTGAAGGGAGGACTGGTTTAAAAGGTGTTGGTTTAACTGGCAGGGGGCTTTCCAGAACAGATGGGACAGTAGTTGGAGATGACAAGTCGAGCTATGGCTGTATTGATGCCCTCTTGAGTCTTACGACATAATGGTGCTGAGCAGATGTCTGCGTAGATCTTGGTGTAAGAAAAGAGCCATATGAAGTATGTTCTCGACAGCCAAAGGTCAAGAGCTTTTAGTGAGAGAGAACAGGCCCTGAGTGGTCTTGACTGATACGTTGGCACAAGAGCTGATCAGTACGTTGTAAGCATATGTCAGGGTGTGCTTTGTAGCTAAATCATTTATATGGGTCCTTGCATTGTTTTCATCTGTAATTAGGCTTTTTCACATTGTGACACAAAAACAACTCTCTGGTGGTGTTAGAACAATAAACTGTAGTTCAAGATAGTTGTAGGGCAGTACAACACAACAGCCAAGGCTATTAGACGACAGACAGCTGGCCAAACAGTTTCCTTCCCCTTTACATTCTCATGAGGAAGTGTCAATAGTCCTTGTATTGAACGCTTGTATTGAGCTACTATGCTGTAGTAAATGCCATGCAAAAAGAGTGATTAAAGTAAGTTAATGTATATTATATGTGAAATAATATTGTTGATCAAGCCTGATCAAGTTTTTTGTAATTATATATCATTCAACAATTCAGCATATTGCAGCATTATAGTAAAACAAGTACTATGTACCAAATGTGAATAACAGAAATCTGAACATTACATTAAAGAAACAAACTAGAATTGCAATGGCACTCTCTTATCAAGGAAGTCTAGTTCTTAAAGTAATTTATAACAGTTGGACAGGATTTTTCCATATGAGGCTCTAGCAACAGACTTAATACTAAACACTTGACTGTGAGCTCACTTGGTGCTTTTTAGTTATCTATACTATACTTTAACTCTCACTTTCAAATGGATTTTAAGGAACATTTTGTAACATTTAAGTCACAAGCCTCATGAAGCTCAGGTAGTTCGATATGTAACATTTACATGACAGAATGTACCATTGCTCTATACGATTCAGATGCAAAACTTCACCACAGCATCAAACTCTCTGTATTCTTTCGACTGTGTCCAGTATTTAATTTTGAGGTGCTGTATTAACTGGCAGTATTAAACAAAGCTCTGTTACTGCATCCTCATGTGACTGCTTTCTTTTGTTTTTTCACACTTAGACAGTTCAGCCGTGTAGTCCCGTTCAGGACACGTGCATGAAAAGAGAATCAGAACCCTTAACATTGATGATCTCCCTTTTTTTTAGTGATTAAGTGGTTTTTATAGCATATATACACGAGAGTAATAAAACACTAGAATAAGAAATCTGTTCAAGCATTGTATGAGAAATCTATTCCAAGCAGTGAAATGAGAATATTAGGCTGCTACTTAGAAAATAGGCAAATAGGCAGATTTTTTCCATCGTTGAAAGCAATTTTCCTAATTATTTTCCCCACTCTTTTGAATCACATTCATAAAGCCCTTAATTAAATATGAACAGTGTTTGATGTTTCCTGTAAATGTGAGCATTACTCCGTGCTGTTTCAGGCAGGGATTCAACCATAATGGCTTTATTCAATTTTGAGACCTGAACGAGAGGAACCAGCTCTGTTCATTGCCAGTGCCTTGAGGACTGATTCAGGCTGACTGATTCTGGAGCGGTGCCTCAGACAGACCTTTCCGTTTTCTGCTAGTCTGTTCTGCTGAGACCGACCCGGGATGAGTCAAAGAGCAAAAACGGTCTGATCAGTTATGGTGAAGTGCTTTACAGATGGATTTAAACTGATAGGAAGCCTGTGTGCTTTGGTTTAGATTAGTTTCAGGTGTTTCAAGACACTGTAGGACGTTATGTTTGTATGTGTTTTCATAGTGATTTTATGATTTTTTTTCCACTTCTTTCTGTTTCTGCTTAGTGTGTGATCAAGACAGATCGTCGAGCCCCCCTCCAGAAATCGAATCTCATGAGTCCATCTTATTTGAATTTAGGGTGAGGGTTGTACTTATTCCTGTTAGTGAGTTCCTGTATGTATTGCAAATGAACAATGAGCTGAATAAATCTAAAAGGTTTCATGACAGTTGGTATGGCGGTAGTGCTGCTTCTGCACATAGTTTTCAAGCCAGCTTAGACCATCCTTAACTTGGCGATGTAAAGATGCTTCAAATGATCAATTCCAGGTGTTGCATCTCTTTTCATGTTTGAAATTTGTGAAGCTACTTATCTACTTTTATGGTCATTTCCTGTTCTGTCATGTGAACATCCTGTGGTACTCCAGCCCATGTACAGTTTCCCAAGGCCAAACTGCCTCGGCCGTCCCATACAGACTTTTCCTGGAAGCAGGACTTAAAGATTTCTTCCATGTCGAGTCTTCTTGGAATCTATTTTTTTATTCTTAGAGACACTATTGGGAGTCTTGTTTCAGCCACGTGTCGCAGAGCCACATGTCATTGTGGTATATACTGCACTTGAGAGTTCATCTCAGCATCCTCGCAACTGATATTGCTCTCGTATTGGCCAGCGGCCAGCATTCTGCGTTATGTCAAAGTTGAGCGGGATGTTTCTGCATTTAAATGGGGCAGGAGGCCATGTTGGCTTTCCTCTTCATAGTGGATCTAAATCATCTTAATTTTTGAACGATGTAATTCTTATTATAGCTTCCTTGTCCTTAGAAAAAGGGGGTACTAGAGTGTTCATGATAATGTGCTTCTGATCAGCAGATAAAACTGAAACAATGAAACATTTGATGGACGTTATTGGCTCCTTCTCACGCCCAGTTGCATATTTTTTCCTTTACATTTGTTGTTGTGGGTGGAAAGCCTGATAATGGGCCATTGAGCCAGTATTCTGTGGAAAGAGAAGGATCCTAAAGTTTGTCACGTCTCCATTGTATTTCCAGTAAACTGTGTAAAAAGCTTTCTATACTTGTGACTGCTGGCCACCCAAAACATAATTGTGTAATCACTTTTGAATGTCTTTCCTTAATAACAGGAGGTATTTTATTGTGTGTGTGTAGTCTGTGTCATTTAGAGTAACGTACTGTTTTGTACCATTGACTCATCACTACTACTAAGGACACTGTCTGAACCAAAAAGTAAGTCACCGCTGGTTAGGACATGCTGTAATCCACGCCATAGCCAGTGCACCATTTTGGTTTGTCAGATCTAAGTTTAAGATGTCCAGAAAGGCCACTTGTCCTGCACCGCCTGTCTTGCTATGTTATATAATCTAATTGAAACCAGTCAGTTCTTAAAAATAGCCACAGAGCAAAAGAACTAAAACGCCCCACAACCAGAGAAAAATAAAGCGAGACTCCCAAACGTTATGACACTGCCCTTGTCTTTGGTAACAACTCTCCTGTGAGGGAAATTTATAAAGAATACATTTGTCTTTTCCTATTTGCTTAAAGTATATAAGTATCTTGTTACAATCTTGCCTTTCCAGCCGGTATACTCTCGCTTTGCTTTTGTTGGTTATGAATGAGCTGTCATTCTGTATGAGTTTGTCTTTCCCACCATGACACAGTGATTTACTAATTTACCCCTTCCGTCCATCTGTGCCTTCTGCCCGCTCATGTTCCCTCTCTTTGCTGAGTCACAGCGTGTATTTTCAGAGCTCGCGATCGCAGTGGTATAACGGGATTCGCTTACACCGCGTGGAAGAACGTGCGGCAGTCATGTTACAAGTGAAAGATCTTAAGCAGGACAAACGGTGCGGTTAACTCTGTGTACTCTTATTAGCATGTAGCAAAAACCCAAAAGCCCAAACTAGGACAGAGTTGAGAGGCCGGCGGTTTCTATTTTAGATCCACAGCCTGAAATGTACACACTTAAAATGCCAGATGTCTTAATATTCCTTCTGCTCTTAATCCAGTCTATGTATTGGTTCTCTTCCTTGACCAGACCAAGCAGTGAAATTGCAGACGCTGGTTTCTGGTCAGTGCCGTACAGTTTGAAACTCTCTCTTTTCTTTATTTTCCTTTTGTCTTTTTTTATGTAGCTTGCCGTCTCTTTAAATTCAATTACATTTTCATTCTTGGCCAGCTTCCTGGAAGACATTTCAGATGCCAAGCAGAGCAATTGAGGGAGAATGAAACTATGCGGAGAGAGATGCATAAACCTTTAAAGTTTATAAATAGATATCTTGTGTCTTAAGTGAATTAGACCGCTTAAACAATCAAGAGCTTGAAGATTCATACTCAGAGAAAAACCCAAACTATGCCAGGTCCCAACCCAAAAGGCTTTGTGCCAACGCGGCTTAACGCGCGTTTACCGTAAACAGACTGGAATTATGGCGTCTGTGTGAACAATGCACAGACTTCGCTGCCAAAACCTTAACCCTGTGTTTATGACCAAACCCACTTCAGAAGCAAGACTCACTTTATTGTGTAATAGCATGACTGGCTTTACAGCTGAGTAATTATAGAATCACTTGGATATATTAAAACACAGTGACATCCAGAGAATGATTTACTGAAAATGAAGGATTAGGATAGTTGAATCTGTTGTTGTTGTGGTCCGTGAGGGCTGTCTGGGCTGTGTCTGTACACAAGACCGTGTGATATTGCTTGGATGTGCAGGCTCAATCTTCTGCTGTGGTTATATCATTTTAAGGGTAATTCTGTTCTTCAAAAATGTTGTATTCATGTAGTAGATGTTAACTAAATATGAACTAAATATCATTCCAGATGTATATGACTTTCTATAGTTGAACACAAACAATTAATTTTAAATGCAGAATGTCATTATGTTGTTTTCTTGTATGGGATCCAAAATGATACCCTGAAACGAAACACGCAAATCCTAGCAAGTCGCGAGGCATGCAGGAACCATTCAGATTTGAAGTTATCAAAATACCTCCGTATTTGCCAATGCATACTGCCAGCGACTAGCAGTAGTAACACGATTTCATTCATTTGGCTACTTCAGGCGACACAAGCGACAGTGACCAGATGTGGCCAAATTTCAACTTTATTCAAATGAGTAACTTTTGGGAGTGACTACCAATGGGAGTAAAGTCTGGAGCTCAGAACTAGCAATGCCTCATATTGACATCATGGCAGTGTGAACACAGCTTGTGCACTAAACGTTTTTTTTTTAATGGGTACATATCTGTAAAAGCCAGGCTGAAGTCTAAAAATCCCATTTCATTTATCTATTAATTTTACAATGATTTCAATCTTTGACATGGCCTTACTAAAAATATTGATGTTATATTTTAAGGATTGTTCTTTAGATTATGAAGAATGATTTTATGTAGAAAACGGTAGATCACAAAAAAATGACTTTACCTGGGTTTTCACAGACAGGGTCTATTATTCTATCTATCATTTTTAGATGTTAAATTTTTTTAATTTGAGTCATTTTTATAAATTAAATTAACATTAACGTGTTTTTAATATATATATATTTTTAAAATAATTTTTATGTTTAATATTTCATAGCTGAATTTGAATCTAGTAACACAGGAAATAACATAGATGTTCCTCCTGAGGAACGGTGACAGTTAACTAAAGAAAAGTTATATACAATTGGAATGGCATGAGGGTGAGTAAATATGAAGGAATTTTTATGTTTTGGTGAACTATTCCTTTAAAGTTAGGTTGGATTAGGCATATTTGTTTTCTGTTTAAGATGTTACTGAAGATATGTGAAGAAACTCGAAAAATGATTCTGCCCAGATGAAATATTCAGACTTTTCTTTTTTTGAAATTCCTTAAAGATTTTGTGTAAAATCATTTAAATATGGTAAAATACATGTATAAATATCTTTACTAAGGTTTTTTACATTCCTATAAGGAACGTTCTCTGTATGCCACATTAAATGCAGATGTGTCTATAAGAGATCCTGGTGTCATTTTATATATACTTTTTCTAATATGTGTGTTTCTTTGCTATTTCTCTGTCCAGTATTTTTCTCATGACTGTGTAAAATTGATGCAGCATATAAGCCCTGGTCTAACATTACCTTCTTTGCTCCAACACGCGTTCATGCGTGTAGTCCGTTCTGTGACATCACACTATGACATAAAGCGCATGATGAATGCCAGTTCAAAGTTTAAAGTTTTCACCACAGAGATAAAGGGAGAGACGTCTATAACTGGCGACTGCCCCACAGAGGGTCACAGAGATCTGAGAAAGATCACAGCACGCTGATCTTGTGCCATGGGCATCGTTGAAGGGGATGTACCATATGCTCCAGCCAATCGAAAATAAGTTGAAGGGCTAATTTTGATATTTGTATCTCAGCATATGAGTGATCAAGACCAAAGTAAAAAGCTGAACTCCCCCGACACCCCTGAGGCGGAGCGGGACACCTGTTGTGCTGGCGGTCCATCGAGGTCTAATTTATGAAGCACAGCTGTAGCCTGGAGTCAGTGACTTGTGTTGACCCCTCAATAACTATGTTATCTGGACTGTTCTCTCCTGGGGTGAAGGGATTCATGGGTCACTTGCTTTCTCTGTCATGTTACTTACTTGGTCTTAGGCTTCTTCCTAGTTCAGACACAATTTATGTCATGTCACATGTTTGATGGGTCTTGACATAAACTTCTCACTTTCCATTCACAATTTATTATTTCTCATAATTGACATTTACTTTAACCCTGCGTTTTTGTTGCTGAGCTGGTAGAGCAGTTCATGTGGAACAATACCACGTTCATGGGTTTGAATCAAAAGGAAAACATGGGCTGATTAAATATGTAGTTTTTACAAGTAACTTTACATTTACATTTAGGCATTTAGTTGATGCTTTTATCCAAAGCGACTCACAAATATTAGGAGACAATATCTTTACTAAGGTTTTCTGCATTCCTATAAGGAACTTTGAATAAACGTGCCTGCCAAATCTATTAGTATACCTAAAATTTATTTACACCCCACTGTTGTGCCCCACAATTCAACACAAAACCACTGATATAAGACCAGCAGACAGAGAAAAGGTTTTGTGACGGAAGTGTGGGTAATTGAGTTCCTTCCACTCAGAGCTGTTTATAGAGAGCTGTTTCTCTTTAGTTTTTTGAAAGACGTCTGTGTGAATTCGCAAAACATGGTGAAACAGAGACGTGATTGTACAGAGGAAGGTTCGAACCTCCTTTCTCTGCTAAAGCCAGCTAAGATGAATATTAGTGTCCGGGAGCCAACACACATCGCGTCTGTTTATATAAACTCTCTGTTCTCCTTCTGTTCTCTCTCTGTTCTCTTGCAAACTTACACACAGAGTCTATTCATACAAGCCCTCACACACACACACACACACAGACGCTATTTATGCGATCTCTCTTACACTTATGGCGCGCACACGTTTTTTTTAACTCTGCTGTAGCCCTAGATATGTCTGCTGTATCAGGGAACCAAAGGTTTGGATGTGTGTGTGTGTAAGTTAGTTACTGAGCGTGTGTGTGTGTGTAAGTTAGTTACTGAGCGTGTGTGCGTGTGGTTTCTGTGGATTGCATGTGGGATTGAGTTTCATGAGTGAAAGGCCAGCGGTCGACTGCAGGGCTCTATAGTTCAGCTGCAGTGATATGTCAGTGACTTTCTGTCAGATCGGACCCTTCCTCTCCGCACCGGCGCCAGACTGCCCTCCACGCCACGTTATAGACCTGCTTATTGAGGAAAAGCATGTTTAAATGTTTGTTAGAAGAACATATAAGCTTATCATGAATATCTCATTTTGTGTTGTGAATTGTCTCGCCTTGTATTATTAATATTTCTTTATCAGTCTAGAGGAAGTGAATTTGAACTATAATAAACGTTCACATGAGCAGTCACTGTGTTGTATTGTTAAGGATCAGCCATTGAAACTCTTACAATGGCTTCTGTTGCAAGAGTTTGTGTCCCATTGTTATGCACAGCAGAAACCTTTGATATTTTTATTTGCAAAAATATTTTGATTCGCTAATTTGATTTTGTTACAGAGGAATGCCCTGATATTGAACTTTTGTATGATAAAGATAAAGCCAATAATAACTTTTTGTTATGGCTTATTTATTACATAAACACAGATTAAAACATGTTTAAACAAAATGCTTCCCCTTCTTGTGAAAAAATGTAAATCATGCTGCTGTATGTGATCCGATATCAGTCTAATCAAACCAATATTTATCAATGTATAAATATATACGAAAATGTATAATAATAGAGCTGCACAAAATTGAAGGATGTGATATGCGGCAACTTGTTAAATAATGTAATATATGATATGCAATAAAATTGCTTAAAGTTTGTAAAATTAACTGAAAATTATATAACCAACATACATGTTTCACTTTCTTTCTGGGAAGAGAAAGCATCACTTCATTGACTATACATGCATTTTTGAATAATTAAAATAATTTCATTATTGCAATTAGAGCGATAAACATGTTGATCATTTTAATATATCTTGTAGCCCTATAATGATATTAGTCATGTTACATTGTTTATTCTGGCTTGGTGTCTCTTTCATCACATTTGCTCAGTGTTTTCTTCGGTCTCATAGTCTGTCTGGTTCTGCCCACCGTTGGCCAACATGATGGCCTGGTCGCCGTATCATCGCAACACCAGCATGCTTTAGCATTACCCCATAGAGCACTTCATAGGTGCACGCACATGCATGTTATCTGTATTATGTCACCGTTCTCGCTGAATTACTGCAGAGATGCAGACATACGTTAGAAACTGTGGATTTAACCCCTACTGTTCCACGTAACACCATTTCAATATTGTTCCTGGAATAGGGGCCCATGGGAATAGCACTTCCCATGTCGTAGATCTGATAGCAAAGCCGGTTTTTGTAGCATTAGAGATTTGTTTCCATTAGCTGGAGGTTCCGCTCAGCTGAGAGGGTTAGCAGAGTACACACAGACAAGATGTCACATTCATCAACCATTTTAGATAGCAGAGTCATCTGAGCACAGAGAGTGGTGGATGGGCGCTGAAGGGGAGGGGGCGGAGAGAGAGATGGGAGGGGCGGGGCCCATTGAAGGGGGCTGATCTCATTGAAGGGGGCTGATCTCTTTCCAATATGGGCTTGAGAGGGTTCATTGAGTTCATAGTGAGTCATCACACCGCAGATCTCTCAATGTGCAGAACAGCGAATCCTCAGGCACAAAGAAATATATTTGTAATGCTATGGTAGAATTCACCTTTTGGCTGTTAGCTTGAGTTTCTAAGGGGGAATTTGCTGCTGTTTACTTTGCTTAGTGTGTTGGAAACACTGGTAGGCAAATTAAATGGTTTGATTGTTTGCAGTTGCTTGAGGGGCATTTTTGATAAGAAGAAAATGCTGGATTTTCTTACGGCTTTACAGTTCTGCTTTTGCATCTTGCATGTGAATGGAGACTTATTTTTTAAATAGAAATACATTTAACATTTAACATTTTAAAGTTTTTAATGTATTCTATTGCAATGCAGTTATGTATTGCATTGAAAGATCATATGATTATTGTTAATAAAAAAGCAATTTAGTAAGTAAATGCTGAAGGATTAATGTATCTTAAAAAAACTGTTTTTTACACCCTCCTGTGTCTCTTTCTTTAGCAGTATAATTAGCCAGATTAAACGGCTAGGTCTGTTTTGCTGGTTATACTGTTAGTTGGTGTTAATCCACCTGTGAGCGTTTCTGCTTTTTTAGAGTATCAGTTAGTAGTATTTAAATGAATATGATTTGCTTTTTCCCTGCACATTCCCATAAAGCTTGAAAACAGTGGCGTTCAAGTCTCTGCATGTCTTATTGTAGTTAAAATAGTTTAAACAACGGTCTGACCGTTAAAATTTGCAATGCAAATATCCTCTGCTGTTATCTCATATTAATGTCTACCAGTTATTTTCATATCAACCGTTTCAAGTTTACAGGTATATCAACAGTTTGTGGTTTTTTGACTGTTTGACTTTGACAGTTTGAGGGTTTTTTCAAGCCTGTGAAAATAATATGTAATATTTTTTGTCTTTAGTGAATTTTTTGTGTTTAGTGTTTTTGCTGTAAATATATCAGTAGATTTGCTGTAAACATATCACTAGCGAAGATTTTACATGCTTATTATATAGACAGGTTTGTTACTTGTAAAGGTAAATATTGACCCCTGTAGAGTAAACCCTTCCAAACCACAGACAACTTGTTAAATAACTAATTGGGATAAACCATCTTCAACCCCTCTACGATGACTCTTGCTCACTTGGTCAATGTGCATAGTTCATTGTTATAGAAGAATTATGAAAACAATGTACTAACAATGTTCATATTTTCCTAAGCCAAGAGGACTCTGACTCACGCATCCCCAATTCGACTGGCATCACGGATTTTCGCTTATTCATTTGTTTTGGCTTTTGGACACTTCCTCTTCTGTCTATTTGCTGTCACATCCCATTGTCCAATGTGATGAACACATTAGTGTTATGTAAAGAAAAAGGCAAACAAGTGCTTTTGTGCTCCTTCCATATGTAAATGAAAACGATATCTGGAAATGTTTTCTTCTAAAACTGATTTTACAGCTGCTTTTTGTGTTGGAATATATTGTGTGGAATAACAGAAATATATCTCTAGCAAAAGCCTGTGGCAATGTAGGTCTGGTTGTCTCTCTGGGGTTGTAACATTATAAAGTCTGTAGTTTAGCTGCTGGGTTAAAGCACACCAGAGCCTTTCAATGGGACCTTGTCTTTTAGGCAAAAATACATAGTTTACACATGGATCTAAATCAATCGCTAAGGTGCTTCAGGAGACTTCAGGAGACTGTTGTTCTTGTTGGCTGCGAGTGAAGATGCAAACAATAGCATAGTGTTTGCTTGTATCTGATAAATTAGAATAATAGGAGCAGAACTAAGTGTTGTGTAATTGACAGCAACCAGAAGGAACTTGAGATATATTTGAACGTGTTTTATTATTGGGAACATCCTCTTTTCTTATATGGTCTTCCCTTCTAGACTCCCGTCTAAGTGATTAAACATTTTATTTTAAAATACAAATGAGTCAAACAGTTTGGCTATGACAAATCGTGTGCTTTGTCTCTATAAAGCTTCCTTGTTTTTCAGCTCACATTGGAGGGGCTGAATGGAGAACTGTACACTGTACAGGTATATACTGTATAATATAGTGTAGAAGAGTAACCTCTAGATTAACTATAAATGGCTGCTGATGCAGTGTTGTGAACATGCAATACAAAATCTTTAAATTGCTGAAACTTCATAAGGCAGCGTTGCTTAAAAAGATGCTCCTCCTGCATGTCCTTTTAACACATTAGAGGGTTTTGGCTTTTGTTTCCTATTTTCTGGTTTCAGCTTCTTTAAACTTAAGAGGTACCATCTCCTTTAAATGTGTCACAGAGGTAAACATTAGTGGTGTCAGAAGTTATCACCTCACAAAATGCAGCATGAATGTCTAATGGAACGCAAGCCAAAGTTTCATTTGTGTGGGTTCCACTGAGACTGATGACAACAGGATCATGTTCCTCAACAGTGGTTTGTGAATGATATGTGTTTGTATTGATTGAATTTAAAGGTAAAGAATGTAGTTTTTTTTAACCTGTTAAGTGTCCATACTGTTCCACAGGTGGAGGACGTATGGTTATTTCACTATTCATTTTAATATTTCATAAATTCATTTCATTGAGTTCTAGTCTGATCATTACAAACTATAAATGAATGGAAAGGTCTAAGACTCAAGAATAAATATTTTACACATTTTCATAACATATACATAAACTAAACAAAAATGTTATTGTTATTTATAAAATACCTAAAATAAAAAAGATTAAGTGACAGTTATCAGGTTAAATCCTTTTTCTCTTTGGCAGGTGTGTGTGTGTCTTACAAATTAATGTAAGATATTTGTGGTACTGATCAGTACTGTGGCACTTTGCTGTCTTTTTTGTAATTGTCAACTTTAAATGAGATGAATGTCTCTTATGTTTAATTGTGACAATAAAAACCAATAACTACTTATTTCAGGATTTTTTTTCTTTAGTGTAGTGTGCTGTGAAATATACATAACGATATGCAAACCTTATATGCAGGTGTAGACCTTGGGGCTGGATATTTTGTTAATAGATTACAAGCAGGAGATAAATTACATACTATATTCCAAGGAAAATTGTAGTGTTTTGTGCCAATAAAAATCTCTACCAATAAAAATCTCTACATTGACAACAATTTCTGTTGTATTTAGTTATACAGTTAACCTGTTCAGTGGATCACACACATTTAAAATGAGAGCGATTTGGTATTGTATAGATTGTATTAATAAAGTAGTCGTTGTAAAAATGGTCAATCAATGATTTGGGATTGGTTGAGGCTCAACAACGATTTGCTCTCATGCCCTTCTTGCGTTTGTGGTTTTGAAAGTCATGCTTTCCCATTGTTTTTCTTTACTAAAGTTACCATATTGGAGGGGTTTATTCAGTATTACTCGCTCTTTCCTAAGCATGTGTGGGGACGCCCCCTCCAATGAACCATGGCCAAGTGTGTAATACACAGCCCACTAAATACAGCACAGTTTCCAAGCACATGCTCAGCTCTGACCGCATGGAGTAAGACACCTGATCTGAGCTCTCGCAACGGAAAGAGAAACCAAACCTTACTATCAGACCGAAATAATAGTAGGTGACAAAACCCCAGACAAACATTGTTGGTTTTTTAAACATTTTAACAGGAAGCTTCTTTTGTTAACTAAGATTAGAAGATCTTCTATCATCAGCCCACCTGTTGTTTCAATTACATTTTTTCTTCATTGTAGAATTTTACCAATTTATTCTGAAATATAGACATTGTATAGACAAAATAGCCTTGAAGAATAACTAGATGCTGTGCTGTGAGTCTTCAATTAACCTACATATTTAACCTGATTTTGTAGTGTGAAGATACGTTCACTGCATCACATTCATATTGTGCGTCAGTCCTCTTCACTCGTAGTGAAAGACGACCGCAAATTGAGCGGAAATGAATCAGAGATATAGGCACTGCTTTCAGGCTTTAGTTTTTGATCAGATGACTCTGATTCTCCACAGTCCCCCATTTGGAATCGGATCACTTGTTAACCACAGCTGATGGAGATGGGAGCTCATGTGAATGCTGTGTGCTAATGCGTGTGACGTACAGCTGCTGCGCTCCTCGAGCACATCGTCACTGGAAGCCGGCTGAGGAGTCTCAGTCAGTCCCAAAATGGAATTGGAGTGAAGCAGCACACTGCTGGACATGACACAGCAGGTGGCCGTCCCAACATAGCATTCACAGGAGGAAAAAACCCACACGTGAAGGTGCTGTAATACTTCTGCCTCAGAAGTATCAGGTCATCTGAGCCTAGATAATGACGACATTGATCTCGCTTTGGTCATGTCCTTTTAAAGCACAGAAAGTGACAGCTTGGCCTGCACATGATCTGTGACTGCAAAAAGTCTGGCAGAATTATGTAGAACAGCTATTATTGACAAAGTTTTACACATGCCACACTATTTTCTCTAAAAAGTACTTGGACCCTTCTGGACTTGTATTCACTGTTCACTTTAATATTTCATAGTTTAATTCTAATCTAATCATGACAAACTATATTGTCATGGAAAAGTCTAACACTTAAGAATTAATATTTGACCAATTTTTATACGATAAACGTAAACGTAAATATCTAAAATTTAAAAAAATCTATAGTTCTGATATTTTTAGAATGGCCATCTATAGAATGGCTGGCCTCATTTACCCTCAGCAGTGTGATGTATGTGTTATCAATAAACACACAGTGAGTGTACACAAGTGGTGTGTAATTGCAGGTTTAATCTAAGAGGGTGTAAAAGTGTTACAGGGAGTGTCCGAGGCCAGTCCAGGTGAGCGTGGTCTCATGTGGCACTGTGTTTAGCTTTATTGACTTTCCCTTTGACCTAATGAAATTTATAGACTTTAACAACCCGTTGTCCTTTTCAGCACAATTACAAATATTGGTCTGGAGGCATTAAATGGTATTATTTCGCTCAAACAATCTTTATTGGCCTGTGGGTTTGAACTTTATTTAATGAATAAATAAAGTGAATAAACATCTTTTTACATGTGAGGTTGTTTAGTTAGACTGAACCACGGTGGTTTACCATGGCAAACAAGGCATCCGTGTACAATACTTAGCTCTTATTTACCCGAACCTTTCCATATGTGTATAAGAACGGTATGTTTTTCAAATTAGCATTTTAAATGGATTTTCCTAAATCAGCGAATGAAACTGTTTTATTGTTTTATTTCAGTTAAGTTTATTTCTTTATATTCATTGAGATTCTAACAGATGTTTTTTGGAGCTACAGTACTAAAGAAAGTTGATTTTACGAGCAGGTTCTCTCGACTATAGCGGATCTTTCTGAACTTTTGTGTCTCCGGTGGGCGTCACTGAAGCCTTGCAGATGCCTGAAGGTCTTTACCAGTCTGACCACCAGCAACTTCTTGTATTCTTCACCTCGATTTTACCGTAGAGTAAGACTCCCCACTGAGGTATTCTTGGAGGGGATTCTGGGACGAATCCAAGAACAGACAGGTTTCACACTGTACTTTGATCTCTTCTATGATACCCAAATAGAAAAAACATACTTATTCTGTACATCTAGCACTAGCTCTCATTTCTGTCAAGTCAAACACACATTACTCTAAACTGGAGAGGTTGTTCTTCCATGGCTGTGACTCTGCGAGGGGCCGGGTGCGCGCAGCTGCGACAGTCAAACCTCCTCTGTCAGCAGCTGATAGTGATCTGTGTTTGCAGTGCAGCATCTGCATCATCAGTATGCATGTCTGTATTTTAGGGTAAGCAAATTCTCTTGTTCATACAAGGGAGAACATTTCCACTGGTTTTACCTCAACCACATAGACTGAGGCTATAGCTTGGGGGACCGTCAAAGTGATTTGGGCCACCATGAAGTTAAAGTCATGCTGTACAATGCCAAATCCACAATACTGTAATCGTCTACGCTTAAGTTACAAAGTCTGTTTCTGAGGCTCTTATTTTATCTTTTGAGGACAGAATGTCTTTGCTTGCTGTTTTGATGTGGCACTAAAGTGATTGAGCTACGTTGAATTTATATATGCCGACATATTCATTACTTTAATGCCTTTTATCCCATTTACCATCCTTAAAAGATTTTGTCAGTATATTTTTTTACCGTTTTGTCATTGTTTCTATGTTGTTGACTGTCGTCTTGTCCTATCTTGTGCAATAATAAAAGGTCTTTAAGTTGAGTAAAATCATTTCAGTATGTTCTGTAATATGCTTTCTTAAAAAACACCCACAGCAAATCTGGAATTTGGAGAACCGTCCGTCAGGGTATGGATTTCAAACATACTGTAGAAGTGAACCCGATCAATACGTGTCATGATTTTGTTCTGCACACTTGCAGCGCACACATGTGAGATTGGCATACTGTTTACCGATGACAGATAGGAGTAACTTAAAAGAAATGTGATCGGCCAGAGCAAATAGATCAATCTGAGCACTGAGCAAACAACTAGAACTTGAGTCTAATGTCAGTGCAGCTTATAATATTTTCTTTATGATGTATTTTGATGTAAATGAGAACGGTGCATTCAGTCCTAATTCAGTATACATTGAAAGTATGTTAATGATTGAATGAAGTTTGTGTTTGGTCTTTTAAAGTACAAAATGGATGAACACTGGATGTTACGTTCCAACTGATAACAGTGTGTTCCCTGTATTTATCTGAACAGTTCAGTAGGTTATTGATTCACCTGGATCATTTGAATATTGCAGTTGAATTTGCTTAATGTCAAGCTGTTAATGTCAGCACTTTGCAAATACTACGTAATAACTCCGGCTAAACTCAACACGGTTGTTTGTTGAAAAAATTCACAGCACATGGTTTGCAAGTCTTGGCAGGGAACGCTGTTTGAATTTCTTTTCTAGCCCAAAATAAATGATGCAGAATGAAGATTCACAGATCTTTCCATTAAAAGGTCATTTATTGTTAAATTACAATTCCAATTTGAAAGTTACAACACAATACGGTTGAATGCTGTGAATGATTATTTAAATACTCAGCTGACCTACTTGCTCATGACCCCTTACTAGAAAACAACTCACACTCTTAGCAGTGAATCCGGGAAGACAGGATTTTCATGGCTTTGTTGGATGAGTGTGACATTCTCAGATTTCATGCAGTTATTTAACAGCTGGTGGGTCGATGCCATCTTCACACGAGTCACGTGTAGCCGCAGTCATCTGACCTGTGTGCCAGTATTGTTGCTGGTAATTCCAAACCAAATCATCTGTTTGTATTGTCAGAACAATAAGCCTTCTGTATATTGTATTTGCCTAAAATAAACTGTTAGTCATGTGAGCATTTTCATGTTTGAACGAGTGTCCTATATTTAATGCTTTAGGCTGTTGAAAGTGCTTTGTAAATAATATTAGCTGTGGACTTTGCCGTATTTAATGACACCATATTATGGGAAATAAAATGGATTGCTCTTCTTCATTGTGGCCGCAGTGATAACAGTAGTAATTGCAGTTGTAAAATGGTTTTCTTCAGGCTGTGTTTTTGCCTGCAGGACCGCTGTTAAAGGATGAAAGAGATGCTTGACTCTCTACAGCACTACAACAAATTCCTCGAGATCAGTACAGACTGACAGTAAACTCTCACAACTATTTCAGCTCTCGAATGGTTTATTGCTTTGTGCCTGTAACAGTGGCTAAGCTTGTTTATAATGCATTTTAACAAATAAACATGCCATAGTTAGAATGGTTTTTTCATGAAGCTTAATTGGTACAGCGTTGCGTTAACAGCACAATGGTTGTGGGTTCGAATCCCAGAGTGCACATACACTAATTAGCAATAAGGTCTGAAAGGGTGTTATTTATTGTTTATCATGAATAAAACACGACTATTAACCAGTCAGAATCAAGGACTGTAACAAAACTGTTTTGTAATAAAATGCATAGCTTGAAAGCACTGCAAGTCGCTCTGGATAAAAGCATCTGTCAAATGCATAATTGTATTATATAAATTGATTATTACTGAAACCTCAGAGGTAAAAGAGATGGTAAGAGGTTGTCTGTTTGTAATCACATTTCTAAGCATATAGAGACCTGTGTAAGTTTGTTGGAACTTGCTGAGGGATACAAAATAACATTTTGTATACTTAGTGACGTGATGGATTATCTTATCAGGGCACTGATAGTGTGCTGAACATGGCCCTTACTGATGGATTGCCTCATCCTCAAAGGATGTCGGCGGAAATTAGACATACAGTACCATGGAGAGGAGCTCTGGAAAGTTTGTAAACAAGCCTTGATAGCCTGCATAAAACACAAGATGTGATTGTGACATACATCAGTTGTGATGTTGAGGATGTTGATGATGTCGCCTTGTCTCGTTGCATTGGGAAGCAGCAGAATATTTTTCCTGTATTGATGTAAACGTGCTGAGATTACACTCTCTCTCGACCACACACAATCTAACATAATGTGCCAAACGTACACTATGGGGGCATTATGGATGCGATGGGAACCAACCGGCCCCATTATGGTACAAACAAGGAGGCTCAGTGTTTGAGTGCTGTAAAAATACTCCTCTCTGCTCCTAGTAACTTCTACTCTCTCTCTCTCTCTCTCTCTCTCTCTCTCTCTCTCTCTCTCTCTCTCTCTCTCTCTCTCTCTCTCTCTCACTCTCTCTCTCACTCTCTCTCTCCTCTCTCACTCTCACTCTCTCTCTCTCACACTTTCACTTCTGTTGCATTGTTGTGAAAGTGTAGTAAGTGTGCTACAATGGAAACTTTTTGGAGCCTGTGTAAACCGAACACATTTGTACTCGCAGTAGTTTTGCGTAATAGTTCAGTTTTTTGCTGAAATGAGTTACATTCCTTCCACATTACTTCAGAAAAACCTTTCTGTACTTCATCCAACAGTAGCCTGCCTTTTTCTTTCAAAATTTATTTTAAAAGCTGTTGTATCTCCAGCAGGAGAACGTGCTGTAGAAGGAAGGATTTACTGGGGTCAAGAGTCAACAGAGTATTACTATTAAACACTGTTGTCTTGGGTTTTACTGTACTATGAGTTAGAGAAGCATTCTGTGTTATAATCTTGACCTATTATGCCAGTTGTACTTGTGTAACAGTCAAGTCAATTTTGGCTTTACACCATAAATAATAACAGTTTGCAAGCCATATAGAGATGAGTTAAGGGATTATAGTTGTTTTAATGTAAAACAAACATGCTGACAGATCAACAAAGTCCCAATATTTGATAAGATCAATGTGGCTGCTGATGGCCTTTCATGTTTGTGAGAAAGAAAAGTTTTTGATCAAATGTGGCTGAGCTTTCATAATGAAGTCTTTTGTTCAGACCAAAATCGGTTCCCCTTGGTCTTCTTTTAAAACCCACGACACTTTTAAACTCCAGTTCTTTTATTAAGAAGCCTGAGCGTGTAATAAGTGCTCTGCAGAATTCATTTTATTAACACTAATAAAACTTTACGACTGCACTGTTTTTCTTTTCTCATTGCGGTTGCATTTTTACAGAGACTGAAGCTGTATTGTTTTTGTTAATATAATGACACTATCCTTTCATTAGTTGTGCTTGGCGAAAAGAGTTTGTGCTACAGACATGATGGATAATTCCAATAGTGTGCTATTACTTTATTAAGAGATTTGTCTTAAGTCTGAAGCTGCTATGGATGTGAATCTTAAGTAACTGAGGAAACTGTTGGAAACTAACCCACTAGAACCCACTCAGAACGCTTTAGCAACGCTCTGGCAACCCCCAGTCGCCAACACTGCAGCGAGCTTTGCATGGGGAATTCCCACTCACATTTTCCTTACAAAAAGTCCAAATCTTGTTTATATTACCTTTAAACATTATGATATTTACATTCATTGACAGGAAATCCAGAGGGGGCGGGGCAATTCTCATCTCCTCCCACAAGAAAAACCCATTGTGTTGCTTTGTTACTGACTCATCTGAGGTGAGTGTCGAGTAGGCGTCCTGTACTTGCCCCCTAAACACTTTTAGTTCACACATTGAGCGAGCACCGCTTCGGTGCTGGCATGAGCCAGACCTCTTTGGCAGGATTCAGTCTAGCTGGCAGAGCCAGACGTGGTTGGCTGTTTGTGTTTGGTTGCCAGAAGGTTGCTAGTAGTCTGCTCTGGCTCTGATTCCTTGTTCTCACAGGACTGTGTTTGTTTTTGCCTGCTTCAACAGTACATAGTCTGCCACCTGTGTGTTTTTCTGTACATGTGGATGTGTGCCCAGGCAAGCATTTTGTAGTAAATTATCTGTTAAAACTAAAGTGTGTGACGTCTGCACTGCTAGTGGCACCAAACATAGGTTATCCAACAAAAATCATTTGCTTTCATCTCACCACTTGTCTTAAGAGATCAGACTTTTCTCTGGAAGTCAAACACATAATCAAACACCTTATAGTTGTCTCTGCACATTTAACCCAAGGAGGAAGAAGCACTTCAACAAACAATTACACACTTCACCTTTACGGTTTCATGAAAGCTTTTACACAAACTCATGTGATCTTTCATTGTTCATCTGATTATGCATTGACCTGAAATTACATCAAAAACCACTTGCATGCAAGTGCTGGGATAAATAAAATAAAACGTATGTTATAAAAAGATTTGGTTGATAGATACATCAATGGTGACTAATTTATCAGTCATTTAAAGCATCCTGTCTTTGATATGTAGACTGTACAGATTTGAGAACTTCCCTCAAACACACAAGACTATGAGTCACATGCTCTTCCCATGTTCATTTTCTGCTATGCTTTATGGCTTATAAATGGACAATATGAGCAGATAATCTAATCAGTGTACACAAACAGCTTTGTAACAGCCAATAATAATATTTTCTGAAAGTACGAATATATATATATATATATATATATATATATATATATATATATATATATATACAGTATAATGAATATATTTTAGATCATTTTTATTTCAGATTTTGTTTTTCACCAAGTCTCTTTTTTCTTGCAGCAACTAATAGTTTTTCTAGATGACGTGTAATGGATCTATTGTTTGAAATGTGTTTGATGAACATGTTGTTTCGCATAACTGTCCATGGTACTACAAAGAATAAACAATAGTGGCTTTACTTTTGATCATTGATGTGTACTGTTTTCCTCTCTAATATATGGTGCTTTCATCTTAATAGAAAGTTGGTTATTATCTGTTATCAAGATGAATTAAACCTTTAACATGCACTGTGTAATATCAAATATAGAATTAAAATAAAAATTGATTTTGGTGATATGAAGCAATACTTCACCCTGACTTATGAAGCAAAGTATTTCATTAGGTGCAAAAGATTTTAGTATTGTAGGTTAATGACCAGTGCCCAGGTGGATTTAGTATTTGGTGATTTAGAGGAGTGGGATAGTTTTTTGCTTAAAGTGAAAGTTCACCCAAAAATATAAATTCTCATTTATTCCCCCTCATGTCATTTAAAACCTGTGTATGACATTTTCTTCTGTGAAACACAGAAGAGAGTAAATTGTGAAAACATTTTGTTTTAGCTAAACTCTCTGTTTAAGGGAAATTGATGTCAGGCTTAAATGACAGTATGAAACCAAGCTAACAGGTTGCATTTCCTGTGTAATATCACTATGCTATATCCTCTGCCCAGGCAGGGTAATCAATTCAAAGCTGTTTTCCAGCATGACATGCTGAACAAAGCACTGATTCAAAGTCAATCGAATGAATAGAAACCTGTGAAGCAACTGAGTAAAATAATGTTTTGTCTTTGTAGGTTTAAAGAAAGATGTGAATGATGTAAGCAGCTTCACAAAGAAGAGTCATCTTCAGCTTCATCAGACTTAAGTGTGAGGTAAATCACCCTATGCACCCTTTCTACGGTCACAGTGAAGGAAACATTCACACCTCTGTAATTATAAAAAATTTAGTTTTCCTCTATTGGGCGTTTCATTACAAGAAACCTCAGGTGTCCCAGCGCAGTGTGACAAAACCTAAGAGTGAAAGTGGGAGGCAGAACAGATGAACGGAGCACTCGATGGGGCCCAGCTCTTCAAAAATACCCCACGCTTCCTGTGTGCTCCTTCACACATCTGAAACCTCACCGCGTGAGTGATTCTGAGAAATACCACCATACCGTCACATTCTGTTTATAAGGAATTAACCCCTATGTCCCTCTGAAAAAGGATTTCGTTATGCTGCACATCTTTGATCTAAAAATGATTGTTTGCTGTCATTTCTTCAGACAGTCTAGTCAGTATCTTGTATATTAAGATTACGGAAGAAAGGGATAGTTTATATAATCATTTATTGATGCTTATGTCATTTTAAACCTGTATCTGACTTTCTTCTGCAGAACACAAAAGAAAATATTTTAAACAACAAACAACATTGAGTTCCATTGTTGTCTGTTACCAAACACCATTGAGTTCCATTGAATGTACACAAAACCACAAAAACATTTTTAAAAATGTCTTCTTTTGTGTTCAGCAGAAGTCATACACAGGTTTTGAACGACACAAGGGTGAATAAATGATGAACTATATCAGAGCATTTATAATCCTGAGTACAAGAGTAAGCGAGCGTATGTCTTTAACAAACAAAACCGAGCGATAGATGGCCTGTGCTCCGTTGGCAGATAAAAGCAGGAAGTTCACCCCACCCAGATATGAGCAGAAATTGTTGACAGAGATAGGTGAGACAGAAGAGTTTTGTAAGGATCGCTGTGGAGTTATCTCTCTAACAGAAAACGCTTGTCTTTCTGATAGAGCTGGCAGGTCTGTATTAATCTCAGCCCGGCTGAGCTGCCGGGTAACAGGCACGACTCTTTCCTGAGAAGCCAATCTCAGTGCTCCTCCTGCACAGACGAACCCAAACAGCAGCAAACACTAGTGTTATCACTCGACTCATGCAGGAATCTGTTGGGAAATAACGGGTTGGCGTTAAGAAATAACTGAAAGTCCTGTTTTTGTTTTGGCTTTAGAGTAATGTTTTGATGGATTTGCATATAGATAGAAGTCTGTGGTGACTTTAACAAAACACATGCTTTTGTACATAAGAACTAACATGATGTGACAGTGTCAATATTATAAAGGCATCAATCATTTTTGAAGTGCTTGAACATGGTTTTGTGTGCCTTTCATGCTTGACGTCAGTGTGGATCATGTCCGTACCCTTCCTTACTAGCATCGGCACACAAGTGAAATTCATTCAAGCTCAGTGTTTATGTGACCTTTCAAAGTCAATATCAGTCATTCAGTCTGCCTAATTTTCAGAAATGTGCCAAAAATGCAATTTTGTTGTTGTGCATCTGCTGCCGAATGACAGTGAAGGCCAGTTTTTTTTGGCTTTGTGGACCTGTGCTCTATGCAAGACGAGGACTAAAGATAAGGTCACATTCTTTCTTAAGATTAATTCACGGCATCAGCAGTGCAGGTGCATGGGAACCAGTTTATTATGTATCAGAAGCCTAGTGGGTTTTAAAGAACTGGAGACTAAATATAAGCTTGTACAGTCTGCTTCTGACTTAAGTCTGACATCATACACCGTCACTTCCTGGTCCAGGAAGTCCATGATGCTAATATACACCTATGGCGTGCTGTAAAACTACAAATCCCAAACTTTATCTTCGTAATGAAATCCCAGATTGCCGGACAACTTTACCTTGAAAATAATTTTGGGGCTGTCAAATGATTAATCGCGATTCAGAGTAAATACATAATATGTCTGTGTACTGTACATATTAATTTTGTATTTATAAACACATGCACATACATGCATACATTTTTAAGAAGAGTATAAAATTAATAAGTGTTTCTATGTAATTTAGATTATTGGTAAATATAAATATATACATATAAATATAAATATATATAGTGTGTGTTTTTGTGTTTATAAATACAAAATGTGCACAGTACAAAGGCATATATATGTTATGTAATTAATAAATATTGTAATTAATTAATATATATTATTTTAAATTAATTACATTAACCATTACTAAAAAAGTGGGAGAAGTCAAACTCTTATTGTTTTATTCTTATTGTCTTTATTGGCAACAGAAAGTTCAGGAACATCTAGGAACATTGAAGCAGTTTCAAGGAACTTCCCCAAAATATTTTTGTCATTTTGCCATCATTTATTCTGCCTCAGTGTGGTTTTACAAATGGAAAATGAAGAAATTCAGACATTTATGCCTAGCTTCTTATTAGAAGAAAGTACATGTAGGCTTGAAATGACATGGTAGAGAGACTTAACAGTTCTGAGTGTAATTGGTTATTTTGATCTGTGTCTTGTACTTTTTGCAGTAGTGACGCACACTTACTTAAGAAGACTAAATACAAATTTCTCAAGTGAAAAAACTCTCTCTCCCTCTCTTCTGTGTTTATTAGGAGCAACTGCGAGAGGAAGTCAATATTATGATAGAAGGTTGTGTTTGGGTGCTGGGGTTTGGATGTGGTCAGACCCCTGTTGTTGTTTTCTTGCTGTGGGAAATCAGCTCTTGCAGTGGACACGGACTTCTAAATGTTGTGGTTTCTGCTACCTAGAAACAACAGTTTTTCACTGTTCGTGAGGTACAGAGGGTTATGTAATCCCTGATAAACTGCTGGTTTTTACATTCCTGTGTAGCTTGGAATGCTGAGAAGGCCCAGATCTATCCTTGAGAGTCACTGTGACCTCGTCTGACTTTAGTAAAAAAACACGAGAAACTATGAACTATAAAATTGAAGTGAAAGAGAGATATTATAGATCACACCCCTTTCTTTGCACACACTGTGACCCTAAAAAATTTGGCCTTAATTTTTAAAGTCCAGTCTTAAAGTCCAACCATCAACCAGTCTGCAAATAATCTTTCACAGTGCAGCCTTTTCCCATCACAGATTTGTTGTTATGGGAACAGCTACAAATCATGATAACAAAAGCTTGTGAGGTTGTGGATTATGTGTATTTTTAATGATGCAAGACAATCTTTGCACACTGTGACAATTTAAGAAATTATCATTTGGTCACATTTTCCAACTTAAATTCTTGAATGATTTGCCTATTATTTTGATTGAAGGCTCTAATTCTATAATAAAGAGAAATGACTGCTGTGTCTTAAGTTTTTAGACAGCTGAATCCATGTAAATTCTCTGACGTAACTGAAGCAGAGATCTTCCTGGAGAGGGAAACTCTCTGGCCTGCGTTTACTGTGAAACTTGAGTAACAGCGTGCCTGCGTTACAGCTGCTCAGGCCCTACTGTGCTGCGCTGTAATAGACTGTAAAATATTCTGCGGTGGTGGAGCATTTCAGGTCAACGCTGCGATTAGCACATAAATGTGGAGTAATGTCTGAAAAGGGCTGAAATGAAAATAAACAGATGATCAGGATCAGTTACTGCAGGAGCACATCTCTGCTGTCTCTCGTGAAAACACAGACATGTGTGTGTTGAGCAGACGCTGTGGTCGATTGATATTTCTCAGTACATTTTGGCAAGTGACAGAGAGGTGTTCTAGGAAAAATCCTTCTAGGAAAAAAATGAAATGGCATTGACTCCGCAGCTAAAGAAGGGTTTATCTTTCCTCCTGCCTCTGTTTGTGTTTCTTTTCTATCTATACGATTTTTTTGGCGGGGTGGTTTAGTTGTGGAAGTCAATCAGAAAGGAATGATACTCTTATCTTAAGCCCTGTTAGTCTTCGCCCACATACAATTGATTGAATATAATTAAATTGCCACTTATCAGTACTTTTGCATGATCAAAAAATGCTATTTAATAGGCTACATGCATTTATTTGTACATTAAGGATAATTTGTATTTATTTAAGTATAATTCAACCTAAAACACCACAGAATAGAGTTGCTTTACTTTACGTGTCTGCCAGACAGTCTCTTCCTGTTTAAATGGGTGATTTAAGTTCCAGTGAGGTCCAGACTTGATTCTGTAAGCCTTCATTAATCTCTCATGGTTGCTCGATCCCTCACCCCTAGTAAGAGTTTGGATGGATGGGTGTCTTTCTGCATACGGGTGAGATGGTCATTTCACTGTCACTGAGATGCAATGAATTCATCCTTCAGATCCTTAAGGCTTCATTACCTCAGCAGTGAGCTGGAGGTGGGATGATGGGAGCAGAGACTGAGAGATGTGGAAAGTGAAATGAGCAGTAACACTGTGAAAGTGTGAAAGTATAACTTCTTTCACCTGTTCCTTGGGGTTTTTTCCCATAATGAGATAGATTGGGAGAAGCAAAAATGGGAATTAAGAGAGCGGCTTTGATGGTGGAATTCTTACTTTGAGCATTATGGCTCTGATTCAAGATCAGTGTTACAGATTGATTTTAGGTGGAGTGGATTCCCTGAGCAAGTGGAAGCTTTTGGCTGTTGGACAGATTCATTTGTTTTAATTTTTAATTATAAGTTGATTATTTAGGATTTTAAAGGTTAGGGAAGTCAATATTTTTTTCATTTTTTATAAGTTATATTTACATTCCTCACAATGTACCATTTACAGTATGTGTCTGTTGTGATGGGATGTAAACAATGTTGATAGTACAGTTTACAAGCAGACAAAGTCACTAAAGAACATTTTGTTGTGTGATAATTTTCCTCTGTTGTCTTTGGGCCAGTTCACTCCATCTTCCTAATCGAGTTTCAGCTTGAACTCTTTTTTTTTTTTTCATATTTCATATTTCTTTTTTGTGCAAAATATGTGGCATTACAGTTTGCAGAATTCACCATAAACCATGCTTGAGACTTATTTTAAGTATATTTATTCAATTCCTTATCTCTTTTGTTCTGCTGGCTTTGACAGTAATTACAGAGAGCAGCTGGTCATCCGTCATTGCTAAATGACATGATTTCAGTCTTACTAAATGCAGGATTTAGGTTTTTCTCAATCCTGTTTACAGATCATGCGCACAAATACATGTTTACCTGTTTTCTAGAGAGTACACGGGCATCAGTCGCTCACCCTGCCAATGATGAACGCAGTGAAGAGGTTGTGATAAGAGCCGGTCGTGGGACGGTCTGACCTTCAGAGGATCAGACTGAACTCGGACAGCACCAAAGCAGCATGAGGCATTGAAACACGAGCCGCTTACCTGGGAATCATTGCCCTGCTGAACATCACGAGTCAAACGGGCACTGATGACATGGAAACCATGATGTCACCTGGGCTGGTAAATGGGTCAGAAGCACCTGAATGTGCAACAGACGGATCTCACAGAGTGATTGTATCCATGGGAGTCGCATTGAAAGTTATTTTGTTGATAATGTGTTAAAGCTGTAATCTGTTAAAAATAAACAAAAATCAGTTATTAGGCAAGTACATAAAACAATTTCAAAACCTTTTAAACTTTACCATGATTTATACAGTAGCTTGAGTAATCGTACCGGATTTTACCGGCGGAAATCAGTTTGATTTCTACCTGCGTAAAGATAAGAATGTAAAGTATCATTAAAGCAATAGTTTTCTCAAAAATGAAATTTACCACATAATTTACTTACCCTCATACCATCCTAGGTGTGTATGGCTTCCTATCTTCAGCCAAACACAATTATATTGTGAAGAAAAAAATTGCAAGTGTTACGTGAGGATGAGTAAACTATAGAGTAAATTTAAAGTTTACACTGTCCCTTCTACATTAGGATGTTTCAAATGCAAAAAATGTACAACTGTGTGACGTGAATGTCTTAAAATGTAATACAGTATGTAACAAGTCCCAGCTCTGTCTCTCTTTTCTTGGCATAATAACGATTGAAGACCCTAAAAATAAAGGTAATGTATTTAATCCCAGGATGACCCATTTAAACAGTTATAACATATACATATTAATCTGTAAATACATTTAGAATCTATAACAACGGCACCGTCATGATGCCTGTGTGTTGTAATCATCAGGATATATAATGTGGATATATAATGAGATGGTTTGATTAAGTGCGGCGTTGGCAAGGATTTTCTAGTGCAGCTTCACGTTAATGGAATTGCTTCAGTTCTGCCGTTGGGGATCGAGACGCCGCCCTTTAGATTAATGCAAGTGCCAGGGATGATGGAAGAGAAGGATGACGGGAGGAGGGGGTTCACCGGAGGACACGCCCAATCTGGCTAGACTGTTCTGTCAGTCCTCATAATCCTCATTCTCTGACTGTCATCATGACCATGTGATCAACTCAAGGAAATTTGTGTATTTGTAACTAATGGTCACAACCGCAAATTTCTTGTTGCTTTAGTTGTCGACAATAACACTCAACAACCCTCAAGGAATGCGTTTTTAAGATATTTTCCACCCCATGTGAAAGTGTCATGTGCTTCCTCCTCCTTACAGTGGAGAGGTTGTGTATCTGCTATCCCAGACTGTCAGCGCTTACAAACTGGACCGGATTCCTTTGTAAAGTGGTCTCTCGCCTCTATCACGGGACGCTGTTACTGGGTGGTCCTGTCACAGAGGTAAAGTTCTTAGAGCTTGCCAACTTTCCCACGGGTTCCTCTGCAGCATTACAAGCTGTATTACAAGTTATTCGCCCTTTAAAGAGCTCCCGTATGCTAACAGCACATGCAACCTGTGTGCGTGTATCTGACATTTATGTGAATTCTTTGAAATGTATCCTGCATTTGAACTTATGCTTATCTCTTTAGATTTCTAATGGGTTCTTTCACTTCTGTTACTTTGTTCTCCTCTCTTCTTCCTGACGCTGTGCTGTTCTTTATCTGAGGGCAGCAGGCCAGGCACACGTGTACCAGCACTCAGAAGAAGGCCAGTTCAGTGAAAACCAGCAGACAAACACTCCGTAAAGGACACACAGGCCCAATGTCGACAAATATTTGGTCACGACTTCAAAGGAAAGCGACAGGCGCTTTAAAACTGGGGGACAGGCTCAGTTTGAGCATGTTAGAGCGGCTGGGATGACAAGTATAAAAGTGTTCTTTAAAATCCATGATAATTTATTCAGTTTTAAATGTTTTTTTTAACGTTTATTGTTCTACTTGCTTTGTATTTGCAGACTGACAAAATGCTGTATGAAATATTCCTACTACACAAACTAAAAAAGCTTAAAAATGAACACAAAGTTTACTATAGTATATAAAAAGGATACATGAAAATGATCGTGTTAATAGTAATTTTAAGGCACCAATTCTTCTGTCCTATATGACTCTTGGATGTAAAAAAAAAACCTTTTAACATCTAAGGAGTCATATCATGTTAGATTTAAGTGTTGGTTTAAGATTGGAAAGAAACTTTTAATGAACCATCTGTCCACTAAATTGGACATTATACATCGCTAGCTGTATTTTAGTCTTCATCCTTACAGAAAAAAACAACCAGTGTCCAACCAGCTGTAATATACTTACCAAAGTGCGCCTTCGTTGTCTTTGATCAGAGCCATCCCACATGGAGGTACTGGTTGCCAGACTAGGGCCATCAGGGAGTTTAAAACCTTAAAATGTGCACAAATTGGAGATGCATGTTTATTTTAAGTGCTTAAATGTTGGGTGAAAACTTTGTGCCATCCAAATTCATTAGTGCTATAAATAAAATTCAAGATATTGAGGATAAGGGTACATACGGTATGCTATACAAAAGTAACTTATTTAAAACCTGAACAATTTACATTTCTTCAAAAAGACATCTGTTTATAAATCTATAACATTTTAATTACCTTAAAATTTATGGTTTATATATGGTCATCAAATAAATGCTCATAAATCTTTTTTTGAGTGGGAAATTTATTGTTGGATTCGTTTAATTCTTGCACTAATTCTTGTTGATTCGTATCTTCTTAATTCTTGCACTAATTCTTGTTGATTCGTATCTTCTTAATTCTTGCACTAATTCTTGTTGATTCGTATCTTCTTTTTCAGGTCATCTTCTTTTTCAGGTCATCTTCTTTTTCAGGTCATCTTCTTTTTCAGGTCATCTTCTTTTGTGGCTTCACTGCATTTTTTTTTTTTTCTATCTGAGCGGGTTTAAATTTTTTTAATTTTAATTTTTGCACATTCCTGCACTAAATCCTGAATATTAACATGTGTTATTATTTGTTGCATGTTGTGGCTCTGGGATTGGCACCTGTATTGCACCGTGGGAACGGATTTCTTGTTTCAATGTGCTGAACCAAAAATAATCGTGGAGGTGCTTCAAAGGAGCACGCAGTTTTCCTCTGAAGCACAAATAGCGACATAACATTCGTCTGAGGTCCATGGTTATGTGTCTAGGTCTCCATATATCCCTGTAAATCTTGTGCAATTCAAAAGCGTCTGGAAAGCGACCACACACCATTCTAAAAAGCAGTATCCCCAGAGTCCATGTTGTTGCTGACTTTCCATGGTACTTTTTCTTGATGAAACATTCAGGAGGGAGATATTCTGATGTTCCTTTAATCTCCTTATAGTAGCCTTTTTTGAGTAGGTCACTGCAGGCAAAATCAACCAGTTTGACTTCTAATGTCTCTTTGTTAATCAGCAGGTTGCTGAGTTTTATGTCCTGGTGTAACACTCCTTTTTCACAGCAAAACTGTGCAGCTTTTATCACGTGCCACATGATGATGCGAGCTGTGGTTTCATCCAAGATGCCCCCGTGCCGTTCTAGGAACACACTCAAGTCCTCCATGTCAGTGGGCCGCTCTAGGATCAAGACGTAGGTATTGGGCTCGTCGTACCACTCGAGCAGCTGTGTGATTGGAGGACATGTGGAGTCCTTTTGCAGTTGAAGCATAAGTGCTACCTCTGCAGGAATGGGCTTCTGAAAACCAGGAGCGGGAAGAAGTCTTACTTGTTCTGTCTTTTTGATGGCTTTTAGAGCTACAGGAAGGCCATCTGATAAACGCTGTGCTTCAAAAAGCAATCCTCCTTTACCTAAGATCTTATTTACCTGATAAAGGCCACTAACAGCTTTTGACTCCGCAGTGAAGCCGTTTTTCAAGTGCGCAACTCTCACTATTGTAGCTTTGGTTTCAGCCGTATCTTGTTTGTCCTGATCTTCATTCACAGGACACTCAATGTGGCTGCTGTGTGAATGTCCTTCAGCAGACACTGAAACCTCTAAAGTCTTATTTGAGGATTTAACCTTTAAATGTGGCATTTCATCTCTTGAATTCTTGCTTTTGAACCACATATAACTGTGTATCTTGTCCAAAGAAACACGCTTTTTTTCTTTGTGCTGCAAACAGGAAGATATCACTTCTCTGAGGTCCTTAGACATGTCCTTAGGTGTCCAGCAGCTGTCCATATAAATATCATGCAGTTCATGGCCGTCTGGAAAGCGACCACGCACCATTCTAAAAAGCAGTATCCCCAGAGTCCATGTTGTTGCTGACTTTCCATGGTACTTTTTCTTGATGAAACATTCAGGAGGGAGATATGTTGATGTTCCTTTAATCTCCTTATAGTAGCCTTTTTTGAGTAGGTCACTGCAGGCAAAATCAACCAGTTTGACTTCTAATGTCTCTTTGTTAATCAGCAGGTTGCTGAGTTTTATGTCCTGGTGTAACACTCCTTTTTCACAGCAAAACTGTGCAGCTTTTATCACGTGCCACATGATGATTCGAGCTGTGCTTTCATCCAAGATGCCCCCGTGCCGTTCTAGGAACACACTCAAGTCCTCCATGTCAGTGGGCCGCTCTAGGATCAAGACGTAGCTATTGGGCTTGTCGTACCACTCGAGCAGCTGTGTGATTGGAGGACATGTGGAGTCCTTTTGCAGTTGAAGCATAAGTGCTACCTCTGCAGGAATGGGCTTCTGAAAACCAGGAGCGGGAAGAAGTCTTACTTGTTCTGTCTTTTTGATGGCTTTTAGAGCTACAGGAAGGCCATCTGATAAACGCTGTGCTTCAAAAAGAAATCCTCCTTTACCTAAGATCTTATTTACCTGATAAGAGCCACTAACAGCTTTTGACTCCGCAGTGAAGCCGTTTTTAAGTGAATGACTCTCAGTGGTATAGCTTTGGTTTCAGCCGTAACTTGTTGTTTGTCCTGATCTTCATTCACAGGACACTCAATGTGGCTGCTGTGTGAATGTGCTTCAGCAGAACTGACTGAAACCTTTGAAGTCTTATTTGAGGATTTAACCTCTAAATGTGGCTTTTGACTTCTTTTATTCTTTTTATTGGACACATGAGCTTCTTGTTGCTCAGCTCTCCGATTGCGAGATCTGCTCTGTCCCATTCTAACGGTTGAGTGTTTAATGTCTTACTACAACAGAATCCGAGTACTATAGACTGTGCAGAAGTGACTGATGTGCGCCTTTATATAGAGTCAGTGTGATGATGTCATGAGAAGTGTGATGCAGTCCAAATATAGCATGCCCAGACATGTCTATTGACCTCTGACATATGTAGTGTGGCCTTGTGGAATTTTACTGACTCCACCCCCTCTCTCTCCCACCTTAATTTCTGTACTGTCAAAAAAGCCAAAAAATAAATCTATAAAAGTTATTCACATTCTATTGACTTAATATGAAATTCAATATGAAATTATATTAGCCAATAAGTAACAATTTTATGTCTGATATTTTCCTGTTCATTATTTCTCTTTGTACAGTAAATTGACACAACTCTCTTGAATGCATAATTTTTGCATTGACGTGATTCTTTAATTCTACTGATGATTTGGGTAAGTGGCAGTAAAAAATGTGACTCTGTCTATGAATTTTCTACATAAAACCATCAGAACATTTTATGAAAATATAACCTTTGTATCTTTTATTATCTTATATTTTGACTGATTAATGACACGTTTAAGTTTAAAATCATTGTGATGTTTATAGGTAAAGTTAAACTTTTGATGCTTATCTCATCATTTGTTTTTGAGACTTTAGCCTGATTTTCATACACAGGGTCACAAATAAGCAGATCTGAATAATTACATTTACCACGACAGTTAAACTAGGTTATAATATGCTTTAGAACTCCAAAAGAGGAACAAAACAGGGTTTTTTTTTAGGAACAAAACACTATGCCCAGACATGGCCGAGGCGATGACCTCACAGGCAGCGCTCTGACGTAGGGCTGAAGGTTGCCATGACAACCGCGGTGGTGGATTGCTGCCTGCAGTAATGCACGTCAGTAATGACCACACACACACTATAACAGGCATAAAATACAGAGTTTATACAAGTTTAATAACAGTAACAATTTCAATAGAATTTGTAGATATTTATAACATATACAATTTAGCTGTAAATTGTTTTATTTAGACCAGGTGTCGCTAACTGGCGGACCCCGGTCTGAATCCGGACCGCGAGATGCGTCCATCCGGACCGCAAAGCCTTTTGACACAATTAAATAAATAAATGGCAAACGCTATTTAACGTTATTATAAAATCCAATTTATATCAGGCACATAAAGTCAGCTCAGTAGCGCTATTTGGGTCCTACATCGACACACGGGTTTCGAGTGCGGCGCCTGCGCGAACAGTTTGTGTTCATTGATTGTGATCGTTAATCTCAGTTTAGAAGAAAAGAGACTTAGGTTTTCCTTTTAAGTTGTTAATGTTGAAATGAATGCATGTTGTGCAGATTTAGAGATGCATTTTGCACTGTTCCCTTCATATTTTTGTCAGACGTTGTTACTGGATAAATGTAGATATTTTGTACCAAAGCAACTGAAAGGACATACAGTAACAGAACAGCATTAAAATGAGATCGATTTGTGAAGGATTATTTATGCTTATACATATGAAGAGACATTATTCAATATACATGATAACATTATATTTTGTTCAATAAAAACAAATATTTACACTAATTTCTTTAGTCTGGCGAAAGCCGTCGATTTATGTTTTTACGTGCAGTACATAATTGTCCGGACCTCGGCTGGTGAGGAGAGTTCATTCACTGGACCTCAAGCTATTTTAGTTGAAGACCCCTGATTTAGACCAGACTATATTAATTTACAAATTACCTCAAACGCCACACATGGTGTTTCCTTCAGATTGGCGGGTTTGAGCGCGGCAAAATCCAGTTTATTCTGTATTCAGGGAATTAATTTTGTGCGAGTTGAGCGATGGACCTTGTTGGGAAACCAAACACTACATCGCCGATCTGGGAACATTTTGGATTTGAACCAAATTAGAGACGTGAACCAAAAAAATGAATGAAGCCATTTGTCGGCTTTGTAAAAAAGAGCCATCTCCAGTCATGTCACCCATCCGCGTTTGTGCAAGTGTCGTTAAGTTTCCGTGATCGCAAACGCCTAGCTGGTCAGGTTGGTGTTGGTTAACGCGCTATTTACAGGAGGAGGCAATTGATAGCAGCGATGACCCGCTTGCATGGTGGAGGAACAATGAGGCACAAGATACCCTCTTTTGACCAAGGTGGCTAAAAAGTGCATTTGCGCAACGAGCACACCGTGTTCCTCTCTTAAACCGGACAATGTCAACATGTTCTGTCAAAAAACATATCTGTATAGATCTGTATAGAAAAGCCAAGGTAGGCTCAAAGCGTTTGTTTCCATAAGATTTTTTTATTTATGTTCATGTTCTAATTGATAACAGACCTGCACAGATTTTTCAGCATGTGATTTAAGTTGTTACGATTATTATTTTTGCAACGAATATTTGTTAAATATTTAACTGTCTTATTTAACCGTATTATTTCTTTTATATTTATTTTAGTTAGTAGCCTATTTTAATGTTGTGCAGGCTGTGTGTTCACTGACGTAGACGTGCTAAAATAAACACGCACATTTCTTAATAGATGTTTGTGTCATTTATTTTTTGTTTAAAAATTATACACATAAATATGTCGCCCCGCCCATATGGTCCATTACCACCGCGGCCACCTTCACAGCCCTAATGTAACGCAGATGACCCGAGTTAGAATCTGGCTCATGAAACTTTCCCGACTCTATCCCTCTCACTTTTCCACTTCACTTCCTGTCCTTTCTCAAAATGAAAGCAAAAGCCTAAAAATAAATCTATAAAAAACGCATGTCCACACATTCTTGGCTTGATATGAAATTCTGACCGTTGTATTCGCCAATGGGTCACCATTTGTATATCCTATATTTTCTTGCACACTGTTTTTCTTTGTACAATGAATTAACATGACTCAACTATTTAATTAACAGCATCAACTTGAACAATAATGTGCTCAGTTTTTGAGTTGTATTTTCTCGCTCCAAAAACAAACGAGTGTATATTAAAGCTGTGAAATCTTTGAAATATACCTGATGATTTGGGTAAGTGCCAGTATAAAATGTGACCCATTCAAGTCATTATTTTATGATTTACTGTTTTCTACATAAAGTCATCCTACATAATTTAGAGAACATTTTAAGAAACTATAACCTCAATATCTTTTATGATCTTTTATTTTGTAGTAATGACATGTTAAAAATAAAATCGTTGTGATATTTATAGGTAAAATTAAACTTTTTATAATTGTGACCTTTCTGCTTTATTTCTTGAAACCAGTGTATATTTCTGGAGACAGACTGGGATGTAAACGTGCTGCTTGTCAACAGTTTGGCCAGCTGAGTTTACAGCTTAGAGAAGTGGACTTGTGAAGGGCTTGAAGTGAATGTGATGTTTTAAATGCTATTAATCAGAATGGATTGTGTTCAGCTCTTTCGGCCATCAACATGTTCTGAATTCAACCTTTTAGAGAAGCCCCTGTGGTCACAAAAAGCATTAATAGATGTTGAAATAAAAATGTGAACAGTCTCTTCCCACAAGGGGAGTAGTTACCAGAAAACAGTCAACCGATCATGTTTATGGGGGTGAAAAGTTCACCTGATGGACCTTACCTAATGTTTTGTATGCATTAAGGGAATAGTGTGCAGGTATATGTATAAATACAAAATTAGTAAATGTAAAAGTTTTATGTAAAGGTTTATACCTAATGCGGTCATGTCAAGTTAGAGAATGAAATACATTCATGGAGTTCATGACAAATAACATCTGCACACAAAACCACTCATAATGTGTCTGTCTGAGGCAAGGCAATTTACAGTCCTTACTTAAAAACATAAAAAGAGATTTTGCTGAATGAGGGTTCATCACGGGGTTAACAGAGTGCTGGCACACTCACAAAAACCTTGATCCATCTGGATTGCTTGACATTGCATCATTTATCTGTTCATGTATTAGTGCAGTTAATGTGCGTCAGAATGAAGGAGAGGAAGGAAATCCCCTCTGCCACGTGGGATATGAATCCAGGTTTGGCTTAAACTCTCTCTTTTGCCTTGCAATGTGAGTTGTTTATGTTTATTCCTGCTCCACATCTTCCCGTGGAGTCTGGCTCCCTTCATTGCCTCAAAGATGAATGTCTCTGTGAAGCTCTTATGGCGTTTGAATGAACTACATCACAGGTTCCAGCTCTGTGCTGATTCATCCAATAGGATTGCTGAAATTTACTTCATCACATGCTTACTTAATAAATTTCATGTTTACACAACACATTCTTTGTATGGGACTGTAAAGAGTTCATCTGCGAATGGATAAATGATGGTCTCGTGAGAGGGATGTGTTATACAATTCACATTTTATTTCTCTCTTTCTGTCCATCCATCATCTTCATTTTTCTTCCACGGTCCAGCCGCCACCTTTTTCTTTCTTCTCTCAGATGCTGTTTGTATAAATAATATATGTCACAATGCTTGGCTGTCATTAAATGTGACCTTGGTTAATTATTGATCGGGTCAGATGATTACAGTTTTGACCTCTGTATTACAATGTGTTCTTGTCTAGCACTTAGATCGCCTTTCAGGTCCACACACTTCCTTTTACAATCCCTGTACACCCATGATGAATTACTGTCTATAATTATTGTTGGGGGGATGTTGGTGCCTAATATTGTAAATGGTCCCCCACCTCCTGATTCCTCCATAAATATCACTGTAACATGTATTGTTGTTATTGTTAATGTTATCGAGATGACAAGACTGTGATAAATAAACCTTTACGTGAAGCGGGGTTTTGTGTCACCCTATGGGAGTGATTTTGTAATAATGACCAGCTGATTCAACATTATCCAGTTTATTGCACGTTAAATATTATAGTGGAAATGATTTTATTCTTGGAGAAGGTCGCTATGTGAGACGTAAAACTACAAAATTGCTTGTCTAGATCAACAGTCAGTAATATAGTTTAGCAGTCGTTGCACAATATTAGTATTATTTGACAGTCACCTGACCAAAAAATGTATTACCAGCTATATCAAAATAGACTTTTACGGTGCTGTATCACACATGCAAACTGTGGCTATCAGACTGATGAACTGCTCAGCGGTGGCTCATTGAACGAGAAGCATGTGAGAAACATCAGTCCTCCATCACCTTGACCTTTTCATGGCACCGCTGACCAGTTCATCAGTCTGATAGCTATTTTGTCTCTAAACTATTTTGATATAGTTGGTAATAAATTTTTTGGTCAGGTGACTGTCAAATAATAATAATTCCACATTGCTCTGGCCTGAATGCTTTCATAAACACTCATGAAATTAACCCTTCATGTGTGCAATTTTGCTGACTCGACAACATGTCTGAGTTTTATTTAACAATCTGGCCTTGTCTGACCAAAGCTGAGGTTGAGCGAGGTCGACACTGGGGCACCTGTCATTGTTTATAATCGGTAAGAGAATGATATACGAGGCTGTAATAGTTAAACCCCAATGTAGACAGGTACAGAATTAGCTTTGATGATAAGCATGTAATATCCTCATGATTTACAAGAGCAGCATGCTTGTGTGTCCTGACCTAACGCAGTGGTCACACTGATGCACTTGTTAAATCAGATGGGTATTTCCACAGGACTTACAGAAGGCTTAGAACGCTTGTACATCTCTCCCAGTCCACAAACCTGCTGCTTGTGTTGTGTTTGCGATGAAAATGTGCTGACACTCGGAGGCACGCTGCCTCTCTGGGGTGGCCAGACGGCTCCTGCTGACTCAGCGCCAATAACCGGCCTCTCCTGTCTCTGTGCACTGAGACATGCGCTAAATGACAAGCGTTCAGGTTAATGCTCCATCATTCAGATATACAGCGTCTTTAAAGAGCATTCACACCTCATTTGATTGTTTCTCATGTAAATGTCATTTCTAAAGTCATTTTAAGCTGCTGTCTTTTGCCTCTATATTTTAAACTGTGTATGAAACATAAAACGAACGTGAGTTGATGTCAAACTGACATTTTCTGCAAAATTGACCCGAAAGCTCAATTATAACTCATCATATTAAGCTTACCATTGTGAATAGTGATAATACAACTGATGTTTGTTTGTTTTTAACTGAAGTAAGTTACAGGCTTTAATGAACTGAATGTCTTAGAAACTGTTAAAATAATAATTCAGATATTAAGTTACTTTGATTACCAAGAAATCATCCATGTTGTTTTAACTGTTTAGTGTTTATGTGGTTTATCATGCCACCAACAGTGAAACATTGGTTTTGACATAAAATGTCATTTCTGTGGATCTCCTGCTTTAGATCATACCATATAATAGCATCTTTTTTATTATATAGTTTAATAAAACAAACAGAAGATTGAGCAAGAATCAATATTCTGAATAAAATCAGTACCGGCAATGGCAAATGTTTGATGGTTGTTCAGTGGCTCATTTTGTATAACCCTCAGGACAGTGTAAAATACCTAATAAAGACAGCCGTAATACCCAAAACCCCAGTGGGATACTGTCATGCCTGAGGAAGAAAGTGCTCTCCAGTGTTCACCTTTTATTTCTCTTTGTTCAGAAGAGTATTGGTCCTCAGAGGCCTTTGCAGAATGAATACTGATGTAACATTAAAATAGAGGTCATGCAATAGTTTATATTCAACAGTGACTCAAGAAAAGTGAAAAACAGATGTACAGTATCAAACTCTTCATGTCACAGGATGAGAAAAGGGAGGTCTGTTTTTATTTTTTAACAGAGACTTTAGGACACAAGGAGGTGACTGTTGTTGGATGTGCTCTTATAGCCCCATGAGATGGGTAAGGAGGATTTATTAGCCCTGTTTTGAGTACAGGCACACGCAAACTAGTTCACCATCCTCAAGGTCATTTTTTCCAGCTTTTTGCATTGTGTGCAGATCAACTAAATGAAAAATGCATCACGGCCTCTATTGCTGCATTCGTATCGTCTTCCCTCAACATTTCCCTGGTTGCTCCCAAAATTTTTGGAAAGGTCAAAAATGGCTTGGCATGTGGTGGTATAAATCTATAGGGACCCAGACTCCAGTTTCTAAGCCCCAAGAGCCCATCATTTATCTAACATGTCCAGCAGGATGTGGAGCACCTGAGCCAGGAGTCAGGATGTGATGGATCACCGTACCTTCTGCCTCAGCTGTTTCCTGCTGATCCTCTCACCCGAACCCTCTTCCTCCCCCATACTGCTCTCACACACTGCCTATCTCTGTTATCTTTTCCCTACCGATCTCCCCATCTCTGCCTATCTGCTCATCTCCCTGGTATTCCTGCACCCAGCTGGGACCAGTTCTTCCATCAAACCCAATTGTCTTTTCGAGCTGACAGGTCCCTCCACACACCCGCAGTTGACCTGCTCTTTATTTGTGTTGCTTAAAATAACTCGGCTGTCAGCGTATCTGTGCCACTGTAGCGCGGTATGGAGTATTAACTTTATCAAAGTCACTGGCAATGTCTCAATGCTGCTTGAGTCTGCCAGCAGGCATTTCTCTGTTTGATGCTCCTCTGATGTGTATAACATCTGAAGTCTCTCTGAAACACTAAAAATAGCAGTTCTCTTAAAACACAGGTAAATTAAAAAGATGTACGCCAGTTTGGTATAATGAAATGTTCTTTAACCTGATAACTGTCACAGCAGAAATTGAGTATACACATGAAAATGCATCTGAACTACTTTTTTTATTTTTGAAGTGTTTTTTTTCAAACATTTTAAAGTCTTTACTTTTTAAGTATTTTTATTTGTATAGATTATAGTAACATTAAATTTTAAAGCATTTGTGTTTTGTGAGTTTTAATTAATTTATTTCAAATAATAAAATGTTGGATTACTATGGATAATTTTGTTGCATGTTAGGAGATGTTGACATTATTTTACAACTTATTTGAAAAAATCTTATTTAATTTAATACTTATCAAAAGTAACTTAAGCTTAACCAGTTTGTAAAAGGTGCAGCATAGCTAGGTAGGTGTGTTTGCCTTATGGTTTTCTTACAAATGCTACCTCATTTTCTGGATAAAAACCAGAAAAGGCATTATTTATTCAGTAAATCTGAAAGAGCAAGTACTTTGAAAAAAAAATGTTTAAATTAGTATGTTTGCATAAATTAATATGTTTGGACAGTCATGTTTAGGACTAAGACTCGTGAAATAATTTTTCTTATGAAGGTTCCCCTCACACTCTATGAACATGATAATGTCACTACATTACATTTAAATTTATAATATATAATATACACGTTTACTTTAATGCAGACACTTCAATTCAAAGTGACTTACAAAACATAGCAAGTCATCCTAAGAAAGATGTGGAAAGATGAAAAGTGCTTGATTCAAACCTTCCACAATTGTTAACTGCTAGATGAGGGAGCGAGAAAGAAATAAAATATTAATTCATAATAAATGTTTGTAATAGATTATTCAGAAAACAAATTCCAATCTAATTACCGCCTTCAGCAAACAATGGTCCTCCCTCATGGCTTTTGACTTTCATTCTACAGTAAAACAATAAAACCTTAAGAGATATTTTCAACATTTTTGAAAGTCTGGTTTTAATGATTACATTGGATAAAACTGGTGTAAGTGCCTATTAACATCAGCGTCTGAAGCAAATTAATGTTCTGTGCCAATTCACTGCACATAATTAGTTTTTACATGAGGCGTTTGCGGTTATGAAGCACTGAAGAAATCGAGGTTATGCAAAACTGAGAAGTACACACGCATTTGAATATTTCACCGCTGACTTTTCTCAAAGATCCACAGTTTGTGGAATGGAAAGAACGATCTGTGCCACACATGGGCTTTCAGCATCCCATAAACCGCCGTCACATGTGCCGATAAATGCAGTTCAGCTGATAAGAAGCTGTTGTTCACTGGGCATCAAAAAGCCCTCTATTTCCATTTGGACCGAGATCGAGTCGGTTTATAAAGACGTTAATTCTCCGTTTCTAAAGCAGTCCTGTTCACGGCCATTAAGCAGGTGCGCGTCAGCTGGACTCGTCCAGTCCTGCGGATAACAAATGGCTTGAGGGCAGTTGGATAGAGAGAGAGGGTAAAGATGAAGGAAAACAAGAAAGGGGTAGAATTCTTGCTCAGAGATGCTCATTAGGAGCAGAGAGGAGGCATGTGAGGGAGTCAGCTGCTGGGTGATAAAGGCAGCTGGAGAAGAAAGCAGCACAGAGACGCTTGTGTGGGACTGGACATCAGCCAAGCCCAGAGGCCCTCGCTAGCATTATATAACCCTACAGTGGAAAGAAAACATAGCGGCCGTACAGCCAGACGATATATGACCAGGAAAAGGGTATGCTTTGAATTATAAACAGCCAATTTGGTGAGAGGGGAGGAAGTGCTTTTTTCCTCCAAGAAAGATGTCAAACAAAGACAATAATGACTCTCTCTGTTGCACCCTGATAGATTGCCTAAAATAATCATTTTCTATATAATAATTTTTAAACGTACTCATAGGACTTTAAATAATGTTGTTATCCTAACCCAGCGCGCACGTATGTGCGTAGAGACGCTGCGTTTTGCTTCACTTTCGGTTGTCTTTGAACCGGGTTGCCTTGAATTTAACCATGAAGGATACTGATGATTCATACTGGCCTTGACAAAGAATTTAGTTACAGTAAGGCTGTGGCCAAGGTTAAATTGTTTCCTGTATGATACCTCAAACAGCAGTGCTTTCTATATAATGCACATGCAATGCGTTTAAAACATTAGATCTGAAGTAATGTACTTAGTAATGATCACCAGGGCATGAAATCACATGAGTGATTTTTCTTTCCTGTGTTGATGGTATTTCCTATTAAAACAGGACGTTTGTAGACGTATTGGAGGGCTTGATCCTGTTAATTTTTTAATAGACTAAAATACTTTATGGCACAGCCATGAACCATGATGTGTTACTTGCTTTTGAGATGTAGGTTGTATTACATCTCACAGGAATTTATACATATAGTATTTTACAAGATTGTCAATTTTTATGAAATTGTATGATTTGAAACCTTAGCTTTAGGAAAAAGCAATAATAAAGCCCCACCCAAAAACCTAATTGTCAATTTGTCATCATTGTTAAATGTATGGGTGAGATCATACAAATAATATAGACACTGGATTGTCTGTTTAATGCAACATCAGTAAGCGTGTCATAATCTCAGATTTTTACTACACGATTATCATGGCCCAAAGAATTCACAGTAACAATTTGTAACACAATTTATATTGAAATATAATAATGCCATCAGTCAAACTTTTTTGGCCTATAAATCACACTAAAATACATGTTTAAGGAGTGGTTTGTACAATATTATCATAGATGAAGAATTTCCATACAGTATTGTGATTATATTTCTCAATTCTGGTACAGTATATTGTGACAGTATGTTGTGACACCCTTAGTCATCAACATTTTCACTATATTTTGTTAAGGTTTAGGATTACACTAAAAGACAAGGACTAAAAGCCGGCGTCTTTAACATCAAATACACAACAGCCTTTAAACTCACAAAGGTCAATAAAGCAGTATCTGTAGAAAAGGAGCGGTTGACACGCATATCTAAGGTGACATTTCTGCTGAGCACATTCAGCCAGCCGTAGAATGACAATAGCAGGATTAGCATTCGCTCCCACCCCCACGTCACATCTCTCTCTGTCAGACTGCTGCGCTCATCACTTATCCAGCACTCATACACCAACATCACTTTCCTACCCGTAGTATAGAAAAAAAACGGTTGAGTTTAGATCCCATGAAATGAAATTCTGTATGACATGTGATATTCAATCACTTAAAGGAGACGTTACAAGTCTACACACTTTTATCTACTGTAACAAGCTAGCCCCTACCAATTAATGTAAGAAAAGCCTTTAAGAGCTTTAGACTGTCTGTGTGTCTCAAAGACACTACACAGTATACATTTTCAAAGGGTAGTATTCTATCAAATAAAATTAGATGTGTCACTTTTTCAATTATGGGACTGTCTTCTCCACACAGGTTTTGAAATGTGGTTTTGTCCGCCATAATCATCTTCAACAGTATGTAGTTTTGTAGTGTTTTCAGTGTCCACACTATCCACAGTCGCACAACTTGTATACTAAATGGTGTAGAATAGTGCAGATGTATGCAAAATGGAAAAGATAGCAATTTTTCTTTCTCAGTAGTAGTAGGTTACATGCTTAACCTGATTTTTCCAAGTAAGAGAGTCAACATTCTTTTGTTATTATTACCCTTAAACAACATTTCTGTAAAAAAAACATATCACTACCCCACACTCGGAAAAATAAAGGTGTTACGAAAGGTTCTTCACAGCGATGCCATGGACGAGCAATGTTTGGTTCCCCCTTTAAATAATCTTTCAATAATATAAATAATATTTATATTGTGTGGTAACTGTTTTATAAAAGCAATAAGGTACTCAAAGTCATAGTGATTTATCATGAATAAGTCACAGCTGGAGAGGTTGCAGGCAGTCCACTTCAGCACAGCCTCTTGTACCTTATTACTTACCTATAGAATTATGAGTAAATATATATCAAGCCGAATATATCAAGCCGAACACAACACTACAGTGGTATCCCATCTTCATATAATGAGTGTACATTGGTACATTCCCTATAACAGCACAGTTATTCAATCATTTCATGCCCTAAAGCCTGTGGTCTTGGTGTGTGATGGAAAAAAATCATGAATGTTCTCTTAATGGACTGTGAAGACCTTCTGAATCTTTAGGCTGTATATGATGTTGTCAATGAGTTCCTCGTGCCCACAGCTAGTCTTGTAGGGACTTACAAGTTAAAGGCCATAAAGAGGAGTCTGTGCAATCTCTCTGTTGAAATGAACAGATTTGGCACATGATGCCTCTTTCAGACATTGTGTTTACTGAGGGCGCAATTCATTGATTAGAACACAGCCATCATTCAACAATGCCGTATATTTAGCTGTTGTATTCCATCTTAAAAACTTATGGGCACTTAAGGAATTAGTGATGCGTGTGTTTATTTCCTCTCTGATGGCACTTTGAGTTTGACCCTCAATTAGTTTTTCTTAAGCCCCTTAAGGGAGACGATATTTTTCTCTAGAACAAAAAGAGTCTATTCATCAATAAAACTCAACACAAAAACGCTTCTCTCAGCTGCAATAAAAAGGACCGCTGGAGGACAAAGGACATTTTATTAGGACATCGTTATTATTTGAATACGGCTGGGTTATTTCCACGTGAAAATTTAAAGTGGAGATACTTACAAAAGTAACTGTCACCATACATATTATACTGTAACCTATTGAGTCGCATGATTTGAAAAATGAAATTTCTCGTTCGCATTGAAACAAGAAATAGTTCGCTTACATCTGCCTCATTCCAGAAACAACACAAGTTTCTTTCTATTAAGAACATATTGGCAATCTTGATGGTGAAGGAATTGATGACTAAACATCTGACAGCTGCAAACCAAGCGTGGCATTACTAAGGAGGGAGAAAAAACAAAATAGGAATGTCTAATTTGGCTCTGAAGTTTCTTTGCTTAAAACAGCAGTGTCCAACAACACCAAGAGTGAATAAAAGTCATTTTATCCCTGTTTTTTTGGCTTTGGCAGATTGTCTTTTGTTCATTCACGCACACTGCTCAACTCTGTAAGTCTGTTTGCTTAAACCGCTTCCCATTTACCAGCTGCTCTTCTGGCAGACTGGCGTTGCGATCACCATGGCAATGTCCAGCCATGCCTGTGATGGGATTGGCCTGGCACACAGCCATAATAATGAGGTAGTCATCCTTGTTGATAGAGTTGAGAGCCAGCGGCCTTGAATTGATGAAGGGCACATTTAAGGTGTTAAAGGCATGTGCCAAAGCCAGTTAACTGCCCTCACCAGCTGTTGGTGAATCTGTGCCAGACTCTAACAGAGGCTGAGCATGTCTGTGTGAGTGTTTTAGGAACAAGATCCTACAATTGTATCTTACTGGGAAGGTAAGGTTTAATGAAATTAACTTCAGTTAGGGCACATGGCACATCTCTGACACTTAGACTCAAAACTTCATCTCCTGTATGAGTGAAATGGACACCCGTCATGCAGTTAGTTAATCAAATTGAGTGTCTGTCTTTGTGGAATTGGATGTCTCATCTAATACAGCATGATATTTAGTCTGATATCAGTTGTCGTTGTGCATCAAAATCATTAGTGACTTCATCAGTGATCCCAGCTGAGTCATTACGGCTCATTCATTATTATTTAGTCATTTAGTCAAATGTAATGCATGTCTTTCAAAAATATTCCAGATGTCCCCCAATGAATTTGGTTGAGATAATGCTGAAAGGTAAATACTTTAGAGACATATAATATTAATAATATAATATTAATATATTTATAATAATATTAAAAATACTAAAAAGAAAAGATTCAGAATAAAACAGAATAAAAGATTGGTCCCAACATAATTATCATATGTAAATTTTTATTTTAAAGTTTTGATGACTTTATATTATTTTTTTGATGTAGAAAATTATACTTATGATGGTTGAAGAGTACAGTGAGTCTCCATACTTTGACTGGTTTTGTAAAATCGTATATTTTCTAAAAATGTGTTATTGGGATTTTTAACTGAACAGTTACAACAACTGCAAGAAGTTTAGAAGACCCAAATTGCTAGTTCATAATGTATTTATAGATATTCTTAGAGGCAAACACTTTTCCAGTATGTACAGTACTTCACAGCATTGTTGGAAATGAGCCTGTGACTATTCTAGAGCTGATGTGTATTCTAGGATCAGCCTGTTCTGTACTCACTGCTGGATGTGATGCAGAAAATAGCAGCATGTGATTGGCTGCGCTCCCTAAGATGCCTCATGTGGGATATGTGACCCTTTATGGACACTAAAAGAATAATGTGCCAACACCTCTTGCACGTCAATACATCAATGCGTTTAATGGAAGTAGTAACACAATGGAAATAAAACCCAATAACAACATTTCTTCAGTTAAATAATTCCCACCTATGCTTAGATGTAATATCAGATGAGAAGTTTGTGCACTTTAAATTTCTACTTTCTCTGTTTTATAAATGGCATAGATAGGGAAACCTCAATATTGCTAGTGAGAGACGTGTGGTTTTATTGGTGAGGACAAACAGCCATATCCAGGTTTAAAGCAGCTCTCTGAACTGTAACTAGAAACAGACACAAGCTTTTGTGGCTCGGCTACAGACAGCTAGTAGACCGAATCGACAGCGTGAACTGTCAGATAAGAGAGCCTGCGAGGGATTTGAGAAGAGTTTTGAAGCGTCTGGCAACACCTGAGTACTATAAATAGGGCTGCTGTTTATTGTAATCTGTTCATATGTATTAAAGTTAGTTTGCACCTGATCTGTTGAAAGACAGACAGGTGAGAGATCTAGGAATAACACTCGTCTGCACCTGTCATAGGCAAGTTTTACAGAGAATCATAAAAGATGTATGAATTCGGTGAATTTGGGTCATTGGGTTAACAGTCTCTTTGTATTGTGACTAAATATTTCGAGTAAATAAAATGAGAGATATATATATATATATATATATATATATAGCTACAGTGTATACAGTAAGCATTCCCACAATGTGCTTACAGTATCAATGAGCATGGCAAATGGCAGGGTTTATATATATCCATGCAGTACTGAAAATATGTACAGAATGTATCTTTTTACACTACATTACACTACAAATAAATTGTAAATATACCAGGGACATTTTGATTGCTTGCTTTTCAATACTTTTCAATACTTCAATACAATGCAGTGGATGTGGCAGTTACATTAAATTGGGATGCCAATTGAAAAAGCATTTATTCACCCTCATGTTATTCCAAACCTGTATGACTTTCATTTGTCTGCACATCACAAAAGAAGATATTTAAAAAAATGTTGTTAACCAAACAACACTGACCCCCATTGACTTCCATTGAATGTATAATAATTTCCTAATAATCTTTAATAAAGTGTAACTTTTCCTAATAATAAAAAAGAAATTATGATCAATATTTAGTACTGTGCAGCAGTCAGATCTAGTCCTATACTTTATCATTTACTTTATACTGGCTCTCTATGGCAAGTCTATTCATGCACATTCTTCCCTTAACATCTCAAAGTATCCGTTTAAAGTGTTTGTGTGTACAGCAATGTGCCAACGATCTCTGAACTGAAAGGTTATCTGATAAAACTCTGTTATGCCCTGCGGCTGTTTACTAAAGGCCTTGTACTGACTCCAATGTGCTCTAAAAACATTTCCATAAGAGCACTGTTATAAATAAAGCAAACATCATATGTCACCGCATTGTGTGTGACTTTGATTCACTGCTAACAGATCGTATTGCTCTGAAAAAAGAAAGCGGGCCAAAGACAGCAGTTGAAGGAATGTTAGTGAGAGTATTTGCACTGGCAGGAATCCAGTGTATCATCATATTACTCATCTATAGAGCTGCCACAGAGGAACATTCATTACATACATACAGTCTTATGTGTCACATGGGCATCCCCGCAGTTGTTTGACTTAAAATAGAGGCTCATTTGAAAGAATGCTGCCTACTTCCATTATGCGTATGGCATCGCCTACTCAGCATTTCAGCTTGTGAAGGATTGTGCCAAAGAAAAGCAATGTTAGCTCTTAAGTGAACGCACAAGGAGAAAAAGTCCCTTCATGGCAGCGGTGTGGACGTTTATGTAAAGTTTGCCCAAGGTGTGTCAAACTCGGAGTAGCATAATGTACCTGTGCCAGTGATTAATGGCTTTTGAACTGCTCAGATCCAACACAAGCCGCCCCGGCATCAGTGTGCCGGAGGGAAAAGCTAAGAAATCCATAGGGTCATTCCTAGGCCAGATTATAACCGCTGTCATTCATCATTCATACATCTGTTATGTAATTCTACAAGTGTGTTATCATGGACACGCTGTTCTGTTTGTGCTCATAATAATATCTGAAGTAAATAATCTTTAGTAAAAAACACTTGTTGCATGTATCTAGGGATGGGTATCATTAAGGTTTTAACGGTATTACTACTTTTATCGATACCACTTATCGATCCGGTACTTTAACGGTACTCTTATCGGTACTTTTTATTGTGTTTTTTATAAAAAAAACAAAAACAAATTGAGAACAAAATTAACACTTTATTTTTAAATGTAAAATAAAATAATTATCTATAGCCTAACAAACAGCAAACAGCAGTATCACATGATATTTAATCATACAGGAATTAAGTGTTTAAGTTTAGGGTCTAAGAGACCCTTTAGAGAAATATTTATGTTAGGATTCTTGGCCTGGTCTACATGCAGTAGCAGCTTTTATCTATTTTGTTTTGTTTTATTGCATATTTCTTGCAATATGCGTTGTCAGGATAACACTGGTCCCAAACAAAATCAACAGCAATATTTTAGATAACAGTCTAATTTCTGAAGGGTCTGTTACACAACAGATAAAAATAAGGATTTCATTTAATTATTTTTACACATCTTGGAGTCTCTGTAACGTAATACTATTGAAGTCAATCTTAAGATACCACAGGGGTTGGAACAGAAATGAAGGTTGTCAAATCTTTTCACTTGTTTTGTGTATACACAACTCTCTTTGGGGCGGATAAGGTTTTGTCACTCAAATTGTGAATGTTCCTTCAAATTGTGTAACTGGATCCTTTACAGATCTGGTCAAATAAGCAGTTCTGTTCATTCATTGTCTGTATGTATATTTTTTACTTTTATTAAAAAAGATTCATTTTACTAATGAATGCTATAAGGATTTTATTATCTTATTGCCATATATCTCTTATTACCAACTAAAGGAATGTTATATGTATTGCATTAGGAATCAGATTTGAAGTGATCAGTAACTGAATTATTCAACTTCATCTTTAGTAATGTATAGTATTTTACCTACTGCAAGGGTTTAATCCACATACTTCTTTAATATACACTTTAATCATTCTCGATTGAGCCAAAGATGGTTTATGATGAAGTCTAAAAAGTTTAAAAATGCATTTAAGTGAAAAAATTAAATAGTTTTCAGTAGTAATCAGAACGTCTCTAGTCGACATCTTCTGAAATAAAACTTCATAGCTTCTCATCAGTTGGGTGGTGGTCTGAGTTGAAGGAAACAGGAGCATCTGTTCACTGCGCTCCAAAGTACAGTGTAATGAGAACCAGCGTGTAACGTACAGCACCACCCTCATCCTTAAATAAGCATTGTTTAGGGGATGTGGTTGGTTGTGAATAATGCACTTCGTGGTAGGATGTTTTCATTGATTGCAGATGGTCGGGGTTTAGCCAGAAAGCCACAGAAAAGGAGCAATGTAAAGTATTATCCAGTGGTCTCCCATAGCAGTTAAACCTTCCTTTTATTTTTATGCATGGAAGGGTTCAAATCAGGGTGTTGTAATAAGCGGTTGGTCAGCTCTTCTTCTATCACGTGTGACGGCAGTCTTCACACTAGCTGTTAACTATCTTGTCCTCCTTTGAGGAGGAGTTGAACCCGGGCCGAGACAACTGCACTGACTATTGTAATTATGTGTCAGATGGGACGCTGCCATCAGTTTGGCCTCACTAATTCGGGTGAGTGTGTTAGATGTAGTTCATGTCGTTCTGTTCCTCCCCTCTATTCTGCCTGGACACAGAGTCCTCTTTCAGGCTTAAGTTTGTCAGAGCGGCTCAAACAGTCAGTCTTTCCATACATCTCCACAAACTGCCTCCAGACGCTACAACAACAAAGGAAATGTGCAGACAATGGAGGTTTTTATAGCATCCGGGGCCGTCAGGCTTAAACGTAGAGACGTGTCGGAGTTGGTGATTTATAAAAGCGTTTGGCAGTAGTTGTGAGGTCTTTAAATGTTAGTGATGATATAGGAGTTCACGCAGAATGCGCAAAAGCATAGCGCTTCAAATGTGGATCACAGGGAGATGCTAGACTCCTGCTGAGATGTCTCATTAGTCAAGAGACCCTTGAGATGATAATGGCTCTGTTCCAGAACTAGTGAGCTCCCTAGGTAGGCAGCATTGAAAGATGTTGTTGTTTTCATGGTTATTACAGCACCAGTTATGGGTTTTGATAGATTACTGAGTAACTTATTATTGTAATTAAATCACTTTCCCAATCCCACAAAAGTAAAATAAGGGACTACTATTTTTTTATTTAATTACTTTCTCATGATTCAATTTTTTTTTGAAAATACTGTGTTTGTGTATACATAAGTGTAAGATTTTTTATTTGTTTAAGTGTTAGCTGTGGGTTTTTTTCAGATATTTTGTTTTTTTCTTTGTTCACTAAACACTTTATTATGGCTTATTCAGTCACAAGTTATTTTAAGTTGTTGTTAAGGCAGTTCATATTTGCATTTATGTGTTAAGAAATGTTTTAGTAAAGCTATGCCTAATTGTATAAAGTACTCCATTATTAACTTAAATATAAAGATGTTAAAAAAAATGGTCCATGTTAACAAAGATTTTAAAAAGTATTAAATTAGTAATGAGTAATCTGTTTACTTTTCAGACAGTGTCAGTAATAAGTTATTTAAATAAAATTAAACCAATATAATTAGTAATGAATTACTTTTTAGTAACTTTGCCAACACTGGTTATACCAGTATTGTTGTGTTAGATTATCAACAAGTGTCTAGTGTCCTGTGCATTTCACATCAGTAGGTGACACATTAGAACACTGATGGATTTCAAAGCATGAAGAAGCCACACATTACCAATGAGTTAGATGACTTCATGGCTGTTTTCAGGATGCTGTCGCAGAGTAAGAGGTCACTGAAGTGGAATGTTAATCAATACTGTCCTGACATCACACTCACACGGTCTCTTTTGATGTATAAAGTGTCACCTCTGCACTGTCAGACCCCTGTGAAGCATGTGCCTCTCAGGCCAGAAATAATTCTCTATCATCTTTCCTAACACACTGCTGGCTCCAGAGTTTGGCTGTGTGCATGCACATGGATTTGAGCTGGAGTGCATGAGGGGTGTGTGCTGCTTGTGGCTCTATAAGAATGCGGGTGGGGGCATTTTAGGTTGAAATTTCATTCATGCGTATGTCCTATATAGCCACTAATGGTGAGCAGAGAGTAGAGCAAATAAGAAACAAAAGCAATAAAGTCAATAAAAAGACGTCTTAAGAATCTTTTGCAGTAGTCACAAAGAAATAATTGACCTGAAATTGAAAATACAGTATTGCATGTAAGTTTCATGCACTTTTGTTGTGCTTGAAACTTTACATTTGTGGCCATTGTATTAAGCTATTCTCCTTTTAAGTTTTACAATCCTGATCTTACAGGAATCTGTAACTATTTGTATGAGTTTGTGAAACCTACAAAAAAATGATTACAAAAAGCAATTATGATGAAGCTCCGCCTATAACCACGCCCTCAACCCTGCAGTCACTGGCATGAGAGCAGATCATATTAAAATGTACAAATGAGATCGTGTGAATTCATACAAATTAGCCACCTCGTAAAACAGTTACGAATTGCCATGAGACTGTGTTGGCTTCACTGAAAAGAAACAACATAACTGGTCGGTAAGGGCATAAGAATGAGTAAAGAATGACAAATTTGTAATTCCAGCCTGAACTGTTGCTTTAATCTATGTGTCACCCTGTCATTTGTAGCTTGCCAAGCCGACTAATTCCCTTCAGCTACTCACTCCTGCACAATGAGCAAGTTCTGACACATCTTGTTATATAACCCAGAAGGAATAAAAAGAAGTGGAGGAAGACGTCGGGATGGTAAAAAGTGGAACTAAAAGACAAGGAGAAAGAGGAAAAGAGAGAGAGACTGAGAGATATTTTTAGGAGTCTCCTCACTGACCACTTCAGTGGCTCGGGCTTCGTGCCTGGAGCTTCTGGTTTCATTGTGCAAGCCGGCGTCCACAGAGACGCCATTTAGCCAAGCGGAGACAGGGCTTACTTTGTCTGTGTGTACCACAGTGAGGGTACCTAAAGACAACTTCAGCCTCCGCTACTGCTGCTCAATAAAAGGGAACAGCTGTATTGAGGACACGCTCCTAAAAATAACGTCCCCGGTTTAATTAGGGGACCTCAGGATTCCTCTGGATCCTGCCAAGAGGCCAAAATGTGGAGGGGAATCAGGCATCAAGAATGAACGCATTACCAAAAGTATTCTTTCATGGCCTGCATCTTTCTTTTTTATACATTTGAATTTGTTTGATGTGTCATTGTTGTAATTTATTGAATATAGTTTTTATATTGTAGATTTCATTTTTAAAGGGCAGTGAGTCTGGGCTGGTCGGCTCTCGGGTTGCACTGTACATATGAGAAATAGATCCTGTGGGAATTACAATTAACAGGCCGGTCTAGAGAACCCTGGGACAGTTTAACTCTGACTCTGTCGTGACCGCTGTTAATAAATAATGAGAAACACATTACCTTTGTCTAATGATTCCATAAGCTTCTGATGAATACTGTGCAACTCTGTATCCTCTGTGTGCTGGCATTGGTCCTGTGGGAATTGTAACAGAAAAAAATATCCTTGTGAAAGCAGCCGTGTTGAGGTGACGTTAATACCTGCTATTAAAGGTAAAAGCAACATGTCAATGATTTTGACTCCAACAATGATTGCTTAGTTAATTCTGCAGCCTCGGGTTATTTATTTGTATAACTGTAAAGATGTTTCTAACATTTTCGTTCATCAGTAACTTCCAAAAATTGCTTTGACCTTTGAGAAATCACTTTATTTGGTTAGTCGTGATTCTTTCATTACGCACTTATGTATGTTATTTATAAGTTCATGACATTAAAAGCTAATGATTTCCCTGCACAATATACAAACTAGTCATGCATTTAAACCATGCATTTTATGTTTCCCTCATAGTGGAAACTATACTACTAAGCATAGTATCCACATAACACAGCTTTCTCTCTCTCCCCACTCGTTCTGACTGGTTGTTGATTACACAAAACTTGCATGTTTTTTGGAAACATGTAAACGTTGAAAATCAATAGCCATTGCAATAGTGTAATGATGGGCTTTTAAATGGATTAGCTGGCTAATGAAAGTCTTGCTGCACTGCTCCCATGTGCTGATCTCCTATTTTAAGCATGTCAACAATTGGCATTGATAGGAAGCATTTACAGAGGTCAGAGGTCAGGTGATTAGGAGCAATTATGGGAAGAAGAGCTATTGAATGTCTGAACATGCTTAGATGAGGTCACTGCGTGCCATCTAATGTGACAGTCCAATGGCTCAGCTGCTTTTTGTGTAGCTGATTCAACATGCATTTGCTCTTTGCAAAATTACTAAATTATTGGACCAAATATTCACAAACCTTAAGAATCAAGACTCTCACAGCGGTATGTTTGTTAGTAATCATTAAACTTCCCTCGATGCTAATGGGATTTCACTAAGGCAACCAGGCATGTGATCATTTCTGTCTCCTGGTTTTAACTTTTGTAAGAATAATGAGTAATGATTGGCTGATGGTAATTAAGCTCTTGACTGAAAGTGCTGGGGTGTGTCGATGTTGCTTTGATCAGTGATTTGTGATGGCCTTGTTACAAAAAAGCACCTTGCTAAAAAATACTACAGTTAATGTACATACAGTACATGTTGTTACTTTGTGAATGTATAGAAAATCCCCTAAACACAATGAAAAACATTTTCATTCTCCAAATCTTTTTGTGATAAATAGCATAATTTTGGTTGTAGCTTATTTAGCCTACAGTTTACTTTCAGTTTCCATTATACATGCATGTTAGGTAAATTCATCTTATGTTTTGCAAGTATTATTTTACTGAGTTTATTTAATTAAGCGGCATCCATGATTTTTTATAAAAAAAAATCACTTATTTCACAAAGACATGAAACATCTGTGTTCAAAACAGTCTTAATATCTTACACTGATTCACAATGGTAGCCCTATAAGAATGATTTAAGAGTTGAGTTGTTGGGTATGATTAGGTGGGAAAAAGTTGTTTGACTTCAACCCACTTAAATATAAGTATGTAAAGTAACTTGTAGTTTTATGTTTCGAGCAGAAATCTAGAGGCAAAAGTTAGGAATTGCAGCTTTAATTGTTGTTCATGTTAGTTAATAAGAGATATATAGATATATGTGTTATTATTATTATTATTATTATTATTAGTGTTCAAGTTTCAGTAGAAGTTGTTTATGATGTAATGCTGATGCTCTAGAAAGACTGACATAAATAAGAATTAAGTTATTGTTAATATTGGCTAAGTGTTCAAATGTGTCCAGTCCTAGTCGCTCTCAGCACACCAGCTAAACATCCCCAAGTTCCAGTCAAAAGCATTTACACTCCTACTGTAAATGTCACACCATTAGTTTACAGACATAAAGTTCACGGCTGTTTCTCAGAAAGTAAACTTTTTAAGAGAATCTCTTACAAGATTCATTTCTAGCATTGCCGAATAAACATTGCTCGGTCTTAGTTGGAGGTGCTGGGAAATATTGGAGGTCTTGTTTGTGATCATGGTCATGTATAATGAGCTCCGCTGTTGACGGAGTAAAACACCCCTCTGGACTTCCTCATAAATCAACAAGGTGCACTGACCAATGTCTCCATGGATATTTCTGCTTCCAAGAAGCAGGCAACATATTCATTTCGGATAATCTCCCAGGCCTCATGCTTCAAGGACAGAGACTCTTTTTCTCTATCCTGTGTGAAGTGCTTAAATTATTGGAGTAAAGTACCAGATGCAGTAATACTAACAAATATGTAGACTGTATACACACAAGCGTAGTGCATTTAAATGCGTAACACAGCATAGTTGTGAGCTCGTTTTTATGATGCATATTTTCCAGCACTCGTCTCACGTGCACATACCTCAGCTGAAGGCAAACAGCGCGAGCACCGGCGGCGTTCCTGCTCTCACATGGATGCCGTATGTGTTCTCCACTTCCTCAGAAGAGGCTCTTCACTCGGGTTGTTATAAATCATACTTTGTAGCCTTGTGGACCACACAGCAGTGATCTCGGCCCGGGCCACAGGCGCTGAAGATGGGCCATTGAGCATAGAGACGATAAACAGGACAGGAAATTAACTTAATAGGGACTCTCCAAAATTCCTAAAAGAAATAAGTGCCCTCTGTTGTGGCCAACTCTGGAAAGTCTCCAGAATTACTGCCGTATCAGAGGCCAGTTGCACGTTGATTGTTAAAGTAGTATTAAAAGAATGTCAATCAAATTTTATTTCAAGCATTAAGTCATGTTGCCTGATAAATGCACTCGTTTTGAAGCTGTATGTGCTCAGAAAGGTGAATTATACTCTCACAGCTTGAAGTAGAAAAGCGAGGATATTAATGTTCATCTCATTGAGTGTTTTGACAGTTATATCCCATCACTGTCTTTCTGAAGAAAAAACATTCTTCAATGACCCTTTACAACTCTTGAGCTGAAATCCTGAGACTTACACTAATAACCCTGGTTGTAAGAAGTTACTGCATAGATTTTTTTATGCAGTGGGCTTTTATTAAACTCGGCATATTGTGACACAGAGACTATATTAAATGCATGAATTTTCATTAATTCAGTCATTAATTCATACTGTATTCGGTCTTTTAGCAACCCAGACTGTACATTTAACATGATTGGATCTCTGATCTGCCCCATTAGTATGAAAATGTTATATTATAATAATATTTTATAACAATTATATAGTATTATTTTATTAACAATTACAAAATGATAAAATAAACCACACTGAATTATATTTTGACATTGTATTTGTCATCAAACAGATACAAAAAATATCAATTTATATTAAAATTATGCATGAATAATTCAGGCACTATAACAAAACTAAAATATGTAACTTTTTAAAAATTAACGTTATATAATCATGTATATTTTTTACTATTACATACCTCATGTCACTAGCGAACCTATAAACTCTACAATAAATCTAATAAAAAAGATACTTTTTTACCTTTTTGTTTGTTTTTCTTGTTGTTGATATAGGATTGAGGAATACTAAAAAGGTGGAGGTCTAACTTAAAACAATGAATGAGTGGGAGAGTAATGAATGGACACCACAGGTTGCTAAAGACCCAAGATATGCATTTAGGGTTTAATCTAGAAAGCCATTTATTCAAGTTATGTATTTAGGTTTGGAAGAAAATCATAACTGTAATCATGTAGCTTATTTGTAAGAGCAAGGTCATGGGTTTGAATCCGAGGAAACGCACATACAGATAAAATAGACCTATACCTTGAGTACACTGTGAGTCATAGAGATAAGTTACCAATTACCAGTTACCAACATTCTTTAAAGTATCTTTTTTTTTGTGTGTTCTGCAAACGATTCATCAAATTTACTGTATCAGAAGCATAAATGTCACTGACTACACACATGCTCGTTCAGCCTTGTGCCACCCAAAGGATGAAATATAAGAAGGCCTGTGCCATTGTTCCACTTTAATGAAACTGTGTCAGGAGCAACAGAGCTATGTTATACCCGTAATGGCAGCAGACTTGAGGTGTTGGCATTGAGTAAAGAGTGTTGAGTGGGGTATCTGATAGCTTTATCTGCTCCTCTTTAATTAAAGTGAGTGGAGTTTTTTTGGTCCATCCAGAATGTGTTTAAGTGTCATTGTTACAGTCAATTCTCAGAGCTCCCATTCGCCATATGCCACACACATGCCATACTGTGCATGTTTCAATAAAAAACCTCACATGTACATTAGAATGGGATTGCAAACCCAGTTAATGATTATTATGATTATAAAGATTTATAAACACCTTTTCCTATAGGTTCCTGTCACTGTAATCCCTGTTGACTAGACAGTTCCAGTAAACTCCAGATGAACTTATCCATTTTTAATTTCACACCACTGACTTATTTATCACCCAGACGTCTGTGGAATCCAATTTTTACATCTGTTGATGTTCTAGCGTCTGTGAAGTCACAACATGACACAAAACATTACAGATAGATGTGTTTGTTTTGATTCAAAACATGAAAGAAAACAAGAGAAAACAACCTTTATTTACGTCCTTTATGACACTGGTCATTTATAATGATTCATAGTCCTTCTGTTATCTTGTGCCCTATCTAGTGTTACAGATGAATGCAATGACCTCTGTTTTCCGGTAAAGCTGTGGTTTGGTGTTAGTTGTGCTCTTTGGTTGTGCTCGCACAGGAGAAGGGTTAATTCACTCGAAATGAAATGAAATTCACGGCACTGAGAGCTCCTGTGCTCTGCTGGGCTCCGGCAGCGGTCATGCTGTGCTGATGACAATGTCAAAGTACATTACACCCAATGTGGGACGGGCATCTTTTTATATGGAGCAATTATGAAAGACACCTACTGCTGTTGTTACCATTATAAAGGGACACATTGACCAGCTGTGAAGTGTGAAGGGTGCGTGTGCTCCCCTACAGTCACTCTTTTGTGATGGTACTATCACACTGCAAACACATCAGAGACTCTATATAATTGTCAAGTATATTTTATGCAGTGGTGTGTTTCATATTGAAACAGCAAGATTGAAATCACATGTTTTAAAAAAGCCAGTAGTCTTTAGTTTTGTTTTTATACTTTTTGGTTAGTTAGGAGCAAGACAAATTTTCTCAGACAAAAATCTGTTTAGTCCAGGATGAATGTTTTTGGTCTATTTTCCCAGAAGAAAAGATGGTATTCTGTATACCAAAGGCAAATCCAACCAATTTATGAGGTGGTATGAATGGTCTTATTTGTATGTTTTAGTACGATCTTGTCTTTGCCCCAGTGACATTAAGATTAGGTGTTCATTATTGTTTTTGTACAACTCACATTGTATTATCATACACACCAACCTCTTAAAATATTTCCAGTGAGATCAGGCTGGCAGTCAGTTTGGTATATAGGTGATGTCAAAGTTAATCGACCTTGTGTAAAAGCCACAACATTTCAACTGTTTGTATTTAAAACACAAACAGTGTCAGTGCCACACAATTATTCAACACTTTTATTCAGGTGTTTTATAAATGTGTTTATAAAACACAAACTGAAATTTGTCAGTGCCACACAATTATTCGACACTTTTATTCAATATTATTTGTGCAAAATATTTAGCATCTTAAACTTTGTTAAGAAGATACATTTTTATTAATGTTTATATATTTTTACTAAAAACACCAACCAGAATTTGTAACCATTTAACAAGGTGAACAATTTGTATGAATTTATACAATTTGATTTGTACAAAATATACAATTTACACAAAACTGGCACTAACGCAAAAGCAGAAAAATGTACGAGAGGGTATACATATTATAATAAAATAATTACAAATTGCAATGAGATTGTGTTAAAAACACAAAGCAAAGCAATAACACAAATTTTTTTTTTTTTGCAGTGCATGTAATGGAAAACACATTTTGTTTCGTTCAACACAGTAAAATCTGTGTTTTTTTGTACTGCAAAGCCTAACTTTCCTCTGTATTTAAGGATATTGGTTGCAGACTCCCGAATACCACATGTGATAGCTATAGATTACAGCCACAAGCGTCAGTGATGGCAGCATGCTGTGGTGTTGACCAGCTCTGACGGGGGTCATGATGAATGCTGCTTTCACAGCACAGAAACCTGCAAACTATTATAGATTGTGACTGGAGGGTGGTCTGGATGAGAGCTGACCACAAGAGGATAAAGAATTAAACATGTGGCACACAGTAGCTACAAGCAGTTCACAGGAGTCCAGTGTGGTCACAAGGTCTCTTTGTCAATACAGCGGTTTTGGTCAACTCTATACCCCCCTGATCATCTCAAAACGTATTTAACTAGATGCAATTTAAGAAGCGGTTGACAAACTGTGCCTTAAGGACCGGTTTAGGGTCCTTTATTGATCTGACCTATTGTTGACTACATGGTTGTAAATATCTTTGACAAGTGTTGTAGTGATTGTTCCTTATCTTGAAGGAGCATAGTTTAGTTGAATGTTCAAAGAGCAGTTTTGCGTGGGCATGTGCTGATATGCTGTTACTGTATAAACCCAATCAGAAATACGGTTGTAATATGAAAAAAAAGACCAAACTTCCCTATTTGTAGCTCACATTATCATACATTCAAACAACTATTATGACATGAAAGCAGTTTCAAGTCAATTGAACAACAGACGAGTGTGACATATGTACAATTTCGCAACCCAGCTCGGTAAACCTGGCTGATAATGCGTACTTGACAATTAAAGATAAGGTTATTAGAAAGCAATGGCGGGGAATATACACAGGAAACAGCCGTGACAGCTGCGCTTTGTTCTTTGTGTACATAAAATGCCGAACATTTCTTATCTGAAAGATATATGAGTGAGTTCCTGCTTTCCCTTGGCACACATTTACAGCCTGTTATGTGCCTGGCATGGATACAACATTTACAGAGGAAGGAAGTGCCATATATGGTCTTGTGGATTTGGCGAGATCTGATATGTAGCTTTATGTATATCTCACGCTCTGTAGGCATTGTTAGTCTGTTATGTAAATAAACAGTTTTATGGATCTGTTGAGTTTAGTTTAAGGACATCTTAAAGTTTATCACACACAGTTCACACAAGGGCTTAACAAATTAACCTTATGGATCCACTTTATAATCTTTGCTAGAGGCAGTTTTGTGGTTATGAAAAGTAGTGGCATCACTTCACAGCATTTTAACTGAAATTGGCACACAGCAAACCAGAAACGTGTAACGCATCGAAAGAGGTCTTATTATAAATTCGAAATATTAAAATAATATTAAATGATCTAAGCATATTGCACGTTAAATGCAAATGAGAGCATTTCTTTAAAGCAGCGTAGTAAAATGTGATATACAGCAATGTATATTTACGTGCACATTAACGTGCAGTATCACATTTTATTACGTGGAGGAAGTATCAGCACTTCATATCACATGCTTTTGACTGCTTCACTTTCATTTGATACCCAAATACTTGTAAGCCACAGCTGTCGAAAGATCTCTAGGTCAGTCCAGCTCATTGTCTTGAAACGCTGTACTCTCCCCATTACTGCTGCAGACTTTACTTGATCTGTCTGACTGTGAGTATAACCTGATACTGTACTTCTGTCGCTGCTGACTCATAGATATTTGTTGCTGTCACTCAGGAATCATTGTAATGAAATAAGTGACAAGGCCTTATATGTTTGAACTTGCTATTGTATGCTTATTTTAATATAGTAAAGGTAACAATTAACAATAAGGTTCAGTTCATTAACATTGCATTCAATGCATTAGATATCATAAACTAAAAAAAAACTAAACAAATGTATTCATCTTTTATTAGTCTGCTGTAATGTTCATGTATTAACACTATACAATTGGTCATTGATGTTATTTATTGTAACAATACATTCATGTGAAATTGAACAATTTTAAATATATTAATAATGCACTTCTACTGTATATGTAGAAATTAACATTAACCAAGATTAATCCATTTTTTAAAGTATTGTTCATTTCTATGTTATTGCATTATCTATTGCTAATATTCTAACACAAATGTAATTTTAAAGTGTTACTATAAAGATTGTTGTAATGCAAGCAAAGTTTTAATAAAGTTAAATGTAAATGTCAGTTTAATGGCATCATATCACATCACCACACGGACGTTCCCTGTTATTGGAAGAGCTGGATTTCTTTTTCCAGCTGTTATCAGTGCCGCCGGACACGTGAAGTGGGACCTGGATGGTCCTGCCAGTGAGCAGCAAACTGAAAGTGGGTCAGATACTTTTGCCAAGCAGCTGGAAAATCTACCAGCAGTCAAACACATGGGCTTCATCTGAACCCCACGGCAGTCATTCAGTCACCAGCTAAACAGACAGTGTTCTGTGTTTAAAGGCACCTACTGTGGAAACTGCTTTCAGACAGGCTTTCCAAACACGATAAAGGTGTAATGCTTAAATTCAGGTCAGATTAAGTGATAGTAGAGGTGTAGTTATATGATAAAAGATCCTCCATCAGATGACTTTTTTACCATCTGCTGAAAGGCACACATGGAATTGTGTGATACTATAGGCAGCAAAGTATACATCTATACTGCCATAGGAAAGAAAATCACAGATATACTCTCTTTAAAATCTCATTTATTTTCCCTAGACATCAAAAAAGTTAAAGATTAAATGCGAGATTAAAGAACAAATTGAAACTTTTGCATAAGTCTCCTGAGAAAAAGACAGAAATGAAATGCCCCCATTAGAGTTTCAGAACAGATTTCCAGAATGTCACAAACTGAGCTCAGATTTGCTAAGTCTGCAAACAAAAGTCAATATTTTTCAAGATTTCAATATAATTTTTTCTCATAAAATTTACTTTTTTTACCTATACAGTCTACATTTATTTTACCACACTCATAATGTATTTCAAAAATATCTTACAATATTTGTTTCTGTTTTATTTCATTTGTTTTCTATTTTAGGAGAAACATATAAATACTTAAAGAATAATTGAATGAAACACAATTGAGAACTTCATCAAATCACCTGAGCTGAAAGAGCAACATCTGAGAAAAACTATTTTCATCTGGATATCTTCAAAATCTAACCAGATGAAGTTATTTTAGCAGACGTAGCAAATGTGGCGTTTAAATGTGGTTTCTTTTCTTCAGACATCTGTACTACATACAAGGCAGCATGATTCACATACTTACCAATTAATATTATCCAGTACATTTGAACATTTGGCCGATACTGTGATGTTTTTCATGGTATGCATTTTATCAATACACGTGTCCCCCGGCAATTAAACCCATGACCTTGGCTCGGACTGCAGAAGTTACAGAAACCCCAGTATGTGAGACTCTATGAATGGCTCTCCTGTCTGGCCCATCTTAAAATATGCAAGTGTTACAGGCCAGACAGCTCAGAAACACTACTGGTGCTTTTTGTCTTTAGAGCTCCTAACAGCTGATCACAGTTTCCCACATAAAGCCCAGCTGTCATAGTTTCAGCTGGCTTATACCAAAAAGTCTCTTTACGTCCATTGCCCTTAAACCATAAAATCCTGTCGTTTGTCACCCCGAGGTGTAAACAAGCCTGTGTCTGGGCAGACGGGGTCAATGGCGAGCCATATAGTTTGGACAGTGATCTGTAAACCCCAAGCATCTGCCACTGAACATGGGTGGTAATAAGATTAATACAGTATTACTCAGAGGTCTAATCCTGGTGCATGTATAGATGTATAGATGAGACGTGAATAGAAGTTAACACAGCATTGCATATACATTAAATGCAGCATAAGCATGTGTTTATAGCGAGAGAGACGTGTTTAAAGCCATGCCATGTGGTGGTGGTGACCGCCGTGGTATTAAAAAGATATAGAGAGTGTATTAACGCTGAACTGGTAAACATGCAAACTGTTTCTTTATAACTGCATTTACCGCCATCTCTCTCTCTCTCTCCGGGTGTGCGGGCGATCGTGGCCAGCTGCTCCGTCTGCTGTAAACAGTGTGGAGCAGATTACTCTAATGCCCCATAATCACAGTTACATAACCAACACACTCATCCTTTGTTTTGATTTCAGATTTTCTCCATTGCACTGGCTCAAACAATGTAGTATTGTAGTGAAAGCAGGGGTTGCGTTCAGCTTTCATCAGCCTTCGCTTAAATACAATGTTCTGTCATGTTTGTGCTTTATGATTTAACCCATTTGTTCGGTTCACGTTGACTTTACTGTCTTTGTGTGTTTTTGTTTAGAGTTTCTAGAGATCTTACTGACTAAACTGTACAATATAATATAACCTCTTAGGGGCCGTTCACATGTCGCATCTTTTTTTGTGCTCAAATTTGTTATTTTAAACGTTGACGGGCTCTTTTTTCCAGGTGCGCCGAGATGAAAACGTCTCTTAGAAAACTTTTAGAGCGCCGCAAGCACACCGCAGGTCATGTGACAAGCAGCATCCAATCAGCTTCACCCTTTTCGTTACACCATTGAAAGTCCAACGGTGGAACAGCTGATCATCGCGTTTTTAGACGCGATATGTGAACGGCTCCTAAGTCTACCATCATACATCATCATAAGATCAGAGGGTGACATAAAAGTTAACAAAATGATAAGCAGTTTTTTATGAGCATCGTACAGTTTTCCAATGAAACTTATACACATACAGTAACAGCGAAGTTAAATTGCACATGGCTTTTGTCAAGAAGTTAATAAACAGCTTTGCATGTTCTGTGAGGAGGTGTGTGGATGTATGGGGTATTTAGCTTCATCTTCTTAAAGGGCAAGTTCACGTACATACTGTATCCCCATTTAGTTCAGTAGTGCATACATTTGCATTAAATTACTTTGGGTGTAACCTTTACACAAACCTCAAAACAAGTAAATAAATAATATTATCATGTTTCAATGATGACTGTATTATCTAAACTGAAAGCAATCTGACCTTTTGTTAGACCAAATGGTGTCACAAATTCACTGAACTGTGTCTTAACTAATTCATTTTTAACTTGTCAGAATGTTACTTTGTTTTTTAATTTCTTTATTTTCAGTCTTAGATTTTCAATGCAGTTTTAGACATATGGACTCCTATATATATATATATATATATATATGTACATACTGTATCATACAGTATGATAATAGCATATAGATGTAAAGTAAATGTCACATATGTTGTAATCATGTATGTTGTAATGTGACAGCACAGAATACTTTCCCAGACTGCGAGGCCCCTCACATCCTGTCAGACTCGCACAGAAAGGGTTTCAAAGTCAGCCGTTACCCATATAGCATGACTTTGGCACACCTGTCATGCTGGCAGTTAAGTTTCAAAATGAGCACAATTCCAGGAATCCCACCGTTTGAGCGCCAAAGGGAAATGGACGAGATGAAGTCCTCCCTCCTTCTGTCATTCACTCTTAACTTCTGTCTTATACTGGAATTGCTCACTGAACAGTTTCAGAGATTTTTTTTGGTTACATTCGTACAGACCTATTTCATGCATTCATGCACTTAATGATTCTGTGATTAAGAGAGCTGCAGGATTTTACATTAACCTTACTAGGTCATGTCTGCCTAATGCAATGTACATTCACACACATTTTTTTGTGTAAAGCTTTCTTTGGTTTTTCATTCATCATTCTTTTCATTCATAAGAAAACCAAGCATAACATGTCTTTGGTTTGTTTCAGAAAATTAAACTCGCCTTTAATCAACACTCATATTAGTTTAGAGTTTGCTCATATTGCTATCATTATGTCATTTTGTATCTATATCAGCTTCTTACAATAAAATCTATAGCCATAGGCGTTTCAAAGCTGTACTCGGCTTGACTACATCTTAGTTAAATTTTGCGAACTTGGATCCTTTATCTTTTTATTGTACTAGCGGCGCTTTGATGATGAATTCACTGCTCCTCTTTGAAGATATGATGTATATGACAATACTTGATCTTTAGTTGTGGCTTACCGACATTTCGTTTATTTAATCAGTTGAGATGTTAAACATTATTTTTTTGGGATAAGAAAATGTATATGCTGTAATGTAATAAATTTTAACTAATAAATGTTGCCTGTCTTTAAGAGTTTTAGCAAAGTTATATAAATTGTTATTTAATTGATCTTACAGTATATGATGAATTACTATAATCATTAAATAAACTGTTTGATGAAGAGCAGAGTTCAATATTATTAGATTTTTAACATAACAGTACACACGTCACAATAGTTGTGCATAAAAATCTGATTATGGATTTGTCATAAACAGTTGATTAGATTTTCTTCAATTAATATTTTATCCTATTAAATGATTTTGCACCTCACAATAAGATATATTGATCAAATCAAAGAAATCAGGCATAAAAGTCTGGGCCACTGGCATCAGAGATAGGATTAGATTAGAGTATAGATTTTCATATGAGCCACACATATTGCTCTGTTCTTTCATTGTATTATTTTCAGCAAAACATGAGGAGGTCACGATCCCTCCCGCCTGTAATGGGCCGATATGATTTGTTTCTGTGAAAGACGGCTCCTGTTTCAAAAGCAGTGCCGAAATCAAATCTCTTCTAAAGAAAGTTGATAGCACAATAAAAGCTTATAATTATTCAACAAAACTGTAATTGAGATCTGAAGGATGTAGCGGCTGGTGTAGAGTTACAAGAGAAAAGATTCTTGTCTAATTCTTCTCTTTGAATGGCAGTATAATGCTCCTGAAGTGCTTATGGGAGTCTGTTTAGGACCCCAAGAATAACGTTGTATATGAACCAAATTGTTTGTATGTTCCTATTTGAACATTTTATCTCATATCTGTTTTATTCAAAACACACCCATCATATTTCACAGCAATACAGGCCAGTGAGTCAGCAAACCGTTTCTCTTATCACTTTCTCTGTGTGATAGGATTTTTGTTACAGATGGTTTTATCCAAAGCAACTCACTATAATATAAGTACAGGGAGATTTCAGTTATTATGAATGAACCGAATCACTCAAGCGAGCGAGTGTTTGAAGTGGAGCTAAACTCATGTGCAGATGTCTGTACTATAATGTTCACCCACATATCACTGAGCGAATCTCATGTGTCTGTTCCCAAAGCTATTGAGTTCTTTTAGAACAGATGGCACGAGTCCAGCATTGTGCGCTATTTATCACGTAACGACCGAATGAGAGTTAGATGTTAAGGAAACGCTATGAAAAGCCTCCGTTGTGTTTGAACTCGCCTCACATGGAGGTGAAGAATGACCCTTAAACACATCCTGGGACGTGAACGCATGGTAGCCTTGAGAGTTCAAATTCAGTACACGTGCCTAAATGGCTCTATTTTCATTTCCAGTCATCTGGATAAAGAGTCAGACACATCTATATGAAAACCTTGTGAAGATCTGACTATATATCCTTATCTGTGACTATATCCACACTCTCACTCTCTCTGGTCCCGTTCAACATAATACTGCCTTTGTTGGCCGTGCTGTTCCTTATTGCGCAGGAGTGTGTGTGTATCAGCAGGAAAGTATTGTTTATTTACATTTGTGTTAAATCGGCAGCCTGCAGGAGTCATGGACCATAGCCGTGGGAGACCCCTAAAGACCCACTGCGGTGTGCTAAAACTTTCCCTCTAAACACATCTGATTTATGGCTCGAACACTCAGAAAGAGCACCTCTGTGTTTTGCCGGTGTAATATCTCTATTGCATTGCAGAGGATTGTTTTTTTGTTGGTTAATGTTCTGCTGCCTCGTATGGCAGGACAAAAACACTCAATGACAATGACAAAAGTCATTATCTCACAATAAATGGCCTGTTCATATTTCTAGGGAAGAAGCACAGATTTGTGAGCCCATAAAAAAATGACTGGATCTTAAAGTCATAATGTGAAATTTATCAAAAAAGTCACTTATTCAAAGTTTAGGATAATATTTAAAGACTGGACATGATTTTGGACAAAGATCTTTAAAGTCTATCAGAGCTGAGAAAACAAGTATGAGCTTAATCATTTCCATAACATGCCAGAGACAGTAAGTCATTCCTGTACAGCTCTTGATGTGTTGTGAAAATAACATGATGAGTTCAGGCAGTCAGACGCAAACACTGTCTACCATGATATAACGTTATACACAGGTGTGTGGAACCAGCATATGCGTTTTATTGTATAAACATGGCTTATGGTGGTTCAAACCTTAATATGATAGTTCACCCAAAACCTAAAATTCTTCTTAAACATTTTAACTCACCCTTATGATGGTACCTGTATTACTGACTTACTTTCGTGGAACCCAAAATGAGGATTTTTTGAGTTCAATGGGAAATGTGATATTTTAACTTCAAAAAGCCCCATAAAAGTTTAATAAATGTAGTCAAATGACTAAAAACAGACCAAAACTGAATTTTATTTAGTTGGAGTGAGACAATTAATTTGTTTATGTTCAACACACAAATTCAATGATCTGCGCGGAGTGCTTAACATCTTAAGGCAGATTTTCAATAAAACAGATTGAAATGACATAAGGGTGAGATGAGGATAATGATGCAATTTTCAGTTAATAGATGCACATGTAAAAATGTCAGTGTTATTTCAGTTTACCAGATTGTTGCCTGTGTAAAGGAGGAGAGGAAAAAAAGATCTGTTTGCACCTCTGAGAGGCAGTTTTCGCCAGTGCAAAAGATAGACCTGACCCAGGGTCATGGAGCAAGGCCAGACACTGGCAATAGTGACAAACCCCAGGACTGATCTGTGATCGCTGGAGTCCAAATGTCTTTTGCGCTCTGTACCCCTCGCTGTGTGTGCAAATATAGAAAAGAAAGAGAAATGCCAGAGGAAATCATATTAGAGGTAATTAGGCCGTTTGTTGACATAAGGGCTACACACATGTCAGAACGTTGCTCAAAGGGAAACTATTGTTTGCCTTGTTACTCCAGGTTAAATCATTCGGTGTATGAAGGGAAGTGTTGCTTCCTGATAATAAAAGATTCGTCTGACAGAACTGTTCAGCATAAATGTATTTAGTTAAAAATGTTAAATGTGATGGATGTACAGACACATGAAGAGATTAAGACATTAATAATTATTTTTGATTGCAAATTATATTATTGCGTAACATTTAACAGAAAAGGTTAATTGACTATGGTCCATGACTCCTAAATTAATCTAAGTTAATTTATTTAATGAATTAATAAATGGTGCTGGATGTTCCCTTTGGCTTTAATTACAGCAACATTAAGCTTCACAAGTTCATCCAAAGCATTCTTGGCGTTGCTAACACCACGCTCTTACAACTGAGCTACAGACCATATCCATTCACCACCATTATGTTTTCTTTAAAAATCATAAACCATATTTATAAGTTTAACTGAGATCTTCCTATGTAGACTGTTTTTTAACCACATCATATTTGTTGCATCTTATTAAACATAATATTTAACATGAAGCATTTCTTTGAGATAGATGCAAAGCAGATTAGACAGATTGGGAATTCAATTATCTCTTATTTATCCTGCTGTAAAAAAAAAAGGTCAATCATCTCCATGATAACATTCTAACATCAATATTTCAGCAGGTTTCCATCGATCTTTACTGCATTAGTTTTATCCCATTCCTTTTTCATAGACACCAGAAAAGAGAATTCCAGTCTAAGCCAGTTGTGGATATGAAATCATTTGAGATGATATAACATTATTGATCAGGAAAGAGATTTGATACGGGATGAATTTTCTCTCATATTATCCATCTCTCCCAATACTCTCTTATGATGCACTGCACAGTGACCATAGCACGTATATAAAGTGGTCTTGCAGAGATTATATACATTGAAATAGTGTCTGACCTGAGAGAAAGCTTTACTTATAGACACGGCTTAAGCTAGTGCTGTTGCTCCACCTGCAGGCCTCATATATACATTTAAACCCATTGATTTATTTGACATCTATAGGCATTAGTGAAATCACACCAACACTAGTACAGTGGAAAAGACTTGTGCTTCATTCATGATTTATTTCATTTTGTGTTTGTTTGGTTTTGGTCGAATGACTGTTTTGATTCCATGACTAAACCAGATAAAATCCTAATCTCTAACATCTACAATGCTAATGAAGAGTCTCAGTTAGCTACATGAGCTGAATGGATGTTTATAAAAGACAGTTATTTGACGTAAATCTCTTAATACTTGGACTTTAAATAAACCCAGAGTTGAAACTTAAAATAGAAAAAAGCCTCAATGACACAAACACAGTATTCATGACTTGCATGCAACGTACTTGGACATGCATATGAAATGCGAATCTGCCCATCTCTTGGTAATTGATGACAGAGACATAAGGGCGAGTCAGACACAGGCCAGTGTTTTGACTGAAGTGGATTAGAGAGTACACTACCTAATTACAGTAATACGATTACTCAATGACAGCTGGACAACTGCCACAGTCCTGCAGCCAGATCCCACCCACAGCACAGCTCACGACACCTCATTCACATACAGAGACATAATAGCACTTTTTCAAATACATAAGCGTTTAGGAAAACTGAAAAGATATAGGCAGTATAACCGTACTGTTCTGAGATTCTTACTGTTTTGTTGACGTTGTTTAAGGTTTTTTGCTGTTGAAAATTGTCGTTGACTAGTCTTTAGGGACAAGAGAGGACGTCCCATCAGGAAGCAGTGCTTCTGAACAGTCTTTTCATGCAGAGGGTCCTTTCCATAACATTGACAGCATCTGTTGTGCTCATGACTGCAGCATTCATGAAAAAAGAGACCTGTTGAATGCGACTGTGAAACATTATTTGCTTAATCAGGTTTTTAGTTATTACAAATGTGACTCTGGACCACAAAACCAGATAAAAGTAGCTTGGATATTTGTAGCATTAGCCAGAAATACAAAATGATTGATTTTTCTTTTATGCCAAAAATCACGCATTGATGCACTGATAAGTACTTCATTTGGACAACTTTAAAGGTGATTTTCTCAATATTTAGTTTTTTTGGACTCTCAGATTACAGATTTTCAAATAGCTGTACCTTGGCCAATTTGCCCATTTGCAAGTGTAACCATACTCTCACAATACTGGGGTTATGATTACGATAGTATCACAGTATGTGTAAAAAATGAAACTGACCCTCATTTGTTATTTTATTAAAGAATTGACAACATTCAAGGTTTAATGAATGAAATTAATAAAATGAAATGAACTAATAAAATGAAATAGGTCTGTCACTGAAAAGTAAAATTCAAGATGTATTCATATAACGCTTACAATGTCGTATTGTTTATTGTATAGTTTGGCTTATATTCGCTGAAAACAAATCTGTAAACCTTCACTGAACAACAAAAATGCTCAGTATATGCTCAGTACTATATTATAGGCTACAGTAAATTGAAAACATGTAGCACTATATTTGAAGTATTCTGACAGTTTCTCTACCCATCATCATGGTCCTAGTACTGTATATAGTCTGTATGTTTGCTCACCATATGGATTTACACTGTCTCCCAAGTTACTGCTGCCATCTGCAGATATGAGCCTGAACTCATTCGTGTCATCTGTACACACACACAGTGAGAGAGCACAGAGAAACAACAGATCATGTCTGAATGTCTGATACAGTTATGAGAGATAAGTCTGAAAACATGCTTCCCATAACAGGATGTGGGAGTATGCAAAAATACACAGAATCCAGTCATTGTATAACTCTCACATCTGACGCACAATCCAAACATTACACTGCTGTCAGTTCACACCATCACACATCCACTTCAGCTCACTGGTAATATTCAGAACTCTCAAAGGAAAAGTCAAACATTCCTGTTTAGACTCTTACCGTTCAACCATTTAAGGTCAGTAAAGTTCATTCCTCATATGAGAGGATGTGAGGTATTGTACTTAATACTAACCATATTTCAAGTGAGAAATAATGGACAGCCAGCTGGTTGTTATGGCAGAATGAACCCTGATGTGAAGGAATACAAAGATTCTGCGAGTTCATTTCCAATCGGCTTTAGACACGACTGTCAGCCAGGACATGAGCTTTAAACAAGACAGACACTCACTTGCAATATAATCTCATATCTGTTATTAATTAAGCATATTTCTATCTTATTTATTCACAAGTAAGTTATTTTTCAAGGTCAAGTTGACTCGCAGTGCTTGGATGAGTCTTATTAGTTTTGAGCGGTTGTTATTGAGAAATAACATTTCTTGGAATGTCTCAACTAGCCAATCAGAATCAAGTATTTATGAAAGCCGTATAATAATAAGTATATCATTTCTTTAATCATGCTAAAAAAGTATTAAACTAAACCATGATTATTAATCACAAATTGAGATATCACCAATATAATATATTGTTAAAAGTGGAGTCGGTTGGTGTATTTACCGCCATTGTTCCACATCTTGTAATCACATCATTACTTAATGTTGACTGTGACTAATAAACGCTCTGATTCAGCATGTTTATATAAACAACCGCACGAAATGAACCTGCTGTGCAGCTTTGTTAATAAGATTAAAGTACTATCATCCTGTCCAGTTAACTATTTAAACGTCACGTATCCTGCCTCTCAATGCATCTACCAAAACATATTTTGTGACCTTAACAACACATCAGCTGCATTTAAAAATACTCGTCTATTTGTGCTTCGGTTTAGTATTTTACTTGTTTTGAAGACCAGCAGTCAAGATCTAACAAACATATGGTGTTTGCTCTACATTACAGGGCTCATACGGTGAGGCAGAGGAATTATGGGAAGTCACAGGAAGTCATCGTGTAACTTTCTCACATACAGTGGCAGTGTAAGTAGACAGGGATTTGGCCCCACGTCTGCCTCCTGGGAAAAGAGTCCGAGCTCATCAGGAAAGCCATTAAAAAAACAGTGGGCTTCCGACTAGGAGACCAAACAGCGGGGGCAAGAATCACACATGCTACAGGAGGAAAATATGTGCCTGTTGATGACACACGCTGAGGCAGCCAGACAAACAGAAGGAAAGTGTGTGTAATCTCGACCCGGAGCTGGTGAGTGAGACAATAACACTGCAGAGGTTACAGATATGGAGAGAAATAAACTGGGAGAGGTTTCCTCACAGATGGAATTTATTCCCAGAGGGATGGAGATCAAATACTTTAGCAGTATGTAGGAACAGGGAATGTATTACTCATACTTCTGTATAACAAACTCCCACTTCCTGGGCAGAATGATGTGGAAATCATGTTCCATATTTTGCTAATCAGCTGACCGTCAAAGACCAATGGACAGCCTGGATTTCCTAAACAAGTCTGTGGTTTTAGGGAAAAGTTGGAGATTGTAACTCATAAGAGCTCAACTTGAGCAACGTAGTGTCCAGAAAGCAGTTCTTGAATATTCAGTGGGGATTTTTTTAAGCGTCAGAGACATTACAGCCTGGTGACTGGACTTTATTATACGTAATGACTTGCCGGATTAGACACAGTCACTGGAAGAGATGAATCCTGATATTATGTATAATATAATTTTGTCTAAGTAAAAAGTGCTTTACAGTGCTGAGGAAACATAGTCCTGTCAAAGTCCTTTCTTACATAATACACAGTAAAAGCCGTTTCCCAGTCCACTCATTTGGTTAAAATAACTTTATTCAGTTCAGTTGTTAATAAAAGTCACAGTAAAATTTGTCACTAAAAAAGCAAAATACACAAAAATTGTGTTCCTGGCTGGCTGCTCGGCCAACCGTAGGGAACATGGAAAGAGATAAATTCAGCTCATCTTTGCTGGGCTTTTTTGAAATCTAAGGCCACACAACTTTAATTTTAACCAACAACAAGATGTAAATAACCAAAACTAAAACAGTTCAAATAAAACCAGACCGTTAACAGTAGCTGCCACATGATACATGGCTTATTCTCCAATGCGTTGCGCAAGCGTCTCGTATCTGAAAAGTAATACTTTTGGTCGACACTGTCAAGCTTGTAACATGTTTTTGATTTGCTTGGAGGTAGTCTCATCATTCAAATGTTTTGTTGTGTACCTAAAAGAGAACAACCAGTTTAAGAGCCTACCTAATATATGTGTGCACTGATTAATAATGCAATAAAATTAAATGTAAACGTAAGCTGTTCACAGACCTGAGTGCATTGAGAAGCCCCTCCACACTGTTGGGCGGCTGATTTTGCAGTACCTTAATGCATCCTTTCATCTACATCAAACAGAAAAGAAAGATCAAGTCTCCATGTTTTTTTTCTTCATATAAAAAGTATATTGAACATAATGGAAAAATTGGACATACATCAATTTTGGAGGACTTGACAAAGGCTCCAGCAGGATGGACGTAGTCGTACAGAATGATCACACCCACCATCACGCGCAGACAGAATAAAACCGTGTCCTCACTAGCAAAACGACTGCGGTACTCCCTGATCAATACACACACACAGATAAAATTACACAGTTACAACCTGCTACAACAAGAGGAAACAAAAGGACAATCATTAAACATTTATGTCAACTTACGGTGTCTCTAACATGACTTTACACACACTTGCCATTGTACTCAGACAGTCTGTCGTGTTCTCTACTTGTAGCTCTGCATGCTGACCAGACAGACAGAGAAAAATGATTTAAAAAGAACTCACAGTACTGCAGTTTCATTGTTTAAAACTATAATCATATTAGCTATTTTAAGGGATAGTTTACCCAAAAATTTACTCATTTATTCACCCTCATGTCATTTTAAACCTGTATGACTTTCTTTCTTCTGCAGAACACAGAAAAAGATATTTTGAAAAATATTAATAACCAAACAACATTGATCCCAATTGACTTCCATTATATGAACATAAAACCACTGAGACATTTCTTAAAAACATCTTGTTTTGTTTCACAGCAAAATTGATTTTTGGGTAATCAGTCCCTTTACTAAACAAACACCAGGCGTGGGGCACAAGCAGGTCATCGATTTTCAGGTGGAATTCAAGTTGGCCTGGCAATGAAACATACCTTTGATACGAATTTAGTTGTGGCATCGCTTAACGTTTTCAGCATGGGCGTGGCATTGGCGTAAAAGAGAGACATGCGATTGGCCAGTTCGTTGTCAACCTCATTATGCTCCTCTGCCTTTAGAAAGAAGACAACAAATCATTTTCTTAATGCTTTAAATGTAAAAAATCTATACCTTTTAAAGATTTACACCAAGAGGGTCAGCTAAGCCACTTGGCTTTTTAAATGTTATGTATGAGCTTTTCCTTGGTCAGCTTTACTCAAGTAGTTAATCAGGAAAATGAAAGTGGAAATTGGGCATGAGGATGTGCTGAAGAAGCAGTTTAACTGTCTCGAAACATTTCATTCATTACAGTATGCTAAAAACCCAATGTAAATCCTGCTTTAATCCACAGACCGCAGACATGTCAAGAATTCCTAATACGTGTTCTTCCTCATGTTTCGTGAGATGAAAGGTGCCGTCATAATTATTTCTGCAGAGAGTGCTTTTAATTGCTGAGGCAAGGTCAACGACCCCTACAGAGACCCTCCCTGATGATACAGCACTCGCTAATGAGACTCAAGTCATTAACATGCTCAACCATCTCAACGTCAACCGAGCGCGCTTCCCTCTGCGTCAGCCAAAAGATGAAAACGGGGGAGACGTACAAAATAAATGCAGGAAAAGTATGAGATAAGGGCGATGTTTCACGTTTGCCTGAGTCAGAATTTGCTCTGCTGTCACCTAATGATCCAGACCATTAGAGAACAGAAGAGCTCTCATTAACCCCCATGACACGGGGGATCAGAGCATTACTAAAACATAAGCCCTGTGATAATGAGACCCAGATATACTCACAGCTTGATTGTTGATACGCATGCGACTCAGGGTTCTTCTGTAGTAGCTGAAGTCATTCTGGATGGCCGGGTTGGTCATCTGTCAAGAGAGAAGATGAGCATTAAAATGCAGATCTGGCAACTAATGTAGGGAATATATTTAGATTTTTCAGTAGCAAGCAATGGAAAATATGCAAACACAGCAGTCATTAATATTTATTTTACTGTGGGTTTATGAATTCAAGTGAGCAATTACAAAATTAAATGGACATTTTTATTGGGTTATTGGGTCAATGTTGGCAGACCTCATCAGTAAAATAATAATATACAATAAAATATAAGTATATATATAATAATTATACAATATAATATACATTATAGAAAGATATAATATAATAAAATACAATAATTCATTGTCTATAGATTCTCAACAGGGCTAGTTTTCTTTAACTAATTAGTTGCAACCTGACTTTGTATTACATTAGCTGAATCATGCCCTTGATAATTATAGTTTAATAAGATAGTTAGTATGTATATATAGAAAATTTAAAATGGTAAATAAATTGACAAAATCTACCAGTTATATATTTTTCTTACTGGCCACTTTATTAAAAAAAAAAACATTTTGTAAATGCAAAACAGCGCAGTTTATTGTGTCACTCAGGATGAGCCAGTCTTTGTTTCTCAGTAAAACTGTGCCTGCCTCAAAAATGTAAAGACAGATTTCATGCATGTTTTTGTTTAACTTACATAATGAGGGAAATATCTCACATGTGTGTCGCCATATGGAATTCGGTAGAAAAAAACTTTAGGCATGCTAGATAAACTTCTGATGGTACATTTTTCAATAAGTAAAAGTCTAAAACAGCTGTTTTAGTAGATGTAGTCTGTACATCTTTGACTGATCTGGATTGGGTGTGTGTGGGATACAGCAGTGGCTATCATTCTTACAACCCGGTGTGCAAGTTTTTGCTGTACATTTTAAAATGATCATCCAATTGATGAGCAACTCTGTTTTATTTATCTAGTGTTAAAGGGACAGTTCAAAAATCATATTTATTAACATGTCATTCAAAACGAGTATATGACTCTTCTTTTGTGAAACACAGAAGATGATAACATCTCAAATATCTTCTTTTGTGTTCTATTGAAGAAAGGCAGTCATACATGTTTCTGATAACATGAGGGAGAATTTGTATTTCTCTGACGTCTGTTCACGCACACGATCATCTCATTCTTCTTGACTGTTGTGATTTCCATGATTCACACTCCCTTCTTGCTCACTGTTTTTGCTACCTCACAATCTTCATTGTATGTTTTGATCACTGGTTTCGCGTCAGCTGTATGGATGAAGCACATTAGGAAATCACTGCAAGGAGGATCAGAGCCCTGCTGATTTCCAGATGTAGTGCGGATGCAAAGGCTGTGGCGGTGTAACCTGAGGTTGCCTGCTTACCTTCAGCTCATCAAAGCGCAGCGTGAAATGCAGGATCTCGGCAAACTGCCGTGCCAGAGCCTGTTCCTGCTCCAGATGTTGTGTCGGGCTGCAGCGCGAGCTGGTGAGGAACTCCAACAGACTTTGAAGAGAATCTTCTGTAAGAGACATAGGAGAGGCAGAAAGACACATAAAACACTGATGTGTATGTCTAAACTGACTGACAGATGTATAAATAAAGCACAGAAAGAGTTTGAGTTCAGTTTGGCATCTGATCAAGCCTTTGATGGAGACACAGATGTGTGTTTGACAGAGAGATGTTAGGTCATCATAAAGCTTTGATGTTCTCCTCCAGAGAGAGCAGAAAGTGGCTGCTGTTTATGTGTGATTAAGGGCCATGTCATGTTTAATTAGGCCGTAACCCATTTCTAAACATCAATGACTTCATCTGAATCACTACAACCCACCGACTTACAAATACACCACAAAATAATGAATAGAAGTACATTTTGTTATCCGAATTACACATAATGAACAATAGACTATGATGCATGTAAGATTATAGGCAATAAAAGTTATGAGACGAAGGACTTAATAAATGAATAGGAAATGTCCTGTAAATAGTTTTTTTGGACAGTTACTCTCATCAACAAATTTTAACAAAGACTGTTTATTACAATATTAACCTTGTTGATTAAAGATATGCAAGTTAGTATTTATATATCTGAATAAAATGGTCTGAAATGACAGGACAATATCTTAATTAAATTAAAAGGAATATTTCACCCAAATATTAAAATTACTTATACATAATTACCTAACATTATCCGAGCTGTGTTTCCCTCCTTCTTCAGCTGAACACAAACAAACTATTTCTTAGTAAAATGCTGCCATTTTATCTTCTTATATAAGAAGCTCAAAGTCTGCTCGGATCTGCTTTTCAGTTTCATTTTGCTAACTAAATTTTTTAGCCTACGGGAGTCATGTGGTTTACTTAATGATGGATTTTGGTGCTTCTTCATTTTAAGCCCCATATAAGAAGATATAACATGATCATATTTGTGTGTTCAACTGAAGAAAGTAAGTCATATATTGTACATCTAGGATGGCATGAGGGTGAGTAAATGATGAGAGAATATTCATATTAGGGTGAACTATTCCTTTAATATACTATATATGATATATTTTTGAATAGTGAAAGCTATGACTAAAACAACACTGATATATGTAGCAGCAGAATTTTCCAGATCCACTGTAACATCCACCCAAAGAATAAACACCCGCCTCACATGCAGTGGTCTGGGCCAAACCCATAACACATCCCAATCCTTGATTTATTTAGAACATAATGCATTTTGTTACTAAGGTACAGTAGATCTGGGGTGTGTACACAGCTTTAATGGTGATGAAGAGAGCTGTGTTTTGCTAGACGCTGTAGAAGAAATTGGTCTTGCCCAGGCAGCGTGCTAATCCAATTATAATGCACTGCTGCTCTGTTTCAGGCTGGTCTCTCAAGAACATGCATTTAATCAAAACTGAACCGAAAGACATGTTGACGTATCTGAAACACGACTCATATTCATTGTTATGACTAGGGTAAATGCAAAATCATTACCACCTGTAATAGGAGATGGAAAAAGCAAATACACACAACCCACAAAACCAGCATGAGGTGAAAACTGCCAGTAGCATAATTTCAGTTCTCTAATTATATTTGTTGAATAACATTATATAAGCTGACACAAGAGTAAGACTAAGTCTGAGCAAGATTATATAATCCTTAAAGTAGGCTTTCTTGATTCTGATTGGTCAACCAACAGTCAGATATTTTTCACTAATGAATGTGAATCTATTTGTTTATTTGACTTCTTTTTACATAATAAAAGCACTTAATTAAACTGAAATCATGTCCATTTATTTATGCCTTTGTTAAGTTGCCTCTTCAGTATGTTATAAACAAACATCCCTGTCTGGGTTTATGTGATAATGATAAGCTGACTGTACATTATCCCTTACATAGCCGACTGCTGACATGACTACCATAGTGTGTCATATACAGAAAACTGAAATAAGCCTGTTACACGGCTCAAAGCAGCCACTAATCTACACACAGAAATGGTAAGTGGGTCAGTGGACCATATATCCCAGAGAGAAATCATTCAAGCAGAGCGTCTTCTAAAGGGACGTTCAGTGGATGATATAGTTCATTAAAACGATCTCTCATTTATCACCTGTGCCCTTAGGTAAAAGTGTTGTGCAGTTTAAAGAATGAAAAAAAAAAACATACCCAATTTTAGTGAGAACTCATAAAACTTCTTTAGTTTGCCCACTAGTGGGACCACAGCGGTCCACGCCGCCTCCTGCACACGCTCATCACTTGGATGCTGTATAGCCTGAGGGTACAATATACATAAAGTCAAACACACCTGCGGATGTGGAAACATCCTTTATGATATTAGCAGGAACAGAAATTAAATTATTTAGGGAACTCGCAACCGTTTCACACCGCAAGCGTGCGCAGCGGGTATATATGTGGGTGCTCGCATTAACAGGTCACAGGATTCCCATTGGGCGCATTAGCAGCCTATTTTTTCTCAACTATTCTCAGTTGCCCACTCGTAATAACCGGTTTAATAGCTGTTTTTAAAGGAAGTGCACACTGTTTTTTAATAAAATCTCTCTGATGAATGAAATTGTGTGCATTGCAGTAATAGACGGTTTGGGTGCATAGGATGAAATGCATTTTGGGTAGTGTACTTGCCTGTCTGATGGCTTCACCTGCTCCACTATAAGACTGCAGGTCCTTTAGTATGCTCACAGACTCGGTTAACACCTTACTGACATCCTGCCATACTCTCCTCTCTGCTTCTGTGGGCTTGGCATCTGTACAGCAAGAAGAACAAAGAGGAGATATAGGTTAACATCTGACGTTAGTATCTAAATAATCCTCCCAGTAATCTTGGGTTAAGTCTGCTATTAGGTAACAGAAGTATATCTTTGGCATGCGAGTGATAAAACAAAGATTAAATTTATATAGTTTGTTTATTTTAGAAATAACTGTCATTCACATGTGCATGTCAAACCTATCTTTTAAATATTACCAAAATATTTTTGTCATAGTCATGTAGCCTGTCGTATTTAGTTATGAGCTGTACAGGAATCCAGACGCTCCAAGCTGAACCAACGAAGTGTGGATAAACTATCTGCACAGCATACTGAACGTGCTTACGTAAGTATCACACAGTATATACATGGCAGAGATGTGGTTTGCTGAATATTTAAATAAAGACCGCTGCAGAATGATTGCATGGTTTTCTAACAATCCGCATGCAAAATATAATGATGGTCAAAATCTATGCATATCTTTATGCAAACTTTACACATTAACCCCACTGTAAATAATGCAGTAAACAATGAACAGAGTAAGGAAAGAGGTGATAATATACATGATTTATTAATGCTGTAGAACATGCTGGGAAACAAAGGCCATCATCCAGCACTACAGCACTTACTTTCAAAGTCCAGAAAAAAGTTCCCTGCATTGTTGTCAATGTCTCGTGTGAGAACCTTGATTAGATTCCCCATTCCAAAATGTCAGAGACCTACATAAAAAAAATAAACAAAGAGAAAAACTTTTAACATATACATTTAGGCATTTGACAGATTCTTCAATCTAAAGAAAGTCTGAAATGTGGCACACAGCAACTTCTTTAATAATTCCAGCAAGTTCTGTGTGCATTAAGTGGTGAATTCATCCCACACATTAACAAATAAATGCTCGTCTTTCTTTCACTGTAATTTCTGAATCAGTGAGAGTGAATTATCACTAATGCATCCTCTCTCTTTTACTCTCTCTCTCTCTCATGCACATGCAAAAGCTATGAGGCTTTAATTCAGCTAAACAATCTATGCAATGCCACTAAAAATACATTTTAGCAAAGGTGAGAAAGATTCTTCAATTCGTTTTTATGAAAGTCAAAAGCTACAGCACTCAGTAAAAAGTACAGGACGAAATCTGCAAGAATATTATCTTAGTTAATCAATTAATTCTGTGCTTGTGTTTTTTACATCTTTTGATTTAAGTCACCCCTAAAGTTATTAAATCATGCGTTTAATAAGAGTTAAGAGTCTAATATGTAGAACAACATACTAGTTACTACAAGCAGCTGCACAACTGTTGATTATGTAATTTTGAATATGAATATTTTAATATATTTACAATTGATTTAGCTAACTTTATTATCCATTTGAACTTAATTACACATTTTCAATTAATGTCCTGCAGCCATTGTTACTACAATAGTTTGCAATAGTTTGGGTTTCAGTTTTCTCATTCTTGGCCTTCAATACACAAACATCAAGACCTGTGACATCTCGACACTCATGACAGACAGCAGCATTTGTCCACACACATCAGGGAACATCTGTCACGGGCAATGAGACAATTACGAGAATGAGAAAACCCCCAAATGCTGTTGTGTTATCCTTTTCAACACGAGATCTCACACACTCCCGAACATTAAACATTCAAGTTAAAAGCTGCAGAATGCTGAGCACGTCAAACAGTCACGGATGGATCCGACTGCAGGATCATGCCGCCCCCTAGCAGTCAAAGTGTTTCTATAGTCCAAACCCCTCCCTATGTGCTGAATGTGTGTAAGAATCATATGTTTCCTGAAAAGAGTGTTCTTTCAATCTGATTCACCCGCTCTGACGGTCCCTGATCCCACCATGACTTCAAAAGTGAGTCATCACACTCAATAGATTAAATAACACTGTGGACGGTTCTAGCAACTCTGCGACGTAACAGCATGTCAGCTCATTTAGAGATCAAGGACAGACTTCAGATCAAACAGAAAGAGGACTTTGTGCCCGCTCTACATGTTAAAAGTAGGTAAATAGGTCGACGTTGCGTCTCACTGACCTACAGTGCATGGGGGGGGTGTTGACTTTACATCTTGGCATAATCCTGTTCTCATGGCATTTAGAAGGGTTAAATAAGCACTGATGTATCTGTCTTGAACCCCTTAAAGCCCCCCCTGCCAGCTTTACACACCTCAGGTGGGGGGAATGGGACCATCTTAACTGAGGTTTCTCATTTGACTACAACATGCCCACCCTGGAATCCCATTGGCTGAGGAGAGAGACTGAACATTCTGCTGTTTCCATGGAGCCTAAAAATACTTTTCATCCCAAAATCTGCCAGCAGCCAATAAGAGAATAGCACGGTGGTTAAAAGAGGAACGGGAGTACTCAAACAGAGTTGAAAGGATTCGAATAAATGAATCATGAGAGTGGTATTTGGTGGAGACGAGTGAGTCAAAAACAATTTTGGATTTAAAAGTGGACTAGTTTTTGTCTTTCTAAAGGCTTTTAATGCAATACAGTGTTTTTAAAGGGATAGTTCACCCAAAAATAAAACTTCTGTCGTCATATATTTACCGTCATGTTGTTTAAGACACAAAAGAAGATATTTTGAGAAATGTAGAAGTGGTTTTGTCTCCATATAATGGAAGTCAATGAAGGTCAATGTTGTTTGGTTATCAACATTCTTCAAAATATCTTTGTTTGTATTTAACAGAAGAAAGAGTCATACAGGTTTGAAATGACATAAGGGTGAATAAATGATGAAAAAGTCTCCCTTAAACCCAAATCCTATAAGCGTAATGCATACCGATCTCATTCTGGATGTCTTATATCAGCTGTGTTTGGTTTAGAGTATATTCAGTCAGTCTGGGTGTGGATGCAGTTTCCTGTCCACTGCAGTACTCACGTTTCAGCGTGAGACAGCATGTGTGTACACGTGCTCTCGTCTCTACTACTACTACTATCATCCAACCAGTGAAGAAAACGACCCCTCAGCCGTCATGCGACACAGAGGGGGGGCTGTCACGTGTGCCGAGGGGAGGCGAGGCTCTGCGGTCTGCAGCAGTGCGGAGAACTGAGGCGGTGCGTCTCTTGACCTAGATTCCAGCCGGGACACGTCACACTGGGTTAACATTAACCCCCAAATGGCAGGACATAGAGGGATACGCTGCAGGATGGCTGGGAGTCACGCACAACACAGGCACGCACCCCTTTGGCTACACAAGCGCTGTGTCTTTTAAGAAATTAGTCATGTTAATAGACTTAATTAGCAACACAATTTATTTCCAATAAAAAGCATATATTTAAATATTTTATTTCTATAGAAGTAAATTTTTTTATTTAATTATATAAATTATTTTATGTAATTCAATTATATAATTCTAAATAATCTTTAAAAGTTTTTAGATTTCTGTATCCTCATTTCCATTGGTGACAAATTACACACAGTTTTTTTTCCGGACAAATAACACACAATGTAATGGGTTAATTTATAAAATTTTTTAAAATATCTTTAAAAAAATCTGTTTAATATGAAAGAAAAAGTACTAAATAACTATTGTAAATAATCATCAAACTCAGAATAAAATATACATAAGCTCTAATAAAAGTGTGAGACTCTCGGTTTGACCAAGCAATGGCAGACAGGCAAGTGCTGAAGGAAACTCATTATTTTTGTAATTGTACTTCATGACTCTATCAGCACAGAAATGACACACTTTACCTTTAAGGAAAAAACAGCAAGACTGCAGAAAAGCTTATGTGCTACCGCTCAAAAAGGTGAAGGTGACCCTGTCCACCACCACCATTTACTCAAGCAAACAGGATATTTGCTTATGCTGTTGTTACACATCAGCCCAGAGTTCAATTTCCTACTACGAAAAGAGAAAGCACCACTGGCACGTTTGCCGGACAGACAATCATGAGTCAGAGACACAGAGCGGCCGGTCACTCCTCTATCCGCTGCATGACGGAAATTCTGACATCTGTTTCCTTCCTTAAACTCCATAAATATCAAGTGACTTCCAGATTTAATTAAATGAATAGTAGGTTTCATACAGAATGACACATTTGTTAAGAATGAGTCTGTTACTGAACAATAATCATGACATGGGTACTCTGTGGTGTTTTGCACCTGTAGAACATCAACATGTCTCTGATGAACCTGCGCCGGGAGCACAGCTGAACTTTAGATGAACCGGAGAACAAACCCCTCTCGTCCCTCGCAAACATCCCTGACGAGAAAGACATTGAGCCCCTCTGCCCACAAGCCAAACGAGATACAGACACAACCACTCTCATCCATTTCCATTCTCCACAAACCCTGGAGGACAATAATAGACTTTCACATCTAATCCAAACCTATTAAAATCTTTAATAAATTGCTAATAAAACTGCTTATGTGCTTTGAAGATTGGCTGAGAAATGCTTTTAGCTGGTATGACCTTGAAAAAGTATGCGAGTAATGATTCCCAACTATGAGTTTTCATAAGGGATTGGCTGTGAAAGGGTTATACTGCCTCCAAGTGGCACTCGATGTAAAGGCATCTAAATCACCCTACATGACTAAGTCAAAGTCTTTTATTGTCAATTCTACAATATGTACAGGACATACAGAGAATTGAATTTGCGTTTCCCTCAGACCCATGGTGTGAGACATCAACATACAATACAAGTATAAAATATAAAAATAAGATTGAACAAAATAAAGTTAAAAAATGAAATGAAATAATAAAATGAAATACAGTATAGTAATGACATTCAAGGCACATTAGAGTACAAAATATTTAAACTGTAGTGCAAGCAAAGAGACATTGACTTTTTTCTGCCTTTAAGTGTTAAGTATGTTATTCACACTTAAAAGATTCACATTTAAAAGATATAAGCATTTAAAACTTACAATCTCTTCTACGCCAATACAGATTATTTTTGACATCATTCTGCACTTTCAGCTTCTTATCAGATTCCAGGCTGTGAGATAAACTATTTCAAAAAGTGGAAGGAGCCATTCAATGCGTCTCACGCTGACATTAACAAATCAAACAAAATTTTAAATAAATTATTATTTTAGTATAATGGCAACCAAATGTTTATACTGTGTGCTGATGTAATATAACAGCACAGAATTTTTGAAAATGTCAAAAAAAATTTTTATAGAGAAGAAAATTAAGGTGGAAAGTCAGAGATCAAGCTTAGCATTTGCCTGGTTAAGCATGGCTCAGTGTGTTAAATACATGCATTAAACGAATTAAAAACGTGTACTATAACAAACAGATTGTATGCACTAATTTTACTATTCTTATTTCTTTGTACCTTATTGCAGCAACTAGAAAATAAGCAGAATAATAAATTGCACTAGAGTATTAATAATGTCAATGCCACTGTGAGTGAGAAAGAGGTATGAAAATTATGTCTCGACACCTCCGCTTTCAAGCAAAGCTCTACCAATATCACTAACTGCGACTATTGGCAGAGTTCCTTCTCACTTCACTTATTTTCACGTCTAGCATAGTGTTTCTTTCTGTCGGGTACATTTTAAGATTCGTGTTCATAAAAACACAGTGTAAAACATTATGGTCTGATAAATCAATATCTCCTACACACCGCCTATACATCAGCCTTTAATCTGAGAGACATAAAACTGATGGCCAAGCAGTTGGTTAATGTAACTTTTGTTATGTCTTTTATTTTGCATTATGACAGTGTCAGTTTGTGGACTATTATATTTCAAGCGTTTAACCATAACAACAAGATTTGGCAACAGATTGCTTACTGAACAACTAATAATACTTTAAAACCAAGATTAACTCAAACCATGTGCTTGTTTCCTCTTCCTGTGCTCATTAACATGACTTCTGCATGCACTGGCTACTGCAATGCTTTTGGATTCACTTCTCTATTCCTCAAACAAACTAAGCAGCATGGAAAAGCGCCACAGGCAGAAACAGGAGAAAGCTAATGTGAGCGGCAGCTATTGGGCCTGTAGGAACACGCTTCTCCTGGCATGACAGCACAGGTGTTTCTGTTGTCTCCTGTGCTTTTATATGTGCATTGCTGTGAAAACACACATGCCGTGGATTCTTAGATGGTATTCAAATGTTGAATGGCCTAAGGGAACCATTAATATTTTAAATATTATTAATATTGTATGTGAAATAAATGAATGATTTAATGCTAAAAGAAAGATTAAAAAAAGAAAGAGGGACATGTTGATTTTACAAGCGTTCAAAGTTTTGCTTGTGCACTATTTTTTAAATGAATGCATCTGGTTCAGCTCTTGATCTAACAGTAAGGCATACAAATGTGAGTCTTAAAAAACACTCTTAAAAAGTGTTTAACCACAAAATGGTGCCGACTTTCAGTTGAAGACTGATAAAGCAAGTCTCTCCTGCCACAAAGCATAACCAGGAAGTTGAACAAATATCTTTAAAAAAACGTTTACCACCTTCAAAAGGCACAAAAACTCAAATCGAAAGGAAGATACAGTTCAATGTTTTCATACATTTACACAGACTCTCGCTAATATACACGCCCGATCAAACCTGCTCAAATTCTTTTATTAGGCTTCTTATCTGTACAGATCTTTATGTGTCTACTGCAAAACGAAAGCAAAATGAGGGAAAACACAAAGAATATAGACTTATACATAAAGATTAATTCAGTTATTTGGACTTTCTCTTGATTTCTGCAGCTGAATCATAATGTAATAAAAAGATCTTGCATAGATACCCGTGTTCAGATGAGTTTACTGCCTTGCAGGCATGTAAAGTGCCCTCAGACCAGCATGCAATGCACAGGAATGCTCAGATAATGCCAGAAATACAATCACAGCCCGAGTTTATACGATACATAAAACGTCACAAAGTATCTGTCTGTACTGCAAGAAGATTCAAGTTCTCCAGGTAATCCGTTGTTTACAAACAACTTTGCTGTGTTCACGTTTGCACATACATGGTTTTTAACGCAAAGCTCTACCAATTGCACAACAAATCAGCAAAACACAAAATTGATCAAGCAATGAGATGTCACCTACCAAAAGCGATGTATTTATAAAGACCATTGTGTGCGAAACGTGAGTCATGTTATTTTTATATACACTAATTCAAATGTATATTAATGTTAAACGCTATTATAATTACATTTCCCATTATCTGGTTATTTGCACATCTCTGCACACATCCTGGCTGATAAATGCTGACCGCAGGCACAGGAGGTCATAATAAAGGATGCTGTGTCAATATTTGAGTTCATGTGCTTAATTAAAACCTGTAATCTTCCACAGCACAGAAAGTTCAGGGGTCACGAGGAGGAGTGCAATGCCATGGTACACAACAACAACAAAAATCGTTTGCTTACATGCAGAAAATGCATGTAGGCTTTTAATCGTTGAAAAGATCAAAGATGAATGAACGTAAGGCGCCATGTCAAATGAAACATGTTATTGCAAAAATAACATTTATAAAATAAACAATGAACCATGGTAATAATTAATGGTTACCACAGTAGCCTACGTGGGAGAATCTATGTGTCAAAGCTGTGGTTTTAAGACCAACTTGACAGAACTTGTTGTGCATTGAAATGCGTGTTTTGAATAAACAAAATCAGGAAGTGGCATGATCTATTTGAACAGAGGAAGTCTGAGCACCATTGCTTTTGTTCATTAAAACTGTCTCACGTTTATCACAAAATCAACTTTGGTGCTCTTATCAGCAGACAAATAAAAAAATACACAATGCAACACATAGACAATGCAACAAGACAACTATATAACGCTCGTCAAACGCGATTAAACGCAATTGCTCACGCAACGTAAAGGTTTAACGCTATTTATATTAAATCAAGTATGTTGAATTGAAAGTAGGGTTTATTTTCTTACACTTTAGCTGGAGGTATATCGTGTTGATTTTAGCCCGCGGTTACCTTTAACAGAGATTCAATCTCACCTGTGTTGAGCGTTTCACTCGCCGCAGGTGTCACATTACACAGTGCTAAACTATCACAGTATCATAATAAACAAGTCTTACCTTAATTTCCAGTCAATTCAGTGAAAAGTAATTTTAGGGAAACGCTGAAGAGCACTCTGCTCAGCCGATCATTGTGAACATTGTGGCGTGTGTCTTCATTTTCCGGATTGGCCAATCAGAAGTGTTGCGCACGCGTCAGACGCGCGCCTTGTGCTCGACGCGACTGTGGGAGCGCTAAAGAGGCGCGAGCGACACGGAGGCTGTGCCACGACTATAAAAGGCATTGATTCAAGAAAAGAGAGAGAGAGACAGAGAGAGGAAGCGATGTTTACTACTGTATGTCTGTGGCATTTTGTTTCGCTTTTTGATCGTTCATTCAGATCGTCTGCACTCATGAACTGATGTCTACAGCACTTCATGATTAAATAACCTTCAATCATTTTGAACCTTTTATCAGACAAATATAAATGTTGATAAACTGCACTATGCAACAGTGGTAAATAAATTAATATTTGCATAATTAAGGTAAGATTATAATTAAGATTCTTAGCCAGAGAATAATTATGTCATTTAATAATACATAAATAAAATAGTAATAGTCTAAATAGTAAGAATAAAGAACAAAATGCTTTTGTTTTCAAGTATATAGTTTTCATAAAAAATGCATATTGTATATTACAAAATTTTTATTTTTAGATGTCATTAAATAAATTTATATTAACACCATGTAGAAGACAGTCATTTATTGTCAAAGTATTTTCAAAACACAAATGGCACCTGTTTTGAAGAATGGCACATATTCATAATTAAAAAAAACGATTTTCTTAATTTTCTTAAAGGCCATAATACCAAACCATCTGTACATGTGAAAGTTAGTGTTTATACATGATAGGAAACTTGGTTAGTAATAAAAAACTGCACAGATACCTAGCGTTCCAACATAAAGTCTTTATTTCAAGATTTTAAGACTTGATAGCCAAGTGTGGTTTCTTTCTGACTGAACTTACAGTGCAGCAAACAGAGACAAAAAAACAATAAGAGTGGCAAAATACATCCTAAATGTAACATTAGGACTCAATCCAGTTGATTTAAATGTGATGTTGGCCAATTTACTGTTTCCAAGCACCAACTGATATGTTACAATACTTGCAAAATCCCACTGTAGTCGTGCTGGATTGAACTGGACAGAAACACTTTGTCCGACAGTAGGTTCACAGGAGTCTGCACAAAACAGTCCAGAAACACATCCGCAAGTCCAGACCACAAACTTTAAGTTGTTTTTGTCGTGTTTATCGTGTTTCTTGTACTAAATACCTGTGATTTATTTCTTAGTTGTTATTAATTATTGTCAAATGACCTAAAACAAAGGGAAAAATACACATGAAGGGAAAAGGTACATCCCTCTCCATGCTAAAACACTTTAGCCCTATAAATGTCAAATACTATCATCATCAAATATAGTACAGGTGGCATTCATTAATACATATTTCATTTGTTAATACAATAATAGTTAAAAACCAAGTGAATGCTGGTCTCCCTGATAGGGTAAAGAGAAAGTAAGAGGCAGCGTTAGTTCATTCTGAGTCGTACTGATTCAGTCACTCACCGCTGAGCTCCCTTGGACTTCGATTCAAATAGAAATGACCCGAAACAAAACCACAAGAAATCACATTCCACAGTCACTTTAAGCAAAACAAAAACCTCATCCTAACCAATCGTAAACAGATTGTTTTCTTTTCAATATATATGTTAGTTTTCTACAAAGCCAACGACTTTTGATCCATCAGATCCATGTGTGAAAACGTGAGCTTAATGCATGACTTCCTACATCATATTCAGAGACCAGGTAAAGGTACATTATTGTATGATCTGATAAAACAAGATTGACAAGGACACTTTCCCAGAGCTGAGGCATCGGTTTTGTCAGATTTGGCATTAATCATCGATTATGGAGAGGAACAACCGGTCCCACGGATACAGCCACCATACGAGCATCCCGGCATTCAGAGAATATGGGTATATAAAGAGGTAACACTTCTTAAAATAAGTCTTAAACTTATTGAGGCCTTCACAATAATGGTGATGTCAACAACTCAAAGCAATGCAAACGTAATGAATGCATATTTTGATTGTGTACGTATAGGAGATGAGAAGTATGCTGAAAACCTTTACATTTTGGTTTTGATCCCTGATCAGCATGCCATTATAATAGGAATTTCAACACCATTATAGTATTTTAGTAACTTCATTGTATTCTTGCTCTCGTCATTTACTCCTTTCCAAAAGTTCAAGAGATGATTTTTTTTTAAAACAGTACACTAAAATGTCTAGAGTCAATCTGGCTCCATAAGCAAGCAGGGTTAACATACATTTGCACACTTGTACATTATACATACGTACATAAATATACACTTACATCTGTGCATATGTATGTACAAAGACACACTTAAAATGGACATACATAGAATTCTATATGTGTACACATACACAAAGTTACAGCATACATGTTAAGTGCTAGATTCCAAGTATAGCTACTGCAAACCCAGTTTGGCATGCTGGGTTGCCATGGCTACGATAATACTGGTAGGCAGGATAACACAGTTTATGAACAACACATAGTTTACACATATTACCCTTGAGGATCAAGGGAGCATGGGTTTGATACTTCATGTTTTGTTTGTCTGGAGACTGTTTGGATTTCAGCAGCTATGTACAGAGGCAATGCCCACAGTTCAGTGTGAGGCCGGAGAGAGCCGAGCTTGTGCTAGTTAGACAGCCTCACGCCTGTCCGTCATCTGCTGTCAGTCTGATAGGATGTGCACAAAGGACATCGGGAAGACCCCTTTCCTTTCAGGTTGCCCCTCTATGTGACCGATCTGTAAAAAAGCACAGAAGTTTAAAGAGAGAAGATACTATAACCTAAGAGCATCAATACATGGATTTCTGTAAATGGACACAAAAATCAATTGCTCAAAACACAGCACACAGGGAGATAATAAGCTATTTACCATTACTATGAAGGTAAATGAGCCAGTCGTAATTTAAGAATCAAAACATATACAGTTAATGTCAGGTAAACGTTTTGGTCAGAAATATGTTATTTAATTGTGATTTTAGATATATCAATTTTTCCCCATTCAACCAGATAGGACTGTGGTCTTGCTATGATCGAAATAACTGTACGAAAACATTGCAAACATCAACGGCGAGTTCCCTAAAAGAACTTTGGATTTACTTACCCACCACTCCTGGTCCTCTTCACCTGTAACAATTATAACCTCTCCTTCAACAAACGTCAACTCATCGTCATTATCCGCTTGGCAATCGTAGATGGTTTTTACACGCTTGACTTTGCTCTTTCCCTGTTAGGAAAGGTTACTGGTGTCAAATTTTCTGTATTAAATAACAGCTTAAAACAATATTTATAAAACAACGTTCTATACGTTCAGTGGTCTTTTTCACTTACTACTATGTTTATTTTGCGTGGCATAGGGACCGGCATCTCCACAGCTCCTGCAGGTGCACCGTTTGTATCCTCACTAGCCTGTCTGGGTGAGAGCTCCTCCTGTTGACTGAATGATTGAGTCTCTGTCAGCTGCGGCTTTGGACTCGTTTCCTCCTGCGTCGACTGCCTCTGTGCCGGCTCTGCCGCAGAAGAAATCGTAGGCTTGGCTGGGAGATCAGAGAGCTGTGGCTTAGGGGGAAGATCTTTAAGCTGCGGTTTAGGGGGCAGGTCGGAAAGCTGAGGTTTTGGTGGTAGATCCGACAATTGCGGTTTGGGGGGAAGATCCGACAGCTGCGGTTTAGGAGGGAGGTCCGAGACGTGCGGTTTCTGCGGCACCTCGAGCGGAAGGGAACGTTCTGCGGGTTGTGGGATTTTAGGAGGGGGTTCTGTGGGTCTAGTTATTGAATCTGAAGATCTGGTTGGTGGCGTGTCCTGGACCTGTGGGGATTTCTGCAGCACATCTGGTCCTGGACTGGTCTTGTCCACTGAGGGAAGGTGGATCGTGTCAATCTTCCGTAGTGCCACTGAAAGAGTACGGCCATGAGGTACAGGTTAACATAACACACATTATATAAAACTTATATTAAAACACCTCTCTAATAGATAGTGGCATATAAAAATGTACCTTTTTGAGGTAGTTTGGGAAGAACTCGTGGGCCAAATGTTGCTTTTGTGTTGACAGAAGTAGTGCTAAAATCAAACAGTTCCATTGAATAAAAGGTCAATATCTCAATGTCTCTCATTAAATCAAGCAATAAAAGACATACAGTGCTATGCACAAAACTATTATTGTGTTAAATTAAAATAAAATGACACAAATGCAATTGTGTAATAGATTTCCATGATGAAGCAAGTTAATCTATACGGCTCATAGTAACTGTATTTGAGCACCTCTGTTGCTGCTGAATTCCCTCAAACTTATTAGCAGGAGACGTCCGGTTTGCAGAAGGTGTGGACTCACTTCCTATGAGGATTAAAATAAAAAAGAAAAGAGCTTTATTACAGGTTACAGATATTACAGACTGACAGCACAGGATCTTTTTTTACATCCCAGTGACCTTTCATTGATTCACTGATGTTACACCAAGCTATCTTACCTGATAACTGTCACAGCACAAATTGAGTATACACATAAAAATACATCTGAACTACATTTTTATATTTTTAGATATAATACATTTTTTTCAAACATTTTTAATGCTTCTAAAAAATGGTTTCATTTAGGTATTTTTATAAATTACAGTAACTTTGAAATGTTTAAATTCATTTTTTATTACGTTTATTGTTTTGAAAATTGGCCAATTATTTCATCTCGAGTCTTAGAGCTTTCCATCAATTTATAGTTTGCCATAATTAGACTAAAATTCAACTATAAAATATTAAAGTGGATAGTGAAATAACATAATAGTGGATAGGAAAATAACACAAAGTAATTATTTTTTAAATAGCATGATGATGCAACAGTCGCAAAAGAGCACACACCATATTAACAAAATCAACATAAGTGACTGGCAAAAACACAACATGAACAAATAAACTACTGTAATTCATTAATGGCAAAGCTTAGAATGAAAAATAAAACAAAAAAGAAAGTAGCCATAAAGGTAATGAAAATAGACATTACCTACTTTAACTCTTGTTGAGGAAAGAAACTATTGAAGATATCTAAGTTAAAGTGCTTACTGTATTAAATGCATAGTTAAGCCAAAAATAAAAACTTCTGTCATTATTTATTTACCGACATGTCACTCAAGTCCTTTTTGTGTGGAACAAAAAAGATATTTTGAGAAATGTTTCCATGGTTTTGTGTCTATCATACAAAATCATACAGGTTTGGAGTGACATAAGCATGAGTAAATGATGAAGGAATTGTCATTTTGGGGTAAACTATATCTTTAACAACCTATCAGACTCCTATATCAAATGCACATAGTATCACTTTTATTTCAGATTCATGGTCAGTGTCAAACTTCATACCTACTGATTTCACACCAACAGAGCAACACAACTGGCAAAATTGGAAGTATTTCCTCTGGTACTGTATCAGTATTTCTTAATTATTTACTTGAAAGCATCGGAAACATTATTTCTGGAATTACAAACGCACCTTTGCTTTGGGTGCCCTGCAGCACAGGGCTGGGAGGGTCAGAGAGGGCACGCTTGTGTCCGGGAGGTGGAGGAGGAGCTCTCTTCTTAGACAGCGTGGAGCTGCCTCCTACACTTGATTGAGAACCCAACGGCAGGGAGGTGGGCGGTCCAGAGGGCGGAGCTGAAAGAGAGACAAACTGATGTTGTGATTGGAGCCCGAGCGACACTCTCTTCATTAAATGTGAAGTGTACAATATATTTTATACAACCAAATACAAAAGAAAATGACACAAGAACACTCAATATGGTCCTAGAATGCAGACTGCCACTAAAGATCATTATGCAGATGAAACCAATCAAGGGTTAAACATTTCAGTTTATGTTAAGTTATTCTTTCCAATTGTGTTTTTAACATCTGTCTTCTGTATACAAAAGGCTGATGTGATAGGTGGTACCTTTAGTCACAGGCTTGCTGGCTATTGTGGGACCCTCTGATACAGGAGAAGCAGGTGTGTCGGTGGAGGTGCTGTAGACGGGGTTGGCAAACGCTCCGTAGGAGAGTCTCTGTTTGTCCCTGTGTCCTAAATACCCTGGCAGAGACAGTTTCTCCTGAGGAGACACACTGGAGGAATGACAGAAGCTCTGAGGACGAGGAGAACGCTCCTTCTTCACTGGACTGGGCTGAGAGACAGAGAAACATAACATGTTTACAATACAAACACATTTCAGAATGTTAAATCGGCAAAACTGGATACATGAAAACTACAGAATATGTATTATGAGATCTTTAAGAGTAATTCCATGCAAATACCATAAAAATGTTTTTACCAAAGGTTTTCACCATACTTATAGCTTAGATGTCAGTACTTGGTGGCTTAAATACACATGTAAGGTCTCTGTCATAGATTTTAAAGCATTGTTTTCTGTTTAAAGCATGATTTTTCATAGTCAGGTACCTGGTGCTGGTTTTGTTTTTTGAGGAGTCGTCTATTGTCATTACTATTGTTTCTGGTTTGTGTATTTTAATTCACAGAAATCCTACAAAGTATTTTGCCTCTCAAAGACGTTTCCTTTTGTATATTAAATTTTTTTAAATAAATAACTTTTTTGCATAGACTGATCTTTTTAGGATATCTGGATTTTATCAACAAGAGTTTAGTAAGAATATAAACAGATAATATATTATATTATTAATATATATATGTAATAAGTTTTGCTTTAAAAATGTCATACGTCCATAATGCTGAAATTGCCCTTATGTCTATTGGTCAGACTACTGCCAGTCAGTAAGAGTATGTGTATTCATATTCAAGAGTATAAATGTTCAAAAATTGATGTCACTGCATTACTGAGGACAAAACACACTGAAACTCCTGCAGGTCACACACACCTTGTCATCAAGGTCATCGTCACTCTCGTCGATTTCCTCCAGCCGCAGGTTCCACTCGCACTCCACATGCACGTGAGGATTAAACCTGCCAGTCGCCGCCTCCACCAGCTGCACATTCAATCACAAACCCATTCATCTCATGCATGTGACCTTTGACATCAATGCCAATAAAGTCTACACAGAAAGATTGAATACAAAGATTCACACTTACTAGCTCTTCACACTGTGTGTTTTTTAATCGTCTGGCTATGTCCAAAGCTGTCTCTCCGTTTTGATTCACTAGAATAAGACAACAGTGTCACTATAGCATTTATATAATTCAGATTGTCACCACTTATGGATGCCTTCATTGGGAAAAAGCAAAGCAAAGCCTCTAGAGTTCAGGTGTAATTACACCTGTGAGATATTACAGTGCAAAAGAAAAGAATGTGAGCAATGAAACATGTTGGAGAAGAAGCCTTCAAGCATTCACAATGGCATGCAGTTAATGCAGTCACCTTCAGATTTAAAGACTTTCTTACAGGTCTATTTTTTACAGTTTTGTAAGTGTTTATAAAGACACTGGACAGAGATTTCTTTTCAGATATTTTAGGCATATTTTTATGTAATTTATCTGTAAGTAAATTATTCGTTTACAGTGAACTCGACTTGTTATCGATAAATAACAAACCTTGCAATGCCACGACTGGCCAATCAGAATCAAGTATTACAGAACAGCGTGTAATAACAAGTTTTAACAGCACTCATATATAAATTGTACATTCTACAGGGCAGACTAAAGATAACACAGCAAAGATGTCTGTACTCACCTAGATCAATAGATGGTTTTCCCCTGAGCAGCAGTTTGAGACACTCTGGCTTCTCATATGTGCAGCAGTAATGCAGAGCAGCATTTCCACTGTCTGTCTGTCTGTCTGGAGTACCACTGTACAGACACACACAGACACATTATTATCTCTGGACTTTATCTTTAATAAACAGCGGCAGTCTTATGCGCACTGCAGAGTGTTCTGTCTGGTACCTGTTTTGGACAAGGAAGTCCACCAGGTGTAGTGAAGTCTGGTCTGACGTCCTCACGGCAAAATGCAGCGCGGTCTCTCCCGGGTCCTGTTGGCGGTAATAGTCAAAACCAGGATTGATAGAGATGAACTGTAAGTAGTAAGTTTAAGATGTTGCAAACAAAAGCAATCCATGACAAACTGAGAGAATTCATCATTCAGATCTCAGTACCTGTCCTGCTTCTGGAAATGGGTCCGTTAGCTCTACTCCATCTGCATAGAGCTGAATAAGAGCCATCAGGTCTCTGGTCCTCACAGCCTCGTACAGATCACCCTCTCTGGCTGTGGCCGTAGTTGCTGTCCGTCGAGCAAATCTGTGCTCCACGTACTTTGCGTTTATGTATTCCTTCCTTTCAGTCCTAAAGAGGTTTGTTTAAAACTTTTTTTTAAAACACTTATCAAGTTTTTATCTATAAGACAGTATTTTAATACATTTCAATACTTAAGATCATGGGCCAATACACACACTTACATGTCACTTGATGGTGCTGGTTTTGGTGATGGACTCGGCAGGTTGCCTTCTAATATCTCATTAAAACTGCTGTTACCCACATTTTTAGCCAGCTGTGGAGAGAAAGCAAATAAACAAAACAATATTAACACACACCCACAACTATTATTTTTGAAGTGTATTATCTGCTGAATGACACCAAGTTCAGACACAATGGGCTCCGAAAGTCTTTGGAGACCAGACTTCATTACAATTTATATTAGATATAATTTATCTTAAAGTTATATTACATACATACCATTTCAAGTTATTTTATATATATTATTTAATGGATCTACCTTTCTACAAATCTGTTGGTCAATCACACAAATTTAATTTGTGATCCAAAAATAGTGCAAAATATTTACTATTGATTTCCCATAACCTTTTCCTTTCTACAATACTAACTTTATTTCTTTGAAGGTTTTAATAAAAAAAATCCAGATTTTCAATGTTTTTTGACTATACTATACATACATGAATAACTCTGCAAAAAGCTGGCCTACAAACATACTTATTTTAAGGTTTTAAATATACACTGTATATAAATTGAAAAATGTTTGAATAGATCACCAAGAGTTCAGAGGTGCCAAGTTTATCGAGCTCCATGGACTGGATCCGTGAAATATGGACTCCCATTTCCCGATGGATCCCTGAACACTCGATGCACGTCAGGATACCGAGATTAGTAGATAACCACTTGGGCTCTATGGCAGAATGGAAAAGCGGGACTTTTATTATAAAACAGTTTTGAATTTTGTGTCCTGCAATTTCACATTACAGCCACAAGGTGGAACACGAATCTATGAAACTCTGGATACTTTGGTGCACAGACCAAGTTTTGTGCTCACCTGGTGCTCCACAGTCACAGCAGACTTCATTTCCAGGCATGCGTAGCACATCTTCGATGATGGCTTTGGTTAAGTCTTCCAGACTGTCATCTCCAGCGCTCTGTTCCCCACGAAAGGCCATGTTCAGAGCCTCCTCCTTACTGTTAGTCAGCACTGAGATCCATCTGCACATCACACGTGAACATATACATGTCATAATGACGTGCACACCAGCACAGATGGGTGCACACGTGCAATGTTATGTAAAAAACATTGCTGACACACAGTTAAATGTTGTTTATACATAAACACTGATTTATATATTCTGTAGACTTTATATATTATACACCAGATATGGATGATGTATTGAATATTATTAGTATATTTGTGCTGGCGATATAAATGAAGCAGAATTTTGTGATGATTAAAATGCACTTTTTATTTGTCTAGTAAACTGAAGTTCATAACTTGTCATTGGATTAGTTTCAAGACTCTTGCTCGTCTTGTGATTTGAATAGACATTTTATATACAATATGCCCAAAAGGCAGAAAAACAATAAGACTGACACTTACATTACAAACTCCTGTTCGTCCTCTGCCTGGAAATGATAAGTTCTATTATCTGAAGTGAGAAATGGAGAGATGGTGTTATTAGGAGAGAAGTGCATTATGTTATCAGTCACTGTACACTGCACTTAGTGCTCTCTGTCTGTGTAATGGAGTTAGTCTGGCTACTGTAGCACTTGGCATGGATGAAAGTACTCTATAGTTTGGCGGGAGAAATGGTTGCAGCTCGGCCACTCACGAGAGATCAGGTCAAAGCACTTCTTGTCCTCTCCGCTGGGTTTAACCTGGCAGGTCAGCAGATTCAGTCGCACCGGCTGCCTGTTGGACTGGACAGAAAAAAATGATAATTACAGTGTGTGTAAGTGACCCGCAGTTCATGTCGGACAGATACTTTAATCAATACATAGATTTTACACCACATTACCAAATACAAACAATAAAAGAAGGTTAACTCGACCTCGACTCGGTTCGTAGTCATCTGGGTAATATTTCAGTATTCTACCATTAAATTGTATAATAATACAATAATAATAAATTGACTATTCAATAAATAATTGAATTCACTATGTACGTCTTGTGGAAAAAATGTGCAATAACACATTTCTATATATTTCTTAATTTGTTTTTTTGCTCCATTTTTTAATATGTATTTTCTCTAAAGCTGCTTTGCAAAATTGTGTTAAGCGCTACAGAAATATATTTAAACTCAATTAAATAGTAAACCAACTAATTTCATAGTTAATTCTAATCATAATCATGACAAACTATATATTTATAGAAAGGACTCAAAATAAATATTTGACAAATTTTTATAACAATAAACAAACAAACAAACAAATGTTAATGTTATTTATAAAAACTCTAAAAATATAAAAGATTTCTTTAAAAATATCTAATAGCTCAAATGTAAAATATGTGCAGAGGCATTTATCAGGTTAGCAAAGCAATAACATGTAAACTTAGCATCCAACACAGAAACAACAGGTTGGGATTATTGCATTAAAAAATTACCCTTTTAACACTTTATTATTATCAATATTAAATCTTATTAAATAACTGGTACAGCCCACAATAATAATAATAATAATATGTTAAGATTGTTACATTAACCATGATGACTCCAGGTCTGTTTTTGAATCATTTGCTGTCAGTTTTGGGATAGATCACATTTACACTGATAAAAACACAAAGCTCATGGGAGAAAACTGCATTATATTCAAACACTATCAGGAATATTAGACCATACTGAGTGTAAAATGCAATCTCTCCACCAAGTGTCTGCTGAGCAACAGATTATACAAGAAACCTCATAGACCACCTGGGGCCGGAGCAAGCTGGGTCTCGTTCACACTAATATCATTAGTGTATGAGTCAGATGGCATGTTTCTATGGTAACTGGGCAGCAATAACTCACCATCCCAACATTAACACTGCAAGTGAGATCTTTAAGTGCTGAAGTTAAATAATAAAAAATTTAAAGATTTTTAAAGAAAAAGTGGACAGCTGTATTTCTGAATATAAATTTATATGAATATAAATATGAATAAGTAATTCACAAGTGTTTTGACACTAATTAAAGAAAAGACCAAGAAAAGTACGAAAGGAATACTTGATTGGTCAATTGCTGTTTTTTTGTGACCACTAAATTGTGAATTTGATTGTATATTTGCTGTAATATTTTCCCTGCCATGTCTGCATACAAATATTATACATAAACTTCACTCAGTATTTCATTTCCACTTATTTATTTACTCATTCACATTTTACATCTATATATATATGGCAGACGTGTTTATCCAAAGCAGCTTACATTGCATTTAAACCATACATGTTGTCAATATATGCGTCTTCTGCAAATCAAACCCATGAGCTTTGCTTGTTAACCTAATGTCCGGTAAATCATAAATTAAATTTAGACCTCTAAAGCAGCATCTTTTTAATAACAAGATCTGCGATCTGCAAACTAATCACAAAACAAGAACCATAATAGTGTAGTGTACTACTAACTGTAGCATGAGAGATGGTGAGGATGCCATTCTTCACAGAACATTTCCTCCTCTGCCACACTTTACGAATCCTATAGAAAAAAAGATAAAATCTCAAAATCAGTAATAGAAAAAATCTGTGTTTTATCAGGGTTTTGATGTTTCTATTAAAGTCTTGCCAGTCCTATTAGGCACTATTAAAATGCAATTAGGTGGCACACTATAAAGAAAGTCTTAAAGAAACATTTGACTGCATTCCACTAGGATTAGTTTGCAAACCCACCCATCACTCTTCTTGAAGAGATAGCCTTTCTTCTCACTGCCAAACTCTTTATTGCCCTGCAGCTGGTGCATACTATAGCCACTCTGCTTGCTCTGAGAATCCTGCACGTCATCACAGACAACAAAATCTCATTCACTGCCACGTTTCACACAGCACTGAGCAAATATGAATGCTGTAACATGATCAGAACATGAGGGAACAAAACATAAACATTCTTATAGAGATATTAACAAATATAATGTCTATTTTCATAATGCCTGTGAAAATCCAGCTAAAGTCATTTTTTTGTGATTTACTGTTTTCTACATAAAATCATCCTGCTTAAGACCATTCTGTAAGAATTTAACATTGATATCTTTAATATTGACCGAGTAATGACATGTCAAAGATTGAAAGTATAGTAAAATGAATGGGTGAAATCAAACTCTGATGCTCGTTATCTCATAATTCGATTTTTTTAGACTTAAGCCTGGTTTTCACAGGCAGGGTCATTAATATATATTATCATAACATGTTATAAAATCTGTATGTCCAAATGTCTGAGACCACTAACAAACTTTAAATATTCAAGTATTTGTGCACTTTCTAAGAGACTAATGAAATGTCAGTCGGTTCGAGACTGCTTCCGTGCTTCCTATTAAATGAGGATGCTGTTTGCACATTTGGAACGGTCTCCAAGCATGCTGTAATAACACGGATCATCGAGATCTGCACGAGTGTGTGAAGTCCATGCCAACTCAAATGCATGCTGCCATTAAAGCAAAAGAGGAACATGTCATTTAAATTGTTACGCTAATAATATGTGTTTTAAATAAAAAGATGATAAAAGCATTATCACTAGTAGTCTCAGACATTTGGACAAACAAGCAGCCTGGCAACATTACATGTGTCTTTTATAGACTTACTCTCCTAGACTTCATTTGGAAGGCAGTGAAAGAGAAAGATGAGAAAGGGTCAGAAATGCAGATGTTAGATTATTATTGCAATGTGCACAGAATAAAAATAAGATTGAATGTAACTTTACAAACATCACAGCCTCGTCTGAGGATAATACAACACAGAATGTTGCCATTCAATCTGGAGCAGAAACGTCCGGTTTAAATGGACATCAATTCCAAACAAAACACATAAAAGATCAAACGCTGGGCTCTACAAAAGAGCTGTGTTGTCACTGCCTGACCCTACTGTCCACATTTCCTTTCTTTCATGAGAACATGTTAGCTCGCATACAACAAAAACCCACTGAATAAACACTTCACGTGTCTCTTCACATTAGAAATGGAAAGCAAATTCACATCTGGAGTCATTTGGGATTCTACACTGTGTTGAGTCAGGGTTATTCTCATGTAATCCTGGGTTATGTTTGTTTTTTTCTTCGTTTACTGATGGTTAATAATTCTGTATAACAATCCTACAAAAGCATGGTTTTATAATCCAGAGTTAAAAATAATATTTATTTAGAGTCAAAACAGCTTTAACATGGCATTATGGATTAAAGGCTGAAGTCATATCCGTGAGGAAAATATCTCTGGTGTATGTACCTCTTTCTGGTCCAGCTGTAAAGATGACTTGATGAGATCTCGGAGAGCGGTGAGCTGTTTCTTCTCCTCATCCTGGGTCTGTTTAATCTGACAACACAGAAATATAGTGTTATTATATTTGGCGAAATATACAATTCTGCTATTTCTTCACATCTAGAGGTTTTCATAATACTGAAAGCTCTCTGGATAAGACGCAGATATTGAGCTTTTATTACTTGTTGGAAGGAACAGTTTATTGCAGTTTCACTTTTGTCCTCATACATTAATAATGTCTATGCCTCTAAATATAATATCTAATACACTCACAGTGTTCTCATAGGTACAGCTGCATAAAGCAAAGCTATGGAACAGTTCTGAAATGAAGTAAAGAATATAAAATGAGTAACTAACATTATAGAGATCAGCTGCTAACTTCTCGATGTACTGCTTCAGCTTATCAGCCGTTTTCAAGCCGTCCTGGAAAAAACTGAGAGAATACACATCAACTCTGTTAAAGCACATACTGTATCAAAGGAAACAGTTCATCATGTCTAATTATATTTTAGGAGTATGTGTGCTAAATTTGTTAAGCCCCCTTTAAAAGATATTAACCACAGGTGGAACACTTCGGTTATTTCACTATTCACTTTTATATTTCATAGCTGAATTCTAGTTTAATTATGACAAACTATACATTGATGGAAAGGCTGAAGACTAAAGAATAAATATCTGACAAATTTTCATAACAAAAAATGTTAATATTATTATTAAAAATACCTAAAGTTAAAACATTGATGGTTATCAAGTTAAAGCATTTTACACCCCTCCTACCAACAGATGTACTGGCAGTAATCTAAAGCTATTTCTTAGATGTTGAAAAAGTCACACTATTGAGAAAATGTAATTCTGAGAAACTTACTTGCACTGTGCATGATAATACTTGATAAGATTCTGGAGGAGATCCACTCCCTTCTTGGTTTTAATTTCGTTCACTTTGATCAGGTACTGTTGAAAACCGTGCACAATGCAACACACATAAGATGCTGTACAGTACATCCAACAATACACTTGCGTTCAACATCCAAGACACTACAACCTCCAAACAAAACAGCACACACACTTAAACATGCTTTGAAGAGGCTTAACGATAAGAACTGCGATTAAATACTCCACCCCAACACATCTGGTGTTAAAGAATAGATTTCCAGTGAATGAGAAGTTAGACTAAACTGCACAGACACAGTTTAAACAGCACCAAACAGATCTTGATGTTAATGTGTGTCATCTACAATGCTCTTCTGTTTGACAGATATGCATAAGCCCTTCAAAAACGCCTCCAGTGAGCACAAAAGATACACTGAAGTTGCTGAACAATCAAAAATCCCTGACAAGCTAACTTTTCTTACTGAACAAAACTACATGAAGTTAAAGTTTTATTCCCACAAGTGCACACACACACCTCACACATCTGCAGCTGAAAGATCCGTCGTTCCTTCTCCATCTCCTCTGCGATCTCTGCGCCGGTGATCTCCGTGCGGATCATACCGTGCTGCTTGGCGTGTTCCCTCTTTTCCTTCTCGATCTTTGTGCTTTAGTGAAAAAGAAATCCATCATAACTGTGAAAAACAACTGCTGCGGTTGGTTTATCTTATTATTACCACTGTCTGGCCATAATATTGATATACTGTTTTATTTCAGCATTGCCATAAAACTGCTGTACATCACCGCATTACATTACACAACCTTTAAAATACATAAAGCACATAAACACAGTTTCACTATAAAGATACTTACAACTTGGTCTCATAGTCTTTCCAGGCCTTGTCAAATGGCTTTTTAAGATCCTGTGTTGTGGGAAAATGAAATAAATAGTGCGGGAAGCAATTAGGTTTACTGTGCAGAGTTATAGACATTTTTCATTGCTGTTAAACTAAACAGATTATTTCACAATATAAAGGACCACAAAGCAATCTAAATTTCAAAAGATAGCGTATTATCCGAACATTACCCTGAAACTCAGACCGCAAATGTACAGGACTAATATAGACTTTTGGTAATGTAATTGCTTTATCAGATTTTGGCAGTCTCAGCAACCTATCTCTGGATTTAATAAATAACATTATTTACAGTTCCTTTACCCAAAGTGTATCAGCTTGCTAGTTTTAGACAATATTAAAGATATCAAGGGTATATTACCACAGAATGTTCATGTAGGGTGATTTTGTATTCACTGGCAGGGTCACAATTAATAATAATATTAATTAATATTAATAGGGTCACAATATTAATATATAAATATATACACTAGTATTCAGAGTCACTTACAACATTTTTTTACATTTCCACACTTAATAGTAGTAAACTCATAAAATTATGTAAAACCACAAATGTAACTATGGGAATAATGATATCTAAAATAAAGCTTCTTTGATTGATTCCTATTTATTCTTGGTCGTTTATGAATAGGTTTTATTGCTTTATAATTCAGCTAAAATTGCATGCAATATCGGATTCGTTTTTTTTAATTGGAAAACATATGTTTGCATAATTATATTTTGGTCTACAAAACTAATGTCAAACATTTAAGCATAAGCTTAAATAAGCTCTTAGATCAAAGGTCAAGAAATAGATTTTACCTAAAGTGAACCTTAACTTAACTTTTTAAACCTTAACTTTTTAAACGGCATGTACATATATAATACAACTTACATTATATGAATTATATTATATGTATAGATATTGTAATGCAATTATTGCATTTAGCTAATTTGATAAGTTACAATGATATTATTCTGTTCTGCAGTGTCAGTTTAATTTCAAACAGTTTTAAAGTTCATTTTGTATGTCAAATGTTACACAAACTAAGATTTTTAATTTACGGATCCAAAACACAAAATCTCAAGTAATGCTTAGCTGTAAGTCACTACTTGATTGTACAGACTGTATTTATAAATCAAATCCAGATGGTAACTCGAACATCTTTGATATGCAGAGTGTTGGTCTTGTTTCACAGCATTTGGCATTTTTGTGTTGTGCTGTAATGCTGATGCAACTGAATATAAAACCTGACTTGTGTTTTCTCTCATTTCCTCAAACAATTTAAGAGTTCAGCTCTGAGCGAGTCCTGGTTACACATGCAGGAGCATTAGCGTGGGCGCTTGTTAATGCTTCATGAAGCATCTGTTCCTGCGCAGGAAAGATTTTAGAGAGAGCTGATAATGTCCTCCAGGGACGTCACTAATTCCCTTCAGATGCCTTTGCCTCTGTCAATAAGGGCATCAGAGAGCGTAACATTTCCGCTGAGTAAGAAAGTGAAAGACAGAGAGAGATGCACTGTGTGATAGAGATAAGTGCGAGAGAGATGGAAGGGGGCTGGTAGGTATGTATTTTCAGTCTACTGAACAAAAAAGTGAAGCCTCATCACTTCCACTCAGAAATTCAGCTGATGCTGCAAAGACTCTTAGCATGGGTCACCATAATGTGAAAACAATCAGACGGCCCTTTCAAAACAGCAGACGGCCCTGCGCTTAATTCTCACCATCGCTACATGTTTGCGATGACGATCAACAACAGGAGCGGCCCGTCTGACGCCTGAGCTCTTTACCGCAGTCGGCCGATAAACACTGTGAAACACTCCCACACCGCTTTTCTTTCAGCGCGCCGCTTCATAAAGGACCGTGGCATGAAGGACCCCGTAATTTAACTCAGTGTATGTTTTTTGATCCAAAGAGAGTCGTTTAAGGCGGGTATGAGGCAGTAAATCAGTGTGCTCTTCAGAGAAGGGCCTTTCCAATTAGTGGAGTACAGCGGCTGGGTTTTAAATCTTACCCCCTTCACTCCCTTCAGATCTCCTTTAAGCAGAGAGTCCAGCGTGAAGATGACATTGTGGCTGAGGCTCTGGAGCTGTAGAGAAGAGTCAGAAGAAACTCGGTCACACACAGCTGGAGACTCGGATAATGATCAAAACACTCATTACATCCGACTACTGGCATTCACTTCACAATGTATGACTATTTACCCTTGCATGGTGTTTAATGCTTTGTTATTCAGCCAGTATTTACAGGTCTATAGCATTAATTGGCTTTTAAATAAATATAGGAATAAAAAAAATATGCAAAAAATACTTCACTTATACTAACATAGATGCATAGACAGTATACATGGTAAATATTTGGCATTTACATCTGTTTATAAAATATGATTTTATGATAAAATGCACTGACAAATCTATGATATGGGTGAAATTGTTTCAATAAATAAATAAATATAATGGTTTGAGGTTGTAAAAGCAATTAATAGCACCATTTATCTTTTAGTAAACCGTGAAAACAGGTCCCATTTACCCGAACACCAAACAAGGGTTTAGTTTATTAGCTGTGCTGCTTGTTCGTCTGCTTGACTTCCAGTGTAAATGTATTAGAATAAACATGTTTTATAAACAAACTGGGGACGAGTAAAACTTAATACTCCTTATCTGTGGTATTTAACAGCAGCTAAAATGACTGTTTACAGACATCAAGTCGTAAATATCCGTTAATATTCATTTGAAGCCTTTTTAACCAGCTAAACATACAATCAAGACTCTCCAAATATCAGGGTAAGTTTTGTAGATTTCAAGCAAAATATGTCTAAATGATGTTAAAAATTTAATTATTTTTAGTTATTGTTTACTTAAACCTGCAATTTGTAACTTGCCTCTATATTGTCATCTCTGTTTGAAACAAAAATTGCAGATTATTTTATTTATTTTAGCTTTTGTATTTTTCTTGTATTTTATTTACATGGGTTGAAGACAAATTACGTTAAACTGACATTTCCCATAAAATTGTACCTGACTGCTCAAATTAAATCCATAACTAATCGTTTGTTTTAAACCAAAAAGTAAGTTCTGGATTGCGGTTTTAAACAATTAATCTAAAATGTTTAAAATAAACCTTAACATACAAGATACACTGCATGTAAGATACACTTGAGTGCAAAAACAGTAATGTCTGTTATTCCTCACCAGGTTCTTAAGCAAAGCAGCCAGTTCCTTGATGATCCCTGAGAACTTGATGAAGGCTGTTCCCAGATCAGAGTTATCTCGGCTAATAAAGTTGCTGCCAAACTTGTCCAATGCCTGACCGTAGTTTTCTTCATTCTGCACATGCTCTGTGGGACGGAAGAGATTTTACACATATATAAATAAATAATATCTATTTTAATCTCTTTTATCTCACTAAGAGAATGGAAGCAAGATCATGAAAACCTGCTGAAAAACACATGTTTTTACAATTTGTACAAGAAAAATGTAAAAGCAGTTTTAATATTGAAAAGATGGTTGTACAAAAGTACAGTTTCTAGAATCTTCAACTTAAAAGCCAGCTCATTAGAAAACCATCCATAATATGAATCACCAGCATCTGGCATTATTATGGCTCTCCATGTCCCTCCAATCTGGGACCCCGGCCCATGTTACAGAGACATTATAAGGTCATTTGTCTTGGTGAGGATAGCTTTGAGATCCGGTGCCCTGAAACACGCTGTCATCACCTTCTCTAAATGACCAGCTGGAAGAGTTTGCTAAGGCTTTCTGAATTTAGATGAACAACCTGGGAAAATCACAGCATGTTAATGCTGCTCGTTCAGGATATTCAGCAATCCAAAAATTTATTTTCTGATTATTTATGTCTATGTTATGAGCTCATGTCTAACTGTATAAGCCACTGTCCATTGGCGTCTTCAGGTACAACAAGCAAATTACACCATGTCAATTTCCAATTGTTCAAAAGAAAAATTTAAATAATCAGACTTAATTATGGCTTGCAAAGAAAAAAGTAAAAAATATTTTATTCTATCTATTTATTAGTAGCTTCTGCACTTTAAGAATATAAATATTTTGTGTTCTGATTTTATTTTATCTTACTTTTTATATCTTTTATATATGCTGTATATTTTTTTTATTATTTTATTTTATATATGCTATATAACTTTGTATAATGAAAATAGAGAAGTCAAAGTTTTACTCTAAATAATTTCAATATTTTATAGCAGTACATATTAAGATGCAATGTAGTGCAACTAGCTAAAATAAAAAAACAAAGAATTTGATCCTGGTAACCTGTCAAACACATCTAAAGAAGACTGTAAAAAATATGACAAAACAATTCACTCAAGAGCAAAAGGCCCATGCCATGTGTCAGGAGCTGTGGTATTATTCATCTGGAGCTGATTAAAGTGCTTACAACACAGTCACGTCTGATTAAGCAGGATCATGACACTGTGGCCACCTGCAATGCACACAGCAGAGAGTCGATAGCACAGCGGGAGCTGCTTTACATCCTCCCTGCTGCCCACAGCACGATCCACGGCTTACTTTCCCCAGCAGCACGAAGACATCAACCTGCACACTGATGAGCGGCCACATTCCCACTGAGCTGCTGTGACTTCATTCACAAACACTACAGGTGATGTTTCTGCTGGCATTTGCTGATTCATGATGGAGAGGTCTCTGCATTGCTGAAAAGACACAAAGGACGAGTGCTCTCTAAGGACTACTGAGGTCACAGAGAGGTCAGCCAATAAATCTGATCGAGCGCTGGAGCGTGCAAGAAGTCTCACAAACCACATTGTTAAAAAACGCCACATGTGGTTACACAACCGCATTGGTATATTCATCCTACATTGGTATTCTTAGATTCTGGCTCTGAGCCTTTGTATATCTATGGCTCTAAAAACTGAAAAATGTAAAAAAAAAAAATAGGGTTCTTAAACTTGTTCCAGTAAAAAACATGATTGCATCGATGTGTTTTTATTAAATAATCTCTCACTATAGACTGCAACAGTGACATTTAAGTAAAAAAAAATAATGAGACAAAAATGTGCTTATTTAAAATCTAAAAGCATAAATCCAATTCATGCCCATCTAGCCTTAAAACCAAACCAGCCAGCTTCAACAGAAATAATTACAACTCAAGGTATCCTGACATGTCAACAGCTGAGATAACAGTGATTCCTGTTTCCATAGCAACTGTGACTACTCTGATTGATGTTTCTCGCATCAGCATCACTTGGTACTGTAGAACTCATTCATTCGCTGAAAATCATTTACTCTATGCAGCTTCTGAAATGGAATTCCATTTTCTGAATCCTACTTTAACATTTCATGACATGTTTCATCAGGGTCAAAACTCACCTTGTCCAGAGTTGTAGATAGCTTTGACGGATTTCTTGACCTTTTGTAAAGCTGTTCGGTCTTGGTCCAAAGCCTGAAAAGCCAGACAAAAAGAGAAGAATGGATGGTTATGAAACAGCTTAAATAAATGTGTTATTCATGAATGATTCATGACGACTGACTACATCAATTTTTGAATTCCACAGGAATGATGTCGCTTTCCACACCTCCAGGGGAATAATCAAACACTGGGAAATCCACAGTCACACTGTAACCATGACAACACACACACACACACACTGCAGAGGCTTGGACACTTTTTATACGCTCAGACAGACAAAAGGAGGTGAAATTGTCTGATACACAGGACTGGGGTATCAAACAGCTTTTATACACACAAACTGCTACAATTACTGTGTTGAGCCCATTTATATACTAGTGAATAAATGTAGAATTTAAAATGTACTCCTCTAAAGAAAGTAAGATATATAAAAAACAACTACTCTAAAAAACAAGAACATACATTAAACCACTAAACGAAACACAAATCAACAAAAGCAACAGAAAAAAAAAAAAAAAGCAAAATATATAGTACAATGGTAATATAGCAAATAAATATAAACTATATAAATCAGTAAATAAATATATATATAAAAAAAAATTAAAAACACAGCGACAAAAAAGGGGGGTGTTGCTAGTACCATGAGTTCCTACTAGAAGCTATATTATATTTACCATAGCCATTATTATTTTCCCTCTCGCCACATGTTTGCTACTACTATGGATTACAAAAATGCTAAATTTTTCCCCATTTGTCAAAATAAATATCAATCCTCCCATGCATACTATAGGAGTTTTCTAGGGCTGCCACCCACCCTAAAGGAACATACATTTTATTTCTGTCCAATATAACGTTCTCTAAAATACCACATGCCAATGACTTACTCTAAAAAACCCTATGAAACGCCCATCCCAAATTTCATACTTTAATTGGAAATAAGTCAACATCGAAAAGAAAACTGAAGAATGGGGTGGTTGAATGAGTACACAACTTGACATTGCAGCGCTGGACCCTTGACATGTAGTTTCTTAGCAACCGCAGCACAAGAGCAGGAAGAACCCCTCAACCACACATAAGTCTTACAGATGTCTTCCCCATCAGGTGTGGAAATAATTTTAGAAATCAAAACCACTTGAATATTGAGTCTGTAGCAAACATGTCTTACATGCATGACATGTCCTCATGGGTCATGAATTCTTAAAATATTTAGATGAACAGCAGTAAACAAAAGGGTGTAAACGGATCATTTCCTCCCAGAAGCTGACTGACCTTATATGTATTTGTTTCTGTCTTCAAAAGAAAGAAAGCAAATATAGACCAAAGAAAAACATGCATTTCCTGCATGTGAACTCTTCACTTGTGACTGATGCCCACCCCCAGCTGATTTTATCTAACACGTGTCAGCCTGGACGTTACGACACAAACCGAGCAATTAACTTGTTATCTGAGGAAAAAGCACAACTGATGGCAAAATATGTATTTTACATATTTAATTAGAAAATGGTTTTTAGGAATATTTTTGTTAGTTTCTTGCTCTCTGTTTCGACTGGTAAGTAACAGGTTTGTGTCATACAGCCTTTACTATCATCAAAACCACACACACCCAGATATACTAAAAATAACTCTAGTGTCCTCAAAGAAGCCCTTCAATGTTAATTAATGACAAAACAGAGCTTTAGGGCCACAGTCTGCAACCAAATCAACAACCTTTATCAGGCCAAGAGTGTTTTAATGCTCTTGCAGCTGTATATTCACTTACCCTGCGTGACAGAGAGGCAAGATGACTTCTGATGTATGACCTTGAGGATGATGTAATTATACAAGTAATTACAACAATCTAAACACATCCTCAAACTGCCCTATGGGCTATTTGGCATGACCACGGTTAGATAAACAGAACTGTATCTAAAGCATCTGCATGGTGGCAGTAATAAAGACTTTAGAGGTGAAACTCTTCATCATGATCTAAATAATATTTGAACAACCTTTTATTCACATTCAAACTCATGTTAAGTTTTTCCTCTAAAACATTTCTGTACAGTACAACCAGATTTAATGTGAGAAAAAAGTGCAATGTGTGAGAAAAGACTGCATGGTGCTCATTTGCACCATTAAAAAATGAAATCTTTAGAGACATGCAATAAAATGCTCATTTTTACTTTTCATTATTATATTTTAAGGGCATAGAAAGTACCTGCAAACTAAGAAGTACGTGAATAACTTAAAACTTGCGTTGTGATTAGGGCTGTGCCGATAAACAATATCATATCGAATCGCGATAAAATATATGTCGATAACGATGATAAGCTCTAGGCATTTTTACTCGATATGGATTAATATAAGAGCCAATCACACAGCAGAAATATGCGACAACAGCCAATCAGCTGCAGCTTTAACGTTCACGTCAAAGAAGAAAGTCAATTTCCCACTGCAAAAGAAAGCAAACTCGCACGAGGGATGACAAAAATAAGTGGAAGCAGCGACCAAATGTAAATTGTAATTAATGAACCCTCAAATTTTTATGGTTTCAGTCATAGTTGGGATACTCTTTTAAAGCTGGCAGCATTAACAGTTTATATATCGAAATATATATCGTTATCGATCAATATAGGGGAAAATGATCGAGTTTACATTTTTGCCATATCGCCCAGCCATAGTTGTGATGCTAATCCTACTTGATTTGCAGAAAGACAGATGTCATTTAACTTAATTTTAAAGCACCTATTCATCTTGACAATAGAAAATATCTCAAAACAACAGCACAAACAACAAACAGATGAACTTACTGTCAAACCCTTGTCTATTAGATTCACACTAACAACAACCAGATCAATAGTGGACTTTATCAAAACAGCCAATTAAGAATGAAGACCAACATACGCCTGCCAAGCAAGAAGAGAACATTCTCCAGAACCTGCCCTGCCAAAAGGTCTTTTACTAGATAACATTTTCCAAGACCTTAACATATACCGCCATGTGCACATTTAGGTCAGAAAAGACCTGCACCAGCTATCAAACACAACAAACATGAACCTCTAAAGAAAAGACTTCTCTGTACTCTTTGCCAAGCTAAAGCCAGAGCACTTGTGGGAAGATTGAAGTTTATAGCACAAGGAAAGGGCTCAGGCCAAAGTTTCATGGAGTTTATGAGTCAGAACGCAGGCCAAGGGTGATCCAACTTTATTCTGTCAGTTTTTATTACAATAACTATGGAACAATAAGGTGCAAACGAACAAGAGAATTTGAGAAACGCCATGGGAAACATTACATGAAGTGAACACAATCATTGATGAAGTCCATGAACACCCACAGACCTGGGAAGCCCCAATACAGATCTGGTGTCTTAGATGTTAGGATTTCAGAACCCTCGCTATGTTCTGTCTAAGCATGATGAATAAACCACAGCACATAAACAAGCAGATACTCCTCAGGGATGTTAAAGAAACCGTGTGTTGAATACTTCCAAAACATTCCAGGCAGAAAGCTCAATGAATCTGTCAGACAAGACGCTGAAGTGTGACATGTCTACATTCCACTCAGGTATGGGATATCAATTCACATTTCTCCCTTTTTGACTTCAAACACATACTTTGGTATTCTGGAAAAAGTCATGTTCTGCTGAGAATCACTATACTAGAAACAGTGACTTCGGCTGTTTCGAGATATTTAATTAGTGACACTTTTTAACCCTTATACCTGGAACAACTCTTTTCTCAACCCATTAAAAAAAGCTTTTGCTTGAAAAGATATAAAGAATAAAAGGAATGAGATTCTACAATGCTGTTCTGAAACAAACAGTATATTTGTAGTCTGGTTCGGAAAATGAAGGCAGAGGTGCTGGTCATCCCTGAAGGCTAAAAATCTGTCTGGTGACCTCAACGCAAGGTGATAAAATCCATTCTGTCACTCCTTCAGCCTCTGCATGTGCTTTTCTAAGCATCCAGCTGAGCTTCGGCTTGGATGTTTCTCAAATGACAAACACGCAGCACAATCACACCAGCAAAGCCTGAGCCAAGAATACCAGCAATATTATTCTGCTGACTAATACTAAGCAGAGACCGCTGAGATGATGACATAACCACCAACCAAATGCATACGTCCCCTGTGAGCATGCAAAATGTGTGGATAGTCCTATAATACAGTCGGTCATTACAACAAAATAAAGCTTGAAAGAGGGATAGTGGCATATTTGAATTTAAGTATTGAGTTGCGTGGAGAAAGACAAAGTTGATAAAGTAATACGGTAGAGGCCATGTAGTGAATATAGGCACGGTGTTACAAGAACCTATTCAGCCATTATTATATTTAAAATATGGCATACATACCAAATAATTAAAATGCTAAAAAAGGTTATCATTAAAGTTGCATTAAAATGCTTATTTGATTATTAGTATTAATTCAACACAGTTTTCAATTATATAGCCCCAAATGTGAAAACTGTAATAAAATGATGCTATGCAAAAACTTTGTAGCTATGAATAAAATATACCTCTGGGGCTATTTAAATAGTTTTGAAAAAAGTAGATTGGACAGCTTGATCTCCTTCCTACTAAATGAAAACATAAATCTTTACAAATGAAAATCTGATGAGCAGTGACATGTCGAACTGTACAATCCCACAGATGTCATGCATCAGGAATTTCAAAGCAACCAAATGTGGCGAAAATCCTCTGATTTCCCATCTGGCCACAAATCAATGGCTGCAGATCAGGTTCTGAAATAAAATAGGTCAGTAGAACAATTTATCGTTGTTCCCATGACTAGTGTACAGGGACCATCCCGCAAGAATGAGACAAAAAATGTGTGTGAAAATAAATTAGTGTAAAGCTAACAAAGCACACAGATGTCAAACCTGTGTCAACTTTACATAAGAATGAACAAAAAACAGGTGCAGAATCACATTTGTATGATTAACTATTAGCATGTGTTTTATCCTGATGGTAAGTATAGCAATCAATGAAACGCTATAAAGGAAGTCCTCAACACTGTCATAAACTCAGATTAAAATTATGATTTAGAATTACGATACTACTGATGCAAACAAAATAAAAATACAATCTATTTACACAAATTCATTAAAGAGCACATGGCACATATTCCTTGATCATGCAGTGGTTATGTCTCTCTATTCTGAAGTGTCAAACAATGAACCATATTATAGCAAAATGGTAAAATGAGTAAGATGTTTTCATCTGGCATGACAGACAGGGATGACTAGGTAATATAAGTGTCATTCAGGTTTAAAGAGAATTCCTCTGACCCATTTTTAGCCAGACTACTGAAGATCATCATCTAAAAGCATTCAACTGTGACAATATTATATTCCCATGTCAAACAGTCAAGCAAATAAAATGCAGATTTCAACAGGTTTTTACCCAGTTTTGTGTGTTTTCCTGTAATACTTTCAGCTCCACATGAGGCATAAACTGTGAATCCAGTCTATAGCTGGATGGCTTTTGCTGCAGTGCAGAATATTACTGTGCGTCTCTGTGCCGGGGATTTATTCTCTGCCCATGTAAATGAAGCACTAACTGCAGTATTATCCACTGGGGAAGTCTCCCTTAAACGCTTGGGGACATTCGCTTATTATTTGTGCAGATTATCAGATCTTCGTGCTGGGCTAAAAAAACTCTTACGTGTTTCAAGCTATTGTGTTGTACAAAATAGGAGTATATGAGTAAAATGTGTTGCCATGCAAGGCAAAACTAGATCATAAATTTCCATAAATATTGTTTGGTAAATGTGTAAATGATTATAACGTTACAAACTGAGAAATTCAGGGGAAAACACGCCTAGGAAAATGCATGTTAGCAGCCTGTCAAATAAGCAGTCTATAAATCCATCTTGCCATTTGGTCCTTATGAGAATGTACAAGAGCAGCACCATGGAAACCATTATCAGGATGGAGAGAGTTTGTAGGGAATGCAGAATTAGGTCAAAGGTGATATGGTACTGGAGTGAAGGATGGTGAATGTCTACAATATACAGTATATACAATATATACAGTTAATGAATTTAGATACATTACATGGTATACAATAACAGTAACCCTACATCAAATTGTAAAATGATTAAAAGATTCAAAGGAACTCCATGTAACACATTTACCTAGCTTTACAAATTTGTATTTGAACTTAAACACATTAGTGCAAGAGGTTACAAGGCAAATGCAAATTCATATCTGGTACAGCAATCGACTTTAACTGAATTTGAATGACAAACAATATACCGTTGAATGTCTGAAGGGCAAGCAAACTGTTTCCACAATGACTCACTAAAGCAAGAGTCTTTCACTTTCTGTTGCTGAAGGTTTTGAGACCTTCTCAACCAGCTCAAACACAGCGAAACATAGTCTCAACGGACTTTAATGAGGGTTGACACTGCATTAAAATTCTTGTAAATGTAAACAACTTCATTCACTACAGTTCATTCACTAGGTTCTGCATAAATTCAGTGTAACATTCAAAGTGTACAATCCATGTCTACAGATTTTGTCATCATGAATTTTTTTCCGATGTTTGCCATCGAGGTACACCAGTACAACCCACTGAACAGATTGTGTATGTCTATTTTAGCAGCTGCCAAAACTGAGACTGTGTGAATGATCCACCACAGAGAAGTCTCTCTGGATCACTGGAAACATCATTAGCTTAAACCACTAAAGTGCTCCTTTACACAAACCACCATGAGGTTCCTTTTTACATCCTTGACACCCTCACAAAAAATACAGCCTGCCAGTCAATGTGTGTTTCTCAGAGGACAGTTCATTCACCTGTCATTCATTCTGCGTGGCTCCTATCATTAACAGAGACATTGCTAATTAATGGTGGTGATATTTACATCTCCTGCAATCATTTGAGGAGAACTGCTGCTTTTAAATGAGTAGTAAAGAGTGGGTTGTGTGGCATTGCAAGAGGAAGACCCTCGTCTTGGCAAGTCAGGTATTCACTGGCCCAATGTGTAAGTAGGTTAATCCTCTCTCTCTCGCTCGCTCTCTCTCTCTCGCTCAATCACTGCTCAGGAGAATAACCTCTCCTTGTTACATGAACTATTCTTAGTCCATCACAAATCTCAGATCCTTGAAGGATAAGAGATGCTGGCACGACTTGTGGGATTTCTCTTCTTTAAGAGTTAGGGATGCACAGCTGGCGTTTTTTATGTTTCAGGATCCAAAACATCAAAGAGATAAAACATGCAAATGCACAATCGAATTGACACTGTATAAATGATACACAGGCAGGATTATGTGATTAATAAAGGAATCTGTTCGTTAAAGATGACATACACAAACATTACAAAATGACCTATAACCTCAGAAAGTTCATGCTCAAAAGGTTAGGTTGCACTTTATCATTTTCCTTGATATTTGGATTTTATTTCACCACTAGTGCATCTAAAAACATAATACTGCATGAACATTTGGGTCATGAGTACCATTAGCCCATCTGTCTTGACTTATGTTCCAGTGTATTTGTTGATCTATAATAATTAAATGAGCTTGATTAAATTACAGATGTACATGTACAAGAGCTGGTCTACAAATCATATATATATATATGTATCACACAGATGTAAGAAAAATGTTGATAAAATATTTTTGCCTAGGCAATGTTTTAGTCTTAAAGTTGTCTGCATGACATCAGTGTTCATCAACAAAGCAATTAAGCTAAAACACAACATCATGATTTCTTGCACAGGGAAACGACATCAATAAAACAATAAATCCAGCTGATCTCTTCTCATGTGACTACAATATTAAATAAAATATATAAATAGGCACATTTTTGATGAACCCATGTATGGACTATGTACATGGGGTGTGCACCTTTATTCCCTGCTGTAGATAAAACTGTAGAAATTCACAAATAATTAAATAATTAAAGTCAGTTGCATGCATGTCGGTCAAAAATGGGGTGACTTAACATCCCCTAAAGATTTAAAGATTTACACATGCAGTTGTTAGCAATAGACAATGTATCATCTGTATAATCTGTTCATCAGCGCAGCATTTTGTATACTGTAAATCTCTATCCACTAAAATGCATGCAACCGAGAACGAGTCGGACCTTCAAAGCAGCAAGTCCAGGAGAATATAATGGTCACACGGCGCATTTAAGTGTTAAATATATTCACACGGGCTGTGTACCGTTATTTTTGCCTTGCACAATACCGCCAGTTGATCCTCCCTCGTATAACAGTAATATAGCGGCCTTACCTCTTCCAGGACATTGACCGTGTTCCGACAGCTCTGCAGGCGGGTGGTGAAGCTTGATGTCGTGGGGGAATTGTAATCCTCCGTCGTCTCCGAGAGAAACTCGGACACGGAGATCTGATCCGGCATCCTTGACAGCACAATCGCCCAATAAAAATGGAGGGAGAGAAATCACAATAGCACCATTAATTAGATAGGGCTGGTGAAGAACGCAGCGATGTCTCTGTTTGGGTTTGGCTGAATGGTAAAATTGAACTAAACCTAGCCGATAGCGTAGCAGTGCCGTTTTCTTCACTGACTATGCGATCCCTGTCCCTAGAGATGACGGTCGCGTGTAATTTCCACGTCTTCCCTCTTTCCTTGTCTTAATGATCCACTTGCATAAAACGGTTCTCCTTGTTCTCTCAAATGTAAGATGCGAGGCTATTTTAAAACGCCCTCCCTCCGAAAGTCAGCTTTAAAATGATTTACAGCTTCTATTTTAGGTATTTCCTTGAATTATTGTTGTTCCGGTGTCGAAAGCGGTTTCATTCTGTTTTTCTTTTCTCTTTCCTCCGTTTTTCCCCGTCCTGACGGTCTGTGCGCTCCCTGACACCAGCGCGTGCACGCACGCTCATCTCCTCCCACCATTGATGACGGTATAAACAAGAGTAAACACTGCGCATGCGTCAGAGTGCGATGGCGAGGTCTTTTGCAGCGCTGTGTAGTCTTTAACTATTGTCGAATTTAAGTGATGTACAGCGCTATGACTTGATATTATATGCTCTGAAAATCTTTGAAATACATTTACACATAACGCTTCTTTTTTAAATAATATAAAAGCCTTACAAATACCGTAAATATAGGTTTGACATTCAGTCATGTGTAGTATGCTATTATCTTCCAGTAACACATATAAAATATGCCAAAAAATATTTGTATGTGCCAATTTATCCATTTACGAACAACAGAAATATTTGCCAAAAAGTTGTTTTAACAAGCAGTGAAACTTATGAAAATTAATAAATAATTGAATTACTGTGATGCACAATAATGACGTTTCCACGAGACTGCTTTGCAAATTTGGAGGCAAATTAACAGTCATTTTTACTGGAAGGAGAAGCACATCTGAAATGCAGATGGAGAGTGATGAAGCACATAAGTCCATTGCGTTGTCCAACTCACCGGCTCCATAAGGAATCCCTGGAGGAAAAACTCGATAAACGGGAGGATGAGGACCTCATGGCTCTGTAGTCACCTCAATAAAACAGCCTTTGAGTTGAGACAAGACAAATGCATTATCATCAATAAGTGGGGAGGTAATACACTCCAAAGACATGTATTTTTGATTGGTAACCATTAATACCTGAATGCGTTTTGGGTTGTTCTTAAAGTAAAGGAATTTGCAAGGCAGCGTGCATCTCACGGAGTTTATAATTGTTTTCTCCTGACATTAAACTCGTCATGAGACATGAAAGAAATTTTGCTATTCAGGGGAAAAGCCACGCCTTATAACTTACCGAGACCGCTGCGATTTCACCCCGTATTAGCAGTTTCAAAAGTAATTGCAAAGTAAATTGTGCGGAGAGCTCCGTGTTTCCAGGTCGCACCATATTCACTGCATTGTGCTGTATCCAGCGCTGGGACATTACGGACAGAAATCACATGCCGCTACAGTTGCATTCAGGCTGGAATGTGCGCATTGATCTGCCCCATCTGGAGCTGCTGGACAGGAAGCGAGAATCAAGCATGTGGGCAAGAGGGGGGCCGGAGGAGGGAATCCAGCATGCACACAAGCTCTCTGCTAATGGCAGGAACTGGGAATGCTTAACAACTTTTAAATGGAAATATGACACCGGTCGAAAAACAAATGCGTTATGCAGTATTACATTCAGGTTCATTTGTAAAAGCATGACAGTCGTTTTCTCTAAGAAAACATTATGCTGATGAACAACGCTGATTCACAGATATGGCACTGCTTATGAAATTATTGTCTGTCTTATCAGAAAATCTAAATTAATCTTAATGATACGGTGTTTAAAACGGTAAACATCAGTCAATTAGCAGTTAAATACAGTCGTTAAATGCCTTTAATTGTATAATTCTGCCGTTTTTCTTCCTCTAAAGGACTTTTGTTTTATCTAATAAATAAACACAATGCTGATGTTTTCACTAGTAGAGATAGCAATTCGGTCTTGAAGGGATAGTTTACCCCCCCAAAAAATCTGTTTATTAGAATAAAACATTTTTATTCACCCGTTTATTCATAGAAAGTCATACACGTTTGAAATGAACATGAGGGTAAATAAATGACAAGTGCTTTTCATTTTTGGGTGAACTATTCCTATAAGCACATCCCTGTTGTAATATTATTTCTATAAGTCTTTTTGAAAATTAAAAGAGAGAGTAAGACAGGCTTTGAACCAGGATTTGTTTTTAAATATAAAACATAAAATTAATAGATTTTGTATCTATTAGCATATGGAAAGTTACATATTAATAAGTTAAATCTGATGGTAATTTGAGTCTGTAATGGTTAAGGGGCTAAGGGGCTCTTAAATGTGCTTCATGTGTGTGATCCTCCCCACATACTAAAAGTAAAAAGATTAAGTGAAAATCACTTATACAATATACAAGAGGAAAAAGTGCATTTATTATATAGGATCTGCAACAAAATGATCCAAACAAGACTTGAGCAGCTCATATAGCCCTCATAGGCCCAGCAACTAGCTGAGGCAAACAAATATAAACAGGAGGATCAATCGCCTCCATTTCAAAGTCTCTCACCCCAACATCCACCTCTGAACAACCCTGATGCTTTCAAATGATTTAAAAGCCCAACTAAATCATATTATATTCAAGTTAAAATAAAAACCAAAAACAAACAGTCAACACAGATTTTAATAACACACCTATATAAAGGCAATAAAAATTGTAGCGATTACCACACAAGTAACACAGCTCCTTTAAAAGAAAAAATGGTTGTCCGATCGACTTTTGAGTCGGTCATAATAGAGAAAGATGGGCACCCATCCTTCTGCCCTGTTGAAATGGGGGGCAGTTAACTGCAAACTGTGAGCTCACAGCTGTTGGCCCTCCTCATGTTTTATATGAGGGGTGTTGCTAGGGGGTGTGTCCGGCACAGCCCCCTCTATGAGATTGGTTAGTCAGAATCAGAGTCACTACTGTCGTCTGATGATGAGCTGCTGGACCCGTCTGACTGGTCTTCATCATCATCATCCTCATCATCTTCATTCTGTAACACATCACAGTTCAAATAAAAAGCTTTGTCATGATTTCAGAGCAGATGTTCTAGAATACAAAACAGTTTGAAATTAATCAAAATTAACCTCGTCATCATCATCGTCATCATCGCTATCTGTGCTGCCAGATGATTCATCATCTTCATCGTCAGAGTCTGAGGTGTCTGTTTTGTCATCATCGTCATCCGATTCGGATGTGTCCTGCTGTAAACCAAAGTCATTATTCTTTCTACTTTGCCAAATTTTGGCGTATGCACGTATAAAGTGCACAAGCCCATTCTGTCAGTAGTAAATATTGCACATGGTTAACATTATATCCATCATATACAGTCCACAGCATTTCTGAGGTTTGTGTAGCCAGTGTGGGTGATTCGCCCTGAGAGAGCTGGCGTTACCTTGGCTCGGTACGCCATGGAACGCTTGCCCCCCCCGACACCCAACGTCGTGGGTCTGGCACCTACCGCCTTCCCCTTGGTGACTCGGACTTTTGCTCCAGGACCTTGAGCTTTCGCTGTGCTTCGCCTTTTCTGTGAGGGCAGAGAGAGGGTGGGGAGGCAAGGACAGAAAAAAGCACAAAAAACATGTTCAAGCTTAAGCGATGATTAGTAGCTTCATAGTGCAGCCCTACCAACAATAATTTCAAGTTAGGTTAGTTTGATCCAAGATATGTTATTTTGAATGTGGAAACAGAATATAAAGCCATATGTGATGGCACAGTTGCTACAAAACAGCCTCTACAAGCAAAGTCAACTAAACAAAACCATAACATTAACTTAACTAGCTTGCCATGCAATGAAAGGAGGATGAGTACAGGGCAAGTCTCACTATCTGCTAAACTGAGAATAGGTGTTTGAGACATTACACTACTACACAGAGCTTTACATTAAAAAGCAGCAAATATAAATTACTTACTGTAGTGGAGAACTCTTTATAAACCGCACGCTCCTGAGGAGAAAGTGACTAGGAAAGAGCAAAACGGAGAGAAAATGCATAACCTATAATGTCTGAATGTTAATAAAAACACATACGTACATTAAAAGCGTATCTGTTTGAAGCATCAAATGATTTCACAAACGTCTTACCTTAACCCAGGCCTCAAGCTCGGCTTTGTACTCGAGCTGTTGCTCTTCCACCTGTTTCTTATATTTGTCCTTCTGACTCTGATTAAGCTTGTGCCACCGTTTGCCGATCTCCACCATGCGCTCCTTCAGGCTGAAGTGATTCAGCTCGCCACTGGTCAGGAGTTCCTGAGAGAACATCTGATAGCCACTCCTGGGGTTGTAATGACAAGAGAAACAAAAAATGAACAGATTAATTGTGTGTTTTGCAAAAAGCTATCTTAGGAAGCGACAATCTAAAAACATAGCACTCACACAGGGGGCTTCTTGGGCTCTCCGTCGAATTTTGGTTTTCTCTGGCCCTGTCCTGACAGAACGGTCCTCATCTCTAACAGCTCTCTCTGCAGGAAAAAGACAAGAAGGTCATTTAAACAATCATGAACAGGATCTACAAAAAATGTATTGGTCCTAAAATCTATAAGACATGAGACAAATGCTCATAAAAACTAAAGAGTACATTGATAAAGCAAAGACTTTCACCACACATCAAGATCAAGAATACATTAAACATCGCTGTAATGATGGTGAGTCAACACACTCATTTTACTTCAAAAAAACACAAACTGAACATAAAGATGAACACATTGCAATACAAGTGTGTCCATTGCAGACCCCCTCCACCTCTACTCTGAAGAGGAGGAATGTGAGGGGTGACCAACATTTTGACATTTCTTCAGCACAGGTGAGAAGACAGTGGTCAAAACGTCTGGTCACTGACCACAGTCCGGTACTGAACCTCGTATCGCTTCTGGTCCTCAGCGGCCTTCTTGATCCAAGGAATCTTCTCCTTCTTTTCCATGCCCTTCCATGCGGCATCCATTGCGTTTTGTGCTTTCTTCCTGTCATTCTGTGAAGAACAGATGTTTAAATGTTATGACTAACTGCTTGTGTGTTTTTTTGCTAAAAAATAAATGTTCATTTGTTTCTAGAAGTTATGAGAGTAATGGTAACCACCACCAGATCCATGCCTTTTGACTTCAAGAGACTTGGAATTTGGCTTTTTTATTGTCGTTTTTGGTCACTATGTGCTTTTTCTGTAAGGAAAAGAAAGCTGAACATGTTACGCTTACCCTGTATTTAGCCAGATAGTCTCCTATCACGCTCTGCTGCCACATCTCCTCAGGTGTCTTTGGCGTTTCAGGAAGTCGCGTTTTCTTCTTACTATTTTGCTTCTCTTTTGCGACCCCTTGCGCCCATTGATCTAGCTCAGGGTCACGACAGCGATCCTACAGCAACAGACACTAATTCAGACATAGCCCAAGACCAAAACAGCATGCCAGAATGCAAGTCTACAAACATCTTGGACATGCCCACCTTCACAGATGGAGATTTAGCCCTCAGGGGGCTGCCGACACCTGCTAAGCCCAGCTTGTGGCCTCCCAGCTTCTCCTCCGACAACACGCGGTCCCTCTCCTCTTCTGGAAGACTCTGCAGGGAGACGGAGATCAGGCAAAAAGTTAAAAGAAGCAGTTACCCTTCAGAAATGTCAAATGTATTTTGTAAAATGGCTTGACGGATTCAGTTTGGGCAGGACATAATGAAGGGCCCTTACCTCGATAAACCTTTGAAGGTCAATCTCATACTGTTTCTTTTTCTAACAAAAGACAGAAAAACATTGTCATTTTAAATCCAATACAAATGTATCTATTAAAAAATATATTTTTATTTATTATTATCAAATGTATTTATTTTCAGTTATAGATAAACTAGTGTATATGTTAATAAAATTGGAACTAATGAAACAAAACCAAAGAAGCTTTTTTTTATCATTTTTATTTTATTCTTTTATATTAATGTATATTGAAATCTTTAACGGTTTAAATAAGCAGACAGACCTGTTCACATCGTTTCTGGAACATGTCCTTCTCTTTCTGGGTCATCATTTTCCATTGCTTACTGCATAGAACCATTCGCTCTGTACTTGGCACATCCTTCATGTTCACCATTAGTTCAGCACAATAAAGAGAATAGCCATTCCTGAAGAACATAACCATAAATAACAATACACTTCATCCTAACAATTGCAACTGTATGGATAAGAGCAATTAGCTGATTTTACAACAATTCAAAGAATGACATTTTTACAGCAGCATTCCTGGAATAAGACAACTAAAGTCTGATAAAACTGAATGTTATCCGAACAAAACAACTAAATTAACAAATGCCTCTGTTTCCGAAATAAACCTAAAATTACTTACGGAGGGGGTTTGGTTGGCCGGCCATCAAACTTGTCCTTGAGCTGTCGTTCAGCCTTGGTCAGGACAGACTTAACATGCTCCTCAGAGTTTGCTTCTGGATGAGCTTCAAAATACACTCTCATGCTTTCCTGTATGAGGCAGCAATACTTCAGACTAAAGCTCACAGTTTCCCTCCATCACTTTAGCCCGAGTCTGAATCAGCCATACCTCATAGTGTTTCTGCAGCTCTAATGCTTTGCTGATCCACTTCAGCCTCTTCTTGTCTGAGAGTTGGGACCACTGTCTACGTAACGCTTCCTTCAGCTCCTTCTGACTTACCTACACGTATGAAACATAAAAAAGTAAATCCTGTTTTATGTGGCATGGTATTATAGCTGATGCTATCTAGTATGCTTTTTTTAATCCCTTCAATGTTTTACCAGAAAATATAAAGGTAAATTAATGTGGTTATTCTCCTTTCATAAAGATGCATATAAATCCATTATGTAATTCTGAGTGTTGCCATAGAAACAAATGATTTCTGAATCTAAAGTATACATCACAAAAGCCTCCGAGTAGCATGATCTCTTTTTTCTTCGTCCCTGACAAACTCCTTTACCTCTGGGTGAATTTTCATGTAGGTCTTTTTTTCATGGTTGTACCACAGCTGCTGAGGAGTCTTGGGCTTCTCTGGAAGGTCTGACTTCTTCCTCTCCTCTATTAAATCTGGGTGGTCCTGCCTAAAAAGAAAGGAAGAATCTTGTTGAATCACCAATGAAGAACGTGACTCACTATTGTTAGGTATTTTCGGGAGAAAGATAGTGGACACTAACTTGAATCTTGCCATGTTCCTCTCAAAAGACTCTTTCTCACTCTGAAACTCCTGAATGTATTTAAGCTGACAGAGCAACAGTATAAATTAAACACACAATATCTAATCTGTGATATTAATAAGCACTTTACTAAAACAAGCCCTACAAAAACAACATCTTTTTACAAATACCACTGAACTGTTTCAGATTACAATAAATGGCACATCATTCACAGACCACTAACCTTCTTCTTTTCAGGGAGTTCTTTGTATTTCTTAGACAGAATCTTGGTAAGATCCAAATTGCTCATCTCAGGGTGAATTTTTGCATACTTGGCACGCTTCTCCATAAAGAAGCGAAAGTAGGGTGTGAGAGGTTTCTTTGGGAAGTCTGGGTGTGTCTAAAATAAGAAAATACACAAATAAATGAAATAAATAGATAAACACCGCACAACGACTTTAGATAACATTTTAGATTTATAATACTACCTTTAATTTTTTCCCTTTGTAAGGGTTCTTCACATACTCAATTGCATCCACAATGAGCTCTGTCATTGTTCTGTATTTACGGACCTTAAGAAGGAAACAATTGCATCAAAACAGGATCATAACAGCACAATAATGGAGAAACCAAATCCTAACGTTAAATCAAAACGGGAATGAATTTATTATTTAGATAACGCGCATTTCTGATTCTACAGTACAAGGCCCCCACAACTATTCTGTAGTTGCATTTCCCTTCGAAACAATGCATTTAAGTGAGATATAAAGCCACAAATAACCAATTTTGATTTATGGGATATTTACCATAAATGTCTTCTCCATGTTATTACATTACTGGAACTTGGCTCACCTCTGTGGAAACTTTCTGCCATTTCTGCTTGCACATGTCTCCAGTGAAACCCCCAAAGCCCACCTTTTCCCAATCAAAATGAGACTCTGTGGTCTTATATTTCATAGTGTCTCCATCAGGTAACTGACAGCGTATCCTCTCCAGCAGTGTCAGACAGTCCTCTTTGCTCCATGTTTCTACAACTAAAACACAGAGGAGACACAGAATTACTTTAGACGCAGTGGATTATTTCAAAGGGCAAAAACAAAAGATGTAACATGACAATATAACAGCTGTTTGTTAATCCACCTTCAGCAGCATGTGACCGTACCTGGCTCACTTTTGAGTCGTCCAGTCTGGGTTCCAGACACGCTGGTGCTGCCATTCATGATGACAGATGACAGTTAACTCCAACTTGACACTTTAGTGGCCAAGTGGCTGTATGGAGAGAGATCATTCAGGAAATTAATATAACCAGATCATTTAGGATATTGAAGGGATAGTTCACCCAAAATTTAATTCTTCAATCATTTATTCACTCTCATGTCATTCAAAAACTGAAGAAATGATATTTTGAAGAATTTTGGCCCCCATTGACTTCTATTGTATGAACACAAAACCACTGAAACATTTCTCAAATAATCTTTTTTACTGTTAACCTGTACAGGTTTTGAACGACATGCCAGTGAATAAATGATGACAGTTTTAATTTTTTGGTGTCCCTTTAATACCTAAAAGCTACTGTGCATAAACCTAGACATATCACATGAAAAGCCTGGAGCAAAAAGGAGCTGCTAAATAAAGGGCTCATTCAATTTTGTATGAATGGTCGTCTCCGTGTGATAACTGATATTTCATGAATCTCATCACTGCCACCCAGAGGATGATGTGGCCATGCCCCGCCTCCAGTCCACATCGGTAGGGAGGCATCATCATCATCATCACGCCGTGGCCATACTAGTACATCAGCATCGCTGAACGGACCGGCACCGTAAACGGGATAAACCTACACGTACAATATTACCGATGATCAACCTTTTATTTTTATTTGTTTTAAGATCTGGTTATCGACTTTAAGGTAACACTCAGAAAACAGCAACAATTTGACGTGCATATTGCCGAAGTCATCCCGCTATGTGGATGGGAGAGAAAGTGCAGTACGTAAGGATGATGGTCGCTTTGGAAGAAGGGCAAAAAGACTTCTTGGGATTATGTAACCAACGCCAGCCCGATATCTGGAGGTAAACGACCGCTGCAAGTGTCCACGCAAGCCTGGACGTGTCTCGTGTCATGTCAGCCTGTGCAGATTGTGTGTCATATTCTCTCTATTCATAATAACGGAGATGGATAAAAACACGTTACATTTATTTTACTTATATGAACTAGTAAAATTGCAATCGTGGCATTACAGTATCTCACATATCTATTTTAGGAATGAAAATCCATCCGGATACCTCAACGACGTCCAGCAGTTGCTACTGTTTTTTTGTTGTTGTTGCTTAAATGCCTTTAGATATGGTTTTAGGTTAGGGTTAGTTATAAAACTAAAATAAAACTATTATAAAAATAAAACTATTGTCTTTATCGTTTTCAAATAAGTCAGAATTTGCAGTAAATGTAGTCTCGAAGTCACAGTGCATTCGAGCTCACTTGGAAAGCCGCGCGCTCGCGTCCCTCTCGCGCTGTGGCGTAGTTGCGCGCCCGCATGAAGCGCGGGTTTCTCGGTTACGTTATCATCCCCGCCCGCGCACAAGGTCAACCCGGCCAAAAACAAACGAAAAACACAAAAATTATTTTTCTTTGCAACATCGGGTTTTATTTCACATTAACAATACACGATTTTATTATTCTGAGTATGTTCAAAAGTCTTACTTTATTTACGTATGACAAAGTCTGGCATCAAGTAAATGTAAAAAATGCATTGTCCGTTAAAATAATCACAATATTAACAAAGTATTCGCCTATTCACTTAAATCATATGACTTCCACTGTAGCTGAACAAATAATTCAGCATAAAAATAAGATATCTGTAACGCACCGACCGTTACTCTGTTTGGAGCCCCAGTAATGGCGTCTTTATTCCGGCAGGAGTCACCACGCAGCTTCCGCTGGCACGAATGCCTGAACGAGTGCGCGAGCAATTGGCTAAAGTACGAGGAATATTGCTTACACGAATAAAATACGAAAAATCATGCCTTAATATATACAATATAACACTCTCCTTACTGCCAGCTGATACACATTTTGGTGTAGATACATGCATATTTGGACATTTTTGCAGGCATTAGGGAAATAGCCAAAAATGCATTATATCACTTTAAAATGAATTCTGTCATTAATATATATGCTTAAAGGTTTCATTCCGGTCACATATCAAATCTAAGATCAAGCACACCGTGTTGTGTTGAATCAAAATGAAAAACGGAGTCATGAGCGGGCGCTTGTGCCTTCCCTCACCCCAGAGCCCTCACTGCAGAGCCGCCATGAATGTTACAAAGACTCGGGGACGAGCAATTTGAAAACCGCTCGAAACGGGTCCAAAAATGATCAAACGACTCACCTTTTTCGAGATCCAAGTGTAGATGATCCTATCGATTTGCGATGTGCTCGTGTTAAACGGTTTTATTGTATTTGAGTATCTGTTTTTTAGCCGTAAACCCCGGGGAGTCAGGTCGAAACGAATCCGACAAAAGGAGCGTCTGGTTCGGTATGAAACTCCGCCCAGCGCCGCAGGGGGAGGAACTCCGAGGGAAAACAAGCGAGAAAAAGGAGACAAAGGCGGAGGCTTAAATTTAATACACAATATTTATTTTTATGTTTATTACACATTTTCTAATGATATTTGTGTAGTTTAGTATGCTATTTTTAAAGATTTTGAAGCGGTACTTTGTTCAGCAAGCAAACTTGCGTGTACTTAGAAAATTACTACTTCACTAGTCACAATTAAAACTACATTAATATTTGTTGATCATTTCTGGTGAAATGCTTTTTATGGCTTTGCGCATTTAACGGGACAAACATATTCACAAGAGCAGGACTCTTCGCCAACTCTGCCGCATAGTTCAAGTGTTAAAGCGATTAGAGTTGGGCGCCCACGTTCATTCGGCTGCCGGTGCGACTGCCGCGGCCTCTTGGCTCCAAAACCTCGCCTATGAGTGACTCAAAAGAGTCTGTTGTGTTTGGCTCCATCGTGCTCTTTAACTTTAGACTGATGTGTTGGCATAGACGATGCCGACTGCTTGCTGTTTGTGCTTAAAATTCCCAGCATTGAAAAACACAGTGACTGAGGTGCCGCTTTCTCTCAGACTGAGCCAATGATCCATTAACTCTCACGCTTTCTGATTGTACACAATCGTCACGTTGTCGGAGATGTCTTTATGTGAAACTGACCAATGGCACAGGGAAAGGAGGAGACAGCATCCACTGACTCAACCCCCTCACTTTGACCATGCAAGCCTGAGAGAGATGCTTCATTCACACCATGCAGGTGACTGTACACTTAAAGTATTGATATGCATTGACCCAAGAGTGTCATTTAAAATCATTAACTAACGCTTATGTCATTTTAAACCTGTATGACTTTCTTCTACAGAACACAAAGAGATTTTTTGAAGAATGTTGGTAACCAAACAACATTGACCCCCTTTGACTCCCCTGAATGGACACAAAATCACAGAGACATTTCTCAAAATATCTTCTTTTGTGTTTCACAGAAGAAAGAGTCATATACAGGTTTTAAAATGACATTAAGGTCAGTAAACGATAACATGGTTTTGGCAGAACTGCAAACAGTAAATCAGGTGTTTGACTGTAACAAAGTCATGCAAAATTAATATCATGTTTGAAATTTACCTCATGTTTATGTATGTTTTAATCAGTGCAATGTTTTAGTCTTAGTGTTATAGATTTGGGCAATATACACGTATGTTTATATGCTCACAGACAGTATTGTTGCATCGAGTATATCCATTAGATGGCAGCATAACTGCATGAAGGCACTAGGCACATACATCATTGCAATAAAGTCAATACAGCAAAACAACATAAGAATAAATGACAAAACGTTTACGATGTAAAATCAGTTCTGTTATTTTATTGGGTTTGCACTTTAATAATATTTACAGAGATACAATAAAGATATATGCCCACATCATTTACATTCTACAGTAATATATTAATCACAAAATTGTTGAACACCTTTTTTCTTCAGTGCTAAATTGTGCTAAACAAGGTGATTTTATAATTTTCTAAATTACATATATTACACTGTATCTGAAAGAAAGGTTGAAGTGAAATAAAGGCACTACAATCTGAACTGAGTAAAACTCCTTATCCATTTTAAGCATGGTTTCTAAACACATAACTGATTAAATAATATCTGATATGTATTTAAGTCCCTTCTTTATAAAAATAATCATTCTCAAGATCATCTGGAGGACTGGAATGTACATAAAGCACACACATTTAAGCAAAGGGATTACAATATTATACCAAACCCACACTCATTCAGAATTTCATGTTTACTTCTGGAAAAGGAGAAAAATGTCTTTTATAAAAATAAACATTGTAGTGCATCAAACAACATGTGTCTTCCGTTTCACAGATGTGGTCAGGTTATATTTAAATCATATGAAACAATCATAATATTAGATGAAACTACCTAAACCACACGAGCAGTAATCCAACATAATCAAATGATTTATTTTGTATCTTTATGTATTATTGTAGCTATGCAAACACGTCTATGATTCACTTAGTGTTAGTGTGTTATAAACACATAGGCCACTTTGGTGAGAAAATATGGTTTTAGCATAGCCGTGTCTGACAATATTCAAAAGACAAAATATATATTCCTAACTGATAAAACTCTTCTAAAGAAAGTTTTTGTAATTTAGAGGCAATGCTTACAGATATTTTTCACAAAGCTAAATATACTATAAAGCTGTGTATTATTTCTGTTTAGTTACAAAAATATTAATCACATATATGCAATAATGTTATTCTGTACAGTTTTTCATTTCTAGACAGTATGTCTGATTGCAGTGGATTAAATGTACGGTAGAAAATGCCTTAAAGTGCTTCCTGTATCATTTTTTTTAACTGACTGGGGATCATACATTCATTTATCCCTCCACAACACATCAACATTTCATAGCACAACAACAATTCAACTCTGACAAATAAACAGAAAAAAATATATATAAGATATAAAGATCTATTCTATGCAACAAGTGACATTAAGCAACTATTTAATACTTTACAATTTATAAATATAATTTCTCCATCAATTAGGCTAAAATTAAAATAAAAAAGACTGATGGAAAGAACTAAAGACAGCACATTCATACGCTTGTTGTAAAAGAAAGGAATGAGGTCATACTGGCATGTGCATCTCTGTATATTCATCTTGGCCATCCTTCTCATCAAGTGTCGGCTCTGCATTATCTGCGTCAAGCTGTCACGTAAACAAAATGAACAATGTTAAAAGCAAAACAAGATCTATGTGTTAACTGAACCTAACAGACTTTATGTTAGACTTGAAAACAGATTTGCTGTTATATAAAATAGCATAAATGAAGGCCCATCAAAGAAACACTCACACATTGTATCTCACGCTGAGTAAATATCCGGGGTAGCAGAAACCTCCTGAACGGCACAGTGAGGACAAGGACAAATGGAAAGGCTAATGACGCCGCGGTCGACATTACAATCCACAGCACAGCCAGACACACCACCTGGAAGCATGTGAACAGGTGCATGCGTAGAGTTCGCACCTGAAATAGACAGGTCAGAGGTTAAAGTTCACTGACACAATGATAAATTTAGACTGGCGTTGCCTGAGACCTTATGTGATCTAGGTATTGATTTAAGAATACTGTGAGTATTGGGATTGGCTAGTATAAAGAAGGGAATATCTTGTAGATGGCAAACCTTGCGGACGTAGGTGTGGTCAGGATGGTATTTAGGGGGCATAAATAGCAGCATCATACGTTCTGTTAGCTGGATCCCATTTAGAGACATCACTCCCATATAGAGGAATATACCAAACAACACAGCAATAGGAATTTGCCGCAAAAGGTCTCCGATCACAATGGAGAGGCCTGCAGAGGATTATTTTAAAGGTTAGAACCTTTTTTATTACAAATTATCATGCATGAAATGAAGCTACCCACCTACAAACAAAGCCACCAGAAATCCGGTTACTCTCTGCTCTTTCACTTCCTGGATACGGGGTTTGTCACCAGGGCGACAGCTTTGCTCATCACCGTAAGGCTGTTTACATGGGTTACAGAACGTACAGTAGCACCGGTCAGCCATGGCAGTCCAAACAACGCTGAAATCCCACCAGCGGTCACGATGATCAGAAGATCCAAATGAAACCCTGAACCCTTAACCAGCATCTTCTCTTTCTTACTCACAATAAGACTGTAAAGGAAAACAATGTAAAGAAAGAAGGATATAATACACTGTAGATGCCAGGAAAAGTGAGAAAACTGTTTTAATCTTGAGATGTAACTCACGTGGTGATCTGAGTTTCCATAAAAATAAGGATGTAGACCAGCAGGGCAGGCAGAATGCTGGCAGCCATCATCCAGATGGGAAACTGGCCATCAGAGCCCAGTGGGTGTATAAACCAACCACGTTTGTCCGGGCTGGTCACAGAGAAGCCATCAGGCACACTTAGCTTCTGTAGAGGGAAGAAAAAAGTTTGAAAATCACTATACATTTTACAAAATCATGTTACTATCATAGTAGTTTATTGTGAGTGAAATATAACAGATGATGAAATTTGTTACTTGCTTTGTTTGAAATCATTTAAATAGAATAAAATGTTAAAACTGTTTAAATAGCAGTTTACTTCACGTCTTTATCTTCGCATTGATTAATGTCAAACTGACATTTCTAACCTAATCGAACAATTATAAATCATTATAAGTTATTATTATATGTTATTAACCAAAACAAATTTCAAATTGCAGCTTTAAGTATGTGTCTCTGAAAATTAGTGTACAGGTACTCAAAATTTAAGAAATGACCAGTTCTGGACATTTGTGGTTTGTGCTAAACCATTTTTAAAACAATGACAAGATCCTATGACACTAATGCAGACTTTGTTTTTTATCTGAAGTGATTTAGGTAACAATAAAACAACACTTAAAAACACCCAGTAAGTCAAAACAACAGCCATTAATACACAGTGTTTGGAATGACAGAAAGAAAAAGGGGTAAATTTTCTTTCTAAATTAGCATTTTACACTCCTTACAATAATGAAAACGCATCAAATTAGACCTTTTTTGTGTTGCAAAAGTTGCGTATCTCCAGGACAGTTCCCCCGCCGACAGGTTTTTGTGTCTTACCTGGGTATAAGTGTCCTTTATGCTGTTGTCCAACAGAACCATAATGGAGATTGAAATAGGAACACCAAAATCTCCAATAACCCTTCGGAGCTGAGCCACAGATAATCAATGGTCAATACCACTTTATCACTCAAAAAATTTTGATATTTCATTAAAATCCAACTGGAGTACAAGCTTACCCTTCCAGGGAAAAAAGGACTGTTTTTGAATTTCCGCAGATAGAAAGCAATGAAGAAGGTTCCTGACATGAGCACAAGGGACAGGAGAGCTGTGTTTGGCTGGTTTAGAGTTTGAGAGGCAGCTGAAGATTTACTGGTATTGTTGTGTGATATTAAAGCCGTGTCATTTTCTTCTTTTCCATAGCAGCTCTGGAGAGGGTGATCCATGAAGATCTGCAAAATAGACACCCACAGTCTGAACATCTGCAAACTGGGATCATTGTTATTTTCTCAGAGAAGCATAAGAGATATCCATACTTTTCCCAGCTTGAAGAAGGTCTCGTATATAAAGATCAGAGAGATGAGTAAGGAGAAGATCTCCTGGGTGAAGCGCGACACAAATCGCACCAGGAAGCTTCCTTCAAAGGCCACCATGAGAACCACAATGATGATCAACCAGAATCCAATCCATACACGGCCTGTCAAATACTCTATATCGTTGGACCTGCAGAACTGCAAACACATGCATTCGTGGTTTATCTCATTCAGGTCTTCCTGCTACTGTATGTTATTTAAATTAAACATACAATTGGGTTTATGAATACTAACGGAATAGAAGGACTCTTCAAACACCAGCAGGGGTCCAGAGAAGCCCACCACCAGCAGAGGTTGAGCCCCAAGCAGACAGAATAACATTCCCTGCATGGCAGTGGCAATAATCAGCTCTGACACACCTATCAAACCACCTGTCTTTTCACCTGTGAAGGAGAAAAACACCATAACATACATCACAGATGGAAAATCATGAGTATCTTAAATATTTCTTTCCTGACAGCTTTGAGATTAAATGGATAAATTAGGACATTGAAGTAGCTTTTATAAACATTCCTTAGAAAAAAACATTACTTGAGATAAAACAATGGCACTGATGTATTTAAAGATATGTCAGTGCAAGTTGTTTTTTTAGACAAAACAGCTTAAACATGTCATTTAATCTAAGACTAGATTTAAGCCTAGCCTGTAATACCAGGCCTAAATGTTTTTAAACAATTTTCTCATTTGTGTTTGTATTTCTCTTAAACAAAAGAGAAACATTTGAGGCAAAGTTGATGCTTAAATGAAACACAACTGAGAACTAGAAGAAGCTACCCAAGAATAATCATAATATGTTTTCTGCTGCAAAAAAACAGGAATTCTTTAAAGGGTTTTCTAAAAAATAGTGTTTAAACACTAACCTAACAGTCCTCCAAAGGTGACGGCAGGGAAAGGGCAGCAAAGTAAATGAATATGACAGCAGCCATGCACTGAGGACTAATGGAATCTGTAAAATCGCTGATGTATTTGGGATAGCGGCGTCTTGCATCTCGGATCACCCCACCAAACAGCCGACCTGATCTCCGAAGAGGATCGTCTTCTGGTTTAAACGGTGGTTGAAGAGCTGAGAGAGAACAGAATGAAATAACAAATTTAATATGAGGGAAATTTATCCTAGAAAAACAATGCATCTGTTCATGCATTATGTGTATGAGAGAGAGAGACTTGTACCTATATCTTCTGGGCTCTTGGGTTCCTTGGCCTGTAGTTTGACTTCTTCTTCTTGTCTTTTGTGCAACATTTCTCTCTGGAAGCGGGCAACCGAGTGCAGCAGTTCATCTCCACCCACCTCGGATGGAGGAAGCACAATACTGCAGTCCAGGAAGCTGTTGATGGCCGTCAGCAGGTCCTGACGTTCATCTGCCAAATATGCTGCTTCATGAAAGTGCTGCAAAGGACGTTTGAAATGCGTGTCAAATGTACTCCTATTTTTTATGTTATTGTAACTGTTTTTATGATAGACTCTCATTGACTCTCTACTTACTTTATCAGACATTAGTGTGGATATGGAACGACCAATCTGGTGGTAGTCAATGTTGGCACTGGGTGGGCCGAGGAGCACGAAAAGAAACCGCACCGGAACTGGCACTTCCAGAACCGACTCCAACAGAACCGCCTCCTGCAGTCTCACAAAAGCCATGGTGGGCTGATCCAAGAAATCCACACTACCTGTTTGAGATTGAAATCATCAGCGTCAAGATTTTAAGTCATGTGCCAGCTGCTTTAATATTATAACAATGTTTGGCGAAAACTGACCCACAAGTACAACAGTAGCTTCTGCATTCTCTGGGATCTTCTCAAGCAACTTAGATTTGGACTTGTGCAAGCCGAAAAATTGTGGCGTATCTTTCTGTGGAAACATAAACCAAAGAATCCAAATGTACAAATTTCACTTTCTTACTCACTGTTTTTAAAAATGCTTTATTGTACACACTACCTCATTCCTATATAGATCAAAACTGCTGCGTGAATTAAAGTTAGGCAGTCCTCCGATGAGCGGGTCTGTGGCAGGAGGCTCTGGTACAGCAATGTGATTATTACTGTGGTGATGAGATATGAGAGACGCGAGGCTGGTAGCTGAGATGTTCCGGTGAAACAAACTGTGCTCCCTGCCATCACTTGGGTGACTGATACACAGAAGAAACAGAGCTTTTCAGCTTTACGCAGATTTTACAGCTATTTATGGTGTATTGTGTGTGTAAGCTGTGCACACTGACCTGTGTTTGAGAAGCAGGGCTCTGAGCACATTGGCTCTGTCCTCTGCCCTGATCTGGTCTGAGATTATCATCTGCTCCACAACCTGATGAGCAATACCAGGAAGAGTCTTCTGATCCAGATCCAGAAGCACTGCACCTGTTCATTTACACCATCAATACATCAGACAGATCATTCACAAGAATCATCTGCTGAATCTTAAAGGGATGGTTCACCCAAAAACATAAATGATTTAATTATTTATTCACCCTCATGTCATTCCAAACCTGTATGACTTTCTTTCTTCTGCAAAACACAAAAGAAGATATTTTGAAGAATGTTGGTAACCAAACAACATTCACACTCACTGACTTATGGACACAAAAACTTTCTCTTTTGTCCTCCACAGAGAGTCATATACAGGTTTTGAACGACATCAGGATGAATAAATGAAAACTATGTGAAATGATCGCTTTCTGTCTGACATCAGTGACTCTCTCACCATGTGAAATGGTTCTGCGGAGCTCCAACAAGCTGCGAAAAGAGAGTGAAGCTACGTGAGGTTTCCCCCAGCGGTCCGTCTCCTCTTCAACATCCTCCTCAAACTTTATCCAACGAGCTGTTTCTCTCCACTGCATCTCCTGGTTCTTATCCATCAGAAGCTCATTCAGCTCTACAAACACCTGTGAGAACACATACAAATCTTTCACATCTTTTACATTCTGAGATTCAAAGGAGTGATGGAAATCTGTCATCTCTTTCCATTAAATGTATAAAACACAAAAAACTTTATATTAACTATAAAAGTCAACGTTTGTTCAAAACAGACTTGCTGATCGTGCATCAGAAGTGGTAATGCTATAAGTTTGTTAGAGCCGGAGATTTAGTCTAACACTAAATGTCAAAGTGATGAGTAAACTTTTTCATTTCTTCAGCCAAACCATCCACAAATACAGTACCAGTCCAAAGTTTGGAAACACTTACTCACTGTTGTTTAGATTTTTCCACATTTTAGAATAGTAGTAAATTCATCAAAACTATGAAATAACACAATTGTAACTGTGAGAATTGTGTTTTGAATAAAAGCATCTAAAATAAATGAACTCGAAATGAACATGACCATGAAATTATGATATATTTGATCATCTTAAAAAGTCATCACCCTTTGTGTGGAATTTGTAAAATCATACTCTTGACATTTTATCATTCAGCTTCTTGAGGTCTCCACCTGAGAAGCTTTTTAAACAGCACTGAAGGAATTTCTATCTATGCTGGACTCTTATTGGCTGCTTTTTATTTGCTCCACGTAATCCATTTAAAAATATATTTTAAATAAAATGTTAGTTTTCTAATCAAATAAATTAATATTTTAGCACAATGATATTGTTGTCTACAAAAGTAATTCCAAACATTAAATAAGATCATGAGAAACATTTGGGTCAATTGTGTCTTAACTTTTGACTTGCACTGTATCTGCCTTTTTTTCAAGTGTTGGACACGCAAAAAACCTGATTAAAATGTGATCATGCTGAAATTGTCAACATATCAATACATAATAAGCAGTTGTTGCAGCGTGACCGTTTCACACGATTCTGATATTGTGAACAAGTGGCGTTACACAAACAAGTGACAAGTTAAAAACACACACAAGCTTCAATCAGAGCACCTCCATGCAGTTCTACCTTCAGCTGTCGGGCACGATGAACCCTGTGGTCCACATAACAGGGCCATGATCTTCTCTAATAAAGAACAGCAGGCTCAGTGATGATATCTCACCTCTGCTTGTACAGCATGCAGCATCTAAACCTACACTGTATTTCCTCTTTAGTATAAGAAGACATGGAATACCATATGATGATATTGAGTGCATGTTATGCATTTACTACATCAGACAGAAAAGTCTGGAGATGAGCTAATCCGCTTAGGTGGTGTCTCACCTCGTGTGGCGTTCGATCCAGCTTACTCCTGACGCGACTGCTGAGCTCTTTGTGGTCTTTGCCCATGTGAACCACTTGACCTTTAGTGCTCTTCGTAACCAGGTGCCGCCGCACACCGGGGACATCTTCAAACCTGTGACCTGTGAGAAAAAGAGAGAAATGTTGACACATTGAATCAAGTCAAAACAAAAGTGTAGTCGCGTAACAGTTACCTACTTATGTTTTGTTGTAACAACAGAAATAAAACTATTTGCTATTGCAGTGGATGTAATACTCAGCATCCAGACACAGTTACACAGTCCCTAAAATCAACTGAACGGTCACAAAAACGACGTTCATTTTTATGTCAGTCTCAAAGTGATCTATTGTTCAGTGAAATTATCTGTATTTACAGCACTCTCTCTCTCTCTCTCTCTCTCTCAGACACACACACACACACAGTAGAGAAGTCAAAGGCACAGTTGTTGTGGTCAGTTCTGCACGCTTACAGAATGTCCACATTCCTGAATCACAGCCATAGATGATTAGATGTACAGACTGAAAACATGATTCATGCTCACAAGAATGAGAACAGTAAGGTGCAAATAAAAAGTCCTTTATAACTTGAAAAGACAAAACAGAAGTCAGAAAAACAAATAACTCTTTTTGCACTCATAACATTGTAAATCTTTGATTCAAGTCTCATAAAATACTCAGTACTCAAAGTCACAAAGTTGGAAAGTTGGACTGTAAAAAGACTGTACTGTACTATACCAAAATGTGGATATTAAATAAATTTACAATAAACATACTCAATACTTACTAATTAATATTTAAACAAATGAATGCTGCACTATACTATATTCAAAATGTGCAGTATGTGCAGTAAAAACGTGCAAAAATGCATGCAAAATTCAAGATGTGCTCAGAAAAAAATACTTGTATGATCATATTTTTTATTAGGACTCGCCCTTGTCTCAAAGCCTAAAAGATTTGGTCTTGTTATGCTTTCAACACATTCTGGTCTTGGTCTTGTCTTGCTTTAGGCAGTCTACAGTACATAGTGTGTTTTCATCTCAAATTAAATTTGAAAATGTCAGTGTATACACAGATAACTTCTTACATCAGTTTGCAATAACTACAAAGATGAGAGTTTTTTAGTTTATTTTAATGCTTGGGTTTCCTAATTTAAAGTCATCTTGTCATCACACTGTGTCACACACACGCATACTTACTCTTGATGCCATCGAGGTCAACGGTAGCGAGTGTCTTGGCCTCGCTCTCATCAGTGGGCATGTATTGGTAGTGTGCTAGCATGGTGCCCGTCATGTTGCCCGTGCGGCGGCGCTCCTGCAGGTCATAGCTACGCCCATGTTTCGAGTTTCCATCCGGTGAACTCAGCGGAAACAAACACGGGGCAGACACACGCCTGCCACTGGGCAGAGTACGTACTGAAGTTCTGCCTCTGCAGAGGTGATAGAAAGAAAAAATAAAAATAGGTTTTTGTGAACTAAGTTCTGTGTGTGTACATGTGTGTGTGTGTGTTCACTTACTCGGTTGGTGCAGCATCTCCTGGGATGTTGATACTGGTGTGAAGTGCTGAATGGGGTATAATTGGCAGCTTTCGATGTGGTGGGACTTTACCATTCGTCTTTACATTGGAGTCGGGGTCATCAATAGATACAAACAACTGTGGGCCAAAAAACATGTACGTTTTCTTAGATTTATACTGAAAACATGTCAATGGATTAGTGGATGTTTAGATATTATACTGCGAATGAAGCAAAAAAATTATTGTAAAAAGATTTTGCCGTGTGTGTGTGTGTGTGTCCACTATGACTACCTCCAGCTGCTCATTGTTTATCTCTGTGTCTGTGTCCGGGGTTGGTGTGGTGGTGGCATTGCCCTCTTTCTCCTGCTGGCTGCAGGAATCTTCATCCGCCTCTTCATCTTCTTCATCCTCATCTATACGGGGAGCCGCACCAGTGGACAGACTCCTCATCCGTCCGGTGCTCCGCTTCCTCCCAGGCTTTTTCCTCCGGCCCTCGTTGGGGAGGTGTTTGGACAGAGGATGGTGAATGTGTAGAGAGGTGTGACGATGGTCTGCAAATGCCACAGACATCATAGACTTAAAAGAGCCACAATTACTATAATATTGATTATACCTACAACACTTTCTAAAGAGAAAATACACAAAACAAAAGTTTTATAGCCCCAGAATACAATGCACAAGTTGTCTGGACTACCATAATGATACTTTAATGCTGCATTTTTGTCTGTTTTTGAGCTTGACATTGACATTTGCTTTGTATGCAGAACAGTGGCTTCTTCTATATTTCTGTTTTGTGGGAAACAGTTAGAGAATGAATAAACGATAACAGAATCTTAACTACCGTTTTACCTGTAACCTTTTCCACAGGTGGAACATTTAGGTTATTTCACTATTCACTTTAATATTTCATAGTTGAATTCTAATCTAATCGAGACAAACTATATATTGATGGATAAATAGTATAAGACTCAAGAATAAATATTTGACAAATTTTTATAACGATAAACATAAACTGAAAAAAATTTATGTTAAAGGAATAGTTCAACCAAAAATAAAAATTATTTTATTATTTACTTGTACTATTTTTTATATGATATCATTTACATGTCATGTTAAACCTGTATGACTTTCTTGCTTCAACAGAACACAGAAGAATATTTTGCAAAATGCTGGTAACCGGCACCCATTCACTTTCATAGTATGGACACAAGGTACAATGGAAGTCAATGGATGCCGGTAACCAGCGTTTTGCAAAATATCTTCTTTTGTGTTTCATAAAAGAAAAAAAATCATATACATGGTTTAATGGCATAACGGTGAAAAAAATGTGACATATATTTTTGGTGAACTATTCTTTTAATGTTATTTTTTTTTTAACTACAATGAAAAAAAAAACATTTAATTTGCTCTTTAATTAAAATTAAAGAACTGTCTCTCGCTAAATGCCTAAATGTAAATGTAAATGTAAAATATACAGAAATTTAAAAATTATAGTTTGGATAGTGCATCTTCATGTGTATGCTCAGTATGTGCAGTGACAGTTATCAGGTTAATTGTCTTTATAGCTTTTATTAGCTTTGAGAAAATTAAACACTGTTTAATTTTCCTAAAATATTCATTAAGAAAAACCCCACATTTATCAGGACCACCTTACATTTGCTTAAATGTGCTTCAGTTACTTTAAATGCATTCTCGCCTTTTTTGTCATAATTGAAGTTATCGCTTTACAGAAACTAAGTGAGCGTTCTGCACATTCTCCATGTGTAATGTTATGGAAAAGATATGACAGGATAAAGTTCTCACACTCAAAGTCTTCCTCATTGAAGGTGCGGTGTTGTTCAGCGGGGATGCGCTGGGCAGGGCTGAGGATCTGCTGAAAGCGCTGCACTCCCAGAGTCTTGCTCAAGTCCACTTCATCCTCATCATCACATGGCTGGGCAGGAGCTTGCATTGCGATGGGCTATATCAAACCAGAAAAAAACAACTCTTCATTTCTGTTCAGATACAGATTGGTCCTTAAGCAGATATATGTTGACATGCTTTGTTATTGGTCAATCATAATTGCCAAAAGCAAATTCTTAGGGAAGACATTACATCTTTAAATTCAATCTAACTTTAATACAATTTAAAACCTTGAAATTAAATTTAACTATATGAAACAATAATTACCTGTATGACACAAATTAGGGTGATAAACAAGAGATCAAGGTTTGATTGGTTAGCACAATCCAGTCTGCCCATGCTGGTAGATACTGTAACTAATCCATATACAGTACATTTACATTTATGCATATGCAAATGATTTTATTCAAAGCACCTTGCAGCGCATTCAAGCTATAGATTGATCAGTATGTGTGTTCCCTGGGATCCAACCTATCACCTTTAAATGAATACTGACAATAATTTACAAGTAACCAAGCATTCTGACCAAATTTAAGTTTTTACAAGCAACATATACATCACAAATATTTAGTTTTTTTATTAATGTAGAGGTTTTCCTAGTGCCTACAGGCTCTTAAATGTACACAATCGAAAGTGTCTATCTCCCACACTAGACATCAAGGCTCAGAATGAACTTAAAACTGAATACAAAACCTTGATCTTTGTGCAAAAATGACTTATTTCAGTCTGAATATGTTTATGGGTCCTGCTCCAGCTGAGCGCATGATATGCTATTGGAGGTAAATGACACCTTTTGACATGGTAAATGACATATTTTGCTTTCTCTCACGCTCTCATTTTCTCATTCTGTGTTTTCTCTCCTGCAGTCTGTGGTATGTTACCCTGAGGATAAACACGCCTACAGAAACCTGGCTTTGGTACGCATAGGCCACAGCATCTTTTAGCTCATCCCACTTATGCCACAGGAGTGAGTCAGCACACCTACAGCCACTCAAGTTTTGTTATTTAAAATCTGTCAAGAAGATAAATAACCTGAAGGCAGCGACAAGGAGTCACCGTGCAGACACAACACACCAACAGGTAGGTGCAGTATGTAACCATGGCAACCACACACTTGTTAGACATCAGAGGATGCAGAGGATGTGATTTTCCATCAAGAGTAAATAACAGATCTCTCACAACAAGATCTAATCTGACATTTATCTATAACCCCAGTCTCCCAGTCTCTTGATCTCTTCATCTATCCATAATTACCAGTATATCAGTAACTGGAAAGTTTTGCTTGATGCTGCATTTACACCAACAATATGATGGCTGAAAAATCATAACAAAATGATTTAAAGTAATTCTGTGTTAAAACTAATGCAAGACTTGACCCGATTTAAATTTATCCAACACAATTCAATGATGTGTTGTTTCTGAATACTAAATCCTCCTGACTGTTTAATGAAACATGACGCTTCTCTCGTCTCCACCTTCCTCCCTTCATCCAAACAGTAAGACTCATATTGACTTTCATTTTCCCACAAAACCCTGTGAGACCTGAGCGCCAGTTTAATATTGAGAACAATGCGCAGGCCAAAGGAGAGCAGATCCTGCAGAATTACCTGATCATTTTACCAGACTGAAAATTACTTTACTGAAAAATCTGCTGTGACTTTTGTTCAAATTCTTTTATCTCATCACAAAAACAGCCGATTATTCAGCCACCATCATTTACTGACATTTCAGGACGTTCCGTTCCACCCACGTCAAAGTAATATTTATCGCAAGAGCTACTTCCTGTGACAATTTCCACCCTATGTAGGATGTACAGAATGATAAACGTAAATCTTGGTTACATATTTAGCATCATAAACTGAATGTGACTCAGTTGTGATGTTTTTTTCTGCAAATATGATATGTAAACTTCACAGACAATTTTGTGTTTAATCACATTTGTAGTTGCAGAGTGATGTTCTGTAAAAAATTCCTTGGTTTTAACCTTATGATTGATAATGAAAATAACATTACAATGTTCAATAAATTTACCTTAATATGATAACTGTCACAGCACAAATTGAGCATATACATAAAAATGCACATCTGAACTACATTTTTAGATATAATTTTTTCGAAAAATGTTAAGTCTTCTAAAAAAATGTATTTTTATCATTTAAAGTAACATTAACATTTTTTAATTAATGTTTTGTTTATGTTTATAGTTATGAAAATTAAATTTGATCTTGAGTCTTATACCTTTCCATTAATTTATGGTTTGCCTATGAAATATTGAAAACTATGAAATATTAAAGTAAATAGGGAAATAACATAGGTGTTCCTCCTGACAGTTAACAGGTTAAATAAAAAAACAGGAATAGTATGTTGTATTCACTTAATAAAACTCTTAGTAATAAAGCAATACAATAAATGCGCAGCCTGATTTATCTCTGATTAGTTTATAGTTAGATCCACTATAGCCTACTCATCATGAGTGTGTGAAAACAATCTGTTGAGTATTGGCAGTAAGAGTTGGACTGCTTTAGGCAATGGACACAATTTTGATGTGGCTGTTTAAGGAGAACCATCCAGGTGACACCATCTACACAGTGTGACTTTATCACAGCAGCATAATGACACAACAGTTTTCTCAGAAGGTAATTGATTTCTGGGTACGGCACACCAGGCTGCTCTGTCTCCATGGTTACACAAACTGTTTTCAACCTTATTCTGGCTAATTGGGATAGAGATGGAGGGGGTCAATAGTCTCAAAGTGATTAGACCACTTTATAATGCAAGAGCCAAGCGAAATCAACAGCCTACACACATCAAGCATTTTCCACACAGTCATTTAAACATCAACCACAGCTGAAAATAAACCAAACCAGTGCCCTAACCTTAGATTGCAAACACTTGGCTAGCTATTTATGCCACCGAGCTCCTCCGTGCCAAAGAGAACACAGCTCGCCCTGAATTCCCCTTTAAAAACACCTTAACTCTTGTGTTGAAGGGCAGGATTGTATTCAGAGAGGAAGAACTCATGCCAGGCATGGGAAATGAGAGTCAGGAGAACCAAGGGGAAAGGTTAGCAGAAGACCAGGGCTTAAACCTTCCCCTGCTTTTTGACTTTACAATTATATTTATGCATCTGGCAAATGTTTTTGTCTGTCGTGCAAGGTATACATTTTATTGCATGTATTCCCAGGGAAGCCAAGTTAATGATGGATACATACTGATGTAACTTACCTCAAATGTCTTCCAGCTTAATGATCTTTATAGCCTAAGAAATTAAAAACTGAACAAACATTTAGCGAGCAAGTTAAAGATTACTCACCAAATGTCTAGTCAAGCCTGACTCAGGTGTGACGTCACTGGCGTCCTGAGGGTCACTCATTGCTTATGGTACGTTTTGTGGGTGGTTGTGTGAAGTGTGTTGGCTTTAGCCCTTTTCTCTTTCACTCAGACTCAACTGGGAACTTGCGGGCAGCATAACCTGATGTGAAACATTGATAAACAGAAAATCACCTTCATTTAAAGTGCTCAGAAGTTCCGACACAGATCATCATTGACACCATGCAGAAATGTCTACACATGACCTTTTCCTCACTAAGTGTCTGTTTTTAAACTTTCCATTTAAAAGTAGTTACTCAATTCTAAAGACATCACTTGGCTTAAAAAGGTCAAGCTTTAAAGCCCTTCAGTAAACAAAGAGTAAGTAGTTTTAAGGATCCATTACTTTCAAAGATCTAATGTATTTTTATTATATATAATAAGAGATTGAACGCCCACAGAAGGATTCACTCTCAGATAAACAATTGTTACATCGATATAAACATTCTCAAAATTTGAAGCCTAAAATAGATCCTCAAGGGAAATTAATACATAACATGTTCCATTAAAGTCATCTCTCAGTCCTCTGAAACCTAAGGAGACCGTTCAAAAGAAACAGGATGATGGGATTTGTGCCGCTTTATCTTATTGTTTGTATGCTGCATTAAAAGGATGTTCAGACAGTCCCCACTGCAAATCTGTCCAAACATCAGTAACAAGGTCAACACTAATATGCAATATCACAGTTACAGTATCTCATATGAACTGATAGAACAGCTGGAAACATTCACTTTCAATGGGGAAAAAAAGGAAACACAAACAACATTCTTTAAAAAAAACATCATTTAAATTGTGTTATGTCATCAGGGAAATGCCATGGGATTTTCTCCTCTTTGCCAATTATAGCGTGTATCAATCAATCAATCATCGTATCAATTGTTCATTATATTCTGCTTATAAAGCCAACAACAAACCATCAAAATCCAAAGGTTTACAAAGAGTACAACGCAGAGATTATATTGAACAGAGGTACAACATATAAACCTGTGATTCATGTATATCAGTGAATGCCATTTTATAGAGAAACTGAATGTTGCCACTATTTCTGCTCTCTTGACTTATCAACTTCCCCTGACTCTTTGCGTTTCCTGTGTAGCACCCTCCATTCAAAGGTTAAGTAATGTGTTTGACGTCGGTGAAGCATGTACTTGCTTAAACAGAGAACACTATTTTCAAGGCTGAGTAGTTATAATAGCTTGAGTTCATGTGCACTGTTTCCATCATTATTAGGACATACTGTGTCTTCAAAACTTAGCCATAAAAGTTCGACTGATTTACATTTTACATCTGTAAAAACATTTATATTATATTTAGACGAGCATGTAAGCACTGTGTTGAAGAATACTATTAGGAATTCACCTCAGTGTCATTCAAGGAGCCTGATGCTGAGCATCTATGCTTGTGATGTGAGTTTGGACACTAAAGGTGACGGAGGACAGTGATTTGGCAGAGATGCTCCCCAGAGACTACACTGTCTATGCAGTATACAAAAGTTCTGTATAGTACCAAATAAGTGTTCTTTAACTTGTAACAATAGCAGAACCCTTTTCAGTGCTAAATGAAAAACCTTTCCTTTATTAAAGTGCTTTTTAGAAAATAGAAATTTGGTAAAAAAATACATAAACATAAACATTGATTTTAAATGTAAAAAAGATACCATCAGAGTTTTATAGTGAACAAAATTAAACTTGTAACTTGCAGTAAAATGCATTTACAGGACACATACGCTTTTATTGGTAGCTGGAAGATCTTTATGCAGATTTCAGGTGCAGAATTTGTTACTGTAATATTTGTGTTATTTCCTTTTTGGTGACAAAAATGTAGACCCATGTAAATATGACACTCTGAAAATGCTGCTTTTCTATTTATGTCTAGTTTAGTCTAGTACAAACGATTTCAGTTATCATTTGTATCCAGTAACAAAGACAAAAGGATGCTGTCTGTCAGACTACATTATTCACAATTGAGTCAATTAAAAGAATCACTGAGTCATCAGATAATCTTATTCTACACTGAAGTCATTGTTGCTTTAATACCATGTGTAACTCTAGACCTCTCATCATCACTGGACTGAATACAGAGGATGGAGGACTGAAGAGACACAGTCACATTTCAGTGAACTCAAAAACAGCGACATCATTCAAACATATTCCTAATCAAATATTATTCTCCCTCTTATATACACAGGAAACGTTTTGTTAGACAGGAAGGGCTGCTGTAAAAATTTTTGTTATGTGCCTCCTTTTTTACCACACAAAACTATAAACTTCCATCATGGACACAAAACTGCTCTTTAACCACCCTCAGCTTTGTTACTTACAAAGAAGTACATTTATACAGAGAGTGACTTACCTCAGAATGCTTACAGCAGGGACACTACAGCTACAGCAGTCATTCTAGTGCAATGACAGAGAGCCACTGAAGCCAGACAGCCACCAAAGACAGAGAAAGACAGGGGAACACAGGAGGAGGAGGACCAGAAGGGGAAAAACAGCAGTGATTGGTAAAGAGAAAAGCTGTTCTTGCAGTAGCAGCACACCACCCTTTTACCTAAACTCTCTCTCTCTCTCTCTCTCTCTCTCTCTCTCTCTCTCTCTCTCTCTCTCTCTCTCTCTCTCTCTCTCTCTCTCTCTCTCTCTCTCTCTCTCTCTCTCTCTCTCTCTCTCTCTCTCACACACACACACACACACACACACACACACACAGTGTTCACTTCCAACCTTGAGGCACCCACTGATAGCTGTCCCTTCCCCCTCGATTAAGTTTCCTCCTTTAGCCCTCTGACATGTGACCAAGGGGACATGACTCGACAATACGGCCCTTCTGTTGCCTAAACTTTAAAAGTCTTTTGAAAAAGACAGACAGATCATTTGGCACTTTACCTCTAGGCCTAATACACGTCTGCATGCATAAGTGTGCATTAAAGTCATGGTTATGATTGCATATACAATGACAAAAGTTTATCCTTTATCCTAAGGTTCAAAATGTTTATACACATTTACACTAATCCTTATATTGTATATACTAAGTGATGTAGAAAGGAAAGCTTAACTCTACTTTGAAACAGTATCTCAGTATCCCTACTAGACAAAACAACAATTTCAAGTAATCAAACATGCATGCTTGCTCTATCGGGGGAGATACACTTTATCCTGCTTATAACCTCAGGCGTCCACTGGATGTTCTTGGAAACATAAAGACAAAATTAACTGATAACATGCCAGTTATTGTTCTAAGAAATTTGACTCGTATCTTTATCGTTACCTAAGATTACACACAACCTAGACGTCAGTGCAAAACGTGATGATGTAATTTCACAGCTGTATTGTTCTGATCATGCAATTCAGCCAACCAACGGTTTTATTAAGAAGCTGTAACTGCCTGTTTGACGTATCTACATCCACTGGCATTTCTGTCTTACTACTATAACGGTCTACAACAGTCAAGAAATGTATTTGTATAACTTACTTTAAATAATATAAAATAAATAATTGATTAGAAATTAGAACTGTAAATTAACATTTAATAGAACAAACAACTGGTGGGCTAAAAAAATGACCATGACTCTTTGGCTAATTATTGCTTTGGGTATAACCATAAGCTTGCCAAAACATTTTTCAGACCCAGCAGCTGTGATGGGAGCAGTCGGGGAGAGGGGTGAGGGGTGCTGGGAAGAGTTATTTTTACAGCGACAAATATTTGTTGTTCAGGTCTTCATTTATAAATGGAGACGTTCCAAACAAACATGCCTGACCCAGCACTCATCCCTAATGACAAACTTTGATCCAGCACGCTCAGAGGTAAAATGAACAAACTGTAAAGTCATAACCTGAAATCACTGACCTGGAAACACACTGTGCATTTACAGTGCCTGTTTAGTTTATAACTACTTATTGAAGTCCATATTTACATGAACAGTTTTTCCATTGTTTTACTAAGTGGTACTCTTTAATGCTCTTGTAATCTCAACATGCACTAATGAAATTGTCGAGTATTAATTAGCGTGAAACAACAATACATTTCAAGGCGCTCACATGGTTTAGAATAAAATGTCTTGAGATAAAAAATCATTAAATCATAAGATTTTTGATTAAAATGAGACTATACACATACTTGTTTGCATGTAAAAGACAGTAAAAAGGGACTATATGCAACTGGTTAATTTATAGCCAAATAGCATGGTGTAAATAAATAAAGCAATAAAGCTATTGTCATTAAAAAAATAAAAATAAAAATATGAAAAAAAAAAACATTTTAAAGGGGTTTTCAGCTGGTCAAGCTGATTTTAACTGGGTGAGCCGAACAGACCAAATAAAACCAGTCGAACACCAGCTTTGCCAGATCCAACCAGCCTAGTTTGGTTTTTTCAACAAGGTAAACAGATTCTGAAACAGTTAAATAAAATTGCAAATCATTTATTAACAATGAATTGGTATTAATCTATTTATAGTATTTGTCGGAAACTGTGATGATATGAAATCTCACAGATTAAATTGCTCGCCTCACTGATTTAACCATGCATACAAAGATCTCAATAAAACAACATTCATTTAATAGACGTGAAACTAAACCGACGCGAATGACAGTGTTTGTATTTACCGTCAAATGCGCGACGCGTTTGTATTTACCGTCAAATGCGCGACGCACGAGCGGCTCTCTTTCCAAATGCGTTGACATCGAGTCAGCGCGCGTGCCTGTGGTATCAACCGCCAATCAACTTATCATTACATCCGAAAACTGCTCGGTCTAAAAAAGGGATTCAGTCAACTTCAAAGTTAAAATCAGTCGGAAACGCTTGGAAATATGCGTCATGCAGCGGTTTTGTATGCAAGCGACGCAACGCGACGCGACGCCGTGACTGAAGCGACCAGCGCTGCATTATCATTCACATATAGCGCGTGCAATGCAGACAGAATACTGATAAGAGAGTCGTTGAGTGCACGAGACGTAAAGCATCAGACATTGACGTGATGGAATTATGAAATAAACATACAGACCTCAGCAGCACGTGTTTGCTCTACATCTACAGTCTGTATATTCACTGAAGAAAAACTGTTTAGATGTTGAATAATCTCCAGCTGTGGCGAATGAGCTGCACGGTCAGTCAAATATTGACTATGACCAGAATTCAAGTTAATGAATTTACCAGTAAAATGAGCAGAAGGTTTGGGCTTCAAGCACCTTAAACTACATTAAAAAGTAAAATGAGCATGGTTTTATTACAAATAAAACAAAGTCACGGTTGCTTTAACCACATGGTTCCAACCACAATGGTTTTGCTGCAGTAACAATGGTTTAACCATAAAAAAGCATGGTTATACAAACAATAATCAATCCACCAAAACACGTTTACTATAATGAAATCATGGTTCATTTCTACGTTTGAAAGACAGCTTTCAAAAACAAGACTATTAATATAACTGTGCCACGAAAAAGGAAAACAATGAATAATCCCACTTATGCATATAAACTCTCACCGCAATGAACTGAAAACACAAAACTCACCTGTCAATGAGTATACAAGATTTCTCCAGTTTTCCTAATGCAAATGTGATGTGGTAAAAGGATGATGTAGTCACTGGAAGTCCACGAGCAGTCGAGTCAGTCAGATGTAAAGGGAGGTTTCGTCAGGAAGCCTTTACATGCCCTCTCATAAACTTTTGCAAAGGGCACTCGAGACTCACTTTATATACAAGAACCGATGCATGGTGTGTGCGTAATTAATTGGTCAGCTTTTAAATCCCTAGGGAAAAAGTGAAAAACGTAGCAGTCACATTACAAATGAACAGCACAAATATTAACCCGCAAACGAACACTGAGTTGTGTCTGTCAATCTCTGTGTCTGTTTTTCACAATTCAACTACCGAGTACCTCAATAGCAAAGCATCCATTACATCTATTACTCAGAAGTCTACACTATCTTTTATGTCTCAAAAGCTTTGCATTCTCAATCTGAAAAGGTCATGTGACCTTCTTACTCTTTTCTTAACATAGTTTGTTAATGACACATTGATGAAGCCTGTACGAATGATCAATTGCAGTTCCCCGAGATCTATGAACCCTAAGCCTGACCTGTTGCATATACTGGTAACTAATTGTCCTGTCTAACAAAACTGCATATGAAGCTCTCCACAAGCAGATACCTTGTAACTAAAAAGGTCACTTTTGTGAACTTTAGTCAAAAAATGTTAGGGGTCAATACTAGCTTAAAATACTATCAATTGGTGCCCTTTCAGAATCAACTTATTCTTCTAAGATTAATGATGAATATGACAAAAAAACACTAAACTGTAAATAAAACTGTACAATTTGTCTTTCTTTTGATCACATCACTTTAGCAATCACATGAGAACCTTCAGGTGTCTTTTAAACACAAATACACAAACGCCTCTTTTTCAAAACAGAACAATGCTGTGAAAGCAGATGAGAATATATAATTATCTTTAGCAGGCTTTTCATCAGAAAGGCTTTACGTATGTGCAGAATATTGATAAGAGAAAGCAGGAGGGAGAATGGCCACCCTCCTGCAGGTGCTGTGGGAACAATAATCTCTATGTCCGTGTTGTTAATAATTACAGACAGAAGAGTGTTATGCAAACCTACCTCACAAATATTAGACAATTAAAGGCTGTTTCAGGGCAAATAATAGCTTTTGAAAGTGAAGGATGGGAAAAATAAAACATGGGAAGCAGGCGAATGGTATAATTATATTCAGTATAATTAATTTATCTATAGCAAAAAGTGAAATACATAACCAATTTTTTTGGATGTAACCAAAATTTACATCCAAAATTCAAATAATTAGCAGCAGAGTAATAAAAATGACTTTCAAGAGCTTATTTAACAATATTTGTGAGTTACCAAAATGAGTGATAATTTAGTGGACTATAATGTTTACAGAACTCCAACAAGTCAGCAGGTTAGTTTGACATAATTGACATAGTTTAGAAAACTGTGTTACATAACAAAATAATACAAGAACAATGTCACTTATCAAAATTCATTTGAATTAAAACCTCCTAAATTTACCATAAGAAGAAGCCTTAAAATAACTGCTACCATCTTAGTCTAGAAAGTTTTAGTACTGAAAATATATTTTGGTAAGACTTTACAATAAGGTTGTATTTTAGTAAATGCATTAGAAAACACAAACTAACAAGGAACAATACTTTTCAATGTTTTTGTATGATTGATGTTAGTTAATTTGACCCAAGATTAATAAATGCTGTACAAGTAATGTTCATTGTTATATATTACCTAAAGCACTATACTAATGTAAAGTGCTACTGATATTTCATTCTTGATGGCACAGAATGAGGCAGACACAATAAAAAGTCATGGATAAATGCACATCTGGAATGTGTTTTTGTCCGTGAGAGAGAAACCTAAATGTAACACAACCATACACAGCTTTCATAAAAATTAACCCTGACTTCACGTTACTCATAATATACATCTCAAAAAGAAAAACAAAGAAAAAAATTCAATATCTCAGTATAAACACAATTAAAGGGGCCATTGGAAAAATGAGCTGCAAGCTTTACTGCTCTAAATGAAGCTTTGCCTAAAGCTACACACTAACCTTTGAGCATTCTGTGAGAATTCAATAAGCTACAAGACATTATTACTACAAACGTTTATTGAGAATAGAGAACTCAGAGTACAATATTGAAACCTGTATGTTGTGTAATGGGCTTAAAAGATGTAGTAGTTCAAGGAATTAATGCCATTATTATCGTCACATAGCTGGTCATTAATCAACAGAGTGATCTGAACTCTGACGCAAAGCGAATACCACTTAATACATCCTACAAAGTGGTCAAACTGGTTTTTGGTGGCAAGTTGACCAGCTTGGACCAGCTAATGACCAGCTTAGACCAGCTAGAAACAAGACACCATGCTCTAACACACTTTTCCCGGAGGGACTCAAATCTGGATGAAGTATTTTAGTAAGCTGTGTAATGAATAATATCTTCCTAGCAAATTAATAGATGTGCGTCATGCTTATTAACATACATGTATTCAACTACTTGCAAAGCAGTAAAGGTGAAGCACAAAGACATAATTTTCTTCCATCAGACTAATCAGCAATTATTCACATGACTGTTTGGCATGTGAAGACAACAAGATGTCATTTTAGTTGCAAAGGGAGGAAACAAATAAGCCAAATGAACGATTCTACATTTTTGCATTAGACACTTGTTATTCTAATAATGAAGCATTTTACAGTTCCCAAAATGGTTAATAGATATTGCTGATGATAATGCTAAATATTAATTTTTGTGCACCTTCTTAAAGGGATAGTTCACCCAAAAATAAAATACTGTTATCATTTATTCAGCTTCTTGATGTTTAAAATATGTACATGGGTAGTTGACAAATGTCTATGTAATATGGTGTGACATACAAAAAATGTAGGAAAAAACTGTAACAATGAAGAATCTTACTCATCCGATTTGTAACTTGTAATCTTTCTTCTGTGGAACACAAAAGAAGATATTTTGAGAAATGTTTCAGTGGTTTTGCGTTACATACAATGAAAGTCAATGGTGGTCAATGTTGTTTGGTTACCAACATTCTTCAAAATATCTTCTTTTGTGTTCTGCAGAAAAAAGAAAGTCATACAGGTTTGGGATGATATAAAGGTGAATAAATGATGATGAAAGATTGATTTATTCCCTTAAGGGGGATTTACTGTGCATAACATTTGTGAGTCTAAAGGCACTGCACAAAAAAATTGTCTATGCCAATATACAGCCCAAAAGACTGATATTAGACGGGTATGAAAACACAAGCAGACCTTATCTAATAAAGCACACTCTATTAAATTTTTAATTACTACTTGAGCCATGTTGATCTCAGTCTTTTACTCCCGCCGCACCTCTTCCCACCCAGTTATATGTCTGGACCACACTGAGAGCACCCTGCCCCGACACAGCTCTAGCGCTTTATTAGGGCAGCACTTGCCGTTCCCACTATTAATAATTACAGGTTTAAAATATCATGTCTGGATTCAGACTAATGGATTGGGAACATGATGACACAGCTCTCCTAGAAACTTTTTCATAACATCTCTCGTGATGCTGAGGAGGACAAAACAGAACAGAGCTGTTGATTAAAATCACGTGGCTGTCTTTGCCCAGTAAAACGAGGAAATATTTAACTAATTTGGAGCATCTTCACAGAATGGCCGACATTTGACTAATGTTTTAAAGAGTGCAAAGTATCAAAGGCTAGTTATTAAGTAACTGAGTTAATCTAATTTTCATTTAAATCTACAAAGTACAAATAGAAGAAACTTCTAGAAAGCTTTGGAGAGTGCTGCCGTTTTAACAAAATTGCACTGGATATCTTTAAGTTATTAAGTTAGTCAACAGGAATGTTGCATTGATCAAAAACCGCAAACTTTATAAAGAGAAGTCATTAAAACTCAATTACATGCTAAATACATTGTTTGAGGACAAAGATGAAAATAGTTTCATTTTGATACTGAAAGGTTTAAGAACCTGTTTAACATTTTTGTAACTTATATTTTGATTTGGAAAACACTTTCTAACAATTTCTAATGGAGTTGGGTCATAAATATATATACTGTATATGCTTATATAACTTTTTTACTCAGGCTTTCCCCCATTTTGACAAATAAATTTCCATAACTTTGCCATCTTTCATAATAATTGGTTTTTCATAAAGTCCTTTTATAGATATTGTCCCTAAAAAGCAATTCCCAAACAATGAAATTTGGAAACTTATTTTGGTTTTGGTAAGACCTTGCGTGACTTTTTTTTAAAACATCTGCCTGGATATCACAAATTTTAAACTCCCTGATATTTTCAGCTTTTCCAGGTACCATATTTAGTACCACCTGCTTGTTTGGGTATAGTAAACAGATTAATTGACACAAAACATTTATTCACAAGTTTATCAAATCACTTCTCACATCAAATACATTACACAAGTTGGCTTTAAATAAATAACTTTCACGAAGAAACATTCTATTGCACATCGTTTCAACAGACCGATGATGAGTAACCCTGATTTATCTTTTGCAATATTACCACTCAGTCATCAGTCGTTATCTGCCCTTATTGTGTTTTACAGAGGACCCATTTATTCCATTTAAAAGCAAAACTACAAAAATCTAATGAGAGGTTAGATATAAAAAGGCATCAGATATTGTATATTGTGCACTGCTGTAAAACACGTGAAATGGCGACCAGTGAATAGTACAAGTTTTTTTTTATAGTTGAAACTTAATGGTCCTAAGAATTTCATCGTTCCACAAAACTGACAAATCTGTCCTAAATGTTGACTTGAAGGAAATAAATTATACTTCCTGACAGGCATTGTTTGGATCATTCCTTGATCTCCTCAGTCTTTGTTTGCTCACTTTTTCTTTTGGTCATCTCTTTCAATCCCTCCTGAAGCTGTTCAATAGCCTCAGCATCACCTGCTGCTTGTGCCAGAGCCAGAGCCTCCTGGTACAGTTTATCAGACTCATCAAACTCCCCTGATAAACAGATAAACAAAAGACAAACCCTGAAAAAACAACAACTCTGAATCATTTATAAACAATACATACAGACATCTATGTTGAAACGAATACTGATTGTTAAAAAAACACAACCGAACAGGTAAACATCACTGATAATAAAGAGAGAAGATGAACCTTTGTGCATTAAAATTCCTGCCATATTTCCTAACAGTACATGCTGATCAGGATGACCAGCCGCTTGTCCAAGCTCAACGGCCCTTTTAACATGAGCCAGCGCCTCATCATGCTTCCCCTGCAGGTCCAAAACGGTTGCCAGGTCACTCATCAGAACCAGGGACTAAAACACATAATAAAAGTAAAAAAGGTTTTTCATAATCCTGGCATTGCTAGTGCTATGCTTTACTAGGAATAGAGACGTCATTTATTTTACCTATTTGACACGAAATCATCAAAAGACCTTTAAATGTCCTCACACTGGGAACATTTGTTAATCAATGAATACAATTATGAGTAGTACAAGTAGCAGTACGTTCATACACACAGATCTGTGTATTATTCTTCTACATAGAAAACAAAGCCCATTACCTGTGGGTGCGACTCTCCTTGCTCCTCCTGGCAAATCTGCAGGGCATGACGGTAATCCCTGCAGGCTCCTGTGAAACGACGATTAGCTGCCAAATATCGTGCTCTTGCGTCCAGACTGAGTCCCAACAGCAACCTGGTGTCTTTTCGCTCCTCATCTGAACAGAAAAGACATAAACATTCAGCATCAAATCAGACAGTAGTGTTGACAATGTGTTGTTTTAAGATACCTGAAAGACTTTCTGCTGGAAGGTCCTTGTGTTTCTCAATCTTGGCCTCTAAAGACTCTGTACAGAACTGGAAGCCATGCTCCGCCAACTCGTTCCTGGAAGTGAAAAGTATGAATTACTGAACAGAGAAGAGGTTAAAAGGTCAACCGACTCGAGCGTTTTCTTCTATATCATTCTTCAGATGAGAACTCACTTGTTTTGAGTGGCATATATGCTGGCCAGCTTCAGAGACATTTCAATCACTGCATTATCATCCTTTCCAGATAGAGAGAGATAATGCAAAAATGATTACACTTGATTTACGCATAGCTCACAGCTCTTAAATAGGAGAGTAAATAAAATAATAATATGTAAATAAAAATAAAACTCTTTTTACCTGTGGAGTGCCACCTGACAGCATGAAACTCATGGCTGCTTTGAACAGCTTCTCTGCCTGCAACAACAGATGGCACTAAAAGTCAAATACTGATGTTTAGCCCAGATATACAAAGTTAAATAGACTTTTAAGAGTCAGTGAAGCAGGGCAGAGGGAGGAACAGCCTCACCCTTACTCACATTATCCAGCTGACCTTGAACAAAAGCAAGATTTGCCATCTGTAAAGAGAGAGACATTATTTATTATTTATTTATATTTTACCGCAATATCAGCACCAATGGCTATATTCATGGCAATCAACCATGGCAAGTATTTAAAAAACACACAAAAAACAAAAAAATAAACAAAAATACCATTACAATCACTTCAAATAATTTATTTGAACCCCAAAATGACCTTCTACCCCAAAATAAATAAATAAACAAAAATACCATTACAATCACTTCAAATAATTTAACAATTTTGTCTTAAAAAACACCCCACCAATATACAAAAACAAACATATATACCAATAACAACCATAATGATTAAAGAGAGAGACATATTAAGTTTATAGTCCTCCAATATGCACTGCCATGCATATTATTAAAGATGGCTTTAATGATTTATTTGACAAGAAAGAAAGAAACACATACCATGCTGTATGTGTATATGATGGCATCATTACTGTGCGTCTGATGTGCCAGTCGTACAGCTTTGTGCAAGAAAACATTTGCCGCGTCCAGTTCACCAATCATCATGCTGTACTGTGAGGGAGGGTGATGGAAAACATTCATGTCAACAATACATTTTTACTGACAATTTAGTGCAGATATAACTAACAATATGAAATCTTCTGAATACACACAGTGGTGCTTTAATGACGACATGCACTTTAGATGTTTGTACAAAACCTCATGACCCGTGATATTCCAGCATGATTTGAGAAAATTATGAAGAGCATTTTAACTCCTCTACAGAGGAGTCATCATAGTCAAAAACACAAAAATTCCTTATTTAATCACTGATGTTCAGAATCACAGTTAATATGTTTTATATTGTTTCTAAAGCTTTATGTATTCTACACTCCCTTAAAATAAACCATGGTTTTAATATAGTAAAAGTGTAGTACCCATGTTTTGAGTGGGTTAGTATAATCACAGTTTGACTATGGCTACCATGCTCAAACTATAAATAGTGCAGCGAAAATCTTAGTTTGTGGTGACCATGATTTTTTGGTTTTATTTGTAGTAAAACCACAGTGAATTTTTGTAAGGGCTGTAAACATTTATTTGAAAAGTAAAATTGTTATTACTTCAAAGCTGCATTTTTAAAACTAAGTACTGTATGACTAAACAAATGAACCATATGGTTTAAGGCAGAACATAATATTCTTGATGTGAATTTTGTTCATTATCATCATGAAATATTTATGAAACCAAGTTCTGTTTATAATTACTACCATACTGTGACTTTCAATAAGGAATTGTGCACAATGTACAACAGTGACTGTATTTGGGATGGGGTCGTTGGGCTATATTAATTGGTCATTGGGCTGGTCTTGTTACAAACATCTGGCAACCCTAACAGGTATACCTTGGCTTTCTTCAGTAGTAGAATTAGTTCATCCTCAAGTTTTTGTTCCTCAGTCCTCTCATCGGAGCTTCCAAAAAGCGAAAAAGCTGATGCAAATTTTAAAGTTAGACATATCGACATTCACGCATTACGTACATTTTATTTGTAACACTGCCATGACAGGTCGCGATCACGCACGTTACAGTACGTCATGTGTCCATACAGCTACCAATGTTTCTTTTCGATTACACTATAATATTTCAATGAATGCAACACTTACCCATGGCACCCCATGCTGCAAGAGTCCACCCGGCTGTTTCTGTACGTCTCTTCTCATTGATTCGTGCAGCAGCAGCAGGCAGTTGCCATGACCTTCTGCTCCAGCTGCTCACACAGCGGCTCGACTGCACAAACAAACCGGCCGGTGTTTTGATTCTGGGGAAAGATAAACGTAACGCGGGTGCGTTTATCGTACAGTCGCTTACACATTGCTTTAAATGAGCTATCTGTGAAGCAAGCTGTCGACAGTAAGAGCGCAGCGCCATATTTTTTGTGATGAGGAGTGACGTTAGCTGCAAAGGCCACGTGACCAGTGCTCGTCTTTATCTGGCACTGCGCAGGCCGATCGGCTTATGACGTCATAGTATCGCGAGAGTCATAACGCGTTTTGTCACATCCTTAACGCATTTATATATCCATTTTTTATAAATAACTCGTGCGTAGACTGATATGTATATATATATATATATATGTATATATGTATATGTATATATATATATGTATATATATGTATATATATATATATATATATATATATATATATATATATATATATATATATATATATATATATATATATATATATGTATGTATGTATGTATGTATGTATGTATATATGTATGTATATATGTATATATGTATATGTATATAATATATAATATATATTTCAAGTTTTAACTAAAAACGTCACGTCCATGCTGGAATTACTTTAAATATCTATTCATGGGCTAGATTCATAGATGTACTCAAACATAAAGCAGGCACCAATGTTTTGATTCACTGTTCCTTTATTCATTTTACAGAAGCACTGATGAGGTTGTAAAATACAGTATCCTGTTGTTACCCGCTGTTCACTGTATCAGTTTTTAACAATAATGAGAAGGAATTATTTGTATTAGTCTCTTTGAAGTTAGCACACAATAAGAGTCTCTGTACAACAGATCATGCAGTATTTATAGTTTAGACACAGAAGTGCACACAAAGATAGGAAAGGCATAGGGTGATCCACATACACAAAGTCACTCACACATAATATGCACTATAAACATTATTAACTGCACAAAAAAATACATACATTTCAATCCTCTGTTTTAAAAAAATCAAAACCAAGCATGAACTGAGCTTTCAATGTCTGTTAAACCTGTGTACATTTTATCTAAAAACTGCACATATACATGTGAAAAACAAATAAATATGTACATTGGTGCTTTTTAAAACTTCCACTTATTCTGTCAATATTTTGTTAACATTAAGTCAAGTAATTAAGTGTGTTATGTTTTTCTATTTTCTGTGTATGTCTGTGAAAACCAGGCTAAAGTCTCGAAATCGAATTAAAAGATGATAAGGAAATATCAATATGATTTCAATCTTTGACATGTCATTATTTAGTCAATATTAAAGATATAAAGGATATATTTTCACAGAATGTTCTTTACATAAGGTAGGATTAATTTATGTGGAAAACAGTAAAGCACCGAAAAATGAGTTTTCAGGCAGGGTCACATTTCTGGAATAAATTAAGTATATGTTCATATAGAGGAATATGTTTTGCTTACAACAGAAACATTAAAAATGTAAGGAGGCAAGGAGGAATGTCAATAAAGGTGTAAGTTACAAAACAAAACGCTCATACTTTCTGTACCAAGGTGACATGAGATCTATTGTATATTAAAGCAAATAGAAATTAATCCCATGTAATAAAGTATAACACCCACCCTCTTCTTTAATCAATTCAGATTTTTTAATAAATCAGCACCTAATATTTCAATGAGACATTTTAAAAGAAATCAATATTTAAAAATTAGTAAAAACACCCAAACATCACTCACTTATACAGTAAGTCAGGCAATTTATAGACAGATACAGTATTGCAGACTTCACAACTGACCTGCTGGACTTAATGCCATATTTAAACCTCTGCCACCATCATGTGACGTGGTTACATTTGGCACACAGCATATTTTTATACATCTGGCTGCACATGTAAAGCAACCATAAAACTGCATACAACAACAACATTTCTTTATTAACCAGCATTTAAAGGAGGCACAAAATACTGACCGTAACAACTTTCTGTATGTACAGCTGCTGTCCTCCAGTAAAGAGCGGGTTATTGCACAAGGAAAACAAATGTTCATATAAATAGACATCTCTGGCTCAGCTATAATTTCACTGTGTTATTTTACTCGTTGACAGAATGACTCTAATTGTTCTTTATTTAATAATCATCAGCAGAGAGCTGCCTGTCCGGTGTTAATTTTATGAAGGGAAAATACAGTTGACAAATACTGTCACTATGTTCCCCACTAAATCCCACCCAAATACACATGTAATTTTGAACACCCAAATACGTAACTTTTTCATTCTATGCTGGAATTCTAAACGTTTATGCAGAGGACTTGAGGCGTTTCAGATCATGTAAACTTAGGACAGAAAAGCTCCTATCTGATCACCCTCCTCACTGGCCACATGCAGTGATTGTCTACCCTAAACAGCAAATGTTTGTCTGATTGGTAGTGTGGTTTTTTCTCACAGCCAGTGTGCATACAACGTGTGCAAAGAGTCGCCTAACCATGACGAGGACATAAAAACAACATCACACATCAAACTTCAACTGCCACACAGAATGAAGGAAGACTGCTCGCTTCTCGCCAAACCTTGGAGTAACTGAGAAGGGGGGGTGTGTGTATATGTGTTTAACTGAACTCCAGCCTGGCCTTAGGAGGGTGCTGCACGAACACTTCACTCACGGCTTCCAAAGAGCTGAAGGAAAAAGAGGAAAATGTAGACGACGTCCATGTAGAGGCAGATTGCTCCGAACACATGCTCCTCGGGATTCAGAGAGTACCGTCGGTTGCCAATTAATAGCTGCATATCAAACGCCAAAAACTAAAGAGTGACAAAAAAGAGAATATTTAGATTTCTTTCTAAGCACCTAAACATGACAATGTGCTGTAGTCAAAGCTTGTAATTGTAACTTCTTTTTATGCCAAGTGCACATAAGACTAAATCCTGTTCATATTTAAAGAATCATAGCTTCTTGACTCTGGTAGCATTGATGTGCATTTTGCTTTTAATTTGCTCTGTCGTACTAACCAAGGTGAAAACCAGAGCACCAAATCCAGCATAAGCAGTGTGCAGCCAGGGAATCTGAAAAGGCAGACAAAGGCAGATGTCTGAGTGGGCAACACTGTTGTTTACACCTTAGTGATTACATCCGAGCAGAACAGTGACAGCTTCGAAGTGATTAAGTACACAAAAACATCTATAAGATGTTATTAAAACTATTAGAAGCAGCTTACATATCCAAATGGTGCAGTGAAGAAAAGCAGAAGGCCAGTTATCATCAGCACCATCATGAGGGAGAAGAGTAATCCATGGCAGGTAGTGAAGTCAACCTGGATGACAGAGCACATGCTAGAGCAAATGGACTAATAATGACACAACTGGTAGAAGCGGTTAATGAAGCACAAAGTGAGCTCACCCTGGACTGGAAACAGAAGAGTGTGATGGCCAGGCACACGAGGGCTGTGATGCCCACACACATCATCACCACTTTGGTATTATGATAGCTTATAAGCAGAAAAAGTCCAGATAAAGACTCATATACATATGTTTAATTGTGGTGCTGTTTAAAATATTTTTGGTTTGGGGGAACTTTTAAAGCATTTTTAAAGCATGATTTTTCATAGTCAGACAAGTGTTGCTCCCATAATGATCCATATACCTAATAAATGCAGAATTGTTATGAAAGTTATTTTGATATAAAAAACTATTTTACTGCTTCTGATTTGTGCATTTTAATTTAGACATTTTACAAAGTATGCATCTAAAAAACAAAACATCTAAAAAAAAAAACAATCTGGGCAATAATTTTACATCTCAACACAGATCAGTTATATTTAACCTAAATAATTAACCTAAATTACAGTGTAAGAGGGTAGGGAGAAAAGTAATTTATGATTCTGATTTCGAAATTTTTTAATTTATGAACAGATTAACAGTATTACCACTTTTAATTCTTTCAATCCAAAAAAGCTGCATATTACAATACCTTAATAATAAATACAAACATCTGCCATATTAATGTTTTCTCAAAATATGATATAAAAAGTGTATAAAAGTGAGTAAACGTCTTACCTAGCAAGCATTCCTGCCATGTAAGACATTGCCAAAGTCTAAAAATAAGCAAAGACTATTCAGCCTTCCACCAGATGAATAATACATTATAAGAATTGCATTATAAGTACTGGCAGTTGAAAACAACTATAAAGCAACTTAATGAAATGAATGAAACAATAAAGCATTACTTACAAAAATGCCAAGAAGAATCATGTTGGTAGGGTATCTTCGTCTGTACATGTAAGACATATAAACACACAGTCAGAGATATGAAAATCAAACAACCAAACTGTTAAAGTCACAAATCTCCTATGCAAGCTGTAAACAATGTTTTACGACAGAAGTATTTGATTACCGTGCATTTGTGCTGCATACAAGCATCAGGTACGTTCCCATGAAAGTCATGCTGGACAAACCAAATCATTTACACGTTAAAAAACGTAACTGACCAGAAATACTCAGATGTTTCTACAACAATAAGGAATACAGTATGGAGATCACTTACTATGAGGTCAGGTAAAACACCCGATTGTATTGCACAAACTTCCTGACTGGTTCACTGCAGAAGTTAAAGACAGTGGGACATTAATCAATGACAGTGCTGGTCTTGTAAGAGCTAAAGAATAAATGACATAAATCATAAATGCTGGGGTTGGATTAAAGTCTGCTGTCATCTGCTGTGCATACATGTATTACCTACCAAAATGTGAAAAGTGACACCACACTAAATGTGACCAGGAGCTGAACCATGAGGATACAGAAGACCTGACAGAAATATATTTGTTACAAACTTGCAGAAACTTGCCACGTTATGTTCATTTGACTGCGGTACTCCAAAATGTGCCTAATACAGATCAGAAACTTCAAATGCAGATGATGCTTGAATGGCAGAGATGGCAAACTGTGCATAGCAGAAAATAAAATGAAAACACATTCCCACCTTTCTGATAAACATACGACGGACATTCTTGTCCTCCCAGTTACTCCCATTGAGGCCATCAAAGCTACTGCTGGTGCTCGGATCAGAGAAGGGTGAGGACATGTCTGTAGCGTAAGCATTGGAATATCCTGGACCTTAAATAACAGACAGCATGAGTTTGTGCACTATGAACAAAACTCAACAAAAGAACAAGAATAAATTGTGGGTAAAGATTCTGCTGCAATGAAAACGTTCATTGCAACCAACAAACCAATAACTTTGCATCACAACGTGACTCACTGGGGCCAGGATGAACATAAGCCCAGCTGGGATGCATGGGCATGGATGGAGGGTGCATTGGTGGTGGCTGACTGGCATAATTCATGTTTCCAGCTCCTTGTTCTTTATCTCCTGCTGTAGCTTCAGCATAGCTGGGTGGTGCAGCTGGCAGACTCATGGTCTATTGGAAAAGGAAAAAGTTAAAACGGTAAAATACAAATTATAATGTAAAACAAACAACTGCATTTGGTATTTGAGTACACTGATATGTTGATAATTCACATCATCACACTAAATAAACTACTGTCATTACGAGATAGATAAGACATCTTACAGCGATTCTATTTTATAGCACTGTCTTGGGTTTGTATGTACAGAATAGTCAAAACTGTGCTTATGTTATTTGTAGTAAACATCACGTATATTAATCTGGGCAATGATGTAAGGGCTGTCAAACGCACAGAACATTGAACATTACGTTACAGTAAATTATACAGATATTCGACTGATGTAAAACAGACAGACATAACATCATTCACACAAGACTGGTGCTGCTGACAGCGCTTAGCTTAGCTAGCTCATCGATTACACTTTCTGTACGAATTCTGTCGTGTGTTTATTAAAATAACAACACTGTTAGAATTCACACTTAAAACGTGACAGACACAGATTACTTAGAGACTATGCTCTGACAAATTTTTACCTTACTGTAACGGTTATGGTTAACACACAATCGAGGTTTCAAGCAAAACAATAAGCTGAACCGTGCACTGACGTACTTCCGGTGTTTCCGGAAATTGCGATCCCAGACTCACGGAGAGCTGAAGCGATTGAAGGCTGCAACTCTTAAATTGTGGATACATCTAAAGTCTTAAGAATATAAATATTAAATGCAATTCAAGCAAATTACTTACCGTTAAATTATTATATAAAAAATATTATTTACACTCTCTCGAATAAAGTACACGTATCAGTTGAGACATCGTCTTACAAATCTATTTATTTCACAATATGCACAGAATGTTTTCGGATCTTTACTATACATGAGTATGACCGTATTGTTTCTTGAATTTTTTTGAGGACAAATGGAAAGTGTAAACACTATACCAAACAATGTGTTTAAACTATAGAACTAGTCTTCAGCAATTGAAGTGATTTTTGCAACCAAAGAGAATGCACAGACAGTATCAATAATGTATCCTTTTAATCAGACATCTTATTTCAAATACAGCTTTAAACAATATTTGACAAAATAAAAAACTCTTCCAGAGTCCTTGATGTTCACGTTTCAAACTTTGTCCAACATATACACCCCATCTCAAAACAAGAGGGTTCTTATAAAAAATATGAAGTGCACAACCATAATTTTAATAGATTTTTCCAAAGGTAAGTCCAGATACTGTAATGCATATTAACAAAGAAAACAAGACCGCTACCTCAACTGGCAATAACTGACTTAAGTGATAAAGATGACACTGTAACAAAGGTGGTGCTTTGAACTAGCATGCTTGTATGTATTTGATGTTCTGCTTGGCAGGCTTGTTGGAAACGCCCCTTTACACCACTATATTGGCTATACATCATGCATCTGTTTGTCAATTTTAGATTTCAGATGTTCCTTGTAGGCCAGAATGTCCTTCTTCCATTTAGTGATGGTCTGATTTTCACAAACCCAGATCTCCTGAGCAACCTAAAGGAAACAAATCCAGAAGAAGGATGACAAAAAAGTCAGTGGAAATTTAGGCAGTCAAAAACATGTTACACAAAATAAGAGAAATAAGTACAAAGTGCATGACTAAAAGCTACACTGTACCTGCTGAATAAGCCTGAAGTCGTGGCTGACCAGCATCATTCCACCCTCGAAGTCATTGATCGCCTCTGCCAGAGCATCAATGGTTTCAATGTCAAGGTGATTGGTCGGCTCATCAAGAAAGAGCATGTGCGGGTTTTGCCAGGCCAGCCAGGCAAAGCAGACACGGCACTTCTGCCCATCAGACAGATTCCTGATAGGGCTCACCTTGTAAAGGCAAACAAATCGGCATAATGTTGTGACTTAACTGTTGTGAAATCTATATCAAGATATGTACTGAGCAACAAAAACCAGAATTACACAACACACCTGCTGTTTGCCAGTAAGCCCATAGCGACCAATGATCTTCCTCATCTCCTCTTTCTCTTTAATATCAGGATAACACTTCATCATGTACTCCAGAGGTGAAAGGTCAAGCTCCAATTGCTCTGTTAGATGCTACAGAAATCAAAAACAAATGGAAAGAAAACAACAAACTGTATTACATAAAAATTATTACAGGTTTTAATATTTAAGATCGTTTACACAAGCATAGGATAGACAGAAAAACTATGAAACCTGTTACAGTATAATTTCTGCAAAGTACATAACTTTGAAAATTCTTTAACCAAAATAAAGATGTCATCATGTAAGATGTACGGCCAACATACCTGATGATACCTGCCAATCTTCACATGAGAGTGTTTCCTAATCATACCATCCGTGGGCAGGAGCTGAAAGAATTCATCACATACATTACAAAATGTGTCACACAAAAGCATCAAATTTTTTACATAAAATGCCTCAAATGGAAAATTACCTCTCCTGTAAGGAGCTTCAACAAAGTAGACTTCCCAGCACCATTGGGTCCGACAAGGGCCACCCGTGTATCCAAGTCGATTCCAAACTCCAGGTTCTTATAAATATGAGGCTATCAAAAATAAAGAGATACAGTAATGGGTGACAAGGTCAATTCATCAGAGGATACAGCATACAAATCTATGTGAAAGAAAGTACTGGAGGTAAGAATGCGTCATACCGTATCTTCTGAATACCGGAAGCTGACATTTTGAACCATAATGACAGGAGGGGGGATCTTCCCACAGGGAGAAAAATAAAATGACAGGGTCTGAAAGAAAAACGCATGATTTAATTATCAGTTATAGGGTAAGCATTTTAAAACAAAATTGACAATGTAAACCAAGATAAGATAATGAATAGCTTTACTTTCTTACTTTGTCATTCACAACACGCTCGGTCAGACCTGATGCAACCATCTTCTGTAGAGTCTTTTCTTTGCTCTGGGCTTGTCTGGCCAGCTTGGCAGAACCATGACCAAACCGAGCAATGTAGTTCTGAGGATCAACAGGCAAATGTTAAATGACCGAATGACTTAACTTGAAGAGGAGTTTGTAGAAAGCACATAAGACAGAAAACGACAATGTACTGTTTAGGAAATACTTGCTTTCATGTGTGCGATCTGGTCCTGTTCCCAATTAAACCGTTTCATCTGGTTCTCTTCCAGTTCTTCTCTGGTCTTCACATACTGGTCATAATTTCCCTTCACAAGAGAAAAGATGATGATTAACAAAATGATAAATAAAACAGCACAATTGCAGTCTTAAGGAAAACAAATAAATAGTGACTTGGGCCAATGTAATAATCTTTTACCGTGTAATATTTCAGCTTGCGTTGGTGCAAGTGAATAATATTGGTACAAACGCCGTTGAGGAAGTCCTGAGAATGGGATATTAAAACCAGAATTCTTTTAAACCTACAAGACAAAAAAAGCAATGTGCATGTTGAAAACATTATTTGCAAATAACTGCATCACAAAAAACAGTTAACCTGGAATGAGATAAACTAAACAAAAGTGCATACACGGTCAAACACTAAACAGGGTTGTGCTGATTGATCAGCTAAACGCTTCAACCTAGTTTTTGTCAAAGCTCTATCCATACTGAGAACAAACTGCTCAATGGAAGAGCTACAATTCGGCCTTTTGTTAACATCATGTCATCAGCAACAACCCACAGAAAATAAACATCTCATGTTCGCATGTAAAACTCACTGTCTGAGTTCTTCCTCAAGCCACACACAAGCATCCAAATCCAAGTGGTTAGTTGGCTCATCCAACAGCAACATGAACGGCTTCAGAAACAGTGCCCTAAAAAAACAAAACGGCAAATGATGACTATCTAATGCCTTAAAGATGAACAAACACAAAGAAAACATTCACACAGAGTTAAAGGGATCAGAGAAAACGCTTCAGACAGTTTTTGTCATTGCACGGTTACCACAAGGGAACTGCGCTACCATTCGGCCTTTTGTTACATCATCTCCCTGGAGCTCTGAGAGGCTGGTGTAAGATTTTCACTTACCGAGCAAGAGCAACACGCATCCTCCAGCCACCGCTGAAGTCTTTGAGTTTCTTCTGCTGCATGGCGACAGTGAAGCCCAGACCGCGGAGGATCTGTGATGCCCTCATCTCCGCTTTATCAGCATCCAACTCCTCCAAACGCTCATACAGCTCCATCAGCTTCTCGCATTCGGCTGATATGAGAGAAAGGGGGAAATTAACCAACATGCACATCTAACACATCACACATAAATTGATGCACATTTAATTTGTGCCTTAGCTAAGAGATTCCTTAAAATCAAAACAGAATTAAGGAGTCTTGTGAAGCCAAGATGCTTAATGTACCACGCCTAGGAAAGGAAGCTGTTACAAAAGCAGTTCCTATGAAAACGTGGAGTTTATGTAGACATTTCATTTTATCCTGCATTTTAATGTTGCTCTGGACCAGTGTGCTTATGCTTTTTCTACACCATTTTTTATAATCTGTACACAGCTCAATATTCAAGAGTTATTAAAAAAAAGCACCCAAAATCTTATTAATATTGAACATTTACTACTAAAATCTACTGTACATGTAAAATTCATTAAGAAATTTACTTAATGAATAAAAAAGTCATTTTCAACTATGTGCCATTTCACATGCAATCAACGTTGCAGAGACTCACCGTCCTCATGGGCGAGTCTCTCAGCCTCTCTCTCCAGCTGAATCCTCTCCTCATCCACCTCCATCACACACTGCAGGGCAGTCTTCTCACTGGGTGCCATCTCACGGGTAAGGTGGTAAATATCAATGTGCTCTGGAATGGGTATCTCTCTGTAGCCAATCGCTGACAACAGCATGGATTTACCTAGAGGAAAACCAAAACAAAACACGTCTTTGAGTTTGACATCAACCAAGACAAAAGCTCAACACTACCATACAGCACTACTTTACCACTGACACTATCATTATTTAAATCATTTATATAGCAGTGTAAAACGTAATAAGGGGCATTACCAGTTCCATTGAGGCCAATAAGGCCATAGCGACGGCCAGAGTTAAGCTCCAGACTAGTGTCACTGAGCAGCTCTTGTCCGTGAAAGGTGAGAGACAAACTGCTGATGTGCACATCAGTGCTGTTGGGATGAGACGCCAGCACACCGGTAACCGCCCGTGCCTCTGTTTTCTTCAGCTCAAACTCATCCAGTTCCTTTGTCAAACTGGCAACCCCTGCAATAAAGAAACAAATCAATTGGATTCTTCCAATTGTAGTAAGTGTAAATAAATGCTTCAACTGGTGGAAAAAAAACTTCAACAATCAAGACCAACTCGCTGAATATCTAAAAGTTGTCCTACCATTAACATCAGCTCCTCCATTCTGTTGGATTTCACCTTTCTCCTCATCCCCGTTTACTTCATCTGCTTTCTTTGGGCGCTGACGGGCTTTAGCTGCTTCCTTCTTCTTTGCAGCCTTCTTTTTAGCCAGATCCGACGGCATTTCTGAACCGCAGATTCCAGGAACACCAAACCCCTGAAAATCTAAAGAAGAGACAAAGAGATTTGGGGTTACTGGTAATAAAGACACTTGTTTTTTATTGAGTTTCACCAAGTTACGCTGAAACATGATCTCGTATGTAAAGTAGAATATTTACAGAGAAGTTTGTATGTGTAATAAACTTGTGTGCAGTGATAATAAACACATAGTACATACTGTCCCTTTAAACAACATCCGATTTGTCTGCATAATTCACGTTCATCGGCTTGTATTGAGGTCTGGTGTTAACATGCATCGAGCTGTAAGCAGCAGAGGGCAGTGAATCGGCTCACGTGGAGTTCTGTACTTTTCCCTGACGCATTGACGATTAGCAGCTATGATGACGGCGGTAGGAAAAAAACAGCCCTCGACATTTTTTTATTAAAATAATACCGCAATCGAAAGGGGAGAAACGCAGAAAAAGCTATAAACTTATGAAATACCGTTGGATACCGTTACTATCAGCCGAATCGTTCGAGTCGATTTAATCTAAAGGCCCGACCGATGACTTCACCAAGCATGCTAACTTTAGCCATATAACACTCGCAGATCACCACTAAAGGACACAGAACAGCCACATCTTACAAACAAATTAGATGTTTTAACTCATTTAAATAGATAAAAGTGATACCAAGTGCTAAACAAGGACAATGTAGTATAGCGCACGCGAGGTTCATTGTGCTCCCACGAGCTAGCTCACAAGCTAACGACCGGCAAAATTGGATTTGATCGAAAAGACACGGAAATAAATGAGCTGCTAAAGGCAAAATATTTGTAAAAACAAAAATACTGACCAAAATTGTTAAAATTATAGTTAACAACAAAGTTAGCATGATTAGACTGTTGTTTTACCTAGTTTCTCTTCCTGATGATTGATGGAGAGCTAGCAGCAGAGACGCGATCTCATGGCTCACGCTACTAGCGGCGCTAAGCGCGTGTCGCCGATACCGGCTCACCAACCAATCAAATGCCGTGACGTAATGTAGCCCCGCCTATTTATCTGCATGTGGAGTGTTGGGAAGTTTTCTCATCAGGGCGTTTAAGTTCTTGGTTAGTGATCTTGGTTTAGTCAATGAATGTGACTCACACATGATCTCTTTATATTTTTTATTTTCTTTTTCATTTTTTATTGTATGTTTTGCTTGTGTATTTGGATATATGTACTGGAAGTTTCTTAATTAGCGAGAAAAATCTTCAACTGTGCAATGCACACATGGCAATAAAGCTCTTTTTGAATTTGAGATTAAATTTTAGGTCATTGTATATTACGTTCGCAAACTTTGTGGGAATAATTTTAAAGCAATAAAAAGTGAACAAGATAAAAAAGTAACAATTTATTTTTTATTTATTAACCTTGAGTGATTTCATATCAACTTTTAGAATGTTGTTTACAGACACACCTTCTTTTCCACCTTTATTTGAATACAAACATAAGCAATAAGAACTTATTATTAAAGGATCAATAACCCTGAATATAATCTGACATTAATACCAGATGTAGTGCTCAATCCTGATACCGTAGTGTGTATTTTATACACTCAGGCCACAGGTATGCAAAAGAAATCAGCAGATGCATTGAATAATTCATTATAATTAAGCAAATGTGCATTCAAAAAGCTGATGCAACTGTATTTAACCTTTGGTTAATGTTTCCTGTGCATCGCTAGTTATTTATTTGTTAAGACAACAAAGACCAAAAACATTATCTGAATCATGCTAAAAATGGTCTGTTAAAAAACACAAATAATTATCATGCAACATGCATTGTTGTATCTTACAAACAGATTTTTAGCACAATATATATTTAGAACATATTTTGCATGTCAAAAAATAAAGATATCTTTATATAAATTGCTTGAGCAAAAATTTCAGTGTTTAATAACACACATCTGTATTGTTTACACACCAGCATTCACAAATCAAAATGATTTAGTTGATCATAGCTTGAATTATAGATGTTACCTTCCATATACAGAGTACGTAATATTAAAATTATGACAGTAGATGTCACTCTTATTGCACATTTCTGATATCTTGGCAATTCCTTTTGCACATTTCTAGTTCACAAGCAAAAAACACGAGGAAAACTTCAAGCAGAACACCATGTGATTTTTAAGCATAAAAAAACAACATAAATGCATATAAACAATTGGCATGTCATTTTTGGTAAAAAAAAATTTTTTCCAGGCATTAAAAAGTTTCATTTTAGATCTATTTTTACCTTTCCAAGGGGTTCAATTCTTCCACAAAATCAGTAGCATTCTTTGTGTGCATCAAAACACAGATCTGAAAACAATCACCTTAGCTGCTGTAACTGGTCAATGTTAAGACAGCACAAATCTTCCATGTTTTTTTTCAAGCCACATTCATATGTTCATTGTATTGTAACAGTATATACATTCAACTGTACATTAAACATACATTTAAAAAAAGAACATTGACAATTTATATTCATCTCATATTACAACCTTATTGGTTAAAATCAGTCCATAGTTCATAATAAAGAGGGCTGGTCTAACTTTCATGTCCAAGTAGAATTGTCCAGTTTAAATGGCATCAGTGACCAAACCACAGGAGCAGGAAATCAATTGTCAACCCACTCGTGAAACTGTGAAGTATTTAGTATTTAAGTGGTTCGCATTGCCAAAGCTTGTTCAAGCTCTTGTCTTCGTTGTTGAATCTACATAACAGAAAAATGTCTTAGTAAAAAATCTGATCTGGACATAACACAGAGTCCAATTTGTTAATTTTTGCATTTACATTTATACATTTAGCATATTCACAGGGATTTACAGTACATTCATGTTATATACATTTACATACTATACATTCATTCAATTCATGAAACTCATGACACGTGCATTGATAGTGCCACACCTTACCACTTCAGTTTTTATAAAATATATTTTTATATTCACCTTGCAATAAAAGTAGCGACTGACAGCTTCCTGAGACCAGGGCTGGTTATAAAACTCTGCTCTCCTCTCTTCCTCTGGATTCCCAGCTGTATCTGTCATCAGCTACACCCACAAAATGAAGAAAAATCAATTCACAGCATTTAAAATATTGCAATTTGTTTATAAGCCATGTCTCTAGCAGTAGTTACATTCCTTTACCACCAGGTAGAGACACTGTTTGAAAATGGATCAATATAAGTCTTAGTTTAGCTGACATTAAAGCAGGATGGGCAAACTCGGTCCTGGAGGGGCCGCTGTCCTGCAGAGTTTAGTTCCAACCCCAATTAAACACACCTGAACCAGCTAATCAAGGTCTAATTAGGCATACAAGAAACTTTGAAGCAGGTGCGTTGAGGCAAGCTGGAGCTAAACTGAAGATAAACAAAAGAAGATATTTTGAGAAATGTCTCAACATTCTTCAAAATATATTTTTTGTGTTTTGCAGAAGAAAGTTATACAGGCTTTGAAAGAGTGAAAAAATTATGAAAAAATTTCGATTTTGGGTGAACTGTCCCTTTAAAAATAAAAAGGATCCATTAATTGGCTCACTCTTAGGCCATCTTTAAAGTGAGTGACATTGCTTCCATTGCTTACATGCAGACACTTTTATCCAAAGCAACAAAATTAACAAAAAAATTAGGAAAGCATTAAGCAATAAATCTTAAGGAGGCAATAATACAAGAAATGCTATTATAATTATAACAATTGCTAGACACCATACCTGTAGTATGGTATTTTTATGGCTATGTGGTTGTGAAATCGGTGACTGTATGTAACTACGGCTTCAAAATGTATGTCTGGTTTAAAGTCACCTTAAGGTCCCGGTGTTGAGAGCAGATCCAGTCCTGGATATAGCCCTTGGGGTCCCTGGAGAAGCTGAGCATAAAGTCTCTTTGGATCTTCAGCTGGTTGATGGACTCAATAGTTTCATGGATCTGGAGAATAAAAAGCACAATCATAACATTATGTTCTTTGAAAACTCATCCTGTTCAATGGCATGTGATAAAACAACAAGATCTCCTTCACACTCGAATGATGCAGATGCGTATCTGACCTTGTTGTCTAGTGATGCAATCTCTTGTTGATTGGCTGTGGACAGCAGAAATCCACTCATCTGACCCTTGAGGGGATCATCGACTTCAACATCAATGTCATAGCAGGCTGTCTTCTTCTGGTCATTTGAATCAACACTAAAAAATATAAAAATGTGTTTAACTTCTAAGGAAAAATTTTGTTTGGGTTTTAGGTTGATTCATTAATACATGTATGACATTGAACTCATAAATTGTTATGCCAATAATATAATTTGAAACATAACTTTTTAATTACCTGATAACATGATTGATTACAATAGGATCAGGTGGCAGCAGCAGGTTGGTCAGTCGCTGTGGGATCTCAGAGAACTTCAGACGAGGACAGTCGAAGATCTGGTATGAAAAAGTTCATTACAGTAAATGATTGATATGGGTGCAAACATAAATGCCAAAATAAGATGATTAAAGTATTTAACAGGGCAGATGCCAATACCTGCTGGAAGTATTTATCACAGTTGATGTACTCCTTCTCATGAGAGTCCTGCAGCTTGTTGGTCTTGACGTACTGCCATAACGCCTGGATGATGCAGGAGCGGGTTTGAGTGTGGATGCCCAGGAGACGTGCAAGGCGTGGGTCCAATTTAAACTGAGGAGGCTGAGATGCACACAAACACAAGACATTAAATCAACACATTCATGAACATGTAAACATATGTGTAATGTCTGTTATAATTTCATTTATTCTTTATCACATATTCAGTACATTATATGTACTACATTGTATTTATAGCATTTTTGATTTAACATCAATGTTTACAAATTAAAACTTAAATGTTAAAGATTTTTACCATTTTAATCACCTTTTGCATCGACTAGTTAATTTTAAATGGCACCCGCAGTTTGACAAAGTACAAATCTCTCTCAGAGGCAAAAAAACTACCTAATAATTATAAGTCTTGTGAACAAGTTTAAAAAACTACATAGCTGAAACTGAATTTCATGTCAACTACCCATTTCTTAATGTTTTCTCTTGGCCTTGATTTGGTAGAAACATCATGTTTAAACCATTACTTATGTTTTCACTTATGTTTTGAAATAAGCCATCAGGATGTAGTTAGCAAAGTGAGCATTGCCGTAATTAAAAAAGCTATTTCCTGACTAGCTATTGTGTTGGTGAACAGAAAGGGCAATCAAACAGTTGGGGTTTAATAGCTCAACTATAGACATGATAATGACAGTGCTATTCAAGCTCAAACAAAATAATCATTATGTAGATAGACTTCTAGTGGTTTTCTGTTCATCTATCCCAGTGAATTCATTTATTCAGTGCAAAGCATTTATAAAAATAACAGCTATATACGGATTACAAATTTCCAGATCAGTATTGAAAAAGTTTGGAGTTTGCATTGACTCCATAAAATCTGTTGTAATACTATAGAAAGTTATAGAAAACATCATATGTGCTTCAATGAAAGCAGAGAATTTAGACCTTTTGCACAAGTTATCAAGCTCATAACACAATTTGTCTTATTTAATTTCTGACTTTTTATTTAACATTCACATTCATGCATTTGACAAAAACAACCATCCAATACGACTTACAGGCTATACATTTAATCGGAAAGTGTTCAATAGGAATTTACATCCACCTTTTACATTATCGGTCAGAATCCTAAAACATTATGTTTATTTTTAGGTTTCAATTAGATTCCAAATCCCAAAATTTCAATATGGCAACTCTCCACCAATAATCCATCACTAGTAATCTCTAACAATAACCCAGCAATTCTGTACACACCTGGTAATCCAGCATGAGTAGCAGGGTACAGCGCACATTCACATCACCAGGCCTCTTTACCTGAAAGCCATCTGTCTCCTGGGTCGTATTGGTGCGGTGCCACTGTTATGACAAAACACACACTTATAAAATAATGACTGTATAATAAACACATGGGTTACTATGTTTTATGGGGACTTTTCATAGACATAATGACTTTTATACTGTACAAACTGTATATTGTATCCTGTAACCCTTAACCTAACCCTCACAGAAATCTTTCTGCATTTTGACATTTTCAAATAAACACTTTTCACAGTATGTATATTTTAATGAGAAGTTAAACCAAGTCAGACTGGCAAGCTGTGCTATTAAAAACTAAACTACATAACTTGTCAATCTACATAAAAACTGATGTTTTAACAAGACTGCTTACGTGCTGTGTATGCAAGGCAAATTCATTTTAGTGGCAGACTTAATAAAATGAGCCTCTTTAAATGCTTATGCTTTTACTTTCTCTAAACCGCAGCATGTTTTTGAGTGGTCACACTACTATTAAAAAGAAACAACATAATGGCAATGACTCACAGCTCAACTCAATTAGCTTTCCTTGACATTGAAGGCTTTTTCAATGCTTTCTTTCTCCTCAGGTAAATCATTCTTTTATCACATGCGGCAATCTGATGTGCTGTGATGAAAACCCACAACCACCAAGGACAGTTTAAAGAGCCACCGAAAGAAACCACAGAACGTGCCTCGTGCCGAGAGGAAAGGCGTGCCTAATGAATGGGTCAGAGACGCGAGGGTCACTCCTTAAGATTTTGAGGGCCGCCGCTGTGAATCTGCCTTCTCTCGACATGAATGTCCCAAACAAAGCCCATAAATATTAAGTGCGTGAGACAGCTGGAAAGGTTCCCTTGTGCAATGTAAATGTCTGAGTCTGCCTGAATAGCACCTGTGCACAATAGCTTCTTTACTAAAAATAAGTAAAATGCTCTCTCGGAGAACAAAGACTCTTCGTTCTATGCTCTGTAAGAGGTTTTATAAGTGTTTGTCTTCACAAATGCACTTCTTTTCTCCTGTAATGCTTCCCAAAGCACTGTGCTGGCTACAATGTCTTCACTCCACAGTGTCATGGGCAACTTCCTTATATAACACGTTGCTATGGCGACCATAAAGACATGTCTTACATGTAGTATGGTTTTCTGAACTTTTCATTATCACATTTTCTATTGTGATAATATTTTGATAATGACTTTTCAATTGCAATCCACTGTGGCTGGACACACAGCAGAGGTCAAGAGACTCTTACAGACAAATGTCGCATCTTTTTGGCCTTTTTCAACATGAGGAGAACTCTTGAGATGTGCACGTTAATCCCTTTCAGCATTTGTTTCTAGCAAATAGCAAACATTTTTTTAATTATTGCATCTTGAGTGATTAAATTCTTACCTCCACTAAGTGGTTGTCAGGGCCATACAGATCCTTGTCCAGCTCAATAACCAGGCTCTTAAAGAATGATGAAAACTTCCTCTTTTGTTTACTGGGCTAATTGTGCACAGCAAGTTACAGAAAAAACATGGAATCAAGTCTCAATATATAAACACATATTGCAAAAGCGAAAGGGTGAGGTATAATCAAACAATAAATAATAATAATTATGTTTAGTTACTGTAATTAAAATTGGGGAAATCTTTTACAAGCAAATAAAACTCTTTTCAGGAAAAAGATGTTTGATTGGTACCATAAGCAAATAAAAATAAAAAGGACAGTATTAAAACAGTATTTTACTAATAATACCATAATACATTATATATTTTTTTAAAATTTTAGTTGACATACAAAAATTAGGGTACATTGTTGTAAAATAAATATTTTTAGCTAAGTAAAAGTAGTGACAAATAGAAAAATAACAGAAAAATAATGCTTCTGTCAATTTACAAAGTGTTTGTGTCAACACGGATTTCCGTACATCCTTGCATGGCCCTGGTAAAATTATTCATTATTTATTTAAACTTTAAGTTTAAAAATTGATTGAACGCAATTAAATCAAGTTTATCTAAACATTCAAGAATGTTCCATTATATTTATAATTTTCATTTTAATAAAATAAAGTTAAAAATCAATCATGGCAATGAATACAACACTGCATTATAGAACAGATGGAAAGATTACAAATGCAAACTCAATGCTTACATCATCCAACAATTTGCCCTCTACACGCAACTCCCAGGATGCAATGCTGCCCTCTGAGTCCTCTGCTTCAGGTTTGGCAGGGTTGAATGTGTTTGAAATGTACAAGCGTAGCTTGCGCTTTTGCTACAAGAGAAGACAGTTTGAGCTATATTATATATTTTTTCTGATTCTTTAATTGTTTAATCATTCATTGACTGTTTTGTCATTCCAAACCTGTATGATTTTCTTTCTTCTGCAGAACACAAAACCACTGAAACATTTCTTAAAATATCTTCTTTTGTGTTTACACAGAAGAAAGAGTCATATACAGGTTTTGAATGAAGATGAATAAATGAACTATCCCTATAACTGTCAGTTCCTTATAATTATTGGGTTAAACAAGATATTTTCTTGCCATCAGGGTGCTGCATTGATTATTATTGATTAGCTACAAGTTAAATGTTTACGAATGTGTACTATAATAGAAATCGCTGTTACACCTTGTACAAGTCATGTCTATATAGCCATGAACACAGATACTTACCTTCATTGGTCTTTTGAGGGCTTCCTGTATATCCACCCTCTTTCTCATAATGGTTTGATCAAGTTTGCGTTCAAAAGCCAGTAGGTCCATGTATGCCTGGGACTCTGGCACCAATTCACGGATCTATTGAAAAGATATTGTGCAGCTTTAATTCATAAATCATTCTTAACCGTAAAATGCTTTTGAAAGCAATTTAATGTAGTATAATTAGTTAATTTCTCAATATGATATAAGGAGAGCAGGGTGACCGATGATAGAATTAAATGACATTGCATTAAATTAGCATTGTATTGCATCAGATGTGCAAAAATTGCTATACTTGTCTCTTAAAAATAATTAACATATTTTGCTAAATATTTATACGTAATTTGTTACAATATACACAAATTGTTTACTAACCATAGAAAAAGCTGTTGATAAATTTTAGGGATGTAACACTCCTTTGTTAACTTTGTTAACCATTCCTCAGGAGGAACACTTTTATTATTTTACTATTCACTTTAATATTTCATAGTAATAAACAAAAAATTTTACATTTTATTTATAAAAATACCTTAAAGAAATAAAAAATATAATATCTAAATATTAAAAAACTGTAGTTCGAATAGTGCATTTTCATGTGTATACCCAATACGTGTGGTGACAGTTGTCAGGTTAAATTGGCACATACTAAGGTGTCAAAATTACTAAATGACTGTTTAACATTCTGGCTCTTGTTTATGACTTGTTACTGAAACAAATCATGTTTGTCTTTGTGTGATACACAGAAAACCTGTAACTTGTCAGGCTCCTGATTTCCACTCTATTGCATCATTCTCCCATGTGACTTCCAGCATTTATAAACCCCATCACAATAAATTATAATCTTCTATTTGCCACTGGGAGGATACCGGTCATGCGTGTTAAACCATTGGTATTCTAGAACCTACAATCAGATACACACACACACATTAACTTTGCTCTCCAATTCCTCTGTGGGTATCACTGTATGTCACATCCCGACGGAGGCACATTACCAAATCAGTCTAGTGCCTCCACACATCGCTCTTCAACACACACAACACACACTCTGGGAATCAAACACCCACAGGGAACACCAAATACATGCAATCTTTGTGAGTGCCCTATTGACTCCCTTTCACTTACTACCCCACCACAGTACAATTACCTGCATCCCATTCTTGGCTTGGCACATAAAATGACCGCATGCAAAAACAAACAGAGACAAACTAATAAAAGGCAAAGTGATGGACCTCACCCTCTGAGGGAGAATCTTGTCTGCCATTTTTCTTCTCTTGGCACTACGAATGGGGGAAAAGATAGAAAAAGAAAGAAAGAGAGAGAGAGGAAAAGCATGTTACTATGGTGACTGATAGCAGAGTCCACAGGCCATCTGCTGAATAACTGGGACCCATCCAGACGTTTTTCCAGCTGTGTGTGTGTTTGTGTGATAAAAGAGTTTACATACTGTTAATGGTAATATTTGGGTGTTTTTCAACTACAGGCACTTTTATGTCCCAGAGGTTAATTTTAATTAAAAACATGCATTTTTTTGACGTGACTTTAATGTCTATAATTAAACTATAATTTTCAATACGTAAATCCATCATAAAAATTCAAAAACCATTTCCGTATTTATTTTCAAAATTCATTTTTTGTCATCTTTAAATAAATTATCAATGTCCTTCACTCATTCCCGACTCAACTAATAAATCTGACCCAATTAAATTGTGCATGTAATTTCCAATCAAGGTGTAACCAAAAAAATGTGTTGATTGTATTTACTTGATCACCGCACATATTGAGCATACACATTAAAATGCATCTGTACTATACGTTTTTAATTAAAAACATACATTGTAGGTATTTTTAAAAATAACATTAACATTATTTTTTAAATCCTTTTTTTAGTTAAGAAGTAATAGATAATTTAGAAAAATAACAACATTTCCCTGTGATTTTTTTGTATATACTGTTAAAAAACTAGTGTAAATTTAAAATCTACCCTTAGCTGAAGAAACACCCTGTTACCTCACAATCTGTGTGTATGACTAAGTGCTGGATGCCCTGCTGCTTAAACATCTGGCTGTCTCAGTTATTGTAACATGTCTCATTTGTGATAAGTAAAATTCTGAAAATACACAGAATACAACTTGGTGACCTTGGAACATCAGTAACAGTATCGAAATGTCTCACACAAATGCAGTCATCTTTGAGAAAGATATTCCCAACTCATTCTTCCCCAAATATGATGCATGTAAATCATTAGTGAAGACATGCCTTCAAACTCCTACAATCAGTGATGTCACCTCAGGAGCAGAGCCGAGGAACACATGAGCCCATCGGAACAGGAAATGTCTTTTCACATTCACATCCACACCCCCTCTAGAGCATAAACTTTCTCATGGTCCGACTCGTCCACCCCGAGCCACACTGTTCCTCCGGGAGAGGTTAAGACAGAGATGTGGTGGGGGTTGGAGGTTGAATGCCTCGAGCAAACACTCATGGATTCTACCTCTTCAATGAATTATTAATGCATTCAGGTGAACAGTTGGAGTGGTAGCTTACAGAAAAAAGGTCAAAGGGAGAAAACACATTTGAAATAAACACAGGGGGGTGTCATCAGAAGAGCCCGAAGCAGATGGATCTGTTGAGACCCGATGTTCTGCCTGTACGGTCATGCAACCTTCACGCACATCTCTCTGGCCCGCAACTGCCCACATGCACAACACAACGCTCATTCTCACATTCAGGTCATGTTGACTTTTACAACCATTTAAGTGTATAAGGTAGAAGCTGAATGTTGGATTTATCTGTTTAATCTGTAAGTGCACACATGCATTAGAGAAATAGGGACATGTGAAGTTTAATGCTGAAACGGAAACAAGCCAGTCAGGCAGGGACATGTCCATCACATCTACCAGGCTAACATGCAGCAGAATAAACGGCCTACTTGGATCCAATCGGAGGATCTGATTGGGCCTCTCTCATGTCCATCTGTCTGGCAGATATCTCATTTGTTGCTGGAAATCCAAGTGGTTTCCTATATTTGGGGTACCTCTAGTTAGTCACTTATACAGATGAAACTGTGACCCAGAATGATGTCCAAAGCTGAGCCAAAGTATAGAAACTAAACTATGGAAACGAGTTACACTGGAATAAGGTGAAGCAAATGGGCAAACACGAAAATATTTGGTGTAAAGTCTTTCTCGCTTGAAATTTTCTGAATGAAACGCATGTTTGAATGGAAGTTGTTCTTAAGGAATGTCTTAGTTAAAGAAATCTAACTACAGGTGCCTAAGAACTGGTGAGACCTATTGCACTAGTTCACTAATGAACATTACTAAACATTCTGGCATTTTATAGCAAACAAATGTGTGCTTTCTACAGTTAAAGCACCTGCACTGGCCAAACATGAACTATTCCAGTCAATAGCAGTTACAAAAAACATTTCACAGTATATCTGCTGTGTGCAGCGATCTTAAGTGACTGGAGTGTTAAACCATTTGAATTAATGCCTGGTATGGTATCAACAACTTACTTTCTGGGACGGTTCTGGATGGGGGGAGGTTGCACCGGCTGGGTTGGGGCGGGCCGTTTTCTGTTGGGGTCTAGGGCGGGTTAGGCATCCCTGACCGAATCGGTGGTGTTCCTCCAAATGGAGGTCCAGGAGGGCCCATGGGAGCTCCTTGATGGGGCATTCGTGCCCCTGAGGTCATCCCTGGACGCTGTGGGGGCAACAGAAATGTCACAGTTACCTGAAGGTCAGATAAAAGTCGCAAAATTACAAAATAATATACAAAATGTTTCGTATAGTGATACAAAAAAATTACAATAATTCGTGCTGTGACAGAGAAGATTATTTCACCAATGGCTCCAAAACTAAGGTGATAAAGGGGGCATGCAAGCTTTTTTATGAATTAAAGATTGAAATACCATTTAAACATGTTGCCTCAGGGTAACAAAAGTATAATATTAAATTGTTAAAAGATATATTATAATTATTAAAATATATTAATGTTAGTTATATTTTAAAAAATACCTAACATTTAATTTTCAAACTTCTGATATAAAAGTGTTATCTTGTACAATGTTAACTTGTTTAATGATTAGATTAATGGTATATATATATATATATAATAGGAATAGTAATATACTATATATAAAATATATACAAATATTAAATATATTGAATATATAAAGATATTAAATATTCTTTTAATATCTCTTTAATGTTAATTTGTGTGATTGTAGTTTATGTGTGTGAGTCCACACTACAGTACACTAACAGGGTTAACACACTGACCCAACAACAGTTGGGACGAGTACTTTAAAGTGCTTCTCGTTCAGTATGTGCGGCTGAACTAGGCCAGAGCCTTTTACACCTGTGCCTGTCACTTCAGAACCGACAGCTGCTGGACCCTTTACTGAAATATAGAGGTGCTGGATAAGAATAATGCTAAAAGACAGCTGAGATGTTAGACAGCTTTCTATTTTATCTAGCCTGCATATGTGTTCCTATGAAACATGTTTAGGGTTTTATATAGGGTTTCTATAATTTATTTTAATGTCTTAGAGGGATAGTTCGCTTAAAAATAAAAATTCACCTTCATGTTGGTTGAGACCTGTATATGACACTTTCATCTGTGGAACACAAAAGAAAATATTTTGAGAAATGTCTCAATGGTTTTGTGTCTATACAATGAAAGTCAATGGGTGCAAATGTTGTTTGGTTACCAACATTTGTCAAATATCTTCTTTTGTGTTCTGCAGAAGAAAGAAAGTCATGCAGGCTTGAAATGACATGAATGTGGGTAAATAATAAAACAGAAATTCACTTTTCATTAAGGGGTGATATTTTCTCTCTGGAAATGATTTTCAAGGGCACATTACCATATATGAAAAGATTGTTTAAACATTTAAAACTTATTTTACGTCAAGGGCCTACAAAAGGACATAATACATCTGTGATTATGCCATTTTACTCAAATCTTTCTCAATACCTGTATCCATTTCTGTATTTAAATGTACTTAAAAATTAAGGTTTCATCATCATTATCACTTTTATATTGTTCCAAACTATTATGCAACACAACAGGAGAAATGTTTAACAATATTGATATTTTACCACAGAATTAAAGCGAATTAAAGCGAATGTGAACCGAGTCTTAATATTCTTTGTTATTATTTGTCTGGTTATTATTTGTCACTTCAGCACGAGCAGTGGAGATCTGAGGTCTGTTGTTCGTGACTCATAATGATAGAGTCACAAAGTCACTGTGACTCTCTGAATGTTTACTGAACCTCCAGAATCTGAGCCAAAGTCCCCAGGTCCAATTCTCCCGCAGTGTGAACACAGCACACCTCTGCCAGAGAAGCTTCTGTATTGTTCTCTGACCCTCATGACCCAATCATCACTTCTCAAAGTAGGCCAAGCTCCAGGGGCGTCCGGACCTCGTCCAATCTCAGACGATCTGAGCGGAGAGACAGTGGGATGCGAACATGTGGGCGCAGCTGGAAATGGGAAGCAGTGTCGATACGTTTCTCTGCAAGTCTCTGCCAATCCCTGTCTCTCAAGGTTGCATCGGATGCGTTAGGATGCGAAGGGAGGTCGATTTGGGGCTGCAGCATTGCACTTCATACAGGACAGGTTATAGAGAAAAATCACTTTTTCAGTTTTAATGTGCCAGACTTATAAAACACATTTGTTGAATTTTCGGGCAGTAGTTGCGTTTTAAACTGGTCTGTGATTTTGTACTCACTATCAGCTACCTACAAGAATTAGCTGAAAGGTAATTATTCAGCAGGGTTATAAAAAAATACTTCCAATATTGCAATATTTTGGGGGCCAAAATGAAAGTAATTATTCATTGATGAATAATCTTCCCTCTGGTGAACGGCAAACTAAACAAGCATTGCGGTTGAATTATTGTATTATTGTTAGTAAAATCTCTTAATAAAAGAACAGATTTGTGAAAAAATTATTCAGACCAGTTTTGTGAACAGGATCAATAGACTCATTATAAAAACTCAAATATAAAAGTTGCCTAGAGGACGAATGTAACATATCTATTGTATGGACCACTTCTATAACACTTTTAGTGCATTGCGTTCTATTTAAAGCTTGAAAACTATTGTAACTATTGTAAGTTACTTTGAATAAAAGCATCTGCCAAAATGCATATAAACGTAAAATGTAAAAACGTAAGTGTAAAAGAGTAAATGATGACAACAGATTCATTTTTGAAAGAACTGCCCCTTTAAATATCACATTGTTAAATAAAAACCAATAGAAGTCAATCGAAAAGAATGATATGATACCCATTACATATTTAATTGACATTAATTCATTTAGTCTAGCATTCATGCAAAAAGAATGACAGCAGCTGACAGCAGCCTCGTAACATCTGCATGCCCCCTAAAAGTTCTCGAAAGTATACCTCAACTTATATTTAATTCTTAACATCTCCATACAGTTAACATCCTCACACATACACCAATTCAGTTACAGGCAGAATTCTTTCACGGCACTGGTGAATAAAATAACACTGCTAAATTTTAATGTGCGATGTACCCTCAGGGTGCTCCTTAAACACACTCCTGCAACACACCCTCCTATATGCCTTCATACACACACACCCAGCATCTTCTCTCGCAGTATTTCACCTCTCTCCCACCACAGTCTCATACTACTACACAGTTTCATGATCCGGCTTCCCTTTTTTATAGTATCATTATCATCCTTTATATTATAACAACCTTTCAACACTCCCTTACGCACACTGCCTCCTTTAAATCTGCTGCTATTCTTTATAAAATTAAAATGAACAATAGGACCCGCTGCATCCCAGTTTCAACATTCACATGCAGACACAAACACGCTCGCTCACTCACTCACCACTCCATGGACGAGAAACTCAAACAGTTTACTCTTGGTGGCTTTGCGAGCTCCTCCAGCAGAATCCTCCATGTCCATTTCTAAAACCCCCTTTGTCAAATCTCTCTTTTGATTGCTTTATTCCTGGCACCACTGCCTGTCTATGTGCTTCCCTGACTACTTTCCCTCTCCTCTCCAAAAGAGAGTGCTCCCTCCCTCCTTCTCGGCACTCTGACGTTCCCTTTCTTCACTCTCTCGCTCTTTAAAGTGTGAGGCCGGAGTCAAATCTCTCTCTCTCTTTCTTTCTGTTGTAGTGTATCTCCCCTTGCAGACTCTGGGTTGGGAAGGATAGGGGGCTAAGAAGGGGGCTGTCGCTGGACCACAACTGTGTAGTGAAATTTCACTGAAAGTCAGATGGGTAAGTAACATGGCGGGAAGGAGTCAGGACTGCTTAAATACCACCATGGCGCTGTGCAAATGACCTGTGCTCTGTTGATTATTAAGTATCAGAATTATATTAAAGAGAAAGGTTAAATGACTAACATGTCCCAAACCAATAACCTGCAAGGGCACAAAGAATCAAGGAGGAGTATATTTCTACTCTTCTACTTATGTCATAACAAAGCCACTTTAACATATTGACAGCAGAATAAATAAATTAAATATGGGCAATAACATGCAATTGTCAACCTTACAGTGAACAAATTATGCTTTTACCAAATGTTTTTACAATAGTGATATTTGTGAAATTCTCATGTGAGGTCTCTCAAGTTAAAGCATTTTTATTTTTAAAGCATGATTTCAGGAAAGGGAAGGAAGTGTCGCTTCCATAACGGTCACATCCATATCAGTTCACATTTCTCATATATGGGCACATGAAAATTTAAATAAAATATTGCTTCTGGATTGTTATGTTCCATGTCAGAAACATGTGTCCTTTTTCGTTACATCCATAACACATATATATTTATATATTTTTAATTAAAAATCGTGCATAGACTGATTTTCAGACATGAGCACTTTAGTTTTTTTCAACAGCACTTTAGTAAAATATGAACAGATGATTCAATATATTGGTAATAAATACATTCTGTAAAAACGTATATTTCAAGTTTTGACTAAAAATGTCACATCCATAATGCTGGAATTGCCCACATTAAACTCCAAGAAATATAACATGTTAAAAAAAATAGCCCCAGTGAGTACAGAAGCTAAAACCAAAATACAGAAAGCTGAAATTTCTCTCCGCCTGTAGTAGAAGTCCCCCTTCTAGGACCCCCATAAAGGCTAATACTGGATGGTGGATGATGTCCCATTCAATCAAAGTAAATGGGGTTCTGGAGGGGGAAAACACAGGTATTGGGGAAGCCATGACTGAATTCAGTTCTCCACGGCAAAGCGAATGATTCACCAGAATCAAAATTCTATTTTGAAGAAATGAATTCTTTATTAATGTTACACATTTTTAATGTGTTTTTAACCAGATACGTTTCTGTTTGGAATTTAAAGTGATGTGAGGTTATATGTTCTTTCTTATTATGTAAAAAGCATATTAAAATAATCTACTTGTTGCTGCACCAATGCAAAGATATATAAATGTAGATGATTTTGGTGTAGATCAAGTTTGTAGAAAGAGGCTGCAGATGAAATAACTGGCTGCAGATGTAAAAGACATGCACATATTTTCCAGACTGGATTAAACGGGCTGCTGTGGATAGGCCTCCACAGGAATGACAAACTTCATAAACAATACTGTCTGTTTAATGCCATACTGTCTGCAGCACACAGACACAATGCAGAGCAGATGTTTTGTTAAACAATAATGTCCATTAGCAGTTCCGCATGTTGCACACGATCTCATGAAGTTAGTTTTCTCAAAGCAGTTATCGTTGAAAAGTTACAGACTATTACTGTCTGTAACCTTAATAATAATGAGAGATGATATTTGTGTGTGTTAAAGCGCCTATGAATAATACAGTTAAAAAACCGAACAAATATAAAAAATGTTCATTTGACAGGAGTAAATCAAGTACATGATTGATTGTAATCTCATTAAAAAAAACTGTTAGTATTAATGCATAAAATTAGCAAAATTGCTGTTGTATAAATCATTAAATATGGCGTTTGTGACCGGACAATGTTTACGATGAAACGCTTTTAAATAATATTGTAGCTGGAAACGCATTAAAGCTTAACAGAGGCTGAAATAGTGGGAAGCGGATAATGACGCTGAGCGTTGCGGTGCAGCCGTTGCATTCCTACCTTTCTTTCCATCGCTGTAAGTTACACTTCACAGTTCACTTCAGCAGGTGAAAACTGAATTAGACACGCTCAATGTCCCGCAACTTCTCCGCAGACGGATCGTCGGATACTCCCCCCTCCCCCGGGAACAGAAGCTGGATGGAGGGATGCTGGCGAGGAAGGGCCCTGTCTGTGATTTCAGTCGGGCTCGAGCTGCGGTGAGTGCGGCAGACGCACAGGCGCAGGCGCGAGGATTCAATGAGGATCTAAGGGAACGTCGTCAAACTACTGGAAGCGGTAAATACATTTTTACTCATAACTATAAAAGATATTTTTCAAGTAGAGACAAAATGCACACTGCAAAAAACTATTTTTCAGATGATTTTCCCTCTGTATAAATAATAAGAGTTTTGTTTGTTTCATAAATATGTTGACAGCTGACAGACGTAAAATGATGACTACTAAGCCTACAGTTTATTTACCCATATTTCAATACGCCAAAACACATATTTTTTCACACTTTTGTGCCATTTCTGTGTGAAGATTCACAGTGCAGCCTTGAAAACATGAGATGCCGTAACTTTCGGAAAAAAATAATCACCAGTCACCGGTAAATAAAAGAATGATTTAATAGATTATTTCTCTGTTTCAAAAGCCTTATTGTACACAAATTATTTTATATGTCCCAACATATAACAGCAGTTCTGCCCACCTCACTTAATTACAGTTCGAGTTCGACAAACAGCCAGACGAGCCTCGGCTTAAAACTTGGACAGTAACAACACCATCATTTCATATACCCTCTTATAAGCAAGCCACCAGTTACACACTGGCAGCATGCACATGAAAATAAGAAAAAGAGGACAGGCACAATAAGCATATCTATATTTAAAAAAATCTAATATATAGCATATTCCTATCTGTGACTTGGTGCTGATGAAAATGGCGAAGGTGGTGAACCAAAAAAATAAGACAAAAACCTCAGATATTTGTCTCTGAAAATCACAGCCTTCAGCAAACCTACATAGTTCAGAAATCCCAGAAGATTTTGCCACTGGCACTGGTAAGTGAGCAAGTGCAAATACGTGTCTGTATGTGTGCAAACATGTATGTGCTGAACGTGAGTGGATAGAAATGGCCATCAGCGGCGGTACACCCCAAATGCAACAAAACTGAAGAAGATGGTGATGCCTACAAGTGAGGCAGTCGCAGGTGCGGTGAAGAACTGCCGGTACTGGATTTGGAAATACCAGAGCACAGAGAGCATAAGAACGAACAGAGGCACCATGAGGCTGCCGACGTTGAGCGCCACATGCACCTGATCAGCAGCGCGCGTGCTCCTGCAGGCATCGCTCGTGTGGCGTTCTGTGAGATGTGGCAGTGCAGAACACTGTTGTCAGCCAGGTTGAGAGACGCCAGCGTCTGTGCGTCGTCCTGAAGGAGCTGGCCCTGATAAATCAGACGAACCTGGTGCTCCTGTCCAGCAAAGTAAGTCCTAAAAATGCAAGCGAACATGTTTATATATCAACATACACACAGGTTGATCCGCCTGCATCTGTAACACAACCAGTTTGCTTATTCACTCGCATAATCTAGTGACATTCTGTGTCTTTATTTAGGTCTGTCCATAACCTTCTCATGGGTGCAAACAATACAGGTATTGTTTCTGTAGATCTATCAGGTCAACAGTTTAAAGCCCACCTTCTTTCATTTGATCGGCCATCTCAAGCATTTTTTATTGACGACTGCTGTTAGACAACTGGGGCAGATCCGGCAAAAACTAAAACAATTTGGCCATTATTATTGGGGGGGACTTGTACTGGTACAAACAGTGTAACCTGATTAACTTCAAAACCAAAAATGACACAAGTAGTGAATTCTTTGTTAAAGGATGTTTTTAATAATAAATTATTGTTCTTATTTTTGGTATTTTTTTACTCCGTTTGACACACTGCACTGCAGGAAGAAGAATTATTGCAGGAACAAACTGGCTGGCAAAAGTGTGTGGGCTGTTGCAGAGACTTTCTTTCCAAAAGCTTTCTTACTGATTGACAAAAAAATGTGACACTTAGGATAAAAGGATAAGGGTAAAGGATAAGGCCAAGGATAAAACCAAACACATAAATCATGTAAATGCATAAAATGCCTGCTTTTGATTCCTTTACCAACTCTAAAACATACATTTCATATTTTTAATCACCGTAACAGCTCTTACACAGACAAGAAGATCATCTAATGTGCTGTAACTTGTATATTGTCCTGCAAAACAAACATTTGATTAAAATGTTAATATTTACCTTACCTTTTAATGTAACCAATAGTGTCTTGAGGATTAACTTGTGCCATCCTCTCCGTATCATTCAAGAACTTCAGCCTGAGTACCATGTTTCTTTGGGTGTCGTTCTGTGCCTCTTCAGCCGAAGGCTCCGTGGCACCTGGGGCGCCGGGTGGAGGCAAAGAAGAGGGACCCGCTGCTTCTCGATGTCTCAACCCATCTCTTCCAATCTCTGCTTCCTCCAAAAGGCCTCCCTCACCTCCTCCTGCCATACTGCCATCTGGGGTCTGCCCCTCCGCTCCCTCCACAGTTCCAGGCTCACTCTTATCACTTTCCCTGACATCGCCGGGCGACGAGTTCGTGTTACCAGGGGGGAGTGGCTCTTGGCTGTCAGTCTCTGTGGAAGGGGCGGTCCCCGGGCTAGCTGAGAGGAGGTGTTCGGGGGCTTCGACAGTGTGAGTGGAGGCCCAGGCCAGTACCAGGACGAGCACCAGGAACACCACTCCAAAGAGCAGGGTGACCTCATCACCCACCCCCTCTATTAGAGCCATCCTGGTCTGCTGTGTCCTGGACTAAGGCAACTTCAATCTAGGCACCTACAACACATGTTCACAATTACAGATTTTGATAACAATACAATCGGCGATAAGGTTTTTTTATAGCACAAATACTGCTGGATCATATAGAGAAGTGTATGTAAATTCTTGCTTACACAGTTAAAGGGCATGTAAATACACATTAACTGTGTAAGCAAAAAGGGTTTCAGTGTAATGCAAGCAGCAACCTTTGAACAGTGAAGTGGTCTCATATATTTTCCCCTCATTAACTGTCAGCATGTTTTGAGCCATTTGACAACTACTTATGTATACTGCATAGTGGACAAAACATGCTCTCTACTTTACCTACTCTATATACTTAAAAACAAGTATTTATCAACTTCTATTGACATTCAACAACATACACACGAGAATAAAAGATATAGATAGATCTTTAAACATTTTGCGATTGTAATGGGATACAGAAAGTGCAAGTCAATATATGTTAAAATCTTCAAATTTAATGTTAAGTAACAACAGGAAACGAATAAACAAACGTCTGCAGCCACATATACAGTACATATAAGGAAATTCACAACTGGCAAAGGCAAATAACGATTAAACAACTTAACAATCTTCAACTTTTGTACAGTGATAAGTGTTTGTTGAAGAGCATCAGGTGTTGTTTGTGTAAATGTATCGCGCATTTCTCACTGCTACAGCTCGAGCGCAGCTAACACGAGCCCCACACAGCTGTTCGTGCAGTCGCGTGTTACATGAACATGTGTCCGAGGTTAAGAAATTAAAACTAAAAAAAAAACTGTCCGAGCTTAAGAAAAAATGACTTACCGTTGACATATCACATCGTATGACGGTCCATGATTTGCACCGTTTTACGTCTGCGCTTCCTGATCACTGGCAGAAGAGAACGATGCCAGAAAAAGGCCACTTCCGGTTACACACAAGGTGTCAAAATAAAAGCCAAACAGTAACAGCGTTTTATTTCTTTAATACAGTTAAATGATACGTGAATTTACAAATAATATTTTATGAGTAGCTTGTAAGTATAGAAGAAACAATTGAGCTGTGCTGAAATGTTTAAATACTGTAGATATGCTAAAAGGCACAGATCTTTAATGACTCAAAGAAGCAGAACAGATTATTCTCAAACTGGATTATCTCAATTTATTGTTTTTAGTGTCTATCCTTCACACACAGATGTCAGACATAAAATGAGAGCTGCCACTAACACCTGATCAGTCTCTGTTAGACAAAAGAGTCCCATCATGCTTGAATAGACAGTGTAAACTCGTGGCTTTTGGTCAATCATAGTTCTTTAACATTTAACTGAGCTCAATCATTGCAGAGATTTGCATATTTAACTTTTGACTAGGACTATACAAGAATATATCATGATCAGTTTTAATACAGTTTGTCTTCTGAGGGGTCAAAAAACAGAACAAGAGAAAGCAAATGAGGTTTTCAGAATTTTATTTTTAATAATCTTTTTATATAGACGTTTTAATATGTATATATATAAACAGACATTTTGATCCATTTTCCCACCTGCTTGCTGACACACAAACATTCACTCACACAATCCTCTTACATTCATTTCCCATAATAAATTATGCATTTCCCTCTAAAGAAAGAGCAAAGCAAATGCACACAGAGAAAGTGGCATATGGATAAGTCTTCCATATGAAGAGTATCTCAGACTACAAGACTTTATGCTTTTCTTATCTCCTTAATTTATGTGGAGGCCTTAAAATGTAGTGAGCCTTAATAGTTTTAAATGAAAACAACAATGCATGTTTTTAACTATGTAAACGAATAACTAATTCTGGCTGCTGCCTTTAATCATCGCTGACAAAAATAATGTTTGATGTCAGTCCATCAAGAAAAAACACAATATTTATGGAATGAGGCTTTTTGAGTGACAAAATTAACATGATTTGAAAACTGAAGTTGTATTTTAATTGTCTTATCGCACAAGCTTTTCTTCAGAATTTTTCCGTAAATTATAATGACAGCAAATCCATATTCTAAAGGCACAATCTAAAAATGGCAGAAATGAAAATTATTTAATAATTATCCTACAATCAACTGGGTGCATTGCTTTCCTTTCACGACACCAATGTTGACAATCTTTCTGAGAAAATAAAATATATATCTATAACCATTTCCTGCATATAATAATAATTGCTGTACAATTCTTTTTCCATTCTGTAACTTTAAATGATTCACATCCAATACTTAAAAGACTTAACAACCCCATCTATTTATTATATATATCCATATTAATCCTAAACCCTTTAAATTCTTTCTGGTTTAAAACAAAGAGCAGCAGTGGTCTTTGTGTCTGCATCTGAAATAAATGAATACAAACAGCTCATCAGCAGACCACTCCACACTTGTGTTTACACCAGGTGCACTTCCACAAAATATATCATTTTCCATACTTGTCCCAAAAGACTAACCTAAGTGTCTATACTCCCAAACTTGCACCTACACACACCAAAATAACAGTGAGGATGAAAGAGATGGGTGGGAATACAAAAGAAACCGCTGGGGAACATACAATAATAAACAACTAACCTCTCTTTCATCCCGTAGTGATCACACCAATGACCAAATATACCAAAATACTCACTCTGGACAAAACATGAAACATTTCAAAAGTGCTACTGAAGTTTAAGTATTTCCCTCGCTGCCAATGAAATGGCCCTTCATCACAGGCTGAGAAAAGTATTGTATGCTGAAGAAAATGTTGTATCATCCAGACATCCTGGCACATTTAATATGGCTACATATACCTTTTCGTTTTGCCCAGAGGAGATCTCGCTCTATAGTTAAATGCCTACTATAACGCCCACCCAGATTCCTTGTGTCCACAGATGTTGTCCTGAAAACAAGGACTGTTCACATCCCGTGGTAACAGACACACAGACGCTCACGTACATACACACAGACACATACATACACAATAGTCTTTCTGAAAGCAACAAAACCTCTTGAAACTGTTGCACATGCTCTCTGAAACACACAAATACACTCTCTCTCTGTTGATAGTGTCATAAAGGAACATCCAGCAGCTTTTTGTGTAGGTACTGCTTCACTTCCTCTATCCCATTCAGCTTCTCTAACTCCAGATAGGGCAGCTGCAAAGAACAGCATAAGAGCATAAGAGCATTTCTTCACCAATAAAACACTTACAAAATGACCATGATTATAGTTTTTGAACTTGTTTTGAATAGCAACATGATGTTTTTATTCCCTGAAGTACCTGAAGAATTCCATGTAAATACCAAAATAACAGTAAATACAAAATAACATCAATAACAAAAATGTTAATCAAAGGTATTGCGATCTGTTAACATTACGGTTACTTTTTTGCAAGTGTTGTACATCAAGATCTTAATCTGCTACCTGACAAGGTAAAAGTAAACAATTTTCTGTATATTATAAAAGTGCAAAATACATGATTTGTTTTGTGTTTACCTGTAGTATGATGTAGCCTAGTAACTGGAGGTGGCGGTCTCTCATTGCCCTGGATCCAACCAGCACGTCAGAATTATGGCAATAATGCCATTTATCATTCACAGACATTATAACCCTGCATGTAAGGAAGAGCAGAAAATTTTGCTGAAGGCGGTGCTCATTTCTCAATATTTTTACACTTTACATTAATGCATTCGGCAAATGCATTAAAAAGGGTCAAGAATACTGTTAATGCTAGATTATGCTACAATGGCTTGACATTTATTACTTTAATGATGAATGTATGTGCTTTCGAAGCTTTGCCATTGTGAACCCCGTAAAAGTAGATAACATGAGTGCATTTTAATATAAAATTTGTTTGTGTTTAACTGAAGAAAGGAGACATAAACGGCTGGAATGACACGAGGATGGATGAATAAATGATTTATGAGTTATAAATGATGAATTATTAGTCTGCCCTGTGGACTGACCTTTTCACTTGCTCTCCTGTGCTGCGCTCAGCTTCAGGATTGTCAGTGTTGTGAAGCTGCAGTGGAGAATTGGCCACAACATCACTCTCGCCACCCTCAGTGTACGGCACACCTTCATAAAACGTAGTGATCTCACAGTCCGGCCCTGCGTTTGCTCCTGTCGAGATGGCAGCACCCCCCTCATCCTCCAGGATTTTTCCAATGGAGAACTGGAAGAGGGAGTCTTGTGGGGCAACTGTGCCTGGAACAGAAGAACCTGCCTGGGTCAAGCAGTCTGATGGGCTACTAAGGGTGGAGCTGTCCTGGCTCTCTAAAGAATGCTCTTTGGCCAGTGTAGAGTAATAATCTGAAGTAGGGTAATATGGGTTGTAGTCCAGCGGTACCGTCGTTCCATTCGGGCCGACTCTCTGAGCGGCTGCTGTTGCTGGGCGTATATGAGCGGAGAGAAAGGCGGGTTCCTCACCCGCTCGTTTCTCGCCCCCTTCTTCCAGTGAAGGGGCGAAGGGAGCAAAGGTCTGAAAGTCAGAAGTGAGAGCTGCGACGGAAGCGGAACCTTCAGGAGATTTGAGGTTCAGTACTACACAGGGGGTCGAACCTCCTGCTAATGTCCCTGTTCTGATCGGGAGAACTCGGCCCGTGCTATCGATCCACAGCAGGAAATCTGCCATTAGAAAAGAAAGCGTGTTACATCTATGGTGAAACAAATGCCTGCTTTAGAAAAAGAAAATTACCTGTGTAATATCCTGGTGCGAGAACTTCATCTTGTTTGTAGCCGTGCTCGCCGACAAGCTGCCGGAGCGCCTCTGCAACCAGACCTTTATAACTAAAACACAAACATAACACTCACAGCTCATTGTTTTCCACTTAGAGAAAGAACTGGGTACCATATTAGCAGATGTTTCTCACCTGTATTTGCGGTTCACCTCATCTGCAGTTAACGCATGGTCAAACATGAGCACTTTATGTGTGTCTTGGAGGCGAGGTCCAGTGTAGTCCCTGTACTCCAACTCTACAGCTGCATCCAGCAGTGAAAGATAGCGACGTACGATCAGGGCATATGGGCTGTCTATACAGCAAGACATGAAAGAGTGGGAAATAAAGAATCTTATAACGTTTGCACAATATTAATATACTAAATACTGCCATCAGCTGTAAAATATTGTAAACAGTGCACACTATGAAGAAATACTGTTAGTAAACGATACACATACAATGGGCAATTTAATCCAAATGTCAACCATAAAGTTTTTTCTAAAGGTTTCCATCATACTGATAGCTCGGAGGTCAATATTTGGTGGTTTAAATACTCATGTGAGGTCTCTCTCAAGGTTTTTACAGCATTTTTATGTGATTTTTCATAGTCCATAATCCTCATAAATGGGCATATAAAAAAACTATTTTATGTTCTTTGAAGAGTCATTTCTTCTCTATTTGAAGGGTATTTTTGCTTCTAGTTTGTGTATTTTAATTCACGAAAATCCTACAAAGTATGTTCTTTTTATTCACATCCATAACCTATTTTTTAAAATAGAGAAATCATGTATAGACTGATATTTTTCTCATGTCTGGACTCAACAGGGCTTTAGTAAAATATAAACAGATGGTTCAATATATTGGTAATAAATACATTCTGTCAGAATTTATATTTCAAGTTTTGACCAAAAAATATCAAATTAATAACACTGAAATAGCCCTAATATAAAGGAATAAATCAGCCAGCAGAGGTCACTATTGCTATTGGTACATAGAATACTATTGCTAAAAAGAAACCTTAAAAAAAGACAGAGGCTATGAACTATGAACCATTTGAAAACAAGACATTTTAAGGGCTGGCTATTTTAACATTTACAGAGATAAGAGTTTGCAGTAAAAACAGTATTAAGCAGTTTCAAACTCACTGGTGACGTTACTGATGAATGATGGTGAGAAGACGCGGTGCAGCACGAGCCCTGGAAAGTGACCCAGCTGAAACAGGGACATGAGGATGTTAACGGTGGCCAGCGGAGAGCTCAAAGCCTTTAACTCCAGCACCATCTCCAGCTTGGAAAAAAACTGAGCCTCGTTGGCAGGCCGATAACTCATACGACTGAATGGGAAAACTAGCTTCTGTATCACCTGGAGAGAACCACACATACTGAATTATTAAATATATACAGTACATTGCTCACATGAAATTACCCTACTTGTATAACAATGGTCTTATACTACATTGTGTCATAATACATGCTGTCTGACCTTGCTATCCAGGTATTCACCCTTCTTGACCAAGAAGTCAGCGATTGTGTCCAGCAGGCGTGTCTCTCTGAGACGGTGGCGAGCGATATATTTGGCAACGAGGGCCATGGTGTAAGGTGTGATGCTATCAACTTTTTTAGGCAACTCCTCTGAAAAGATAAAAGCATGAGGAATAAAGTGCCACATAGAGTACTGAGACACACGGGCGGTTTTAATATTTACTAAATTGATTTTCAGGTAAACTGAAATCTGCAGTATTTTGCTGTATTTTGACGGTAGACATACCTGCAAGGCTGCTCACAAACTTCTCCTGTCTGTTCTGGTAGAAAAGATGAGAGCTGAAGATAAGCTCAAGGCTCTTGTTGCTGGCCTCCCTGGCACATGCTGACAGCATCTCATCCAGCAGAGCCATCTCATGGTCCCTGACGCTGCTGACGCTGGCCAGCGTGTGCTTAACCAGCCGCAGGATCTTCCGGTTTACCACCAGCTGCTCCGGCGAGGCTCCGTCGGCCACCCTCAGCGCTCTCCACTTGGTGCGGTAGTAGGAGAGCAGGAGGAAGAGCGTCTGGGGATGACGCTCCCGCTCGATGTTCTTCTCTAGCCCAGCGAGACAAGACTCAATCAATGGGTGCTGGCTGGACGGATGGAGCTTCATGCTGCTGCTGAACACCATGGAGATGTCCTTCTGGTTAAACTGGGACAGGCGAGCTTGAGACTCTTCCTCCAGAACCTGCACGATCTGAGAGTCACTGGGCAGCCCTGAGAAACACGGAGAACACACAAGATTATGAAAGTTTGACGGGTTTGATTCTTGAAATATTACATCTTAAAAACTACAGCAACTAGATAAATTAAAATGACATGTCAAGAAATAACACCCGTATCCTGCTTTAAAAAAATAGTTTAGACAAATATAAAAATTCTCTCATCATTTATTCATTCTCATATTATTTAAAATCTGAATGTGACTCTTTCTTCTGTGGAAAACAAAAGAAGATATTTTGATAAATGTCTCAGGGGTTTTGTGTCCATACAATGCAAGTTAATAGGGGTCAGTGTTGTTTGGTTACCAACATTCTTCAAAATATCTACAAAAAGAATTGTATTACATATACAGGTTTCACAACCTCATACAATTCAAGACTATACAAACTTTTTGTGATTTAAAAAATGTACATCACTGTACTTCTGTACAACGTGTACTAATGATTTTGGTATGAACACTTGTTTCGCTGTTCGTGAAAAGCAAAATGTATATCACAGTTATTGAAGTAAAACTGCAAAAAAATAATCATGATTAAAAATGTTTAAATATTAAATCCATAAATTTATAGCATCTAAAATATAAACTATAAATATATACTAATCAGTCTAAAAACAACTAGTAAACATTTCTAGTTTCTAATGTGATACTTAATGTTAAAAAATTACTTCCAGGTTTAAATTAGATTATAAATAGCAGACTTTTATTGAGGTCTAAGACATTTAGACTCCACAAGTAACTCTTGTTACTAAAAAAAATTCACATGTCCATGTTATCTGTCTACTAAGTCACCTCATCCAACGATCTAAAGCTCAAGGACTCACCAAGAGCAGCCACAGCATAAAGGCAATTAACAATGCTGAAGTTGTCAAACTTGGAGCACTCATTGACAATAGCATCACAGAGCGTCTGAAAATCTTGATTGTCCAGAACCTGTCGTATGGCATTCTCCCCTGATCCTCCACCAGATGTAGGCAACGCTCCTTCACCCGCTCCACCCCCAGCCACCTGACCTCCAGCCTGCTGCAGAACCAGGAGCTGACCGATCTTCTGTAGAGCAATGGGGTAATGATTGTGCGAGATCTTCCCCGGATTCTGCGTGACCCAGCGAAGAACTTCATCGACTGCGTGCGAGCGATCAATCAGCCGCTTCATGGTGAAAAAAGTGTCGTAGCTCATCTTTTCATGGATGAAGTTCCAGGTTTTCTTCTTGCTGGGGTGCAGATGCGCATGGGGTTGATAATGTGGAGGAGGGAGGTGGGTGACCTGCGGGTGCGTGTGGTAGTGTTGGTGGGTCTGAAAATGTGGCCGGTGGGTATCTAGACGAGCTTGATAGACGGGTGGGTAATTCTGAGGCTGATGGACATGAGGATGATGGGGAGGGAGCGGATGATGGTGGTTCTCCAGCATGGGCGGCCCTCCTCCCATCAGGCCAATGCGGCGAGCCGGCTTGCCTCCACCACCACTGTACATGCGTGTGGTGTACATACTAGTGCGAGCACCTGGACTCAGTAGGCAAGAAGGTTGGTGGGGCAAGGAGAATCTCCTGCGGGTTAAGAGGCCAAAGAGAACTGGCAGCCCCAGCATGGTATATGGGGTGGTCCGACAGTGAAGTTCAAGAGAAAACTCCTGCAAACAGAATTGATATTCTTTATTAAAAAACACTTTATATTATAGACTGAGATTTATACAGATTCTACCTTATTATCAACTAAACCATTGTGAGATGCAACTCAAAGAAACTCATCTCCACACTAATGAATCAGGCAAGAGGTGCTCTAGAAATAGACGGTAACTTGAGAATTGTCAGGCTGATGTGCCCTTTCCATCACATGATGTGAGTTTCCCTAAGCTCACATCTGAATCACACCTCTTTTCTGAATTAAGCTACTTCTCATTACAAACAATAACATATTTATTTACAAAAAAAAGCCTCTGGGTCAACAAAAACTTTTTTAAAACAGCTATAAAAAACATGTGGCCAGAAGCAACCACAACTTCTAATGTAGGAAACATGGTCTCATGTTTATACATACAAGTGCATCTGCCACCAAAAGTGTCAAATCAGTGTTACAATGGCTCGACTAATCGCTATGGAAACACTGATGCCATCAGAGCATCCCATGTTAGCAATTCACCCATTCCTGAATGACTTTAACTTTTCCAGAGCACCCAAAAGATAGAAATAACACTTATTCAACCTCATTCTTTGCCTTCCCTGTATATCAACAAAGGATTTATTTACATTTATATGTCAATTGTATGTCAAAGGTGACCAACATTTTTAAGCTCAGACTGTCAGTAACAAAAATTCTCCACTACAATTATGCTTATTTATCCATTTTAGAGCTTAATCAATCCTAGTACCTATCCACTTAAATCTTTAAAAAATAAAGCTGCTCAGAAATTCTTCCTTAACACAATTGGAAATCTCATGAAAGCAATGTAAGTAAGGAAAAATGACTGTCACAAAATTTATTATGATTATGAGAGTAACATAAGGTAAATTATGAGAAAGTTACCAACTTGAGATAAACTATCCTTTAAAGTGTCAGTTAGCTCTCTGTACCTAAACAATGACAACTAAGACATCACTTTTAGCAATAGATATAAAACTAGAGCCTATACTTTCCGCAAATCCAAAATAAACTCTGGCATGATGTAATAATGTTGCTTACATGTTTATCTCAGAGGATGGCGAATGGATACATGTGCAGGCTCAGGAGCATCAATTCACAGGCACTGGAAACAGTATTGCGCCTAATAAAAATAATCAGCTAGTTGTACTTAACAAAGTTGTGAAATTATAAAGTGTTTCTTAATAAACGCTTTACGGAGTCTGACATGTCGCAGAAGCAGGATTTACAGAGCATCTAGCGAGGCCCCGGAAGAAGAGCAGAGCTGAGCGCTATCCAGGAAGCTATAATACCGATGATTTCACAGTATTTGCCTGCTAAATATTTATCTGGGTGACGAAGGCTTCAGTCTAGCTAATGTCGTCCGTGAATAAAGCGCGATCCGTACAGAAAGCAGCTGGACATGATTTGATCGACATGCGCGTCCCCGTTTCCCAGCTGCTAAAGTCGCACAACGCTAAACAGTGTATTTAGCTGCCTGATCTGAACTATATTAGTCTACAGTCTGGATACACATTCATACATGAGACTCATCTCCCGTCACACGTCTGTCAGGGCCTGTAACCTCTGGCTGCACAGTCTTACACTACACTCCCCTCGCATTCCGCCAGTGGTCGTCCGCCGCCCCGGTGTCCGCCATGTTCCCGGAAGTCAACAGAGGCAAACCGGAAACACGTGTTTGTCGGATGTAGACAGTTGGTCAAACACAAACCATAGACATAATCACTGCCCTTTTTTGTTAGAAAACACATTATGTTCGGTATAATGTTAGATTTTTTTTCATTAATATAATGTTTTCTTCACAAATGCAAATGTCTGAAAACGAAACCTTATTTTTCTGTTTTTAAAAGAGATTTTATTTATAATTACTTTCCATCATTGGAATGTATGAAAAGTAAAAAGGCCCAGAAACTTGTTGGAATTATAAGAGAAATTGATTTATTTGAAGAGGAGTGAAATGACCCCTACTTACTCTTTTATTTATTTTATTTTATTTTTTCCTTTCTTTCTGTATTACACTTTATTTTACTGGTACTTTGCATCTGTTTTGTCTGATATGTGCCTTGCTTATTTTCTGCGGGGTTTTTTTTACATTTAGTGCCATTGTTTATGTATATTACGTTCAATATAAAAAACATAGACATACCGGTACACTGATCGAAACTGCATGCTGGCGGTAAAAGCCGCAAAAAACGTTGTTAAAGCGACAAGATTTTGGATCAAACGCAATGACAGTCTTTACAAACAATTGCAAACGTTTCCTTAAAAGTTTAATGTCATCTACCCGTCATGTCAGTAAAATGGATATAATAAACTAGCTTCAGTGTTTTTTTCTTGTTTATTAAACATATGTATACATGGCACATAAAAAAAACACTATATGTAAAAATTATGTTTGACAACAAAGAGAGAATAAATAATAAAGTTTTTATTTTATTTTTTTATTTTTTTATCAGCAGCATATACATGTCTATGATCAGCAAAGTCCGAAAAGCATCCCTATCAGCACCTACAATAAAAATGCATCTGTAAACTCTGAAACTCCTTTTCAATAAAGAATAATAAAAACATTCAAAACTTGTCTGTAAATGAATTTTTGAGTAGATGGAAAAAGTCACACACATACATTCTCGATACATTTACAAACATTTATTGAATTCATATCATTTATTTAATTAATTTGTGTTTGTTTAATATTTATGGAAAACTGCTTTGTGTAAAATCTAAAAACTTTAAAATTTAATTACAAGGAAGCAGAAAACTAACCTTAAAACACATGTATTTGTTTGTTTTGCACTAGGAATCTCGCATATATATAGTTATTTACCTACTAAACTAGACTAAGCAAAATCTATAAGACTAAATTGACTAGGTAAATCTAAAATTTGAAATAAATCCAAATAGATCAGTGAGATGTGATGTGTGTGGAAAACAATTATTGAACAGAAAGTACATTCTAATTGAGATTAAAAATTAAACAGATACATGTGTAATTGCACTCTTACAGAAGAATTGTACTGCAAATATAATTATATATACATAATAATGTAATATATGAGTATATTCTAATTGTAGACTGTATTCACTGTAGAAATCAGATATAAGAAAGTGTTTTCTATTAAAGATTTATATTACTATCCTTTTTAATACTGCAAGATCCTACATTCATTTGTAAATATGAACTGTTTGGTAAACAAGAGCTCTTCATTTGCTAATATTTCTGCTTTAGATGACCACTTGCAAGAATTTCTTTACTTCTCAGACGCATCCAAGACATCCTTGTTCTTGCTCATTGTTTACTGGTCCTTTTTGTGCCAGCATATGTACTGCTCCATGAAGATAAAGACATTTCAAATTGTGGTTTATCTGCAATTAGAATAGTTATAACACTTTAGTACAGAAATACTTTAAAGACGAAGCTTGGATTGTGATGGTGTTCTCTGGATGTATGAGGTTAACTAACATACCTTATCTATCTCTCTGAAGAGTACACAGGTCACTTGTGTCTGACCACACGCTACACAAGAAACCCAAGGCTGTGATGAAAACAAGTCAGCAGAGGTTTTTGTTTTTGGCAATGGCTCCTACTGACATTTACACAAGCACAGTATTTTTGTGAAAGCCAATACTTACTTGTTTTTTTGAAAATTTACAATTCGGTTGATGACCACTCACTTCCTTCCCACATAAGGTAGACTTTAATAACACATGGACCATCTGCTTTGATTTATCCTTCCATATATTCAAAGTTAAAAGTCAATGTTGTTTTGCAAGTTATACAGGTAAATAATTGAACCAAGCTAATATTTATGTAAGAACTGTTTAAATACTCTCGTACAGTAGTTTAAAGTTGATATATGTACAGAAAACAAATAATATTCACACAAATAAACTGGCACACAGAAATGATAAATGTGTCACTTAAATATGAATAAAACTCACAAGTGAAACTCACAGTGCTCAAGATAGAATCATAATCAATGTGTTTATCTCCGTAGTCCTTATTGGCTTGTTCTATTGCCTTGTCAACAATTTTTCTCACATTTTCATGTAGTTCCTCATATGACTGCCGTTTTTGTCCATCTGTTGATGCCAGCAATATTACTGCACTAAGAAACCAAAGTAAACCCCTCATCTTGCACAGAAAAACTGATCTGATGTGCTGGTCTGCTCCTTGATTTCATCCAGAACTAGTTCATGATTAACTCATTGCTTGTGCAAATATTGATGCGAGAATTAAAAAAATCTGGCAGTTGTTTTATTGTTTATAATTATATGCATTTATATGCAATTATATGTAAGGTTAGTAACATTTATAATTCCACTTAAGCAAAAATCTAATTGTCAGACATTTAATATTGTAAATAATTCTCAAGAATAAAAACAACCAGCTTGTTTGATTGTTTCATTACTTTTTTCTGTTCAAATGTACAAATTAGAAGTTTACAAACATAACCCCAGGTACAAAATTCAACCTGAACACAAACATTGGCATACACAAGTTACTTTTAGCTTGTTTATTGGCTGCATATTAACCTTCCCTTCTTTTAACATTTTATGTAAAGGGACATAGACATAGAAGCCTATTTCAACCAGTTGAAAAATCTTGCTTTGCTAAATCCTAATTATGATTGTGAAGATTAAGTCATAGTCATATATTAAGTCATGAAAAACAATGTTTTAAATATGATCTAATTTCATAAAGGGACTTTTATTCACACCCAACGCATATGTGAATTTTATCTTCATTTAACCAGTTTCTCGTCACATAATTTTCTACGACTTCCTAAGGGGACTTTATATCTCGTAATCATGACTTCGTATGTCAATCTCCACGTTTTTTTGATTTACCAGAGCATGATTTTTTCCTTATGTGGCAGAAATAGGCTTCCATACACACAGCCACCTGATGCACTTAAAACTATATTTACAGTCGGTTTTTAACATCAATCTTTGACTGACCAATACTGCTCATTTCAATGCATTTTAACAAGCCTACAGACAATCATTTAAATATGGGAGTTTGTAGAGAGAAAAGATTAAACAGGACCCAAATGTCATACATGAATTTATTGTTCTGGCAACTGAAACCAAAAGCATCATAACAGGCTAATAAGAATACTTTTAGGGGATAAAAGGGAAAAAAGACAAGGCAACTAAATTTTAACATTATCTGACGGGTGGAAGGGGCTTTGGAATAGTTCAACCAATTACCAAAAAAGGTGCGGGGAATCCAGTCATTCACATTAAGGAACAGCAACAATAAAAAAAATATTTATGAGCGTTTTTCTTGCCTCTGTCCCAGGATGGGATCATTAATAACATTAATATCAACATCAATAAAAAATAATTACAAGTTATAAAGAGAAGCCAATGCCACTGGGAATAGTGGTTGGCAGCTGTGTCTGTAAGTGAGAAACAGAAATGAGGAGAGAAGTAAAGGTTATGAAGGGCAGAATGTATTGTTGACAGTCTATGCAGAGAGGTCACTGTTGTCAAATCGCTCCTGATCGTACACCTCAGCGATGACCTTCCGACCTCCGAACCAGCGATTGTTAAGGGCCTGAATGGCCTTGTTCATCTCTGATGCTGCTGAAAACTCCACAAAGATCTTGACGATGACTTCAGCATCCTCCTCCTCACCCTGCTTCTCCTGATAGATTATCACTCTATTAACAGCGCCAAACTTCCCGCATTCCTCCGTTACTTCTCCTTCCAGATCATCATCTATGTCCTCGGGGCCAACCATGTTCCTGAGCACCATAACCGTAGACTGTGGAAACAGGAGGGGTGTTTCATGATGTCAGCGATGCAGACACTTATTTTACACATCACTATCTTAACTACAAACACATGACTAACCTCTTGTTTCCTCAGCAGTTTCTGCATGACCATATGCCTGGCACTGCTGCCCGAGATGCTCATGTGCTCTTGTTCACTAAGCATCTCCTGGCCCGTGCCGTCTTGGGCAGATTCTTCCTGTTCTTTCTCTTTCTTAGCCTCTTGGGCTGCAACCACAGCTGCTGATAGTGACGGGGGAGAGGCTAACACCGGGTTCACTAAACCCACCTGAGGCACGACAGGCAGAGCGGGCCGGGCTGGTGTCACTCCTGCAGAGAAACACAAGTCAATATATTAAACGTGAGAGATACATAGAGCCCTGGATTAACCCCATGAAAGCCCTCTCTATAAATGGGAGCTGGGCTTTTAATGTTATTACTTTTGCTCTAACAAAGATCTGAGGATGAAACCGTTACTTTTCATCTTTCAGCACCAGAAAACTTTCAATCAAATGCTAACATGTTTGTGTAAATGATCCTTAAAAGCAAAACAAGAGGAACAAAAAGAAAGGGAAAGGAAGAGGAAAAAGAAAGATCTATGTAAAAGCCAGACAGAATGTGTTACAATGTGTTCTGGAGTTGATTAAGCAATTGTTTGTCATTTGCCTCTCTGACCACAATTCAGAAGATTTATTTAAAACTACAAAGCAGAAAGAAGTTAATGTGATGGGATCACACCATCCTCCCTTATCTTGGCTTCCTCAGCCGCACCTCGTGTCAGTTTGGATGGTGATGCATATTGAGCTGAATTCCACAAAACACACACAGGATCTGAGACTCACTGGCCAATAGGAATGACAGATATGTTTATGAGGGGAGGGGCTAGAAATAATCCTCTTCAAACTTGGTTGATCAGTGTGCAGCAAAGGGGAAGGGTTAAGAGGTCACGGTCAAGGCGAATGCGGAGAATAAAGACAGGGAGGGGAAGAGAAGAGAAAGAGACAAGGAGAGAAGAGAAAATAAGAGAGAAATGTATTAGTGGACAGAATCCCACATCAGGCCATGTTAAACTGAGTACTGTGAAGGAGACAACAGAAACCTGAGGAAGAGAAACTGCACATATAACAGCTAACCTGAGACATCAGATCATCAGAGTCGGAGTGAGCATTGCAAAACAAAACCAGGTCTACGCACGATTCAAATGTTCACCTAAGCAATGTGTACTGGGTATTAAATCAAACATAACTATCTGATGCATGTGTTGTAGGAATGGGTCAGGACGGTCTACTATTCATCTTCAACTACTACATTGAGGTTAACCAGAGAAATTAAGGGAAATCCTCAATATAACCGTTTAGCACGGGTGCTTAAAATGAGATGAATTAAAAGAACTTCTTATAGAGGTTTTTAGCACACTAGCATGTTGTTCGATTGTCAGCACGATACATCTCTATTTATCAGGACTGTCATAAAGTGTTACAGTGTGTTAGCTATCTTTGATTCACAATCCAGTTTTAGCTCCAACATTAAAAACGGTATTATTCATGCAAAACTGTAAAACACACCACCCTCATACAACACACCAAATCAACCACATGCCAAACAAACATATACAAATAACAACTCAAGGCAAGGCAAAAAGACTGCTTTGTAGGAGATAAACAAAAACTCTTATCATGAACTTGAGCACTTCTGAAAGCACCTACCTGTAATAACCCCTGGGGCTTGAGCTGCCATGACGGCCTGAGGGAGCTGGGGCAGGTTCAGGCCCGTCCCCGTGGCCATTGCTCCCAGGATAGATGCTCCCGCTACTGCTTCCTGGAAGAACAGAGTGGGACATATAGGAACACCGCCTGGACAGCGCCCGTTAAAAGCACACACAACACCAACACAAGTGGACAAACACGAGACGGGACAGACAACACAAGACTGACACACAGACAAGTCTTGGGCCAGATGCATAAAAACAGATTTATTTTTAGATTTAAGAAATTTTACTTTGGAATAAACAACTACTATTACTGGGTCCACAATGTGCATTTAGTAACGGATTAAGAATATGCTAATTATCCTCATTAAATTAAATAAACATTCAAAACTGCAGAAAGGTTATAGCAAAGATAATAGATCTTAAAGATGCAGCAGTGTCACAATATGCCAAATCGTCAATTGATGAAGTCATCTCCATTTTTTTTAAAACATGCATGCATCCTCCTGCTTTGCAAAGCGTGTAAAGTTTCAACTGAAGACTAAAAGTATATTTACTTTAACATAATAAAGTTGGCCATAAAGAGGCTTTTTTTTAGATCACTTTCAGAACTTGTGAGAACTTAAAGAACTATAAAAGTAAAATTGTATTTCATCACTAAAATGTATAAAAACCTGTACATATAACAACATGAACACTGATGAAAAAACTAGTTTACCAAAATAAAATATAAAATAATTTGAAATGACACTTAAAATATTGATTCACAGAAATATATACTGCCTTCTCAACTATATTTTATTTAACAATATTATTATCTGGATAATAGAAAACAAGTCAGAGAGGTTTGGAATGACATGAGGATAGATAAATAAATGATGAAAGAACATTTTGGGTGAACTATTCCTTTAACAATAAACGACGAGGGCATCAGGAACATTGGGCTCAAAATCTATTTCTCTCACAGTGTTTTATAGTGGATGACAAAAGAAGTCGCTTCTGCAACGATACCAAAATATGTTTTATTTGTATTTTAATTTATTTGTAAGTTATTATGTCAATGTTACAAGTTATTAAGTTGCGAGTTGTAACTGATGTTATATTTTGTATTCAATGATAAATTATTAAAAACGACCAGGAGACTATCTGAACATTTTATGACACATTCATAATCATTACTTTTACCAGCCCCACGGTGGATTACTTTGTGCTTTTAATCTATAGTTGAAGGTCATTAGTATAGTTTAGTATTCCTCTCATTCCTGAAACACAAAACATTATCTGATGCCCCGCTGACCCAATAAATATTTATGTAAACAAACTGGCTAGTTAAGTAATCGTTTAAATGAATGACTAATAGTCGACTGGGAAAATTTTCAATCATGCCAAAAGTCACTATTTACACTTTCTAGATGGCATTACACAAATGCCATCTTACAAAAATACGTTAAAAACGGCAAGCGGTTGATTGGTCAGGAAGCAAAGTGTAATTTTTTGTTCGTGACAAGAATTTGACTGTCATGACCAAAAATATCATGCAGTCTGAACCTGATCTGATGAAGTGATGATTACAGTTAAACACCTAACTATACAGGCATTTCATGCAACTGGGCCCAAGACCAGAAATACAGCTCAACATCATGTGACAAAACAAGCTAAATTAATCATTACAAAATGCTTGTAAGTTGATTTAACAATTACATTGAGATACTGCTGCATACATTTTAAACCTTCATTTAACTGCTTACAAAATTACTTGATGACAAAAACGAGAGAACATAAGACTAAAAATTACATCATATGGAATTACCACAACATATTACAAGTACATTATACTGAAACTCAAAGTCTATGCAGTAGCATAGATGTGATAAAGTTCACTAAAATGTAGGTAAAGACAAAGAACTAACAAGAAAAGTCTTAAGCGGACATCCTGCAAAAATTTTGGAAGAGGTGCTACTTAAAATCACCTGCAAAGAGCAATCAGGTGTAATGGGCCTGTCTAATAAACATTCTCTACCTAGCACACAAGAGCATCAGTGTTACTGAGAGGTCCTGAAGACAAGACTCTCTCCACACTCATATTCTACACAAAACAAAAAGGCACCAGCGTGCTTTGAACAGAATTTCCTGAAGGATTTACCAGACAGTTGAGGAAGTCTTCTGTCCGATTCTCCGGCTGGGACAGATTCCATGCCATCTGTTTTTGGAGTTTACACGCTATGTTATCTTTCTGCATGTAAAAGCTCTGTCTTAAAATAAGTAATGCTGTGTCATAACTAAGTCTTCATGCCAGTCAAAGCCTAAGCTGACTCAAATCAAGCCCTCACATACAGCACCAAGTGTCTGCGCTAGCCTTGCTAAGCCAGTGTAAATCACTCTGCCTTACTTTACAAAGGAAGGAATTTAATGCCAAATGGAAGCAGCTGCTCACACGCTCACTCGCACACACTCCCTGACTAACAATAGATGGCAGAAGTGTCAGTGCGCTCACCTGGGCGGTGATCTTGGCTGTGGCGGCCGCTGCCGCTACTGCCGCGGCGGGAGGCAGGCCGCCCGGCGTCGTTGGCGTCAAAAGGGGCATGGGAGGCGTGACGGCTTTTCCCACTCGCAGGTACTGGCCCCCGAGGTCGAAGAGGTTCATGGAGGACACGGCGTCCTGCGAAGACTGGGCCTTATCATATTCTACAGGGGAAACATGAAGGACTAAGACTCAACAGCCTTCAAGAAGACTCAGCATAAATCTACCAGAGCTCTGAGACAGTTACTGTGTAATTACCAGTGGGCACTTATGGCACAAATGTCCGTAACAGAGCCTAAGAAAACAACGACAACAGAAATAAAAACTTACTATGAAAGCATGTGAGGAACCTGCCCCCACCCTTCTCTATCCCCTGTGAGACATGTAGAGAACAGCATTCTGCCATGACTGACTGCTCTCAGTCAGATACATTTATATTCAACCGAAGGGTAAAGGGAGCTGCTCGCTCACCTATAAAACCATAGCCTTTGTGTTTTCCCGTAGTGGGATCCCGCGCCAGCATGCAGGACTTGATTCTGCCGAAGGCCTCGAACACGCTCTTAATGTCATCGTCTGACAAGTCTGGATGTACGGACGCCACGTAAATCCGGTTGAAGGCGCGTGCTTCTTCGGCTAACTGGTCTATGATTGGTTGAGCCTGACCGATGTTGCTTGGTCGCCCCACCTATGCGTGTTGAAACGACAAGCATCAATTTTATTACCATTTATTACCATATCACCATCTAGGACTTAGAAGGGGTTATAGACAAGTTCTCACTTTAATGTTTCTACCGCCCAACATGACAGAGTTCATCTGTTCTAAAGCGAGCTGCGCTGCTTCAGGTACTTCATACTCCACAAACGCAAAACCCTGCAAAGAAACAGACTCATCATCAGTTAAAATCCAACAATGACCAAGTATAACTTCATCTGAAAATTGCAAAGAAATTATTCTGACCTTGTGTTTTAATGTAACAGAGTCCCAAGACATGTCAATGCTTTTGATGGGACCAAATGGAGCAAAAGCCTGCCGAATAGTGTCCTCTCCTAGCTCATAGTAGATGGAGCCAACATAAACTCGGCACATTATGGCTAATGCTCGTTGCCTCTGGGCGGCAACCTGTGAAGGACAATTCAATCAATCAGACGGGGTCATACCAGGCATATTCATATCCGAACTAACTTAACCAATCAGGATTGTTCCAATGATTGAGGATAGAACCAGCAGACCATGAACATGCTGGCACCGAAGACATTACACTGGCTTTTATTTTCCTCCGTACATTACACACATGAGTACCGAACAACTACATGTATGCCAAGAAATGGAGGGGAGCATCTTACAGCAATGAAAGAATAAAGTGTTGGACTTACAGACTGTAGTGGTGAGAGAGGATCTCCAAAGCCCATGGTTAAGGAGGCCATCTGAAGGGAATTAGGAAGCTGTCAGGTATAAACAAATCATCTTTGTAAGGCTAAGTGTAATTCAGATACTTGGCGAATATTATATTATAGGGTGGAAACATTATATACAAATCATGTCATATATGATTTGTCATATACCCTATTTTCAGGTTGTTTGAAGAAAGAACTGACAACGTAAACAACATCTGAGCACTTTTACCTGTAGGTTACTGAGCTGTTGTTGCTGATGAGCGAGGGTCTGCTTGACCAGGACGCTCTTGATGCTTTGTTCCATGGCATACTTCTTTGCCTAAAATTCAGAGCAAAAACCAATAAGACAACTACATAACTTAGCTACATATCTTAATATCAGCTTGGCAGCGAGGTGCAAAGAAAATTTCATGCAATGCACTTTATACATCTGTACCAGCAATTGAGAATAGTACTAGCAGATAGGTCATATGCCACTAGTACTGAAGGCATAGCACTGGCACTGTTCTCGTCCACTGCTTAAATACATGTGCACTGAGCTAGCACATGCTCCTAAAGCTAGAGGACATGAAAGAAAAACAAAAGGCCTAAAGTGATGATGTATTAAACAGTAAGGATGCACTCAGGATTCCTGTTCTTTAAAACAACTATAGAAAAACTATGCAATAAATAGGTTTGAGGAAATTCTCACCTTCTGCAGTGCCTCCTGCTGTTCAGGGGTGAGGGGCGGCAGGCCGAGCTTCGAGGCCGTGCTCTGTCCATTCTCCATCATCAGAGCCTCGCCTCCCTGCACAAAGCACAAACACCTGTCAGACATGACAGTAAAACTGCACATCTCAACACATACAGGACTGCAATACACAGCGGGCAACTTTCTCACAGCTGTTATCCTCTTAGTTTAGGAGCAAACTCAAATTATAATTCATCAGGATAATTCTTCTCTCGGACAACAGCGTATGGTCTATGCACATTCTGTATTTATATAAGAGGAACTATCTCTTATAATATAAGCATTCATAGCTCATGGAAACTTCTCCCCTCAGTGAAAACAAATACTTGATACTCTCGGTAACTGGAGGACCATATGTCCATAGATTGCATATGCTGAAGTATGTGAGCCCTCTTATTTAATACTACACAAGAGAAAACTTAAGTACCTTTGCTCAAATGAACTCCAGAGTGGTGCACTGCCTCCTTAAGGAGGATTGAACCCAAAAAGTTCTGCCATTGGCTTTGGAAATATAGTACAGTCAAGAGATATGTTCTACAGCACAGACGACACAGAGAGAGAAACGACAAAAAAGAAAAAAGGAAAAGAAAAAACACAAACCTACTTAGAACAAGAGAACTGGATAGGGAGACAACAATTTGAGATCACTGACATCCAAATCCAGGGAAAAATAACTGTCTTTAACATCTAAAACATGTAAACCTGGGTGATATACTTTACAGCAATATATTGTGTATTTGTTTTTAAGCCACCATGATTATTAAAAGACAGAAAACTAAAATTATTTCCTATTGTATTGATATAATGGCAAAAAACAATGAATTAATTTCTCCAACACTTTAAAAAAATCTGGTGACATCATGATGCATGAGAAGCTTAAATGACAAATAATGATCAAGGAAATCATGTCTTGTAAAATCTTATACATTATTTACTTTCCAATGTTCTTGTTTACTAACCAGCTTTAAAATCTAATGGTTTAAATGTTCTGCACATCAAAGTCCTGATGCAGAACAAAATGCAGTTGCCTGGTGCTATATGTAATAATCCAACCATTTAAAGGACATCTGACACCCTAAAAAATACTGTGCAAACCCCTTTCATAAAGGAGTAGTGCGGTGTCAGGGTGAGCAGTGGAAAGGCCCCTTACCTAGCGCCTGCTCTCCGCTGGGGTGTCGTGGGGTTGTTGTGGGGTTACTTGTGAGATTATATATGGGGAGGTTTTACTGTTCAAAACACAGTCTATAAGGAAAGAAAGAGGTTTCAGTAAACTCATTTACACTGCAATACTGCGTCCATTCCCACGTTAACTGGGTGAACTTCCGTTGAATGAATGTTGAGACGAAACGTAGCAGGAGGACCATTAGCACCCAGAGATAATACGTGCCCAGCCCTGATAAGGGTTGGCCTCTTAACTGCCGTACTCTGATTTACTTTAATTCTCTTTTTGATTTGTATAAATTATTAGGTTTGTCTAGAGAATAAATAACCACACCGTTTAAGGTTATTTAAAAACTCCCCATCTTGCAGGCTATTTATTGAGTGCTGTTAAACGTAATCTTATATGTTAAAATAAACACAAGGAGTAACTGCAACTCTTTATACTTATTTGCACATCGTAAAACACATTAGACCGAAGCATTTTGTTTCTCTTGCGCCTTATGCAGCTGCAGTGAAGTTGACGCGGCTGATGGAGGACAATGTGAATGAGTTAACGCGTTAGCTCATGCAACGAGTACAAAACGAGAAACCACACGCCTTTAGGTGGGTGTTCTGAGGAAATAGCGTTGACCTAATCGTTTAACATAACACGATAATTGGAAAATGGTTATTGGCTACTGGTAATTCTGTAGACACGAAGCAGCAGGCCGTGAGGAAAATCCCGCTCACGGCGAGCTAGGCTAGTTAGCCAAACCACTGTTCATCTACATTAAAGCTTTGAAAACAACACCTCTGTGCAAAAACGTCAATATAAATAAGTAAAACAAGTAACTATGTGCATATCGTGCAAAATGTTTACAAATAAAACGTCAACTGCATTACATTTACCGCCGAAACAGCCACCGCCATGGAGCACACCTTCCAGCATCAACGTCCACACGGCGAGGAAGACTATGAAATCTCGCGATATAGAGTGAGAGTCGGATCGCGCATCTGCAGCGTCGCGCTCTGATTAAATGAGAACGTCTTCAGGCAACCATCAAATATGCGATCTCGCGAGACTATTATATCAAAGACAATCGGTCTGCGCAGAGCCGGAGGAAGTTGAACACAATTTAAAACTGTGCATCAAACCTAGTAAAGTGTAACTATATAAATTATAAAAAAGTCATGTTAAAGTTTTAATGAGAAGTTTTAATGATATAGTATTTTATGTCACAGTAAACAAAATTCCAACACAAAAGTAAAAAGAAAATAAAGGTTGATTTAGATGACAAGGACACCAGAAATAAAGAAGAGTACATTATTAAAGAGTTATTCATTGTGCATTTATATCTCCATCTTGTTTTTACATAAGTTCATTACATTGTAAGATGCATGTCTCATGGTCACACTTAGAGGACATTCTCATGAGATTTGAAATTGCTAGAATAAATGGACATTAATTGTTTTTTGAAACTGCAACACATTCACCGTATAACCATGCCAATATAATAAATATAAAAGCATTTTTGTAAAAGCATTGACATGCATTTCTGTTATTGGGAAGTCAAAGCCACTGGGCAAGTACAGTACTGAAAGCATTACTAAGACAGATATTGCTTTGGTTAGGATGGCAAATGGGCCTTTTTACAGTTTAAATATTGTTTTAAATGCACGTGTCAATCAAATACAGGATGTTGTAGTTGCAATGTGGTTCCCACTCTTTCACTAGGAAGCATCTTAGTTGCCAGCATTGAACCCAGATACATCTTTGGCTATGACATGGATCTGTTCTCACCCACAGAAAACATATAACACTGTGTACATGTGTTATAACATGTGACATAAACTGTGGTAACATGTAAATGCCAAGAAAAGAACAGCCTTCATCCTCGAAAAATGAAGTAAACCTGCTTTTCTTCTAATTCAATCACTGGTCAGTTTATTCTAGATTGTATGTCATGACTACTATGCAGTCATTAGTGTAAGTGACATGAGCCTTGTATTTGTCTGTAAAACAATATCAAAAACTAAACAGATACACGTAAGTAAACTGGGCACATTTATGTTAAACATCTCTGAGTAGTCAGTTGATCAAGTACAAGTTCATATTCACATTCATGTAAAAGGCAAATAACAAATCCCATGTCAACACAGCTGATCTAAGACATTAGATAGACAAGGGCGGTAGTTTGTGAACTTGTGTTGGTGATAGGAAGAATTATTTAGCTGCTCAAAACGCTCTTATTAATTGCTTGTGTTTGTATTTTTTTATACATTTGCCGCTTTGGTTGAAAAGCATCTGCTATATGATTAAATGCAAATGTCTTTATGATTTGATGAGGACCTCTTTCTTGGTCCAATAACTCAGAATTAAGTGCTCTTTTGCTGTATTGCTTAAAACAGAGCAAACAACTCACAAGTTCAAAAGAAACACAAAAGCAACATAAGAGCAATTCTGAACACATTCATTCAGCACAAAGGCATTTTAATCTTTGCAAAATTCACCCCTGATAAAGAACATGAAATAAAGTCTAAAACAGAAAGTGATGAAAGAGAAATGTTAGTATAATGGATGCCAAGAGCACTTTTATCATAGTACCATACAATCATTCGTTCTTTAAAACATACAGACTAACATAAAAAGAATTAAACTTTTATTAAATTTCTATATTTAGTTTGCTTAGAGTATTAAACATGTGTCTGTATCAAGACCATGTATTTAAAGTTTAAAACAATAAATAATACATTAAAGTCACTTGAAGACAAGAATCCAGTTGCAGAATGGCAAGCCATAATTTCTTGGATTTTCAGCCTCTCCTCTGAGGTTTCCAAAGCTCTGTCATTCAAAATGTCTGTCTGTTTTTGTGTTTTTCCCCCGGCAAATGTCTTTTGGAGGATGGGTGGTGGACGGATGATGTCATAGACTAGGAAAATTCCTCATTTTTCAAGAACAAAACTTCATATGCCATGACAGCCAAAATATGACCTTCCACATCAATGCTAACAGTTTCGGCTCTTTGTAGTTTATGAATGCACTGTGTAGTTTGGTGCGAGTGATGTAATGCTGTGTTTTTGTCACAAATTCTTCTTGTCAGTCTGTCTCTCTCTTTCTTTTCCAAGCTTAGGCTCATTCTGCAGACTCTGCTCGTCTGTTACAGGACTAAATTTCAGACCAGCTGGACTTAGTACATCACAGCCATGGCAGTAGGAGAGGAAGACGTCCCTGACCAGTGCTTACATAACGCATCCTCTAGAAAACATGCCAACTTCTCACAGTCTTCCTGCAAGACACGAAAACAAAATTATTAGTTCTGTTCAGCAAAACTATGTTCTACTGTCAATTAGATTAATTTGTTGCTTTCTAACAAGCAAATATAACAAACTAGAAACTGGTTATAAGATCTTCTTCTTACCTCACTAATAAAAGCATGATGAACCAATTCACTAGCTAAGTCTTTGGGACTGTCAGCTGAAGAAAAAAAAATCTATTTACACACAAATCATATTTTTGGTGAAGAAAATTGATATCCTAAAAAAGTCCAAATTGTGCTCAAGTATAAACTATAAACTTTGGTACAGAAATGTGCAGAGAGCACATCAATGCAAGTTAATGTTTACATACATGGCAAAACATCACAGCTAAGTTGGCGGTGAAGTCTGTCATCCATCTTTAAAAAGAGAGAGAGCTACAGAGAAAGAAAAGAAAAGACAGATGTTGCAAAAAGTTCACAGATTTTTTTGCGAGTAAAGAAACTAAAACAAAAGTAAACTTACATGACTCCTTGTGCCTTCTTCATTCGCTTCCAAGTTACACTGGATCTGGACAACCTGTGTGGAAACATACCAGCATTAAGATCTAAATTGTTTTATACATACAAAATGTTTTACACAGATTTTTAATGTGTGTATTAATATCTGATCTTACAGTTTTTATTTGCCACAGAATCTAAAAATACTTATAAGCAAGGTGAAAAACAGTCGTTGAAAGGTAGATTAAATACTGTTTGTAGATAAACAACATGCATTGATCATTATTTCTTAGCAATGTTTTAACAGATGTCAGCTTTTTTTTAATGACCCTTGCTCATCTTTAGTATCAGATTTGAACTCACTTTCTATTTACCAACAGTGAACTGACATCAGAAATAATTCTGCATAAATCTGAATCAAAGCCACTTCTGTTTCATCTACCCATCTGGTTCTTACCTTCCTGGTTTCAGTCTCTTGTGGTTCTGGGGTTGGAGTCTTCACAGTCTCCATCTGTTCCTGAGACAATGAAAGAGCACGGGGAATAGGATGTGGTCGCTGGGAAGCAAAGTTCATCAGGGGGTATATGCCATTCCTGCTCATGCAAAAGATGAAAGTTGGAGTCTCAAAATGACTGTTTTAATATAGAATGAACAGATCTTCTCCATGACTCACTTTACATCCTCAAGGAATTTGTCCAGCTCAAGAGGAGAAACATGAGAATACCTTGAGTAAAAAAAGAAAACGACAACACAATATGAGATGTTAGAGAAAAGGAGAAACAGTTTTAGAAAAAAAGTTCCTTTTTAAGAAACCCACTTTAGATGAACTCCAGGTCGGTCATGATGATTAATCTCAGCCATAATGCCATTAGGATCATAAGATTTGGTCTTTTCTTCCACACAGTTCTCTGGAAGGAGATCTGGACAAACAGAAAAAATATTTATTATCATTAAGACCTAAATCTTAAGAAAGTACAACGCAAACAGCAATGTTTCATATGAATTAATGCACTCTCTATAATGTTACAATTGAGCACAATAAAATAAAGCACAATTACATATAGACTTTTGTAAATGTATGAAGAACAGCGTTTTTTTCCTTTTCACTTACACTGGTTATTGATGAAGCAGTGTGCAGCAAGCAGTTTTAAGGAATGAACCTCAAATAACACTCTATGAAACAGCAGGTCATGAGCCTTGGGTCTCGTCTTGGCTTCTGTTTTCACACACGACTGAATGAATTCCTGTCAGTAAACCGAGCGGAGTTAGTAAACCAGTTTAACTGAGCTCTAATAGCTGTAGCAATACATTTTGTGTCTTTTACCCTCATGAGAGGGTCTTCAAGTAATTGTCCAGCATGATCTATGGCCTCTTTTGAAACTGCAGTGTCTCCATTGGCTTGAATTTCTAACACTGCCATCTGGTGAAAGGGGATTTAAAGAAAAAATGGGTTTATTGTTTAACTGAAGGAAAGTAACAAATATATATATATATATATATATATATATATATATATGACTTGACTGTTAAAATAATTTGCAAACCTCCAAGGCACAGATCCCAAATGAAAATATATCAATGGCATAGTTGTCTACAGCAACTGCAGAAAAAGATACAAAATAAGAGACAGGTTAGGAAACATTTTGCACAGAACAGTGTATCAGAAAGAGTCAGACCACTACTTAAAACGCTTTCATTTTGCATTTATAAAATTGAATGCACTTGAAAGCATTATTCTGCATCAAAGAGTAGTATTTGTTAGTTTGTTTATTAATTTTTTGTTTAAAATACTTTAAAATCCAATTTACAGTTTTAACATTTTGAACAGATACTACAAAGATAGAGAAACTCACGGCCATATTCTGGAGCAAAAAAGTGCTGATTTCGCACTTCATCTCGATGCTGGTGCACATTCCCATGAATAGCCTCAGCAAATACTAAAAAAAAAAAAAGAGAGATCAAGTGTTATGTACGGGGTCATAAAAATAAAAGAAATACAAGCAGTACAGTCTTATTGGGAAAGTCTCCAACTCATAGGTCTTTTTTGCTCAAAACAAAAGTGATGAGAAAAATGGATATTATTTTCTTTTCTTTGATTGTGCCTTTGATTGTGAAAACTGACAAGAAATGTTACACAGTTGTGTAATTGCATGGATATCAGACCAGCATATGTAAAGCATTGTTGAAGATAGAATAGCAGGTTCAGTGTAAACTTACCATTTACAAACAGCCTGTGCCAAACTGTAAAAGCAAAGAAAGATCCTTTTAAAAGCTGTTCTGTTAGATCCATTTGTTCTATTTTTGGTTGAAGCTTAAATAAATCCCCATCAGGATTAAAAGACCCTGTCAAACCTGAGCCGATCTTTATAAGGCCATTGTGCTGGATAAAGATGGTGTCACAGGTTAGGTTACCGTGGATAATGGGCGGATCACATGAATGTAAGTAACTGAGAATAAAAAGAACAAAAGCATCAGTAAATTTCTGTACCATTTGTATTATATACCCACCTATCGTGCCGATAAAACAACATTCTGAACAAACAATGTGTCATGAAACCAGTATAATGTGTCTATTTCAAAACTAGTTTTAAAGGTTTAATTTCAAACAGGTTTCCTGACATTTCCCCATCTGTTATGTGTCAATCAAATAGTGAGTTTTGTTCCCAAACAGTAGTTATTACTTACTTACTTAGAGCTGTCTTTACATATCAATGTGGACACTAACATTTTCTAACAGCAAAAAAACATGCACACCTTTAACCAGAAGTTAAAGGGCTAGTTCACCCAAAAAAAAGGATTTTATTATTTACTCACCCTCATGTCAAACCTGTATGACTTTCTTGCTTCAGAAGAACACAGAAGAAGATATTTTGCAAAACGCTGGTTACCGGCACCCATTCACTTTCATAGTATGGACACAAGGTACAATAGAAGTCAATGGATGGCGGTAACCAGCGTTTTGCAAAATATCTTCTTTTGTGTTCCACAAAAAAAAAGATTCATATACAGGGTTTGAATGACATAAAGGTGAAAAAATTATGACATAATTTTTATTTTTGGCTGAATTATCCCTTTAATTATGCACAAGTAAAAAAACAATATTAAATACACAATGTCCTACCTAAGCGCAGAAAGGATCTGTGTGCACCAACGTTTCCATGCCTGTGACACACAAAAAGTAGGCTATAAAAGGATCATGAAGGTGTGTTGTTGCGCTTCCCCCTCTCTGCCAGAAGGTGGCGTTGTCCTCCAGCTTCTTCTTTGCGCAGGGAAATTTTAATGATTGATAAAATGTCTAACCTTCACATTCATAGTTTTGTGGTTTTTCTTGGTCTTCTTCAAAAACTGTTTGAGACTTCCAGATGACATGTATTCAGTGATGAAAATCACCTGTGTGACAAGAAACACGGCGTAAAAAAGCAAACGTGTGAATTCGGAGCAAAGTTCACGGAGACGCTTGTTATATCAGGTGTGTTTCGTATCTCACCCTTGCTCTGCTCTCTCTCATGTCCAGCCAGTACTTGTGAAACTTTACAATGTTTGGATGCTCCACCTGCATCAGGTTCTCAAACATCTCCCTTATCCTTTCCTGTACAAATAAATCGACACAGAGGTCTGTTCAGTTTGTCCTAAACATTTTTAAATCATGAACCCCCTTTAGTAAGGGATAATGTACAGTCAGCCAGTTGTTATCGCAGAATAAATCCTGGCAGAATGATCGGGACCCTGACGTGGACACAACTTGCCACATAAAGAAATTACTGCACACAGAATAATGATTTGAAATGTTTTATTAGCTTATTTGTAACAAATACAAACCTTTCATGAGGAGAAAACCTTCGGTCAGCCAAGACATGTTTAAACAAGACAAACACACAATTCGGTTTAATTTTTTGTTATAATCTAATAAGGCATATTTCTAGCTAATGTATTCATACGTAAATTATTTTCAAGGTCAAGTTGACCCACAGTACCTTGATGAGCTTGTGTTATTAGTTTTAAGTGGTTGTGGCATTTGCATTTGAATGTCACAGACAACTGGCCAATCAGAATCAAGTATTTCACAGCACCGTGTAATTATGACCGTGTCTTATATAATATCACTTTTTGTAATGTTGTAGTAATTCTGTAGAAATGTGTTAGCAACTACAGAACATCTAAAATTAAAAAACTTAATTAAAAACCCACAAAACAAGGCCAACAAACACTTCCAAGTTGGCTCACAGACTGCCATCGAATCCCAACATGTCCATTACACTTGGTTTACATTTCAAGTGTTGTTTTTGTATTCTGTCATTGAACCACCATCATGACTGTCCGATATAGTAACATCACAGATGTTTTTGCAAAATGAGGAGCTCCAAATATACAAGAAGTCAGCATGCCAAGTATCCTTGGCAATTTATTTATACCAAGTGTGGTCTTACCTCAAAGGACTTGAAAACCTTCTTGTCTGAAAACTGCACTTCATTCCACACAACCTCCACCCCCTCTTCAGTGTCCATGGCCAAGTATGCACTCTCAATGCCTGGGACATTTCCCTGACTGACCTAAAGCAAGAAATAAAGGGGTAGGAGAGAGAGAGAGAGAGAGAGAGAGAAAGGGAGAAAAGTGTGGTAAGACATTTTAGGTGCAACATGCAGCATTCAGGTTTATACAAAGTACCATTTAGCAAAATGAGGCAATATTTACTTAATGTTGCACAAGGCTTTACAGTGTTTGGAAACGTGGTATTTCAGTATCAAATTCTTGGTATTGTTAACACAGGAAGTGTGTATTTTAGTAAGGAAGAGAAGCTGTTGGTATACGCCCCCTGCCCCGCCCCCTGCTTCACAAATCCCTCAGAGAACATGTTATGAGTCGGATTCCATAGACGGAGCATGACAACACACACAGTCTTCAAACTTTTGTCCGTTGCTACTGATAAATAAATAAAAGCTCATTATATGGAAGTGGGCATACTTCTGTTTGCTTCTAAAACATTTTAAGCCTCCACCGTGTATTCTCAGCAGAACCAGGCCTCGAAAACAAACAAACCACCCAACGTTTTGACAGTGCAAGATACATGTTTTGGAAACAGGCACAGCATGAGACACAGCTGCACTACACAGTATAAGGCCTTGGTTGGTTGTACATTCATTGCAGAACATTTATTGGCTATATGTTACAATGACACACTATTATAATCAGTAACGTAAATGATTGATTAATGACTCAAAGCCTGGGGCAGACACAGGATATACATGTTATCTAGCTCTTTGACAGGTCGATTCTTAAAATAAACACACATAAACAGTTTATTGTGGAGTATCTAGCAGACGGATTATTTGTCAATCATCACTGTTTATAGTTCAGACCTGGGGCTAAAAACTGGTCATTGAGAAGACTGAAAACAGCTTCAGGACAACAACAAAATAAAGAACAGGTTTTATCACATGTTAACATTTACAACATACTACAGAACAGGTACATGTTCCTCATCTGTAAAAATGACTTCAAAAATGAATGCCAACGTTCCATTATATGTTAATACATAGTCATACCACAAAAGTGTAAGTTTACACTTTCGTTTGATAACAAACTCATGGGTTTGTCCGATTTTGACCTAATTATGGGTAAAAAATAAACCAGCCTAGACTTATTCTATAGTACATTTACATTTACATTTAGGCATTTAGCTGACGCTTTATCCAAAGCGACTTACAAATATTAGGAGACAACCTATAGTGTACTGTATGTCACTATACACAGTATTATTTAAAAGTTGTGCCCCAGGTTAAATGTCAGTCCTTATAATTTAACTGTAAAACTGTCAACCCTGTTTCAGTATTTGCCTAATAGGTATAATTCATTATTTGCCTAACAGAATGTTTAAAATCCTGATTATATACCTTTAAGATCACCCCATCACACTGGCAACAGCATTCACAGAATGACCCCACAGATGCTGGCGGCGTACAGCACAGCAGGCTATGCAAGACAGAGAACAAGGACACAAAAAGCATGTCCAATTACATTTGGAGTTAATTAATTCCCTAGATGCTTCACAGACAGACAAGGAATGTTTTTGAAAACAAAGTAAACTTTTCCATTTTCTCTGTGAGCCAGTAAGTGTCTGTCTGCTCAACTGCCGTCTCCAAATTATTCATACACTGTTTCTTGTTGCCAAGTGTGGTGCTTCAATGCACTCCAATGACGCACATGTAGGACTTTTTTTAGGAGTATTTATTATATTACGGTTTGTTAGTAACAGTGTTTTATTTGAATTCAAAAGCACACTTAAATGCACACAAAGCAAACAGCAAAACATATACACAAACAATGGTACACTTGTGGTGGGTCTATCTTTAAGTTATTTTATTTGAGAATATGTTGAACTTTAAAATCTTAATTTCAAATAACAGCGAGTCTGTAAAATCAGGTAATATCAGCTTTCCAAAGAAAACCAATAATTGTCATTTCCTGACCTTTAATTCTCAATCTTTCACTAGTCACCAATATACTGTCCCATTTTTGCTTCTTGTGGCATAATGAATAATCTCTGGAATTACTTTTATCTTTGGAAAATCTCTAGTTTTTATTAAACTATGTGTAAGGCTTGAACAGATTATTTGCATGCATAATTGCATGCATCCGGGTATTTATTCAGGTACTGCTTTTCAATATCTAGCTATATAGTTACCCTTATGAATGATGCTTCAATTCAGATTACTAACCCCAGATGCACATAATGCCCCCTAGAGAGGTCTGACCGTCCCATTTGAATACAAATACGAAGCCCATCTATGCGGGGTGGCTACCTTTGTGATGGAAAAAAGTGACCCGTTTCATTGTCACCACTGGTTTGAACTGACAGGAGACAATTATGTCAGTCCGAAGCAGGTTATGTAACTGCAGCTGGATAAAGACCCAAATCCAGATGTGAAAACAAGCAACTCTTGTTAGTAAAAGCCTCAGTGTCACTTACTCAAGACCACCAAACAACCCGAGGCACCATACTCAGGGGTCGAGGTTGTGATACACACAAAGACATGAAAGTGATCTAAACATGCTTGCATGCATTCTTGTGGGAATATTATGGATGAAAAAGAAGTTGTCTTAGATGTGCAGAAAGCTGTTATTTCCATTTAACGTTCACTGTCTGATTCTCTAAACAGGAAACGAGATATTTCAATCACAAGAAGTGCGGGTGATTTCAGGCTGTCTATTTATGGAATGATGGAAATTGCTTTATTTTGTTAAGGACATCCCATAGAGAGTCCAGGGGTTGTGAGTAAAAGTTCATCACTGGAATCCAGGCCATTAGCTCGCTATTGATGGGTGGAAAAAGCCATGGCTTGCATGAGCATGAAGATCAAATACCCTTCAAAGACCAGAGGATTTAACAATACAATTATCTAGTTGACTTTTTTTTAAACCCAGGTTTAGGGATACGTTTTACAATTTTGAAAAAAGATCAACCTTGAGTAGTAAAGCTTTGCTCCCGAGTACCACTTTTATGGCACCAAATAAAAACAGAAGAAGTATACACAGTGTTAAACAAGAAGCTTATACATGTACAGTGCAGAAACCTGTTTACCCAGGATTAGGATTAAACTTAGTAACACACCTGGCAGGCACTCATAGGGAGTATTTGGCATCAACAAACATGATAAGCCTTCGAGTAAACTGTCATACTTGTCAAACTTTTATTGCATACTATAGCTTAAGCTGTATTGTATATGTTTTAACATGCCTAAAAACAACGCTTACAGAAGTGACGTACTTTCAGCTCCTGCCTGAGGGGATCCCTCTCCCAGAGCACTCAACCTTTTATCTCACATTCACATCAGAAATAAAGACTTGGCAATATCAGCAGTTACGAGATGAATAGCGCTGCTTTCGTGGAAAACTGAGTGAAATAGGTGTGTTTGTGGAAGTAGGAGGATAAGATGTAAGCCAAGAATTCTGGGAGTTCACATTGAAAGCAGGTCTATCGTTGCACCCTACTGTAGAAACAATGTTTGAGAGATTTGTGTGTGATCCACCAAGATCTTGTTTGGTAAACTTGACAACAGAGGAAGTCAAGCTTACATTCATACGCTTGATAGTTTAAAACTATCAAACGTTCAGTTATTGAGCCACTGTGGGGAAGAGCTCAAACAGATTCTGGGAAACCAAAGAACGTACAGAACCTAGAGGCTTTTTGTCAGGAACATTGGTTAGTACACATAGTACAATTTAGACACTCCTGCAACTGTAACAAAAGTAAACTTACGATGCTGATGGAAGAGAAAGGATCAAAAACCATGGCTGGTACAATATGTAGTGGACATAGCAAAAAGAGAGCAAAGAACAATCAAGAAAAATAAACAAAGAGCATTGTGGAAAGAAAGAGGATGATGTGATGTGTTAGTCACAGCGCTCGCGACATATAAATGGCTGGCATTGTGATAGTGAAGACGTGGGAAGGCATGGTGTGAATGGACTGAAAGCAACGTTTCCTGAAAGCAACTTCTAAGAACTAAAAAACTGTATTTTTCAAATTGGCTTACAAATGCCTATGAGTTAGTGAACACAGAACTGAACAAAATACACCAAGAATACTCCAAGAAAGTAAGGATAACATCTTACACTTGATTTACACTGACACTTTGGATGAGGTTTGTATTACACTGAGATTATGCTGTGAAAAGACAAAAAAAATGATAGAACTCTGAAAGATAAAATTATGAAATGAAAATGACACACACACTGTACACACTAGTGCAGTGTAATACACACATAAACTAAAAATATCATCCACTTCCATCTGGCTGTTTTTAATAAAAACTTAACAAAATTTTGAATCATATCAAGCAGCTATATAATCATTGAGATTAATAAAAAAATGGCTCATTATACATATTCAACGTATGTCCATAGATGATGATAAACTAACTTCTAATTCATCAAAATTGAATACAAGACACAAGAAACTATTCATGCACCAATAAAATTCAGGAATCCAAGGTAACTATATTTAGGGTTTCCCTATTTTTGGCCAATGACTTTCCAATATTTTGCCTGTTGTTGTAACTAGAAAAAATATTTAAAAACCAAATTTAGATAAATTTAACAGTGAATTATTAGTAGTGATGACGAACTGCTGAGCTCTTTGAAAAGCAATCTGTGATTCAAAACCACTTAATCTGACTCAGAAAAAGACATTTTACTCAAACAAGAGTAAATATAAGAGTAAATAAATAAGTAATATATATATATATATATACACACACACACACACACAAGAAAATACTCTTTTCTCATTGAATTTTAATATACTCTAAGAATCTAAGAAGTACTGCAGAATCGATGAATGATTTGAGATGAATGATATGAGAATTATTCAACCCCCTGCAGCTAGAGCAAAATTAAACACTGGAAGAAATTGCAGGTATATACAGTATGTGAGTCAATAATGAATTCTGACAGTTTTACAGAAAGTCACTCACATGAGATGAATTACTCAAGCTGTCATCAAAAGCCAATTCTGCAGACTCACGCAAACAACCTATCACTGTCATCTATCTCTTAATTTACTTTTCTGAAGAGAAGCATTGTATTAATCGACTAGAGAAGCACGGTAGATTACTCTTGCAAATAAATCTGTCTAACTTCAGATGGAAAGGGCAAATCTTACAATAATTGCGACATAAACTTTCTAAAGACAATAGGTTTGGAACATGAGGTGAGTAAATTTCAGGATATTTATTAATGGGTGAACTGTACCTTTAAGAGAAAAAACAGCTTTGGCTGTAGCCTACAGTAAATGTCCCTCTCAAACAAGCAATCCTTTTACTATAGTGATGCACTGGAAACACAAATCCTCTTTTTTTTTCAACTGTAATACATGTTGTAGTCTCATGCTCTCATTTACCACTGCCCTTCTGATATACTAAGAGAAAAAGAATAATATAAAGAATTGTTTTACTAATCTAAATCCTTTCCTTGCCAACCACTAGCATTCAGATTGTCACAGGAAACCAACACTGATCAGACAAGATCAGTGGCACACTGTCCTAGCATCAGTGCCAAGAGTAAATCAAAGTGGGCCTATGAAAACCATCTTGATAATATGAAGTGTTGAAGAAAAATGAGCAGGGGTCAGAATGAGAACCGCTTTAGTCTCAGACGAGTACACTCACTTCAGTAATTGATTTTTTACACACCTTGCACGTCACATCTGTCTTTTGGAGGACAAGCACAACACTGAGTCCAATAGAAGCTCCATTAACATGTATATATACTTGATGAAGTAAATCTACAATTGCACCACTGTCCAACTCTGTCTCCAAACTAGTTTTATTTCAGTCGGAATAAAGTGTTTCCATGACATTTTAAAGTGTGGAATGAATGCTTCAGTCGGACTGAAATCAAACATTTACAGTACAGAAATGCACTTCATGTTTTCCTAGAACCTGGACAAGTAGACATGCAATGAGCAACAGAGAGAAACACTGTACAGATGCCTAATGAATTAAGACAGATGGCGCTTACTGGTTTTCTTTACGTTGGCCATTAGCCAATGCTCTCACTCTCTCTCTCTCGCTCTCTCTCTCGCTCTCTGAGCTGATGGGAGTGTGTTCCTCTTTACTGGGGCAAATGCCACTACATTTCAATACATCACAGTGACTGTTACATGATTGTCTGTAAAACATAAAAACTCATTCCCACAGATGCAAAACACAGTTGTCATGCCACCTGAGCATAGAGAAAGACTAGCCAGTCACTGTGGAAAAAAAACAGAATCGACAGAAAGAATAATAAGAATCTACAATTTCCACAATTGTATGGATGTTCTGTAAATCTGTAAGTTAAATAACAACAAACTGTTGTCCAAAAGGTTGTAGTTTGAAGGTTTAGCAGGAAAATATGGCCAATTAGTTTATTTAGAGCCATTAGTACATACAGGGAGTCCTCTGCTTGGAACACAATGTAGTAACACAAACTCTCATAGACAGTATCAGTGCAGGACCTGCTAAATCTGCCCAAAACAGACCAAGATCGGTAAAGGAACGGCACATTCTTTTATTATGAATATCAAAAGACTCCTAATTGTGGAACATGCAAACTACCCACTTAAAGGCTTATTTACCTTTAAAACCTCATGCAGATTATTTGCATTTTTCACAAATGGTTGAGGAATCTGTGGAATCATTGTGTGAACCCCGTGTGAACTCAAGAGACATGCTGAATGCACAACTAACTCTAATGACTTTTGTTCTTAAGCATCAACAAAATAATATCATATTTATAAACCATACAAGTAATATATTTATATCTAAATCAAACTATCTGTTCAGCTGTAACAGGCATTGCATTTTCATATGGAGGTATATAATAATAAATACGTAAATCCGACTCATTTAAAACCAATGTTTTTTTAATTGAAACCAAACCTACGCCCTTGGATATAATGACCACAAATAAATGCTTCATATTAAATACTAGGAGTGTCTCTAAAGTCTGTAAACACATCCATTTCCTTTATTTCATATCATGTAATATAAATCCAGTAAAATATCCAGTAAAGTAATAATATTAAAGGGCATAACTGACAGCATGCGGTTCTGCAATGTCCTGTAAAATGTGCCTTGATTTTTAGTGTGTGGAAGAGAGAGAGAGACAGAGAGAGAGAGAGAGAGAGAGAGAGAGAGAGAGAGAGAGAGAGAGAGAGAGAGAGAGAGAGAGAGAGAGAGAGAGAGAGAGACAGGGAGAGAGAGAGACAGGGAGAGAGAGAGAGAGAGAGAGAGAGAGAGAGAGAGAGAGAGAGAGAGAGAGAGAGAGAGAGAGAGAGAGAGAGAGAGAGAGAGAGAGAGAGAGAGAGAGAGAGAGAGAGAGAGAGTGCCTGTGAATGACTGAGTCTATGCAGATTTGTGTCTATGAAGGTGCCTGTGTCTTTAAGCAGGTTGTAAATGAAGGCACAGTAGTGCAGACGGCCAAGAAAAGCAGTTGCCATTGGGAATATCTAACAGTCACAGATCTGACTGAAAATGCAACTACCATTACTCATTAAACACACTATAAGTGAACTTTAGTCCTTTAAAGGCTAATTATTCTCTTCCCATTACTGATGAGCGGTCCTCAGCAAAATGATGATAACTTCTTCAGTCCCTGATGTGTGACGCATCAGGTCAGGTCAAGACACCTGCAATCTTGATGGTTTTACAACAAAGCACTGATGCAACAGAGATGTTAATGCTGCACTTTTACATGTTTTCATACATGAATCCCTTTCTCTGTCTTTGATTTTATAATAAATGATTACTTGTCAACAGTTATTTCTGGTCCTTTCTCATTAAGAGTGCTGATATGTAATATTGCTTTCCTGTAGCTCAACTGCTAAAGCATGATGTTACTGCAAGGGTCATTAGAAAACATGACCTGATAAACCAAACTGTAGCATTGGGCGTATACCTGAATGTAAATGTGGTATACTTATACCATTTAGTCTATTTACTGTTTGTATCACTGCACTTGTCTGTATTCAGAGCATTCTCGCCAGCAAACAGGAAAGCATGAAAGTAGGTTAGAAAAGAGTGATCCAGAATACTTTGAGAGCATTGCTATCGCTCCACTCGCATTCTCTGTTCCAGTCTGTGAGTTGCTTGGCTACACACAAAGAATGATGCTTTGGCATCTTTTCAAACTTTTTCATTAGCAGAGAAAGAATATATAAAGAAACTGGTGAAATGTTCTTTTACTTCATATACAACTTCTTGCTTAACTGTATATAATCAGTTTTCATAATCAACTTTTTTATATTCATTACATTTAACAGTCCATTATAAAACAGTTAGTTCCAGTCCTTGATTCTGATTGGTCAATATCTGTGTTTTACCCATAATAAAGCACAGCTATGAGCGCTTCACCCAACGATTCAGTGCATCATTGCACAACACCCTTCACAACACAAACATGTAGTTTGTCTGGGACTATTTTTTCCAGCAGAAAGAAGACTTTTAGTGATTTTACTTTGCATTGATACATATTTTAAGCACAGCTTCTCGTACCTTACACGTTATAATTCTGCAACACATATTTCAAAGCAGGCTATCATCTGTATACGCCCCATAAATTAGCAATTTCTAAATTTATCATGATGATGTTTTGTGTTTGTTATTGACACAGTACAGCGCGACAATTATGTCTAATTAAACATGGGTGGCAGAAATCGTTATAGCGATTAAAATATAATTGATTGTGCAGCCTTAGTAATAACTATACTCACAAAAATTAAGGTAGGTAAGGGTTATTGTCAAAATGCAATGAGTTTTAGGCATGACCTGCATTTAGCTGGGCAACCAAGCAGATTATTGATGACAGCCCTGGGTTACCACAGCCATGCTCTTATTTTTTTTTTGTTATGTGTAATACAAAAGCCCATTGGAACTGATTTAAATAACTGCAAGATTTAAACTAAAAACATTAGCTGAAAAGTTAGCAAACATCTTAAGATCTCTAAAGACAAGCAATTAATGTGTCATATAAAATGCGCAAAGAGAGGTTTATTGGAGACTACTGTGGCAAACAGTCCTTCTAAGAAACAGCAAAATGATGGAAAACTGTTGCATAACGTAAGTGTTTGAGAGCTATGCCAGGCTGTCTGCCACCACAGAAATCTCTCCAATAATGGCTCCATTCGACTGCCTCAATTACAGCATGACTTGAAAATGTGCTAATTCATAGTTGCAGCTATACATGTCACAACAGACTACAGATAAAAGAGAGATAGACTACAAGCTAATTTAAATCAAGCCCAATTTAAACCAACAAGTACACCCTGTTTGTGGACTTCCTTAATTTTATGGAGTGTCATAGCCATGTGAAAAACCACAAGTCACTGCCAAAGAACGTCATAGTTCTCCCAATTGTTTGCAAAATAATTTTCACCTGTAGTTTTTCATTCACACACACACACACACGTGCCTGGTGATAATTGAATGCATAGACTGACCTATGATGAACACATATGTTCTATTAGGACAACTCTTTTGATGATGTGTCCCAGAGGTCCTTTATCATGCTTAAATTAGAAACTGCGCTTTCATCATTCAGTGGACTTTAAAGAGATCACTCTTACTGGAATTTATGTAAATGATATTCTTACAGACACATGACATAGGCCCCTTTAAAACAGGTTATTGACAGAGTCTGACAACTTCCTACACAGTTTCCAGCATTACAAACTGCAAAACAGACACAATTGACCTCAATTGACAAATGCCTCTCCATGTAAATCTCAAAATAGTCAATGAGGAAATAAAAAAGATTCAATGCAAACAAAACTTCCACTGTTGTACAAACACGTCTGTTAGCCAACACTTTGCGCTTTGGCACTCTTTTACAACGCTGACGCAATATCAGTGTGGGCCACACACTAATAACAGACTCACACTTACGGGCTATTCATGCAGAGGAAATAATTACATATGTTCCAGCCACTGTTTTATCAAATTTTGGATCTTTACTGCCTCTCGCAACCAAGTGTCAGGGAAAAAGAACACGCAACCTCAACCACACCCTGTTCAAGACTAACCCCTGACCTTTGAGAAAGTTAGCATGGCTTATAACACTGAGTGCACAGAGATGATGCATGTATGTTGTTAGTAAGTGGGAGGGGATTTTTAAGCTTATATTAAAGTATATTTTACATTTATAATACCAGTAAAAAGTTTAGACACGCTTCTCAGGTTGAGACCTCAAGAAGCTGGACGATATGTCATAAGTATGATTTTACAAATTCTACAAAAAGGGTGACTATACTTATGATCAAATATAACATAGTGTTTATTCATTTCGGATGCTTTTAGTCACAACATAATTCCCAATTACAACTGTGCTATTTCATGATTTTGATGAGTGCATTCTATTCTATAATGTGCAAAAATCTACACAACAGTGAGTAAGTGTCTCCATACTTTTGACTGGTACTGTATGTATTAAAAGTTTAGTTTCCAGCTAATGCCACACATAACACGTGGTTGAAAGTTTCTAACGTTACAATGTCCAGTTAGATAGGCTGAACGTGTGCTAGGAGTGATAAGGTTTCACTATACTGTACGTGTGGCTTATCTTTTAAACCTGATCTCTTGACGCTTCAACACGCAAGTCAACAGGAGGGTCAGTGTTTTATCTTGAACAACAGAATAAAACAATCAAACTAATAACGCCACTAATGACACCTTTAATAACTAACTGGTACTTTGTATCGCTGCGCGTAACGTGTGCGTAAATGTACGTGTGCGGAGGGGGAGGGGCTCGACGTAAGATACAATGTTTACATTACATTCCTTTAAAAAAAAAAAACTTTCTGGAGAATTTGTAAAATGTGCTCGGTGACATTAAAAAGATTTGCTTGTCATTCAGGTGCATGTGCATCGATTACATATATTGCTTTTCTAAACAGTGTGTAGACAGTAATCTAACAGCCTCAAATCACTGTAAACTGTGTCCATGTGGAGATCTTTTGGCGCCCAGTTTGCAAAGCTCTGCTCATCGTATTTTGTGTCGGCAAAACACACACTGCATTGTCATTTCCAGAGCGTTTATAACTCTTCAGACACGTGTAGTCTGATGATAGTCATCGTCTATAAAAGACAACAGTGTCTGACAGTGTTGGAGACTTTACCTGCTCTCGTCTCTTCTGCCAGCGGCCGCAGGGGCTTTCCTCCAGGATTTCACTCTCATCTTCACTTTCTTCCTCTTTACCTCCAGACCCCGATATCTTCTCCGGGACGGACATCGTCATTTTACCCGTGCTGGTTCCGAGTAATGGCCCCTTTAAGACCAACTGTGCACACAGGACCTACTGAGGTTTGCAGCGATACTGTAGCTGCAAACGCCTATCATTGACTAATATCGTAGTGTGCAGATCACTGTTTAGGTTAAAGATTAAAACCGACAAGCACGGCAACATACAAGTAAAATAACACGATACGTGAACGCCGTTTCAAAGCGCGGTAAAATATACAGTGTTATGGTGAACGTAATGCCATCTTTAAGGATTCGTGGAGAAGGATAAGGCTCCTATAGCAGTCTCGTACGTAAGAAACGTGGACCGTTTAAACGCAGTCCACCCAAGAACACATATTCATTGCCCTGCAAGCATCATTTCATCACCGTTCAGCTTTCACGACTGGCGGGGCGCTGTGAATTTCCCCTTTTTAATATGCTACCGTAAAGCTTAGACAATATGCACAGTCATTGCACATGGGATCCTGTCTCAAAGACAGACAGTACACTGTTCTGTGCTATGAAGGGATTTCAGTGCACGTTAGGTGTTTAACCTCAGTCATAAATGTACACGTTAAATGCGTTTCATGACTGGATAACAAAAATAAGTTCATGTTCATGCACATTTATAAGTGCTCTTCAACACGTCATTCTGCAGTGTTTTTTTACTGTTATTACAGTAAATTACAAGCGTGAGCACTCTATGCAATGACTGGGTGTAAAAATGCGATGTTGACAGTGTGTAATTTTGGCTTTTTCAAGTCGAGGCTTGCGGAGTTGTAGTAGGATAGTCGCAAGCCAAGTAGTGTTTAAATGGATAAGCTGTGGGGTGTAGGCATGTTTGCAAACCGATCCACACTTTGTGTAAAATCCCCCTCACTTACAATTTCTACCTTTCACTTCACTCTCTTGAAAGCGTATGTATAGATGTGTAAGTTACAATGTATCAATCATTATCAAATATCAATCATTAATATTCCAGCTGCACTGTCTATGAGGATGGCATGTGCTAGCATGTACTACTGATTTGTATCTTTAAAGAAGAATTAATTACTTGAAGAACTGCCTTATTTTGCTGTTGTGAACAACTTTTGCTCCACTGTATTTCTTAATATTAAGTTAAGCAAAACGCAACTTCTCATATGATTCTAGGTAATGAACAGCAACATCTGTTCAATAGAATATTGTTTTGCTTTTAAATGTATTATTTCAGATCATAATCGTGTATGCATACATTTATACAGAATTCATACGTTTAATACGTACAAAATGATCAAACATTTAAACAATTTTGTTATTATTATTATTTTACTAAAGCTTCCTCACAGAAAAGCATTTTTACTCGAACACCCCTGGGGTAACTGGTCTTATACCTGAACTATTTACCTGAACTAGCCATTTCATTCCTGACAGAATGACAGTCTGTTCTCTGTTTATTTTTTGTGAAGTAATGTCTACAAATGTGTTGTTGGTTATTTTGTGCCCTCTGCTGGTAAACATAAATGTTTACAAAGAAAATTGACGCACTCTGACACGTGCTCCTTGTACAGAGATGAGTAGTTAAACTAGTAGTTAAAGACCTACTAATTCAAGTATATAATATATTCTATAAGACAACAATAAGTTCAATCTAGCCAGAGGCACATATTGTGTTGTTTTTAAGTGAAGATGAACAAACCTTTCTTTGTGCATTGTATTTCCTTCCTGATTATAACAAAGATTTCTTTTCATTCAGGTCATTCAATCACAATTGTTTAGTAACTGCTCCTAGCCCATCAACCTGTGTGTGACACAATAGTAACATGTCAGTTATTATTCACTGTAGAATCAAAAAAGATGAAAGTATTTGTACAACTTATCCATAAATAGTTAAATAGTTTATAGTTGGATAGTTTATTTCATGTTGAGTTTTCATACAGACCATATTGTAGTATTTTATACTACATTGAGTATATTTAAATAGGTATAAGTGCTGCAAGTTATTATTTGGAGTATAATTAATGGCAAATATAATGCAACAAAATTATTTTTCTGTGTATTTCCTATAGATTAGTAGCTATCACAATGTGCTATGGTATATTTTCATTTTTCTCAGATAAACATTTTTCCTTATCCACACATTTAAGCATGCTCTCTTTAAATTGTAATAATATAGTTCACAATAAAACAAACTTAATTTTCTTTATATTTTTTCAATATTTCATTAACATTTACGATATTTGATTTTTATTCAACTGGTGTGAACTAGTTTTATTTACTGACTGACAAAACCCTCAATTTTGTTCAACACTGCACAATTGCAGACCTTTGATATAAGTGTGTTCTTTCTTTTAAAACAGTAAAAATGTTTATAAAGGTTGTTCTCGAGGACAAATTTGTAGTCTCATCCCAACTATTCAGTCATTCAGAGACTATGCCAAACCAAACCCATGACTGTACAAATACTTTCTCACACATATGTATGTATGAGTCACATGAATAAGACTATTACATCCATGTAAATCTGTTAATCCAATAATGTTAATCTCCAACTAAATTTGATCAGATCTGCTTTTGAGTCCTGCGTGATCTGCCAGTGGAGGGCACTCAGTTTAATACAGCTACGGCGTCTGCGCGTGGACAAAAAGTATCGTTACAAGTCCATCAATGACGATGGGTGACACGATTTTTGAAGAATTGGAAGATTTTATGCATTTTTCTGTCGCTGATTTACCCACTCGTGGATATGCAGTGATGGAGGAGATCCGGCGACAGGGAAAACTCTGTGACGTGACCTTAAAAGTACAGTGATCTTCTTTATTACGTTTCTAGTGCGATGCTAACTAAGTAGCACTTGGCTGTCAGCATGGGAGAGGCTAGTGAAGTACACATACTTTTAGCAAAGAAAGAGCTTTAATGTTGAAAGCTGTCAGTCGTACTGTAATCAAACAGTTTATGATTTCATTTTACTTGTTGCATTAGCTCTGCAGACTGATTGTCAGTACAGTGTTATGCAGTTAGCCATGTTCAGCTAACATCCTCTTCAGAGCACTGTATAGGTTAAACCACAAAAGCACGGAAGAGGATTGTTGTTTTGTTGATATTACTAAACATTTATAGATGTCTAGATAGATCTGTGTGTAAACATTGCCCCCATGGGTTGTTAGGAAGGTGTCATCCCCACATTAACGTGTGATGTGAATTGTCAAATTAAGTTCAAAAGAAACACCCAAGACATCTTAAAACAGTATAGTTCTGGTAGTGCCCACATGAACAAATACTGTAGTATGCGTTAGAAATCACGCATTTCTAGATACTATAGTGTTTCTACTTTAATATTAAAATTATACTTTTTATGCAAATGACAAGCTTACCATGAAAAAAGTTTAAGCAAAAATTTCGTACCATACTGATAGCTGAGATACATTTATTGGTGGTTTAAATAGCCATGTGGTGGCTTTCTCAAAGTTTTTACAGCATGTTTAGCGCATGATTTTTCAAGTGCTTTTTTCAGAACTGTCACATCCATAACAGTCCATATTCTTTATAAACGAGCACATGTAAAATAACTATTTTAAGCTCTTTGAAGAGTAATTTCTTCTCCATTTGTTGGGTATTATTGCATCTGGTTTGTGGTGTCTGGACACTATCAACAGGGCTTTAGTAAAACACTATCAAATGATTCAATATAGAAGTGATATGTTTACATTTTGACTGAAAATGTCACATCTGTAACATTGGAATTGCCCTACAGTATTTCCTACAGTTTATCAAATATTGTATTAATAATGTAATGTATTATGATGCATTACAGTTTACTATTTTATTCATTTTGTTGTACATTTTGGTGTCAGCTGTGTGACAGTTGAATCAGTCTACACTACTGAGGATCATAAAACTCTTCAGATTCACTCTTTATCTTCTTTATCATATGACCCTGTAATGAAGCTTTGTTTTAAAATGACTTCCTTTAAATGTTTCCTTCCCTTTCTGCACTTTCTGATGTTCATTATATAAAAAGAAAGAGAACAGCCATTTAATACAGTTAGGCATTTAACAGTTGAAAGTGATTTTAGTGACGTGTGTCTGTTTGTATAAAGCAGCATTATGAGAATACTTATATGAAAAGTGTAATCACTATCTCTCTGGTCTGCTGCTGTGTTTTTACTCTTGCTTTATCAGCCTTTTATATGGGTCACAGAGGAGGATAATCCTCTTTATCTGATTTACCTGACTTGTGTGCAACATGCTTATACAGTGTTGCTGAGGATTATGGGATACTATAGTTAATGGCTCATTGGATCATGATTTCACAAATGTTTCTTAATTCATAAAAATGTACAATTATGTGATTCTTTTTTACATTACAGTCCATTTGGGAAGAGTAATAGTAATGCTTACAAAGCTTGATTCGGCATTCAATGAGCTGCATACTCTTATAATCACATTTTGTGACGTTTTTATATGTAATCTGTATAAAATGTTGGTTGAAGTATCGGTCTGTCTGTGTGTATGCAGGTAGGAGAGCATAAGTTCAGTGCTCACAGGATAGTCCTTGCTGCTTCTATTCCATACTTTCATGCCATGTTTACCAATGACATGGTGGAGTGCAAACAGGATGAGATCATCATGCAGGGCATGGACCCCAGGTAAAGCACCAGAAACACTTGTTTCCGTTGCAGGTTATAAATTTGTGTGATAATGTAATTTTTGTTTCGTCTCTAAACAGTGCACTTGAAGCCCTAATAAACTTTGCCTACAACGGACATATAGCCATAGACCAACAAAACGTCCAGGCTTTGCTGATAGGAGCCAGTTTCCTGCAGCTTCAAAATGTCAAAGATGCCTGCTGCTCTTTTTTACAACAAAGGTACAGATTATACTACAAACAAATGTCATTTCTGTGTCTGGTTATATTTAAGCTTACTAGCATTAGATTTGTTAGCATCAGACTTATTTGGTCTGGTTGTCCTGTCTATGTACTGTAATCTTTTATGGCATGCAACTGGAAAGGAGAACAGGATATTTATTAAATCTTTGAAATCAGATTGTTATCAGATAGCAAGTACTAACATTTTCACAACTGTAAATGTCCCTGTTAAATAATCTACATTTTTATGCATTTTATATAACTGATGACAAACACTTTTCAGTAACTTATCTGGATGGAAATCTTGAGCAACATGTGATTGTGTAAAAGTGTGATCACAATCGACCAGTTTTGTAAAAACCCATCTTATGAAATACCAATGCATTGTTCGAATAATGTTACTCATGGTTCATTGTCAATGACATGGTCTTCATTTACAGGTTGCATCCGAAGAACTGCCTTGGTGTACGGCAGTTTGCAGAAACCATGATGTGCACGACCCTTTATGATGCTGCCAACAGCTTTGTTCATCAGCACTTTGTAGAGGTGTCCATGTCGGAGGAGTTTCTGGCGCTGCGGTCGGAGGAGGTGCTTGAGCTTGTGGGCTGCGATGAGCTCAACGTCCAAGCAGAGGAGCAGGTCAGTGTCTCTGGGAAACATTTGATAACATTTAAACATGCACATCAATTGCACATTATCATTGCATGGAAGAAACAGCCTGCTTTCAGCTTTGTTTTGGTTTTGTAGGTTTTTGAGGCTGTGCTCGCGTGGGTGAGGCATGCTCGTGACGAACGAGAGTCGCGATTGCCGGAGTTATTGTCTAAAACTCGTCTACCTCTGTGCCGACCTCAGTTCCTGGCTGACAGAGTCCAACAAGACGAGCTCGTGCGCTGCTGCCATAAATGCAGGCTAGTGTCTTTCAGAAAGTCTTTGCTTCATAAATAGATTTCTTTTAATGCAATATCAATCAATTTCACAATTATGGCTATAAAAAAACCTTTGCCTCTATATCGCCATCTCTGTTTAAAACATAAAACTGCAGGTTACTTGACATACGTCTCGTTACATGATTTGAAGTCAAACTGGCATTTCTAATGAAATTGTATCCGAGAACTTTTAAATCTTTATTATTATCTTACCATTGTCAGTCAGGCTAAGGAGACAGTTTTGACCACTGACATTTGATGTACTTTTTGTTTTTTCACACGGTCATCACACGGTTTTGATTATGTAGCTGCACAAATTCTTTGAGTTAAACTGCAAACCTGTTAATGACCTTCACACCAAACAGGGACCTTGTCGATGAGGCGAAAGATTACCATCTCATGCCGGAGCGAAGACCCCACCTTCCAGCCTACAAAACACGACAGAGGTGTTGCACATCCATAGCCGGCTTAATCTATGCAGTCGGGGGTCTCAACAGTGCTGGTGAACTTCCTTTCAGAAACCTCATGTGATAATAGAAAGATGTGACAATCAGTGGTTGTTAAGTGAATGTTTTATGTACAGGCGACTCATTGAATGTCGTGGAAGTATTTGATCCGATTGGAAACTGCTGGGAGAGATGTCAGCCTATGAGCACAGCCAGAAGTCGCGTGGGTGTTGCCGTTGTAAATGGACTGCTTTATGCCATTGGGGGTTACGACGGCCAATCACGGCTAAGAACCGTGGAAGTTTACAACCCGGAAACTGACACGTGGACCAAAGTTGCCAGCATGAATACTCAACGCAGGTGAGAAGTTGTCAGGATCATATATGTACAGTGTGTATAACTAAAATTGATATACTATTCTTGATGTGTCATACATTTGTTTAGTTTTGTTTTTCCCTCTCTTCCGTCTGCATTAGTGCAATGGGAACAGTTGTGGTTGATGGACATATATATGTTTGTGGTGGATATGATGGCAAATCTTCTCTGAATTCAGTTGAGTGTTATTCCCCAGAGACTGACAGGTAAGGCAAAACATCACTTGTCCGCTGACTGTTAAACATTTATGCATTATTTTTGAATAAAAAACACATCTGGCAATTCCATAAAAACATTTTATCATACTAATATAGCTCAGGTATCATTATTTGGTGGTTTTAAAAAATTTAAAGCATTTTTTATCAAATAAAGGATGATTTTCATAATCAGATAAATTATGTTAATAAAATAAAATAACTTTTTTCATCCCTTCTCCATTTGTTGAGTATTATTGCTTATAGTTTGTGCATTTTAATTCACAGAAAGACTACATTGTTCCTCCTATGTTAACTGTCAAAAACGTGGAATAAATACACTGTATATAAATTCTCACTGTGAAAATTTATATTTCAAGTTTTGTAATGTCACATCCATAATGCTGGAATTCCCCATGTGTATCCAGCCATGTAAACTAAGAAATCTGTTATTTTGTGTTTTGTTATTAGATGGACGATAGTTACAGAAATGAGTGCAAGCCGTAGTGCTGCTGGTGTGACTGTATTTGAAGGCAGAATATTTGTATCAGGTGGTCACGATGGTCTGCAAATCTTTAACACGGTCAGTGAACTTTAGCACTTGGATGTTTTTAAACATAGTGATGTTTTGTTTTATATTTCCATGCTTCTGTTGTTGCTCAGATACCCATTGTGATGTTGTTTTCAGACAGTTGTTGTTTAATGTTTCTGCCACTAGGTGGAGTATTACAACCATCATACCTCCATGTGGCACCCCGTCGCTCCCATGATGAACAAGCGCTGTCGGCATGGTGCTGCAGCTTTGGGCAGCAATCTTTATGTGGCTGGGGGTTATGACGGCTCTGCGTTCCTCAGTGGAGCAGAAGTGTATAGCTCAGTAGCCGATCAGTGGAGCCACCTAGTGGCCATGAACACTCGGCGCAGCCGCATATCGCTGGTGGCCAACTGTGGTCGACTCTATGCAGTGGGAGGTTACGACGGACAGTCCAATCTCAGCTCTTTAGAGATGTACGATTCAGAAACCAACCGCTGGACGTTTATGGCACCGATGGTGTGCCATGAAGGTGGAGTAGGGGTGGGCTGTATACCCCTGCAGCCTGCTTAACGCCACAATCTTCCTCAGCCCAAAAGGACATTTACTTATTTAAAAAAGGTTTTTGTACTGGGTGATTTAACAACATGCATTCATGATCACTTGTTTGCATCAGGTACTATTCAAGCTTTGAGAAAAGCTTTAAGCAGATATGCCAGTACACCTTTCATGGTGACATAACAAAATCCTGTTTTTGTTCTTTTGACGACCAAATGAAAAATGTATGCAGAGATTTTAGTATAAAGTCCAATTGAGATGCTCAAATAAGGTCCTGGAATTGGCTTGCCTGCCTAAACGCATTTGGTTGGAAAGTGAGTATAAATAGGAGCAAACAAAAATGTGCTAACTGGGAAAAAACACATTCTCATGTCGTACTGTAGTAAGATGACAGACTTGGTGTTAACAGATAACTTCAGCAGCATGTTAGTGTGGACCCGTTCAAGCCTCGTTTATTGGGATATTTTGATGTTATTCAGCTAAACGGGAACTAGATTTATAGACAGGTAAAAGTTAACCACTGTTAACCCATGCCATAATTGGGAGACTATAATCAAGTTTGACTAATTAGAAAAATGTAAAGTCATTTTGTTATATTTTATCAAGAATGTTTATTACATATTAGATTGATTTGGGATATTGCTCATAACGAATGTTGCTGTTTTGCAGAATATTTTGCAAGCAGCTGATCTATTAGATATGTGCGAAACATCTTCTAGATGTGCCATGAGTCATTTCCACTTTACATAAGATTATATGTGAAAACATTTTGAATTCAACACTTGATTAACTTGAAAGAAAAAGTGTTTCTCCATCAGGTTTAGTCAGCAACTCGATCTTGAATTTGGGAGAGGATCACCAGCTCTGTATTGCCTTTTAAGTTTTAACTAATGCTTTTTGCTTTTTTGTTTTTTTGTTTTTTTGTTTGTGTTTGTAAGTATGAGCACACATACCAAAAAAGTATGGTGTGATTTCCATTACTGACAGATTTGGAGAGTTCTCTTGGTTTTTATAAGTGAGATTCAAAAGTAACATTCCCTAGTGCTTTGTGCAAATTATGTCCAACTTTTGTGTCATGACAGTAAGGGACTGACTGTATGGAAGTGTTTTTAAACGTTTTTCTTTAGACATTACTTGCTTTTCATTTTTAATAACACAAATCTGAATTTGGGATTACTGACTGTGAATTTTAACACGGTTTCTATTATCTTCTATTACCAGCACTGCATCTCAAAGTTGATGTCATTACATGATTTATTTTATATTAACTTCCAATTGTGGTGCAGTATTTACAATTTTAATTGTTTTTATCGCTGGTTAATTTATTGTTAGCTGTAAGTTTTGTTTTATAGCAGTGCACATAGTAGTTTGTCACGGAAATGAGAATCAAGTTTACGTTTTACAGAAGTCTAATATATATGTATGTGTGTTTGTATATATGGATCAATGAATCTCTTCTTTACGTGTTGAATATTTTTCTGCTACCTCTGTGTGAGATGGGAGAGCTCAACAGGGACGAGAATAGCTGGTCTCCCTGTGACCTTTTGTAAAAAACATTTCCATTTAACCTGAAGGAACTTTATGGCATTAATTGAACTCTTTTGTGTGGGACTAAAATATCTTTTTTCACGATTCTTAAATGTCTTTAATAAACATTGATTTTATGGACACTGAGGTTTGGTCCCATAATTTTCTCGGTGACGGCAGTCTGTTGGTCACACCCGTTGTCTGGGTGCTGTTATAATTGAGCGGACCCGTGTCTGTGTGTTGTTAGTGTCTGCGAGATTGAAGGATGACGGTCAAAATGAACGCAGCGCTGGTGATCTTGTTTCTCTCTGTGTTGAGCTCCTCAGCAGCTTTACCTATGGAGATACTTCAGAAGGTATAAGACATTGTTTTCTGCTTTTAGAGAGCGAGTAAACATAAATGCATTGTAGAAGATTTCCTATATAAATTGAATAAGTGGATTAACGCATTTAATTATATGAACAATACACTTTTCACTTACTGTTTATGTTATCATCAATACAGTACATGTGTATTTGTTTTTCATGTTGTAGACACTTCAGCTGATCCAGCCCACAGATACACACCCTACAGACAGTGTAATGCTTGGAAACTCACAGGTGAGAAGCGTGTCTGTATTGTGATGCAATGAGTTTATTTGCTGTATATGTATAATTTTACAGATGTGTTGTCACAGGACGTGAGGCTCAGCAGCTTCGGTTTCCGTCAGAAAAGAGGTTCTGCTAACACAAGAAAACCAGGCCAGTACTGTGCTGGATGCTTCTCTGTTATTGGGGATCCAACAAAATCACAACAATGAAATCTGTATCTCCAGATGTTCCTGTATGCTTGCATAATCCCTAGATTAAAACAACACTTTCTATTGGAACTGATTAGTTATGTTTAAAATGTTTACATTTTTAAAAATATTAAACATAACTTTTTTATTGTGTACTTGATTAAAACATTTTGATTTTTTTTGGGATTTTTTTTTACATTTTACAGTTTAAACTAGTGTAATGAACAGTAAACTTTGTGGGCTAGAATCTCTTTGCACACTTATAATATAGTGTTGCATGTTTCTGCTTTGCATGCACTAAAGTTGTTATTAGTGGATTTCCTAAACATGATGGTTGACGCCTGTTTCCTAAATGCTAGTTTACAATAATAACATGGGTTTTGATGACTACTGTTTCAGAGACCTCTCATTATTGTGTTTTCGAGGTAAAATCTGACCATTCCATACTGTCATTAAATTTTTCTTTTATTTAAGAGCATGAAACAGGATACTAGGCCAGTCAGGTTTACTGTAAATATTGATTATAAATGAAGGTATAGGTTACACTTTATTTTGAAAATCCACTTTGGACATTTTAAACTATAAGAATAATGTGTCATAAAGTGTCAGCAGATATTAAACCATTTACTAATACTCTAATGACCGGTAGATGATAGTAAGTTATAAAGTCTAAAGTGAATTTTTAATTAAAGTGTTACCAAGGTAAACACTGTTCTGTACTGTATCTGTATAAATAATTCAATTGAAATGTTTTCCTTCTGATCAAGGTTTTTTAATGCATAGAACTGTAAAACAGGACACTAGGACAGTTAGATTTAGGTGGATTGCCTTGAGAAATCTTCAAATTATGCAAGTAAATTATGCTTTTTTTATTATTTATAGATATAGCCAGATTAAAAGTGAAAAACACACAACTATCAATGTAGCAATATTTTACTAAATAATTCATTCATTCTTTGTTTCCTCTGGAGCTCCAGAAGCATTACAACCTGCCAGAAGACATCAAAATACATTTTTAATCTCAAAACACTTTCTCAGAGCAGAAGAAGCCTCTTGTTTATAAATTAATATATAATCTCTTTTATTTTTACTCTAAACATATAAATCTGTATATATTTAAGGTAAATCTAAACTTGTATATGTATTTACTCTGAACATCCTAATATTAATAATGTTCAAAAACACCTTTAATTTCACAATTCCATGTGTATAAGATATTCCTTGAAAGCATTACCTTCAGTCTGTGGACAGTTCTGTGGTCCACAGGTGGATGCTGTGGGGGCAGTTCGTCCCTCGGGCACAGAGGAACCACCTGGGCACCTACAGGTACATTATGTAACACTGTGGTTATATAGTGTATTTCCTGAGAGCGTCATCTGACTTCAAAAAAGTGTCAGAAACTGAAACTAGCAACAGTTTCTAAGAATTACAGGCTTTTGAGGAGCAAGGAAGAAGACTCAACAATATGAAAAAGTTGATTGGAGGCCTTTTTTGTTTTTATAACAGTCTCTGTTTGACTGTCTATTCACATGACACTCACGGTGCAGAGTTGAATCTGCTCTCCTCTCCGTCCAGGATGCCGTGGTACGTTCCGATCTCCAGCTCCAGCTTCATCTTATTGTTGAGCAAGGTTTCATAGTCACGCCGTTGCTGTTCGATATCCCCTTGGACGTCAGTGAGCTCTGCCTCCAGCTTCTTAATAACAGAGCCCAGATTCTGCAGCTCAATGTCATGCCAGTGCTTGGCATCATTGAGGGCATTCTCCAGGCCTCGCTTCTGCAAGGGGCAGGATGTCACGAGTGTGTGTGTATGTTAACTGCGAATACTTTAATTACACTGTGTAATTTTTTCTTACCAGAGCTCTGATGGACTCAATCTCGGCCTGTAGACTCTGAATCTTGCACCCGGCATCATTACACTCCGTCTTTAGGCCCTCAAGCTCCTCCTCTTCTCGACTCAGTTTACTGTTCACACTGTCAGCCTGCTGTACATATACACATCTACATATATTACAGGTTCTTTCAAATTTTACAGTCCCGAGATCCCAAAATCTCCGACCCGGGAGACCCAATCTAAACAAACCTTAGAATAATATCATAATTCATATCCTTGGTCTTTTATTCTTCAATGAGATTTTGAACCTCATTCTATGGTTTACCTTGCACTCAAGGTAGGCATCTGTTTCAGCACGGTTCTTCTCAATAACCTTTTCCCAATTGGAACGAATGAAAGCCAGAATCTGGTCCAGACTGGTCTCAATGGGAGCATCTGGTTCATCAATGTCACGGCCCGCCATCTGCTTATAAAACACTCTGACGTCCTGAAGAAAAGCAAAAGAAGATGATAAGTTAACATCTAAAGTTTTATTTTACTACATAAAGAGTATAGAGTTTATCTGACCTCTGTGTGACTGTGCTCCAGATCCATCAGTTCATTCTTCATGCTTTCAATCTGATTCTCCAGGTCCATCCTGTTCAGGTTTGCATCATCGATGACCTTGTACAGTGAATTAATCTCCTCCTCCACTGCCTTACGGAACGGCTGTTCATTCTCATACCTACAAAATCATGCACAGAAAACACTTGTGTGGGATTCTCTTAGAGAGGGTTTTAAATCTGGGCTTTGTTAGTGTATTTTTTGTTGAAAGAGAGGGATGGGGTGGCACATATCAAATTTATGTTACAGCTATAAATCAGTGTTTGCTAATTGCTAGTCTCTGGCATGTAGTACAAGGGGGAGGGATATTCTCATTCTAGAGAGCTTTTGATTGGATAAAAATCTGCCTAGTGCAGGTTGAGTCATCAATATTTTTTTCTGGATCTAGTAAAAGAAAGCTTTATTTACAGCCGTCATATATTTTTTTCTGAAGTGTTGTGATCAAGCATTATATTTGTAATGTTATATTATTATATTTTTAACCTGTCCTTGAAGTCCTCTGCATTGGCTTGCACATTCTCAGTCTGGAGCATCAGTCGAGCGTTGTCCAGGATAGCTTCACTTACCTGACAGACAGGAACAGGTTAGTCTGCACATCAGTAAGCAAATATTTTTACAGTTTTTTACTTGGGTTTCTCTGGTTTCTCTCTTCAACTAGGGGTCCAACTTTGTCTACACTGCAAAAACGTTTAATTTCTGTGTTTTTGTTTTCCAGTAATATAAACATCTTTTGTAACCTAAAGACAAAATGTGTTAAAATATATCTCATATTTTGTAATAATTTTGTAATATTTTTTTATTATTTCACAGTTATTTTTCTAGTCATAAGCATATACCACCAAGTTGTGTTGTATGCTTTAAACAAAAGATCAATCTGATAAACTCATTTAGGTAGAAAATTGCATTAGCAGTGCATAAGTCATGGGTTTGATTCCTGGGAAACACACATACTGATAATGTATACTTTAAATGCACATTTGCTTGTGTCTGCCAAATGCATAAAATGTAAAAGATGTGTTTTTCTCTCAAATTTAATTTTGCTGTAAAATATTTGACTGAAAATCATGACTGACTACGTTAGATGTCTTATGTATTGGACAAGCCCAATATCCTCTCCTACCTGTATGTAAACATTCTCCCAGTCTTGCTTCAGACCACCCCATGACCCAGCGCTGGAGGCTTTGCGATCCAAAAAGTGTCTAATCTGTTCTTCCAGCTGCTGGTTAAGCTCTTCCAAAGCATGTACTTTGTCCCGGTACTCCAACAGGTATGTGTTGAGACTGTCAAAGCCAAACTGATGGCCTCTATCACCGGGCTGGGTCACCACAGGGACGCTGGTGCTCCTGAGGCCCTGCAGAAACACACTGCTGATGCCCAGAGCCCTGCGGGACACGCGTGTGCCCAGACTGCTGGCTCCGCCGGTGGGAGCCATCCCTACAAACACTCCCCGGGGTACAGAGGTCCCTGCTGCACTCATGCGGCCCACTCCGCCCGGCCAGTCATTAGCAGCCTGGCCCAGGAAGGACGATCGGCGTCGTGGCAGAGGCATTTCTGGCCACTACTTGCCCATAAGCATCGCTACAATGCAAACACAAATATCCTCTGAGCACCTCTCGGCTAAACGGCAGCAGCTAGCAATGCGTGTCCCTTTATGGCGGTCCGGCCTTCTGGAAAGCAGGGTCTTTGTTTTAGCTCTGTTGTTTCTGGACTATTGTGAGAGAAACCTGGTGATGCTGGTCACCGCTCTTTGTTCATCTCTGATAGACAGTTTTCGGCTGCCTCAGCACAGTGGTCTTCTCAGGAAAGCTCTATAGAGCCCCTGACCAATACATGTCCCCCCCCCTCAGTATGTATGGCCAACTGTGTGTGTCCAAATGTCCCCATTTGGACATTTGTGTTTATAAATGCTATACAGAGTGTTAAAGAGAGAAATTATATGTGCTTTACAGCATGGTTTTAGATTTGATAAAATCTTTATCAAAGCCACATCTTCCTGTTTGTAGATGTCATCAAAATAGGGAAGTCTAATATTACTTTCCCATGAGAAAGTAATGAGGGTTTCTATCTGCGTCTTTTTTAACACTGATACTCAGCTTCATGGGTTTTGGTACAATACAGACAAAATGTTATTGAAATTTATGGCTTTGACTTAAGAATGAAGAAAAAGCTGTCAATGAAAGAACTACACTGAAGATGCTAAAATATAACAGTATAAAATATTGTATATTCTTTCACAAAATATTTTCCATAGCTTTGAGTTTACTGCTATTCTAAAATGTAAAAAAATAAAGAATGAGTGGCCTTCAGTTTTGACCTTTGACACAAAAAATGAACTTCTTACTCATTATTTTTGTCTTGTTTTCTGGCACAAATATCTAAACATTCTTAAATCAAGATACATTTTACTGAAAAAGCAAAATGATTTAATGTATAAAGTCTTTGTTCTTGACAAATGTTTAAAAACTGAATTCATGCTTAAAACAGAAAATGATCTGCTAAACTGATAATAACAATAATCTTGTTTCAGAAAACAATACGTAATAATAAATGTATAAGCTTTGAATTAATTATACTACTACAGTTCTGAGATAGGAGGTTAGATTATGTTGATAATATGGCAGTTTTTATCTCCACCTTGTTCCCCACATGATCGAATCTGCAGAAACTGATGCTGTTGGGCACAAATGAGAAACGGACTGATTCATAACTGATCTGAGGCTCAAGCGTTACAGCTGCAACGTTACAGAAGAGATCTTTCTTTCTTTCTTTTTATCTATTGTTTTTTTATCTATTTTATCTAGAAGACTTTTTCTGTTCTTCTCCTACAAACTTCAGCATGACTTTCATGTGCATACAGGGGCTTTCTGTACCTACTGTGTGAAACTGAAACTGGTACAAATGCATAAAAAACTAAGCTGCAACATTTTACCAAAGAACTTTGGTTTCACATAATTTGTTTCTCACAACAGAGAGCTCTTAGAATAATTTCTCTGAAGGGCCTAACATCTGTAAATGTGCTTTTTGTTTTCAAGCAAGTTCCTCACTCTAATTTTACTGGTTATTTCTGCATTATTAGTAAAAGGTATTAAAAAAGACAACCCAGGGAGAACAATGATGTGCACATCAGATGTTTCTGATGTTTAAAGCCACTAGAAAAGAGCCCCATTTTTTCCAGTGAACCGAGACAATTCCTCTTTTGATAGAAGAACAATTGTGTGTGATTTCCCCTGCCTCTCCCCTACGCACATATTATTCAGGGGATTTTTAAAAAAATAATCATATTTCATAATAATGTCTGCGTCTTTCCATCCAGTTATTATAAAGGAATATTGAATATTTTTTTAAAGGTCACACTATTCACTGTAATTGTGTTAAATAGTCCCTCTGTTCAAATGATGGCCTACTAAGAGTAGATTACATTACATTTTAATATCTCTAAAGGTGATCACAACAAACGACATCAATTAAAGAAAATTAAAGAAATGTTTGAAAAATGTGCTTCATTTTGGAAAGGTCAGCACATAAAGAAACTCAGTTATGCATTGGGCATGTCATAAGTTTGCATCAAATGTAAAGGTATGTTTCACCTGCCATCTGAACAGGCACAGACCTATCAGTAGAGTCTGCCCTTGAGACTTACAAGAACAAGCAGATGACTGTCATGTTCCACCTTTATTACTTTCACTGACCTTAGCATTTACCTTCTGACACAAATGTTTGTCTGTGTGATTTTTTAAAATGCTAAACTGTTTGTAGTTGGTGTCTTTAAAGAGATGAAAATGCAAAAATGAAAATTCTGTCATCATTTATTCACCCTCGTGTCATTTTAAACCTGTATGAATTTTTTTCTTCTGCAGATATTTTAAGAAGATATTTTGAAAAATGTTGGTAATTAAACAACATTGACCCCCATTGACTTCCATTGTATGGAAACAAAACCATACAAAAGACATTTATCAAAATATCATCTGTTGTGTTTAACAGAACCACGTGACGGTGAATAAATGATGATAGAATTCTTATTTTTAAATAGGATAAATGATAAAAAATAGGCTGAAGTGCCATTCATCATTCAGCTTACAGTGCACATCAAGTGCTTTGATTAAAAACCATCCTGCAGGAAAAATGCGCCTGCAGGTCAGCATATTTTGACATTTAACAGACAACCGACGCCATACCTTTCCACCAAAGCAAGTCATAGCTTATTCATACCCCACAGTGTCTTATCTCGCATTACCCTCCCTTTAAACAGACCCTATTTAAACACAGAGCACCAGACGTTCTCCCTGCCTGCACTCTCTGGTCTGTACAGATCCTTCAGCAGAGATCCAAAGCTATTCACCATGTCTATGTCATTATCACTGTCCTCTTCCAGGCTGTCTGGGGGATTTGGAGGTCTTGGCCTGGCTCGAGGTGGTGGAGGAGCAAGACTGGGTCTGGGGCTAGGGGGTGGAGCTGGCTTGGGCGGAGGCTTTGGCCTGGGCTTAGGTTCTGGTGGAGGTTTTGGCTTTGGTGGAGGTGCAGGAGCCGGTGCAGGACTGGCACTGGGTGGCGGCGGTGGCGGAGCGTTTGTTGCCAGTCCAGCCTTCGCTATGGGTCGCGCCCTTACCGCGGGAGGGCTGGGTGCAAGCGCCGCCCTCGCGGCCGGTCCGGCATCAGGTGGAGCCGTGGTCCCGATACTGTCCAGAGCTGCGGAGAAGCACACGCTCTCCGGGCTTAATGACCGCTTTTCCACGTACATGGCTAAAGTGCGTGCTCTACAACAAGAGAATGCAGCTCTGGAGGCCAAACTATCGCAGCTGACCGGTGGGGCAGATGTGTCCCAGGAGTCATCTGTGACCACCACCATAGAGTACGAGGCCCAGCTGAGCGAATATCGTAGCACGCTGGAAACGCTCACCATCGACACGGTGAAGCTGGAGATCGAGCTGGACAATGTCCGTGGCACTGCCCATGAACTGAAGGCTAAGTGAGTTACTTCTGTTTTGTAACATTTCTGTTTGGATCATGTGTTTCCCTGTTTATGACATTAAATACACATCGCATGAGAGTATATCACAGGATTTTATTACATAATATTTGCTGTTTACATTGTTGTTTAAGTGCATACACACACAAATATATCAATTAAGAAAGGGGGGGGGGTGTTCAAAATGTTCATTACAATGATACCATAGAAAAAACAAGAACCATTCTTACATTTTTATACTATAGGTTCTTTTTGGAACCATACAGCCAAAAACGGTTCTTCTATAGCATCACGAGACCATTTATTTTGAAGACTGTCAATAAATACCAACTGTAAATGTCTTTTTTAGGTTTGACTTTGAACAAGGAGTGAAATTTCAGCTTGAGTCGGACATTGCTGCCATGAAAAAGGTCATTACATAATATAAATTATATAAATGCAGTTACATATTTATCAATCATTACAAAACTATTGTCAACCTCAAACCTTCTGTTTTCCCTTTAAGGACATTGAAATGGCATCTGACCTAAGAATTGAACTGGATGCCAAATACTCCAGCCTGAAGAATGAACTGGACTTTGTCAGCAAGACACAGGAGGAGGTAAAAATATTGACTTATCAGCTAAAATCTTTTGCTAAAGCTGTACTTTGTAATGCAAATATTTGTTTCTTTATTCTTTTCATCACTGCAGGAGCTGGCTTCATTGCAATCCAAACTGGGCACTACAACAATCGACACTTCAGTATCCATGATTGAAGTAGACACCGGGAAGTCATTCGACATCTCTACGGCGCTCAATAAAATGCGAGTGGAGTATGAGAAATCTGTACAGCAACACAGAGAAGAGGCCGAAGCGTACTACAAACTCAAGGTCTGCTCACATGCAGTCTACTGTACATGTTCTGAATGCTTACATCCAGTCATCAATAAGAGATCAGTGATATATCTTCTTCTGCTTTTCACTCTAGATGGATGAGATGCAAACGGCCAACGTCAAAAACACAGAAGCTGTGTCGTCAGCTAAAGCTGAGATCACAGCAGCCAGAAAAGAACTGCAGACGCTGAGTTTAGAGCTGCAAAGTCTTGCTGCTTCTGTAAGTGACATAAAAAATATTTCGTTCATACAAAGAATTAAGTATAACACGTGATGTCATGTAGAAGAGCATTCCAAACAACACACATAATAGCTTTGCAAAGTGCAGTTTAGACCAGCTTAAGAGGATAGTTTTTGGTTGAAATATGGTTTGTGAGGTTAATTCCCACAGTAGAAGTTCTCAGGAGGCATCAAAAATGTTTTGAATAAATCACAGCTGTCAAGGACAGGAAACAGACGACAGAGGAAGTGGTTTATTGATCTCAGACATGTTGACAGTAATGCCACACGATAAGTTGAACCGCTGCAGAAAGCACGCTTTTCCAAACAACTCTCACACTTCACCCCAGGGTGAAGGGTTTTTTCTTCTGACATCATTTACAGTAACCTTGCTGTGAGTATGAGATATCAACGAAGTGCTGAAGTATTAGGTGGATTTCAATGACACTGTGTAATCTTAGTGTTTATTAGGAGGCAGGAGACGCAGCGATGCCATAGAAAAACCCTTTTTTGTTCCCCAAATGAACCTTGAGACATTTTTTTTAATCTTGTATAGTCTGTAGAACCTTTAATCACCACAAAAAAGATAGTGCTTGTTGAAATCCCAACTATGCCTCATTTTAATCCCATAACTTGTTGTTTTTGTCACATTACAGTCAGAAGTTGCTTATAAATAATACACAGAAAAATATATTTCTTAGGGATGATTGAGGTGCTATATAGCACTGCTACCATATAAGCACCTGTACGGTTCTTCCGCGGTTCTCTAGAGTGGTTAAGTTGCTATATGGCACCTCTATAACGTCCTACACAGCACCATTTAGCAAAGATAGGTGCTATATAGTGTTTACGAGCCAAAGAACCACTTTCAGCAGTGTGTATAACGTTGTTTTCTCTCTGTTCAGAACATGACTCTGGAGCAGAGTCTAGCAGAAGCCCAGGCTCAGTCCAGCGTGGGTGTGGCCGAGTACCAGGCACAGATCGCCAGCCTCACATCGGCCATAGAGGTGGCTAAAGCTGATCTCCACAAACAGATCCTGGCCTACCAAGAGCTGCTGGACATCAAACTCGCTCTGGATGTGGAAATCTCCACCTACAGAAAACTGCTGGAAGGAGATGACTTCAAGTAAATATGTCATAAGCAAACTACAGATATATGAGTTTTTATGAGTAGCTGATACATCACATGAACTTTGAACTGCTCACATTACTTAACATTTTGTAATCACCAGGGTAGATATTCATTTAATCAATACTAAGTAATATTTTTATAATTATATAATCTGTGAAAAATTGGTAAAAAATAGTTTGAACACCTTTAAAACAGTTTGAAAGATTACATCAACTACCCTAATACAAAAGCATTATTTTAAGAAATCCCATTTTCGGCATTTTTCATTTTCATTTTTATTTTCAGAGTGCCAGAGTTTGAGTCCTCCTACACTTTTTCAGGTAAGAACAGTCTTTCTTTTGTTTCCGTTTGTTTGATTAATCAGAAACCAGAAGCTGGTTGTCTCTATAAAACATACCAAGGAATCAAAGTAATGGCAGTATCACAAGCATCAGGGACTGTCATCAGGGAGTTTCTGTGGTCTGACGGTTGTATCTTATTGACTGTTTACTTACCAAATGTTAATAACTGTCACTAAACTCTCATAGTTATGACGAACATTGCATGATTGTTTAACTCAACATGCTGTATGCTGTTTTTATCCCTATTGTTATGAGTCGAGTACTGTGTCATTCAAAACCTGTGTATGACTCTTTCTTCTGTGTAACACAAAAGAAGATATTTTGAGAAATGTCTTTGTGGTTTTGTGTCCATACAATGGAAGTCAAAGGGGCTCAGTGTTGTTACCAACATTCTTAAAATCTTTTCGTTTGTGTTCTGCAGAAGAAGAAAAAGTCATACAGGTTTGCTATGACACGAGGGTGAATAAATGATGAAAGAATTTTATTTTTTCTGTAAACTGTCCCTTTAACCATCATCACTTTTTCACATGTCAAGCGCATGACTGGTAGCAGATGAGTTGGCCACAGTTGTTGACATGTGCCTTTCACTAGTTCAGCAAAAGTGGACATCAGTGGTTTTTTGTGGAAAACAGTGTTTATAAACATTCAATAATGTAAATGGAAGTCTCACAGGCCTTTTTACTTTAACATAACGGTCAAAAGTCCAAGGGGCATGGGGAGGGGGTGCCCTTTCTCATCTGCACTTTTCCATCCTGTAGGGAGGGCTCCACCCCACACCAGCACCCCCCAGCACACCCCTTAACCCAGCCCCAAAGGACATACAAACTAAATACATCCTGCCAGGCAAGTTTCACTTTAACATGCAAGGGAAGTGTAGAATAGCAACGCCTACAGGTTTATCATTGTTATGGTAAATACATCAATCTACTTTGGTTCTTTGTCCGCCACTGTCTCACACAGAGACGAAAACTGTACCGTATGCAATTTCAGATGCAGCAAACTTTTTACAGAAGTTTCAGTGCTGTAATGTGCGTGAGGTGTGGTGGCAGGCAGAAAAACAAAGTATACTCTTGCCGAAGTACAGTATACACTTGTGTTCCAATAAAATAAAGAACTGATAAATTCCCCTAACTAATTCATTTCCTTCTTCTCATCCCTGTATCCGTCTCCTACCCATTGCCCTCCACTAACAGCTGGCCAAATAAAGGTCAAAGAAATCATTACAGGTACGTCATCTCCACCATGTGACTTCAAGTGCTTTTGTTTGTGTAGACATCTGGGCAACATGTGACTCTTGACACTCATTTTTCCAATACAGAGACATCAGTCATCTCTGACGCTGACGATACTGAATCATCTTGAATGTTGGGAGTTGTCCGGTCAGTGCAGACTTGATGAATGCAGAATTACCATTAAAACCTTCAGCCCAAATATGTGGAGCTCCATCTTCTGTTTTTTCAATAAAGCTGCATTTCTGGTTTCAAACGTATTTCTCTGTGCAATTTTTCATCATATTCACCCGAATGTACTACAGTAATAGGTGTCGAAATTTGCACTCCTGGTTGTGTTTATCATGGAATTTTTTAAATGTGTAAACGAGTTTACTTGCCAGTTCACTGACACATTAGCTTTGTTTTGTAGAACTGTTTGAAGCGGAAGTCATAGCACAGTCGCATAAGTGGTAGTGCATAGCAAGATAACCCTTCAAAATATTAACACAAAACCTGTTATGTGCATTTATTGTTATATTGCTTAGTAAGACACTTTTGCAAAAACAATGTCATGGGTTTATAGTTTGCAGCTTATTAACACCTTAGTAGGGCCCCTGAAACTGGAACAACTGCACCTGCATTAGATCACATCAGTTACTTCATCTCTGAAATGATCTCTGTTTGCCACAATGTTGCTCTCTTTAAATATGTCAAATTATTAACTAGGTCTGTCTGATCTTTTGGTTGTACACACATGATTGCTTTTAGGAGATTGAGATATAAAAATGAGGAAGTCACGCTTTTTGCAATCACGCTCCCATCATGTCATTTGTTTTTCTGCTGTTTTCCTTTTTTTCATTTTTTTACCAAACCACTGTGATGCCACAGGACTCATGACACTGTCAAAAACATCAGGTGACTAAAAGGTTATACTGATTGTGTAGGCACTTAAACTAACTGAATTTATAGCACTTTAAGTTGGTAAAGCAAAAAAAAATAAAAGATCAAAAACTGAAATCAAATACAGTGCCAGTTGCAGATCAGCATCAGGACCTGAGTTTATTCTATAAATAAAAATCATCTCATATATAAGTGAATTGATTAACAAGTGACAGTTATGTAGTGGTATTTGGCAGGTGACATTATCTGCATTTGGTTCCTGTAGCTATATAGACTTGTGGTCTTAGCCTGTCGTGCAAATGTTCACCGCAGAATGTTCTTAGTAGTGAATGACAAATGTTTGTCCTCATCTCTCACAGGGCCTTATAACCGTTGCCATGCAATGCAGTTTTGTCACGCAAACTGACGTAGCGAGTGGGACACCACCTAAATCAAACAAAGTTTCATTTCAGTTTGCACTGATTTAAAACGAGACTGCATTGCATCTTCGGTTTTGTTTGTACAACAGCACAATGCTACATTATTAGCTGCACATGTGAGCAACATTAATCATTTAAAATAAGTTCAGAACCGTCTTGCTTAAGTTTACTTTGACAAGTTGTTTACAGAGTTGTAAAAAAGCTTTTATGTCATGATAAAATTGTTGAAGTATTTTGGAGGGTCAATCACATGTTAAACCCTCAACGTTTTTTCATTTTTGAGGAAATGCTGCATATGTTTTTCTGTTTGACCTGGTCACTGCGAAAGCCAAGAGCCAAAAAGGGGAACATTGCGTGGTTTGTTTTGCGCAAGTGACACCTATAGAGGCTGACGGGTTTAATTATAGAGATGAATACTTGAACGCCCACCATCCTTTGTGGCTAACAATTTATTTCCACTTTTCACTTATACCTTTTATTGTTTATAACCTGAGCACTTTGCAAATATCTAAAAGAACAAATCAGATGTTAATCAATGTTCATAAGAATCAAAACCTAACCCACACGAAAGAAAAATCACACATGAATCCCTTTATTTCACCTATATTTCAATAAGATGAAGAGCAATGAAGAATAACAAATGAATTGAATTTACATTTACATTTAGGCATTTAGCTGATGCTTTTATCCAAAGCGACTTACAATAGTAGGAGACAATGAAGCGATACATCAGAAACAGAAACAATAGTACTAAGAAGTGCTTTGCTAAGTTTACAATGTTTTGCAGTGCTAGATAAGTACCTGTAGAGGAAAGAAGAGAGGGTTTTTTTTGTATTATGATGTCAGGTGTTCGTGGAAGAGGTGTGTTTTTAGCTGTTTCTTAAAGGAGGTGAGGGATGTGGCAGATCGGATTGCGTTAGGAGAGATTATTCCACAAGCCGGGGACAGAGGAGGAGAAAGAACGAGAGAGAGATTTAGTGCCCTTCTGTGAGGGTACCACCAGTCGGCGTTCATTCACTGAGCGCAGGGTTCTGGATGGGTTGTAGGTGTGTAGAAGAGAGTTAAAGTATGAGGGTGCAGAGTCTGTGATGGTTTTAAATGTCAGCATTAATGATTTAAATTTAATGCGGGCAGCAACCGGTAGCCAATGGAGAGAGATGAAGAGAGGTGTGACACGTGCTCTTTTGGGTTCCTGAAAAACAAGTCTAGCTGCTGCGTTCTGTATCATCTGAAGTGGTTTGATTGCTCGTGCAGGAAGACCCGCCAGGAGAGCATTGCAGTAGTCCAGTCTGGAGATTACCAGGGTTTGGACTAGCAGTTGGCGGTGTGCTCAGTGAGATACGGCCTGATCTTCCTGATGTTGTAGAGTGCATATCTACAAGACCGTGATATCCTTGAGATGTGAATTTGTTTTGCTTAAGTCTTCTGCATCTCAGATATTTCTCCTGAGATTTTCATTAGAGATCTCAACAATGTCCTAAACTGAGCTCAGATTTGCCAAGTCTGCAAACAAGTGTTAATGTTATTTGAAGATTTCAACATGAACTCAACAATTTTTCATACAATTAACTTAAATTCAGATTATTTTACCTTTAATAACATTTACACTTTCATACTCTTAATATATTTTAGCAATAATTTGTCATTGTTTTGATTTCCCCCAATTTTTAGAAGAAATATCTAGTTGACACACAACTGAGAACGTCATCAAATCTCCTGTGCTACAAAAGAGTGAACAATAAAATCTTTCTCTGGGCATTATTAGTAGTGTCACATCTACCAGCTGAGCCACACAGAAACACAAAACATCTTTTTGGTCTTTTTACTGTAAGTCATCTCTGGACATGAGTGATAAGTCGAGTCTAAATTGTGCAATCAGTGTTGCAATCAGCAATGGATGTGACAGATGTAAGATAACACAAACTACATGCCTATGCAGTGCATTTCCACACCAACACTGACTGGCAGTGCTTGCTAAAACTATGTGGCCTGCTAACAAAAACTAAACTTGTTGATTAGATCTTGCACTGTTTTATAAACATTTCAAGGGGTAAGGTGCTGTAGTGTGTTTGACATGTCATAAAGAGGAAATGTCTCTTTCACTTCAGGATATGGTGTAATGGTACACATTTAAATAAGTAAAATCTGTCTGGTGAGACGATATTAAAGATAAACAGGATGTCTGAAGCACAAAGATTCATACTTGAGTAAGGAACCATACACGCAATGACGATGTTTAGAGAACTTCACTTTTGAGATTTTTAAGAAGTGTTGGTTTTGGTGTCAGTGGAAACTTAAAGTTATCACTTTTGACACATCAGTTGATACCATTTTCTGGTTAAGATATAATCTGTTTTTTAATTTATGCTGATAGGATTTTGTATCACGTCACTCCCAGTGTGACTGACCACAGGGACAAACAGACCTTAGAAAACAAAAAAGGAAGATGGTTCAGTTACAGGTGCTTCCTTGTTTTCTTTCTATTCATCATGACAATAGCAAAGTGTTACATAAGTAAAAACAAAAGATTTACAATATGATGGAGTTTTCTCCTGTTTAATATAGATTGTATTCATGTAAAAAGTCAAGATTTGGGTAAATTTCATGAAAAATGTTTGGGAGTCTTCAATTACATTAACTTTTGTTTGCAGACCCAAGTTCAGTTTGTGACATTGTTAAGATCTTTTCTGAAACTCTAATAAAGACATTTGTGAGATTTCTGGCTCTTTTTCTCATGAAAAATATCAGAAATGCAGGAGACTTAAACAACAGTCTCCACTTTCTTAGTTTTTTATGACTTGACATTAAACAAAAAAAAAAGAAGAGAACTGACCATCACTTTGCATGCACAAGATCTCAGATAAGAAAGTGTTGGTCTCAGTTTATTCTTCTCATATGGATTAACTGTTAAAACACATTTTGTCTGGTTTATGCAGTTATATACCAAAACAGATAAAAGTGCAAGATAGTTTAGTAATGTTGATCAGTACTTTTAAACGGGTTCATAAACACTTGCTTGTTGTGTTTGGAGGTGACACTATCAAAGTAGAGAAAAAAAGCGAGTTCATGTTGCTCGTGCGTCACTGTGGTTTACCCACAGACTTTAAAAGCTTCTGCAAAACAGACGTTTCTCAGATGCCGCCAAAAACAACGTGAAAGTTATCTAAGAGGACACTGTAGCAGACTAATTCTGTTTTAACATCTAATTCTTTCCTCCAGAAAGTCAAGTAAGTATCTGGCTATACAACAAGTATTTAAAGTAACTCATTTTAGTCTTTATTTTTCAAATAATGTGATAAATCTGAATTGTTGGTAATATAAACTATTTTTGTTGGTTTAGGAACAGAGAACATCAATGATGAACGTGACTGATATTGTGATCGCATTCACACGGCTAACAGAAGATGTAAGTGATATCCAAACATTTACATCAAGCATTTCTCCGTCTGTTGGTGATGATTGCTTGTGTGCATCTGTAAGCGTACAGCTAAACGTTTTGTAGCTCGTATGGTTAATAAACTAATGTTTTGCTTTTTTCACAGGATTATGGAGATGATTCTTCCACCCCTACAGGTGATTATGAAGATAATGATGCATCATTATGCGACAAGTCGGCGGTGAGACAGTTTCGTATGTACTATGAGCCTGCCCTCTATTGGATCATCGTGATTCTGGGAGCCATTGGCAACTCTATGGTGGTCTGGATATATACACACTTTCAGAACCGTCTGAAGACGATGACGGATGTCTACCTGCTGAACCTGGCTTTGGCAGATCTGTTCTTCCTCTGTACTCTTCCGTTCTGGGCAGCCGACTCCATCTACGGCTGGACATTTGGCTCTGCCCTCTGCAAAATCGTCTCTGCCATTTACAAGATCAACTTCTTCAGCAGCGTGTTTCTACTGACCTGCATCAGCGTTGACCGCTACATAGTCATCGTACAGACGACCAAAGCGCAGAACACCAAGAAGAGTCGACTGCTGTACAGCAAGCTCATTTGTGTTTTAGTCTGGATCCTGGCTGTCATAATGGCAATTCCAGAGTTTCTTTTTGCCCGCTCTAAAGAAGATATAGAGGGCAATCATTTTTGCTCCATGGTCTACTGGAACAATGACCACAACCAGACCAAAATTCTGGTGCTGGCTCTTCAAATATGCATGGGCTTCTGCATTCCTCTCACAGTCATGATCTTCTGCTATGCCGTTATCATCCGCACCTTGCTCAAAACGAGGAACTTCCAGAAGCACAAGGCCATGCGTGTCATTTTGGTGGTCGTGGCCGTGTTTATCTTCTCTCAGCTTCCGTACAACAGCATGTTAGTCTTTGAAGCCACTCAGGCAGCCAACACAACCGTCACGAACTGCCAGGAGGTCCAGCGCTTTGATATCGCCACTCAAATCATGAAGAGTCTCGCCTATATGCACAGCTGCCTTAACCCATTCCTTTACGCCTTCGTCGGGGTGCGTTTCCGGAAGGACATAGCTCGTATATTCCATAGCTATGGTTGTCTTCCATCCCACAAGAAGTCCAAGCTGCTGCAGGGAAGCCCACCCCGTTCCTCTGTCATGTCAGACACGGAGACCACCAACGCTCTCTCATTGTGAACCATCTCACGACACTGTCAGTGAGCTTTGCTTATAAGCTTCTGTTTCACTGCAGGTGCTCGGCATCTGAATTTCGAACAGATGTTCTTGATGGGCCATAAGAGCATTTTGCACGCTTGAAAACCTGTTGTTGGCAGAGGGTGAAATAGCGCACACTGTGATGCCATGGCTGCAACCCTGAATGCAGAACAAAGAGTTTAACTTCTTTGTTTGACTGGCCTGTCTATACGAATGTCATACCCAGATCAAGTATTTGTACACTGTATGTATGGATGAACAGTGTCGCCATGGGCGAGTGAACGGTTACTTACTTGTTTACTTGTAATGGTACTTTCCAACTCTTGTTCAGCATTAATGTTTTTCAGTTTATCTACACGTTGTATATTACAAGATTTCTCATGTACGAGCACTGAATTTTCTCTGTTTTTCTTTTATAAATATTATATAAGATTTTTATGAATGTTATTATGTGATGAGTTTGGTATCTTGTCTTTTCATAGCTGCAAAAGTTAAACTGTGAATGTTTTCTATGATTCATGCCAGTTTTGTAAAGTTTTCTTTGTGTTTTGTGCTGTGACATGAAAAAACAGTGTTGGGTATGAGTTTTTGCTGCTCATTTTGTATACCAAAGAATTATTAAATGCAAAATATGAACAAAACCTGATGAATAGGCTGCACTTATTTTTTGTAACTGTTGAGGAACTACAGTATATGAGCTTTCATAGAAACACATGCAAACTACTACACACCTACCACAAATGGGAATAATTAATTATCTGCCTTTTACAGAGATATTATTAATATTGTAGGCATTCAAGCATCATTCCTATTAGGTCACAGGGACACTTTAATTTTGTAATATTTGTTATTGAAATCTGACAGACTGCCAGTACGTGCATTGTGGCAAGAACCGTTAAGACTGTGACGTACGTTATCTGTCTGGTTTACACACTGTGGGTCTTGTGGGGAGACACACGTAGTTTCACAACAAAACAAACACGTGCACGTATGTACGCACGCACACACGTTGGTTTACCTTCTTTTCTTTATAACACACAAACCTTTTATATTTTTTTAAATGAACATCATTTAGCACCGTATGATTTATAAGAAGTTTTTACTCATAGCGACCATAAAATATCTCCACAAAGTTGGAGAATGACTTGTATTACTATCTTTGTGGGGACATTTGGTTTACCAAGACCACACACAAACAAATCAACTCTAGAAAGTACTAGTAAGTAATTTCTCTTTGATTCAGAAAATTTCTTGATTTAATATTTTAATGTTTCCAAACGAACTCTTCTTTGTTGTTTTCTAAACAGAGAAGGAAATGTTGATTTTCATGTTTTTCTCACACATTCTGAGGTGCAGACAAGGTCAAATAACCGCTACACAGCACAAACAACAACATCAGTCTGCCGGCTCTACTCACGACAGGAAGTGGCAGACATATGTTCTTTCCAACGTGTGCTCTTTGAAGGTACATGTGACTGCTGCTGGCTTTTCAATCACCAATGAAACAGGCTGAACTCAATACCATGTGTCAAAATTGCAAGTATGCAAGTATGTAAATAACTTGTTTTTGGTCCATCTGGCGCCTTCTAGTGTTCAACATCTAATGTTTACAATAATATCCAACGAATGTTCAGGTTTCTGTTCACATTTTGAAGTTAGTCCGTAAGCATTCAGATAACCGTGTTTGTTGGATGAGTACATGCAAATAAATACATGCTAGTCAATAGACATGCATGAGCTCACGAGAGTGGATTGGTGGGTTACTATGGTTACAGCTTTCCATTATTCTTGTGCTGGAGAAGGAAGTCTTGTCCATGCCCAAGCTTTTTTTAATAACTTTATTACAGTTTACAAAAGGCTGTAATACATTTTGCTTAACAATTCGTGTTTTTTGTCTTTACGTCTTGCTAAAGGTGTACAAACTTGTCAGCGCATTACGAGCATTTGGATCAGTAAAGGTAAAGATATGTTAGGTAGTCAGTCAAATTACGTGTTGGTGTAAATCTTTAATGTGAAAAGACCATTGCATTTCCATATGTTCTTACTGAAATTATGTATAAATATTTAATGGAGAACTTGGAAGGATAAAACAGCTGGCATTTTAACGCAGTAGCTGCGTGTAAGTGATACTTTTATGCTATATTAATGGATAAATAGATATAACTAAGAAAACAATTACGATTTATTATAGAAGTAGATAAAAAACGAAATCAATCGCAAGCCAGTATGCAAATATGACGTAATCGTAGTTATGTATACTTTTCTAATTGTTACATTTTTCATAAAACACAAGGCTGAAATACAATATAATGAAAATAAAAATGTGAAGGATACTATACTCATTGTACGTGAGCAGAGGAGATGACGTCAGATCTTACGCCACCACCTGCAGGTGAGTTCTGTCTACTAACTCTTGATGCCTTTTTGTTTACTTGAAGGGATGTATTATGCCCTGATGGCTTGTTTCAACACAGGTGCCTGTTCGTCAGCTGAAAGTGAAAAGGTATGAATTCATTTTTGTCTGACACTTGTATAGTAGAGCAAATAATGATGAACACAACTTAGGTGTACACAACTTCTAATTATATTTTGATTTGACTTTAATTTATTTTATTGTTTGAATTGTGTTCTCACAGGACACCTACATTACTCAGATAATACACAGACTTGAAGCTCTGCACACGTCTACGGTAGTGAACACACAACAGGTATGATAATATATCTGCATGTAAATTTACTTGGTACAACTGCCAGTGTATTAAAGTATATATTCTGTAGTGTTGTGGATTGTGCATGTTAAAGAAAAAATTGTTTAAGTTTCAAAAATTAAAGAAGAAGAAGAAAGAAAGTCATACAGGTTTGGAACGACATAAGGAGGAGTATATATACTGTAAAAAAATATTTTAATTTCTGAGTGAACTAATTACAGTCCTAATTAAATCGTGTAAGTGGCTCTATAGTACAAGTACAAAAATTGGATTGGTGTTGTCTAATAAAATATCAAAACAGGCAAACATATTTCAGAAAAACTTCTGTTAAGTTTTAATAATAAGCAATCGATACACTGTTTACTAAAGTGTTTGGATACTATACTATATATTTGTCTGTAGTTAAATGAACTACACTTGTGGTTACTCTGCCAGACCGTCTGTGTGAGCCTGATGACAACTGACCTCATACGTCCATTAAAAATTAAATGCCTTTAAGACCAGCTAATTACAAGTCATTAAGAAAAGTTAGCTCTTAAGTTGCTTGTAAGAAAAGGTCCAGTATCATTTGTTTTGAGATTATACATGATTGATATTTAGTGCGGTTGATAATTGCAATGCATTTTGTTATGCAGGCATATTTACCAGCCGGCATTTCTCATGCAAAGGAACAGGAACCAACCATCTGTTGGAGCCAAACGAAATCATGCGAGGCGTAAGTAGATACTGACTGCTTTGACCCATCAGACATTGACAGGCAGATGACAGCCATAACCATGACAGGGTCATCTAAGTCTACAGCGCTTTGGGTAGTAATCGAATTTAATTTTGCAGTGACAGTGTTACGTATAAAAGGTAACATATTACCTACCTGTTCTAGTCTTGCATTTAAAGTGAAATGAATACATTAGAAATGCAGATAATATCTTGGCACTGAGACTTGCTGTGTTTGCCAGTAATCTTAACCTTTTGTTGAACTGAATATAGCTTTGTATCGTGCTGCAACACTAGACATCTCACACTTTGCCAACCTGGAACTGATACTCCATATCCATGTCACAATACTTGGAGAGGCATCTTACCATTGTTTTGTTTTTACCTATTTTTTATTTAGCTTGAAGCAACATAATACGACCCAGTTGAGGATGCTTACGCATCGATGGCGCAGTCTTGGTCTTCAGCCTCCAATCCTCTGGAGCACACAAGAACATCCTACATCTGTAGCTGAAACCAGACCAGCACTGGACATCAGTCGGATCACTCTCATTGAGTCTTCAATGGATGAGACTAAAACAATCAGCAGTTCACTTTGTGGCGGTTTAGACACATGCAACTGTGGACCTCTTAAAGCTAATGTTACCGAACAGTGTATTTTAAATAACTCCAGCCGGGTGTCAGTTGAGTGTGAAGACAGTGACCTTTCTGACCTAGAGAAAGACAATATTCCCGTCTCAAACTGGACAGCTCCTGTAAAACTGGACCTGAGGCCAGACTCGTGTGACAGAGATCAGGAATTATCAGAGATGACGGAAGAAGAGCAGATTTACCCTGCCGTTCTCCCATTTCCACTTAAAGACCTAGACTTCAGTCAGTCCTCAAATGCGGAATTGGAGAGTCAGCATTTGAGAGACCCTTGTCTCACAGCTATGGTGGCACGCATGTTAGAGCTGGAGAAACTTCAAGCCGCAACTATACACAGAGAGCGAGGAAAAGCAGTCAGATCTCGCCCGGCAACAGCTTTGGTGCGGAGTGCCCATCGTCTGAGACGCGGAGAAAGTCCTTGCTGTCAAACAGAAAACTTGAGGACTAAAGGCAATAATTCAGTTTTAGCTGATTTAACAAAACTCACTCTTCCTTCATCCTCTCGTTCACATTCTAGGCAACGTATTCGTCCCTTATCACATTCTGCAAAGACGCTAAATACATTGCAGAAACCACATACTTTACATAAGAAACCAAACACAAGTGCTGTTAAATTAAGAAAGACTGTAGCGTTGGCTCACAATATTGCTGCTCGTTCAAACCTGTCACCTAAATGCAACCGTTCAATTGGTTGTAAGAGACACCTGAAAAACAATATGCCAAAAAAGACTAGTGTTTATTCTGAATCTCCATGTAGTGAAACATAATGCTGCATGTTTTTGAAGTTTTATTTTTTTAAGTTGTTACTGAAACTGTCGTTTTCTTATTGTAATATTTACTTGGGATACACTAATAATATTGTGATATCAATAATTGAATAGAAACAGCAGTGATAAGTAGAAAATGTAGGAAAGTAGAGCGATAAGGAGACTATTTATTACAAAATTAAAATATTACTGTATCACAGCATTCATGTTTGTTTTTTGTGCTGGTTGCCGAGAGGTATGTGTGTTTTGGACAAATGATTACAGAAAATATGTTTATATCAAGTTTCTTTTATTTGAAAAAAAAAGACAATGTGTAATTTTAAAAGTCACTCTTCACTGATAGTCTGATGTGATTATTTAAAATGAACAATACTGGCTGTCTTACAGAATTTACATTTCACACAAAATAAACACATTGTTATGCCGTGCATGATTATCGTGGGTAATTTCCTTCACAAGTGGATGAGAAGCTCTTCTTCTGAAAGGCACTTTAATAATACAGTAGGACAGCCGCAGACAGACAGGATATCTCTCACACTTAGCGTCACATGTAAACATGGCAGGAAACAAGGAGATTTAGGACTTACCCTGCAACACAATTAACAAATAATTAGCTTTATTTGAACAGTAGGTAAACCGACATGTAAACCAACAGATTCTTGTAAACGAAGGAAAGGTATTACCTTTTCATTGACTGAAACTGGGCATATTTGGGCAAATGACAATTTAATGTTTCAAGTATATTGAAACAAATTTTACTACTGCATATAAATTGCTTATAATTGAGGTTGCAGATTTAGGTAGGTTGAGCATCAGATAATGCAACATAATGTTAACATTTTTATTTGCTACACTTATAAAAACATTTTGTAGCAAAGATTAGTCAGTCAGTCACTACTAACTACTTCAAACTACTTGAAAGCAAAAATGTAATTCTTATGAAAAGCTCTCTCTAAAACAGAAACCTTTTTGCAGATGAGATTTCCCTTAAAGAATCTTCTCTACTAGACAGCACCTAAAATACAAAGAATAAATATACCAGTATCTTGGTACAGCACAGACAGCACACAATCGGAAATCATTATAATGACTAAATCAGTCTATTTATGTGTGGAACATACAGGTGCCCCATAAAGAACATCTGAGGGTCAATCCAATGGATAAAAGCAACAATGGAATCATGAAGATGTATGGTACACTGACAAGTATTGTTCTGTGAGACCTGATGAAACAAACTTGACTAATAAACTAGAACTGGCTGTTAATTACTAAGCAGAGCATCAGCTTTGTGTTAGATCTAAACATGCCTTTAGGAGTGACCTGGGATAAAGAGCCTTGAAGATGTCTTGTTCCTTTGAAAGTAGAGACGTACTGGAGGCTGTCTCTCCATTGGCCAAAGATTATACTCGAACACAAAGAGCAGTGGGAAAAACAGCACAAACAGCAGTTAGTGTTGATGAAAAAAGCTTCCAGTCATAAGATGCAGTATCATTATGAATAACTTGCATGAAAAACAGACGACTTGTGGGAGGTCTAAGCTTGTGTTTTCTAGATACCTCTTTGTTTTTTCCATCACAAAACATCTTTATTTATATTCTTTAATGATAACATAATGTCATTTTACAGTGTTTATTCAATTATTAATCAAGACATACTTCCTTGCAAAAGATAACAGGCAGAGAATTCTTCCAGCATGAGCTATGTCCGTGTATCACTTTAATTTGAAACAAAGATATGAAGAAAAGAAGCAAATTACCGCTTGTAACAAGCAGATTCATAGATCAGAGCAGGAAAACCCCTGTATCAAAAGACAACATGATCACAAACATGAGAACAGTCACAAAAACACATCTAAATAGCCTATTGACAACGAAACACTGCAAGGTTTGTACAGTAGTGCATTGAAAGCTGTACATATTACATATTCTCATGCATATGCAAAGAGCACTCAATAGGTTATACACGACCTAAGTGTCTAAACACAACGCTGAAATAATGTGTAGTACACTGAAGGTGCTTAGTCCATGACAAACATTTGGATTCCCTTTCACCCTTACCCTCAATGTCAACAATTACTCGCTTTAAGGGATTCCCATAACCAGGATTGCCCAAGGGATTCCTTCCGTTTTTCTAAAAGCGACAGATTTGTCTCTGTGAGAAACACCAGCACACAGGGTGACAAAGAGTTTCAATGTTTACTTCATTTACCACTTCGTTATCATGCAGGAGAAGCCAAAAGGGCATTTTTAGCACGAAAACAACACAAACAGGTGAAGCCGACTGGTTTGGTGGGGTAAGCTTACCTTCAGTGTACTCATAGAGATGCACAACCTGCCTTTACAGAGGAGCTTTTCCCTGCAGACCAGGTCAAGCAGGACCCAAGACCTCAGGTTCAGCAGAAACACACCTGTGGCAAGGGTATGCCGTTGGCCTGCGTGCCAGGTTACGTTCTCACACCTGAAGGAGGGTATATAGACAGCATTTATGCTGGCCTGACACTCTTAATTGTCCTTGGTGACTGAGTAAAATATGGTTAACATCAACAACGTAAAACCTTCTTGATTGTAATATCGATGACTGACATTAATATAATTTTGGCTGCTGCTATATTGCTGTGAACAATACAGCACATATTTGACAACTTTTACAGTATCTTAAAAATAAAGTAAAACTTGAGTGCGTCCTTCTCTGAAAAATACTACAAATCTGAATGAATAAAATACCGTCATCTTTTAAAATACTAATACACACAATAAAATATTCAAGTGTCTTTTGTTGACTGAGTCATACAGTATCTGCAGATACAAAACCCATCCTGTTCTGGCAGAGTCTTTGGCGTATGTTTAGATGCTCATATCCTCTCCTGGATAAATGAATGCTGAAGTGCCTGGTTGATAGTGATCCTCTTGGCAGGGTCCAGCATCAGGATCTGGTCCAGCAGCTCTTTCAGCTGAATGACTTTCTTTCGCTGGTCCTCTGGTAGTGCCTGGCGACCCACCATGTCCATCAGCAGGTCCTTAGTGGGGTTAATGGTGCTCATGACTGTGACCTTCTCCTGCAGAGAAAGAGTAAGAGATGTGGAAAGGAAGAACATGTTGGGAAAGATTCAGTAAAAGAGTTAAAATAGTTGTTTTTTTATATTTAATAATGACCTAAAATGAATTGAATATATAACGCTTACCCTCTCTGTGACCTTGTCTACCTCAGTGTACAAAAAGTTCAGATTTTGGTCGAAGTGCTGGTCCTTGAACAGACCTTTCCTGATCATCTGTAATTATAAAAAATATTTAATATTCTCCCATGTGTGTTTATTGGTGTTAAATATAATGCACAGAAAATAAATTCTTACTTTATTAGGTAATTTTCCCTTCAGGTCCATCGCAAGTTTTAACATGTGATTATTGGTCTTTCCAGGGAAAAGGATTTTTCCTGTGTATAGCTCATAAAGAGTGCAGCCCACTGACCACATATCTATTCCATAATCATATGTCTTTCCAATGACTGAAAAATAAGAGAAACAACACATTTTTTCAAGCTTCCTGTATTGAATGAGATTATTTATTCACTTCAAATCGTGGTTTTGTGTTTTAAAGGAGTGATGCTGTGAGTTTCTCAATGCAGTTTACAGACTTACTGATCTCAGGTGCCCTGTAGAAGCGGCTGACCAGATAGGGTGTTATGTCATTATCAGCCACGTGTGATGCGGAGCCAAAGTCACACAGTTTCAGAATGGTCTTGGACTCATTCACCTGTAAGGAAAATAAAACATTCATTGTAGAAGATTCAGACATTCTGGCAAACACTTATCCTCATCACGGGTCAGAATGACCTTACCAGTATGTTGTCTGGTTTGATGTCAGCATGCAGTATGTTGCATCTCTTCAGTAGTTTAAGGGCCAAGAAAAGCTGCTGGCTGTATGAGCGCACGGCCTTGATGTGCAGGCCCACGTCCTTGCCATACTTCCTCAACACCTCCCGCAGGTTCATACTAAAGCCAATATAAACACAGAACAGAAACACATACGATGATGCAAACAGTTTGTCCAAAGCTGGTAGAAAATCTACAGTATGCATTAGAAATGTGTTGGCTGTAATATACCTGAGTGGTTCGAATACCAGACACAGATGCTGCTTATGATAAAAGTGTCTGAAGAGCCTCAAACAATGAAACTTATCATCTGCATCTGCGTCATTCAGTTTCCTGAGAAACTCCAGCTCTTTGAGGCCTGTTTTTTGCCTGCAAGATAAAAAAGTCATCCTCACACTATATTTAAAACTCTGTGAAACCACATTATCTGCATGTTATTAAATGATAAACATATTTATGAAGATAACCCAAAATAAACACTCTGTTGCAACCTAAATCATATATTATCTTGGCAGTAACCTCATACTTCCTTATTTTATTTTTTATTTTATTTTTTTCATATGTCACTACTTCCGGTCACCCTTTATGTTTGTCTGTGTGTTTTGCAAAAATTCAACCAATCAAAAGTATCAACGTTGACAACAAAGCATTTAATTTTAATAGTGTTTTTCCATTTCCTGAAAAGTAGCAGTTTTGCCCAAAAGTGACAGTATTCCTCACAAGCTAATTGGCTAAATAGTGTTTAGGGTCATGAAGTAACTTACATCATCTCGTTGTTGCGTATTATTTTAACTGCCACCTCCTGATTGGCTCGGCCCAAGTCTCTGGCTCGGATCACATTACTGAAGACACCTTGTCCTGTGTAGCCGTACACCCCGTAACGCTTGTCCAACACCTCGCCAATGTTCACACCTAAGAAGAAGAGACATGATCTAAGGTTCCTCCTTTAACTGACACAGAGTTCACTGACAAGACTAACCATTAAAAAAAATCAACTCACGGTAATAGCCCTCGGCATCTGTCCAGTTATCTTTGAGACTTGGGTTGTCCTTAAAGTCTTTGCCAATCCCTGCTGCCCGTAACCTGGCACTCTGTGGAGATGTTAGGAAATATGTAAATTGTTGGAATTGTTATTCAGACAGTTGATTAAATTGGTCAGTGATTGACACCATAACAGTTTTAAAGTCTGAGAGTCAGATTACCCACTTGGTAAAAAGCATGAACAAAGTTTCCAATAGAGAAACAACAGCTTGCGCAGGACTATGCAACTCTACCTGTAGAGATCCACTTACACGGTCAAATTCAATCAAATTCTGGGGCTTGTAAGGCCAGTGACCTATGCAATGGAAAGCAGGAACTTGGCTACTCACGTCAAAGTAAGCAGCGAACATGTCATCGGACTCCGTGAACATATCGGGGGCTGGTGGCTTTTTCAGATTTGAGCCTGGAAGAAAAACAATGATTCAATGAAAGAAACAAAGACTTACTGATAATGTAACATAGACTTAATAATAACGCATCACACAACCTTGGATTACCTCATAGTGAATGTTTCATGTCTCTGGTTTCATACAGATAGGTGCCCCAAATTGTGCCTGACAGGCTGATTCGCCAGCTCTATCCACTTGTTACATTGTGACGAAAAGAATACCGTTTCCGGGTCCAAGCCTCCATTTATGAGCACTATTTAGTCACATATTTAAGCTAAATGTTTTTAAACTCACACTACACTACAGTCTCCAGGTTTACAGGATTTCCCACAGGAATATTTTATTAATGTATAAAAAGTGAATCGCTGTCTGGCCATTTTGTTATGAAGATAAAGTTTAGGATCATGGCTTTACAATGTGCCCTGAGTGAATATAGCATTATTTGTTGTTTGCCATTGGCATCTGATAAAGTTACATCAGACAAACAAGTGGATAATGTCACAGATCCTTGTCAGCCCATCAGGCACAAATCAGGCACATTCCTGCAACAAGCATGTTTTGCTGACTTTAATTCATGCTCCTAAACCACTGATGGAGGGTTATATAAATATTTTCATTTCAATGAACTATCCCTTCACTGAAAGTCAGTCTGCAGATAACATACCATCCTTTTCCTGTGAGACAAGGTTATGCTTGGCTTTCATGTTGTCCTCAAACGTGTCCAGGTTCTCTTGCTCGTAGGCTTTAACATCAGCAGCCACACGCTCGAGGATGTCATCAGGGGACGGAGATCGACTGTGTCTGCTACTCTGGGACTGCCATGCTCTGAGAGTCCTGACATGTTACTGTCTTCATTCACTGACTTATATTTCTATACAAGACAAAAACAGAAGCATGTTACATATGTCAAAACAAAACAACAAAACAAAACAGACACAGCAGCAATAAAAATCTATTCTGACCTCAATAATAGCCAAGCGCTGAAGTCTCCTCTGCTCTATCAAAGCCTCCTCATCCTCTTCATTAATCTCATAATCATCCAGCCTGAAAACAGATCAATCCATTATAATGCTTTTTATCATTTCAAATATGCTAAACAACATCAAATAAAACTCACACTTCATCATCAGAGTCTTCCTGATCAGCTTTCATGCCTTCAGACAAACTCCCCTTAAACATGTCTTCTCTTTCTCTGCTTCTTCTTCTTCTCAGTCGTTCCTTTGATCCAGACCATGACTGCTGTCTGTGATCTGTCCTGCCCCGCTCCCTGGATCTACACAATGTCATTTTACATGTTCAGGGTCATCTCTAGATAGGTATTGTGTTTACTTGCATTTTACATCTTGTTTACATTTTCAACTTTTATCCATGAAAAATCACAACAATCACCTGTGTCTGGGAGGAGACCTGCTGGTGCGTCTCCTGGGAGAACGAGACCTTCGTCTAAAAGGTGAATGGTTTAATCTCCGCCGGAATGGGCTTTCCTGTCTACGGCCTCCTTCCTCATTGCGAGATCGCATCCTACTAGGTTGAAAGAATAATAAAGTGGGTATAAAAGAAAGAAAGTGCTATATTAATAAATGATGAATATTACACAACTGAACCCATAAAAGATCATGATTAGCAGAGCTAGAACCTGTCATTGGAAAGTCTCTGCCGGTCAGCTTCTCTCCGTCTCCTTTCTGCAGACCGAGATCGATCTCTTCTGTTAGGTGATCTGTTGTGGCATGAAGATCTGTCTTGTCTGGTTTCCCTATCTGTGCTACGTTCAGGGGACCGATGGCCATGAGCAGGCATGCTGGAGCTGTGCTGTTCTGAAACTTGTCTTCTGCTTGGAGATCTATTTTCCTTTCCAGACAAAGTTTCTTTTGAGACTGACTTTTCTGGTTTCCTTTCCCTCTCCCTGTCTATGTCAACTTGTGTCACGATAGTATTTCTTTCCTTAGATCTAGAATTGCTCCTCCTCTCTGAGGATTTGGGGTTTCTGTGTTCAACATTTTGCTGATCGCGCTGTGCAGGCGACGGTGAGGTTCTTTTACCATTATTTGCGTTTTTGCGCTCCATCTCTGTGTCATTCTTTCTATCACTTGATGACCATCCCCTGGCCATCACAACAGGAGATTTCGACCTTTGACCTCCATCTCTGGATCTTTCCCCACTCCGGGATCTTCTCCTCTCCCTCGCTTCACCCCAAATATCAAGCTCATTTTTACTGATTTCTTTTTCTGACATTTGATCTTGTACTGTCATCTCATCAGGTGTGCTTCTGTCATCTCGCCAGGAAACATTAACATCATCATATTGTTGAGATCTTTCAATATCCCTTTTAACCTGATGATCCCCATGTTGCTTGGAAATGGCATAATCATTGAGATCCTGACTCCACTGTTCACAGTTTTGCACAGCCTCCTCAATCTCACCATTCTCGTCCGAGTCGGAGTTATAACCCTGCAAAATCAGTCCCATACCTGAATGCACAGAGCCTTTCATTAACTCATTATCAAGTTCAGCTTGAATCATGGCCCTCTGTTTCTCTAGATCCTCTAGAGCAGCCAGATCATCCAGTCTGGATCTCTTCGGAGAGATGACGCCTGTAGAAAAGTCTCTATCGTTCCTTATTGAGTCTCTGTGTTTTCGCTTATGTTTGTGCTTGTGTTTGTGGTCCTTATCATCCGGTGAGGAATGTTTATGTTTTCTGTGTTTACTTCGATGTTTGTGTTTTCTTCTCTTGTGTCTTTCCACTCTGGCAAAGTCCTCTGGCAAGTCATTTGCTTTTTCAGCTCCATATTCATTTTCATTTGCACTGTCCGAACTGTCCACATCATACCTGGCACAGAGTTTAATACAGAAGTGTGTTGTTAATACAATTCAATGTACGTATATTTCACAGTTAATACGATTGCAAAGCTGCTTTACATAAAGACACAATACACTTTCAACTGTTTCAAATGAGCTCAACAAAGATAATGTAGTTTCATTAAGATGTCTGAAGATAAACGTCAATGCCACAATGTATTTAACTTTTATGTTAATATTGTATATTTAAAGTATCTACAACACCATACAGATGACTTATGTGTCCACTGATAATAAAATCAAACCGCAGATAAAACCATCAGTTATGGGTTGGTTTAAACAATAAAAAAGCTAGTACTTAGATATGCAAAAATATTTGACATAAAATGCGTGAAAGTATCGCTTACGTGTAATCCTTGACAATTGTTTTAGCCAATGCGTTCATGTTCGCCATCTTGACTATTCCTGCTGAATCGGTTGATAGTCGAAAAGAGTCAGTTCAATTGAATCATGCTGTTCAAATCAATTCCAATTCAAAATAAGGAATCTAGCTGTACAACAAGTATTGTTTACAAGTTAAAGCTTCACATCCTATCTTATTATTGACAGGTGTATGTTGACGGCTACACACAAATGTGTCACGCTTCATAATTAGCAGATTTTTAAAGAGAACTGAATGAAATACTGAATCGACTCCATTCAATTCATTCGGCTGGATGAATCTTTTGAAGCGTTACAACACCGCGCATGCGCATGGTGTATCAACACAAGCGAACAAGAAGACAAGGAACCGTCTAACTAACGTTTCAGACACTTATCAGAAATGTGCGATTTTTAAGTATTTTCAACACACGCTTCGGATTAAAACATTATAAACCGTGTTTGCGAAATCAAACCTGTGCTTATCTTGGTCTGTTTGAGAGAAATGTGGCAACTTACGCTTACTGCGTGGATTGTAACAATGCTGTGGTCCCTAAACCGCACGTTGACGTCTATAGGGAACGCCATATAATTTAAAGAGAGCACAAACCCTGTATTATGCAGGTAAGTACATCAATAAACACATATGTGCATTGAAAAAAGTTTTCTGAGCAAATGACTCACTTTTAGGCTAGTCACTACACACTTGAGAAGTGTTTATACTTATTGCTGCATCAAAGTAGATCTTTATTGTTGTACGTACAGTGATGCGGCCTGTAATTTGCACGTAATTGTTTATTACTGTGTAACTGTTGGCATAATACATTATCTTGGAGTTTGAGGATATTCATGGAAGTGAATGCATCATCATGCTCTGGATAATTTTATTACAAGATTTCATATCTATGGATTGTGGATTGATTTATCTATCTCTTGTGTTATTTCCAAGAATGGGCAGGTTTAAAGATACATATCAAGATGTTCAACCTGTAACCCTTCAGCTCCCAGAAGAGAACGTCACCTCCAGTCTTTACTGCAGCTCAGCAGAGGGAATCGAAGCCCATGTATCCACTTTGGTGGAAGCTTTCTTAGTTGAAGTGTACCGATGTCGGGTCTGTCAGTTTACCAGCGGCCAAAAGGCCAGGATCAGCCATCATGTGATGGAAAGTCATGATCCAACATCTCCATCCCCCCATCTGCCATGTTTGGAGAAAGAGGACGAAGAGAGTTTGGATGTGTCAATGAGGGTTAATGATGAAGGGGAGGTTGACCAAAATAACTCTCCATATGATTTGGAGAGCGATCTCCATTCTGTCTCTAAAAGCAACGAGGATCAGATGGACATGGAACGCATGTCTTTTCTTCTTCCGATGTATGGCATGTTTCAGAACATCAGCCCACGGTCATGTGACATCGGCCTGGGCTCCAACTCGGATGGCAACTTGCATGTGGCACAGACTTGTGAGGTGAGTCATTTTTACCATACTGATAGCTTAGATGTCAATATTTGTTGGTTTAAATACCCATGTGCTGTCTCTCTCAAATGTTTTTAAAGCATTTTTTAGCATTTTTTATGTTTAGAGCATGATTTGTTATAGTCAGGTTAAGTGCTGTTTTCAGAATTGTCACATCCATAGCAGTCCATACTCCTCATAAATTTGAGCACACTAAAATGATTAGTATAAAACTATTTTATGTTCTTTGAAGAGATATCTCTTCTCTATTTTTTGGGTGTGTTTGCTTCTGGTTTGTGCTTTTTAATTCACAGAAATCTTATGTTTAGACTCTATCAAAAGGGCTTTAGTAAAATATATACACATGGTTCAATATATTGGTAATAGATAAATGTGAGAATGTATATTTTGCAAGTTTTGACTGAAAACGCTGGAATTACCCAAATGTGAGTGCATTTACATTCAAGCTTTTATTTTGTCAAGGTAAGCACGCTCTTTGAGGAGGAAAGGCATGGCGAGGACAGTGAAGAGGAACCTGTGTTTCAGCTGGAGGATGCTAGCACCGATCTGGCTGTCCCTTTGAATTGTGGAATTGACACTAATGTCCAGGATGAGGAGATGGCCCAGTCAGCTCATCTGATGACTCTTGGACTATGCCGAATCTCCAGCGCCAAATGTCCTCCTCAGTCTGCAAGTTTAGTGAAAAGACTGTCCCATCCCACAGGTGAGCAGGATGCTGGAGACAACATCATGGATGAAAGACAGCCTCTGCTGTCAGTTGGTGAAATGCAGAAGTCATCTGAGGATGATGGCGGAGTGGCCTGCATCCTCTGTCAAACAGTTGCATCCAGTCGTGGCATGTTAGAAGTGCACCTGAAGTGCCACAATGGAGATCAAGGCTTCAGATGCCCACGGTGTGGCTGGGAGTCAGAGGAGTGGGTTGATATGGAGATGCACTGGAGGCGGCACGGAAAGAGAAAAGGTTCTAAGCCGCATAAATGTAGCGTTTGTCCCAGGACGTTTAGAAGGGCTGATTCACGTGACGCTCATGAAGCAAGGCATAATAAACGGCATCGCGATCAATCTGAGCCAGACTCTCTCGCGCGGTGTTCTCTGTGCCTGGAATGGTGTCGCTCGGGGAAGGAGTGGGAGATACACCAACAGTGTCATTTTCAAGGAGGATTTAAATGTTTACATTGTGACTTTACAGGTACAAGTTGTTTTTACTTCCTAAACTAAGATTTGAGGTCATCTTTTATTTGGTGTACTTCTACACATTAAGCAGATATACCGATTTAATTTGTTTTCTGGGTAAATGGAAACTAGAAAGAGAATATCCCTCTCCAATAGCACGTGTAACCACTGTTTTTATTTTTTGTATTTTGCCTGGATATGTAGTTTCTTTCATCTGTTTTTTAGAGAATTCATGGAAGAAGACCTTAAAGCATATTCACACTCAGCACAAACAGGGTGGTACAAATCCAAAGAAGCAGACTGTTCACAGCATGTAACTCATATATATTTATCAAACAATAACTTACCATCCCACTTTCTGAATTTCTTATTAAAAATGACTCAAAATAATAAGATATTTACTGAGACTGCTAATTAACCTTGCTTTTTTGATGTCTGTACACAGAGAACACCCGCAACTTAGCTCGCAAACATCCACCAAATACCCAGAATGCCTAAAAAAAATGAAACCAGAGTCATGGTGCCAGGTCAGGAAGAAGAAAGTGAAAAACAAGGTTGTGGGAGTGGAGAAGAACAACGAGGGAGAGAAGAACAGATTGAGACACTTGAAGAATGACACATCAGTTGGACTCGTTGTTTCCAGACGGAGAGAGTTTTGCTGCAACCTCTGTGACAAGTAAATAAATTATTAAATTTAACTCCCTGTTGAGCCAAAATTAACCAAAACTGCTATTTACATTGAATCTTACCATCATAGAGATTGCATAATTTGTAAGTATGCATGTATTCAAAATATATATTTGGTATATAATACTATATCATAAGGTGTAGTGAGTTTTGAGGAGATTTCTGTACTATATGTGCCATACATTAATGTGTGCAATGCTGCAGAAAATGTATACTGTTCATTATCAAATATAACTGTTCATTTTCTTTAATTGTCTCTATGCAGGAAGTTTTCAACCAAGCTGACTATGCGTCGTCATATGGGTATTCATCAGGGTGAAAAGCCATTCAAGTGCCCACACTGCCAGTATTGCACTCGTCTTAAAGCTTCACTAATCCAGCACCTCCGTGTCCATACAGGTACAGTTCCAGCACATTCAAAATGCTTTATATTAGTTATCTTCTTTTGATGTAATACTGCTCAAACTTATAAACGTTGAGCAGTAACAATACATCATTGTTCTGAAACATTGTTCACCACCTTAGTTTGCTCACAAAACATAAATGATAATGTAAACTGAGCCATTGAATGACTTTCCCATGGTATTTAAATTAGAAAAGTAACAAATATGTGGAAAAGCACAAGTCCTCTGCAGTGGAAAGAGATATAGATTTACATTTCAGTGTTACAGTGACATGCAGAGAATTAGAGTTTCGTGGAAGCCTTTTCAAAAGAATTGTTCTCATGAAACCGTTGCCATGGCGTCGCACTGCTTGAGCGCAAGAATTTCAGAGATGTTTTTTTTTCACTTGCTTTAGGTGAGAAGCCGTACAAGTGTTCCCAGTGCTCCTATGCTTCCATTGACAGAAGCTCACTGCGACGACACTCAAGGACGCACACACAAGAAAGACCTTACTGCTGCCAGTACTGTCCCTACAGCAGGTACACACGCACACCTGTCATGACAGGCTAAACCTGTTTCCTGCTGCCTCTGTAACTAAGAATAATGTTCTCCATCTTACATTAGCATTCAGAAAAAGAGCTTAGACCTCCACTCACGGCGCCATCACACTGGAGAATCCTTTCCTTGTCACCTGTGTCAGTATTCCACAGCCGACCGCCAGCTGCTGGTACGACACATAAGGAAACATCACAGTACAGAACATCCTGGTGTACCGGGACAGAGAAACGACTTAAGTTCTGCCTCTCAAAGTGCACCTTCGCAAAAAGCACGGACATCCAAATAATATTTATGAATTTTAATAAAACTTTTTACTATTTCCTAAAGTCTTTGTCCTTGTCTATTTGGTTTGTTTCCATTATTTTATAATAACAAAGAAAGGTAAGGTTAAGTAAAATGTATTTGCCATTGTCATATTCTGGGGGTCATTCCTGCTGTTCACATACAGTACCAGACAAAGTTTGGGAACACATTTTTTCACATTTTCACATGAAACCATGAAATAATAATGACTAAAAACACTGTTATATTTTGGTGTCTTCCTTTGTGTAGAATTTGTAAAATCTTGGCATTTCATTATTTTGCTTCTTGAAATCTCAACCTGGGAAGCTTTTTACAGGACTAAAGAAATTTCTGTCTGACTCTATGTCGTTTTTTGTTTATTATTTGGTCCAAGTAATCAATTTAAATTTTTTTATTTTCTACTAAGTATTTTTGGCTTCTAAAGAAATTTTAAACATTAAAATATACACCTTTGGATTAAAATCTTTTGACTGGTACTGTATCTAAATATATTTAAAATGTGTAAAATGTGTTAATCTTACATTTCTGAAAGATCATACTGGTTATCTTTAATTGCAATTAGGTAACAAACAGATGAATTTCAACTAATTTAAATTTGTTTTGATTGTCTACTGTAGTGTACGAATTAGATTGACTACAAAGTAACATGATTTCAAAAAGTTATTGTTATTTAAGTTATTGTAATTCTCTGTTATGGTGGGCTGTTACTTACAGTTTTAAAATAGTAACCGATTAAAGGATTGACACCATGATGCAGTAAGCTCTTATACTTCACGACCAAATCCCACCACCAATCCAATAGAAACAGGATTTTCCCACCTGTTGAGAACCAACCATGAGAAGCTCAATGACCAATTAACAGTGAAAAAATAAAGCTTTTCAGTATTTTTATTATCAGTTAAATATTTCCTTTAATATTTAAAAATGTTTTAATCTATTACAGATTTTTTTAATATTGTGTTATTCAAAAATTGTCTTATAGAGTTGTTTTTATAAATTATTACACTATACTGGAATAGTATAGACTGTACTGTTGTAAAATATACCATATAATATGCACTTAATGTAAGAATATAATATGAGCACATTTATGGACTAATATAATAATGTTTTAGTTTCATTTGATACCAAATGCTAACATTGTTCTACAACTGTTCTGTATTGTAAATAGGGAGAAACAGAAAGAGGGAAACGGCCGGTCTCTCACACTTGAAGAATGTACTGTAATAGGGTTTAGAGAGAGAGAGAGAGAGAGAGAGAGAGAGAGAATGCGCGTAAATGCCGCTGTATTGCACATTATCTGTAGACGAAACTCAAGACAGATCAGTTTAAAGTTTGTACTACTGAGGGTGAGATAATAAGATTTGCTAATATGTATCAGATAATAATCTCATGATTTGCATTCCGATTTCGATAGAAAAGTTTCACATTCTCGTTGTTTTTCTTCTTTCAGACTACTTAGTTTTTTTAAATAGACTGCGTCACACAGAGCTTTACGCAGATGTTTAATGGTCTTAAATGAATAATTTCCGTTGACGGATTTAATAACAGGATAGTTATGGCAGGTGTTGATATGATAAGCTTTTCTCATCTGACTGTGAACGACTGTTGGGTGGTCGGACTCGAGCGCTTCGCTGTTGGAGAGGAAGAGTTTTACGAGATCAGGACTGAATGGTCTAATAAAACCATTACGTACGTGCGAAGGAGATGTTACGATCTAGTGAAACTTGTGAATAGTTTGGAGAAGTTATTTCCAGAAGACAGTGTGAGTTTGAGTCAATCACTGACTTTTAATGGTATGAATGACATTTATATGTATGCATGTGTGACTTTTGAGAACTATTGAAACTTGTCTTGTGACCATTTACCTGCTTGCTGATTTTTATTTTTCTCCTTTATTAGCACTGCAGAAGATAAAGGAAGCAGAGGAAAACAGTGACATTAAAACCAATGAGGTGGAAAAATTATTAAGAACTATCATCAAAATGCCACCAAAGGTGATTATTTTTTTAAATGGGCCTATACAATGGCATTATGAAAACTAAGTTTTGATACTTTCTACTTTCCAGTACTCTCAGTGTGAAGCAGTGCTTAGATTTTTCAAGACTTCCCCTCTTGACTACACGCTGAAAGCCATGTTTGATCCAATCCAGCCCTTCTACCAGAGTCCTGTGACTGTAGCTGGTTTGTCTTTTTGTGTTCTTTTGTGTCTTGATTAAACTCTGTAGTTTATTATATATAACTAGTATAGGCTATGTTGACAAATATGTTTCTCAATCTTATAATCTGAAGGTGTATATTTCAATGTTAGAAATTACTTTTGACAAAAATAAATTCGTGTCAACATATTCATTTCTTTAATTAGAAACCTTTTATTAAACCTTTTGTTTTATTATTTTGTTTTATTTAAATATATTTTTTAAATGGATTACTTGTACCAAATAATGAAGAAAAAGCATCTGATAAGAGTCCAGCATAGATAGGAATTTGTTCAGTGCTGTTAAAAAAGCTTCTCAGGTTGAGACGTCAAGAAGCTGGATGATCACATTTATGATTTAGCAAATTCTAGATAAATGGTGACTACTTTTGAAGATGCTAAAATATAACGTGGTGTTAATTTATTTGAGATGCTTTAAGTCACAACATACACCGTTTACTACTATTCTAAAATGTAAAAAAGAACAACAGTGAGTAAGTGTTTCTAAACTTTGAAGCTTCTTTTTCAACAGATGTCAGAAGGGCCAATGGGTTTTGTTTGGCCAATACAGAGACTGTTCTGTTTGATGCATATTTACTGGAGAATGAAGCAGAACCATCTCCACTACACTCTTTAAAATGCCGGTAAATATAAATACTCTTTAGTATTCATATTAAAACTATTAATATATTGATGTACTGAAGTTGAACAAATGTGGAATAATAATAATGTGTGTGTATTATCTCATCATCCAGCTCTGAGACTGAGTCCCAGATATGGACAGGAACAAGATTTCAAAATGAATTTGAGCATTCTTCACAGTCCATGAACCCAGTACTGACTATTGGTGTCATTGAAAATAAAGAAGCAGACTATCATCCTATAAAACAGGTTACTCCCACCAACCTCACCTACCTGCACTTACATGCCTGTGAGACAGACATCCTTGAATGACTTGAATCGATCATAGAATGTTAAGGATCCTAATAGGATTTCTTTTCAGCGCCTTTATATTCTGAAAGCCTGCAGAAAATAATGCTTAAAAAAGACTGATCTAGATTAGATTGAATTTAAGAGTAATTTTGTTAAAATAAAGATGTATTATAAAGAGTTAAATTAGTACATTTATTTTGATTTATACAATGTAGTTTTTTATTTCAGAATTTCATATTACATATTAATTTAAAATGTTTACAAAAATATATTAATGTTTGTTTTATAGTTTGACCCTGGACTACAAAACCAGTCATAAGTAACGTTTTTTTTTGTAGCAATAGCAACACAATACAATACATTGTATGGGTCAAAATTATCGATTTTTCTTTTATGCCAAAAATCATTAGGATATTATGTAAAGATCATATTCCATAAATATATTGTGTAAATTTACTACTGTAAATATATTTAAAAATTGTGAGTGGATGCAGTGCTAAGGACTTCATTTGGACAACTTTAAAGGCGATTTTCTCATTTTTCAAATTTCATTTGTACCCAAATAGTTGTATCTCGGCCAAATATTATCCAATCCTAAAAAGCTTATTTATTCAGCTTTTATGTGATGTATAAATCTCAATTTCAAAAAACTGACCCTTATGACTGGTTTTGTGTTCCAGGGTCACGCATATATATTTCAATTATCATGTATGATGTCAAACTTCCTACGTTTTTTTGGTTCACTCACTACACCTTACATATCACTTATAGGTCCATACTACTATAAACAGTTATGTTTCTATATTGACTGATTAGATAAATATACATGTTTATAAAAGTAGACCAAGTTCCAGTAGACTATGATAGGTTAATCATTAACTGGAACAGAGCGAATCAGTAGTGTTCAGGTCAGTGAGCAGTTCTCATGATGAGGGACAGTAATTTGTCCTTATTGGATCAGTCATTCTGCTCTAGTTTTACACTGCATACATCGATTTGGCTCACTGAATCCACTTAAACAATCTATACAGCCTTATTTTGGGTTAAAAATGGGTTTTATTGGGTTTTGCATTGGATATTTAGCATTTTAACAACAAACACTGAACGCATTTACTTAGTTAATGAGTAAAAATCGAAACAGATGTTCATGGTGATGGTGTACATTTCCTCCTAATGACCTCTTTTATTTTGACAGGGCTGTCCAGCTCATTCCTCTGGTGCTTGCCAATATTTCAAATGAAGCGTTTGAACTTTTGAAAAGAAATTATGACAATGGGGTTAGTCATGCAGAAGGGAACATCTCCCACTGTGATTGTGTAGCTATTTTTATATCATCATTATTCCGTATTTTAGCTTTGCTGTTAAAGGCCAACGTTCTCAAACACTTTTAATAAAATTAATTAAATAAACCAAATTGAATTGTTTGCATAGAATCTTTCCTTTCAGATTCTCAGTTTTATTTTATTTTTAAAAGATTTCCAGAGTAATCTGGAGTATGTTTTACTTCAATTTAAAGCTTTTTGTTACGTAATCCTATGCTTAATTATGAGACAATGTTAGCATTTGGTATCAAATGAAACTAAAACATTATATTAGTCCATAAATGTGCTCATATTATATTCTTACATTAAGTGTATATACTGGTACATGTATATGGTATATTTTACATGTCTGTACAGTACAGTCTATACTATTCCAGTATAGTGTAATAATTTATAAAAACAACTCTATAAGACAATTTTTGAATAACACAATATTAAGCTAAAATGTATTGTAGCAAGATTTTACCAAGGTCAACAGGCTGTTCACATTTTTTGACCATTAATGTAGACTAATCGGAGAACTCCTGATCAATAATAACTTGGTGTTACATTGATTAGTGTATAAAAGGCTAATGTTGTGAGCCACCATTCACAGACTGACAAAAAGATCAGAACAGTTCCACTGTTTATTTCACAGTAGACTTTAGATTTGAGACTTTTCAGTTTTGCATACAGTTGTATATTGCACACTGACATTGTGTTAACAACATGAGTCATCACTCTTCATGGCGAGAGCACCACTGTGTCCCCGGAGAAACCAACTGCACAACAAGCTTTAAGGAATCCTTAAACAGCAGGAGCTACAAATTACTCCATGTGCCTTTCCATGGACCGACCCACAGTCACCACCATCAGCCTCCGCACCCGTTTCCAACTGTGGATGTTCCTGATCATGCCCACTACATCATCGGCTCGGTCATCCTAATAGTTGGCATCACAGGAGTGATAGGGAATGCACTGGTGATCTACGTGTTTTGCCGAAGCAATAGTCTTCGCACTGCAGGGAACATGTTTGTGGTGAACCTGGCCGTGGCTGATTTCTTCATGTCTCTAACCCAAGCACCTGTGTTTTTTGTGGCCAGCCTGCACAGGCGCTGGGTGTTTGGCGAGCATGTTTGTGAGCTCTACGCCTTCTGTGGAGCTCTCTTTGGCATCTGCTCCATGATGACTTTGACTGCTATCGCTGCCGATCGGTGCCTTGCTATAACTCAACCTCTCGCGCTCGTCAGCAAAGTTAGCAAACGCAAAGCTGGTGCAGTTCTGGCTGTTGTGTGGCTCTATTCCCTGGGCTGGAGCCTTCCACCGTTTTTTGGCTGGAGTGCCTATGTCCCCGAGGGCCTTCAGACCTCCTGTTCTTGGGACTACATGACCTTCACTCCATCGGTGCGTGCTTATACCATCCTCCTCTTCATTTTTGTGTTCTTCATCCCTTTAGGCTTCATTGGCAGCTGCTACTTCGGAATTTTCCAAGCTATTCGTGTGGCAGGCAAGGAGATCAGAGAGCTGAATTGTGGAGAAACACATAAGATTTATAAACGGATGCAGAACGAATGGAAGATGGCTAAGGTTGCACTTCTGGTGATTTTGCTTTTTATAATATCCTGGTCACCCTACTCCATCGTGGCTCTTACCGCAACAGCGGGCTATTCTCATCTCCTCACCCCTTACATGAATTCAGTACCTGCTGTGATTGCCAAAGCCTCAGCCATCCACAATCCCATTATATACGCAATTACACATCCTAAGTACCGGGCTGCTATTGCTCATTACATTCCAATTCTCCGTCGTATCCTACGTGTAAAACAGAAGGACCTCCATTCTTCTTTCAGTTCCAGCAGTGCCCTCTGCTCTCGACGTCCGACTCTCACCAGTCAATGCTCAACACATGCAGCACAAGCCAATGGCCGCTGGGGAAAGACTCGCTTGTCTTCTGCTTCTGACACTGATTCGTACTGGACTGAGAGCGAGGCTGATGGTTCCAGTGAAAAATCCCTGGCTCTCCTTGATCGTGTGTCCACGGAGATCTCCACAGATACAGCCATTCCCATGGCAGAGTCGAGCACTGGTGGGCAGAAAGTAGGAAAAACAGACAAGGTCGTAGGCCTATCTGTGCCCTCTATTGCTTTTGAAACAGATTCATCAGATGGGGAGACTGATGGAAAGACCTTCCTCCTTAAGGGAGATCTATAAGCAAATAATGTAGCAGTGGTTTAGTGCTCTCTTGGTGTTAGTTACTTCAGTAGTAGTTGCTTTAAATTTTATTGCAAATATCCTTATCGTTATGTTGTAAAATCTTTACATCTGATCGTTTTGTAAATCCCTTTTTGCTATTAAATAATTATAGGGGATATATGTGTGACCATTCAACAAACATAACCATTTGGCAATGTTTCTGTCCTTAAAAATGTCTCCCATTTACTTTCTTTCTATTTGAATCTTAAAATATTTTGGTGTATATGGTGTAAATGCATTTGTATAGATATCATTAACAGTCCTGTTTATTTCTAGTAGTTATATCTGTACTGTAGTTATTCCCACAATAAAAATGCATTAAAACAAAACCAGATGTGTCAACTGTAACTGTTAGAGTAATCAAAGGACCTTAACACATAAAAATGTGCTTATTTTATTCGTTCTGTATGTGGAGACCCAAAACAAATAATTAAACATTTTAATATATTAATATAATATTGTTTAAAAATGGCACAATTTGTAAACTTCATAACGTTACAATGAAATGCTATGACAAACTACCTACAGTATGTGTCACCCGAGCTTTTACTTAAATTTCGGCGTGACTTTTACATCGTGAACCGGAAGTTGTATTAAACAATAGCGCAGTGATGTTGCTGACTTCACTGTGTGTCGCGTGAACGCCCCTGTATCTGTCTGTACAACAACACAACAAAAGCAGTGAAACACGAGGCTCATTTGAATTTAATTATTGATGGCAGACAGACGACTGGCAAAATAATCTTCAGTATGGGGGATGACGGCATAGACTACAACATAGTGTTTCCTGAAGCACTGATCTCAGGTAAGTGCTGAACTGTCTGACACTGACAGCAGCACTGGCTTATATTGCTTTACAACAAACCATTTAAACCCACCTCTCAAATATATTTAATTTACGTACGTGCAAATGCATGTAAGATTTCAGACGTTGTTTATAATATTGCTTAATGCATGGACGTTTTCTAAAGTGGGAATTTGAAAAGTCTCTTTGGTGCCGATTTAAGACATTTCACTTGTGTTGGTGTTGCTTAGATATATAATTCTTCTTGTGTTGACAGAGAAACACTGGCGGGGATCAAAGGAGCCAGTCGTTATTCTTTTAGGCTGGGCTGGATGTAGAGACAAACATCTCGAGAAATACAGCTCTATTTACAATGAACAGGTAACATCTACCTTTATATATAGGATTTCATTAAAAATATACTTCTATTCTAAATTTCTAGATATTGTAGTGTTTTTAAACCTTACTATTGTCAATATTTAAGTATACTACAGCATATACTAAAGTTTAGTTATTTACTGTAGTTTATAGTACAGAATTAAAACCTGTAGTAGTTACTGTAATATACTACAATTTATTAGTAAAGACTAAAGTATGCAACAGTATTTTTATATGGTACTACACTTTTACTATAATAAAATCGTAGTTAATTTCCATAAGGGTTGCAAAAATACATATGTACACAATATAAGATACTCATGCTAAAAATGAACTTTTAATGGGACTATTTTTTGCTTCCTGATTTTGCCTTTTTGACTTTTATGAAAGCATATTTCTAACATTTTACAATCATAAATAACTTAAAATTAGTTTTTCGAAAAGCACTCAACAATTGAGACTGCAAACACAGATAACCAGCAGATACAAGTTGCTATGGTGTGTAAACCCATTACTCAAACATACAGTGTTATTGAATGCATGTTAGAAAACGATGTGTATTCATTTCATTATTAATAAATGAATTAAAAGTATTTGATATTTATTTTCTAAATCTTGTATCACTTCAATAGCAGCTTCTTGTTTCCTTCCAGGGGTGCGTGACACTGCGCTACACAGCTCCTTTGAAAACGGTTTTCATTTCAGAATCACTTGGATATAAAGAGCTAAGAAGCAGCGCTCACAAATTACTTGAGCTCCTGTACGACTACGAAGTTGAGAACAACCCAATTTTCTTTCACGTGTTCAGCAATGGGGGCTTCATGCTTTACCGCTACATGGTTGAGTTATTGCACAGTCACGCCCAGTTTAGCAGTCTGTGTGTGCTGGGCACAGTTGTGGACAGTGCCCCTGGCAGTCAAAACGTTATAGGAGCTCTCAGAGCTCTCAAAACCACTTTAGGGCCCAAAGTCAACGTGCTGCTGCAGTACATCCTCCTTGCGCTGTTTGCGGTGGCAGTTGTGCTTCTGAGAGTCGTTTTGTATCCTGTGACCAAGTACTTTCACAAGAACCACTATGATGCTATGATGGAGAGGCCGGCCCCTTGGCCACAGATGTACCTTTACTCGAGATCAGACAGGGTGATCAGATACAGGGATGTGGAGAAGATGGTTAAAGAGTTGCGAGAGAAAGGGCTGATGGTTGAGAGCTTTGATTTCATCACCCCTGCCCATGTGAGTTTGTATAAAGACTGCCCAGAAGACTATTCCAGCAGGTGTAGGACTTTCCTGACAGGCTGCATGACTGCTTCTGATGAGCCCATGGCGAAGAAACGTCTCCAAGTGCACCAGTGATTATACAGTCCTTAATTATACAGCTTTTATAGTATCATATATATACTTAAACATGGTACATGAGCAAACCATCATATTTGTGAAATGAAAGCAAACACTATTGTTTAATAACTTACACTGATCTTAAACCCTAAATGAAGTTTTTAACCGGGGTCAAATTTGCACACTGATCTTCTGTATTTGTCTTATGCTGTGAATTAAATGGTAATTTAAGGCTTGATTTGTTATATTATTGACTTTTTAGACATGTGAATGATTACATTTGTGTATTTAAACATTGTGAATGAATAAATGTATGTATTTGACTAATGTGCCTTCCTTTAAATAAAAATGTCTGTTAAAATAAGATTGAGCCTTTTTAAAGGGTAAGTCAGTGTAATGGTTAAGATAAAATGACAAATTGTTGAAAAGAACCTGAAGTTGAGCTTCATTAACTTCATTAAATCCTTACATTGTTTAAACTATAACTGTATAAAGGACAGATTTTCTATTAGTTCTGTCTTTAGTTTCGTTATTGCTATTCTCTTTTTCGTATACCAAAGAAATTCACATGATAGCAAAGATACCGTCATATTTGTCAGAGAGAATTTTCTTCCAGGCAGGGTAAGGTGGCCTTTGTCATAGCTGACAGTCAGTCAGTTTGTGATCAGAGTGGCTTCTGATTGGTCAGGCAGGGATTCTCATGCCATGTCTCAGACTGTCACATCTGACATTTTACAGCGAGTCACTGGCATTTGTCTTTCCAGAAAGCCCTCTGTGGCACTTCATGTATCATTTAAAGCCACTGATAGGGAAAAAGGAAAGAGAGGAATTTTTATATCTGTTTAGACAGATGAACATCGACTATTGGAGTGCATCATGAATGGATTGCCTTAATTTTATCTGGTTGATTAGGTTGTTTGCAAGCAGACAGTAAGCTTTTTTATTTACTTTAGAATTTAGAAAACTTTAAGGTAAATCATATTTAAATGACTTATAATGGAGAAAAATTATTAAAAGAATAATTGATCTAAATATGAAAATTTGAATATGGCAATGTGTTGATGGCTTTGAGTCCAATTGGTTTATGTGTGTCTCATGACAAAATGCACAACTAATCAGGGGACTTAACCAATGAGATTTAAAGTTGTCAGCATGACGTGCATGGATCTGCTGGTTTACATTTTAATTTCCATAACTAAGTTCTAAATGTTGATAATTTTCTCCCACAAATGTATTGTTTCACTTCAGAAGACATTTATTTACCCATTAAAGTCATATGGTTTACTTTAATAATGGATTGATGTGCTTTGGATTGTCGCAATATTGAGCCCGATGTTAAACTATGATGAAAGTCAAATACATCTGGAATAGCATTTATAATGATGGAAGAATGGGAGAATTTCCATATTTGGGTAAATTTAATCTAAAAAAGAAATCAGCTCAATTTTAAAATGTTCTGTTGTGTGTACTTTATTTATCTTAGGTTGCATCACTAAAAAGAAACACAGTGAGCAAAAAATACATGATTATTAGACTTTTATTCTTCAAATCTTTCATTGTCTTTCCTCTGCCTTATAATCACTGTTTGCTGAAGGCCAATGTAACATTCTGTCCAATAGTATCCAGCTATAGCACACACATTTCAGTGGAGGGCAGCATTTCTCCATGATTCATCCATTATGCTTGTTGAAAAAACATTTCTCTGTTCCTTTACATCTGAGTGTTTTGTGTGGAAACACTAGCAATAGATTTTTGGTATTTAACACTCAATCTTTAATAATTTAGTGTATAACCCACTATAATATGGTAAGTATATTTGTGCTGTGCAATAATAATGTGCTAGAATTTAAGTAATGTAATAATTTTACATATATTTTACGTGCTGCTTGGGTCTGTAAGAGCACTTAATTTGGGGTTAACAGAAAGGGATGGTCTTTTGGCTTTCAAAGAACTTTTGTCATTAAATTTCTTTTAAACATCAGCTTGTGTAATTGACAGCGCACTGTATAATGGCAACGGCTGATAAAAGTCCTGAAATTGCCCTGAGAGTTAATGAAGTTGCACTGTGTGATGAGGGAAGATTGTGGTGGAAAGGGGTCAACAGGCCTCTTCAGCTCTCTCGTCCATGGAAAATGGCTGCTGTCAGCCGCTGAACATTACGGGAGTCTGAATGCCCACACAGCAAGCTCGCCCAGAGATTAATGATTTAAAATAGTGGCATTTGGCAGACGAGTCCCATTTTCTCTGTTCACTCTTAGGGACAAGAGACTGTGGCAATGAGAATTAGGCTCTTAACATAGTCAAGTACTTAAATATGTTTTCGTAATTTACATTTTTATGTCCTTGATTACTCTACATTATTTATTGAATTACATCTTAACTTCCTATTTTATTAAACAAATTCAACACAAAGACTTTATTGAAATTGGAATACTTCCTAAATACTGACTAGAATTAAAAGTAAACATGTATAAGGGTTTTAAACGTCCTTAGTTTGATTCAAAATCATATCAACTGGGACCATATCCAATAAAAAAAGCTAACATACACTTTTGTAAAACAATCTATTTACCTAAAAATAACAAACGCTCATGGACACATTATGCATCATCTAATTTTGACTTACGTTGTGGCACTGCAATCAAAACAGAGCTTTTTTTTCAATTAATTCAGAATTTTTTTTAATTCATTAATTGTATGATACAGAACATTTTGGGAAATGTAGTACATCATGTATTTTGTGCACATAGATACAGTATACATTTATTTAATCCTGTTTTTAGATCTCTCTGCTTATTTCAGTGCTATAGGTCTTTGGGTAATTTCTTTGTCTTGAACAACAGATGGCAGTGTCAGCCAAAGCAGCTGTAACTCCAAAGCCTGAAAAATAATTTCCATTAGCAAAACAGGGCAGTAAATCACAGAAAATCTCTAATTTTGTGTTTAACAAAACCCCTTAGAATGCACTTTACTTAACACACCGAAGAGAAACTCTCGTGGCTTGACTTTTACTTCTGTTATGATTCAGTGTGAATACATTCAGACATATCTGTTTAGCTCTGCAAAACTGCAATTTCACCATAAAAGAAATGATTAAATAGACTAATGGACACATCACATATGTCTTTCCATTTTTAACTAGTTAATTTTTGTCCTGCTAATATGTTATTCGTTTAATAACAATAAGAGTTTATTTTATTTTATGCATCATTTTATTTTTTAGAATTTGAAGTCATATGACTTTGAAAAAGATAACCTGCAGCATTGGCATTTACAGTCAATAGCCATTAAACGCAGAGGGGGATGTCTGTGAATTTTCAAAATCTGTTTGAGATTTTCAGACTGTCACCCTCTTTTACTTTGAGTTTAATGTCAAATCGTACATCTGTTTTTACATGCACTGCCTTTCGGATAACTGAGATAGACTGCTTGTGAAGATATACTGCCATATACAATTGCCATGCACTCAGTTAAGTTCATGCTCCATTTCTGAAGAGTAATATCTGATATGATATTGTTGCCCTTATCCAAGGAGAAATGAGTAAATCTGTCATGACTGCAAGTTATCAGATAGTCTAGAAATCCGAGGGGGATCCAATATGTCACTGGACTTTGCATCTTCTAGAAATAAGAAGTAAAATGTTTGTGCATTTGCAGTGAATTAAAATTAAGCAAAATACTTATGAACTGTGCTGAATAAACAATTACTGTATATATATGCTATAAATATTTCTTTTTGCAGCATGTTTTAGAGAAAAGCATGTTTATTATTAAATGTGGTACAGGATAAAATAATACTATACTGATACAATACTTGTACTCCCTATAACATGATTCTTTTGGGTCTACCTCAGTTTTACTTCAGTCTATAACAAAGTATTATTGCCCATGCCATGGTTTTGACCTATCCTTTATAAAACTGGTTAAGTGTGGTTGTATGTCATGTCTCAGGATTAAAGGTCAAACATAAGCTTATGTCTCCATTTGCTCCTTCCTTTTCCATCTGTCGTGCTTGTTGCATCTTTTGTTTTCAGCTTTGAATGTCTGGTGTCAGGAAACAGGCTCATCACATCGGTCCATGTTTGTCCTTCCGTCTCCTTCACTCGCCCACTTTTTTGGCACACAAATCCACAGCGCTTACAGTAAGCCTGCGGGGGCCATTCCGGCGCACCGGCCCTTTCCTCCACACCTGTTTCAGAGCAGTCGTGTTGCGTTTAAGTCGCTCCCTCTTCCGCTAATGAGCAAAGCGTCCCACTGAAGCGAACATCGAGCCTCGGGCCCCCTCCCACTCGGGATGAAAGCGCAAAAGAGACATGACCAAAGTCGTCTCCTCTTTGACAAACTTGAAAAGCTTCCCTGGTGTGTACGCTGAGGAATTGGACACTCAGAAAAGAGGGAAGGGTTTAGGTTGGACTAGCCTTGCAACCAACCCATCCTCCCCCGCCTCCAAGCCCCCTTCCGAGTTTCCACTTATGACACGGAGGAGAAATGAAGAAGAAAGCGAGAGAGAGGCCCTCGGCGTGCAAACGGCACCTCTCGGAGCGGGATTGTTCAAAGTGACTGTTCTTCACAAAGCTCCTTCAGGAGAACATCTCCGGCTCTTCACAGCCATCGCATCTGACAAGCAGCGGGCTCCTGTTAAAAGCACTGTCGAATTAGATGTACAAAACAAACCGTGTGACATCACATAGGCGACGGTGCCACACCAGCGGTGCACTTGCTGGAGGGCGTATGCGTGCTGTAGAGTTTGAAAGATTTCAAAGTGTAAAAGTGCCACGACGCTGGTCTCCAAGCATGCGTGGGGTGTGTTTAATTTGACTGAGGGGGTAAGGCAAATATAGGGCGAGCAGAAGGAAGTATGTCTAATGAAGGGGAGAGACGTGCTCTTGTGTGACAGCCCTCCAGAAGCAAGGGCTCACAAAAGCTCTACAGAGACAAAGCAGCAGGCTTTTGATTTTGCTCTACAACTGACACTTCGCCTTCTCTTGATTTTGTGCACCAAAAGTCTCTTTGTTATTGGATAAAGATTTTTAGGTATATATTAAGAGCATAGACACAGACACACGTGTAATTTAACCTTCTGAACTACTGGGTTCAGTATTTATGTCACAGGAGAGACTGTGGCTAGCGGTTACACTTTTAAGTGAATGTTTTAATGGCTAGATTTATTTTAGACAGTAAAGGCTCATACCTAAAAATCTACAAAATTGAACATTTCCACTGTTCCCCAGGGGATGAGACAGATCACACATTGACCTTTTGTCAATAAAACATATTGGGCATGCATTAATATAACAAATGTTGTAAAATGATGTACTTGTTGTATACTATAAAAACATTTACATTTAGGCATTTAGCTGACGCTTTTATACAAAGCGACTCACAAATATTAGGAGACAAATTACAAATTCATGTTTAAAACCTATTTGTGACCATGCTGTGAAAACCCAGCTAAAGTAATTTTTTGTGATTTACTGTTTACATAAAATCATCCTAAATAATAAAAACATTCTGTAAAAATATAACCTTGATTTCTTTAATATTGATGGAGAAAGATTTAAATCGTAGTGAAATCAAATTTTGGTGCTTGTTATTCCAGAATTAGATTTTTAGCCTGATTTTAACAGACAGGGTCACATTTGCAGAGACACGGCCTTTGTGACAACTTGCCCCAGTCTCTCAAATATTTTTTCTGGTTAAAAAAGCACTGTGTTTTGCGGCTTGGATTTGCTTGAAAATCAGAACGTTGCATTAGTGTAAGTGAGCATTCTGACATTATCCCACTATTAGAGATCTGAACTGAGCCAAGGTCTTAGACGTGTCAGATGTCTGAGACAGGAGAAAACCTTGACATTTCAAAAAAACCCTGACTCAGTCAATGACTCAGCTGAACCATGTCTTATTTTAACCATAGTGTTTTTCTCATTTTAATGAGTATATTAAAAAAGTACTTGTTCACAAATGTGTGCTCTGCATAGCTAATGCATTTCAGTCTAAGGAATATATATCAGTCTTGAAAATTAAAAAAGTATATTAGTGTTGTAAGTGCATAAATATATTTCAATTGTAGACAGGTATATGAAATGATTATGTACCTTCTACCAAATTGCATCTTAACAGTTGATTTTTTATATTAAAAGTGCTGCAGAATCGTCCGATGTAAATAATAGAGGTTCCTGGGGAGCAACAACCTTGACACCATCTTAATAATCTTCTTTGTGTGCTTAAGAGGGTGGGATTGTGTTTAGCTTTGGTCCCATTAGTAAAAATCTTATGATTTATGCAGTTGCCGGTAGACTAATATCTTTAAAATTTTGCCTGGGACAACGATTCATCTTAAAGAATAATGAGAGGAGGTTGCTCTCTATGCAAAACGCATTAAGGCTAAATGAGGAGTCTATTACTCAAATCTGGCTGATAATCTGTTAGGCCCCGCCAACTAAGCAGATTTAGATATGTCACCATGATGATGGGCCCAACCTCTCCAGAACATCACACCATCTTAAAATGAAACCACTACAATCAAAATTTCCCCTGGACACACATCACTTATCAGCATATCTGTTATCAACACAGAAATGCTCTGCTCCACTACCACACCCATGTGTGCATGAACGACTCAGGAGACTGATGACAACATCCATGTTTGCCTGTTTATCATGGGTTAATTAACACGCAGGGGGTTATTCCTCTCACCATACACGTGACTGGTCTGTTCACGGTGAGGCACAGATGATCATATTTCTATCTGCTGCTCTTTTGTCTCAGTCAAATGAAAGTAATTAATAACAGGGGTGTTTACAGGGAAAAAGGGTAGAAGGGAAATATATTAAATATACTGTATATTAATTGGATTTGTGGTGGGGGGTACACAGGATTTTTAGCCATGACTATATAATAGTAGGCCTATATATTAATATATAATTGTACAATATCTCAATAAACATCGGCACATTTTAAATATGAAAATGTAAGTATTTTAAATGCATTTCTATGGATGCTGAAGGTTTTGGGATTGCGTGAAGTGTACTAAACCCCTTTAAAACTCCAGTGCTCCGCGTTATGAATGACATAAGGTGGATTTCTTCTGCTGCAGTAGAAACTCAAGACTCTCTCCAGCCATCAGCAGATGACGTGCAGTTGTCATTTATTGACACTAGCACTGAGCTGTTTGTACACTAGAGGGTGCAAACATTACTTTTTGAACTTCGGTGAAACTTATTTCCGGCTTTAATTAATTCTTTTGAAGGTATGCGCGGATTGTTCACGCCAGTTTGGGAAGCACTTGCTCTAGACAGATTCATTGAGCTGGAGAGTTTTGCGGACAGCGAGATGAGGTAATGAGCGATTTCTTGGCATGAAATCCAGACTGATTAAACACGCAGATCTACATCTTCATGATAAAAATGATGTAAGACAAATCAATTTGGCTTTTTCCTGAGAGATAGTATTAATTTAGGATGCTGCCATTGTTTTTCTTGTTAAACTGGACAGTTGATCGACGCGCTTCTCAGAACGGAATTACCATATTTGGTCACGTTTGCCTTTCTGCGCTCTTGTTTCCGCTGCAGGCTCTTTTGTTAGTGAGTGCGTTTACATTCACAGTCTTGCTTTAATCATGTTTAATACTTGATTTAATGTTTAATAAGCTGATAATGCTTAATGTCATGTAAACGCTTGCCTATTTCCCCAATTTGCCGTTGCATGTGAACAGTAAAGTAACGTATCAAAGCGTATCAACCCTCCAGTATTTTAAGTGGGACTGTACAGGTGTCAATCACTGCCTGAGAGAACCTGACAACTAACTTATGAGTTTTAAGTGAAAACATGGTGTTACAAAGGTTTTCATCATACTGATAGGTGAGATATCAATATTTGGTGGAATAGTCTTAAAAGCATTTTTTATGTTTATGATTTTTCATAGTGCCGTTTTACAGTCACATCAATAACAGTCCACAGTCCAGTCACAGTCCATCGTTCTTTGAAGAGTCTTCTCTTCTCTATTTGATGGGTATTATTGCTTTTAATTCAACTATGAAATTATATTTCACCTGTGGAACAGTGACAGTTTAGGTTAAAGCATTATTTTTATTCAGGGTAGTCTACATGTTGTTTGCTCAATTCTTACAAAATTTGTTTGATCTCTTTAAAGAAGATTGCCAAAACAGGTGGAGCATCCAGTCCCATCATCATCAAGACTCAGGTAAGGGTTTCTCTAGTAAATCCCATATAATGCAATAGTAAATATGTGTATTTCAGTGAACCTCAGTTAATATCTCTGATAGTTAACCAAACTTCAAAGTTCACTCAGAATAGACATATGCATGACGTTTACATTATTTGGCAAGTGCTTGTGCATGAAATTATATTGAATAAGATTTTGTTGTTTATTATGGATGCTGCACAGAGTTTTGTACATATTTAGCCATGTTCACTCTACACAGTCAAGGTACTTGGCAGGCAATGAAGGTAAAACCGCAGCCTCTCAAACCTGGGAAAATGGGCGACCTGTACAAGGGAGATCTTGTTTTGAACGGCCGTTTGGTACTAATTAATGGACTGCGGCCCATTCCTGGCCTGAAGTTAAACATAAACGGCGTGAATTAAACATGCACATTCCTCATCCTGGCACTACTTAAACTCTAGGAGACAAAACCCAATGGAACGGCTGTGACCGCGGCTGCCATTGGGTGCTAAATGTGTGCCGATGTGCACTTCACTTCACCCCACCCCCTGTGCGTAAATTGCCACCTTCAACGGCTGCCAATGGCATTAGCACCCAACAAGATCACCTCGACTGACAATAGTTAATTTGTGCTAATGAAGTTTTATTCCACCCATTACATTAAATCATTCCCCTTCGCTGCTCAACCTTTCTGTATGCCAGTGTGATTCCTTCCCCTGCAATGTCATTTAAATAATAGAAACATGATCTACAAAATATTACAGACACATTACGTGATCTGAACAGTATTTACCTGACCCCTGGCAGGAGTGATCGGCCCATTAAAGCTCGTCAAAGTGGTCGTTTCAAATCCTGGAACCATCTACAGATGCTTTTTGGCTTTTGACGAGTAATATTTTCGAAACTTTCTAGTCCCAAATGCTTTTCCTTTGGGAAAAAGTAAAAGTTTATTGCACTCAAATTCCAAACTGTCAGAAAACAGTTTGAGACTAAATCCTCCATGTGGTAATAGATTGAGGCCGGTCAGCCCCGCAGCGCTACGTATCTTTCATTTAAATGACACTTCTCTGAAAGGATAGTCATAAGTACTGCAGAAAGATGGGGATTTTCAGCACTGTTACATCACTTTTAATCTGGTAGAGGCATGTAATTGGTACCGTATAAGCATGAATAAGTTTTAAGAATATTACACTAGAGGAGAGAGTGTACTCTAATATTGCTTTAAGATAAAGTACACCAATGGGAAGCATTACCTTTTTAATGCTAATTTGTACCACTTGTCTTACTGAGAATTATCTCCTTGTACTACTTTCATCCAGTATTTAATTAAGTTTACTAAAAAGAGTTAGGCAATGAAAACTACCAGAGGATTTTATGCAGGTTTTCTACTGCTCAGATGAAGTACTTTCTTTTCTTGCTTTGTTGTGCATTATTTTAGTTTACCGTGTTAGCTGATTGTCTAAATAAAATAGGGCCTGTGTAAAACAAACCACGCAGATAAAGTCTCCATAAATCATGTACTGTGCCTAATGTGTGTGATGCTGTAATCCAGCAGGGCTGTTTTGCAGTTTTTATGTTGTATAACCTTTCATTTTTATGTTAGTAGACAGCAGATCTGTGGATCTCTACAAAAAGTTATCACGAAAATTACTTTTTTACTTTTTGTGATGTAAAATAAGTAAAACCCAAGAAAAAACTCACTATTTATGTATGTAAACATTTACCTCGTCTACCTTATATGAATATAGAGCCAAAAACTATCTTTGCAAAAATGACTCTCACAATCTGAGTAAGCAGGACGTAGCCCTGGTCAACAGTAAGGCTTCAATCTCATTAGCCGTTGATTAATGAAAGAGACTGTAACATCATATTAAACGTAGCAGCACATTCGCAAAGAGGCAATTTTACAATTGGTCTAGAGTTATGGGTGCATATGTGGAGGGATCAGTTTGAATAAGGCAACGTTCATTCGTTATCTTTAATTGTTCCTGAGGAAGCTTTTAGTCTGGGTGAAATATGATTCTATTAGAAAACGATGCTTTCCCATTTAGAGCAAACAGACATGAATTATCTCATTTGGACCCTTTTCAGGGCTGTGCTGTGTTATAGTGTGGGGGTTTAAGAGCCTTACAGTGTGTGTGTGGCGGATAGAGGAGATTGCTCCCCTGCAGTGGAAATAGAAACCTGAAGGACAGAAGTAAAGTCTTTTTCTTATTTGTGACCTCTATAAAGGCACATACTCCGTTTTCTCTGTGATTAAAGTGACTTTGTTGCTATAGTGGTAGTACAATAGTAAGGTGGGATCTTTAGGAAGGCACCTCATGTCTTAAAAGTTTTATAGTATGTAACTTTTTTGAATTGTTAGATGATGACTTTTATTGAGGAATAAGAAAAGGTGCTTCAAAAATCCTGTGGGTACTAAAGGAACCTTAAAATATATTTAAAATATATAAAACTCCTTTTCTTAGAGCTATTAATGGAACCATTAACAGTCTTGATAGTTCTTGCAAAAACTTGATATTCTTTAGGCACTTGAAATTTAGTTCTAAGAAAACAATCCTTTGTAAAAAAAAAAGTGTCTCAAAGTCCTCCTGGTGGTTCCACTGGTTTGGCAGGTAAAGAACCTTAAATGTTTTTATTTTATTTTTTATTTTGGTCATTTTATTTTTACAGTGTAGGACCCTAAAATGTATATTTTAGTTGGTTATTCTATATTGACTAGTGCTTACTTGCCGTATTTGTGTATATTTGTGAGAGGAGATGATGTTCACATTTTCTGTTCTTCACTCATCTCTAGACTAGGGAATTTTTATATTAAGAACCCTCGGATATAATTGACTTGTATTTATAAACAACTGTCAGAATGAACTACATTGGCCATATTTTGGTGATTTGGAAAAAATGCAAATTTAATGACAAATCCATCATCTTTTCAGAGTTGACATTGCCCAAACTAAATGTCATTTCGGTCCTGACAATTTATTTTTACTGTCATATCTGACAGTCTCCCATGTATGGATTTGATATTAGCTGAAGGTTTTCACTTCCACAATAATACATATCGACACATACTATGATCAGCTTCTTATGTCACAGTATTTTGCCATGGGAGACCTTGTCTTTCCAGCTGAGTTACATTAACTGTTTATGGCTTTCTCAAATACACAACATTGAGAGATGCCTTTGACATTAAGCATTAAATTTGCTCAACGGGTCATTCTCGCTTACCTGTGAGTCAGAGTACAACTCATGTAAAAACGCTGTCACATCATTACATTTACCAATATATCACATGATTTACCCTTAAATGGGACAGTGTTACAGTAACGATTAACCATTAACATTATCGCTTGTAAGACTCTTGACACCCGAGGAGTTAAGCAGCTTTTTGCATGGGTGACATGTGAGTGAAACATAATAAAGGTAATTTACTGCAAGGCAAATTCCATAGCTAAAGGGTTCCCATGTTAAATAGCTCTGTGACCTTTAGCGGCTGATTACATAAAGGAGACACAATCAGATTAGAGCAGGGAGGGAAAGGTCAAGCGCATTCGTAGTGGTGGCCATTTCGGTCTACCTGGAGAAGCATCGTCTTGGAGCGCCGTCCGGAAAAGCAGCCGTCGGCTGGGGGCGAGGAGGTACTTAGCCTTTGTGCCCCGAGAGTCGTTTACGTAAAGGCCAGCATCTGACATGCCCATGCGTCCCCTTGCTTTTATGTCCCGACGGATGAGGCCGTACGTGAGGGTATCTTCAACCTGAATGATCCTGCGTCGGGACGTTGAGTTTTGTTGTAGTGAAGTCAAATCTGAATGTCAACCGTCTGAATTCGGAAATAAGTGATTCTGGAATTTTTTCTTTTTATTTTTGTTCAGACTTTTATACTTTCTGTGAGCTTTATTGCTGATACCATTAGCCTGTTCAAAAACCAAATCACGCTAACACAAAAATCCATAAAGTAATCAGCTGAAATTACCCTTTTGTATATATGGATCACTAGTGTCTGCAGATGTGTGCTCACTTACAGTATCTCCATCCACAACTTGCTTCCTTTCTGTGTATAGGTAGGCTTTACTTCATATTTAAGGTGATTTGCCCAATGTAATTACAGATAAAGTAATAGTGCTACAGAAACATTCGACTCTTGTGCTAGATTTCAAGGGGCCATGAATGAAAAAATTATATTTTCCTTAATCTTTTTTAAAAGAAACAGGTCATTGTACTATAAAAACATTTTGTAAGTTTTAGAAAGCAAAACTTCTTTATTAGTCCAAAAACATCCAAAATGCTTTGTCAAAAAATTTGTGTCAATATGATGACAGTTTAATCAAAGACCACCTTTGCAGAACAAGATCAACGTCTACTTCTACATCATTGCCTTTTTAGCCCCGCCCCAACAATTTGTGCATGTTCAATAGTAAAAGGTGACATGCAAAAACAGGATCAGGGTTGCAAAGGGGTGAAAAATTTCCAGTAAATTTCTGGTAAATATCCAAATAATTTGAAATTTTTCAAATATTTGGAAACTTACCGCACATTTACTGGACATTTTCCACCCCTTTGCTACCCTAAACAGAATTAAGTAACAGTGATCCTTCCAAGAATTACAAGACATTGTGCAGTGTCTTTGCATTGCCTTTTTTGTGATCTTCACACTAGGAAAGCATGTATGAACTTTATTTTTAACAAAGTCTGAATACACAACCCATAATTACATGACTCTTAACCGAAATTGTTTTAAAAAACAGAGATGATGGCACATCAGTTAGTGTGTTTACATGCACATATCTTACTCTGATTATGCTTTAAAGCTGATAACATGTAAGGTCATGTAAAAGCTTAAAATGGTTTCCATTTATAAGGGAAAGGGCATGAACAGCTTAAGCAAAATCTGATCAGCACAAGTAGATTTTTGCCTATTAGGCTGATTTTGCATTGCTTTTCTTTTTTTTTTCATTGGCTTTCTAGCAGTTTTGTTTATGTGCACGTCTGACCGTGTAGTGTAACAGTAATGCATACAAGTCTGCTCTCGACTGAGATGATGTTAAAAAATTACAAATTCTTGTTGCATGTTAACACACGCTTTCTTTAATAAGCTAAAGTAAATAAGTTAAGCTTAAAGTAAATGCACTAAATAAGAGAAGAGTAATTTTTTTCAAACAGTACATGCATTGGTAGATGACAAATTAAAAGTCAAGTGGTCTTGCAAAAAGCACTTTGTGTTATTTTATCCAGCATGCTATCGATATTTACACAGAACCAATATGTGAAGTGTTTGCTGTCCAAGTCACCTTTCATAACAATCCCCTTCAAGGTACAAGCCACCAATTTGTATAATAACCACACACACTGTATGACTAGTGTCTAGATTTCAGTCTTCTAATGCACTGGGCCATTTGATTTTCCTGAACACTCCTGTGTGCATATCACTTACATGAAGTGTAAAACAAACAACAAATACCGAGTTAAAGCTCTTAGCGTCTGGGTTTCGACTGGATAATGACATCAGCTTGCATTCAGCCGGAGAAGCACTATGCAGCAGAGCTAGCACTCATTGTATAAAAAAGTGGAAGAAAAAGGGAAAGACACCGTGTGTGTGTTCACAAAAAACTGCCTGGGTTTTATAGATATGATAGAGTAATTTTTGCAGAGTGCAGTTACAGACCCAATGGAGGGTCAGTGAATGGTAGAAAAATGGCAGCTTGGAAAGAGCGGCGTTATCAAGTGGCTTTTCTCCACTTGTTGACAGCAGAATGGATCTAGGTGGCCCTGTTATTGTTATTATAATCTCATAGCACAACCTCCATCGCGCTAGTGAGTCTGGCAGGCTGGGGAGATGGCGAGTGATGAGACGCTATCTGTGTGTGTGTGTGTGAGCTAACTAGAGTGCGTACGTTTCCCGTTTTTGTGTGTGTGGGCATGTGTGCGCACGGAGGGCGGGAAGGCAGTTTGTCTTAGCCGCAGATCGACGCTGGCTGGCCTGTCAGCTGGTTTTATGGCGGGCCCATTAAGGGGCTGACATGGTTAATGCTGATTGCGGCAGGCGCAGCGAGGACCTGACAGTAACGGTGTGCTGAGTGACGCAGATGATGTTAACAAGCCGGGGGAAGCGACTGGGGCCCGTGTTTACAATGTGGGGGTGCTAAAGCTGTCGCCATAACCACCAGCCTTCTCGGCACACACGCAAACACACACACGGAGGTTGGCACAAACTACACCAGCGGATAATTAGGCAGCCTACAAACAAAAGGTCCGGGCTTCATTTCTTACCCTTCCAGACAGTGGCCCGTCACTTACGGAGTGAAGATAGCGCTGCATCTCAGACAATTTCACTGGTTTTGGGTTGCTTGCTGTTCAACCGCAGACTTTTCATCTTGACTACTCTATCCAGTTCTGCTTTTGATTCAATTGTATATATAGTGTGGCATGTTAATACAGTGCGCTTTATGCGTTTACAAATCGCAAGACATGGTATTGTTTTTTTAAAATAAAAGAATATCATAATCAGTACCTGCATCTTTTTTTATTATTTTGCTGATTTGACTGACACACATGCTCATTTTTTCTCATGTGTTTTTATGCTTCCATTTCAGTGCCAATTGAATTAAAGAATCACGCCGATATTAGATTTGATATGTGCAGCCCGTATCGCCCGCAGTGTTCTTCCGCACATGACAAAATGACACAATTTCCGCAATGATCTAAAGAAACATGCTCAAAAACAATTAGCGTTGAGAACTCACATTTCAAATTAAGCTACGAGGCCATTGCATATATAAGTCCTCTTGTCAGCTCAGTGAAGTGACAGCTAATGAGCTTCATTAATATGCTAAACAGGCCTTTTTCTCCTGGTTTTGCTCATGCTCTGTCCACTGCAAAGTGACCAGCTCTGGAATATTTCTAATTGCAAGTCAATTATGTCATTGAGCCCATTTAGAACTTCATTTGTATGCAAATGTAGGGTTGCGGGGCTGTGAGAGGGTTCAGCACTCAACAACAGTAAGTGTATAAATAGTACATGATCTTAGTCTGGGCCGACGGAGCCGTTTGGCGCGGATGCGACAGACTCGGCCTTGCAGAGACCGACCCGGGCTTGTTTGCGATATTCCTGATCACTCCGCTTGGAGGGAATTAATCACAAGCTCCTCGGCTCATGGAATGATCATTAATTGAACTTACAAGGGAGAGTTGCACCCAGTAAATGATTTCTCAATGCATCATCTGTCTTTGATCTCTATGTAGTCAATAGGTTTAGTGGGGTGTAAAACAGCCATCAATAAAAGCTGATGAAGACATACTGTAAGTAAATGATTAAGGGAAGTCTGAGCCTCCTGTTTTGACAGTTGTGGGTCTGTGGAGTTGTGTGTCGCTGGCTGTGAACCTAATAGGCTGCTGTGTGTGTGGCAAGCAGACGGCGAGATTGGCTGCCCGCGATGGAAATGACAATGAGCCTGTCAACTACTGCAACTGTACAGAGTAAACCTACACACACACATAAGCCGGTAATAGGCACGTATGCATTTTGTGTACACACCTGTTTAGCTAAGATGTTAGTTTTGGGACAGTGTTGTGCTAGACACGGACTTTCACAGTCACACCGCTGTCCGACAGGCCCCTGAACGATTATCAAGCTTCATTTTATTAGTGCAGACTACGGCTCCGCACAAGGTTGTAAATTAGCTGCCAGGCCGGCATCAATACTAGGGAAAATCCAGTGACATTGTGAAGTCTGCCACCCATCAGCAGTTAATGAATGGATGAAGTGAAGACCATTTTTAGTAAATTCATTACTGTATTGGACTTGACAGGGCAGATTAATAATTGGTTTGTCACATTTTTTCCTCCAAATGATTAATATGCCTATTGATTAGCGGCTGTGCAGATGATATGGAGAAAAATGCACGCACAAGCACTTGGATACAGAAATCCAATGGGCACTAAAAGAGTGACCAGCAGTCAAAAACACTGCATCGACTTAATCAAATCTGTGCACAGGAGCAGCTATTTGTCAGACAGTTTGCTGTAGTCACCATACCAACTTCATCAGGTTGTAACTTTTTTTAATATGTTATTTTTAGCCACTTAATAGAAAAAGTGAGGAATAAGACAGGAATTCGTTGCTGGCATGATTCCTAGCTGCAAGGCTGTGGCTCCAAACACTTGACAGTACATTTTATATAAAATGCTTAAAGCTTCAATCTGTAGCTTTTGCATCTGCATATACTGTTTGATATATGAAATTATTTTGACATGGGTGGAAGTCAAATGAACCTAAACTTTACAGTTAATGTACCCGACAGCTCAGGTTATAAATCGCTATTATAAGATCAACATTATGAATTGGGCTAAGGAAAAAAATAGTGATTTATAATTTACTTGTTCAATAACTTTATTACCAAAAATTGCAGCTTTAATATTGAGTAGCTTTTATCTTACTTTGTCGACAAAATGTGTTGTGGGTATAATGTTGTGTGAAGCTTGTATTGTGGTGTTAAAAAGTGGTAGAATTAAGATGGCATTATACTGTATGTCTGCTAAATCTATCCATCCAGATCATGGATGGATTCTACAGAGCAGATGAATAAATGGGGCAAGTTATTAAAACTCAATGTTATTACTCATGATCATACAATGAGTAATCTGACATTTACACATTGCACATTAAATTACAAGGATTTACATCTGTTAATATTTGTTCTGTTTAATGTATATTGTTGATGGATTTAGGATAAATATGATGCAGAATGACAAGAGAATAATACATATCTGTAATCCTTGAGAGACAGCGCTTGAAAGCGATTATCAAACCTGCATGTTTTGTGTTGATCCATATCTTTAAAAGATTTTACTGTAATTCAAAGTGTAGAAAAGCACATGAAACTATTCAGTAACGGATTGAGATATCATTTTACTCCTCAGATTTCCACCGGAATAATCCGTGTTTTACAAAACACGTCTAATTCTCAACACACTCCGCTTTCCGGCATCTCCCGTCGCATCTTCGCGGCGCATGATAAAGCACTCGGCTCAATTTCACTGCAGCCGAGATTAAGAAAACCATGCTCTGGTTGTGACAATGGGGCATTACCATATGAATATGACCATCGCATCTCAGTCTCTTTAGCCCATCAATCTCTGCTGGCTCTTGTAGAGGAGTCAGATAACCTCCAGGAGATCCCCTCTTAACCTCAATTCTGCAGGATGGATTAAGAAATACCCGTGAGCGGAGTGTTTGAGAAGAACGGCGGCCGTGCCATTATTCTTCCCTGAAACGAGTTATAATACAATTAATCTTGTCCAGGAGGAAAAATATGGCACCTAAGTGAATTTTACATGAAGCCCCTCCTACTGCTTATCGTCGAGACCCTTTCCTGGATGTGAAGTAATTGTGTTCTGACAGAAACTATGACTGTAGGTGAACTTCAGTGCAGACAGCTCTGAGAACACTTGTCACGTCTACAGAGAGACCGGGGGTGGTCGGTTGTGTATAGCCAAAGGGAAAAATATACTATAACTATAACATTAGTTATGCATTTGGTAACTTAAACTAACAATGACAACCTTTTTTACAGAACTCACAGTAGTATTCTTTGTTAATATTTGTCGGCATTAATACACAACTAACATCATTTTGGTTTTAAAAAATATTTGTCATATGCTGTCAAGTGTTAGTTCAGGTTAACTATTGCAGTTAATAATATTTTTATTTCTCCCTGCATTTTTTTGTTAGTGCTACCTAAATTACAGAAAAATACATTAAATACTATAAATAAATGTTATTATAATGAGCACTATTTTAATCGCTGATAATACTCAATCACAATAGATGAGCATGTAATGAAAATATGATTTTTAATGTAAAATGTAATTTCATATATACATTTTGCATTTATATTTATGCATTTGGTCTGAAGCTTTTATCCAAAGTGTCTTCCAGTGCTTTTTATCAGTTTGTGTGTTCCCATAACGTTTGTGCTGCTAACACAATCCTCTGCCAATTTAACTACAAAAACACCACAATATATACAAACATGTATATTTAAAGGCACAATACTCCATGCCTACAATCTGGATAGCTTGAAGTACTTAATTAATAATTAATGTATTTTGTTTCATAAATTATGCATGGTTAAAATTTAGTTCTTCATCTGTTTCAGTTTCAGTAGTTGTATAGAACAGTATGTATTTATCACTGGACATCCGCTGTATCTATTTCTTGTAAAGCGGAAGTGGGCTGTAGGAGTCGCTTCCTGCAGTCCAGGTGCAGAACACACAGCTGTGTAAGCACCTCGCAGTGCTCACGAACCCACGTGTAAGCGTTAAAAACATTACCACATTTCCCCCACGTAAACAACAGACAACGAGAATAATCTTGCCATCATGAGCTGTCTGGATATGTGCTGGGAGTGTCTTAATTAACTTTCCCACTGGGAACGAGAATCTCCACTCGTATGACGCAGCGGCATTATTTATAAACGCTTGTGCGGGAGGTTATTTTGTTTATGCAAATTAGGCCTATTTTTTCACTGTAATCAAATCATACATATTTTTATTGATTTTTGTTTTTGCTTCATTTACTTTTTATATGTTTGCTTGTTGGTTATTTCCGCAGTACCGTAATTCTGTGTCCTACTGTTTAAGCCCAGGTAAAAGGATAAAAAAGGGTTTTTACCTGAGGTCAAATTCCAGACTCGGTTATATAGCCAGGTAGCATGATTTATTCAAATAAGTCTGTTTAATATACTTATATCTTGCATGTGCATGACATTTGTAATAGGGGTGTATTGGACAGTATGTGAGGACATAAAGCATGGTCTGATCCGTGGGTCCGGGAGAACAGGGGATGTCAGTGTTGAGGCAAGAAAGGGGGAGAGAACACAGGTGAAATTGATTCTTGGTGTCTATATTTCATGTTGAAAATTGGCTCGTACATCCAGTGGTTTGATCTATGGGGGCCGTCGTCATATGAAAAAACCTTAGTAAATGTGTAATTTCTCCCTTGATGGAACACAGACGAAAGGCGATCCTTCTTATTCCTCTTTCTCTCTCTCTCGCTCCCCTGTTCTTTTGCCTTTTTCTGCAGACAGTTCTGCTCCTGCAGGATTACCGTGCTCCCCCCGCACCCCTCTCTTCCTCTCCTTTTCATGCTCCTTGATGTCTCCATTTCATTATGGCCCCTCCATTTATCAACTCTTTTCGGGTGAGGAGTGACTTTCCCCAACGCCTGTTTTTGGGTAGGGGTCTGCGATTGCATGCGTGTATCTGTTTTTAGTGTTCATATCTGTGCGGATGACATCGCAGGCTCTCGTCTGACGGAGCTGTGTAATATTCTCTGCAGGTGTCTTGTTTGTTTGGAGAAGTGGCCCCAGGCAGATGGGCTGCCCTGCGTACTCGCTGATAGATGTGAATAAAGATGGAGTGCTATAGGTATACATAGAAAAGAAAGGCAAAATAAATGGGGCAGACAGCGGAGCAATGCACGGCCACTGATGTGTAAATGATAAAGAACCCCCCAGCATCTATCTGAGGCTCGGATGAAAGAAAGAGACAGAGAGAGTGCGAGATGAAAAAATGGGTGAGTGCATTACAATCAAGGGATGGTAATGTTAATAATAATAATGTGAAATTAGTTCTCTCTATCAGTGGCTGAGTGGGCAGGCCTTTTAATCATGGCGTAAAAGGTGCAAATGCGCTTTATCATCATTGAACTGTGTCCGGGGCTAATTGTGGCCATATTTCACTGTCCGGGAGCCCGGGGTGGCCAACGATCTGGCCCGCTGGAGCTCCGCCGTGATTGAACGCAGATAAAGTCCCAGTCACGGGAGGGCTCAGCTGCGAGCCAGCCCAAGAGACAGACACTAAGTGAAACGGAGAGCTCATTCGTCCTCAACCCCACCCACCCATCCACTCACGCCCACCCCCCAAACGCATCCCCTTTTTCCCTTTGGACCGTACTGTTCTTACTGAACTAGTCTTGTCCTAGATCCCCATAAGATAAGCTCGGGAAGGTGTAACTTCGTACCACGTCCACAGAGTCTGATTCTCAATTATCATTTGTAAGGGGAAGTGTTACCAGACAGATGCTTGCTGTCTGATAATCATGACTCAGAAGAATGATTTATGATCAGCACTTACATAGTGTTCAAGCACTTACTGATGAAAGAATAGTAGAAATCTGTCCTCTGTAACAGCTTGATATGAACCTATTCCTTCAGAGATATGACTTTGTCTATCAAGGCGTGATTAATGAACAAGGCGAGAAAAGAAAACTTGCACAAAGAAGTCGAATTTTATTAACTAATGTATATTGAGGCATAAACCTTTATTTTTTGTGTTTCTGACTTTTGACATGTTTTGATTCTTGGGATGTTGGGAAAGCGGCTGCAGAAATTTTACTGCCAACAGCTTTTTTATTTTAAAATTTGTAATCAAGTTTGAATATATATACATATATATGTTTCAGTGTGTGTATATATGTGTATATATACACATATATACATATACATATATATATATACATATATAGCATATATATATATATATATATATATATATATATATATATATATATATATATATATATATATATATATATATATATATATATATATATATATATATATATATATATACATATATATATATATATATACAGACACATATATATATACACATATATACATACACATATATACATACACATATATACATACACATATATACATACACATATATACATACACATATATACATACACATATATACATACACATATATACATACACATATATATATATATATATATATATATATATTTCTAATATATCAGATATATTAATATATGAAATATAAATACATTTTTAAAAAGTTAATTTTATACATTTTTATAATACTCTTTTATAGTGTTTCAAACTGTGTCCTTACTTTTTGTGGACATTGTCGGATATCTTTGTTAGAAAGCAGCAGATCACTCCCAGTGATGTGTGAACATGCTTTATTAAAGGTTAATCCAGAATAATTCAACATTCATACTTTTCTTTTTTTGTAGTTTTGTCGCACTCCTTAAGAAACCGTGGATTTTGAATGCAAGCTCTGGTTCTCTGGATGTCATACTGTATCTTTCCTCTATGGCACAGTTTTACTTCTGGCTTCTAGCCCCCTCACACACTTCCATCATTTATTCCCACTTCTCTTTTTTTATAATCTGTTCCGTCTCTTTCTCAGTCACCTTGAAGAAGCATGTAGGGCACCTACAGGGAAGAAACTTTTAATTAAAGTTAAAGCTTCACCAGCAGAGCAGACAGAGACCTGGGGAGGCGGGGCTTCAACACCCCCCCCCCACACCGGCCCGACCTCTGCTTCATGGGCGCATGGAAGCTTACTTAGGAATTGTACCTGAGAGACGAGCTGATTTCTTTAATAACAAGAAATGGATTGACAGAAAAACTGAAAGTGCTTTTCTCCACACAAATAACCATTATCTGTAGACATTTTCTGGTGTATCTCAAGCTTTCTTCAGAACGTTTTAAATTTGGTTGTTCTTAATTCTGGAAAATATGTTCTTCACAAAATGACTTCACAGGAATTCAGTATTTCTTTTTAAAGTTTCATTAAAGTAGTTTTTTCATGCGCTCATAACATTTACATTTATTCATTTGGCAGACACTTTTGCAAATGAGGAAGTGTCTTCATAAAGCACAAGGTGCATTCATCATAATGTGAAATTCGCTCAAATATTTTTTTTTTCAAGGAACATACCTCTTCTTACAGTGAGTGATGGGACACAAGCCATCGTTTTATACAGCAGGATGTGTGCGCTTGTTCCTGCGCGTGTCTCCCCACACGCGTGTGTTCTGTTTTAACTGCAGCCGCGTCCCTGTGGAGGATCTGGTTACGCACACAAACTGCAGGATAGTCACCTGATATTAGGGCTGGGCGATATGGCAAAAATGTAAACTCGATAATTTTTTCCCATATTGATCGATAACGATATATATTTCGATATATAAACTGTTAATGCTGCCAGCTTTAAAAGAGTATCCCAACTATGACTGACGCCATAAAAATTTGAGGGTTCATTAATTACATTTTAAAGTACAGTTTTTTGTCGACAATTTCATCATTTTTGGATAATAACTCGAGGTTAGTTTCACTTTGGTCGCTGCTTCCACTTATTTTTGTCATCCTTGTGCCGAGTTTGCAAAGTGCTGTAGGAAATGGACTTTGTTCTTTGACGTGAACGGTAAAAGCTGCACGCTGATTGGCTGTTGTCGCATATTTCTGCTGTGTGATTGGCTCTTATTAAAAAATCTTGGGGAAAAAAAACTCTATTTCTAGTCCTGGTTTACATGAAGGCTACAGTTTGTCCGGTCAGAACAATGATGACTCAATGATATCTTCCAAATGGTCTTTATTGATTGTGCATAAAGGTGTGGTTCTGAAATATAAAATACAAACATAAGTATAAATATAATAAATACAAATCACAATACAACGTTACATATACATATAATCTATGTGTGTGCGTTAACTCTGCACCCCCTGCTGCGCTCGTGCTCTCACTGAAGCGATAAACAACTCTAGAGCGCCTGCGCGCTATCTGAGATGCGACAGCGCATCCTTATTTATCAATATTAAATGTATATAAACTAAAAGTAGATCTCCTGAATAATGATGAGTAACAAAGTACAATCACGTAAACAATACTAAATGTAAACACTTGTACAGGCGGAATACCGTTTCTCCATACAATTACAGTGAATACTCAGTAAGTATACAATAACTTGCATTGTAATGCACGCACACGCACAAACGGTAAAACTCCTCCGATTTGGATTATCAATTACTTCAACTGAACTATCTACAATATTTCTACCGATCCTCTTTGACTATTATCATCCACACACTCACTCTCTTCTCCGTTACTTTCCAGAACTCCGATGGAAAAGTTTAGAACTAGCCCATTTGACACTGGAAGGCAGGGGTGACTGGAATAGTCCATGTGTTAAAGGGGACCACATTTTACACTTATATTAATCCATATCGAGTAAAAATGCCTAGAGCTTATCATCGTTATCGACATATATTTTATCGCGATTCGATATGATATCGTTTATCGGCACAGCCCTACCTGATATGGCAACATGCAGCAAACATTGCATCCCAAAGTAAAACGGATCATCCAAAGAGCCCCTAACACAATTAGGAGTGAGGCCGTCATAGGTGCCGAACACCAACAAAACGCTCTTCGAGTGGCATCCTAAAGTGCCGCAGCTATTTAGGGGGGGAAAACAGTTTGGAGAGGGACATTTATCCTTCGGAGGAGTCCAATCTCATTTGGGTGATGGGCGCGTCACTCAAGCAGGAATGGAAGTGCAAATTGTAGGATGTAATGGCAAGATTGAATCAGAGACAAATATACAAAAGTGGAGAAATTGTCAAGATCAAATTGGGATAGTTTTAAAACTGTGCCATCTGTCAACTCATAATGGATATTACATTGGGAAAAACTTTAGTTTTTTGTTTGTGACGCCAACTTTTACTAAATCAATTATTGCAATGATTGGTAAATGTAATTAAAGACTTTAACCTTCCAACTAAAAACAATGTAACTTTATGTATTATTGCCAACATTATCCATTTTCTGTTGTCATCGCAGGGAATTAAAAGTGAAGTGGTAGATGTATTATAAAAATGGTACAGTTGGAAGCAGTATGACAAGAAAAGCTAGATGGATAGCTATAAAGGAAGAGAGAGAATCGTCTCGCTCTGGCCCTGGAAGCCTTCTATATGGAGATAAATGATGGCACTCTATGTGGAGCATCAACTACCCTATTAAACATGCTCCATAAATGTGACTCATCAACACGAGCTGTCATAACTCACTTTACAACATTGATTTTAATCATGCGAAATGTAAACATGCGTATTATCAATATCAATGCAGAAAATAACGTGTAATATGCAATTACGGGCTGGCATTGATTTTTATTTTTTTATCCAGCGTAATCATACCCAATTGATTTAATAAGACAGTTATGGGAGGGCTCTAGGAATATTAGAAACTGAAAATATTAGGTTTTCAGAATAAGACAAAAGATGAACAAAAGGGAGAAGTCAACAGTCTGTGTTTAATTTGATTTCTGTGGTTTATTTCGATGCTAATACATCCATAAAATATATCAGACTTTATATGATCAGCTCTGATCCTGAAATAAATATCAGGCTGTATATTATCTGAACCATGCATGTATATGACTGCACATGATCAGTTCTGTACACAAATACAATCCATATGTTATTTTAAATCTTGAATATATTTAGAGTCCATATCTGATCAATTCTTATCCATAAATACATATCAGACTCTATATGTGATCACTTCTGATGTTTTAACATACTGCAGACTGTGTATCTGATTAGTTCTGAAAGAAAGAGAGAGACAAAAAGTAAGTGAAAAGAAATAAGAGCAGAAAGATGGAGAGGAAATAAAACACTCCAAAATGTAACTACTCATAAGATCATCTTTAAAAACGAGGTCATGATGACTTGGGATGATAAACTTAACTGTGGAGCTTCCAATTCATCCACGCTCTTTATTCACTCCACATTTAGATGAAATATCTCAGTGACTGCTGTGACAGCAGCGTGTATGTCTGCCTGCGCTGTATACGTTTCTCTTTAAAGTGTCAGCACATTTCTCGTTCAAAATCATCATCGCTTTGGCTCGGGCGCCAACGACGTGACTCGTGGCCCCCTTCGCTTAAACCCTGCGGTACTGACCCCGCTCCTCTCGTGCCACGGTTCCCTTCGTCACACTGACAACGGATTGATTTTTCCCACTCCTCTGCCGTGTTATCAGATCGTGTCGGACACGCGCCTGCGCTGCGCTTCCATTCAGAGCCGCTCTAATGAGGACAAACTACCCCCTGAGCCACCATGGATCCTCACGGCATCAAACAAAATGGCCGCATTGAAATGAGAGGACAGGAAGGTCAGCTCGCCGTGTCCATTCTCATATTACCTCCGTCTCTCTAAATGACTTTTTTGCTATTGTAATTGTGTGTTGTGGCCCACCGGCACATAAAAGTCATCGCGTGTCCATCTCTCACGCTATCGGGGCTCTAATGTAATCACTTTAATAGCCCGGCCCTGATGGGAAAGAGCTCGATGTATAGCATTATAGAAATATTTATTTGCCGGCAGAAATAACTGGATGCTAACTTGATTAAGATATGCAGTCATTCATTCGTAGGGGCAGGCTTTATGTCCGCATTAGACCAGCGCTGATTTTTACTGTGATTCACGCTCTTAGCTGCTTCCCGCAACACCAGGAGCCTCTCTGAGGAAACTTAAATTCTTCATTATGCAGGTTCAAATGGAGAAAATGGGCCAATAGCTTCATTATTCTTGTTTTGCTACTGCTACTATATGTGTGTAAGATGTAAAGGGAAAAAAGTTTAGAAGACAGATTTTACTGACTGTGGTCATGTGGCGATAAAGATGGCAGATGCTATTTGCTCGTAGTAAATGGTGTTGTTTACCGTTTGTAAATAGAAACATACTTTTTTGCGTTTGGGACTGTATTATTTGTGCGTGGGCAGTAGTGTATGTTATATGTTTTCTGTAGTGTAAGTATTTTGTTTTGTTGTAACTTACAATCTGCATCTGTTTGGATAATTGTTTAAACTTTTAATTGGATGGTTATCCAAACTGTACCCCAGTGCAAGTAGCCGGCTGTGTGGCTAGTGCTGTTTGAACCAGGTGCAAATTTAGTCCGTTAGTATAAAGATTATTTTCTATTCTTAATTGAAAAGGCGACCATCATTACTGCTGCTGTTATCTGTGACACACAACACATAACTACATTTCTGACCCTTAAAGCATCTGCAAGATTAGTTTTTTTTAAGTATGAGAGGGATATGTATAAAGATTATGAATAGGGTTGCAAAGGAGCAGAAAATTTCCAAATATTTGGAAATTTACTGGAAATTTTTTGCCCCTTTGCAACCCTAATTATGATTAATAAAAGAGAATAATAAAATTCTTGAATTCATACACATTTTTCTATTTAAAGATTTATGTAGCATTGGTTGATTTTGCATTTGGTATTCATGGTTTGTTCTGGGCAGTACTTATTGTTGCTGTGAACTGTACTATAATTTCCTTTAATTTCCCAGCATGCTTTGCACATTTCATTACCCAACCACAGTGACTCCTTAATCTTGTGGTCCAGCTTTTCCACTGAGAACAACTGAGAGAATTATTGGTGGGCAAGCGTGCATTATACTAAGAATCGGTGGTATGTTATCTTCTTTTTTACAGAATAATTTGTCATGGGTTTTTTTGTCTTATGCAAAAAAATCTAATTTTGCAAGATTTTGCAAAGGTTGTGCAAACTTATGAAAGGGGCATGTAAATATGTGCGTGACTCATACTGTATGTATGCAATGCAAATTGTTTACTTAATAAGTAAATGCACTTCACTGCTGTATGGCCAAGTCTTTTTAAGCAGCAGGCTTTCGGATTGTTTTTCTTCAATCTCTCTCTAGCTTTTGCTCTCTCCAGCTGTTGACCTGTCAGAAATCATAGAGCCATCAGAGGTGCTGGTCGCTGGAAATGTGTTCATTTGCGGAGCGATGGTGCGGCACCTGAGCTCTGCTGGAGAGAAGGATGAGAGGATGAAGGGTGTGAGAGAGGGAGGGAGAGAGAGACGGATAGCCAGTCATCTCTGGACCAGCAGGTCCATATTTAAACTGTCCCTGTGTTTTATAGCCATGCATGTGAACCAGTGGCTTGGTGTTTAGGGACCATATATCAGTGTTAAAATGGCAGATTACTGTTAATGAATGATATTTGTGTGCAGCGGCTATGTCAGAAAGGCGGAGTGACCAGAAAAAACAATCCACCCCCCTCCTCTTGTGCTTTTGTTCACCTTCTCCATCGTCTCACACGCCCATATCGCCGCTCTTTTCCTCTCGTCTCATTTAGCGGCTGATATTTAACTGTCCTTAATTCTTCTTGGGCTGCTTGGGCTTAACAGAGCTGCATGTGTAATCCACTCCCTGCAAGTTCTTATGGAGCCAGACTCCACTGACTGCCTCACAGGACGACACTGCTTACGTTAGGGATTATGGCAAATTAAGAAATTTAGTGCTGGTGCATTCTCTTAGTGACGCAGCGCTCGGTGTGAGATGCATTCTGTTGGTTTAAGTTTGTATTTGTGCCACCTGCATTTGAAGATTACAGTTTTTGTTATTTCTTCCGTGATAAGACTCAAGGAAGAAAGATGAAAATTGAGTAGACTGTGCCAGAAAACATTCCCACACTGTTGTGTTTACCCCAAACAGTTGAACACTTGAAGTTGTGTCTCATTGCTACTTAAATTGGAAAGTTACCTTGATAAAATGGCAACAAAATGCATATAGCTGTTAAGATTGCTATGGCAATAAACCTTGAATATTGCCTCTTTCTGTCTTTTAATTCCAATATATATTCAGTTTGTGCGCTTTTTCTCTGTGTGGTGTTTGGTAATATATAATACATATTTACATAAAAATATGTATAAGAAATATTTATGGTTGATGTGTTTTTTGGTTGAGTTTTAACCTGATATTGAGCATACACATGAAAATGCGCTATCCCAGTTTTTTTCATTTTAGATTATTGTAGATTATTCTTTACGTAATTTTTTAAATTCTTTTTATTTTAATAAAATTATTATTGCCATCAGTATATAGTGTATATATAGAATAGAATTGTGAAATTACATTTAAGGTATTCTTTCTAAAGAAAGTTAACAGTTTAAAGTCCTAGTTAAGAATTACCTCATGTTTCAGAAGGATTTGCAAGGACATACCACACATCGAAATAACTTCCTTAAAGTGTCTATTGTATGTGATTTGGTAACGGCGGTGTCTAAGGGCCTTTGTCTGAGACTGCATACTACCCTTCTAATAGCCTTCTCTTCCCGCAGTGCCCTTCAAGGGTGCAAAAGTGCCATTTGGAATTGGCCCAGTTGCTGAAATGCTCTTCATGGCCTTGTGTTACCTTTTAACAACGGGTGTGAAGATGCTTTTGATGCATTGCTTAAGATAACCACCAGCAGGTGTCACTCATCCATAACTAAATGTTACAAGCAATCAAGCAGCTCTGCAAGCACGGCCTCAAAAATAGAGCAGCTGTTGTCAGGGGAGGATTAGAGATCTAAAGCAATGCCATATAAATGAACACTATTAAATACTGGACCATAACAAGATAAATATTATTGTTGATATTCACTGTTGCATCAACTGGTGTTGATGGAGGACATTGTTGAGTTTTGAATCAAGATAATGTGATGAGTATGATTTGATTAATGTTATGTTGCAGCCGGTCTTATTATCTATTTTCACAGAGGGGAAATGTGACTTAACTGCAAAGGAATTTCCCATGAGGGCATTTTTTTTAATGAGACGAAGAGGAGATAGAAACAGTATTCTTGATCACAAACATCCTCCTGTTTCGTGGTCGAAGATTGAGACAATACAAGCGCTGACGTAGAGCCCATCCCCACCTGCTGCCCTTTGCCTGCATGTTGGAGGCTGTTATTGTAGGAATGCTTCCACATGGCCCTGTGGGTGGGTCTATCAGGCAGGACGCACCAGGCCACGGGAAGAGGAAGCCATTACCTAGACTAACGCTGAGTCACCTTACTGCACTTTCACCCTCTGACATTGGACTGACAATTGACTGGATCTTCCCCCTGTTTTCACTAGCCAGTGAGATCACTTGACCCAGGTGGGAGCATTACCTCACAGTTAAATCCCTCTGACCGCACACAGTCTTTATTTAGGCAAACTCCTGATCAAAAACGTGCAAATTGCTTTGACCAAGAGTAGACTTGCAAAGTAGATTTGCATATGCTTAAAGAAGATTTAGTTTTGATTTAGATGTTACATGACATTTTTGCATTTTCAGATGCTTTTATACATAGAGACTTGAAGTCTGTTCAGGCTATACTGTACTATTATCAGTATGTGTGTTCTCTGGGATTTAAACCCATGACCTTTTGTGCATCAAACAGTGCTTCACAATTTGAGTTACAGGAAAACAAAAAAATATTCTTTAACAGAAAAAAGTTGCTTGTTATGATATCCAGCACATGTGTTGTTTAAAGCACATTGCATACTACAAAGAAGACAGAATAGTCCAGTGATAGTTAGGCATGCAAATAGATTTAAGAAAATTTAACACAGTTCAGTATGACAATATTATGATGATGTCATCATCATATTTAGATACATTTTACATATCTGTCAAACATTTTATTACTAATATTCTTATAGCAGTGGGAGATTTCCATCTTGGATCTATTTTTAAATAAAGTTTGTAAAGAAATCGTACCTAAGGCTGAAATTAGTTTAAAGAAAGATTTGGACTAAATTAATGAAAAAAGTTTAGTGTTTGGAGTTTACAACAAACAAATCCTACCGAAAATATCGATACAGTGTTGCCTTGCCTGTAATGAGCTAAAGCAGATAGAAAATGTACAGAAATGTGACCATTCTGCTGACATCTGACCCGTGTGACCAGCTAGTTTAACTGGTTGTTTGTGCTGGCAGCGTGTGGGCGGTTCTGCGTTCTGGCCGTGAGACCCGGATGCATCTGCCTGATGAGCAGCTGATTGGGGGAGGTCCACATCTCCAAACACCAACAGATACAAACTTACAGCACCTGCTTCCTCTGGAACATGCTTGTTTGTGATTCTGACTTCCTGCTGTCTCGTGCCGGCCACATCCAACTTACCAGTCCTCGCTTCTCCTCTTTTCTCCTCTCGTCTCCTCATTTCTCCTCTCCTCCACCCCCCGTTGATCCGATAAGCTTGATCGTTTTAATTGAAAGTCAGAGGAGGGCACTCTTGTGGTTTCATTATTAATTTAAACACTCAGGGTAACTTAAAGTGCAATTTTCACCCACATGTGAAACAAAAAAATCAATGGAAACAACAGCAGTAAGCATCAAGGTTAATTACAGTTGCTGGAGACACAAGTGTGCGCAATGTTTTTTTCATTGTTACTTTGCTGTCTCACTTAAAGTGTTTTGACAGCGTTTCTCTGTAACCAGAGGTAAACAGTCACGAGTTGGGAAAACCAACGATTAAATGTGATTGTTATGCAGTATGAGTTTGGAAAGCTTTTTCTTTGAAGAGATTAAATAGATGTTTATTCTTTTGTGGTGAAATCTGCCCCGTTGAGGAGACGTGACAAGCTTGTCCTCTTTAAATCGCTAAATGTACAATAGACAAGACTGTTTAGAAAAAGTGGCCTGAGCTTTTTCCTTTATTTTGATCAAACCCCTTTCTCTCCAAAAAAACAAAGATAGAGTAAGTGATTAAATAATTTATAAAGATGTAAAGAGATACAGATACATAAAGCAGTTAGGGCTATCAAGCGATTAATCGCATCCAAAATAAAAGTTTGTGTTTACGTAATATGTCTTTAATATGTACTTTGCATATACATTTTGTATTTATAAAATATATATACTATATATATATATTTAGGAAATATTTAGATATTTATTAATATTTATCAATAATTGAAATCATATATAAACATACTTTATTTGGTATATTTTATATTTTTCTTATAATTGTGTTTATATATATTATGTAAACGAAAACATTTATTCTGGATGTGATTAATCCTGATTATTTGTTTGAAACCCTAAAAACAATACAATGATATACTAAATTTAAATCTGAATTTTCTAACATTTAAGTAGACTGAATTTATTGTAATTTTACAGTAACATCTAACAGCATTTCTTTTCCAGGCAAAGCATTTTTCACTTGCTTTGTTATTTTGTCAGTTGTTTTGTTGATTACATTAGTTGCAATAACAGCTTTGATTTGCACTATTTATTTTTTTGCGGCTATTTTTTAAATGTATATTTTTATGTCTCATCACAGTCCCAGCCCTGCACATATTTATGTAGTTAGTATCATGAGCTTCTCATCACGCAGTGACATTCTGGACGGAAGGCAGGCAGGATGTCAACAGCGTGATCTGCTGGAAACACGATGATCAACACCGATGTAGAGACACACACACACAAACACACACACACTCACCACAACCAACAGTAGAAGAAATCACTGTGAATTAAATTGAATGTTGATACAAGAATGACATTTGGTTTTTGAAATGTCTAAAATTACAAACTGGAACAGTTGAAAATGTATACATATAAATACATATATATCTTTAAATGCATTGCTTTTTAGCATTTTCTTCCACAACATACGCTCCTTTTCATAATGTTTTGCCAGTAATGATGGTGTGGGATGGCATACACTAAAATATATCTGTTTTGCAGTGTACATTTTGCGCACTCCTTAAGAGAAGTAGTGTGTTTACATAAGCTCGGCTTGACCACTCTGTTTCTAATTACTGCAGCATTTCTACAGAGCTATAGCCACACTCTCAACCAATTAGTGTGCTTCATGCAATAATAAAATTATGGAAATGGAAGACACTTATTCAAACAGGTTCTGCATTACCATATTTTGAAATTTGACTTAATTATGACCAGCGACTTGGCGAAACAAGAGAGAAGCCAAAAATAAAGGGGGGAGACACAAGACTTTTAAACCAGCCTCATAAAGTTGTTATTAAGAGGCCGGAGATGGCCCTAATGATGTGTTTGGAAATTAGGCCGATCAAACATTTAATGCAAAGTTCTCCTGTAGGCAAAAGGCCCCTAAATGAGTCAATTAGACAGCCATTATTCTCACTGCCAGGCCACAAGTGGAAGCTGATATGCATAAAGTGTTTATCAAGACAGACGTCTACTTAAAAGGATCCACTAAAATACAAAGACGGTTAACTACAAGGAGTGCGGCTGTTGAAGTGCTCTGTGTGTACAATGTTTTGTGTGTGTGTGTGTATGCGGGGGTAGGGGTTTGCTATAGTGGTCCTCAATCAAGAAGTAATTCAGTATTATCTGCATAATGGTGTATCATAAATTAGAATAACCTGATTAACATGCAAAACTCTCAAATTTGCCTAAAATAATGCACACGCATACATTAAGACCTCTGTGCAAATTAGAAGAATTACACGGGTGGAGGATGGAGGAGGTGGTCTTCCAAAATTACAACAATGACTTTACTTTAGCTGTCCGTGTCTGTTCTCTACAGCGAGAATTAACGACACGCAGAGACACGTGCGACCCTTAATTGAGCCGGTAAAAATTTCCTAGCGCTAGCCGCAGTAGCAGCGGTGCAACGGCAGAGATCAGGCCGTGGATGAAGTTATCGCGCCATGCTAGATTTGCATTAATTAACACTGCGCCCCGCCACATCTTCATTTCTCCCGCCTGTCCGTTCAGTGCCAGTGTACCTATTCGCGTGTGTGCGAGGAAGATGCTGTAAGATGGAGACGGGAGGGTTGTTACACGCCTGCCATTTGCAAATGGTTATTAATTGCGTGCGGCGATGAGGTGCGGGGTTGTACGCGGGGGCTCGCGGCGGCTGTACGGGGGCGATCGGGCCGGCCAGCGGCGTCGGCCTGCTCTTTTGCGCACATAGCTCTTCATCAAGCCGTAGCCGTCACCGCTCCACAGACAATTACAGTCCTCTGATTGCTATCAGACAGGGAGGGGATTTTTACAAATTAGGGGATAAATAGAGTTTTCCACATGCCTAATGGCAGAGGCTGGGGAGCAGTAATGAAAAACTATACATCACAATCAGGCAGACAATCCTATTCATGGCAACGCATTATGCTCACTATTCATAATAATGGTATGCTGACAGAGACAGGCCCGGCCAGGACAGCACAATAGAGTAATGGGGAAGATGCTGCCAGCCCAGGGCACTAGAACCCCATCCCCTCAACGAGCTCCGTCCCGTCGCCCTATGGAAATGTTACCTCGCTGTTTTTTCATTACGCTCATATGGAGATGTTTCTGTTTGATTCAAGGATGATTTATCATTTCGCAGCTGTGTGGCATGTGTAGGCTGCTTAATAATTTACAGGGAACTCGACGTCACGTGATGCGTGCGGTTTTATGCAATCTACTGTACTAAAAATGAGGCTGTTTGTGCTTTAACAGTCTTTGGGGTAACGTGTAACTTTAGTTAGTGTTTAACTGGAAAGATACAGACTTAGTAGCTTTTTAACATGTCAATGAATAAATCAGTCCTTTGTCAATTCAACATTAACGTTTGTGGCATTTTATGTCATCAAAAAGGCATAGATAGAGACTGTTTTAGTCAAACACACACATACACAGGGGCACAAAAGTCACATACGCTTTCATTTACCAACACAATCAAGCTTGCAAGAACCAATTTTCTAGTGATTTAAACCCATAGCAGGTCTAGGCTCTTCATCTCAGCCGATCCTGGCAACTCTAAACCAACACACCACTCCTGCCCTACAATTACAGCATAGAAGTCACAATGTAAACTACACTCACCTGCACTGAGACACTAACAAAAGCAGTTCCCAACTCCCTAGCAATACTTAAAACCACACGGGATAGGATAGACTTCATGTTTATGTGACGAAAAGGTGATGATACATCATTGTTTGAAATCTCTTAATTATTTTCATTTACTACTCCTCAATATAGTTGACTCGAATGTCATTCGCTATTAAGGGAATAGTGAAGCACTGTGCGCTTTCAGATACGGCAAAAGTGTTTTGTTTTTTGGCCATTTCTTTGTTTCATCTATTTGATTAATCTTGTTTAAAATTTTACCATAACAGCAGTGTAAAGATACAGGTGTTGTTTTCAGCCCCTCCCCTAAAAAGAAATTAAGTTACATTTAAACCAAATTTAAAATAAAATAAGTAAAGGAAATAATAAAATAAAATAAATCAATAAATAACATAGTTACTATGTACTTTTTGTGTTTGATTATTAAAATTTAGAAATGTCAAAATGGCTATTTTTCAATTTAATGCATGTAAAATATGAAGTATGTAAAATAATTTTTACCATTTTTAGATTTACACTTTTTTGAATGATTTATTGAGTGTTGGCTGATAGTGTTTTCTATGCTGAAAATATTAAGTTTCTACTTAAATTTTAACATAATTTTATTTTAATCTACCACACATTTTGTCACAGTGTCCTCTGCATATCTGCACCCTAACAAGCAAACAGAATCGATCAGTAAGTACAGCCGGCATTCTGGGCAGCAGGAGAGAGAGCGAGTTGAATTGAGATCTAGTTAACGTGTTTTGTGAGGTTCTTCACATCGGGTCCATTCTGTGATTAAGACACCATCCTGCTGGGCTTACGATGACTGCGCTAACAAACTTTTGTGGAAGCGTTTCATTACCATCTCTATAATCACTCTCACTGCAGATAAAAACAAGGCAGTGAGCGTCTCCCCCAGGGGAAATGAGGGACCTTCAGACGGCAGCGCTGCTTCCACAACACTAATATGCCTATATACACAATCATGTGCAAACATACAAACACGAGTGCTCCGGCGTGTCTTTTCCTGCTTTCCTGACACTCCCACGCACTCTCACAACTGTGTATTTCTGCCTCATTAGTCCAGATGTAGCAGGATTAACAGCAGCTGTGACATTTGGTTGCTTGTAAGAGACCAGTCTATAAAAACAAGCAAACGAGAGAATCTGGAACCCTAACTCCTTCTTCTCCACCTCCTCCTTCCACCTTTCATTTTGTCTCATTAAATATGTATATCTCATCTCCGGGCCCTCCGTACATCTCGGCTTCATTTGCATGTAGTAAATTCCCGCCGATGACATGGCTGAGGAATGTGTGTGAGGGCGACACCGGCTTGCTAATGGACCCGCTCCTGACCTGAGAGCTCAGCATAGGAAACATGCCGCCGATAACCTCCGAATCGCACGTTACAGGCAGTTACGCAACGTTTGGGAGAACCTACCAGATCTAGTTTAAATCCATTTTAGTCATTTTGATTACAGATAGGCAGTGCTATTCAAATATAAACAACATAAATTTGGCAATAATTTTTTTATTTTATTTAATATTTTTACAAGGTGGCAAATTTGTATAAATTTGTACAATTACAATTGCTACAGTGACAGTTATGTTTAGGGGTGGAGCTTCAATATTGCCTTTTCCATATATTTTGTACACTTCATACAAATTCATGTGAAATGGCTACCTCATATAATAATACAGGGATTATTTTAAAAATAATAAGTCCAGTGAGATCAGGCTGGTCCTAAACAGGGTCCAAAACATTTTACTGTATCACTCAAATTGCATTCGGATGTAGATTAAATGGCAAGTGACCACATCTCATATGTATTCTGCTCGGAACATCATGTTTAAAGTGAGATAAAATGTAAAAACATATTTAGAAATAGTATATCATACAACTAATATTATACAAGTAATGTAATCTGTGTTCTTGTGTATGATTTCTTTAAAAAAAAATCTGGCAACAGGATACCTGACCTGATAATTTGTATGCGTTTTGTAAGGTGGCTAGTTTGTATGATTTCTCAATATGTGAACTGTCCAAAAAACATGATTATTAGAAAAAAGCAACGATAAACTTTTCACCCCTAACCCTAACGTCACTGGGGAGAAGGTAAATTGCATACAAATTTGTACGAATTACGCACCTCGTCAAATAATTTGTATGAGATTATTTCGGGATATCACAAAGTAGACACAGAAGACGCATCTGAGGTTAATGTTACTACCAGGTGTAAACAGCGATGTGTCTTTGTCATCAGGTCAATTAAGACCAGTTTAATACCAAGTGTAAATAATAAATCTGCCAGATTAATTTACAACGAATGTGTGCCATTTGCCATTTTTTATTTTCTGCTGTGTTTTTTCTTTTATAATAAGGACTTAATATAACAATCACATATTGGAAGAATGTTGTGTAATGCTACACAAAACTTCTGTTAACCTCCACACTGACTGGTTTGAAGCCCCCATCTCTTGTAAGCTTCAGGCGTGTTGATACTCCCGTCTGACAGGTGTTGAAGCCAAGGTAGAGAGGTAGAGAGGTAGAGAGTTATTAATGGATTGTGCAGTAAGCTGGCGGGTTAACATCACCGCTCCCCCACTTGAGGTACAATCTCAAACTGATCCCAGTTAAAGTATATTAAGCAAAGTGGAGTGTGTTAGTCCGGAGAGCAGGAACTGTTGGTAAATTGCCGGCTCTGAGATGCGGCCCTGGTGCGATCCAATAAGGGTCACGGGTAACCCCTGTAATTGAGCCTCTGTAGCGGCGTGGCAAAGCACATTGTGCCTCTCTGGCAGGCCTACTTCTCTGCCTTTGTTCACTGGACCCAGAGATCAATCACTTTGTATCAAGTTTAAAGGAAGTGTTGGAGGTGAGCATTAAGACGCTCATGCGCACACACACACGCTTGCGTACTGACACCAACACACACACACCAAGGTGACGAGCAGCCAGGCGAAGCATCGATCGATGGCAGACCAGAGAATCAGCAACAGGAGGATGGAAAAAACAATCACCTATCAGATTGAAACTGACTTCTCCTTGTATCTTTAGGGTCCTGCTACAATAGATTGGACAGGAAATCCAATGGCAAGCAGAAACAAAAAAAATGTAGAAGAAAAAAGTGATTGCTAATACGCTTCAGCCAGAGCCATTTTAATCTGTGACAGTGGAGGGATCTGGTGAAAGCCATTATCACGTACTCCCTGCCTCAGATAAGAAGCCTCTAATCTGTTTGCTAGAGGTATTGAACAAATGCATTTGTAGAGCCAAGAAACGAAGGGGTGATGGAAGGAGCGTTTGTCTGTGTGTGTGTGCGTGTGTGAGGACGGATGAAAAATGAGATGAGGATGTTGGGAAAACTTTACTCCAAAAATAATACTTTGGCTGAACTTAATTCAATTGGGGACAGTGGTTCTGAACACTGGAAATGAGTTTTCTTAACATCGAAATTAAAATTGGGCGTATCAAAATTTTGCATATAGCTTGAAATAGCACCCTTCAAATAATCAAATTAATAATATATATTTATAATAAATATAATGTTTTTTCTACTGTATGTAATTTGTGGTGTTGGCAGGAGGCAGGTACACATCCATACATTCATCCATCTTTCGGTCATGTTAAAGGTATAGTTCATCCCAAAATAAAAATGATGTTCACCCTTATGTCATTCAAACCCTGTATATGACCCTGTATTTTTTTTTTGTGGATCACAAAAAAGATATTTTGCAAAACGCTGGTTACCGGCACCCATTGACTTCCATTGTACCTTGTGTCCATACTATGAAGTGAATGGGTGCTGGTAACCAGCGTTTTGCTTCTGTGTTCTGCTGAAGCAAGACAGTCATACAGGTTTGACATGACATAAGCGTGAGTAAATAATAAAATAATTAAAATTTTTGGGTGAACTATCAATTTAAGTTATCGGAAATGCCTCTTAGTTATAAACAATAATCGATTTTAATTGTCAATATTGAATATTAATAAACCATATACAAGAGCACAGCAACTGAAAAATATTTGCTCTATAATAGCTTTTAGTGGAACAAATTAAACAGCGTTTTCTTTGTTTTGAGAAAAGACTAATGAATTTAGTTACTTCATTCTTAAATGCTTTAAAGCAATATCACCAAATTTAACTTGCTATCACAGAATAAAATGGTAACAAACAAACATCATTTTGCACTTCACAATTTTACAGTAAATGAGTCGCATGCAATGAACGTTTTAGTAGGGAAGACCAAATTTGAAAGAATATCTGTGGTGATATCTTAGTCTGATTAAGTAAATTAAACAAATTTTTGTTGAATGTTTCAGCTGAAATGGGGAATAGAGAATAAACAGTGTCAGGAGAAAAGATGAGTCCTTCAGCAGACGTATTTCAATGGAGATTTTTAACAAGGCTCTTAAATGTGCTCAATTTTGTAAAAGGGCAAAACTCCAGGGATTCTTTAAAGGTGCCTCGTTGTGATATTAGGACATTATAAATGAACTGAGAAATAGAGTTTTACATCAGTGCTTTAAACAAATGATTGACATTTAAGGAGACTGTTTAACGTTTAGTTACTGCGAGCGTTTTGACTCAACTTTGGCCATATTCCCAAGGTAAAAGTGTGCAGTGCTAAAGCTGCGCAGTCTGTAAACAGTGTGGACCGCGGGCACCAAACGTCGTAAAAGGCCGACCTCTACTGATTCCCCTCATGGACCCTTACAATCTCCGGCTCTTGACCCCTGACCCTCACCACGGACGCAAGCCCCAAACCTCGATCAAGCCATCACAATCTGATTTATCTGACCCCACTAACCCTCGTAACCACCAGCACAGATCAGCCCACCAGCCCGGTCTAACCCCTCCAACCCCACCCTGCTTTCACTCCCCATTGCAATTGACTGTTCCATTTGTCACACAGAATTCTTTAGCCCCTGGCTACTAGTTAACCTGCACTCGGAAACCCTTCTGTGAAATGCTAAAGATTGCAGAACCGTAAAAGAGGGGCGACATGATGTGCAATATGTCAAACAGAAGGACATTTTCAGTCTTTCTCTCCCTTGCTGCCAGTGCACAGCAGAGGCCCAAGGGCATCATCCACCTCCAGTCGCTAACCCTTGTATAAGTTTCCAATTCCAGCTGGCTGAGATTATGGTGCTTTTTATTATTTATTTTATTTTATCGTCAAATTATTACAACGCTGATAAGATGGAGATGATGATGTCCCGGTATGTCAGACCTTGACCTCTCTGCTGGTAATGGAGCTCACTGTGGCTACTCCAGCAGACACACCGTGTATCTGTGTGTGCGTGTGTCTTTGACTTCGGCCCTATGAACTGTTGGAAAATTGACTGCCTTTAAATAATTTTACACACTCTAGTTTATTTAATTGGTCTACTAGCTATACCTTAACCTGATAACTGTCACGGCAGAAGTTGACTATACACATGAAAATGCATCTGAACTACAATTTAATATTTAGATATTTTAAGTCTTTAAAAAAATTATTAGGTGTTTTTTATTTTTTGTTTGTTTATTGTTATGAAAATTTGTTAAATGTTTCATCTTGAGTCTTATACCTTTCCATCAATATATAGTTTGTCATGATTCGATTAAAATTCAACTATAAAATATTAAAGTAAGTAGGGAAATAACATGAGTTAACAGGTTGAAGTGAATAGACACACATCACACAAGCATTTTCACTTAGAAACACATTTCAATAGTCACTCTTGAGCTAATTTCATATCTACTTTAGTACTACTCCAAAAAAACACTTTTTTGCAATTTAGCAAAAATACAATATTCAATTTTATGTTGATTTTTGTCTAGTTTATCTAGAATTTTCACACATCACAAGCTTCTCACAGTTGTTTTCTTGTACTAAGTACACTAATTTTAACATTAATGATTTTTTTATCAATGTTGTCTTTAAAATAAACATTGAAATAAAAAACCTGATATATTTTCTTTTTCAGTATTGAAAATCTGTGTTTTAGACATAAAAAAATACACATTTGAAAACAGCAAAAATAATGTGGTATTAATATTGTGGTATATTTTAAGTAACATTTAAAAATCTTTTCTGTGAATACATGACAGGAACATCCTAACCACTTTCACTATTGGTAAAAACCACTAACTCTCCTCTCTCCCCTACACTTATTACATAACACTGCGAAACTTGGTAACTTACTAAAGCTCTTTTTTGTACAATTGTTGCCTCCTTATGATGTATCGCTTTTAGGGTAGTCACTTTGGATAAAAGCATCTGCAAAATGCCTAAATGTAAAAAATAATAATAGTTTCCATTAGTTTTATTGTGACCAGAAGAAAGAAATGTTAGTTAAACAATGTTGTAAATATCAAACACATTTTCTTCATAATCTCTCTCAGTCTCTCTTCCTTTGGGTCAGAGCCAATGCTCATAGAGATGGAGATTGGTTTTAGTTAAATGTCATTGGAGGTTAAAGGATAGCTCAGGGCTAGTCTTCTCTCTCTCTGCTGCCTGTCACTTCTTCACTTCAGAGTCGATATGAAGCTCTAGGGTCAGCGGGAGGGTCCTAATGAGGGAACCCCTCTGAAACCAGCTAATCGCCGGAGGCTATGAGCTCGAGCAGCTCCGCCATTCACAACCAAGTGTCAAGACTTTGATTTTAGGTGTTGAGACTTAGAATTCGAATGTTATATAACATCCAGTTGTCTTAAGGCATTACATGTTCTTCAGATGAGAATCTAACGGTTGCCAATCTGCAGCTTGAGACGGAGACTCAGCTTGAATGTCTGCTCCGACATGTCCATGCGAATGTCCTTACGTATGAATGAATATGAATGACATGGGTTGGCTGTCCATCCCCTGCTGTTCCGCTGTCAGTCAGCCTCAGGTGAGAATTTACCGGCTGGTATCAGGAGCCGCAGTGGGCCGCGGGCCCCTTCTGCTATCAGATCACACGGATCACTAATTCAACACCGCTGACAGATATGCCCCCTGTGATAGCACGGGCGGCCGGTGGAGGATGGCAGGTGCCATTACACGAGCGCTGACTGAGGGCTGGGCCGCTGGACAGGGGAAAGGTCAGCATTTTGCATTCCAAACATCCAGCTGAATCATGAACATGAGAAAGAGTTTAATCCTGGAGGCTTGGAGAAGCCGAATCGAAGCATAATGGAGTTGTAATAGGAGATTGCTGTAAACTCTCTTTGATGCCATGTCTTAAACAAAGGCTGCTCAGGGATTGTGTGATTTACACCAGCTTCTATAAAACAATTTTCTTAACCGGCAGCCATTCAAAATGCATTTTATTTACATTGGATAAAACAGTCTGCCAAATAACAAAGCGACTTACAAAAGGGGTAAAAACAACAAAGTGATTTATCGTAAAAGTCAATAATATGAAAAGTGTGACAATATGTTAGACATACCTTTAAGAAGGAAGGAAAAGAAAGATGTGGAGGAGAGGGAATAAAATAATTAACAAACCTACTTCTCTGGGAGACTGCTGACCATTCCAAATTTGCATTCCTACATGTATTGGAGTTGTTGCTTTTCATTGTCTTTTGAATTTGAGCAGAAACAAAACCTTGAGAGTGACAGTCACACAATAGTAATGTAAAGGATGCCAAGATGTGATTAAAAATCACTGTTCTTCCATCAAATAAAATGTTTTGAACATCTTAAATGCTTTAAAAAAACTAGTATTGTTTAGACAAAATGAGTTATCGGTTTTCTGTAAATAAATGCAAATAAAACCTTTTAATTTGGATTTGTGACAAATGCTGTCAGTCGTTTACAGAATGAAACAAAAATGATCATTTTACAGAACTGCAAAACTGAAAATAATAATAATTGTTTTTACCGGAGCCGTTTATGTACATTTCATTAGTACACAGTAAAAATTTTGCTGCCTTAAGTTTTTAAGTTTAATCAACTTGGTTTTACAAGTCATTTCAACAAATGTTTTTACATTATTTTAATTTTACATTTATGCATTTGGCAGACGCTTTTATAAAAAATTGTTTTCTTTTAAGTTAAAACATCTTAACACTGGTTAAAATGTAAAACGACTTATGAAGATTGGACTTTAAAAATTTAAGAGAGCAAAGTTTTTTTTTTTTTTTTTTTTTAAGTGTAGTATATTAGATGTTTTACCAGTGCCTGACTTTTTTGGGGGTCTCTTTAAACTGGGAAATTGCCTTTTTTTTTTAAAACTGTCTGCTGCTATGTTAATGTCAGCACAGTAAAGTGCTTTGGGTTATGTGCATTCTTGTGATGATCAGTGTTATAACATCATTTATCTTCAACTCCAAGCTGATTAGTCACATGCCATTTGTTTCTGAGTATTTATGTTTTTCCATTAGAATGTAATTTCTAGGCACTCCTGTGCCAGCCATGTAAGTGCCATGGAGATAAATCCCAATGCTAATGGATAGCAGTCTTCAGATATTACAGCCTTTCTCATCTCTCATTGCTGATGTGGATCTTTTGAGAAATACATATTTATATTATGTTTACTTGCACGATGTGCAAGTATTTACTAGATGTATTTACTAGATAAATGTCTTTCTTTGGTATCACCATCACCTCCACAAGTGGCCTGTTAAGAGACAAACCAGACAGGGTGAACATACCCTCACACACACACACATTTTATAGTCTCAGTGCTCGAGCCCTCACCACATGGCAGCGAACACTGGGAGAGATAAATGAATATCCCCGTACACATAAACAACATCACACAGGGCCTGACTCCACTCCTCCCCACTAATTCCTATTCATTTAACCGCCACATGGGCAGGCCGCACAGCCAGAGAGACATTCATTATTTAGCTGCTTTTGTTTATGAATAGCTTACCGGTTCAGGCCCAAGCCTGCTCGCAACGGGCCTCGTAAATCACAACCGCCACGTCGTTTTTCCACGAGCGTGTGTCGGTGTGTGTTCACGCGCGCCCGTTTGTGTGCTGAGCTCGAGGATGGTTTGTCGTCAATTTACCTTTGTGCTTCTCTTCCCCCTGTTTAATTAATAATGAGGACAAATATTTGTTTGTTCCGGGGGCGAGAGAAAGAGATCGAGGGATAGGTGGGGAGAGAGAAGCTTGATCCCCCTCTGGACAAAATTAAAGTCAGCGCTCTCTGTCTGGGTACTCGCTGGCTGTTTCCCACAACGGCCCCCTCTGCGGAGCCAGAGAGGAGATAAGGAATACAGAGGGGGGATAGGAGCGATGGAACAGCCCGAGGTTGAGGGTAAACATGAATGAGCATCAACAACATCCCCGCCGCCCGCCCGGCAGGCCAGCGGTGACTCCCTCTGTCCTTATTTATCACTGCCCGCCCAATAGAAGATTTAACCCAGCCGTTTTTTCCGAACGAAGTTAAAGTACACAGAGCAAACCCGGGCTGTTTAACATAGTCTTGGCTATAAATAATATCTCCCCATCTACATTTGTCAATGTGACACTTTTGGCTTTATTGAGTTACACTCGGGGGATTTGTCTTGTTTCCTCCCCCGTTTGCACACTCACACGCTCTCGTCCTGCTGACTGAAGCAGCTGGCCCTGAACGACCGAGTCGAGAAACTTCATATGATTGCACTCGTGGTGTTTGGTTAGTCTGTTTCTTAATGAAGAGAAGACACAGAAGCTTTTAATGACAGCTGCTTTGATATTTGGATTCAAAGTGATTTCAAGTTTTAAAGTGGGTGTTAAAGAGACGTGAAAGATTCTGTGGTTGACCGGTTGACATTAGCAGGTAAAAATAATCCACCTGCAGTTGGGCAGTTCCATGCAAATTTCAACCGTACCATGGAAGAATTAAGTTTTTGTCAAAGGTTTTCATCATACTGATAGCTCAATGTCAATATTTGGTGGTTTAAATACCCATGTGAGGTCTCCCTCAAAGTCCATAAAAGTCCATATTCCTCATAAATGAGCACATAAAATTTTTTTTATGATCTTTGAAGGATCATCTCTTCTCCATTGGTTGGGTATTTTTGCTTCTAGGTTGTTTATTTTAATTCACAGAAATCCTACAAATATGTTGCCTCTCAAAAACGTGTCTCTGTCACATCCTTAACATGTATATTTCACTTTTTTGAATAGAAACCGCATGCAAAGACTGGATGTCTGGACTCTAACAACAGGGCTTTAGTACAGTATAAACAGATATATTGACAGATATATCAATATATTGGTAATGAATACGTTCTGTGAGAAATGTCACCTCCATAACGCCGGAACTGCCCAGTTGTATAAAAACAGTCGCTGTCCTTGGTGCTGAATCATCAGGTCTGTAGCACAGCTTGTCTTCATACATGTAGAGCTTTAGCTGGGCAACAGAGAAGAGATTTAAAGGGTTAATTATTCGATCTTTTCCTTTAGCTTCAGTATTTAATGGTATCTCTTTATTTTGATGATCCCTATTATGTTTTTTGCTGACTATAAAGAACGCTGCACCTATATGTTAACTAACTCTCATTAGACTATTAGTAGACTGTCTGCTTAATATCTGCTAACACTTTATTTTGATGGTCCTCCAGCAGATATTCTGCTTGCGTATAAGTAACTTTGAAACTACTTGTCAATTTATTTTACTAAACTTAAGCGTAACCATAACCCGTCTACTAATACTCTAATGAGAGTTAGTTAACATGTAGATGCAGCGTTCCTTATAGTCAACAGAATGTCTAAAGGGGACCATCAAAATGAAGTGTAACCAATTTATTTGCATTCATTTATTATGAAGCTATATTAACATATACTTTAAATAGTCAACTGTTTTTTCTGCCTCAATTCTGTTGCCTTTTTAATCATACTTTGCACCCCAAATCTTATGCATAACCTATGTGGCATGATGCACAACCCAGGGCCTAACTTCCTGACACAAGTGGAATATAAGAACCACAATTCATGCCTCGCTTTTATTCCTTTCAATTTGTTTTGCTTAAAAAACAAACAGGCCGTGAGCGGGTGAATAAATAAAAGCAACAGAATGAATGGAGGTGTACAGGGATCTGGGGGCTCTTAGGAATGGAGGCCTATGGAGGAGGAGGGGCTCTCCTGGGCATGGTTTGTCTCCAGGCATAGTGTTCATCATGGTGTCTGCCCTGGAAAGGGGACCATCCATCAGACTGCATGCATCACATAACATGGGGGTGGAAAGGCCCTGTCAGTGTGCTGCGGGATCGGTAGGATTGTTGCATTTTGTTTGACACAGAGATGGACTGATTTATACTGGACTTTGACACTTCTTGGACTATGAGTTCCACTCACTGGTTTCTCACACTGGGATTGAAGGCATAGTCCCAGTCCCACTGCTTTAATCTGCAAAACCCACTATAGCTAAATTGCAATACTTGTTTAGATTAATTAGATAATGTTTATTAAATATAGACTGTATGTATGAATTCATTGGCAACAAGTTTGGCAGGAAAATATTTACACTTTGAATCTCCCAGCATACCAAAGTCACGCTCATGAAACTGTTTAGTGAAATAAAGGGTTTAATTTTTATTCCCAAAATATCTAGACTTGGGTTAAATATAGGGCATTTTTCCCTAAATGTTACAGTGGGTCCTAATGGTCAACAGTTTCAGCCCATTCAGTAAATTATATATGAAGAACTCCAAATTATTTTTATGTAGCCTAATGAAACTTTATGAAGTGTTAGATGGGGCTCTATGAGAGGGGTGTACTTACTGGGACGAATATTCCAGGGTCATGAATTTTTAGAGTGTCAGAGGAATTCACTGAGATGAACCAGATTGTAGCCATCTAGCTTGCTGGAAAGAATCGTTATAACCTAGTGGAGATGAAAACCCCACTTTCTAAAATTCACCCCATTTTTCCTAAAATTCACCCCAAAATGAAATATGCATAAACATAATTTTTTTTCCAACAATCAAGTTTAAGAGGGAAATAAAATGTTACAGTGGTATTTGTTTAAGGAGAAATTACATCTTCCTCAAAAACTTTGTGTATGGTTTTATTCTTATAGTTTTCTTGGCTAAAGCTATACGTTCTAGCATTTTGACAAGTGCTTATTAAAATAAAAATAGTTGAAATTACGAGCCTCGTGTCTTGCTTAGTTAACAGATTCCATCAAGTCTGTTGAAAGTGTCTGTACAGCCTGCACCCTCATTACAGTATCCTACAGGATTTTGTATTTGATTCTTTTCTGCCGGATATGTCAGATCTGTCATCTAGTTGTGTGGCTTCTCCTATCACGCGTTGGCATCTTTCTCCAACTTAGTGGACCACATTACAGCAAGGACCTGTTTCTGCCACTTCATGTTCAACAACATGAGGAAAAGGAAGCCATTTCTTGACCCTTAAGGTTTTAGGGCACTATTTGTGTGTATAGAGTAACTGTAACTTCCAGAAACTCTCTCATGTCAAGTTTTTTTCTACACTGACTAGCTGTAGTTGGCAGAATCTAAATTATTGTGTCAGAATCGTTGTCGTCTTCTTTACACCAGATCTAGAAAACATGTTGCAATTTTTTCTTAGTAATAATAGAGGAAGCCCATCTAAACTCGCTTCACAATTTCAGCAATTTTCAGCAACTGCGTTCATACATTTACATTATTTTGCTGTACATTTTTTCATTGTTAGTGTAGAACAGACAGGAGAGATCAGGACATGAGGCAACAGTCCAAACCGTATGTCATGAAAATGTGTGCCATCCATATCACCCCAGCTCAGGCAGAATTGTTTTAATGTTTTATTTGTATTTTTTATTACGTGATTTAACCGTAATCCACAACCTTCCCAAAACCTCCAGAACATTAATGCATGTATAAATTCATCTTATGTTTCCGTTGAACAGGCAACATAATTGTAGGCATCACTTCTACAACAAAGCTACATCCTCTGAAAAAGATAAAGTGTAATGAGGGTGAGAGAAAGAGAGATTTGTAATACACTGTCCACAATACCGCACACAGTGCCTGTGTTTGCTGAACCTCGATCCATCTTTTCAGCTTCAGGCACATGCTGCACAGGCACAATAACATATATCTCTGTGAATAAACACACAAGGCCAATGGCACCAGTCCTTATTATCAGCCGCCCTGACTGATTATTCTCAAAGGAAAAATTTTATAATGTGATCAATTAATTTAGACATCTATGTATCCTCCACCAACCGCCACCGCTCAGAAATGCATCTGTAATTCCAATGAGGTGCTTTATCTCCAAACCTCTTTATTTGCTAGTTAGAGCTCCTCTCATCCCTGTCCTGTCATAACGCTCACACATAAAAATGAGTGCTGACTCAGTGGTTGTTCACAATCGATACTCAACATTTTTCCGACCCAATGAGCGGTTACGAAGAAATACAGTGTTGTGTATGGCTAAGTGCTAAATTTAGACTGTATCTTGTACACAGAAAGCATCTGAGCATGTATGACAATCCCAGCTGTTCCTCTGCTCCCTGTACTTTTAAATACGCACGGGCTCTCCTGAGAAGCATTGATCAGAGGTCTTCTTTACATGGAGACTGTATGAAGGCCCAGGAGAGAGCTTTTAGCACTGGATTATAGAGCAGTGGACAGTGCTGGCCTGGAGAGCCATCCCAATAAAGAAGACATGCTTTATGACGGCCTAAACGTGCCGCTGGCACAATTTAACCGCTCAATACCTCATCTCACACAAATTACTCTGTGTTGACGAGCAGAAGAGAGCAATAATCACACACAACAACCCAAATATCACTCTTATACTGAAGAGGGGATAGAAGCAGATGGGCAGATATGAGAAGTAGAGATCGCTTACAATTGTCTTGTCTAACAAAATTTATCTAGATTTGTTTTTTACACATGTGCCAAGCAAATACATGTTTAGTAAACTATACGATTCAGGTATGAGCTGACATTATTGTTATGTCATGTTGTTATGTGTGGCATGTTTCCAGGAATAAAAATCACAACTTGATATCACAGGAATCGTACGTATTTTACAAGGTGGCGTGAATTTGTATGATGTAAATTGCACAAACACACGATTATTAATAAAGGCCCACCCCTAACGTTAATGTCACGATAGGGAGAAGGCATGAATGAGATCATACAAATTCATATGAATTAGCCATCTTGTAAAATATGAGCAAATTCCCACAGTTCTGAAGTTTAAGGTCACTTGACTAAAAGATTTTTTAAATCATGAAAAAAAAATTATTTAAAATTGTTAAATTGTTTATACACAAAATATTAAAATACACTTATATTAAAAAAGATAATTGTGCCAACATAAAAATGTCTTTTATCAGAAAAAATATTTATGTGGGACTAGGACAAAATAATGAAAAAAAAACAGCCAATAAGAGTCCAGCATAGATTGTTTAAAAAGCTCATCAAGATACTGGTTGATAAAATGCATAAAGCACATGTACATGAAGTACAAATACTACTACTTTGACTACTACTTTGTCTCCTAATATTTGTAATGTCTAATGTCTAATGTCTTGTAATGCCTAAATGTAAATGACTACTTTGAAGATGTTAAAATAATTCCCAAATATACTTCTGTTTTATTCTGTAGTTTTGATTTGACTATTGTTATGAGCTTAAAATGCATGTATAGATATAAGTGAAAAAACTGTATTGAAGTGTTTCCTGCTTTGTAGGAATGCACATTGAAAAAAGCTCTATAAACATGAATGCTGCACATTGACATAATATCAGTTGTGGTTGGTAATAAGTTACACAAGCCATCGGTGGATGTGTCTAAACACTCATTGTGCGTGTCACCCCCCTGCACCTTACAGGATGGCTTTATTTGAGCAGAGTTGACAGAGTGTAAGCCCGTCTATTTAGCCTGTAATTAAACATTACAAAGAGCCGTGACGCGAGAGACAGGCTCGCCAATTAAGAGCTTGAATACAATCCCGTTCTTTTCTCTGTCACACAGGTTTACACAACTAGTCTTAACTTTAGTCTTAACTACCCTCAAAGCCAGGATTATTCAAAATGTAATGTGATGTTGTTGACGCTACATGTTAGTTGACAGGCTGTAAAAGTTACGCACCGAATGGCTCACTGATGGACTAGACTGTGTGTATTTTCAGTATTCACATGTAAAAGCTTACAGCCGTGAAAACATGAAGGCCTTTGCCTCCGCAATTAAGCCGGTGGTGGTGTTGTGGCCTGCCCTGATGGCTCGGCCGTCTAAAACAACATGCTCCAATTAACACCCCCATAACGCGGCTGCGGTGGACCCCTTCCCCTCCTTTGCCCCCTTAGAAGTGTGGAATCAAAGAGCCAGGAGGCGCCCTCGCCAAGGACGTAATTGGGCTGGCCTTTGACCTCCGTACCTTAAATCAGCCCGTTCGGTTCTGCCCAAACACTCCCCCGTGCTAACTAGCTCTCGCTCTAAACCACTCATTAGACACAAATAGCCCAAGACGGCAAAAGATGGACACACATGCGACCGTGCCGAGGGTCCATCATCATCATCATCTGCTTCTATCATTTTCCAAAATCAAATGGGGAAAAAAATAAGCCATAAATCTACGATGATATGTACATTAAGGGGTTTGGTTCTTTAAAAAATGTTATGGTGTGCAATTAGTGATTCCTGTCCTGACATTGGGACAATTGGTCATTAAAATAAAAATATGTGTGGCTACTATGTGGATGCTTGGATAGGCAATATTATATCATTATATGTATCATTCAATGCTGGATTTTTTTTCTCTCAGCTTTAGACGATGTGCTCTGGAGTGGGACAGGCCGAGAACATCCCACTGTATCATTAAATTCCAGGACACAGCAGGCACTTATTGAGACCCCTTATTTGCATTGACGCCAACTGTGCAAAAAACTATGATTTTGATTTCTGCGATGCCTGGTGTCGGCATCTGAATGACGAATAAATAGATAAAACTATGCAGCTAAGCATATCCCGAGGCTTTATTTCCACTGCGATAAGAACAAGCTTAATTTATTTCCTCACCATGCATAAGAATGGCTCTTCATTTTACGAGAATGACTTCCATAAAAAGGATGTAGCTTGGTCTCGGGGGAAACCGTACGGCACATGCGATCATCGTTATGTGCTGGCGGTGAGGACATTCATATCGTTGTCATTTACATAGAGTATGATTATTACATCATAGCGCAACAAGAACGTAAGAATAAAGGAGTCGTAAAATCCTGCTTCTGATTGGTTCATTCCGAATTACCGCTAGAGTGAAAATCTCAGAGGGGTGCCGCACAGAGCCAAAGATCATTTAGTGCTGTCGTCCACTGCCCAGGAACATGGAATAAAGCCAACGTCTGATCCCACAGGGCCTGTACAGTAGGAGGGATTATTTATGGTGACATTTAATTTCCCTGTCTGGACGTTTTCTTTAAATTTTGCAGGGAAAGCAGTACGACGGGGGTCGATGACAGCATGGGGCTCTCGCGCCCAGCGTGACGGGACGCGAAAGAGGCGGAATTAGCAGAAATGAATTATTCCGGGGCCAGTGAAGTTATCCAAAGTGTAATCGAGCCGTGCCGGCTGGGGAAGCCAAGGGGGCCATGCAAAAGTGCTCCATCAAACGACTGTGGCAGGTGCTTCACTGCGGCAGGCATGTTAATGAACAGAGCGGCCCAAGTAGCTCTCTTCAGCCTCACCGACTTAGCCGGCTAGCACACTCTTGCAAAATTACCCTAAATGGGTTGAGCCTCTCGGTATGAAGTAGGAACACGTTTTAACCTCCCACAAGTCACACTTCTGCACCCGCGTGTCCTTCTCTGGTGCGGCTTCACCCGCGAGGGCATCGGAGAGGGGGACGTCAGAGTTCAGATGAACAAGACTCCAAACGTTTTTCTGCCTGCCATTCTCAGCTAAAATTAACTAGCCCACTGTCACTTGAGCAGAGGTGCCAGTGCTGGTCCCATGACATCTACTTTGTAGGTTCTGAAGTGACCTGTTGTGGTTTGACATGAGAAGAAGAAGCTGGTTACAGTTGAAATGTGGCAGTGGATTGGTGGCAGGATGCATTTGGCTATTGAATGCAACTTCTTACAAAAAAAACAAGAAAAAACTAATGGTATCTTTAAAGTTGTGTGTATTTAGAATTATAATTCACTTAAAGCTGCAATCTGTAATGTTTGTGGATAAAAACATTTATTAAAAAAAAGATTTGTGTTCAAAACATTCACCTTACCCTGATATACAATGGTAAGCTTAAAATAATGATTTATATGATTAGGATTTTATTAAGCTTAAAAATAATGTGCTGTCTCAAACAATTTCATTGGAAATGTTTGATGTAGATGTTTGATTGATATAAATTTTGTGTTTCAAACAGAAATAGCGATATAGGGGCAAAAGTTATGGATTTCATTTTCATTTTCTTTTCTTTTTTCATTTTAGTAATGTAATGAAAGACATTATTAGTGTTGGCACAATTATAATTTCGTCAAACAAAATCCCTGCAAACTTTTAAGTATAAACACTTCAGATAAATTTATGCATTTGGATAAATTAAGATTAGAAACATTAGTCAAGTGACCCTAAACCTTTTTTCTGTAGTGTTCATAAAAAACAAGACGATACAATCTAATCTAAAATACTCATAATAGAGACTAGCCGTGAGTGTTTTTTGTCAAAGTGTGTCAGGACCGCCACTTGAATATCATATTTTAGCCTTCATGTCGACCTATTAAAGATTCAAGTGACGAAAATGAGGTAAAAAAACTTCTCTAAATTATTATGATGAGAAGAAGCAGAATGGTGTCAAACGATTTCTCCCGGCACTGTCACACAAGCGAGTCGACCGTTGCCATGTCAGCTGTACCCGAGACCAGTTAAGTGCAAATACACACACATCATGAAACCTGACCTTCTCATTTGCCTGCCATATTTCCTCTCCAGTCCAGGCCTTCCTGTACAGCTTTTTATCAGGAGTGATGCATGAATTTCCAAAGGGCACATCAGAGAGAGATTCGTGAAATGCGGAGGCCATATTCCACTCGTTAATGGAGCCATCATCTTGGTTTTTTGCCCCAGAACCAACTTAGCAGTGATTTTAATTTGCCTTTTCCATTATTGTCTTATAGCCGAAGCCTTTATCTTTTCTTGCTGACTTTCTGTTTAACCTTGAGCCGACCACCTGAGCCGCTAATGACTCGAGCTTGTTGAATAGGGAGAGAGGGGTGGGAAAAAGGACATGACACATGTACAAATTAAAAGAGAGGGAGAGAGAGAGGGGGGAAAGCTTTAAACAGGGTTCAATTGTCTTCTATCTTGAGCCTATGTCCTCTTAATCCTCATGCCCAAGCGCAAATGAATCTGGAAACATCACCTTATCAGGCATGCCTTTCAAATACCCCTCATCGACTGTCTCGCGCACACGCATACACACAAATAAACAGGTAGCAGAAAATGCACATGCACACCCATTCACACAATTATGCCTCGCGCTGGTGTATCTGGACAGAGATTGATTTGCATAATGTGGCCAGAGCGGTGTGTGCGCAGAGCGGACGGGTCAAGCTATCGGCCGCCATTCCCGCCGGTGTTAGCCGTGCTGTGATCTTTCCTTTTATTTCGCCTGCCATTATGTATGCTAAGCTCTTGATCATGGGTAGCAGTGAGAGCACGTGGCCTGTGATGCTAGTTTCGGTGATTTTGTGTATAAATTTCTACCAATTGTTATGATAACAATATATACAGTATTCCTTATAATAGTTACATATTTATCTGTTCGGTTCTGCTGCTGGGATCATACTGTCATACGTGTGCATATTTTGCACATTTTCAGGGTTCCACAGAGCGAGCACTTTTACAGTTTACAGAACAAAATGTAAAGTTGCATTCGGATCTAAACGTGACATACTATATATTGGTGGAAAGATCTAAGACCCAATTTTTATAACAATAAACATAAACTAAAAATATTAACTTATGTTAATGTTATTTATAAAAAAATAAATAAATAAATAAAACCGTTTCAAAAAATATCTAAAATTTAGAAAAATTTTATGATGTGCTTAATATGTGCAGTGGCGGTTATCAAATAAACTGAAATGTCATGAATCACGTGATTCGTTCGGTGATTGTTTTGATTTTTTTTATGCAAAGAAATTTCTGATCATGTCACGTTTCTAGTGTTGTTTTATTAGCATAATGCAGTTTGATGACTAAAATATGCCTTATATTGATGTTGCATTCAATTCTTCCTCATAGTTACATTCAGCAATGTATCATATCAATACATCACATTGGACTTATTTTACATCAAGTCTGCTGCAAACATATATACGTTTAGATGTGAGGTAATAATCTTGCTGTAATTGTCATGTCATCCATGCACTATAGTGAAGATCACAGCGGTTACATTGTATTTATTATTGTCAGTTCTATCTTTAAGCTGTAAGCCATAATCAATATCTATTATATGATAATTTGGGTGCTTTATCTCTGTTGTAATATTACATTTGAATGACACTTGAGGAACTATCTGTCAGGATGATTTTAGATATAGCTAAGGAGAGCTCTAATTGGACCCAGGGTCTTTTCTTGCTCTTTGTAATTCAAACACTGGATATGAAAGGAAAGACTGTATGAATCTGAGGAGTGTGCACTGTGACAGTAACTGTATCTTTGTGTATCTACTGATTTTGAGTCATCATATGCAATCATTTCAATAACCTGTCTAAAGGAAGTGCAATATCCCACAAAAGTGCAGCAATGAAAATGTACACCTTGTAGTGTCTTTTAAGCATATTATTGCGCCATAATCTCTTCATAAATTATGTTCCACTTGGCACACTTGAAGATCATCAAGAGGCAAAGAATTACTCATTTTTTACAGGGCAACTTGTAAAAATCTCACACAGGTGACAAAAGCAGTCAAAATGGATAATGGGCAAATTCTTCCAATAAATCAACTAAAGAGTTTCATTTTAGACATTTTTCCAACTCGCTGCAGTTTTTTCTAAATGAAAGCATTTGTGTGTGTGTGCCCTGTCTGCACGATGCAGTGACACAGCAGTAGCTGGTTAATTAGAATTGTGTCACTGAGTAAATGCGCTGTGACCTGGACACCTCACATGCAATCTCCAGCGGTCCCCTTGACCCTTTCATCTGCACCAGCACAGACCCCTGACAGGCCTGCCAGTCTCCACGAGCGCATGCGCTTGTGCCGTGTGTGTGCGTGATGGGGTCAAAGTCAAAGATGAAGAAGGGGGGCCATGGACAGAGAAAGGGCCCTTGTTAGCTATCTTCGTGGAGGGTCCTCCAGCTCTGCTTCTGATGCTTCGGCTAGCCAGGTGTCGACATCCCACTCCTGAGCTATGGTAATGGGGCCTGGATGAACTCTTCAAGGGCCTTAAAAGCCTCTCGTTCAGGAGGCATTTTACTGTGGAGAGCTAAGAGACCGAACCCACTCGCACCGCTGCGCTCTGCCCTATCTGGAGGTACAGGTGAGCCGGGGCATTCCCTGGAGCTTCGCTCATCACTGCCTCCAGTTATTACTGCCCTCTTTCATGTCTGCGAGTTTGCTTCAAGTGCTGCTAACTGCTAGGTTTCCACTTTAACAGGGTTTGCTGGGAGAAATACTGATGTTACAATATGATGTTAGGAATGTGGTTGCTGTGTTTGCGTCTGTTGAGCAGGACAAATTATGTGTCATGTCCTAGCCACTTACTGACACACTGTTTAAAGTACATGGTTTGGTTTATAGTCAGTTTAATTGATTTTGGTCACATTTGTTACTTAAATCTCGGGTGAGCTCCATTACCTAAATATGTCTACAGCATATTTACATTTATGCATTTAGATGCTTTTGTCCAAAGTGACTAAGCGTACATTTAATGTACATGTCTTATCAGTTTGTTTGTTCCCATGAAAGTGAAAAGGGTTTTCAGACTTATTTTTACAGTAGATTCTCTTTATTTTGGTTCACCTTATTTATATTTTAAATAGTTAAAGGTCCAACTTTAAAATCAGAATTGACTTTATTGCTAAGTTCAATGAGTGAACATGTACAAGGGATTTTCTTTGGTAAGCTGGTGCATGACAGTTAAACGCTGCTTTAAAACCAGAAATATATATATACTCTTAATAGAAAAATTAACAACATGAATTAAACTATATGTATATACAATTTATAAAAAAAATATAAAGTGCAACTGTGCAAAAAGTTAACAGTATTTTGTGCAGTATAGGGTGCAGTTTCTTGTGCTGTGTTGGAAGTGTGGTCAGTGTAAACTTTGTATGATTTAGCTCAAAGAGCTTAAACCCTCAACTAGCAAACAGATTTTCGTGAATTGAGATCATAATTTTATTATTTTAGGCCTATTAGGAAGAACAGTTTAAAGAGAAAGTCCATGTGTTTGACAGTATAAGCTCACATAAAAAAATAATATTCTTACTATTTCTCTCTAATACTCGATGAAACAATAATGCTTTTTTGTCATGCAAATATTGAAATTGCACACAATTATCAGATATTTACTGGTGAACATGATGATGTTTAGGATTTTGGATGCAGGTTCAGTGCTGTCATTGTTTATGACGGTAGAAAACAAATATAAACGTTTCTATACTGTAATTTTTGTAATTAAAGTTGAAATATGGCCAGAAATTTTTGAAAACAATTATTCACATATAAAGCAAAGAAAGCTGCTGAGAGCACAGATTCAGCCTGTCCACTGCTTTTTATTCTGTGTGAATCCTAAAGCTTTATCTAACTCTATAGCAGCTCTAGAATTAGAGTGTCTAATTTAGTCTCGGGAGCAAAAACCGCCAAAATATGTGACCGTCGCAGTGCGTTTGCAACCCACACTGTGTTACTTCATCCCATTCCTTCTTTATCCTCTCAAACCGACTCTCTCTCTCCTCCCTCTCTCTCCCGCTCTCCATCTCGCCTCTTCTCAGTCTACTGACACCACCTTGCCGACTAATTAGAATTCTGTCACTAAGTAAATGCATTGTGACCAGTGGGTGACAGCTGTGCCTCCCTGCCATTTGGTTTGGGAGAAAGAGAGAGACAATCAGCCGCGTGGCAGGCTAGCGAAGGCAATGGCAGCCTCCCTTTTAGCGGAAGAGGTGCTGCTCTCGCCACTGACCTGACAGTCATTTAAATTACAGCCAGCGAAGGGGAGCCCAGCCAAGCCGGTGGAATAATGCACTGACTGACTGACTGACTGACTACTGTTTGCCCTGACAACCATGCGCAGTCTCTTCCTTTTCAATTAAGAAAGAGAGTCGGGACGAGGGGAGCGCGGGGCCTGTGTCTCCCCCTGCTCAACCTTCACTCATCCTCACAACGGCGTGTCCCGTTCTCGCTCGCTCCTGCCCCGGTCCCGTGTCTTCGCCTCTCCGCACTTCTGTCTTGCTGTGTCTCTGTCTCTCTTCCACTCGGAGCAGGAAGTTGTTGATCCAGTGATACACAAATGAGGGTTCATCTGACAGGCGCATTACCTGCAGACTCCTGCACGGACGCTGAGCCTGGATACGCCTTATTAGCTTACAGCGGGGAAGGGAGATGTTGTCGTCTTGATGTTTTTCTCTTATTACCTGCAAAAAGAAATGGGTGAAAACAAGAAGAAAAAGACAAAAACATTTTATTGACAAAATGTTATGTGCTCTGCATCTACAGTAAATGCTGAATGAATCATTCTTTTGAATCAGTTCTTTATAATGATTCACTGATGTGTAAATCACTAAATCACGCTGCTCATGAGTGCTTTGTTGGGTATTAAAGCATGTGTACAAACAACTTTTTATACCATCTACATACATTATTTAACATAATGTGATTATTTATAACATTCATTTTTGTAAATGTAAATAGGAACACTACAGAGAAATGACTCATTTTTTACTTTTTACTTGGTCTATAATAAACTGGTTTGCTAAAATTATTTAGATTTCATATTTTTGTGAATGTAGTTTATGGTTCATTTTATTATATCCTTTATAAATAATTTATCTAATATTGTGTATTAATTAATGGTTATTGTATGACTTATGGCTGTGCTTAATAATGAATTGACTCATGTGAGTGGTCTGAGCAGGGTGTAAGTGTCTGATCTGTTTCTCCACAGGTTTGGCTACTGCTGTAGGCCTGGGTCATTATTCAGAGCTGCCGGGTGTAGAGCTCGCCCTAATGCCGGCTGATTGGCCCAGTGGTGGTCTGTGCCAGGGTTTGGCATGGCTGACAGCTTGCGACATGGCAGTGGATTACAGAGTGTCAGTGGCTGGCTGCCATGCAGATGTCCCTACTAAAACCTGTCATTAGGATGGAGGAGTTTACAGAGTCTGGGGGATACAGAGGATGTGTCCACTTCTCCTGCCCAGAGAGAGAGAGAGAGAGAGAGAGAGAGAGCACCAGTAAGAATATGCAACATTGATTACCACATATAGTAGAATCAGCCACAATAAGCATCTTTTTAAATTATCATTATTGAATGCATTGAAAGCAGTAAAGATTAGATTTAATGTTTTGATTAAAAAATTACATGACCCAAGAGATTTTACTTGTGAACATGAACTTGAAATATAAAATTGTGCCAAAAATAAGCAATTTTATTAAGCATTATAAATATAAAATGTTAGTCAGTGTATTGGTTTTTGTCTATAACTAGCATTGAAATGTATAGAATTATTATTATTTGTATTATTTATTTTATTTATTATAAATAGCTGCAGTATTAGTATCAGCCAAATTATCTATATACAGCTGTCTGGAGGCAATACACTAGATTTATTTAGTAATTTTTTTTCTTTTCTGCATTAACATTAATACACAGCAGCATGTGCTCTTGAGTACATCGGATGACAGCTGCAAGCGTGTTTGAGCACAGTGTGTTGACCAGTGAGAGCAGAAGACGTGTGAGATAAGACATGAACAGAACTGAACCTGAGTGACAAACAGCGGGAGCTCGTCCCTCTGAAATATTCATGGCTATTTCAGGGGAGATGGGAGTTAATTTAGGCCTCTTGGTACACTGGGGGTAATTAAAAGAGATGATCAATAGTCTGCCCTCCACCACCCCTTGTGTCTGATAACAACTCCCTTCCAAACAAAGAATGGAAGAGATGTTAGAAGCAGAAAAAAACAAGAGATGAATGGGCATACGGTTTTTGTTCTAGTTTGTGAGTATATCTGTACTGAAATGTTTATAATTTAAACTGGACGCATGCAGTTTATTATAAAGGGAGAAATGTTTTGTTAAATTTAAACTGGCAACATGCATATTTACATATTTAGACATACAGTAGAGAATGCTCAAACAAATATTATTATGTTTATTCATGCTCATTCAAATGTTTTTTGCATCTAAATCTTTTTATTAAGACCGTTCTAAATAATCACTTATCACATCTGATCCTCTGTGATGGTGTGAAGAAATAGAGTTGTAAGCGAGAGTCAGAACAAGTACCTGCCATTCTGTAAACTGGACTCCATCATCAATATTGTAGAGGAATCTATAGCACGGGAATAGCTAACTAATTAGAGTTGGCTTTAAATAATTTATCTCCTTAACTTTTATTGATTTGTCAGGTCTGTGGTAGGAGTTGAGCTGTAAAATTGACTACCCTCAAACAGACAAGGCCGTCTGTGGCTTTACGGGCCCGTCTCTCTCTCTCCGTGTCTGTTTCACCATCTATCGTGTCCTTTATGTCTAATGACAGAGATGATACTTCACTTGCCTCCATATCAACACTAGTCATTATTAGTAGTATATTTCAGTGATCATCATAATTTAGTTTCAGAATGATTTAATTATAATCATTTATATAGATTATACAATAGTTCTGGTACACTAAAAGTGTCTCTCTGTGAGTTTTTTGTGCTTTCCGTTGCCATTGTATATTATCAGTTATGAGCAAATGCCAATAATTCATTCTGGTGTGAACAATTGACCGAATAATCTGATATTTTGTTTAAAGGAAATTGTTAAATTGTTTAATTGCTGAATTATTTTCAGATGAGTTGAAGTCAGTCATCCAGCTGTGCAAGGTTTAGCTCAGATCGCAGTCCGGAAAGCTAGTACATGGTATACAGAAAAAAAAATGTCCTTTTCATTTTAATAAATGCTGGGTTATTTTTAACCCATGATTGAGTTAATAAGTGGAAAACCCAATCATTGGGTTATAAATGAACCTATGCTGGGTTGTGTTAGCCAAAAATGCTGCATTGATTCACCCCATGGTTGTCAAATATGGACATTTTCTAGTTTTATTTTACCCAGCAGTTAGGTTTCACCATTTTTTGACCCAACCTTCAGTTAAAAATAAACCAGCATTTCAGAGCGTTGCCCAATTTGACCTAAAACATAATTTGTTATGTAACAAAAAACATTTTTGTACCAGCGCGCATCTTAACTTTCAGAGAAGGCACAGTTGTACATATATAGACTCATAAAATGTAATGTCATTCATACGTGTAACCAATCCAAAACAGCTTAGTCAATTTACAAAGTTTGCGGTGCTAAAACAATGTTGTACCAATTAACCTACAGGAACACAGCAGACAAAGACAAAGATGGCAGGATGAAAATTCAATTGAGTGTTGAAAGCATTCAGTTCCATAACACTTTTTTGATGAGACACAATCCGGCATTTTAAAACAATAGAAAATCACATCTCTAAAATTCTGTGACAGAGACTTGAGCATGTATGGCCTCTTCAGATATATGCTGGGGAGGGAGGCTGAGAGCTGCATCTGAGAACGGCCATCGATGTTGGTTTGCGAAACTGTTCCTGTGATGTGTTCAATATGTGTACATTTCCAGAGATATTGAATGGTGCAGCTGTCTGGCCAGGCCTGGTATGGTGTGGAATAAGAATGGCCTGACCTATGGCACTTCAAATGAAATTGCTTCACAATGAGTGCTGGCCTACATTGATTATACCCTTAGTGTTTACCGCCACACTGGCCACTCTGGCTTTAAACAAGTGGAAGTGTCTGACTGTAGACTGGACCGGCCACTGATAGCTGCCTCCATTATGATGGTCACTGCTCAAAAGAAATTGGGCAATTGACATGTCATGTCAAAGCCGTGACAGTGTGGCAGGCTATAATTCATCTGAAACTATTACTATAACTAAAACAACAATTTTGAACAATTTGATCATTTTGATAAAGTGAAATTATTCTGTTTTTGTAATTTATGCAGTTTTTATGCAGCAGAACTTCAGTATCTCTTTTATTATAATAAATATAGATCTATATAAATATAAATAAATGTATATTTATATAAATGGTAAATAAGACTTACTGTAATAGACAAGACATACTTAAAGGCGATCAAACGAGAAATCTGAGTTAAAAGATAGAGAAACAGAACTCCAAAATAAAAGACCTGACATGACAAATACTAATGAATGAAATTAAAAATAAATGTAATGAAAAATAAACCAAGAAAAGCTTTGAAAGGAATTATATTTTTATGTTCTTTGAAAGAAATATATCATATATTTGTCTGTAATTCTGGTCAAACTGAATGTAACCCGTTTCTGCTTATAGAAAAAAACTTTCCTTGAATCTTCTTTATTTGATGATAAAAAAAGGAGTTTTATGAGGAATGAAGACATAATTTTCTCATTAATTTATTATAAAAATAATGAAATAAAACCTAAAATTACTTGCGAAAGATAAAAGTTCAAAAATCACTTTAGTGTTTAGTAATGTTATGTTGGTTGTTTAGTTTCTTCAGAGTATCACTTATGCTATTAAAGAATTTTCTATCTCCTGTTTCATGCAAGTCGGATTACAATACATCCAGACAATACGCATCTAAAGATTTTGAAAAGTTGAACCGCTTTTAATTTGAAACACTTGAATGTTCACTTCAGCTGGATGACACTTCAGCAAGATGCAACAAACGTGATAAAAAATGTGACACTCTAAAATGAATTAATTTAAATTTGAACAGTCTAAGTGAACAGTCTAAAACTGAAGTAAATGGATTATCTAAATCTTTTGATTAAATGTTTTCAGATATTTAAATACAGTAATGATACCTACAAATTAACCTGCAACCATTAATAAAAATCTGTGATCTCCTCTAAAGGCCTCAAAAGAAAAAACAAACAACCACAATAGAAGAATCTCATCAAAGCTTCATGTCAGTGTGTAATGAAAACACTGCACTTATTTTTCAAGAGCCCATGGTCAGGGTTGGATAAGCTCATATTAGTGTTGGTGTGACTGCAGACATTCTCAGTCCTCTTCTCTCCATGTATATCTCTCTTTCTCTGTGTGTGTCAGGTGACATGGGGCCGACAGACACAATGGATGTGTTGTGGGCAGCCAGGCTAAAGAGATGCTAAGAAAAGCTGATAAATGGCAGCTTGAACCTCTCGAGCTGCACCCATGCAGCACTTCGCTTAACAGCGGGAGAACACGCCAGCCTGAACGGACACCCTGTCGCTTTGGCTTAGCAGAGAGAGAGAGAGAGAGAGAGAGAGAGAGAGAGAGAGAGAGAGAGCGAGAGAGAGAGCGAGAGAGAGAGAGAGAGAGAGAGAGAGAGAGAGAGAGAGAGAGAGAGAGAGAGAGAGAGAGAGAGAGAGAGAGAGAGAGAGATTCACACTGACACCCGCCATTTACACCCACACATGCAAGAATGCACACTACACACACACATAAACACACATCACATTACACAACGTCTGTTGTCTGTCTGATCCTCACCAAAGCAGCAGCTCAATGAAAGAGGACTTATTGAATTCAGCTCAACATAATCAGTGTCATCAAAGACGAGCATAAATCAAGGACACTTATGTTATTTCACCTTTTTTATTTTTTTTTTTTTTTTGCTTTTTGGATCAATTGTCTGAAACAGTCAAATAAATCTTTATGACTTCATTACAAAACATGTTTATTATATCAATATTAAAAAAACGCTTATTCATTTTCTTTAATTAATCTGGCCTAAATTAATAATATCTAATGACTATAGGTTTATTTATTATTTTAAATGGATAATTTGGGCTGAGTAAATATTAAATAACATCCCAGGTGGTATCTTGTGAAGTGCAGAATTGAAATCTATACAAAAGTTGACAATATAAGTAAAAGATTTATTAAAGGATTTTGATGACTTTTATTCTAAAAAACATAGTAAATTGTTGCGTCCTGACTCTGATATATATTGTTCAATGACACAAGATCAAAGGGTTTGACCTGAACAAGCCTTTTGAGCAAACTCGATTCAAACAATCTCTATTGACTGCACATACCAATTAAAACCATTGGCTAAAGAACACGCATTGGACATATTGTTTTTGCATAATTGATCTGTGGATATGCAAGCGTTTCATGTTGAGTCTGGGCTCAAATGTGTAGACATCGAACAAAGTCAGGCTCTTAATATTTAACACACATCTTCAGGGTTCGCTTTCTGCCCGGCAATAATTAGCATGTCATCTGTAAGCACAACAGCGGTGTGGTCTACAAGAGACACGCTCTGCTAATGTGACAACATGACAAACAAACACAATAAAAGCTGATCGAGCATCATGTTACATCAGGAGAGATTTAATACCGCTGAGGTGGAGACAGGAAGTCCACATATGGTCGTAAAACAGCATATCCATAGAAGCGTGTCAAAAGAGAAGGCAGGGACGCATGAGAAATGAAGTTACCTGGCTTTCCCTGAGCTTTGAAGGTCAAGGAGAAGCTCCTGCATATTCATGGCTCGGACCGGTGCAGGATCGATGGCTTTTAATTGTTTTTTCCTGGCTGGGGAAGGAAGTGCCAGCAGCCATCGATCGCCTGGAGACGGGGCCACTTACATGTCAGTCGCGCGCGGGGGGCCGTCGCCCAGATGTGTGGCAGACAAGAAGGAAATGTGACAAGACATTGTGACGACATGAAACGGAACAGCCACGTTTGCTCGTAGGGCTGCTGAAGCGAGTGTGCGCGTGTGCTCGGCACCCTAATCTGATGTCATGAGGGTGATGGAGGAGAGAGGTGGGACGGGTGCATTATGGAGTGTGCCTGGTTCATTATGTGGTGTGTGTGTGGCAGTGTATTATCACACTCGCTTTCTCAGAAGGCCTCAAAGCATCTGATCTTACCAGGGTTTAAAACAGCCCCTTCAAACATCTGGATGATTGGATATGAGAGAGTCCAACTGTATTTCATATAGTAAAATGGGTCTTTGTGTGTGAGTAAAGCACATACTGTATGGATATATTTGAAGCATTTAGCACAGATGAGGTTTAACATTAGGAGAAATTTTAATAAAAATTTTAAAATGCCACAGAAACATTTAGCTGTATATATTAATATATCACTTGTACTTTGTGATCAAAATATTTGCCTTTAACCTGATAACTGTCACAGCAGAAATTAAGTATACACATGAAAATCTGAACTGCATTTTTTAGATATTAGATATTTTTTAAGCATTTTTAAGTCTTAATTTTTTTCATTTTAGGTATTTTTATAAATTACATTAAAAATTGTTTATAATTTTTTTGTTTGTTTATTATTATGAAAATTGGTCAAATATACCTTTGTATCAACTTATAGTTTGTCATGATCAGATTAAAATTCAACTATGAAATATTAAAGTGAACAGTAAAATAACAAAGGATGTTCCTCCTGAGGAATGGTGACAGTTAACAGGTTAAATGTCACAAAATCCCTTAAAATTAAACTTTGTGTATTTATGAGATCTGTAGGGATTACTTCTATAGGATAAATGTGATTCTGTTTGCTTTTTTGCATTTTTATTTTTAATTTAATTTTCTATGAATATATGAGCATACGATTTTCATTTCAATGTTTTTACTATCAAATGTAGATAGATATACTGTGACTTTAAGTGGACAGTGTTTCAGTTTCATAAAAACCTACATATAACTTCATTTATCATTTTCAGTTACTTCTGTCAAAAACTTTTAGTCCAAAAACTGCAGCGTCGTATCTAGAGAGGTCCATGTAGATGAAAGGAGAAATTGAAGCCGGAGACATTATTCAGCTTCAGACCCAGCAGGGGCAACGGCTATTTGGCGTAAAAGCTCACCTGCAATCTGTAGAACACTGCTCTCATTTTGTCAGGGTAAAGGTTGGCCGTAAGCTTACAGTATATCAATCTCATGCCAGAGCAGGGCCTGGTCTCAATCAGGTCCAGGTTAAAAGGAAAATGCAATGTTTTGCTTGCTGTCAGAGGTCATAAAGAACTGTATTGATGGAGAGAACAAAATTATTACTCAATATTTAACATTGGATGCTTATGTGGTGAACGTTTGTCATGGAAAAATATTTCTGGGCCTTTCCCAACTGAATGCAATTTTTTTTCTTTATTCATTTAATCTGACCAAATAATAATAACATTTACTGCTTCTTTTTTTCTATTCTTTCTGTACTTAAAAAACTTGTTAGATTGTAGGTGAGATCAGTTTTGCTGCATTTGCACATTTTTGCTCTTTGTTGCCTGATTGCTTTTATTGTTTGCCTTACTTGTAAGTCGCTTTGGATAAGGGCATCTGCAAAATGACTAAATGTAAATGTGTAATATTTTATTTTGATGAATGGACATGGATAGTGCTAAAATGTCATGTCAGTTGTATTTGACATTGTGAATATTGCATCATAGGGGCAGAGATCACATGACCAGCCGAATACTTCATCATTGTAACCCCACTGTAGTTTGACACTTTTACTCACAGAATAAATTAGTCATGCCTGACTGCAAATCGAGCATTTGTTTACCAACATTCATGTCCAAGAATAAAAAGAATAAAAAAATTGATTGCACCTTTTCATTTTCAGAAAAAAGCTATCCAGAGGAGATGACCTCTGGTTGAATTTCACTATTTCTCAGTCGTCGTCTTTCTCTCACCATCATCCCGCTTCACCCACAAAAGTGATAATCAGCAGCTAGTGAAGCAAGGCAGAGAAACATTAAAGTGAAGAGAGGAGAAGGAGATTGTTGGAACTACTGAGGAATAACATACCAGGCCGCTGTGCTGCTGTCAAATCACAGCAGATTTTCACTAATAGATTCTCCCCCAGACACTCAATACCGTTCAAAGGCGATCCTCCTTTATCCCAAAGCATCAAATATTTAAACACTCGTATTAGTGCTGGTGTCATCTCCTCAACCTGGAGCTTATGGCACCAATCTCTTTAGCACCTTTTCTCTCTCTCTCTCTCTCTCTCTCCTCCTTCCCATTCCCCTTATGATATCCACAATGTTATCTCCACCAGCCTCCACATATCCTTCTTATCATTTTATATTTGCAATACTTAAATCGTTTCTCCCCCTCCACCTCCTTCTTTTTCCTTTTTTGAGGGGGGGCTGCCTTTTTTCCCCTACCTTCTATTTTCTTTTCATTCTTTTTTTGTCAGCCACTGGGCCTTTCAATTTTGGAGGCGAGGCTTACAGATTGCCGGGGTAAAAGAGGAGAGCCGGCAGGAGAAGGGAGGGAGACGGAGGGAGAGAAAAGCCAGGGCGACAGCGCCGCGCTTGACTGATGCCTTTCAAGAGGGGCAGTCTAGCTTGTCAAATCGCTGGCTGCGAGAAAAAAATGAATTGGCATATCTATTCAGCTTACCGCGAGATGTCATGCAACACAGTTTCATATTCCTCGATAAGACGCAATAAAGCAATTGTCAGAGAGAGTGCCGGGGCTTTTTTTACACAGATATTCTGTTTGCTTGCTGAGGAGAAGGGGTCGGATGAGAGGAATCGACCAGAGGTGGAGGAAGACTTGTAGCAGTGGGCTGACTGTGACACTTTTGTGTGTGTGTGTTGTTAGATGTTGGAGTCCGGTGGGGATAGAATGCCCTCTTTTGTTACCTTTGATGAATTTCTGAAGTGCTGTGGTGGTGGCGGCTTGCAGCACGGTTTTGTATGGCTGGCAGGATTTCTCAGGTGTGGACAGGGGAGAGCGAGCTGTGGTTGGTGTGGCTGGATCCGAAATGGACACAGCCGCCTATGTGGCCGCCTCTTGAGAAAAGATGGTTGTGTTTGATAAAGAGGGTTAGTTGTCACCATGACTACCGTCGCAAAAAGCTGTGAAACGTCCTTGCCGTGATCTCTATGTAATGCAAATGGATGGAATTATGTCATCAGAATAAATAGAATAAACCTTATAGGCGCATATGTTCTGTGCATTTTGTTTTCTGTTTGGTTCCCTGACCGGGAATGTATGTAGACATCAGAACAGGCCTTTGATGATCCGACCGCATCCCGTGACGGAATGCCGGAATGCCTCTGCTTCGTTTCAAAGGAAAGTCACAGATGCGGTTTTCCAAGACAACAAGGGTACATGCTGATTTGACAGGGCTCGGTTGACATCCTCTTGGTTGCATTCACCTGGAACAAGTTGGACAAACTTTCGCTATTTACATGTGTCCGGATTTGGACATGTGGCGTCCTCTTTGGCACATAGTGCAAAAACAAAATACATATTTACATGCAGGGATGAGAGCGGGGATGATAATGCCTGCCTGTACCCGTCGGCTGCCCTGCTTGTCTGGTTTTCTGTGCCATGCGACGGTGTCAGGAGCTGCCACACGGTGAAGGCCCGTGTGTCTTTTCCCTCAGGGGGATGGCTTGTTTTCTCCCAGATTGGAGGAAGAGGTGGCAGGCGTGCATTTTGACTGGGCGTCCCTGCCAACATGGCATAATGCTCATCATAACTCCGCCACGTCACTCACAACTAATAATGAATCTCTCTACCTCTCGTCATTCTCATCTCCCCATGACACTCTTCGGCTTTCCTAATTTGTATGCCGTTTCTATCTTCGCCATACTTCTTCACCGTTACCCTCTTCCATTCTTCAATCAGGGTCCAAACATTTTTCCTGCTGCTACTCTCTCTCTCTTGGTCTCTTTGTTGCTGCACCATTAGTTTAGTGTCCAGCCAGGTGTGACAGGCTGCTCTCATATGAACATCGCAAGTTGGCTGTATAGGTGTGTATGTGCACGGGAGCTTTTCCATTAGCACTTCTAATGTTCTGACAAGCTGGCACAGCCTCCCAAAACATTCACACACTGATCGTCGTCCCCCAAATCACACAAGGGAGTGAAACAGTGTCATAATCAGGTGGGTCCATGCACTGTCACTCCTGCCTGATACAGCCTCTGATGGGCCCGCCGCATGCCGACAGACACTTTTATTGCTCGCTGATGGGGAAGGGCCGGCGGATGATGGATTGGCCATTTTGACTGGACTGTGAAACACTGAGCCATGAGTGTCTATTTGTCATAAGCGTCACCTCTCTTTGTGTTTTTCTGTGTTTAAAAGCTACAGAAATACTTACATGTCAGGGAACGTATTGTGTAAGATGGTGGTAATATATTACTCCAAAATTCATTTTTTTTTAAATAAAGTAATGAATTGATATTTTTGCATAACTATTGCTTTAAAAATTGCTGCAGTTTTTCTCACCATCAGCAAGCTAAGGCTCTCTTTCTCTCGTATACATACAAACACATATTTTGCATATACACTATGGAAAAGTTAATTTACAACAGGATTGACAAATTGTCTATGATTCATCTATTTTCATAGTAATACATTTATATTGTTAGACTGTCTTTCAACTGACTGAAATAAATACATTTGTTTTCATTAAAAAAATGACTTCAGGTATTCAGGTATTTTTCAGCCATTACATAACATACGTTACATGTAAAACATTACCATCAAAGCTGATATCGAAGGTGGATTGTTCTTCTTTTTTACAAAGGTTATCCAAACAAGAAAAAGAGGAAAAAAAATCAGTATTCAAACATTTGGGAGCGGAGCACAAAGTACATTTGATCAGTGTTAGTTCAAGCAGATACCTTTGAAACTGGATCAAATAACACCTTGTTTGCTGTGATCAGAGGCCACGTTCGGGATTTCTCTCATTTTCTTTTTTCTTACGCTGAGCGCTGTCTTTAATTTGACACAGAGAATGCTTGTTAGGTAAGATCACAGCGGTCGATTGGGAGATTGTCAGCATCGCTCAGACTAGGTGCTCCAGGATGCGCCGCGCAAAAAAATCAGTCCTAGAGACTGTTAATGGACAATGTGACGGATACGCAGTGTATAAAATAACTTTTTTGCCAGTGAAATATTACCTACTTAATGAAATGGCCAGCCACTTCCAGAGATAGTGCTTTCACCATGATGGAGCGCAGGTCATGGATAAAACAGCATGACACCTTAAGTCCCGAACAGCCCAATTTCTCAAAATAATTATTATGCCCCAGTTACTTAAAAAGCATCAGCACATTGGTGGCCTCCCATTTTAACAGCGGAACAGAAAGACATATTGCGTCTTAAGTAAGAGGCGAATTGGATAAATGTACATCAGGCCAGTCAGAGGCACAAACACACAGAGCCAAAAGGTAAAATATTACTAACACGCTCTGCAGAATATAGTGGAGATGAGCAGGAAGAGGACACGGGTAATGATAGTTCTCTTGAACTCTCTGTGTGAGCAAAGTTTAGCCTCTCGGGAATGCAAACAAATTATTAGATTTTTTATCTGATGCTTGTTCTAGATGAGAAAGACATGCTAGATGATTTTAAACAGAAAAGGATAGACATAAGGACTTTGCCTGTGCAAAGCTGTAAATAAATGAATACTTTTATTTATAGTTCAGAGTGCAATACAAAATTTTCAAGGAAATAAAGTTTTTTTTTTTTAAGGTATGTGATTTGAAGTTCACCTGCATTTATCCTTTGGTGTCATGCGATCTCCAAGGCTGTGATGTATGATGTGACTGTTTCTGTGCTCTAGGGTTTGCTGTTGAATAAAACACCCCCCACGGCCCTAATGAGTGTTTTTCAATTACATCTGTCACCAGGCAATAATACTATGATATATAGTGTGATATTAAATTCATGCTAATCTATTATTGTTGCCAGAGTAGAGGGAGGTAATGATTCGTACTGTATTGTTTTTTTGATCTTACCGCTGTAGTTAATTACTGATGGTGGCCACCAGCGCTGGTCAGTAGACCTCGCAATCATACGCAATACATATTTGCTGCGTATATTTTTAAACACACACATATTTAAAGATGAAGCACTTGTAACTACTGTAATACCTTATTGCAATACCTCTTTGCAAGAAAACAAAAAATAGATTTTGTATATAAAATATAAGTAAAATTGTGGTTAAAATATCTTTTTATGGCTTCAGAAGTATAAACATGACTATTGCACGTTGCTATCTCGAGATGATAAGGTTAGGCGTTATTGTGGCCTGTAGACGGGGAAGGAGGCGAGTCGTAGCGTTAGCTCTCCACACACATGACACTTAAAGTAATAGAGCTGCTTTGATTGGCTTGTTGCATTGTCAGAGCTGTCACAACAGTGTGTTTAAAAGGGCAGTGTGTGAAACCATCATGTTCCCTCCTGCTGAAAATACATCAAGTGGCTTCATGTCAATGCGGCTGAGCTTTGACAATAAGATTTCAATGCAAACACATTGAACAGTCTGAAAGATCCCTGCATAGATATTATAGCACTGCGCTGTTTACTTCAAATCCTGTCTTTTTTGCTGTCTGACGTATAAATACAAATTTACATAATTTTCGGTTTTATGATCCGTTTTGCTTTTACTTTTTGTTGATTTGATTTGCAGAATTGCTCATGTTTTGTTGATGGTCATTATGCTGATGTTTTATGCTAAACAGTGCTGTAGCCCAAAGAACACATTTAAATGGCACTTTTATTATTTTTAACTGTTTAGTCATCATCTCATTTCTATTCTATGTCAAATGTTTTAGTAAATAATCTTATTTGCATTATGTTAAAGTTATGATCTGTTTTCAGTTCTAATGAAACAATTCCACTGAAAATCATTGTCTACTTCAATTAAAATAAAGGAGTTTGAGCATAAAAAACATGGTCAAACTGGCATCAGTGTCCTCTTGAGCCATTGGTTCAGGTTTGGCATGCGTCATGTTCGTCTCTCTACTATTCTTTAAATGATCTAAACTATTTTTCAAAACGAAAGCATGAGTAGACTTGACAGATAGGACAGTTTAAAAGTTGCCATATGAAATACTTGAAATAGTTACAACATAAGCTGAGGTGTATACTTTCTCCTGTTCCCTCTCTTGTTTATACACATTCCTAAAATCATTGATCTAGAAGAACTTGTGTTTTATGATTAGTTCTGATCATTGAGGTTGTGGTGTATCGCCTTTAACACTTATATTTTTAATTGCAGGTATTGTTCACCTACAGTGTTCCTTAGTTTATTCAGGTACTAGGGTTCACTTTAGTGTGTCTATAAGTGCTAGTACATATGTAGATGTTTATAGCTTCCTCTCTTTTCCCCTTGTCTCATTGCAGATCTTTTAAAGAGTGGCAGGTGGGTGGGAGGGTGGGGGTGCTACATGGCCCAGTGGCCCGCCACCCAGCTTTACTCGCTCTGCCCCTGCTCCCCATTCATCAAGCCCTCACAGACCACTGGCCAAGCACGTCTTCCTATCATTACCCCTCTCACAATGCGATCCATGCCGCTAACCCTGCCTTCATTCCCCAGGATTAATAATATCTCTTTCAACCTTCACACAGTGATAAATAGGCACAACGAGAACAAAAGGAGCCAAAGGAGTGCGAGAGAAAAGAGAGAGACGAAGTGAGACGGAGATGGAAAAGTGAAATTTTTCGCAGAGAATAATTAAATACTGACGGACAGGTAGTGGTCTGAAGTCACTTACCATGTTAATCTTCATGTGCACGGTTCTGCTGCTAAAACGTACCAAACATTAGGAAAATGCTTTAAGTATACAAATATAAATATATTTATGTAAAAAATAAATAGTTTTTTGTCTTGCCATTGTGGTGATATTTAATTTAGTTGTTGTACAATAAAATGAAATCTTCCTTAAAATGTCATTTAACAGAACAGAGTTCAGCCGTTTTTGTGACTGTAGCTCTTTTAATTGAATGAATTACATACGAAATAAAAGACAATATCATGTGATTTATTAGCATGGCAAAGATAGAGCAGGAACTTAACAGTGTGGTCTTATGAAATCATTATGCTAATTCATAGAATCATGTATGAGTTTGATATTTGTGTAATTAAAAACTGTCAATTGTATTTTCTCCCTGTATGTTAGTGCGGTTTGTGATTTATTAAGCATATTTTTATTATTTTTTTTGTACGTTTTGCTTTTTGTAAAACTTTCAGTGCCTGTAATGTTTCCTCTTCATTTGATCTAAACATACAAGCATATGTAAAATAACCTGGGGAGATAAATTGCTTAATTAACGAGAGATTAATTAACAGGATAGTGTGTTAAAATTGCTTATCTCGGCCCTCAGAAATGCCTGTCATTGTGGAAACTGACACATTCGAGTCCAGCTTTACGTTATTTGGCTATCTGTGTAATTTCAAATGTTTGAGAAATTAAAGAGGAGAGGAATGCATTACAGCCAGAGAGTGATGACAAGAGGTTGTGGGTTTTGAAACAAAGCCACGCAAGTTCGCTAATGAAAGTTTGAGTGAAAGAGCAACGGTGGACGCCTTTGGCCTGACTGCGTCGTCTCACCCACCTCTTCCCGCTTTTCTCCCTCAGTGTGATTTAAGAGTTGCTCTCTTGACTGTGACAGTGCGGTATTTCTGTCACCCGGATTATAACTCGCTGTGATTATTCAACTCCAATAGCCCTGGCCCCCCAACTGCATTTAGCCCAAACGTAATATCCCTCTTGCATACATTATCCATCTTCCTTATTATCCCAAATCATTTCAGAATTAAATTTCAGCCCTTCCAATATGGGCACTGGGAGTTGACTGCTTTATAGTGTAGTCAAAGGTTAAGATACCAATCAAAGTAACCTCAGCTATGTAGCCAGACACTTTAATATTTGCAATGCTGATAATTGTGAAAGGACATAATATTTTTCCCTTTGCCCTTATTACCCCAAAGGCAACACACATTTCGACAACAGGGAGAGGAGAGCCGGTGCAGTGCAGATATATTGAAGATCTTGGCAAAATGAACACAATGAGATGCTGTTTTATAGCAGAGAATGTGTTGATATTGCTGGTGGTGATAATCTCACAAATGGAGAAATGTAAAAATGCAGCATTTTGAAAATGATTTGCAGAATAGTTATTATTAGCAATTAAAATCATTCATTCCTGATCAATTTGAATTGTCCAGACCGAAACACTATTTAACATGGTCTTTTTATGTGTACGTAAGAATCACAAAGTCTTAGATTGATACTAAATAAAAGAAATCAAGACAAATGAATCCAGCCCATCTTGTTTTAAACATGACCCGTTTCACAACGTTAAGCAAACAGGAAAAAATCCACTGTTATAGTTGAGTGATCCCTCAGAAAATAACTTGACGGACAAGCGTGGACAAGAGTGCAGTGCAAGTGATGTTTTAACTTAACCCATCACCAAAACTTAACATCACCGGCTTGCATTCAAATTAAGATACACCCGGGCTTTAAAGAGAATTGACGTTGCAGATTGTTGGGACTGTGTGTATGCTGGGAGCTGTTATGCATCAATCTATCAGAGGACCTCATCTGTATTCAGATTCGCCTTGATGCCCTGGGAACTTTGGTGTGAAACAGTTGCGTTTGCGACCTTTAAAATGCACCGCGGACACTGCGGCATGCAATAAATCCGTCGTTTTTTAGTCCTCTTGATATGTAATTCCTGAGCTGTCAGCCACACTTCAAATCCTTCAAAGGCCACTGAAATGTATGTAGATTAGGTTTGTTGTGCAGGATGGAATGGTCCAGGCCAGGCTCACCTGTTTCAAGACCAGTGTAAAGACACAAAGCGTTAAATGACAATAAAATGTCACAAACAAAATTCATTGATTTAAAATTATACATGCTATTTACACTTTTGAAATGTTAAACATTAGCTCCGTCTGTGTGCCATTAGGATTAATGAACAGTGAAAAGTGCTTAAAAGCTTACAGGTTTTTCTGATTTTACCGTTTACCAAAAAGTCCACAAAGAAAAAAAAACATTCATTGTAATTTATCAAAAATAAAAAACCCTAGAGGCTTTGTGCTGTCACTGCAGAGGACTGCAATTTCTTGGTTAATCTGAAACAAATTTTTTAAACAAAAAATCCAATATGTCCAATATTGTTTTTTGGATTGACAATATTTAAATTTAGAAAATGAAGTTGAGCAAAATGTTGCATTGTCTCCTTCTTCAGTAATGATTTAGATTTTTTTCAGAAATGACTTTGCATTGCAAGCATCATAAAGTGACACAATATAATAATAATAATATATATATATATATAATATAAACACAATATTATTGTAATGTTGCACACAAACATTTTAATTACTTTTTATTGCCAGTATCCAACATTCATTTATAAAATATAACTCTTATCTCGCTATCCACCAGGTGGTCCTTGGACTGAATAAAGATTGAAGACTGATTATCTTTTAAAAAACTGCAGAATTGTCTATGTTCACAGAAAGTGTTCAGAGCTGTTGATCCATAACTCAAGGCAATAACCCAAATTCCTTTCAGTTTATAGTTTTTTTATGTGTGCAAACATGTTTGTGTTTATATCTCTCATCACGCTGCCTGGAAACTTCCTCCCGCCGTAAACACACCGCTGTGATTTCTCAGAGGGATCTCAGTCTCTGATTATCAGACAAAGCAGAAAAAACTCCACCCTCCGCTGATCTCCAGCGGCTGCTCCCTCACGCGTGTAAATACAGCTTTGCTTAATTACTCACACCATTAGTTTATTGCTTTTATATATTTGTTGGCTATTAGCTGGCAAGGCTGAGTTAAAGTCCATCCAGTGAGTGCCTAATTACTTCAATCAACACACACACACACACAGGCACGTGGTAATAGCAGTGCTCAGCACATATACAGCTGTGACAGTCAACAGCCCTGGTAATGTATTTACAAGCTCATAAAACTATGGCAAGTTTACTGTCAGCCTGCTCTGATAGGGTTGCTACAAATAATGATTTGTTGGGGGATTTTTTTGGAGGATGTCAGTGACTAATGGGCTTGTGGCATGAGGTGTAATTCGACGTGTAGTTATTAGAAGAATGCTGAGGACGGTTTAATATGGGACAGAATATGAAATATGGTTGTAAACTCCTGGACTGAAGTGTTTATGAAAAATACAATATACAAACTTGGAGAAGACTGTGTGGAATTGATGTTTTGAAATTGATATATACACTGTTTCCTTTACAATATGTTGTACTGAAATTAGTTTGATTGTGTTTATTTTTGTATGCTTGTAATCAGTATGTCAACGTATGATGCTTCCATCTTATGTGCTGTTAATTACTGAAAACATCCCCAAAAAAATTTTTTTGTGAGGGTCATTGTGTTTTTCTTGGTAAAATTGAAATTAAAGGTATTAAAAAAATTTTTTACAATGTTTTTTTTGGTGAAAATGTAAACATGCAGAAAGATGTGGGTTATGAGGGTTAGGTGTATGGGTAGAATGAGGGTTACAGGATACAATGTACAGTTTGTACAGTATAAAAGTCATTATGACTATAGAAAGAATCTTCACAATATAGAGAAACAGAGAAGTATGTGTGTGTTGTCATCAGTGTGTGTCTCTCTGGCTATTCTTTAGTGTGTGTGTGTTGTGGGCTGTGGAGTGGTCACCCCAAGCTGTGACCTTCCTGTATGTGTGTGATGTTATCGTATATTGAGGAGCTGTGCAGCAGTCTTTTCGCTTGTTAAGTGGATTGTCCAGCCTCTGTGTTGATCAGCAGAATGCTAATATGTCACTGGGCTCAATTGAATTTCTTCAGGAAGCTGTGGAGGAAGCAAACAGGGTCATTTAGTGAGAGACTTACTCTCAGAATCACTGCTTTGCTAAACACTCCACTGTCGACTGAACTTAAGCAAACACTAAGGCGCATACCCCACATGCACTTAACAAAAATGTTTTCAACAGCTTGACTGGAAATAGTAAAAATATTTGAGTCTGTGTAATAAGATACACAAAATAATAGTTTGAAACAAACTTCATTAGGTCCAAATTGTTGGTCATGAAAATGATGGCACCACACAAGAGCCTAAATTATTTTCACACAGCAAATAATCAAAATGTTTTATTACATATATTTCGAATACCAAAAATGTTTTTTGCACCCTGACTAAATGTTCATAAATTTAATAAGTTAATTAATATTTTTATGATGGATTTTTATATTTTTTTAAATTGCCGTGGGGAAAGGTCTACATATAACAGACATTTAAAAAGTAGGAAATATAAATGACGTAAACATGGTGAAAAGTTTCCAAGGCAGTTTTAAATTGTGACCTTCATATTACAAAAAGAAAAAAGTTGAAACCATGTTAGTTTTAATAAAAATCACCCCCTGGGACATAAAAAGTGCTCAAAGTTGAAGACACACCATTACGTATGTGTAATTTTGGAAGACTGGGGGCATGTTTTTGCTCTAAGACTAGTAGGAACAGATTATTAGAGACCACACAAATCAGCTTTACCAGAAACACACACAATAAATACATTCCACATTTCCACATGGACATTCATAACTGCTTTTAAAACACATTCTTTTACAATTTTAATACTCTGTCAATGAGACGTATTTAGTACTTAACCTGCATTCTCTACATATATGCATTTTTAAAAAAGTCCTTAAAAAAGACATACAAAATGTTCAAATGAAAGTGTCTAAATGCAGCTACATCCGCACCCTGGGTATGATTTGTTTTAAATGGGCTTTCATGCATTTATTAGCATAATTGATCTCTTCTTAAAACAGTCCCTGCATATAAATGACCATTATGAATGTGTGTAATTAATTGACAATCTTATGAGTGTGTCTGAGATTAAGACGAGGGCTAAATATGCTTAAAAGTGTTTGCTGTTGCGACTACATTCAGCCTCATGCAAGCACCCCAATCAGAAATAAATTCAGCCGTACACATTACAGTGGCACTGCGGGGAAAGGTAAACCACAGAGAGATTGTGATAGATTGAGCTTTAAAATGTAGAAAGGAGGATGACTGAGAATGCCATTATTATACTATTAATGTAGCGGTTCTGCGCATTAACAACAACATGATGATCACTGTGTACAGTAGGTTTGAACTACAGCAGCTCGCCGGCTGATATCAGGCACCTGCAGGTGTACGGGACAGGTCTGTGACCATCGGGACTGTAAGCATCAGTGTGAAATATGAGGTGTAGGGGAGAGAGTGATATAATAATGCTTTTTTGTGAGAGCTGATAAGAGCACAATCAGATTCATAGCATTTAGCCTAACCATTAGCCCTTATTTAACCCTTTGTGACATCTAAATAAAGTGACTGTGGCCCAAGAGATACTGTCAGTCCCGAATAGAGACTTAAATCATGGAGCAGTTTACCATGAATAGCGTTTCTAGGGTCCACAGGTAACTCCTGCTTTATCATACAATAGAACATAAAATATTGTTTTGTATGAATTCAGAGCTCTTTATTGAATTGATGTTTTGTGTAATGTCATATGGGTTGTGGCTAAAGAGCACATAAATAATATCTATTCTTTATCTAACAGGTCCTACCTGAAGGAGTCGAAAAGGTGATCCGTTCGACATGGAAGTCGTGTGCTCTCACATGGAGACTAAAGGCCTCTTGTGCCGGATGATCTGAAATAAACATATGCAAATGCCAACTTCACATAATCAAAGTATAAATACTACATTTTGCAACTGGATACACTTTGCATCCCTAAGGGTTAAATGTGGCTCAAATCATTTCACAACCTTCTCGCTTTCTGTCTTTTCTAAGTCTGTCTACCAATAAAGAGGCAAAAGAGTCAAAAAGTGTTTATTAGGTGGGAACACTGTGTCTGGCACTGCCTGGTCCAAATCCGAGGGGAGCTTTGTTTGTTAAATTCTCCAACACCACCAGACCACTCAATTAATTTCAAGCAAATTAAAAACTACAACAGTACATTCGTTTTTCACAGCCATGCATCAAGGCAACACAAAGCACTTCATTTTTAGTTCTTGAGAGAGACAGATCAAGAGACTAAAGGAGAAAGAAGAAAAGATGAGCTGTGAGTGTGGTGACTATCAGCATGTGCACATATGAAACAAACACACACGCACATACTGATGTCAGCAAAGGAGGTGTGATGCCGACTGCACAGAACACACACGCTGGAAATGGGAGTGTGTTCCAGTTAATTGGGTGACCCCTGGGGCCAGGCTAGTGATTCTCCCTCGTGGACATTAATATTGCATGAACCTTTCAAAGCTATGGTGTCACCGTGTGTGTCTCTCTCTCTCTCTCTCTCTCTCTCTCTCTCCACCCTTCAACCAACTGCCTTGCCTACTTCTCCCCCTCCTCACTGCTACAGACAGCAGAGAGAGTATACACACAGCCTATGTACACAGACTCCGGCCTTCAGTTTCAAAGCTTGTCCCATATGCTAGAGGTACAACAAAGCCATCATCTCATTTTACAGCTCATTGCAATATCATGGAACAGCAATGGTATTTGATTTACTTCAAGGTTACAATGTATTAACATGGGTTAATTTCTAAGAAGACAGGTATACTTTTGTGCTTATTTTTATTAGCGTGACCTCAGCATCATGAAGAAGAAGGAAAGCCCAACACAAAAAGAGCTAATAAAATGTTTTGGGATGCCCTATAAAATGTTTTTTTATTTGTGTTTTGTGTCTCTCAGACATTTTGTAGCACTTTGAAACTCCCAGCTCTATAAATCCAGTGTTTTTCCAGCTCTGGATGGTGAGTGTTTCATGGTTGATCATCCCAGATTTATTTCCAAATTTACTGAGGTGAAATGTACTGTCCCCTTAGACGGCAAGTTGTTTTACTGGGATTTACTCTCTGTTAAGAAGAGTTATGTACATTCAGCGTTTTATACCTCCAGTCATGGAAACAAAGCTGCTTTCCTCAGACTTCTGAAGGGCTTTCTGAATCCACCTATCAATCTCAGTGCCATCGCACGAATTCGCTTTGGCACTGAGGGCTGGAGAGACGCTTTTTTAAACGCCCGGTCCTCGTGCTTCAAAAAGCCTGATGGATTTCACTTCCTCCCTTAGGAAAACAAAACCAGAGGATATTGCTTTAATGTCTCAGTTGTTTCTCTTTGACAGCAAGATTGAAGTCTACTGTTTCTCAGATTTTCTCCTGAGGAAAAAGACCACATTAATCTAAGCTTTGTTGATACTTAAAACATAACTGAGATCTTCAGTAAGTCTCTTGAACTTCTTAGCAATAAAAATGACCTCTAAGCAGAAACATGTACCAGCCTCCTTTTTTTGTCACAATTTAACATGCTTGTATCCACTCACATGTGTTTCAAATGAACAAGTCTTACAGCGTGTTCCCGTTTCTCTTTCCCATGCGCACACACACACACACACACACACACACACACACACACACACACACACACATGTACATAGTGACCTTTGGTATTTAACAGGCAAAGGCCAGAAACCACATATTAGCATGGGCCGCTGCTGGTGCTGATCGGTGGTGGCCTGAAGCAAGGCATATGTCTTCTAACAGCGGACGACAGATACAGGTGTCAGTATCCAGGGTTTATTCCCTATGGCCGTGGGCTACAAATGGAGCATCTAACCCCCCTGCTCAACCCCACATACGCATCCTCATTTCACTCATTCCATTTACCAGCTCTGTTGGTCATTACAGTTCATTCCTCTCTGTTTAATTTTTGCATTTTCCTTTAGATTTTTTTCTTTGTCCATCTTGCTGCTCTATTCCACCCCCCTCCATCCCCTCACTACCCCCCACTTCCTCTTGCGCCTGCAGGCTGCTGTGTGGATGCCAGGACCCATGCTAATCATGGGTGACACATCATTGAGGGGAGCGGGCTGTTTGCTGTCAGCAGTGTTTTTGGTTCATAATTATTTCACGAGTGTCACGTCAGTGTCAGGCTCTGGGCGAGCGAAGAGAGACAGCCGGCCTGCGAGGAGGAGTGGGTAGAGGGGGGAGTGTCACAAGACCTCACTGTTAGCCACTTTCTGCCCAACACCTCCATTGCCTGGACTTGGAGTGAAATATTGAGAGCAAGATGAGAGAAAAAGAGATGCAGGAGAGGCCTTTCATTTCAGTTTTTATACTCTGTATTAGATATTTGTGAGCATTAATACATTGAGTGGTTAAAACAATATTTATTTAGTTGACAGAAAACACACATTTTTGAGACCTGGTTTCTTTTCTGTTTCTTTGTAATTATTTTAATATAGTATAGATATAATATAGTAAGCAGAACTAGTGTAGTTTGTCTGCTGCTAATGAAGACAATTAAACCGCTGTTGCCATTACAACATGATATAGACTGGCTTCCTGTATCTTAACCAGTAGGTACTATGACATAATCAAGGGTTTCCCGAATACATTGATAAAAGTAAAAAAATTGATAAAAGTTAAGATAAAATTGTAAGAAAAATTGTGGTGTTTTTAAAAAAATTATTTTGGTGTTAGTTTTAGGCATTTCTTACAACGTTCTCAACACTACACTAAAATAAATTCCTATGAATAATTCCTACAATAATATTTTTTTACGTAGTGCGTCATGTTGTAAATACCTTAAACAGAAACGAGGCTAATGTGGGAGGAGCCTGCACCAGTAGAGGTATTGGACAACTCCGATTTAGGATATTTCCTATCTCAACCCTGAAATAATGTCTGGATAATGACGGCCTTTTAATGTTTCTAAATACTTTTAATTATTTACTAAACTAAATCATTAGTAACATTAATAATTTAATGTTACTACAATCTTTTAATGTTATTAAATTCATACGTTGATAGAATATCTTAAATCCAAGTTGTCTGGAACGCAACGTTCATTTTCCTATCTGGCATTAAATAGAAAGGAAGAAAGCAGCAGTTTGCCCTTTAAAAGGCTACCGTCTGGTAATCTATGCAATTAAATAGTCTGTAAAATATGCAATAAATTAAGTATACAGTGACGTATCGACGTTATTATGTACCGCGATTCTGTTCCTCTTTCGTACTTCCGGTTCTTGTATCGATATTTTGTTTATGCTAGGTGGACTATATAAACGTTAACTTATTTCATTTGAGGTCTGAAGCGGATATATTCGCTTATATCACAGGAAACCGAGCACTGAACTTGACGCCATGCTGTATCGCACCTGCCACAGTGTAATAGCCAAAGTATGTTTCTTTTTTAGATCATATGCGAACACCCTTTTAATTTGCATGAAAGTCAAATAAATGATTTGTATATTTAACAGATATGTACTCTGAAGAACGCGTTGCCTAGTGGAATTTATCTAAACTTTCAAAGACTTCTCATGTGGACGCTGACGAAGTTGGTAATGTCCACATATGTTGATGACGATGTGTCAGAACACCGCGTGCGTTGGATGTTGCTGCAGTGGGTAAGACAGTGATTATTTAACATTTGTGTTGCCTGTCAAGCTGATGGAAAAACAATTCACATATATGTATGCTTTTCTAAAGTCGCTTTAATAATTGTCAGGCCTGTTGGTTTGTGATTGTCTTGTCTGTGTAAACAACAACATACTAAATAATGTAAGTGTTTTGTTGGAGGTGTAGATGTTGTACAGTAAGTGATATAATGGTAACTGTTCATTTTGGATCGTTTGTATAGAATAAATGGTACCAGATGATGGGAAATCTATTTAAATGTGTTTTGTAAAACAAAACAAAAAGCACTTAATCTCAGAAAATATATGTAATAGGTGGTACAGTAACGTTAAGTATAAAAAGTGAATTTCCACAACAACATGTGTAGCAGTAAGATTTTTTGTATCTTTATACCTACCTGCTGATTATTTGAAGTGGATCATTTATTGGGTCACCATCATGTATGAAACCCATATGCTGTTGTTTCTTATTGAACACTAAGAGAGAATTTTGAAGAATCTTCATCTGTTTTACAAACAATGATTCTTTATAGTGATACAGACTGTCAACGCCTAACAGCACAATAAACTATGCAAGAACAAATAAATTGGCTAAATAGACTTAGGTTATACAATAAATGTATTTGATGAACAGACCTATTTAAGTCATTATTCACTCTCAAGTCAGATAATTTATGCAAATGATTATGCAGGTCCCAAATGTAATGTGCCACAGGCAGAGCTAAAGCTATTTGGTGTTAATGGGAGAGATTTTAAGGGCCCAAAGATGCCCATGCCAGTACAGTAGTACTGATGTGACAGGCCTAGAGTAACATACAGTCAAGCGGCCCAGATTTCTTTAGTTTGGATGCAGGTTGGACGTCAATAACATCAAACGTGTCAAATGTGACAAAGCATCAAGGTGTCAAACCAGATTTTTGTTTTCTTTTTGGAGCTTGACAGCCTGTGGTCACTATAAACTGGTATTGTGTAAAAGAGATCCTTCAAAATCTCTGTTCCACAGAAAAAATAAGCACATACAGTCTTACAACAACATGAGTGTGAGTAAATAATGACAGAATTTTCTGAACCGTGATTCATACAGCAATGGAATGGTAAAGAAGAGCAGCAAAGAAAAACAACAGCGAGAGAAGACAAACCCCTGCTGATGGTTAGGACAAAGACGGCAGGTATATGGTGCATCCAGTGGAAATGAGGAAGAACAAAGGGGAAGAGGATGAGATGTTGCACCTTGTTTTTTCAGTCTTCTCTCTGGTGTCAAAGACGTCAGTGGCTGAGGAGGAGGGAAGCAATCAATGATTTAAACAATAATGCAGCTCTCTGTATTCCCTGTCACACTCTCGCCTGCTTGCCGCTTCGAGGACTGTCACACACTGTCTCCGCCTCGACAGCTTATCTCCCGCATGCTGCTACTCCATCTTGTAGCTGTCCGCCAGTGCCCTCACTCACTCTCTCCCATCCCTCTCTCTCTCTCCACCATTCTCCCTATCTCACTTTCTCTCTCTCAGGCAGACTCTGTTACTCACATGATGCCTTCACTCCTGGTTAATACACTGTGTCCCTTTCTTACACTGTCTCTCCATTCCCTCTTCTGCTCCTCGTGGAGTGGCAGGACCAGCAGCTCAGCACACTTTTAATGGATTGTTTTAAACGTGAAATATCTGTGGCTAATGCAGCTGGCCTTCAGTGTGTCAGGGACGTCTAAAATACTAATCTATACTTTTTTTCATCTGAATAGCAGTTGATCCCGATTTAACATTAGTTCATCAATGTGAGATAATGAGATCAGATTTTCTAATAATTTGATTATTGCATGTAAATTGTAATTTTATGTTTTTCTGTTCTCTAAAATATTTCTTGCTGTCATAGTAAAAACTTCTCGTATGAGAAGCCATTTTTAGTACTATATATATCAGGAATTATTTTTGCTGGCCTTATGAGAACTGAGTCTTCTAAGCCTACAAATATTTACAAAACTCACCCCTAAATTTGGCAAACATAAAAAATGTCTATATGTGGCTTAGGCCTTAATTGAACTTATTAAATTAGGGCCTTTATTAAGACCAATGATACTAATCATGATGTTTTTATAATCAAATATACACTTTAATTGCCTTATTGGTACTTTACTTATTGATGTTTATGTGCAATATTTTTCATTCAGTCTGTGACTATAATGGCAGTAATTAACTTTTAAAAACGCTTTCTTTTGACAACGTCATCAGCTTTCCCTAAAGACTGTGTCAAGGCTGCAGTTTTTTTAAAAGCAGTATGTTATTTTAGAAACAAAATAGGCTGTTAACTAGACCATAGTTTCATGTGGCAAACAGATTAGGCACAGAAACCTATTTTCTAAATAGACATTAAATCACTTTTTTATGTAGTCTAATGTATGTTTACCAAAATTTGTTCAATTTTAGGGGTAAGTTTTAAAATTATTTGAACTTGGGCACACACTATTTGGACATAAAGGGAACAACTTTAACTGTGTATCTAATTTATAGAAAGCCAGCAGTCATAGTTCTTGAGATTTCATACACTAAAGACAGCTTTCCGGATTTGCCATTTTTGACTGAAAATAATAAGTACTACAGGGAAATGAAATAAATTGTAATATATACTGTATGTTGCTTGCAAAAGCATATTTTAACCGTCAGTGGAAAAGGTTTATTGGCATACAGTGTAGTAATAGTATCTGCCAGCAGGGGCTAACAGGTCCACGCTTTCCAGCCAAACTAGATGGGCACAACTGAGTAAATAACCTTTCTTTTATCTCTCTCTCTCTTCCACTTGTTTTCCATGGACCCTTCACTGTCCTCATACCCATTTCCCTTTGCCATTTCACACACTCTGGCTCTAGCTTAAAGGTATCAGCTTAAATTAAACCAACAGGACAAACAAATTACATCTGTCACCTCTGGTTTGCATGGACTTGACAGGAATTCAATAAAGTCATCCATGTTTGTTTGGTGGAGTTCTAATCACACTTCAGCGATGGCCGCTCCAATCAGGAACTTCGGACAACAGACTTGCTATTCCTCTGACAAGCCACCGGAGTCACTGTTAAAGTTCAAAGGTTACAGAGGAACCCTGTCTGTAACCTACGTGTGGAAAAAGGAAATCCTATGAATCAATGTTTCAATAGCGAAGTCTCGGCCAGACGTGTGGCAGTGAATCTCTGGGGAGCGCTAATCTCAGCGTCATCAGTCAAAGCGCTGAAGTTCGGCTAAGGTAGGGGTCAAGGGTCAAGCCCATCGGCCTGCTGACAGCACGTCCCTGCAGCTCCCAGCATGCAGCTGGTTTAAGGCTATCAGTGGGACAGCTGGAGTGAGAGGAGCTCATTATGGGCTTTTGACTGCAGAAACTGGAACCACTGGGAGCAGATGCGCAGAATAGCACGAAGCTGCAGCAGGTCCGTAATGGAACCGTGACGCCGAGTGCAGGTGATACGTGTCCTGTGAACTCAGCGGAGAGCTATTGGAGGCCCACCGCTGCTGTTGCGGAGATCGTCTCAGATCACAGGCTTTTTTTTTTAACGCAACCCCCACTCAACAGGGAAGCCTAAAACTCGCCACTAATTGGCACGGTGATTCATTTGAATTCATCTTGTTGTTTCACTGCAACGGTATTCTTTACATAGATCTAATAAAGCGTAATAGTTGGACCTCAAAGTATCCATTGTCCCAGTGTGGACCTTGAGGCTTGTGTCATCATTTAGCTGGGGTCGGGAAATGGGCCCTTCTTGGCCGCTGTGAGCTATAATGACATGGATCAACGCACTGGGCCGACAGGTGCAACAGATTGTCTCTCTTTAATCTTTCACAAACAGCACCAATTCAGAGAAACAGCTCCCCGCATTGTACTGCGCTATGGTCAGGTCAAAGGTCAAAAGGTTACCAGTTTATATAAATAATTGTTTTAGCATTGCCTGTCTTTGGCGTCCTGATTATCCCGTTTATTTAAACATAATGGAATGATAAATACTGATTTTGCTCTCGAACTGTCTTAACTTGAATGGAAACGTTGAACAAAAGAGGCAATTAAAAGGGATTAAAATAAAGATGGACTAGAATGCAGTTAAAGCAGTTAGAATTGATTATTGAAGAATGGTAATAGGTGATCAATAGTTAATATGCAATTTTATGCCGTAATAAGGGGCATTAATAACATGGGGGAAAGGTGCGTGTCAGAGTTAATGAAGCTGAATGGCCGGCATTGACCGTTCTGATTTGGCAGTTTCTAGCCTAGAGATCTAGTCTTTCACCACTGCTTCCTGCTTTCTAGGGTCAAAGTATGTTTGTACATCCAGCACTGCATATGACCTTTTTAAAAATACATGTATAATAAACATCCCCTTTCCTCTTTCTCTCTTTCCCTCAGCCTTTTACATACCCGCATACTGGCTTATTCATAATGTCCTTCTCCATCTGCCCTTGTTTGATGAGGCCAGTTAAATGGTCAAAGAGGAAATGGAAATTCGGGGTAAAGCCCCCTGTTTTTCCAGAGGGACTAATATGTTGTGTGTCAACATCAAGGCTCTGTCCACAGCATTGTCTCTCTATCAGAGCAGTCAGACCCATGGCAGAGGGACTGATAACACAGCCCCATGACGCAGCTCCATTATAAAGCCCATTTTAACCAGCCATTCTGGACTAAATGGCTGTATGTTTGTGATGGTCATCAGTTCAGGCTTTGTTTGCATTGGTCAGACTGGTGCACTAAGATTTATTGAGTAGAATTTGTAATGCAGGGTTTATTCTGTTATCTAAATAAGATGGCATGCAGTTTCCATGATTTTCCAGTTTTAAAAAGTTAAAAAGCTGTGGTATTTATTAAATGGATCTTGTAAAGGTCATACCCTCTTATAATTTTAGGTCACGGATGAGGCACAGATTTCCTCCATATCTGTTCATAACAGCTGCCGTCCAGACATTTTCTTTAGGTCTAATTAAACCCAAACTTAAATATCTTAGAGTTTGTTCAATGTGACATTTCACAGAAGTGACAAAATGACATACAATTGCATCATTAAACAAACGAGCCCTCAGGATTACAGCAAAAACACCGGCACAAGGACAAACCTTTAAACAGGACATCCATCAATCTAACAAGATCAATTTTCCAAAGGTCTCTGGATCAGGGATAAAGGAACGAGGGGTTAATCTCTAGAAATCATGTCCTTATTAATAACAATTTTTCAAATATCTAATGCCTGTGAAAGAGTAACTAAAAATTTAATCGAAAGTGATGGCAGATTTTGCTAGCTTCTTCTCGTCTCCAAATGAAAGTATAACGTCTTGCTCGCCTTGAGTGGTATTTTTGTGTTTTGACTTGATCTGGTAATAATATTTCTTTACGTTTTTTGCAATTCAATTTCCCCGCAGTCGTGATCAACAAATTATACGCACGACCAAATCATAAAAATCCCTTGCTTTGAACATCAAATTTAGAAAGCAACAGCGTCTGATATTTCTGGAACAATTCAATGTGCAATTACTGTTAATTTGTCCTGACGAAATCATGTGAAAGCACTTGTCTCCTGAACTTAACGCTGTATGAGAATATTCATGTCTTTGACTTTCCACACTTAGAAGATAATTATTGTTATTACCATCACGGTTGAGATCACTCCACAAGGACACGTCAAGACGGCTGAAATTCACACACGCGTGCGCTACACGACAAAGCAAAGCGAAAAATGTCTCGTTATCACCTTCAAAATGCTAATCAATTATGTCTTAGTACGTTTCCTGCCGGGGAACACCGTGTTTTATTTGTATAATTACTCCGCCTCCGCTGTCTTTCAAATGAATATATTTATAACCCATGTGACTTTATTGATTTTGCCATAAGGCCATATCATTTCTGCACCATAAACAGAACTAAGCTTTCTAAACAGAACAACAGGCTTTAGTGTAAAACATAGCTGTGCTGACAGCGTGTATGATTGGCTGTGCAGGGGTTGGAAAAGGCCGCTTGGCAGACATAAAAGACAAGCTTTTCCTTTCAGAGGCAAATAAAGGGACACAAAGTGGACATCACATTGAATCATGCTCACAGTGAGAGGTGGCAGCTCTGCGTGCCGTAGAGCAATCTCGCTCGCTCAGGGCGCGCTTATAATCCTACACCGGCTGGAGGAAACCGTAGAGCTGATGCGACACAAAGCTCCTCGTTTCCCTCTTGGATGTACAGACTTGAGTTTAAAAAGATATTAGAGGGCTTGAAAATCACCAGGCGCATAAACACTTCAGCCTTTTTTTAGTTATTTCATCAGACCGAGTTATTCAAGGACGGCCCTCCGCTCTTTAAATACAGCCTGAACACCCTTTGAACGGGACCTTAAAGCATTTAAGACAGCCATCTGATAAGGCAATTAGTGTAATATATTGTCTTGATTTGATTCATATTAGCCTCACTTGATTTACTGTGCACGGTCTGCAGAAGAGTGAAGATCCAGACAGCATGTTTCATGCCAGGGTTGATTTAAATATCTTTCTATGGGTGCTGGAAGTGTATCCCAGAGTACTGTCAGGGGCGCTGTGTCGTGGTTGTTGGCGGTGCCATAAACGGCCATCCAAAGTGGCAGCTGAAAATCTAAATGCAATTTGACGGCCGACCGTAGAAGTGTCTCATCAGATAAAGCCTCACTATCTGTTATTGCTCTTTTTTAACTCTGAATGAGGTCATTTGGTTCGGTTATTTTCTTTGCTGCTTTCTTAATTATTTTTAGAGTATTGCATTTAAAACCACATTTAGATTTTAGGCTTATATCCACAGAATGATGATGACACAAACCTCAGTCTAACCAAACAGGGTCGATTCAGATTTACTTCGCACTGTCATATTAATTATGTATGGAAGGATGAATTTATGGCCCTTTCTGGGCAAGCTGCTAAATCTGAATGGCCAAATATTGAGATTTTAGCGCTGTGCTTTTAAATCACCCCTTGATTTGTCTCTGCTTGTTTGTCAGTGTCTGTGTGCTTCAGGTCATGTGTGGCATTTGCTTGTGTGGCCCCTAATTGCTGAGTCCTAGTCAGACAGATGAGTGTTGATGCCTGGCACTGAGACGAGGGTTACTGTGTGTGCGTGATAATAACAACCCTGATAAAATATTGTTAGTCGTTTAAGAACATGGAGTGTTAAACATTGTCACTCTCGCTATGAATAGAAGACACTGGATCCTTATCTACCCTCTCATGGAGTGTTTGGGATTTAAACCTGGAAAATTTTGCTTCAAATTCTGTCTTAAATTGCATAATTATATTATAAATTATATTGTAAATTTTTCCTTGTCCAATTTGTCTCCCACTTTTTTATGATAAATCTTTAGTAAAATTACCTTGGACATTGTTCTTTCTGTTTTTAAAGGTATTTGTTTTTTGGTGGGGGGAGTGCACAGAAAACAAACAATTTACAAATCTCACAAGTAGGGATACATATGGGCAATACCATGCAAATGTAAACCATGCCATGAAATCTTTTTTTACAAAAAGTTTTATCAAAGGTTTTCACCATACTAATAGCTGAGATGTCAATATGGTTTAAATACTCATGTGAGGTCTCTCTTTAGGTTTTGCAGCATTTTTATGTTTAATGAATGATTTTTCAGTCAGGTGCTGTTTTCAGAATTGTCACATCCATAATAGTCCATATTCCTTATAAATAAGCACATGAAACTTATAATAAAATAATTATTTTGTTATGTTCTTTGAAGAGTCATTTCTTCTCCATTTGTTGGGTAGTATTGCTTCTGATTTGTGCATTTTAATTCACAGAAATCCTACAAAGTGTTTTGCGACTCAAAATGTGTGTTCTTTTTTCCTTCTTTTTTTTTAAAGAGATAACATATGCATAGACTGATATTTTTCGGATGTCTAGACTCTATCAACAGAGCTTTAGTAAAATATAAACAAATAGTTCAATATATTATAAAAGTTCTGACTGAAAATATCATGTCCATAGTGCTGGAATTACCCATTGTATTGTAGAAAACAGACAAGTGTTAAAGGTAATATATATGAACTTGTTGTAATTGTTAGATTTGTTAGAATTACATATCAAACAATGTGCGTTTCATTCTGTTATTGACATTGAAAGCCACATCACTTATTTCTTCCTTTTCACACACCTGTTCGGTTTCTTAACAACGCTGGCTGTATCATTTCCCAACTAATGGAGCAGCAAATGGGATAACAAGGCCCTCTAGATTTGTGGGCTGTCTCTGAAATTAGCACATTTACGAGCTCTGTCTAAATTAAACAAATCATTGATTTTATGTAAGCGAGTTATAGCACCATATTCTGGAGCTGACTCTTAGAGGATCGGGTTGAGAGCAATCGGGTCTCTCTTCTCTTCATACCTGATGCTGTTTCCAGTTAAGAGAGCAGAGTAACATCCCCCCCACCTCACAGGTACTCTGTGCCACACCACCAAGGAGAAAACAAAGCCGAAGCTCCTCAAAGAAGCGAGAGCTATGTGTCCCTCTGTTGGAGTGCGACACACGCCGGGCCCTGCCTTTAGTTAAATATGAAAGCACAGCGCTTGCGTGTGTGTGTATTTGGAGAGAGTGTCTAGCAGGACTCAGCTGTGGAGCCATTTTTAGAGCTCTCGTTTCTTTTTCTCTTCCCATTGCCTTTGATCACGTAGCACTGTCTACAATATGAATGCTTACGTTCCCTCTCTCCCCCTCTGTTCTTTTGTGTGCATGTGTGTGTGTATAGAGACATTGCAGTAGACTCTGTTGATCCGTTGAGCATGATGGGTGTCCTCCGGTTCAGGGAGAGGCCTTGTGCAGTTCCGGGTAAAACAAGCCGTTCGGCCTGGTTCAGCGCCCGTGCTGAGGAAGGAGTCAAGAAGAGTAAGAGAAATTTAATAAGTGTTTTTTTTTTTGCAGAAATCTTACTGTGATATATTTTTTTTAGCTTTTTCTGTCTTTGTCTTTTGTTCTCTTGTACTCTACAACATTTGTCAATGGATACATGATCATTATTAAATCCTAACTATAGTCATCCTTTTTCTAAAGTGTTGCAATTATATGTTTGTTTTTGTCAGGTGAAGAGACCTTGATCCACATGCTCCGACTGGACTTCGGGAATTTTATAACTGTCCATAATTTCTATAGCAGGTATGTTTTGCCTGTCCATCCTCCGTTTTCCCGGTTCATGCAATCTTTTTTCTGTCCTTTTTTTAATGAGTTTATTTTTACAGGCTCAGTGACGAAGGCGTAATCTTGGGTTAAGAATCCAGCATTTAATTTACCAGCTCTTAGCGTGAGCACTTCCAAAGCTAAGTGACAGAAATGAATAGCCATCTGATGCGCAGGGCTGACATATGCTAATGAGGAATGTGTGCTACGGCTCCATTGTGTGGGACATCTCACTATAAGTCTTCTGGTACCCGTTTCACTGCAACCACAGATGTACAGGTAATAATTAAGACCTGACTGATGTGTTGAAAAGATGTCTCTGTTATTACAATGGCCATCTTACTCCAAACACCAAGTCCCCCAATTATTTCCTTGCCCTGCATAAAAGAAACAGTCAAAATCACTCAAAATAAATGTGACATTTAACAGATGATTTTTGCTCCTTTTTAGCATTTACATTAATGTGGCAATCAGACCTAAAAACAAACTAGAAATATCAAACATTTAATAAGATTATTTATTAAATATTTCTAGTGCATTTTCAAACAAAGTAAGCATTGAAAAAATACTGTGTACGAAATTGGAGTGAGTTTACTTTTATCAAAATTTTCCTGTATTTAAATTGGTCACTAAGTGCAAAAGTAGGATGCCTTTAAACCTGCATTAAACCGGTAATGTTTCTATCATCAAGAGATAGCAGATCATTTACACTTGGATGAAGCTCTTTGGCTGCCTCAACTTTTATATCAACTGTACTGTAGACTTATAAATGTCCCAGCTTTACTTATAATGGATTCAATCAAGCTGTAGTAATATGTTTTGTTATTTGATACAGTCCAGAGAGAATGTAAAATAATTTCAATCGAATCAGGGGGCTCTGGAAATGGAGGAGAGGATTTCTGCTTAAGCCCAGTAAAAAGAGCTGTCATCAAAGCACTTCACCAATCCACACCAGTCCATTTAGAGACATGTTAAGAGACTGAGGCCTGAAATTTGATTTTGAATGGAAAGGGACCTTGTACATGGATGGGTCTTTTCCTCCTCTGTTTCACTGATGCTTTAACGGAGGTCATTAGCAATACAAGAGAGTGCTAATGTAATGCAGTAATGCACATATGTATGGTGGCTACTGCCTTCCCATCACCCCAACACTACACTCTCCCACCCATGACTGTGATCCGAGTGTATTATTTACTGAGTAAAACTGAACGTTTGTTTTCTATTAAGTAAAATAATACTTACTAAAATAAGTTTATAAATGTAGAGTTGCGTTTAAATTTTGCTTGAATGGAGGGATGTGCAATTCCAGTTGTGTCCAGCAGGTGGACTTCATTTTCTTATTGTGTTGTGTCAGGTGGAAACTTTAATTATATATAAAAGCCTATTGCTTTTTTAACACGTTTCCAAACAACATCTTTATCTTAAATTAAGCTGATACAAATAACCGTGTTGCATTTATTTTTCTAGTCTATTCTTTCGTATAATTAAATGTCTTTTCTCTGTTAGACAAATGTTCTTAAGATACATTTAATAGATCTTTGCAACAAAAATAAGCAGCAAGTTGATTACTATTATTACTCTATAAAGTATATGTAAATAATTTATTGTGTTCAAATATTACGTACTGAAATAAAGGTAAACTCTGCGCATCGCAACGCAAGCCCGGGACACTCGAGACTTACCTATTTCTGTAAAAACCTCGCACATTGTTAACGCGTCTTTTGTTTCGTCGTGGACTTCATTTCCCAAGTCTTCTAAATAGTGAAGAGAGGATAATTCATTCCGTGCTCACAAAACAGCCCATGAGATCCCCCACGGGAGCGTGGAAAGGGGGGTCAGGGTCTCAGCGCGAGGAGAGAGAATGAATGTCAGTCAATGAGCGAACCTGGCGCTGAGCGGCAGCACTGCACCTCCAACACCGTTTCCACCTCTGATCAAATCTCTGCCGATCGTCTCTACTTTGCCACTGAACGCACATTCGTTCTCATCGGTACATGCAACTGATACAACTCTCAACACGCGACACCAACCGGGAACTGTGTCTCACGCGCGGCGACCGTCTCGCGTTCTTTGCTCGAGGTGCGACTTCGCTTCGCTTCTCATGCGGTGATCACCGGTGCTTTCGCTCTCCTGTTTCCAAAAGTTTCGCTTGTGGGCATAAAAGGACAGCTTAAACCTTGCAAAGGATTTTAAACAACGTAAGTGCTCCGATTGTTTTGACAGAGATTGTTTTTGTGATCCGATGGAAACTTGTCCGCGTCTAATGTTTACATGTAGCTGTGGGGAAATCTAGTTTTATCTGACTGTTTAAAGAGTGCCCTGATTAACGCGAACTAACGTGGTCTTCAGGAAAGTACTGCACTGTTATTATTGTTGTTTGTCATGTTTTTTTTGTATGGAAATACAGTTAAGAGGAAGGTGAGGATGCGCAACTTTATGAATCTCGTATCTCTTTAGATCTCGTATCAGATGTTGCGGCAATTATTTTAGTGACTGTCTTTATGGAACACTTTTATTATGGAAGATTATTTCTTAACTCCTAAAACATTTCACTAGCTTACTTTGGTTTGGCTTTCACAGCACTTCTTCGCGTTAAAGTTTGCTGAAATTGTACATTTCACCTCCACTAACTGGAATGAACATTTATCAATTCGTTAAAAGTCTGGAATATTTTGCAAAGAGGTGTGTGGCGGTATGAACATTACCATTAAATAAATCACATGGCAACAAACAATCTTGTTTGAGGATTATAATACGACCACGGCGTAACATTTAAGAGATGCCGGTAAACACAAAGTGTGTAAACAAAGGCAGCAATTTTCCAGCTATTTTAAGTTTAACTTTGGTTGCTCTCTCTTTCCAATGTGTTGTTTAGAGTATTGGGAAATTGGACAAGTTATTGGAATACTGTAATTTTTTGTTAATGAAACTGAAATGTAGATGGGTATTGTTAAACTTGATATAATGATGCCCGTGATGATGTAAGCCTGTCTGCGGTCACCCACTATTATATACAATATGCTTTTGTCTGATGCTTAGTGGTTTTACCTTAATATTTAAAGAGTAACAGCAGACGGAGAGTACTGACGTTTTAACACTTTTACACGACTGCCCGGGTAGTTTAGCTGTATCTCTAGTAATTTGTGACTGGTAGTGGACGTGAGAACTACTCCTGAGAGTGGAGATTTTACTATTGCATTTATAGTCCTCTCCATTTATAGTCTGCAATCAGACCGGGAATTAATGCGCACGAGACCAATGTTGCGGATAATTTATATTTTGTTCTAAAGCCACAATAGAGTATCGGCCTGCGTAACACTCTCTATTTTCCCCTTAATGCGCATGTGTGTTAATTGAAAAAGAAATGTTTGGATGTAAATTAATCTGTCAACAGTCGTTGCTAAATAAGAAAACTATAGGCCTACCCAGAGCAATTAGTTAGGCAGCATTTATAAAGAGGAACGTTGATCAAATCCTTGCAGCAAGGAAACAAAGTGCAAGGAAACACCTGTTTACTATGGGTCACTACAATTTACACAACACAAACGGTAGTGTTTCCGCTGTGCTCAAAAGTTAATAGAATTTTCAAGGAAGATCTAGTCAAACTCAGACTAAGATTTAATGTTTATCCGCAGTGTGTTAAGTCTACAAGGTTATAATACCAAACTTCGAGTTACACTCATAGACTTTTTATTTTTGATGGTTTAAACATTAAAAGATGTAACAAATTAAAGCAAACGCATTATTTAATATATCATTTTTGACTAAAAATATCGATTTATCAAAAAATAGAAAAACAATTTATTGCAATAATAAATCACTTGTCTCTATTTCTTAATTCTTCTTTTGCATAATAGTATGTTCACATTTTATGTATTCCTTTATTCTGTTTAATAATTTTAGTCATGCTATAGCTTGTATTTCTTAATATCTTCCTTGTAGTCACATCAATTATTTAGATTTGGGATCAGAGAATACACTAGTTATTAAATAAATAGCTTCATTAATTTAACATATTTTATTTGTGAACCTTGAATTTTACATCGCAAGAAGTAGTTTATCAGCTCATTATTGTCTGTCATTACCTACCGGTCTTGTTTATTAAGCATGAGACTAACTTATTCTTTATAATTGTGAATATGTTGTAATGACTCATATTATTTATAACATTATATTTCAACTTACAGTTACAATAAAAACAAATGCAATGTTCCCAATTGTACATTAATTTTTTTTTCGTTTAATGTAATTTTGTACAGCACAGAGACGCACTTATTTACGCGCTTTCTATAAGACAGTGATACAGACCGAATCATTTTTCACCATTACATGCTTAATTTACTCTTTATGTAATTGCACATTTTTAGTCCTAAATCTTAATTATTACATTTCATATTTTATTAGACTGTGTCGGATGGACACCTAAATATTTAAAGAATAACATTAAGTTTCATATGTTCTTAATCTTTAAATAATAAATTATGAAAGAATTAAATTGTTGTCCTCAAAGGTTACACTGTCTTCTAAGATAAATGCGTTAATTGGTGCTTTAACAGAAACGAATAGAACCAAACCCTCCTCAGATTATTAAATATCTTATGAGGTAATTGTAAAAAATGCACAATGGGATACGGAAACTCATATTCTTATTTTCTATATTTAAATCTGCTTGCTTTAATACAATTCTGTACTCCAGGTTAAAACTATATGCAAAACCTTCATATAAATATTTAGATTTGATAAACGGGGTAAACTAACAAAACTTATTTCTTATTGATATTTCTATCGATACATATTTATGTGAATGATGCATTCAAAAAATATAAATGAAAACTGTTGTTCGTTTGTATCTAAAACTCTTATCTAAACCTCTAAACTCAATTCTTTAATTGACTATGATTTGATCTCATGATTGTGTAAGTTTTTTGTTTCCCTGTATTATTATTTGATACAAGATACAGTCGGTTCGAGTCCCGATGGCAGTATAGCTGGCGAGAGACAGACAGCACTTGACTAGAGGACAGAAGAAAAGTAACAGATGATTTATTCGTCAGCGTTTCGATTTTCAGCCCGGCTTTTTCTTTTCTATCCTTTCAGCGCCGATGTCAGTTGTTATTGCTTCTCATTGATCCTCTTGCAAAGTGAGAAGTGAACTAAAATTAATGTCGATTCCACTGGCCGGATCAATGGCAAGAGTTATTTTAATCTGGATTTGTGCGCTGCGTGGAATTAAACAAAATCGGAGAGCGAGCAAGCGGAATTAAACATTTTCATTCCTGTTAACAATCCGGAATTAGAAGAGCATCCTTTCCCAAAGATATCAAGGATGAAGACAGGGAGGCTGAGCGTTAAACAGCCGTGTGAACTTAAAATAATATTCATGCGTGCAGAAGTGAATGTGAAAGTCTTGCTGGTCTGTGTCCCAAAGACAAATCCATCCGACACAGCGCGCTATAGTAAATGAAGCATACATTTCTCAAACGCACCGGCTCGATTACCCTTTTGTCTATTCCGTGTTATCGACAAGCGTGCTGTTTCCCAACGAATTAAACTAGAATTAACCCCGTTAACTCGCACCCACCCGCCCCTGCGCATGTTTATGTTTTCACCTGCTAATAAACACTTCACTGAAAGCTCATTTGTCATGCAGATGGTGGCATGGTATGGTAATTAAAATCATCTACATTAAATAATAACACGGGTTGAGCACGGAGAAGGGCCGTTTTCTTTAAAGGATTCTTTTAAAGGTAAAGTTGCTGGAAATATTTAGATGCGTGCGTGACGGTTGTATAAAGATAAAAATGATCAGGTGTAGTCCTTGCATTGCTTAACTTCACCATATCCTCTTCTATTATGTCTTGAAGCGTGCAGACACGCCTATTCATGTACCTTTTTATTTAGTGTCGAGGCGGAACATTTGAAATTTTATGGTGAGTGAGATACTTTGTTAGGTAAAGCGCCCCAGCCGCACTAATGCCTTTGTATCAAATCTTGCGATGCACTGAGCTTTTGAATATTTATGATCTAATTAAATAACTTTTTTATAATAATAATAATAATGTAGAGTATTCATATTCTTTACTAATGTTGATTTATTAGTTTTTTCTATAGGCTGTTTTATATAGTTTAAGTAATTTTTATTTTTTCCGTCGGTTATTGCGTGTCTGTTTACTTTTAATTAATAGATTTTTTCATTTGTTGTATTGACGCAAATTGACTCGGTATTATTTATTTTTCTTTAGTCGTTGCTGTAGCATTAATAGGGGCGTTGGCCTTACGCGATCTTTTTATTTTGTTGTGCAAAAGGGTGCAACATTTTCTTCCTTTATTGCTTAGGCTGTAATATATGTTTGCAAAATAAATAGTTTAACATCAAACAAAAATATATATTTATGTCTTTTAAATGTCTGCAGATCTGTTACTCATATTATGAATGAAGATAAAACTCGTATTTCAGTGCAATAGTGCAAAAATCAGAGCTGACAGAAGATACCGGAACTGTAATTTGTCAATTTTTGGTTAACCCTCTTGTCCATTTTTAGGGTGTAAATGTTAGTGCTGTAGAATAAGTTAATTTTACACCTTCTCCCATAAGACATTACCAGTGCATTTGTCAGAGATCAATAAGAGGCATATATCTATCTGCATGTCCCAATGCTGCTTGTTGTATTTCAACAGAACATTAGACTAACAGCGAGGTATATAGCCCAGTGGAAATGTTAGAAATTGTGTTTGCTTTTATTTATAGTTCATTCTTAGTTTGAGCAATATCTATGAAAGGCTTTTGTTTTTAACGTATTAAAAACATTACAGTGCAAGCATGAAATTATTGTTCTTATTTGTAGAAAGTGTAATATAACCGTCACGTATGTTGTGAATTTCATTGTGGAATAAGAGGCTAACCATGACAGTGAAATGAATCTTGTGTTTTATGAGAAAGGATGGCCAACAAGTTGTTGTCAGGAGGTTTAGTGGCAGGCAGCTTTTTCATTGTGCTCTGTTATATATTATTAAAGAGCCTCTGGTTGGCTAACAGTGTGCTCATCAGTGTTTAAACCCGGCAAAATCACAACAATGTAAAGTCTTTCTCTCTCAGCATACAGTGGCAGGCAGCAGTGGACAGCTGTATGGGCGGAGGGATGGGGGTGGTGTGGCTTCTTTGCAGTCCAGTGCTGGCTCTGAGCACAGAGGATCCAGACACCTTGCAAATAATCTGGGCTTAGTGAGGAATTAGTTGGCTCAGGTGGGTGGGATGAGACAAACAGTCCATCAGCCCCTGAAATGAATAGGGCAGGCAGGACAGGAAACTTTGAAAATCATTTTGTTCACAATGAATCAATGTTCCCCAGCGCCCGCCGCAAAGCTTTATTTGAAAAGCAAATCCTCACTTATTCGTCAGCTCCTGCTGGGTGGCACATTTCGTAGGGCGAGAGTAAATTGTGCAAATTTTGTCTGGGGGAAAAAGTTGCGAAAGTTTAGAGGCAGGCCCTGGATATACTTATGCAGACGATAAGATCCAATAAAGCAGTGATTGATTACCACTATTTATTGCAGGGTTTTATTGTGTGTCATACACTGTGGGGAATTTATTTGTTGATAGTGAACTGGAGTGTTGAGGCACAGCTTGTACTATCATTATTGATTTAGTTAGCTGTATGTCCAAGTGTCATTATCCTTCACTGTGTTCTAACTCTGTCATTAAATCTCACTTTCGCGTCTCCAGAATGCGGGCGTTCATTTTTTTATGTCTCATACCGCAGCTGCTGCACATTATTGAATTGTTCCGCGGTAGATTTCATATTGCGAGGGCTTTGATTCTAATTCAGCAGGATATATTATCTGTGTTGTCCTAAGTCGCAGGCCATCCGACGGTGAATGACTGTATTTTCAATAATATCGACTGTTCTACGTCCTTCGGTCCAAAAGCATTTCCTGCAGAATACTAAGTGAGTTGTCCACTGCCGTGCGAGCGCAGCCCAGGTGATACACGGGGCGTTTTTACCCTCCTCTCCGCAAATATTTAACGCTGTCCCACGATTGACAAGCTTAGGAGAGGCCGGAGAACGTGTTTGCACGCTGCCGGCAGCCATTTCAAGTGGACGCTAAGAAACCTGGTTGTGGATAAACATAAGTTTACCCTCCAGGGTGATTTAAAAAAATGCAACAAGCTGTAGTGCTCCTAAGACTCTTCAGGCAATAGTGTTTGGGAAGTTTTTAAAAGCAAAGTAGTTAAAACGTGCTCCATGCACAAGTTTTATGCCTGTGTCATTTCCTGCGACGTTGTCTTGAGGGCTCTCCATTTTAGCAGCTGCATATATAACAGCCTTCATACCACATCATGTTTTCTGACAGCGTTGGAAGCATTTCAGTGAAAGTTAAAAAAGCGTGCAAAATCATTGCCACGGCTTAATTTGGAACGGCAATTAGCAAGAAATCCTTTAGTTGTGCACATTCTCCGTTTTTGTCTGCTCAGATGGTTGTAGTTCAGAGCTGGAAATGTGTGCCTTCGAGAGTGTGTGATTTCTAAGGCTATTGAATGACAGTTTCTGCCCTGTCCTGTAATAAAATGTAAGAGTGGCACTTTCACGGTTGTCAACAATCTCTAAATATACTGACGGACAGGCAGAGGAGCTGCGGTTTGAGTGACACCCTCCTCCCAAACTTTTGCATTTTCTCTCTCTCACTGTGGGCCGGCAGTCACATTTGACAGTGGTTTGTTTTCTCTGAAATTGGATTCATTTGCACTGTTCCCCAGAGCCGCAGAGAGAGAATGTATTGTTGACAACTTCTTATTTGTCTTTGTTGTGTTTCGCAGATATTCCTCTCTGTTTCCTTACATCACTAACTTTCTAAAAGAGAAGATGTCACACATCACTGTAACTGACACGGGAATATCATAACAGTGTAATTTGAAATGAAAATACAATGATAAATGTATGCAGGATCACTGTAAGAATTCAGTGACAGATTTATTTACTGCATAATCAATCTCAATTTTTAACAGGCGACAAATGTATCATAATGAAATGGGAAGTTTATTTATGACACTAACATTAAGAATTGCTTATTTTTGAATAATGTTTATGATACAGAAATGAATGAAATACTTTTTACGCAGACACCTTTATTTTGGGTCATTTGTGCTAATTCATAACTGAAAATCAGGTTTGAGAGTTGGAGTGGACGTTGTGGTACCGCCACCCTTTCAGCTTCTCTAGGTCTCTCTCTCATTCTTTTTCTCGCTCTCTTTGGCGTGTCAGTGTGTGTCAGGCTGACTCACCGCCCTCTCCGGTTGCTCCGGGACACAGGGTTCTCAGTTTGTGCGTGTGTAGCTGGGGCACCAGGCAGACCGTCCGCAGCCACAGCAATGATTAGCACGTCTGTACAACACTCAGCCTAGTTATGCCCCCTCTCCTGTGCACCATTGGGGGGATATCCTGTGTCCTTTTATTGGATTGTCAGTTTCACACTGCCTGAGTGCGCTGATGGTAATGATAATAAAATTGAAATATCCAGGTACTTATCACTGTATTACCTCGCTATCAAGACCCGGCCGCACTCATTTTTTAGAGGTTATCCGAGGGGAGAGATTCGATACAGAGGCGAAGCTCCGACGAGCGGAGAGAAAATACGACAGCGGGGGCTTTTGATATTGGTGCGTTGTCAAGGTGCTATTTTCCCAGATTTACTGGGAGAAAAGACGAAACGTAATGCGATTCTTGGGCGTCACGCCAGCGTCAAATGGTGTAGTGTAACCCATTTTCCACAGGCAGGAAACGGGACACATTCCCTTAGCATGTATGTGATAATGTAAAGCTCTTTTTACTGGGCCGCAGCATGTGTGCGTGCAGATCGAGTTTTAAAATTGATTTGAATGAGTGTTCTGGACAGCTGATATCTGTAAAAATGCCCTGATAAATTCCCCTGGAGTTTCTTTGATGCAGTCTGATATTCTGTGTGGCATTTAAAATGGCCCTACCGTGACACAAGACTAAAGGCCCATCCATTTGAATTACTGGGACCAGGTCTCCAGATGCACAAATTCAATTCTGTTTTCACTGTGTGTGCATGGTGTGTCACTAACATATTGCCCTTTTACAATATTTTTACCCTGTTTAATGTTACAAATTAAAAAATGTCAATGTAGATCAATTGGTAAAGCATTGCATTAGCACAAAGGTCATTGGTTTGATTCCCAGGGACCCCATTTACTGCTAAAATCTTTAGCTGTAAGTCACTTTGAATAAAATGAATGCCAAAATGTAAATATAGATTTATTTAAAATATTTATTCTGATTTTTACCGGTACAGATCTGTTGATGTACTGTATAATAATTTGTGAATTTCATGTTTCAAGTTAAGTGTCTGCTCAACTTGTAATAGATCACGTTCAGGTCACCCACAAGGGATCGAGAGTGACAGACAGACACGCGTGCACAAAAATAGACACAGATTCACTAAAACGCTTCTCATTAAATCTACTCACACTTTTGCCAATCTGCGAGTGGTATCCTCTAGGGCTTTTCGGGCTGTTTGGCTGCAGCAGGGGTCAAGGGGTGAAGTGCGGCTAATTTATTCATTCAGTCAAATTTCCTGTGCAGATGGCAGGCTGATATGATATCAGTATGAGAATCCCATCGGAGGCAGAGGACCAGGGTGTTCACACGAGCAGGGCTGCTTTCTTATCTGATCAGCGCTCTGCTCTTATCTGCCTCAGACGCCGTTCTGCTCCACAGACAGGGAGATGGAGTAAGAGGCTTATATGTGATCTGAACCTCAGATCTGTGGAAGGAAACTTTCTGTTTGAAGAGGGAAAAGTAGGCAGAGTTGTAATGTAACTTTTTCTCTTTTCGACTTTCTATAGGCGGAGGACCACTGAGGATGAGCCATCAGTGACCCGATTCTGACAGAGTTGACCACAGTACAGTTTGCACCATTCTGCCCATACCTTTCACCCCCTCTCTCTTCTCTCCACCCCTCCCCCACACCCATTTGCTTTCACCCCTAACCCCCCCTCCACCCAACCCAGTCACCAAAATGGACTTGCACCGGGCAGCATTCAAAATGGAGAGCTCCTCCTACCTGCCCAACCCGTTGGCATCCCCGGCGCTGATGGTGTTGGCATCCACGGCGGAGGCCAGCCGTGACGCCTCGATCCCCTGCCAGCAGCCTCGTCCATTTGGCGTGCCGGTGTCCGTGGAGAAGGACGTTCACCTCCCCTTCAACAACGGCTCCTACACCTTCGCCTCCATGTACCACCGGCAGGGTGCTGTTCCTCCAGGTTTCCCCAACAGGGACTTCCCTCCTTCCCTCCTACATCTCCACCACCAGTTCGCTCCACCCAATCTGGACTGCTCCCCCATAAGCATGCTAAACCACAGCGGCGTCGGGGCCTTCAGGCCCTTCGCCTCGCCACCAGAGGACCGTGATGGAGCCGGAGGGGGATATCAGTCCGCCTTCACCCCTGCCAAGCGGCTAAAGGGATGCCTGGAGGCCGAGGCCTCTCCGCACCTGCGCTACTCGGATGCGGAAGGGAAAGAATACGACTTCGGCGGCGCTCACATTCCCTCCAGCTCGCCTAGTGCTCTCAAAGCCGTGGAAGATGCAGGGAAGAAGATCTTCGCAGTGTCAGGCCTGCTGTCGGACCGGGAGACCTCGTCCAGCCCAGAAGACCGTATCGAGCGCTGTGAGTACTCTTTTACTTTTAAACAAAGTGTGCTTTTAACGTACACTGACTGGAGGAGATAATAACATTAACTCCTTAAGAGAAGAGGTGTATTTACATTTAGTCACTTCATGTGTTTAACTGATCGAATAGCTTAAAGATAACAGTACCTTCACTTAAACCACTTCAGGAGGTCAAGATGCATGAAGTACCCCCTTCAATGACAAAACCTTTTGTTTGTTTGTTTGCAGGACAGATTTTGTTTGGTATCCGTTTTGTATTTATTTTTTGCTGGCCCAATTTACTTGCTATTTTTATGGTTTAAATTGCTCATTATATAAAGAAAAATGGTTTAAGTATAATTTATCCACTAGGATATTTTTTAATGAATAAGCTAATTGTTAGAAACAAAAGGCTCAAAGGAGTATGTTTTTTCAACAAATATTGTAACAGGGCTTATCTCATACATATCTTACAATGATATATCATCCCTGTAATGTAGAAAGCGTGTATGCAGAATGTTTAGAGAGTGTGCCCTACTGGTCCTACCGAGCAGATAAATTCCACAGATAAAACTCATAAATGAAATGGAGGTTTCTCTTGGGTGACAGAGAGTGTGTGTGTGTGTGTATGAAAGTGAGGAAATGGCAAATGTGTGCACAGATTCATAAGACCTCTGCAAAGCGGAAGCCCAGTGGTATTACTGTAGTAATCCAACCTGACCACTCTTACTGAAATACATTACAAGTCCTAGTGAAAACATAGCGCACACTGTTCTGCCACTTTTCTTATTCACTAGACACATGTGGGACACATGTATTAACCAGTTGAAAGAAATCTTTTTTTAGTTCTGTAAGTGAATCTTATTTGAGGAGACCACACTCGCTATGTAATGAATCCCACACATATACCTACATATTTCTGTAAATTATAGATTTTGTTGTTGTTTTCTTTTTGCATTTCATAAATGACAGGAAACATTATTTTATCTATTTAGCATTATTTCACATTGTGCCCAAAGGGAGGTTTTTTCAATTTAGCAATTTATACTTTTTAACAAAGTGTATGTCTCGGTACAGACTTGGTGTGAGGTCTCATTACTGTCAGTTGATTGTAAATATAGAGTTTTAGGTCGTGCTGGATTCTGCTGTTATTTCTTTATCTTTTGTTCTCCCACGCCTTTTGTTTTCTGTATCTTCTGTTTCTTGGTTTGTATCTTTCTCTGCTGTCTTTCTCTAATCCCGCTCTGTCTCTGCATGATATATACTTTATATAACAATATAGTTTACGCTTAATATAATCTTTCCATTTGTTCTTCCTCACTTTTTATGTGCGGACATTAAAAATGCCTAAATTTAAAATTATTCATTTTACTCTTTTACTCTCTCTCTTTGAGAGAGCTGGAGTGTAATACAGAGGCCCAACAGTGAGAAAAGAGAGAGAGGGAGAGATGGAAACACCCTTGATCGAACAGATGAGAGACAAGGGCGGCGAGCTGAGACTGATCCGATAAAAACAGCAGCGCGCGGGCTGGGAGGAGCGTGAATGACAGCCAACAAGAAACGAGAGAGGAAGGCGAGAGCGAGGGATAGGAAGAGAGGCAGACTGGAGGAAACCGTGTCCAGTATCTCATCTAGAGTTTCTCCTCCGAGGGGGTCTCGTTTGAGAGCGCACTTTAAGACTTCCAACGTGGGGCTTTTGAACCGCCGGACGTACAGGAAGCGGCGATACAGTCCGTTCTGGTAGAGGGATTATAACACCTTCACCCTCAGCTCAGATTAAGCACAGATAGTGGCTCTCGAGGGCCAATCCAGGCATAATCCAAGTCTCTCAATAGGCTGTAATCTGACATTCATACCATCAGATAAGAGCAACGGCTTCTCTTGCTGAAATGAGAGGGGATTAGGGTGGCGGAAAGGATGGGAAAGCTTCGGTCTCCTCTCTTTGGAGAATAGAGGGAGTTTTAAAATACAATGATTTAGAGGCAGTTTTGCCTTCTCAGTCTCTGCCTCTCTCTGTCTTTCGCTCTCTCTTTTCAAGCTGAATCTAATTAGATTAAACCTTGGGCCCACCAAGGGCTCTAATGCAATCGAATTTCCAGCAGTGTTGTAGAAGAGACTTAAATTGGGTTCCCCTTGACTGGGTATCGTGCTACTGGCTGTCAGGAGCTCTGTCCTCTCTCTCTGGGTGTTAAGCTCCAAATCTGCACTGTACTGCAGCCAGTGTGAGTCTCAGCCCGTATGCTGATGAGCAGTAAAGCCCAGCATGAAGTCATGACACACTTCCTGCAGACACTCTCTGCGGGTTTATCCTATATATAGCTCAGGTTTTGTTCATAGAGTTACGCTATGACAACTTGATTGTGTGTGCTTTGTTGACAGCGTGTCGCTTACACAACTGACAATAGTTGCACAGTTATTGTTATAGAACAATAGAGCTGTTATAAAAATAACAGTGGTTAACAGTGTTTGGATTTAATATATAGTAGTATGATAACTATTTGACTGAACTTGTGGTAACCGTATAAAATATTATAATTATTTTTTGTCCTGTATCTGTATGTTTCTGTGTATGTGTTGATGTGTTCATTTCCCAGTGTGGTTGTGTGCGTGTGACATCTGGAACTTGTTTGTTTCTTCTCTCGCACACATTAGCACGATAGAACTGAGCACTGTACCTGTGTGTGAGATAAACAAGGAGAGACTGAGACGGTGTAACCACTGTCTTCCAAACTGTGTGAGAGGCAGAAAAAATAAGACATGAAGAGAGAGAGGGTCTTGGAAGGAGAAGCGGCTTGGAAAGGGAAGAGCGAGATGAAAGAAAGATAAAAAAATAATAAAAGGCAGGGGATGAGCAATCGGGAGCGCTGTGAGCTGAAACGCAGACTGCAGCTGCCTTCCTGAGCAGCTGAAATAAAGGGAAAAAAATCCTTAAGACAACAGAGCGCACGAGCTTCCTTCCTGACGTGACCGCTCGTGAGCCGTGTGGGCCTGTCTTCATAAATCCCCGCTGATTTACGGGCAACTGGGTGGCTGGCAGCTCCCTGCTTAACCCCCACCGACCCGACGGCGAGCCACCCGGTTTTGAGCCGGGCCACCGTACGCCTGTTCTTTCCCACCGAGTTGTTCTGAACTTCAAATGATTTCTGCTCGGGTCGATATAGCGCACAGATTATAGCGAGCATCGACATGTTAAAAGATTCTCTCGTGTCCTCCACGAACGCGTCAGTCACGAGAAGATATTGTTACAGCGGCAAACCTGACTTGTCCTCTAATTTACACGGCTGCTGAGCAGTATTGTGTTAGCTTGCATAGTTATTTTTGCCTTACGTCTCACTGTCTCTGCCTAGCTTTGTTCTTGCCAGTCAGGCACTGGGTTCGAGCCTTTAATTATTTGCCAGCTTCTTTTTCTTTCTCTCTTTCTCTTCCTCCTCACTCCCTACACCGTCTGCTTGATTGATTCTTGTTTTCATGTTTTCGATTGGGCCGCACAGATCTGTCAGAGTGTGTAGTTATTCCACCGTCTTTTCCCTTTCAAAAGCTCTAAAGAGCCGTGCGCACTGACAGCTGTTAAAACACACAGTTGTTGTTTTTTTACTTCTTTTTTTGTCAGTGAGCAGATGTCAGTTGCGTGTTTGTGTGTGTTTTTCTTTTGGATGAATTGAAAACTTTGGGAAACAGTAGAAGTGGAATTTTGCAAGTTTGTTGCGGGACATCATAATATACAAAACCGTTAATATCCAACAATAAGAAAATGCACACAGTGAGAGAGAAATATATTTTTAGTCAAAAATTCATCTGTTTTTGTGTTATTATTGTAGTAATATTTTCTCTGTGCTGTTTTTTTCAAACGGTCTCAAAATAATTCATTCACAAATTAAACTGGAAAACAATTCAGCCATAATAAATGTTTATGGGTGAAAAAGGGTGAATTCGTTTTTTTTTACTGAAACCAACTGTTTTTTAGTGTAGACTATTTGAACACCTCAAAAATAAATAATTAGGGTTGTTTCACATTATTTATCTGATTGTGTTGTCTGATCAGAATCTCAAGCAGACACTGCCGTCGCTTTTTTCTGGCAGGTAAAGAGTTAAGGACATCAACATTGTCATTCCAGCAAAAATCTCCCCCATCCTCCCGCTCTGGTTCCTGCTCTCTCTCTGTCACGGTCTAGTGGTGAGGTTAAGTTAAGTAAGAGTGTTCTAATAATTAGGCTGGAGGATGGCTGCTCGTCTGTGCTTACTCAGATGTTAAAAGGCTTGTCCTCTCATGTTGCCTCCCTGTCAGTACCCCCACCACCCTGCACCCATCCATCCGTCCCTCCCTGTCTGATCTTCTCTTGCTTCCTTTAACTTTAGCTGTTTTTATCGGCTTCTTAGAATTACTTTATTCTGCGAAAACCAAAAGATTACAATTGACATCTTTTTTATATCTTTAAATTTATAATAAAGACCAGTCTGAGACCTGAAACATATGAAATCTCCATTAACCTGTTAACTATCACTTTTCCTCAAGAGGAACACCTATGTTATTTCACTATTCACTTTAATATTTCACAGTTGAATTCTGATCTGATCATGACAAACTATAAATTGAAAGAAAGGTTTAATACTCAAGAATAAATATTTAACAATTTTATAACAAAACAAAATAGAAAGAATACCTAAAATAGAAAAATTAAAAAACTGTACTTTAGATGCATTTTCATGTTTATGTTCAGTATGTGCAGTGACAGTTATCAGGTTAAGTCCTCCTGAACTTAAAAAAAAAGCAACCTCAGATCTTCATATTAGAATAGAGGAGATTTATACTTGTTCCCGGTTGGCAAAAGACAGCAGGTGTCAGTGCAGCAGGCCATGGCCATGTGTAGAAGCGGTGTACGGGAGCGCTGGGCTGGGTCATTGTTGCGGCATGATGCAGATCAAGGATTAGCTCTTCCTGCCTGAGCTTTGTTGGCAGGGCCACTTGAATTGGACACAAGCTGGTGTGTGGAGCCACTGTTAGGGAAATGAACAGGGGAAATGAGATTAGAGCATACATCCTCTGCAGACAAACACCTGGAATCAGAGAGAATTGATGTAAAACGTGATATTCAGTAGCTCTTTATTGCCTGACAAACGCAGCTCTTTTTAATATAAAATTGTTTAATCATTTAATCAAATGATTTTTACTTACGAATTCAAGATGTGGCAGATGTTCTGTCATACAAACATATGCACCAGACTCCCAGGCTCTAGGTCACACTCGTTCCCATGGCCTGGATATGGGCCTTGTGGTGATGTCACACTTTGCTATAAAAGCAGTCCGCTGAGTCCCGTAGAACCGCACAGCTGGCACTAGTTCCGTTTTGCAGATGCCGTGGGGTCAGAGAGCTGGTCACGGTACCGCAGCAGGCCGTCCATCAGTGCGTCTGCGAGTTTAGTTCTCGGGCCACGGGCGACCGGGAACAGCCTTAGATCAGGCTTTAACCCCTCCTTTATATCCCAGACTAATGCAGATGTGCTGAAAACATCTTCCCTCGAGTCTTTTAAAAAGGTAGGGGATGAAACTTCACTCTCGCTAACAGGTTCACCACCCAGAGCATGACAGACCCACCCCAGCCAGCCTGCTCGAACCATCTCTTGATCCATTCTCTCTCACTACCCGTAATCTAATCTTCTCTCCGTGTGCGGGTGCAGTCTTCTGTGACAGACTTGTTTCCAAAAAGCAGGCTTGGCTAAAGGACACACATATTATATATATTTATTGCTTCCCTTAAATGTGAATTATTAAACAGAAGTGATTACAGGTCGGGATGTGTCGGGATTCTGGCTGTGAATGGTTTGCATGAGAAATGTCATTAATGTAAGCGCTTAACATTAGCAGCCAGCTTTGTCGGGCACCTCAGGCGGGTCTAAGCTGTTTGTTTCAGCTGAGCTTTAGCAGTTGGTTGCTTGTTTTTCGGTGCTAACAAACCTCCAAGCTCCGCTTTATTACATCGAGAGGCCGCGTATATGCGATCATCGCTCATTACCAATCGGTGAGACCCGGGGCGGAAAAGGCAGCTCAGGAGAATCTGCATGGAGACACGCGCTCCTTCAGAATGCCAATAGCCCGCACACATTAGAAAGTGTTGCCGTTTTGTTCCTTCTTCCCGTCACTCTCTGTCCAGGCGCTCGCGGAGGCCTGATTAATTATTTAGCAGCATGTATCATCTATTTACCTTAGTAATCCATCTGTCAGCATGCCTATTGATCCAATCCTGCATTCTAATTGTGCATCCTCTCGCAGCAGCTAGCTCATATTTAAATTCAATGGCTGTCACTGCGCCTGACTGTCTGCCACTCGGTCGGCTATCGCGTCTGTCGCTGTGGTTACGTTTCAGAGGCGTGTTATGCTACAGCTGCGCTGGAGAAAGTGAGAGTGTATCACTCGCCCCCGTCAGGTGCGACCACATTGTTGTTTTTGAAGCGTTTGGGTACGAAACCGGGTTGTGGAAGGAACATGGTGTGAGAAGTGAGAGCTTAGAAGAAACAAAAACCTCTCTTAAATTTCAATTACAATTTCAATTACTGTGGTCACTTTGTCATATTTTGGTCTCTTTTTGGTTTCGTTCCTACTTCCTTTTACTTTCTTTGGCCGTGTGTGAAAGTGTCTTCTGAGGATAATATAATAGATAATATAGATAATATAATAAAATAATATTATACAGATAATATAATAAAATAAAATAGTGCTTATTTCAAAGTCGTAACGCAAAATTAAAAAGTCATTTCTTTTCAGTGATTTTTATTTTTTGAAGAAATGTCTCTTTTAATGAAAGTCAATGGCGGTCAATGTTGTTTCTTTACCAACATTCTTTGAAATATCTACTTTTGTGTTCTGCAGAAGAAAGAAAGTCATACAGGTTTGTAGTGACATAACAGTGAACTAATAATTTTCATTTTTGAGGTGAATTATCGCTTTTACAAATAAATATTTAAATACCAAATAGCAGGATTGTAGCAGTGAAAGATGCTTCAGAATCTGTCCAGCTTCTCAGTAGACAGCATGTCAGATTTCAACCACAGAATTTTGACATCCCTTGTTGCCTTCCACTCACGACCTACAATGTTTTTTGTCTTTGCTGTTACCTGACGTCTCTCTAGTTCCCTGTCTTTCTGTGGGTGGTTGTGGTGGATGTAGGAGCTTGTTTGTTGTGGTGACGGCCCGCTGATAAGAGCGCGGCAGCAGCTGGTTGCCGTGGCGGCGTGAGGTTAGTAAAAGGCTGTTAGGAAGCTGAAACCCTCATGCAGTTGTCAGTCTGCTCTCTCTGGCCAGACCCTGAAGCTGGTCTTTTACATGCCAATAAAGCAGACCGTTCGGGGTGGGCCGGTAGCCAGGCTGCCTGGGAGAAAACAGTTAAAGTAGGCACTTAAGAAATGCCCCGCACACCCCATCACGATGTGGTTCTCGGTTGTGTTCTAACAAGGCTTTTGACATAATTAAATATTTGAGCTCTGAGTAGATAAGTGTGTCGAGTGCCAGCCAGCGCACGTCTGAGAATTGGGACATGTGAACTGTATATCTGTGTTTTATTAATTTGTGCTTTGAAACTGCGCTAGATTAATTCTGCATGTGTCCAAGCGTTGGCTGCCAGCTGGAAGTGTACGATCTTAAACCTTGCTTTGATGGCCTTCTTCTCTTCAGGGCTAATCTGAACAGATGCGCGAGCTCCCAGCATGAGCGATGGTGCAAATGCAGCAATCAGTAAACACTCACTGAGTTAATGACACCAATCAATGGCCTTTTAAAACAGCTATTTGATAATTGCAATCATCAATGCCTCCTGTAGTATACATTACAAATGGGCCTATCCTGTTCTTTTCTGCACCCTCCCTCTTTCACTGTCTCTCGTTCCTTCCTCCTTTTTACTCTTCCTTTCATTTTGTGAGCATAGATCCACGGTCATATTATCCTGTCAATTGGTGTGATGCTGTAATTGAACCACATGCATCTGAGGCTATCATTGAAGCAGAGTTGTAGATCTTTCGAGATGTAAATTATCTGAATGAATATTAACAATATGAATTATAGTGTTTTATTAAAGTTATTTTAGCTTAAATTCCCTGAAAATGTGTCATCTGTCATTGTTTTGTTTTTGTTTAATCATTAAAACTAGCCTAACACATTAACATTGACTGGTATGAGTTTAGGGTGGAACATCTGTTTGGTCCAACTAATAGCAGATGAGACACGTTTGAAAAATTATTTTCGCAATTTTGTTTGGTGACAATAGTGACAATAAATGACACATTTTTAGCTTTAATATAAAAACATAGGCAATGATCAGCTTTTGCTTATTTAGTAGGGCTGCGCAATATTAAAGAAATATGTGATATGCAATAACTTGCTAAGTAATAAGTTTTTGTTTGTAAAAAATTTTTTTTTCAATTTAAAGATAATAAAATATATGGAAATTAACAAGCGTGCAATGTTTTTTAGAAGAAAACATTAATATAACTTCTGATAGTGAAAAGATGTTTTTTATACTGTTGCAATACATAAAAATATTTTTGACAATATTTTCGCAAACCTCTGATTTCAAATATTATTGTGCAGTCCTATTATTTGGCATCAGCTTGTCTATTTATTCATTAGTTAATTAATTACTTTTTTGATGTTAGTGTGAATGATACAGAATAATACAGTACTGGATACAGTGTGATTATGTGTAATGTCACACACCAAGCGTTTTTCCTGTCTATCTACTTGACCGCGTTTATTGCAGCCTATGAGAGCGCATTTATTTTTGTGACACATCAAAGAGCGCAGTCGCACTTTGACCGCATCTTCTGCCGGGGGGTCAGAAATCTTCTTAACCAGAGACCCCCTCCACTTCACCCCATCAAAGCTTCTAACTGCCCCCCTTCAGTCGGCCATTTTCAGCCCGGTGGCTGTGCCTGAGCCCCGACAATTTCAACACTGCAGAGCTGAAAATTGTCGCCATTGAAAATGGCACCTAAAAGTGGCGATCGGGGGCTAATCTGAACTCCTACTTTATTGAACACCCCCGCCACTCCATCTGACATGAGCTGAGTGTGTGTGTATACATGCTTTTGTGAGTTAAGCTGTGTTTCACACCTGCTGCTGTGTAATCCTGCAGTCATGTTGGCCCCTGGCTCCCGTGCTCGCGCGGCTCTGCGGGTGCCATTTGGATACGGGCTGTCTAATACCACATCCCCACGGCAGAATGTGCGGCATCCCTCGCTCTGGGGAAATGGGGGTGGGGGGGCACAGTCGAGCCCACGAATAGGGTCTTGGGAGGGGGGGCAAAAGAGAGCAAATCTGTCACTTCTCCCAAAGCAGCCACCCCTCTGACCTCCATTCAAAGATATATTGATTTTCCAGAGCTCTGTCTAACAAGCGGCAGGCTGAGTGGGGTTTAGTGATAGCGCTTGTATAGCCTGGACACAGCATGATGCTCTCTTCTAGAAGTTAAACACATCTCCTTTCTGTCCTTTTTGCGGTGACATCAAACAAGTGCAAATAATCAAAAGGCACCAGCCCCCTCCGCTCCCCCGTACGGATCCGCGGGTCGCTCAATACCAGACCGTTTTTCTGCACATGTATGACAGCGTGTTTGCTCCTCGTGTGAGGCCTTGGCTTTAACTTTGCTCCTTTTTTGGTTCTGCATGTGTGTCCAGATTGCTTTGTGGGGCTTAGCAGGGTGAATCTAGTCCCTCCATGCATGACTCCTTTTACTTTTGTTTACCGGTCCCCTCGCATACACGGGGAGTCTGGCGAAATGCAAAGATCTTTGGAGCAGAGAGGAGAAAAAACACAGCGAGCATGTACAAACAAACAGAATCAGGGGAGCACGGCCTACGCCTCTCAGTGTGAGTCTATCTTTTAGTACACCAAACTAAGCATAGACAGTGATGAGACTGAAATACAAAAAGAAAGAATGTGTCTCATTCACATGCCATGCATGCACGTGTGTGTGAACGTTTACACACAGAAATCCTAATGCATTAGTATGTTTGCACAGCAGTTTTCTTCTAAATTCATAATTAATGAAAAATGTTTATGCTTAAATGTGTAAAAACTTAAACCATATGATATAATCACGCAAATTTAGCATGAGAACCTTTTCTGCACATTTGGGTAAAAATACTACACATACACCGTGATTAGTGAGTAAGACCCAATGAAAGATAGCGAATGGTCTTCTAACATCACCAGAGAACAGAGGTTTGTTTTTTAGACAAGATTGTTTGTTCAGTCAGGCTTCGGCAAACCTGCCACCAATGACTCGCCGAGCCGGGCTGAACACTGAGGAATGTTTCACTTTGTTTTCTCAGATGTATTTGTATTTCACGGAATGATGCACAGAGAAATACACGATTTGTTTTTTTGCCTTGCCAGAATGCAAGTTTTATTTTTCCTGTCGTTTTTTTTTTTTTCCCTGGGTGGATTTTCAAGCAATCTGTTCCAAACTGTTACGACTCCAACATAATTCTCATAATGACAGTAAGAGGCTGTTTGCATCAGCGTTGGAAGCAGACAGTGTAATATACCATGTGAATAGCAGAAGGGCCTGTAAAGTGAAGGTTTTAAAACTGCCCGTCTTTGCGGCAATGTCACAGTAACAACTGGAGGGATGTTATGAGCCCGAACCGGTGGCAGGTGTCTGGGGAAAAACAGCCTCACACGGCAACCTGGTGTTATATCTGTGGTAACAGGGCAATTGGCGGGGTTGGGGCAGACGCCCCGGTGGGTCTGGATGTCTGCGTTCCTCAGGCAGATTGCATGGTGGGAATTTTTTTTTAGTCTGGGCTCAGGTTTTGCTGTGTGGTGTAATGGCAGGGCATGGAGTATGAGGAGGGGTTTACCTGACCCTCAACCCCTGCCATGAGCTGCTGAGAGGTGTTGAATTGTGTTAGACTAAAAGTAGCAGATGTGAAAAACTGTTTGCCCTATAAGTGTCTTTAACTTTGTAAGTGGTAAATGTTTCTATTCTTTTTTCCACTTTACATATGTGGGCTATAAAAATAGAAGAAATGCATCGAAAAATACACAGATTGATATAAATGTACATTTTAGTGCTTATATTAATAATATAGGAAAACATATGGGACTGTTAAATTATGATTAAAAAAGAACTATTATGTGTTATGCATGTCGTTTGTAAGTACATACACATGTGTATGTGTGTGTTTAGGGGGTATCAATAAACGTTCACCCTCGGGGGTCTTTTCCAGCCTTTGTACCTGTTATAGCAGCTCTGCTGCTGTGTTAATAATATTCTGTCGATACAGCGACGTGATGAGCCGGCTGTCTGGTTTGGGTTGTTATGCATCCATCATCTGTGCTTCCAGCCTCCAGCCGTCAATATCGGGGCCCAATGCTAATGGTGGCATTTAACCAGCGGACCTGACAAATTAACCACCGCCCGTCTACAAGGGTTAAATATTCATCATCCCAGCTTTAACCAGTCCTAGCCTCCCTCGGCCCCTCGCTGGCCCTGCGCCTGCGGAGCGTCACGTGAGCTCAGCACTACATCACTCACACGTGCCCTGAACAAGACCCAGCGCACCGTAAGGGAACTGAGGTTAAACATACTGTCTGCTTATGGCCAGGAACTGTGAAAAATGGTGACAGTTCTTCTATTTATTTATTTTTTAAATCTGGTACATTCCTCTTGGCAAAATCATCCAAAGACAGCCAGGACATGGGCACACGCTCACACACGTCCACACCTCATGCCCCTTATGATCTCTGTAGCTCCCCCGCTTATGCTGGGGGTTTGTAACAATCAAAGCATCCTGTCTTCCTACCACCTCTCCGGCCAGGCTCACAACAGCATCTGTCTGGATGAGGGTATGTTTGTGTGCACGGCATGAAAGAGTCCCTGGTTTCTACTGTCCACCCCTCCCCTTATGTCTCCCTTTTTCTGTCTCTTGTATTCAGCCTGTCCATCAGTGGCCTTATAAATAATTCATTGCCCTCTCCCTGATGTCTTGTCACCTTCCCTTCTCATTCGCCACCTTGGCTCCCTCCTCTCACTTCCCCTGTGCTGTCCTCAGTGTAGCGGAACACCCCGGGAGCCAGCGAGGCCTGGACCACACACTCTCTCTTCCTCTCTTCTCATTGGCTCATCCCTCTTTGCATCACAGTCAGTGGTCATTTAGTCAGAAATGGCTTCCTTAGTGTGTGCCATTTGTAGCCTAGTAATTAATAGTTTGCCCTTTTAAACTATTTTGTTACTTTTAAACTAGCTCTGTGCTTGTCAGGCACAATGGGGGCAAACATACCCTATGTGTTTAAAATGTATTAAACTCCTCATGGTTTTTTGTTATCTAACTTCTAAACTTGGCATGTATAGTTACTTATTGGTTTGAAGTTTCTTCCACCCTCAGTGTGGTTTTGGCCCATTCACTTAAAATGTATTAAATATATCACTTTCAGTATATCAGTAATGGCAGGTACTTATGGGTTTCTCAGTGGTAGGGAGCTGATTGGTTAATCCACCAGCAGCAACACAGCGTGCAACCACAAACGTCTTAAACTGAGCCGTCACTTACCCATACAACCCAGCTCTGATGTAGCATAACCACAATAGCAAACCTTCCAGTGGAAATAGTGCTGAACATACCGTGCCCTTACGAGTCTTTTTGCATTTATCTCATTGTTATTCCTCCCCGTGTCCCTCCGCAATTAAGAACTGAATTGTATGGGCACAAAAAAAGGAAAAAGACAAGCAGGCAGGAAAAGTGAAATAATACCGCCATTATATCGTATTAATCACATAGCTTTGAGGGCAATACAAATAACATCAAGAGGGAAGAGAAAACATAACTATGACAAATTGGTTTTCCTTCATAGAGCTTGTTTAATGTTCGGGGAATTGCTGATATCAAAGCATGATTACGATTAGCTGTGTGCTCTTATGCATGCTGCCTGTGTGTGTGAGTGATCTTTGGAGAACAGACGGATTCAGATATGTTTGTAGGCGTGAGAAGCAGCCCTTCTGAGACTCTAAGGCCTCACTTGGTCCTATAGACCATCTCTCTCTCTCTCTCTCTCTCTCTCTCTCTCTCTCTCTCTCTCTCTCTCTCTCTCTCTCTCTCTCTCTCTCTCTCTCTCTCTCTCTCTCTCTCTCTCTCTCTCTCTCTCTCTCTCTCTCTCTCTCTCTCTCTCTCTCTCTCTCTCTCTCTCTCTCTCTCTCTCTCTCTCTGACAGGGTCTGTCTGCAGCACTCAGGGCCTGATCAGGCAGGGCGATTAATACGTTTTAAAAAATGTCCCCTTCACTCTCGCAGCCAGCCACACAACTGCTACTCTTTATTCCGCCAGCCATCCACACGCTCTCTGCAGCATCAGCAGCGGTGGAGCGGCCCATGAGAAGAAGATCAATCAGGCAGCCGGCTGATGAATTAAAGCCTTTAGCAGCCGCGAGGAGGGGGCTGTGCTGAAACACACACACACAACTTGTGTACCCAACTTTAGATGCGCTTCCATTCAAAACACACTTTTGTGTTTAATGTTGCATGGGTGAGAATATTACACTTGGAGAGTCTGACCAATCAGGAGCTGCTATTAAGGCTCATAGTGGGCTGGAATAATAGTGGGCTGGCTGTTTTTAAATGAATGATTAGAAATGGTTAGAAAAGTGTGACGATTAATAATTCGGTGTGGAGTGCTCCGAAACCCCACCACATTTGTCATATACCCATCTTATTTTTAATTCCTGTTATTTTGATATTCGGCCCCCTTTAGAATTCACATCATTGCAGCCGCTGGCCTTCCTCTGCCAAATTATCTCAGCACTCTCTCCCTTCTTTTTACTCTATCCCATGATAAATTAATTTTACCAGTGACAGCTTGGTTAGAGCCTCCCGCCTTGTTTCAGGGTAATTTTGGCGACAGCTTTAAGACTTGTTGTATTTAAGGTGGTCTGTAATTACACGGCTTTAGCATATGTAGGGAGAGAGATATGATTCATCTGCCAAGTGGGAGCTGGCGAGAGCGGGGGAGAGAGAGAGAAAAAGAAAGATACGCTTCAGCAAATAAAAAAGAGCCGTGTGTTGCTACAAAATGTCCCCCTTATTACGTCTCATTAAAGCCAAGACCGCGATAAGGCAGTAGAGCCCATGAATAAGATCTATGATCGCTGTGCTAAAAGCTACAGAAAGAACGGTTGATATCTCCTAGGCCGCACGGGACTTTGTGCACGTGTGGGTGTGCTGGCCATAGAAACCGTGAGGAAAAATATCTTCGTTTTTTTCCCGGTATAACCCTGTGGTGTGTGTGAGCGATAGCAGATAGCACTGAAGCCCCTCTGCGCTAATTAGAGGAGCTTTTAACAAGGACAAAAAGATCTCCAGTGTGGGGGAAACTGACAGGCCCCGTTAATCCCAGGCCTATTGTCAGAGCTACAGGAAAGCCGTGTTGGACAATCACCCAGGGAGAGCGTGATAAATCCGACGCAGGGCCCCGACTACCTCCCCACACTCGGGCTAATGGGTTATGAGCTACTGCGCTGCCGAACGGCCTCGATGACGGATGCCGTTTTGCACACACACACCCAAATCAACAGCGGCGCACTCGACGCTCGCTAACGCAAACACGCTGCGTGAATACACATAATCACGCACGCTCGGTCCCTGATGCAGACACCGATGTGATCATTAGTGGTAATTATCTTGAGTGCTAAATTACTACCTGCAGTTAGTGTTTGATTATTGTGAAGGAGAGCGCTAATCTATAAGCCCAGAGTTAGCGGCGCTATGGAGTGCCACAGCTAGCCCTTCAAACGCCTATGTCTGTAAATTAAAGTAATAAGATGCTATTAGGGCTTAATGAGAGCGCAATGTAATTTATAGTGTGTTGAGGGGTAATCTGTATCTCATGCATGATATCAGAAGATTGGATTGGGGAATTCCATCATCTGTTGACGATGCATTTTAACATTAGAAAAAAATGGTTAGTTAGACCAGTGAATCCCAACCATGTGTATGTGTGTCTCAGAATGCATCTGTAGAGTAACTAGGGAAGACTTGGAAACTTTTGTTAGTCATTTAAAATAGAAATTGTGACTTTAAATATTATTGCTATCATTAGGCCAAAGGGGATTAAAGGGATAGTTCACCCCCCCAAAGTTTTTGAATTTGAAAAAATTGACATAATTTTTATTTTGGGGTAAACTATCCCTTTAAAGCCATTTATCTCATGATTTTGTATGATTTTTTATTTTTTTGTAGTTGATAGTATGATGTAATATGAGTTAACAAGAACACACATCACATTTTGGTGCGTATTACGTCTCACTAATAGGACTTTAAGGGTATCTAAACCAAAGATGTATGCGAGACGCTTTGTTATACCAACATGTAATTTTTACTCGGGCAGAAGTAACACTTAACAAATTTTATTACGTAAACACACACATACACACGGGTGTCCAAAACAAGCACAGAGTGCAACTTTCTCTAATTCCCATTAGCTCAACTTAACCCCCGTCCCAAACCACAGGTACAGGTGAACGCCTCAGACACAAAAACAGGTGCAGTCCTGCTTGAGTGAGTAAATGACTAGCTGTGGCCTATTGACTGTTTGCACAATGAAGTCCAGGTCAGTGTCCAGTAGATTAGAGCATGGGGAGCAGTGAAGTATCCACACCTCCTCAGCACTGATAAATAACTCACCAGCCATATGATTCACTAGGGTGGCCTCCTGCCGATTGGTAATTTGCTGAAATTAAAACTTAATCAAGCATACTGCAGGACTGCTTGTGAATAATTTAGAAGTAATGCGAGGAAGAGCCAGACACACAGTTTGGTGAGAGAGGGAGAGATAACAGGAACGTAAAGAGAAAAAGGTTTTTTTTACCACTTTTTTATGATATTTTTAATTTTTTTTGTCTATTAGAAATTGTACTTCAATGATCTCATAAGTAGCAATTGTGAAACAGGAGTTTTGATTTAAACTTTTGAGTTTTTTGGAAGTCATCCCTTGCCTAAGCTCTAGGATTCATCTAAGTCAAACAATTTTCAGCCGCAATTACTGTACCTCGATAACTTTTAATACCTTACTTCAGTTGTCTCTTCTTTGATTAATTTCTTAGCTCTGCAAGTGTTTCATTAATACAAAAGCCATTAGTCATGTGTAATGAAACACATATTTGCGCAATTTTAACAAATTGAATTTTTAATCAGGTGATGATGGGATAGTTTAAGTAAACAGTATTTGTCTTTAAGTCCTGGCCAGGCTTTGGCAGGTTGACTTAACCCCAAACTGACCCCAAGTTAACTTATAAAGTTCATAGTCATTTGTTTTTTCACATGGGGGAAACATGTTGATATAGATAACATATCAGGGTTGTTTTTATATTATTTTATTGTTTTTATTCATATATATATATATATCTTGTATTTTATTTAACCCATTTTTAAGTTTAAGTTTAGCTAACTGGTTTTTGTATAAAAGGTTTTAAATAAGATTAACAAGTCAACACAGCCTACATGCAACACACGTTTGCTTGAGTCATTCCAGCTTTTTCTCCCTGTCTGTGTATTTCCGACCTGTTGTCGTGCCGATCTGCGAGAATGAACTCCTGGTCCAGACGTGAGTGTGAGAGCCAGGAGGCCTCTCTAATGGAAATGAAGCCGCTCTGAGGCACTGCGCCTTTGTTGCGTTCCGCAGACTCACATTTTATTAAGTACCCTTTAGAGAGAGAGAGAAACACAAGAGGGTAAAAGTCACCCTGCTGCATGTTAATTAGCCTGCTGGAAGTCTGAGAGAAGAGAGGGGAGTTTGTTAAAGGAGAGAACGGAGACTTTTTCTCCAGCCCACTCAAAGAGGAGGAGAAAACTTTACTTGCAAACAAAAAACAGCTTTTCTCAGTTGCGCTTTCAGAGAAGAGCGAAAGAATAGGGCAAAATGGCTGAGAAAGAGAGAGTTCGTTCACTGGCCCCGCTAAGACGCACATGTTTTTCTTTCCATGTAAGCTGAATGTATTACACTGTTACACTTTGTAGCCAAAAGCATCATCAAATTAGCCAAAATACGTCATATTTTGTAGAGTATTTGTGATAATCTGCAGTGAAAGAATACATAAAGTGTATCTCATACCATATTTCACATATTTAAATTGTAAACATCACAAATCTTAAAAAGCACATTAAGATCTTCAGAACAGCATCTCATGGCAGGATAAGGGTCACGGCGGTGATTGGGTGAGAGTGTTGGAACGTGTGAGACAGAGCTGTTGTGGGGTAAGATACCGGGTGGGGGGTTTATAGTGAAAAAGGCTGAAAGAGAGCATGATGACTGCTCAATGGCACCACCCAGCCTGCCGTGAAATCAGAAAGCCCTGCCAACAACCAGCTCTAACCCTGTCACCGTGTGTGTGCCGAAGGGGGGTAAAGGAGAGGGCAGTCATGCAGGTCAGACTCGAACCTTGTCCATTTTGAATGCTTAAGATTCTCAGGCTGTCCGCAGTTAAAATGTGTCAGGAATATGTTTCAGAGCAGTTTGCTAGTAGTTAAAAGTAGTTTGCAAACATACTTTACTGATCAGGCCAAAAGGGTGCTTTAATCTGTTAATGGCTACTGTAGACTGCTTTTAAAGCCCCCTGCACTCCTATCCATTAGGGAATGTTTGTTTACCTCTCCTCTTCGCTGTTTATTTCTCTCTCACACTTTATTTTCCTTCCTGTGCCCCCGCAATGTACTAATGTGCCAGGGCCAGCAATTTGTTATAGTTATAATGTTTGGAATTTGAGGTCCATCTAGATGGCGGTGTAGATATCAGTTTATCAACTTCTCTCTATGACTTGTTTGTACATTTTTAAAAAGCTAAATTTGACCTATAAAGACGTCTTTGTAGCTTTTTAGCGACTCCATGGGAGAATAAAGGTGGGGGGTCCTGTCATTTTTGAGTTTGCACCCGGAGGAACGGAGACCCTGGGAGGTCAAGAGACTAACCGTCAACCCTGTACACCCCGCCTTCTCTTCCCTTTCTCCCGGAACCCCGGCCACCCCATCTTGGGTCACACCGCATGCTGATCTCTGCTCTGCTTTCTTTCTCACCCATTCACTACATTGTTATGGCTGAGAATTTAGTGCTAGGCAAACTCCCCCTGGTCAATAAGAGTCCTCTGCTCCTGCCTAACTGACTTCATAATGCAGCTCATCCTAGCAGTTAGAGATAGACCACTGCATCATTACATTTACAGCTAATGTCATCCTTTCAGTATCCGCTCCTGACATCAGCTCGTTTCAGCCAAGCGACGGGTTAATCACCAACTGGAAATTTTTCTTTAGTTTATTAGTCTGTTTCACCTATAGGTTAAATTAAACTCGACACACTCCTTGTGCCAAGCACCTTCATCCTTTAAGCTTTAGTTTAGATGTGTTTGTGTAAGAAGATGGATAAAATGCATCAATTAAATTTGAAATCATTACATTGCTTAAAATAATTTATTACATAAAACTCATTATTTGCATTTGTAAAAGGTTTATTCTTTTTTGCGTTTGATTTTTTTTAATGTTAATAAATCATAGTTGCTTCTGCTTAATTACATATAAAACAGAAAGTCCAGCAATCAAATCCTAAATTAAATCCTCACCAGAGGCATATAAAAAGTTCATTCACGTTTCATATACTTAAAGGAAGATTTTTGTCCTCTAGAGCAGGTGTCTCAGGGTACCCTGTGATTTAATGCCGTCCACAAACCTCTTAGCTGCAAAATAGGTGTCTTGAATTTAGCTTTACACAATAAAATACTGTCCGCAGTGTCCATCTGCAATTAAGCTCCTTATGCCCCACTTTCAGTCATTAACCTTCCATGATGCTTTTTCGAATTGAGCCATAAAATTGTATTTTTAATGGGTACAAATCAAAGATGTACCGTGAGTTAATTTAATTAAACTGCCATGAATGTGTTCGGCACCCGTCCAAAATTTGAGGATAGCAATACTTTTGAAGTTGATTAAAATATGTGATATTTCACATTATTTTATTTTATGGATAGAAGAGTAATTCATTGTCTGGGTTGAGCTCCATGCAGACACAATTAATGGCTGATTCTTTTAAAGACATCTACTTTTTCCTTTAATGTTCGATCATGTGTACAAATCTGTCATATGCCTATTTCAATATTAATAGTAATAATAATAATAATAGTAATAATAATAATAATAATAATAATAATAATAATAATAATAATAATAATGTTTTGAAGATTATTGCATATTAACTTGTTTTGAGCTTTTTAAATTTATAAATATTTTTGTCAGACGAATTTGGTTTTAGTTTTATTATTTTAATGTTTAGCTTTATTCTCTTTACTGTGGTAATACCTTGATCTCAGTGAGAATAAGCGCATAATTTTATTTACACATAATTGTTGTCAATCAGTGAAGGTGTTCTCTTTAATCATTAACAGTCATTAGCACAAGATAATTATGCATTATTCATTTTCTATCACAGGTCGTTTTAATTTTCGTAAAGGTTGTCTGGTAACATTAAATTATGAGTGCACAGCACGATTATTATCATCAACAATAGTAAAATATTTATGTTGCTACTAATATGAGGAACAATAAAAATATATATAATGCTGATTAAAATTATAGTCTATTATCAGTTAATTTCGTATTTATTTCGGTCTGTATAATAACTATTCACACATGTTCATGACTGCCATTTGTTTATACGTTTATTATTCAAAATTTATCCGAGGTTAATTCCCGATTTCGTAGTTTTTTTGTTTTTTAAAGACTGTGTCGTGCTAGCTCACCCCGTGTAATTTGTCCTGTGAGGTTCTTTTTTCACATTTATTTGTTTATGGCCTTTTTAAGAAACTGATTGGTTTCTGTCCATTCAGCGGTGGATGAGGAAAAACACAGCGCGCGAAACACTCATCCATTTCACATCACAGATGGTCTTTTCAATGGCCCGCCGCTCTTTTCTCCGTGTCCCGCATTTTGCTTCTCGTTGTTTCTTTGTGTCTAACTTTCTCTTTCCATCGCCTTTGTAAAAGTTCCCCCTCCTGCTCATCTGCCCCTCTTTTCACCTCCGCCTCCTCCGCGCCTCTCTCTCTCTCTCTCTCTCTCTCTCTCTCTCGCATGTGTAGCTGCTGACAGAACAATATCATCCCGCGGATCAGTATCATACGAACCGGAAGCGGACCAGCCGCGCGTCGAGCTTGTTCTTGTATTTTTAGACTTAAATCTCAGTTTGTTCTTTAGCGCGACTTTTGCTTTCAAACGTTGTTTGGAAACGAATAAATGTCTATTCCAGTCGTTTTATTCTGGTGAAAGATTGTCCATTCCTAAAACAATTTTTCTAAAAACATGTTTGTTGCACTTTTGACACATTTTTATTGGTTGGAATTTTAATAATGCACAAAATATTAATATTAATATTTAATGCACACATTTTTCATTTGTGTGCAATTTTGTGAGTGTTATTTTACAAGTCTGCATAGCCTAAATAAAAAATATATTCAGTGTGAGAGAGGGCGTGAAAGATAAAATCACTTTGTGCCAGCCGCTGTTCTTGTGCCATTTAATAAATGCATCATCAGTAGGAGAAAATGTTTAAGTTTTATGGTTAGGCTCTGGGAATAGTTATAAGAATCTCTCTCTCTCTCTCTCTCTCTCTCTCTCTCTCTCTCTCTCTCTCTCTCTCTCTCTCTCTCTCTCTCTCTCTCTCTCTCTCTCTCTCTCTCTCTCTCTCTCTCTCTCTCTCTCTCTCTGAAGGTGTAATAAACTCACGGACTGTCTTTCTCAGTGGCAGGTTCTGGCTTACTTAAGTAGGCGAAGCCACCTCTCCTTTTTAAGTCCTATTGAATGTGTCCATTGTTAGGGAGTGTAGCCATGTTAATGTCTTGTACCGTAAAAATCGCTGCTTCCATGGCTATTAGGTGCGCTGGTGAAGTACAGGGCAACAGAGAGGAGCAGAAGCCACACTACAAAAGCAAGCAGTGGCGACCACCGGCATCAAATGCTGCGATAATTGCATTGCTGTGAAGGGCTGGCCCTTTCTCCTCTCTGCATTTTTTTCCCCCTTTTTTTGTGTGTGCGATTTGTCTCTTAAGCCGGCGTAACGTCTCGGACGGTGCTGCAGAATGTGGAGAGCAAATTGGAGGCAGAGCGTGAACAATGCAACATGGGACACTGCTGGGGTGTTCTTTAGTGAAAATCACCCCCGCTGGACGAGGAGAGGGAGTGAGAGAGAGAGATTTAGAGAGTGGAGAATGAAAACAGAGTAAATACGAAACAAGAGCAAGAAATAGACATACCCGGGAAAAAGGGGGAACAGAGAAGCACAAACTATTTAAACACTGCAGTGTTTAGGCTCCCAAGAGTTTCCTCTCAAAAGTGATCATTTTAAAGCACTTCAGACTTAACCACGCAAACTTTCCTTGCCCTATTGCCCTGTGTTTGCGTGGACAGCATTACAGTCCCTGAACTTTCCAAAAGCGACAGGAACAGACTTGCATTTTAGTGCCAGAAACAGGTTGCGATTCTGAATATATAGTTGACTGAAAGTAAACAGATTAGAGGAGAGGAAGCTTAACTGTTCAAGGCCCCTTTTTGATGTTTAAGAGCCTAATTTGATTTTTCACCTCCCATTGTTTCAGTGTTTTGCTCCTCTAATCCACTTTAAAGTGGAGGCAGCTTTCATCTTGGCGGGGGGGTTCAAGGAGGAGGGGGCAAGGGAAATAGTCACCAGCTACCGTTTCCCTTCTCCTCTCCCTCCCTTCTTCATACACTGGCAGAAAAAAGAGCAAGAGGTTTTTTGCGAGGTAAAGGTAGCTAACCGACACCCCCCACCACCACCTTGGTCTCTTGTTTTTAAACACTCTAGTGTCTCAATAAAGCCCCCATGGCCACACAGCAATTGAGGCCTATTAGACCCTGGTGCTGTATTAGAAAGGAAAGAAAGGGACGAAGGGGGGAGTAGAAACAGAGAAAGGGAGAGAGGGAGGTGGAAATTGCCAGCAGAAGTAGCAGTGAAATGACCAGCTTGGCAATGCTGGCTTAATGTGCCCTCCTCTGTGACCCTGAAAACGCACACACAAAACAGAGGACGGACATTATCCTGCCGCAGACCTGAAAAGAACTGTGATGAAACCCGCCCTTTGTGTTCCACGGCCCTATCCACACCATTGACTACAGCGTTTCCCTTAAGTCTCCCTGTTTAGGGAGGAGAGAGAGAGAGTAAGAAGTATTTGTGTCCAATTCTTATGAACCATCTGTGACTAAGTTTGTATTCATTGGACCTGCGGAGCAGCTTTGTACATTGGTAGATTTGTTTTGACTTGGTTAAAAAAAAAGTTTTATTTCCCGAAAGAGAGTTTTTTAATGCCGTTTTTCGCATGTTGGTTCTAACTGACCTGAAAATTGAAATGACGTTAAAAACTAGCATATTAGAGAATTTAGTCAAAATTTTATTAAAATGATTTATTATTCATGTACACTGTAAATAATTTTGTTTGTTACATTTTTAATATGACTGAATTAGCCTTACTACATTTAGATTTTGATTAAAAATCTTTTTTTTGTAGGAAAAAGATCCTTCTTGTTTTTAGTCAGTAAAGATAAACCGAAATACGTGTCAAAATTGGCATTAAAACAAACAAGTCTTTTTGGGACTCCTGTAAGAAAGCTAGAAAGACAGAAATAGCATATAGAAAAGAGAAATGGATAGTGGTAGTCTAGCAGCAGTGAGAAAGTATCAGCCCGCTTGGCTGGGCAGACATCGCAGTGCCAGAGACCTTATTGCTTTTAAGTGGCCACCAGGCAGAGTCTGCGGCTTGAGCCTGCTACCTTTCAAAGTCACTTAATCCCACTCCAGTGCCTTCGATAGCCCTAATGATCCACACAGGAGACTCTCCACACCACGCACCTTGAACGCTCACTGCTCTGCAGCCATGCACACTGACTTCACTGTCATTCTGTTTGTGTGTGTGTGTGTGTGTACTTACACACAAAGCTCTCCTTCCCTGATCTCTGGCCAAACGGCCTCAGGCCCACAGGAGACCCTGCTTTAGCCAGCTGGCTCAAGATTTTACTCTCACAAAAGTAAAGGTTTTGGAAAGACGCTCCTTCCTTCATTCATGGTACGATAACAGACTGCCTTCCTTGAATAATCCCAGGTACACCTGTATAATTTTTCTAATTACGTTATGTAAATGACAGAATGTTGCTTTCAGTGGTTAAACTAATTTAATCATTGTTTTGAGAGGCCATTTGTTCTGGATATAGAGAGGAGTAACAGGTGGTGCAACCGGCCCAGCTGGAGCGATACGTGGTGTGAGGGCGGCTGGGTGGATTTGGGGTGTGCGTTGGGGTACTGATGCGGACCGACGGGAGGAGGAGGGAGAACTGGGCGACAGTCGGGGAACAAGGCCTTTCGGGCAGAGGGGCGTTTGGGGAAAGGGTGGAGGATGACATCATCCGGAAGGAGAGTTCTTCTGCTCTTTCATCTCTCTGGGTGACCGTGTGGGACTCACAAATTTAATACACAACACAATTCATCCAGTATCTGTGAACTGCTTTGGCGTGTTAGTGAAGCATGTTAAAATGCAGTCTGGGGCACGACTGAAGAATACTCGGACGGAAACCGCTTTACTAAAGCCAGAGCAGACAGGGACACGCAATTCCTCCTCACAAATCGCACACACACACATGCGCACCTCGCCGCTCATCCTCCTACCCACTCACATACCACCATCTTCCATACTTTAATGGCTATTTCCTTTTCAATTCAGTGCACACAATACAAACATCAGTCAGGTCCCCAAACGCCTGTCAGAGCTGCTGAAGGGCCAGGAACGAATGGAGGCAAATGAAAAAGAAAAGAACGGCTGACGGTGACTTAGCACCCAGCTCTCGCCTCCTGTCTGACGGATGGAAAAAGAGCGAGATGGGCACCGGTTTAACAATCTGCCTGCTTCGGGCCGTCCTGATGGAGCAAAAGTGTGTTCAGATTATAGGGCTTGAAGAAAGGGGCGGGCCGCTGGAGAGGCACAGCCACTGACATGATGGAAGCCTAATGGCAATAATTGCCGGTGCTTTGACAGGGCCTATATGATAGCGCACAATAAACACCCTGTGTTTTTCAGGTCAAATTTACACCAAATTGCAGCACCGCGCTGAAACCGGCTGTTTTGCTGCCCTCTGTTAGGCTGCCGACATCTCGCTCTCTGATTTACTCAATCAAAGCTGTCTTTTTTTTATCCCAGATAAACAGAGCAGAGCCGCGGCTTTGGAAGGCTTGACAGGTGTAAAAAAGGGGTAGTTAAACAGGATATCCTCCCTCCCACTTTCTCTTCTTTTTCCCCTTTTCATCATATGATTATTTCTGCTCGTTTTCATTTGTGTGAAAAGCCTCAAAGTTTTGTTTTTCTCAACATGGCAGTTTGGCACATTAATTGAAGGCAAAAAATCACGACCAAGGCGCTATTCAATTAGATTGCAGAATCGTCCTCCTTTTCTTCCATCTGTCTTTTTGAACCCTTGAGATGCGGTTAAGTTGTTATTTCAGAGAATCTATGAAATTTTGCCGTTCCTTGGGTTTTTACGAGGTGGCATCTGAAGCCATCGACTTTTACTTCCTGATAACTAAAAGCCACTCAGCTTCAAGCGCCAGCACGGAGGAAAGAGATCTCAGCCGTCCAGGGTTTAATCCCCTAAAAGAGGTTCCACTCATGTGTTCCCAGGCAAGGCTTGAGGTTAGCGTGGACTGACCCCTCCCTCACGGCCCTCTGCACCCATGTTCCCAAACTGCCCTTACTTTGTTCTCTTTGTATAAGTTGTAATTGCATGGCGTGAGGTGAAAGAAATCCAAGGGGGCCGTAATGATTTTGAAAGGGGGTAGAGAGAGCACTGGGTCGGGAGGGGGACAAGAAGAGCAGTGGAAGGAGAAGATTCATTGGGGGGGTTACGTTATTAAAACAACAGACCACTCAAAAGAAGGCTATCCCTGCACCTGATCGACCAGCATCATGTGTGCCAAAATGTTTCTCTCTGATCTCAGTTCAAAGACAGCAGGAAAGAGACTCAAAGCATTCAGAAGAGGGAGGGAAGAGGGGCTTTGGATTGTTGGCTTACTACAAAAAGGCACATCTTTACTCCCTGGAGTCCACAAATCATTCAAGCAAATACTGAGTAGTGGACATGCGGAGCTAAAGCTGGTCTTAAAGGGAAGGAGCCCTGCTATTTAGCACGGGTCCCCGCTTGGCTTACTGCTATTTTTGCACATGTGTGACCAGGGGAAGTCCTCTAATCTCAGACACCCTTTGTCTGTGCGGAAGATAGAGTTGCCTTCGTGTGCACATCTATCAACTTGATCGTGCCTGGGCTGATATCACAGCGCAAGATTGCCGGTTTTTACTGAAGTTTCGGCTCGTAAATTCATACATACCCATTTAAACCCGTTCAGTGTCCATATGCACGTGTGAGTGTGTCGCTGGTGGCCTGTCCTTGGGCTTAGTGCTTTATAGTATTGGAAACTTTCTGTAGGGCTGCTGTACAAAGCCTCCAGGGCTGATTGCCTTACCAGTAAAACTAATAGTAGAGAAGTTCTTACGCGGCTTCGGTAAGAAGCCAGCTGCTTTCAAAGGCTTAGCCGACAGGCCTTGCTGAAGCTCCCACAAGCCTAAGAAACTCTCAAAGTTCAGTTAAAAGATTCTTAGCGTTGAAAAGCTAAAAAGGTTGATGTACAATCACGAAAATAATAGAATGACCACTCTGTTGTAAATAAGTGTTTTCCCCATCTTGTTTTATATTTTGGTCTCAAGTTAAGCAATATATCCCTGGATGCTTCAAGATTTGTTTAGCCAAAAGGGGAAAATAGCTGTATTTGTACAAATTTATGTCCTGGTTTGGCTAAAGATACAGTAATGGAATGTTTTATGGCACTCTCTCAACCTCAATTTCCCCTCACAGTATAGCAGGCTCGCTGAAGAAAATGCCTGAGCCGAACTGCAGCCATGTTTCCAATAAGATCTTGTGATGTGGCCATGGTGTAATTGTAGTTTCGTGGTGACGCCACCACCACAACATGACAGCACCTCTCCAAACGTTATGATCTGTATTTTCGAGAAGAGGGATGCAGTGAACTTTCCACCAACACTTTTGGCTGCCTCAAAACAAAAGCTTAGGTAATCTCTCATAATGGCCCAGGTCATTGGAATTGCGTTTCATATATTTCCAGTTAATAAATCCCAATTTTTTATAAGTTCCTGTGAAGTTGTACAACCTGAAGAACTTCTTTTTGCCAAATGTCTCTGGTTGGTAAGGTTTCTCTTGCAGGTGATGTTTGTTTGTATTTGTGTTTGACTTTTTTTAACCCCTTGAGCACTTCCTGGTTGACCTGTCCCATGTGGGGAAGTCGTTTTTGCCCTTCCTTCCTCTTGCCCATTCTAATGAGTCGTGATGCCGTAGTAAATGATCAGCCCCTAATGACCAATCCAGCCTGAGTCAGGCAGCAGACGCACAATCCCACCACCCCACCAATCAACTCATGTCTCTCTCTCTCTCTCTCTCTCTCTCTCTCTCTCTCTCTCTCTCTCTCTCTCTCTCTCTCTCTCTCTCTCTCTCTCTCTCTCTCTCTCTCTCTCTCTCTCTCTCTCTCTCTCTCTCTCTCTCTCTCTCTCTGTCTCTCTCTCTTGTTTATGAAGAGGAATTTATTAGTCTGTGTAGGGCTGTTAGGTGTTGGTGGCATTCAGTTCAGAAAGCTCAGGGACTGCTTGAATACACCTCAGTGGTCAGAGAATTTTCCTAGTTTCCTTCAAACCTCAGTTCTCCTTCACTGTAGTAAAGGTTAGCATGAGGTCAAACAAAAGGTGTCCCCCGTCTGCGTGGAAATGTCTGTGAAAGTAATTGTTAGGGATAGTCCCTGTTGGTCGGTCTCTGTCAATTATTTTAGTTTTAGTTTTCATTAGTGCATCTCAATTGCTAGCTTAATTAAATTATTTTCCATATAATACATTAATTTTTATTTTTTATTAAAATCATTTTAATGCATTTTTTGTTTTACATGCATGTTTCTTTTTACGATTTTCAGTTTACTTGTTATTTTTATTTACTAAGTGTAAGATGCAGTCATAGCAGACTGGTGTTTCCCGTAGCATTGTTTAGACTGAGTTGTGACTCAGGCAGGCAGACAGGTGTCTGGAGTTGGTAGTTATCCTGGGTAATTAGCAGGCTGTACCGAGCTGTAAACCTTCATTACCATCCGGAAGAGCTGGAACTTTTATGAAGGACAGACGAGAGGACGGGGAAGTGGGTGGGCTGGGAGAAAATGGGCCCTCCCATCCCTAAAGCATGTCTGGAAATCCACACCATTCCACACACTAAAACAAGAGCATTAGACAATAAGAAGAACCATCTTGTGCAATGAGAAAAGTGTGTATTTGAAATATTATTTTTGTATCAGTATTTAAAGTTATTTTCAGACAGTTTAAAGGCTAGTTTGGATTGATCAAGTCTTCAAACGTAAACTTCCTGCATCGCCACACAAACACATCCTCATACCAAATGCATCACCAAGACTACACAGAGCAAGTGAGGTCACAGCTGTGCTTGTTGCTTTGTAAATTGCATGTCTTCTCACCCACTTCAATAAGAACAGATAACAGCACTTACTGTCACTTACCTGACTACCACCTCTTTGTCTCTCACTTCTCCTACATTACATTTGTTTATTTTTTTATAATACTGCCAATGTTAGTTTTTTTTGCCACGGCCAATCACATACACATGCATGTCACACATACACACACACTACACTTCTATTCATTACTTTCATCGAGGGCCTTCAATATTTCATTTGAGCGTACTAATCATATTACCTGCCTTGACGTTTTGCAGATAAGAAGTGATGGACACAGATTTGTGTTATTATTGGTTAATGGTAATGTATGGTGACTGTTAGGATTTGTTAGCACAAGAAGACACCCTAAAAAAATCTTTTGAATGTAACTGTTATACTTCACTTTAAATGATAAAATATGTTATATGATTTCATATAAAATATATAATCATACACATATCACATCAATGTATTTTGATTTGAAATCATATAACATATTTTATCATTTAATATTATATAGCTTATATAAGTGCAATTTTTTTAAGATAAATGACACATAAACAAGCAAAATGTTTTACCAAAAGCTAAATTTCATTTTAAAATGTTTTAGAGTTACATTTAAAAGATATTTTTTAGGGTGTCTTCTTTGTTTAGTAGGATATGAATTTGTGGCTGTTTTTTGGGGTTGGCTGTGTGAGATCGTCTCCTTCAATGTCTATGTAAAAGAGCGAGAAAATGTGTATTCAACACCATCACTAGAATATTGGGGCAAACTGTATTTGTGTGAGAGAGAGAGAGAGAGAGAGAGAGAGAGAGAGAGAGAGAGAGATAGAGAGATGGTTGTGTCGGCGAAGGAGAAAGATTGCTGATAAAGATCCGTGTTAACTCTGCGTAGCAGCAGACTGAATGGAGGGGAAAATTAGGCCTGATATAATACTCACGCATGTGGCTCATGCGAAGAGGAAGATGTGTGTCACCAGCGATGCGCAGAGAACGTTTGAGGACTTGAAACAAAAATCCCTGCTCTCGTATCTCTGTCTATTAGCTGTTGCACAGCCCTCTGTGAGACTGAATGTGATGAGATATATATTTCTCACTGACATACACTTACCACACAGTGTGTTATTAAAAATCATGTTCATTTCAGTGGAGAGCTTAATCTTTATTTTGGAGCCAAAGTGTGCTGCGTTACAGATGTTTTCTGCAGATCATTTGATGTAAAAGTAATGTAATTTTCGCTAATAATTCAGACAAAACTCAGATAGTCAGTGACGTGCTAGTTGAACAGAGGCATGATTAGAAAATGTGAGAGCTTCCTTGGTAAACTGTTAATTTTAGGCATTGTTAACACATAGCATCAATATGTTTAATTAAATTTAGCAATAAGTCCTGTCCTCCCTTGACCTCTTTAGATAAAAAAATTTACAGAAATGTCTGTTGTGTCTGCCACTAATGTGTGTGTGTGTTTGGCCATGGCGGACCCTGCTTGTGTGAGGCTTTGGCCACAGAAGACATTGTGGGGATTAAATGCAGGTTAATGGGCTGTTTGGAATGGTTAAGACTGAGCAAGAGTGAGAATGGTTGGAAATGGCTGCCCCAATGTGATTGATTCCCCAGTTAAAGAAGGCCTGGGGACAGGATCCATTAGCACTGCTGAGAGCAAAAGAAGACAGAGAGCTTGAAAGGTGTTCGGTCCTATTCTGTCTCCACAGAAAAAAGACAGTAACAAGCCTAAACCAATAGTGAACAAGAACTATTAGCTGGCAGCAAAGCTAATGGCAGCTGTGCTTACTAGCCTTATTTGTGCAGTTATGTCTAATAACATCTAATAAGTTTTTGTAAAATTCGGTTTTTATATTGGTAGCGATGTTATATAAATATTTGAAATTACATGCATATGTTCTCTTCCACTGGCTCTGTCGATAATGCACCTATATTACAAGGTTAAGAGTAAATACCCTTGTTGCATTTTGCAGGAAAATCAGCAGAGCTGTGAAAGAGATCTATAAAACAGGCCCCCAGTGGCAGACAAAAAACGAAGGTAAAAAAACATAGCTGAACGCACACATCGCCACTGACTGGCTGACCCCCACCATCCATCTGACTGAGCTATGACACACACAATCGCCTCATCCTTCTTTCACGCCAGCCAAAGTATAAGCGGTGACAAAAACAAAGAGCTGTTAGAAATGAAGAAAAGGAATGGGAGAGGGTGCGATAGTGTCAGGTGAAGAGAGACTGGGGTTATGTGTGTGTGGCTTGTTACACCAGTTAACAGCGCAGAATAACATGATGATTTGCCATCTGAGTCTGGCTGTTATATGGTCGTCCCATCAAAAAGAAACCCATGCGATGAGGGAAGGTCTATTGTGTTAGCTTTTAGTTCAAACACTGCTGTGAGTTCAGTGTGTTTTTGTATGCATGTGTATAGTTGTGTGCTCTCTCATATGCTTGTGTGGGTGTGTGTCTGTGTGTGAGAAATGTTCCTGGGTTCCTCAGAGATCTCCAGTCCTCTCTGATAGTAAATCAGTAGCTGTGTTAATTGGTACGAAAACAACACTTTGGCAGTATATAATGTTTTATGTGTCTTTCATGTCCTTAATTGTAATACTAATGAGGGGTTGTATATCAGGGGAGGGCCCTTCTCTGCTCGGCTTGCTGTGCTGGATAAGCTCCTTAGTGGCATCACCGGAATATTCTGCCGCTACGGCGACTCAGGCAGAACACAATCAGCACCCCCTCTCATTTGCAATCGGTAATTAGTATGCAAATGAGCCCAGGGGACCACACAAGTACTAGTGTATTACAAGGGTCTGATTATGACTCCTCAGGGTCCTTGGGGAAGATGGTGGAGTACTGAGGAGCACTTCTCCTCCCCACGCTCCAATGGATTCAAAGCGTTGCCTGTTTATAGGGCCCTCTCATTGGTGTCTGTGCCTATCAGTCATTGTGTCTGCCCAATCTGTGCCATTTCCTGTGAATTAGAATGCCGTGGGGTTGAGCGTGAAAGAATATGCATGGCATTACGACCTCCTGTTTATGAGTTTTTGACGTTTTTGTTGCGCATTCAGTCGCAAACGACTGAAGATGTCTGTTTCGTAATCCTACCTTGTGAGTGCCATGAATAAACGTAGTTATTCATGGCATGCGTATATTACACAGGAAATAAATTTGGTGAGATTTGTTTGTGAGGTACCTCTTGAACATGCACAGGATTGTTTACTTGCTTCACAACCTGCCAATAAACCCAGATGAAAGCAGACGGTTGGCCAGGAGATTGGTTGTCTATAATAGACAGGCTGCCCTTTGACCCCACAGCCTAAAAGTGTCAGTCTGTATCAGGTTCCTGGCTAAACGTTGCCCTTGTGCCTGATTTTCCACATGACCCGACTTAAGGAGAACAGAAAGATACAGGATCTATAAAACCTTGGCTCCTTTGTTCATTTGCGCAAGCAAGCTGAGATATTGGCTGCAGAGATTATTGGCATATTGATGGTCTCAGATGAGGCACAAGGAGAGGCATAGTGGGCTCTGGCCAGCCCTAGTCGCTGTAAAGACATTAGATACTGGCTCTCTAGCGTGGGCCAGTGGATAGTCAGTTGGTGCAGGGTTGGGTGTGCACAAGGGCAACGTTTGGTCAGCCAAACCACACCACTCTCAAGCAGAGGAAGCTCTGTAGTTGTGTGGAGAGCAGCCAGTGGTGGTGCGAGGATGCCAGTCTGCCTCTTCTCTCCTTGAGTGTAGATGCTCTTTTTTCTGCCTCATCATGACAGTGTAGATGCTCCGGCAGTCCAAATGCTACACTGGGGGCCCGTTCCACAAAGCAAATATTATTGCACACCCAAATAATTTATGAGAAGCATTCGCTGCCAGCAGCAGCAATCTCCCCACTACCCCTCCTGTGATAAAGCTGCTCTCTGATGGCTCTCATAGAGAGCGTATTTATGACAGAAGGTTTGTTCCCTGCCTCCATATTTCACACACCAAAAAGGAAAGGGAGGGTGGTAATGAAACGAACTACACAGAGGCTCGTGCTGTGACAGCTGTAATTGTGGAGCACATTAAAAGGAGAGTGAGGAACACCTACCCCACCTTATATTTTTTTCTGAAAGGACAATGTGTCAAGGGAGTAGGTGGGGAAAAGCCGGCAGGCCACAGCAAATGATGGGCGACGCATTTGATAAGTCTTGTTGTGTCCAATGTGAGATTTTTCTGATGTTCTGATTATAGGTGTTGGGTTAAACCACTAAAGTGCTCTGTAGTGATTTTAATGTACCTTCAAAGATGGTCTTTACACACCCCAGAGAGGGGGGCTTGATTAATGCACTTAGGGTATGAATTTGGATTGAGAGGTTTCCCAAGACTAGGTTTAAGGGGGTCAACCTACATGTCACATGAATATCAATTAATCATCTCCTAAATTGGTTGCAGGTGCTATTAGTTTAGAAGGGTCATGAAAGCGTCAATTTTTTACTCAATTAGCAGTGAACAACGTACTATAGGGTAGCCCATGGAGACGGTTAGTGGAGGGTTGACGCACTAGAGTTTATTATAACTTCTTCATTAGGTGGTTCCTAGTCCTCTCACTTCCTTCATAGCTGGGTTGCCCTGCTGGCATTGTTTCTCCTCTTCTATTTGACTCCTCATCTCCTTATTCCATCATCTAGTCTCTTTAGGAAGCGAGAACAAACCCACCATCCAGCAGTAAATCTATGTGAGGCATCAGTGTTATCAGTACCCATATTCACAGTGAGGTTAGTGAAGCTTAATGATGCTATTCTGCCACCCAGCAGCAGCTCAATGGTGAGTCTTTTCAAGGTGGACAGCTCTCCCTAAAAGGGTTAAAGCCCAAGGAACTGGGCGCATACCCCCCTGGGAGACCCCCCACCCACCCCGCCCCGTTGAGGTGGCATTGTTTCCTTGGACAAACATTCCCACAGAAAGGGGAAAAAGCCATTTGGCTCCCCCAGCTTGTGCTTCTTTCACTGGTTGAGAGGTCTTTCCAGTCAACAGCTGGACATGACGTGACAAATTGGGGCTTTTGTCTTTGTCTCGAGGAGGTTGGGGGAATGGAAGAGAAAGTGTTGTGAGAGGGTGGGGGGGCTCCTGACATTGAAAGGATGTGGGAGCCATAGAATGCATTGTAAATTGCACAGTTTAAAGGGAAAATATGTTGAGGCTTTGTTTCGAATTGAAACGCTCGCCATCATTGAGGGTGGAATGAAAGGGCAATTTTCTGCAGGTCATCGAAGCTTTTTGGTAGGGTTTTTCAGACCACAGGTAAGCTGAAATGCTGATGTGCAGGAAAAACGGTCTAACTCAGACTGGTTTTATGGAAGCGGATTTGGTTACAAATGAATCTCAGCAAACCTTGTAAACCAACCCAGAATAGCTAAACATCTCACCACTGTAATTATTTTCTGGATTCTGAGAGGCTGTAAAAGAGCATCTGAATTCAGCTTTTGTAGGCACCAGTTAGTTTATATAAACTAAATTTCCTTTGAAACATAAAAAAAATAAGATGTATAAAATCATGGTGGGCTCAGGAACTCAGACGCCATTTTGTGTTTCACCCCTCCCTAGATAGGGAAAGTGATCCCCCCACCGATGACCCTGGGGTGAAAAAGCTCTGCATTTGACAGAGTCCACCTCTTAACTTGTTAACTTGCTAATTGGCCGGCAGTCACTTCATGAGCTGAACAATGGACTGCTAGCTGAGCGATGAGGCTCTCTCTTTGAGAGGCTGGGCGAAGGGGGCCAGGTGGCAGTACTGGGGAGCAGAAAAGGGGGCGGCTACCCTGGAGTGTTGTGTGTGAGGTCTGGCTGCGTTGCCAAGGGGACGGCAGGCTGATATATTATCTAGAAGAGTATCAGGCTGACCCAGGGAGGTGGGGGGCAGATGGGGCACGATTGGCTGCATAGTTCTAGTTACCACCCCCACCCATCCCCTTTTTGCCCTCTCTTCTCACTGTCTTTGACCCCCACTTGCATTGAAAAGTGGGGCTTGTTTGCCCAGCGTAGGCCTGGCAGTGTGGAACCCTGAAATAGGGACTAAACGCAGGGCTTCTTAAACACAGAATATGTTAGGTAATTAGGAAGAGCTTACAGGGCCATTTCAACGACAGCTGCTCCCAGTGCAAACACAGGGCCTGGCCACAGGGAGCCAGTGTATTGTGATCTGTTTGTGGGAACAAGGTTGCCAAGTACAATAGGCCTGCATGTGCAGTGGGCAGCACCCGGGATGCCAGGCGCCCAGAGTGTGTCTGTCTGTGGCAATGGCAGCACAAACAGTTATTACAACAGGAAACAACAGAGACCGGTAGATTTGAACAATCTGTCGTAGAAACGCAGCACAATGTCTCTCAGAAGCTGAAGGGAGGGAAAGTCCCTCTCATATGCCACATGGCATTTTGTTATGCCATGTACCTTAAAGGTGGTGAACACAAACACATTTCATTAGCTTTTGTTTGAGTAGAAAATAACCTTTTTGAATCTTGGTTCCTTTGAATCTTGGTGCCATATAAAGCTCAGTTGGAGAACTGGAATTAAATAAATGGCCATAGAGCTCTTGCATGTGTTCACCATGTTACAATAACAGCCTCAACGTTTCCTGACCCGCTTGGTGAGGCACTGCAGGGCCATGGCAGGTGAACTCATGCCTAACCAAGTGCTCTTTCTATGACTGTCTCCTCAGGCGAGACCCAGGCCTTAACCCTGGCCTTGTATATTTTCCTGGCTCCTCTCTGTTTATCCACAGCTACTCCATCTGGAATATCATCAAAGCAAAAACATCTCTCTCTTTATTCTACCGAAAACCACCAAGGTTGCAAGAAAGAGGCCAAGTCTTTTCCTCTGGCATGTTTACCTCTGGTTCTCCAGCTTTCATCATTTACAGTTCCAAACTGTGTCGGCATGTGTAAGTGAATGCTTGTGTTCATTTCTGATTATCCACAGTGTGAAAAAACAGTAAAAGCCAGTTTTGCCAGCTGTAATGGTATCTTGTGGTGATTATAGAAAGTGTTTAATTTACCCAGTTTCATAGTGTCAGTCATAACCTCAGTGTGTGTCGAACTGGATGCGGCTAACAGGCATCTACATCTGTGTTGTCCTGCCCAAAGCTACAGCCCAAACACAGCAGATCATTTGAGCGTTCCTGCTCCTCATTACAAGCCTGTGTGCTCCCACTAAGTAATGTGAATGCTGTGTGCAGGACTCCTAACAAGCCCCTATTGTTAAACACTACCTCCTCAACCGCACCATGAGTAAACCATTACATCAATAATCCAGCAACGTTCAAAAAGGGCACAATTAAATCCACTGCAGCACGACTCCCCCTAAAAAAATGCTGTTTTTAGCAGTCTAGCACACATAAACAGCAAAATGTGCGCACACGTGCACGGGCACGCTTGTGAGCACACATATATGCGTACGTAGACATATACACACCTCTTGTTGAATGTGCCTTGGTTCCCCCATGCCTTTTATGTCGGCCCTAAAAGCCCGCCTCGTCTGAACGCTGTGTTTTCTTACTCTGAGCTGCTGTGGGAAGGGGGGCTGCATGCACGCAGGAAGGGGTTACCCATGTCGGCAGGAACAGAATAACCACTCCATCAGGCCTTGGTGTCAAACAATACAAACATGATCTCTATATTTGGAGAGAAGCTGTGCTCTGCTTAGCTCTCGGTTAAAAAGGGGGACAGAAAAAGTGTGGCGATCATTTAAAACCATTGGCACAGAATGATAAAAGCCACAGCCATGAGCCTCACGGTTACAGTCGCTAGAGCGCACAGCTGCAGGAACCTAATTTCTCCCCCTTTTGTCTCTACCTTACGGGTGTATGTGTGTGAAGAGGGCTCGCCCTTGATGGGTGTGCCCCCCTCCACGTGTGCACCCCTCCAGAGCTACCCCCCTGCCTGGCATCTGTTAAGCTGCTAAAGAGAAAGTTGTGTGCTGAGACCGGTGCGTCTTGCTGGGTGGATTTGAACAAGCACATGTCTGTTCTACCCCGGTGGCCTATGAAATGAGAAAATCAGCCACTGTGATGCCGACGGGAGCAGGGCTTGGGTGATAAATCTGTGAGAAGAGGCTTTTTTGCGTGTGTGTGTGTGTTTGAATGTTAGTACTTCTTGTGCACTTGCATATGTGTGTGTGTGTGTGTGTATGTGTGTATAGACACAGGCAGTTCCAAGATTTGGGGATTTGATTTCACACTAGCAAAGATGTGTGTGTGTGGAAAGCCATCACCCTAAATGCACATCACATTAAAACATGTATGAGTTCATTCTTCGCTCTCAGTCATCTGCGTTTCTGCCTTCTATCAAATATTCAATAATTCATAGGCTCACACGAAACACAGATTGTCAAGTTACAAATTCTAAAATCATCATCCAGATAAAAGTGAAATTAATTTGGATCTGGGCTGAGTACAAGTGTCAGCAAAAAAAGTGGGTGTTCAGTATTGGAAGAAAACCAGCTCATATTTTACACTAAAAGCAAACAAAAGAAATTAGAAATCTTGTTTTGTTTAAAGGCTTACGCAAAGCAATTTTTTACATTGTAATATTATTTTAGATTATTATATGTGATATTCTTATTTGTACATATTTTACCTTAAATATTTTCTACTGTAATGTAAAAAAACTATATTATTGTAATAAGAAAAAAATATTTAGTGTTTTTAGATCAGAGTAATAAATGTTGTAATTTCATTGTTTTATCAAGTTTTTGTTATACTGTTAAAAAACTAAACATAATATATCTTAATATATATCTTTATCTATCTATCTATCTATCTATCTATCTATCTATCTATCTATCTATCTATCTATCTATCTATCTATCTATCTATCTATCTATCTATCTATCTATCTATATCTATATCTATATCTATCTATCTATATATAGATATAGATATAGATATAGATATAGATATAGATAATAAATGTAATTCTTTTACCCAGACATTCTTGTCTGTATTCTTGACAGCCTTTGTGAGTCTCGCTATTAATGTCAAGCCTAAGTGATGTTTCCGTTTCATCTCTGACATTGTTGTGTTGAAGATGAGAACATTCCTTTGGTGAATGTTACTCAGATACTACAGATTTTAATGCAGCTGGGCGGTTTGCTTTTGGGAAACCAAAACACAGTTTCAGACCTCTTATATGCCATCATGCCTTTAGAGATGGCTACAGTCAAATGTCACCGAGAAGCAGATAGCATCTGCTCAGGGGATATGGGAAGAGAAAAGAGAGTGTTTCATCTCTTCTGATCTCCTATCATCCTCAAAAGAAAACCGCCGGTGGGTATGTGGGGCTGAAGTGCAGACACATTCACACCTGTACCGTGAGCTGTTTCCGCACTATTCACCTGTAACATCAGGGCACTTGAAGGACAGGTGTGTACATGAAAATAACACATAGAGGAAGTTGCTATATTTATTTCTGATTAATTCACATGATTCTATTATTGAGGGACCTCTCTTAGGTTGTAGTTCATGTCAGCTGCTGTCTTACAGCTGTTTGACGGGCAGCTTCATCACACAGCACCAGACGCTCTGGAGCAGATGTCAGAGATCAGAGTGATGTTGCTATGTTCTGTGGCAGAGGGGATCTCACAGGTGTGTGTGTGTGTATGTGTGTGAGGTGGACCAGTTTATGAGATGTCACCGGCCTCTCATTACTCCTCCTGCTCTCTGCACTGTTAACCCCCGGCAGGCTCACAAATAGAGTTGTCTCGGGGGGGAAATGGGGCAGCACCTCTCATACTGCTAGCACCTGGTTAAGAGAGAGAGGAATGTGAAAACAACTTCTGATCATTTTACAAATGCTGATTTGATGCACAAATGTTCTCTAAATGAGCTTGAACTCTCTTGTGTTATAGCTCAATATTTTCCTTGTATGGAAACAATTTTGTGTGTATTTCTGATTTTCAGAGAAACATCCTAAGACCAAGTTAATATTTCACTTAGACATAATTGAGAACTCCATTAAGACTTCTGAGCTATGAAAGACTAACCTCTGTGCAATAACATTTTCATCTGGGTAATTGAATTACTTAGCCGCTGTATAAATAAGCAATAGTGACATTACCTCAGTTAAGGATTTTTGCACACCTCAAAGCCCAAGACCCCACATGAACAGGATTTAGGGTTCATTTAACAAGCGTGCCCTTCCTGCCGACCCCTGCCCATACGTGTTAGTCAGAGAGCTAAGGAAGCAGGTACCCTTCATGTGGTATATTTACAGACCCAGTGGGAACTTCTGAACTGGTTTGGTCTATAGGCCAGGACTGTAGTCTTGTTTCCTTAGTGCCAGAATATATGTATAACTCGTATATTAAATTATTCTGTGCTACATTGTTGTTTAGTTTTTAGTGTTTACTTTTCCCTGTCATTAATAAAAGATACAAGCTTACGACAACCACAGTATGTGAACACTGGAACACTGGAAGAAATATTAAAATCTTGTCATGGCACAGAAAGAGAAGATGCTTTATCAGCGGGTCTGAGATCTTCATATATTGGCTGAGCTCCACAGGTTACATACAGCTCAGTTATAAATTAACAACAAAGGCAAACGTTCTCTTTTATTGTGTAAATCAGAATAAAAGGCAGTTTACGATTCTCAATAATTATAGGATTGTGCTCTGTATGATTCGTGTTTCTCAGTATATAAAGTTGGCAAGTTTTTAAATCTTGAAAACTTAACAAAAACCACCGTAAAGTGTATAAAGATGCATCTGTTTAGAAGTTCTCCGGTCCTTTACTGCTCACCAAGTGTTCCCACCACGGTGGATCTCTTAAAACCTGATCCTGGCTGATTTTCAGGCCTTCCTGATCGATTTTCCTGGGTGAAAATAAAGGGATACAAAAGCATGTTAGACGCTCTGGAATCAGATCCAATCCATTAGAGAGATCAATACACTGAAGGCAAAAGGGAGAAAAAAGAGCCCTGAGTGTTGACAAAACCAAATAAATATAGATGCGCAAGAGAGGAGAAATTAGATTACTGTCAAAGAATCTAAGCACAACACTTTTAACCTCTAACCTAACAATGTGTGTTTACACCACAGCGCAAGGGCGCGGGAGGGGACACGGCCGTGAGACATGAACTGCTGGCAGTATCAATGATGAAAATGTTGTTAACAGTTAAATTTACTGTCTTTTGATTTTGTGTTTGAAAATAAAAGAAATGCTTTTGACTAATTGTGCATCTTCGACATGTTTTTATATGTATGCTTTAAATGTAAAGTAATGCATTTCTATTGACGCATGTTAATATCATCTTTCTTTCTCTTTTTGCATGTGTTCCTTGCTGTTGGCTGCACATTTCAGGTAAGTTTAAACAAATTCAGTAATTCTTTAGTTAGTTTTACAATTCTGCTAATTCACTAAAATGTCAAACCTGTAGTTTGTACATATCTGACTTTATTCTGTATGGGAAGCATTCAGTTTAACCCTCATGGGTGTGGCAGACACTAGTTACAATTTCAGACTAGTAGCCAAAGGAATGGATGGCGACATTTCGGAATGCAGACACCCCATTACCCAAATACACACATAAACCCCAAACACACGAACACCCTTCCAATGAATGCTCTCATATAACGTAATGGCTGGCGTTCCTAAAGTCTGCTCTCCAGATGGCATCATCATGACATGGTAAGAAACAGGCACCTGTCAAGATCTTCAGCTTTTAAACACACAATGAAAGGGAAATATAGCACATGACATTCTTATCACTTTATTTAAGTGCAAACTGAAAATAGAGATATATCCAGAGACGAACATCCCTAAGAATATACTTCTTTGCCCTTCAACTCTGAGAGTGTGTGTTTGTTGAAGTGTCTGTCTATTGGACCGGTCTGCCCCCCTCTCTTCAGTGTCCGAGGTGCCACTCAGGTGATTCCCATTGATTTCCACTACAGAGTCGTGTCCTCTCCAGGTGTAAACAAGCTGGGTCATATTGATGGCACTTGACTGATCGGGCCTTTCTGGCAGCAGGGCTGTTCGATAGACCTCTGCTATGAGAAAGACCTCTGCAGTAGAAAATCAGGGCGTAAGAGGATCTGAAGATAGAAAGCGGGTTTTAAATGGCTAATTCATGAATAGTGATGTTTTGAATTGTAGAGCATTACAAAGCTATCAAATTTTACTCTGAGAATCAATGAGAATACAACAGAACACAGGTCTTTAAGACAAACTCTACTATATTGTAATGGTCTTGTGAATTATATGACAAACATAAAATTTTAGGTTTCCATAAAATAATTGTTTTGGTAGTTTCTATTGTTATGTTTTGGACAGATATTTTGAATATTTGGATTAATTAGTCACCAATATATCTTTTTTAATAGCAGTTGCTTTTTTGTATAACATACGATCTTATTCACTGGACTTTATGCGTCATGTGTTCTAGTGGCAACCAAGCAGAGACAAGCTTTTACTTCTTTCGTCTAACTGCTAATTGGCAGCCGAGCTGGTGAAAGCGAGACATCGGGTGAGAAAAAACTGGAAAGCCATTAATGTTCAGTAATCATTGGGCCAAGTAATAGTTATCAGTGTTTTAGGGGCAATATTAATACCATGTAACGAAGGGCTTGATTACTTTATTAGCCTCTTTGAGTCATTCCGCTATCGCTTACCAAGTCGACCTGGAAGACCCAACACCCCCCCCTTCCCCGTAACAGTCTCGTGTGTCCTCACGGTACCGCACCCTATGAAGAAATCAAATTATGGGGACTGTGTCTTTAAATCACAGACCCTGTACCCGATGTGACATAAAAAATGACCAAGGGGGGGTTATTCAGAGTTCAGGCTGGATAATGAAACGGGCAGGAAGGTAATAGAGTCAGAAGAGGTGTTCTGAATATGGGGGGTTTAGTGGATGGGAGGGGTTAATAAAAGGGGTTCATTTAGAGGGTATCTCCTCAGTCTGACCTGTCTCGCTTGTCTCTCTTCACTACACTCTTCTGTTCTCACTGTCTCTTTCGGTTTCATTGTGATGAACTATTTAGTCGAACAGACCGTGTTTGGTTATTTAACAGATGTTTTTCCTAAAAAGATTTTTGGACACAAACTGTGAGGTGAGGTGTGTCCCTCTCATGGATCGCTTGACCTTTCTGTCTTGTTAGTCCATTAATACATGTAACCTTACTAGTGTTCACTTGATTAGTGGTGCTTATGATCAGAGGATGGACTTCTAAACAGAAAGATGAAGTCATAACAAGCTTGTAGAGTCAGGTCTCAAGTTGATTGTGGGTAAGTCATGTTGTGAGAAACCTCCCTTTCTGCAGGTGTGATTTCCCAACCACCTGTCATTGTTTGCAGTTTAATACTGCATGTTTGGAGGTCCTTTACTAACCTCTCATTACTCTAAACTGTTTCTACAAACAAAAACTACATTCCAGTTCTGACCCCAAATCTGCCACCCCATGACCTGTTTAAGACCCCTTAACCATCCACTTGCCACACACTGTGATAATGAGCTTTTGTCTAAGCTGTAAGCCTATTTTTTAACCCTTTTTTTAGATTCAATGAACTATTTATGAGCCTGTCTGTGAAAACCAGGCTAAAGACTTAAAATCAAATGAGATATAAGATAAAAAGCATCAAAGTTTGGTTTCACCTACTATATAATATACAATGATTTTAATCTTTAACATGTCATTACTCGGTCAGTAATAAAGATAACAAGGTTGTATTTCCACAGAATGTTCTTTACATTATTTTAGATGATTTTTATGTAGAAAACAGTAAATCACACAAAAAATACTTTAGCTGGACTTTCACAGGCATGGTCACATTTTTCTAAAAGATTTATTAAAACTTTTATTTTAAGTTTTCACCTTTCCTGTCTTAACAAAGCTAGCAAAAATATTCAACAAAATGCATGTCCATTGGCACTTTATATTTCTTCTTCAGTAGATCTTGTTCACACTTCATGACCTTGAGCCTGCTGTCCCCCAAACACTAAATTGGGGTTTAATTCCCCCATCCTCATGATCAAACCGAAATAAAAAGCCCATTACTGGGCCCTGTCGGCGAGGTGTTGTTGACTGTCTTTTATGATGACTGGCGAATGCAGGAGGATGCAGCTGATGTCTTCATTTAGAACTGGTCCCTGTGGCGCAGCTCCGCCTGTGAGCCCAAAGCCCACACGGCCCAGGCAGCAGGCCTGCCAGCCGGGTGATTAGTAGTAAAATTTTAATGGGGATCCATACATATGTCTAGCTGTCATTTTTACGAGGACGTTTATACAGGCACGGTTTCGATCATCGTTCCCCCCTAGCCCAGCCGAGGACCGGGAGTAAAAACTGAACGTGCGGCGCTGAGATGCACATCTTGCTGTTTAACCTCACATCAGCCCGTAGGGGAGAAGAAGGGTGGGCAGTGGAGCTTTATGACAGTAAAGACAGACGCTCCTCTTAGTATAATGGAGCAGTCAGACTGTAGTGAGGTTTGGGTGGTGTTTGAGGCAGAACCTGATATGATATTTATTGGCCAGCGTCCCCTGGAGACACAGGGCTTTATGTGGCTCTCATAAGAGGGGTCCAAGGTTCCTCTCTGGACATATTTACAGTAGGTTATATTTACAGGCTGCTGCAATTAATATGTTTAATCATGTTTCATGGTCTTTGCCAGCCAGCAGATCTTTGATTGTTGCCATTAATCCAGATATGCACCAAATTGACATTATATAAGTGCATCCGATCCATTATGAAAGAGCACAGGTGTTATAATTCGGAGCGTGTTTCTACAAAAGCTGTTAATCTTAGTGTGGAAAGTGCATCAAAGAGAATCAAATCCATTTACATGTAATATGTTAACATTACTTTCCTTTTGTAAATTATGGAGCATGTAGTATTCATTGCTGTTGCTTTGTTATCAAGGGTGGGACAGTTGAGCAAAGTCCTTGAGCGGCACCTAATAAAGATCGTCAATGGGAAGGGTTATCTGTGCGTATGTGCAGAGGTACATCACATCCACTACAAGGTAAATAAACATAACATGAGGTCAAAAAGCCAAAGGTTTAGGAGAGGTGAGTGTGAGGTGAAGATCTATGCTAGAAAAAAGAAGAGGGGGTGGGCGAGAACATTAATTTCTTCTAACAAGTGCGCTAACAGAGTTACAAAACTGTCACACCTACGTAAGGCCCAACCCAGGACTAATCGAGGGAGTTGACTAATGCTGCGTAATGGGAGAGGATGAGGGGAATAGAGTCCTTTATAATGGGCCAGGATGGGGCGAAGTGGAGAAGTGAGGTAAGCGGCTCGCAGCCTTGCCTGCGAAGTGACCCCTTACAAGGCTTACATTGTGGCCCTAATGCAATTAACACTGGGGAGTGTGGGGTTAAGACAAGGTTGCCGCTGGTGTGGCCACGGCCTGGGGCTTGCAACAAGAGAATGAAATCGGCCTGGAATTGAATCTGGGAGAGAGAGGCGATAGCTCCCCAGGGAGGTCTGACACTAGGTACACGGAAAGCACAGAGGAGCCCAACCAAGGCGCTCGCCGGGTCACCGTGACCAACGTTGCCTCTGTAGAAACACAATCCACATTATGGCAACCACGTTACAAACACATTCACCTGAGTGGGCTGCTGGGCCCGAAAAGTGTATTTCCAGTAAAGACGCTCACGCGAAATATACGCACTACAGGGCATGACATTTGGAAGCTAGTACAACGGTTACAAAAATGGCTGGAAATAAATGCATTACAGCCAAAATAGCGTAATAGCCGGAATACAATATTAGATATTTGCTTCCACACAGCTCTGCTATAACCCGATATATCTTATCAGAACATTTCTCAAGCACAGTCTTCATTCCGATAAGTGAACGCAGCTCTGCCTTATGGTAGATAATCTCAGGGAGTGAGATATGATCGCCACTGACCACTTAAACCGCGCAAGGCCCTTTCACTGCCATAATAACCAGCAATTTTGTGGCTCACATCTATCAGTGTGTATATCGACCAGCCACCGCTTTGGACACAGATGCTGGGGCTATTAGCCCCTTTTGTTTGTTTTGAATGAGAATAGAAAAGGAATTGGCTCATTTTGATCTTATTGTCGGTAACTCTACCTCCCTTGTGGCTGAGACAAAAACCAATCTTAATCTGGTTAGAGAGACAACATCAGCTTTTCTAATGCTTTTGAGGGACAAAAAATCTGGTGACAGATAGTAATGTAAACAGAGGAAAGGTTTGGAAGGGCCGGCCACAACTATGGATCCTGCCGCTGTGGCTCCAGCCGACGCATTAGAAAGTCTTATGATCGCTTGGAAATTTATGGCAGATGTTAGTGTATTTGATTGATGGGGCTTTTTAAGAGCGACCTACATGGACATTTATTTCATTTGTAAAGAGCGGAAGAGATGATCTTAACTTGCTGCGTCCGACGAAGGAGCAGACTGAAAATATTCCGGCTTGAATTTGCATTAGTTATGTTTATGAAACTTTTTGGCTTTTGTGGGTATTGTGTCAGCTGATATGTAGATGTATAGCAAGTTTTCAGTTTGCATTTAGATTTTTTTAAGCACCATTACCATTTTTAATCAGACTACCTTTCTCTGAGCTCTCGCAAAGCATTCTGGGATTGACCACTCTGCACAGAATCCATGAGATGCTGCCGTGAAGTATGGCTAAAATGAGGTGTCTGTGTGTATTTGTGTGTGGCCGGCTCATGATCTGTGTCCAGCCTCCAGCTCAGGAGAGAGAAACTCAATCCGCTCATTGCCACATCCTGTGTCCTCTGCAGCCCGTCTGTAACAAGGTGATTTGACCTCTATCATATCATTTGGCTCAGATGTGTGTGTATTTGTGGTTGTGTGTTATATTCCCGCAGCACTGGACTCAGTCACATTGGTGGTTTTTCAGACTTATATGCTTTGCAGTTTAGAAAACTGTACATTCATTGAACACACACACACACACACACACATACCCCGGTCGGTGCTAAGTAGCTGTGAGTAATAGTCATGCTTTGGCAGGCAGCTGCCGGCTCTTGTTTACATGATAACTGATTACCCTAATTTTTAGAGGAAGCTGATAAATAGCGTTCCCCTCTGACAGCCTCTTTCACATCCAGAGCGATAATACCTTTTTGATTATTCAATAAATAACCCATAATTCGACATTGATTTGACTGTGAATGTGCCGTTTGGGGGGCGGGGGGGTTTGCTATTGACCCTTTGTGGTGAGTTTCAAACCGAGAACTGGTCACTAAAGGTCACAGCCCCGCACCGTGTGTCCACTTCATGCCTTGCTGATCTGATTAGTATAGGGTCCATCCTTTTGCCTCCCATCTTATTAGAAAATCTGACTCCTTGCTTAATGGCTTCCACTTAATAACTTTGAAAATTATCCCATAGCTTGTGATGAGTGCATTATAGTGACAGGTTTACTATTAGGCGTATTGAAATCGGGATCCACCGATGGCTCTTTCAGCCTGCTGAAAAATGGTTTGTTTTTGGAAGACATCCTCGCAGGGCTGAGCACTGATTCACTTAGTCTGTCATTTGGATTGTGTATCATTTTCCCCCGTGTAGCCATCGGTGGTCACTGATGCAGTTATTGGAGTCTTCCTGCTCCAGATATTGGAGTATTGATCAGTGAATGTTTTGTCTTCTGTCCATTCCCTTTTCATTTATATGCAGAGCAGATGCCCTCGCGATGTGGGTCTTCAGATTCGCTCCAGCCTGTCAAACTCGAGCCCCTCCTTCTTTATGACATCACTCATGCTGTCAGTTACTATCTACTGTATGGATAAAAAATATCAGGCTTTTTTAACTTTAGAAGTATACCAAATGGCTTTCCACAGCACTTGCAATGCTATGCTGGATTTTTGCCTATTAAATACCTTCTCTCAATTGCCTATTATTTCCCCCAATAAAACCGCTGCAGACTGCATGATTTCTTTTCCCTGAAAGTCTTTTTGTTTCGGAAAACATGCTTCAAATGCAACAAAAAAGGGCCCTAATGAAGTGAAACGTTTGATCTTCTAAATAAAAAACAGACCAGGCGATGGGGTACAGCGCTCAACAAATGCAGCGGTTCATCGTAGGTGTGGAAAGCCAATCTTTTTAAAGAAATCAGCGTAGTGCTTGCCAAAAACCCCTCAGGCCATCGGCAGCACTCTTGTTATGTAATTACTAAAAGCTAAATTCACTGCGGCGTTGGACCCCGTCTAAGCTTAACTGAAACCAAGTCTTAACACAGTATATATGACAGTATACAAACTCAAATTTAGACAATATATACTGTACTGCATTTCAAGTGTGTTTGATTAGGCGTGAATACTATGCTACACTGCATTTTATTAAAGAAATGAATGTAGCCATTATAAGGACTTCGATAGACAAAAATGAGCAAAATAGAAAACTAATTTAAAGTTGAAATAAATATAACTTATAGTCGCTACTTACTTTCTCTCAATAGATATGCCGCCTTCCAGTTTTCTCACGGGAGCAAGTGAGAAATAGTGATAGATGAAATAGGCCGGAGCAGAAAGATGATTAAGAATTATGGTCATTATGCTTCACTTTTGTGTGTTGGGAGAAAATCGTTCCATTCATAATTTATACCCTCAATTACTATTAATAAAGAGATATTTCAGTGGGAGAGAATGGCAGAGAACAATTACATGTAAAGTGGTATTAACATTCCTGTTTGAACATTTCCAACCTCCATTCCCCAGTGAAGCTAATAAGAGAGATGACTCCCTTGACTTCTCCATGAAATGATTGTATTGGTGTGATATTCTAATCTATTAGCCTCTGTGTAATATATTGGCCTGGATAATTGGGCCCATGCTGAAGGCAGAACTCTCAGCTTAGACAGGAAGACAGAATTAGAGAGTCTGCAGTAAAATAGGGGCAGAAGACAAGTGATAAGATTAAGATTGGAGAAATATATTACTGTGAATAGGTACCAGATTTAGATCTGAAAAGTCAACTACGTGTTTGTGTAGAGGAGTGTGTGTACTGTGTACAAGTATAAAAGCAGTTAAAAGGAACACAAAAGATGAAAAAGGTTGGCAAACACTGATGTAAGTTAATGTCATTATAGTAAAGTATAAATTCATTACAAATGACCAAAAAACAAAATCCTGTTTTAAAACTAAATGAAACACAGTCTGGTTCTATGACATCATGTTGAATAAAACCTTAAAATATGATTCTTTTATAAAGCTTAGAGTCAAGACCCTTAATAATAGCTATTATTTCCATTCGTTGGTTCTGTGTGTACATGTGTATGTATTCATACATGTGTGTGCGTGTACATCATTAAGTTCTGTTGAGCAGACTGGTTCTGTTCAGTACACCAGTCAGTGCACTAGTCCCTGCTGGCTGTGGGACTGGCACACTTGGCACGCCTCCTAGAGCTCCATTAGACACTCACTTACAGTCGCACACACCCCTGGCCCACGGTACCCGCACCTGGGCATTTAGTCTACGGGGAGCCACTTCATTACCTGCGTTCCAGGTGTCCAAAGCCATTGTGCAGAAAGCATTGCGAGGCCCTGCCCTCCATTATACGGAGTAATCATTGATTAAAGAAAAAGACGAGGAGACGGAGATCGTAAAGAGCTTGTAAAGCGTTCGGCATTCTAACCACCGCTGAGTCTATCAGGTATGGCGCCACGTGCCTTTTCCCAAGGCTACAAATATAATAGGCGGTTTACTCTTGCTTTTCCTCTTCTAGGAAATGTTTAATGGCTGCTTCATATAAAAAGCATTCGGTACTCATAAAAGGTTCCAGATTGACAGCTTTGCGGCTGCAGCGTTCTCCTGTGAGCTTCTCTTTGTCGCGGGGCGGCTTTTACGGAGCATCGGGGTCTCTTGTCGTCGTGGAGATCTCGTGTTCTTGCCACGACTTAAGGGCATCCGTTCCACCCCCCACCTCGCCCGCTATGACTCCCTCTTGCCGCACGATTATTTGCGGGGCAACCCCCTCAGCATGTGGCAACCTTTCTGCCAGCTGTGCTTTTCCACTTCAGACGCTGGACGTCTCATTCCCACCTCACTTAAAAAGAACTACGGTCATGATGTAACTCCCATTGAATTTCAATTACTAAAAACACAACCTACACCCACACCATAATGCTTTTGCCCACTTACGGGCAACCATTTTCAATTCTGATAAGTTGCCCATGCAAACCCCCCTCAATCGTAAGGTTTAGACTTGCCAGGCGCAGGGGCTTATAAAAGCAGACTTCAATGAATGAACCCCACTGCGGGGTGCCTCTCGCCACGCCCGCATATCTGGTTTGATTTTGGAGAAATGACTAAATTCCTGCTTTTGGAAAGCCCAGTGGAACATGCTAAATGCTCTATTAAAAGCTGGGTGGGGTAGAGTTGGGTTTAGAGATGGATGGGTAGTAGCGTATTTGGTTCGGCTCGTCTGGGGCTGCACATTTACATATGCATTTGGCAGATTGTTTTATCCAACGTGACTTAACAGCGCATTTAAAGTTGAAATGATGTGTATACAGTATGTGTGTTTTTGTGTTGCCAGCACTAGTTGAGCTACAGGAATAGTGAGGGATTCCCTGCTGAAGACTAAATGATGCTGGAAGACACATAACACAAACACAAAAGAGAGAGTGGTGTGGGTAAACAGGCGTGTCATCTCTTTGCCCTTCCTGTCTCTGACCGCCAGCGTTTGTCTGATGGAGAATAAATGAGGCAGTCAGGTCAACAGTAAAGACACACACACAAGCAAAAGAAATCTTCTATCCAGGCATACAATATTCTCCAACTTTTTATTTATAGCCAGAGCATGGAACCAATTATGATTCAATTTTATTTAAAAGACATCTGTCATTTAGTTAAATAAATAAACCTGACTCTATATTATCATTTTTTTCTAATGTTCCCAAAATGTATTTGGACTTTTTTGCCACATTTAAAAAAATTTAAGTGCTTTTTGCTTCATGCAACATTTTATTCATATGTCTACTTTAAGGAAAAGTATATCCACAAAAATGCATGTACTGTACAGCAGTTGCTTAAAAGTAATTGCAAAAAGAAAACCAAAGTTAGGTCTGTAAAAACCTCATTTGTTGGCTGATGCCAGTTTGCTCTTTTGATCTTTTGTTATCTAATGCAATACAGCTTAGTGTTTAAATACATTGTAGTTCAACTGTAGATTCCCAGTATTAACTTCAATAATGACCAAAAAGGGAGCGTCAAACTAAAGACTACCACCATCATCACTCCATCATTAGGACTGACGCATGTCTCACTCGTTTAATGTGTATGACTCACAGCCTCTTGTCCAGAACTTCAACACGAGCATTTTCCTTCATTACACACAGGGCCAAAGTTTTGAGTCAAACACAATATTTCTAAGTGAGGCTTTACAAGGCTCTCATGTTCACCCAGCTGGCAAAGACAGACAAAGAAAGCGGGAACAATCAGAGGGAAAAAAGAAATAAAGGTTGTTTTAAACTAAAATATGTAGTTCCATGACAAATTGAAGGAGTTAGATTGTTTTTTAAGCAAATTACAGAAGCAGCGCTGGCGTTGTTTGCCTAAATTTTGCACTTGTAAGATCAGGCTATTCATCCACTCCTGACGTGTTTCATAGGGATTTTGCCGCTTTGACCGTGATATAAAGCTGTCATAATTTATTTGAAACACTAAAGTAGAAGACCAACATTAATCACCCTTTCTTGTTTATTAAAGCAATAAAGATTTCACAGAGTGCTTTATTACCAGTGCCAGATTGGGAAAAGGCAGCCTTTTGTAGGGGACTAACAAAGACAAGAGCCCATTACACCATCACTGAGAGAGAGAGAGAGAGAGAGAGAGAGAGAGAGAGAGAGAGTCATGAGAAGGGAAAGGATGAGGATCACAAGCCAGGCTTGTTCAGACAGGATCTTTATTGTGTTGTCAAAATGTATGACATCATCCTGACCTTTGATTCCAGGCACTGCATACTGCTGATTGGACAGGTCCATCCGTATTGACTTCCTTTATACTGCTGATCTAAAGAAGTTGAACACCTGAGCTGAAACAGAGGAGTGTTTAGCAGAGCGAGAAGGTTCAGGACTCACTCTTGATGATTCTCATACTCCTCTGTTTAGTGTTATCTCCAGACAACAGCTCCATCCGGTGATCAATAGGGTGATTAATAATATCTGGCATCTCTTGTGAACATCTCACTGCTTGGTTTTTGCAAATATTTACACAGTGGCCAGTAGAGTCAAGGACACATGAACAAGTGACCTGCTTAAATCTCTGTAAACTTATAATTCTTACCTTTGACCTTGTACTGAGTACTAGTTAGGGTTTGAGTGATGTTATATTTTAAGCAATGCAACCAAATACAACCAGATGTGAGCTGAACGAAGATGAATCCATTTAAGTAACAATCAGGAGAACTTGTAAAGTCATACGTGGGAATATTCATATAATTGCTCACATCGTTCATAAATTCCCCAAATCTCCATTTGGCTTTGAATAATATAATCTTAATTATTATTTTTGCCCTGTATAACATAATTCTAGGGTGTAATGATTTTTTATGCCCCTGACATATTGTTCGGAGGGTTGACATAAAACTCTGATGACATGTGACATTTGGAAAAGGTCATCCTGCCCATCCCTGTTCACGTCTGTCTTCATAACATTGGCACTTGTCATATTGAAGTTGGCATTGGCAATTTTTGTCTCACAAAAAAACCCTCAACACTGTTTTTGGCTGGCTGGGGCTGTTGCCCATCTTTTTTCCGGGGTCCTTTTTTGTGTGGTTGAAGGGAGGGTGAAAATTGTCACTGAGGGGAAACAGGAACCAGATCAGTCCCCCTCGGGGTTCCTGGGGGGCCAAAAACAGCATGTCTGAGCACAGAATGACAGGGAGAGGCACTAATACTAATGTGGGAAATATGTCAGAAATGACTCGGGAAGGGGTGAGGTACGGCAGAGGTCAGGTACATTTTTTAGGAAGGTTGTTTAGAATTTATTAGTGCTGCAGGCCCGATGCACAAGAGATTTATTCAGTTGTTAAAAGTGTTCATAGCTCAATTGTTGGAGTTTTGCTTTGACAGTGCAAAAGTTGTGGGTTTGATTTCCAGCGAACACACATACTAATAAAAAATAAAGTGGTATACTGTGCCTTGAATGCATTTAAAGTTGCTTTGAATAAAAACATCTGCTAAATGCATACATGCAACGTAATGTAAATGTTAATAAAACATTAGAACATTAGCTTGATACTCAAAATTGGCATTTATAACTTTAAAAGGGAGTTTTACCAGTTTTTTTTTAAAGGTAATATTTTTTATATTCCCTTGTTAAACGTATTGTTTCTATAGAAAAATATGTTAACACATAAAGAAATTCACTCTCATCCAGCAATTTCATAAGGTGTTTAGGAATTACGATATTTTAAATTTTCTATTTTTCTACTTGTAAACTGACTGCATTATAAATATATCTCCTTTCATCATTCATTTTTGTCATTATTTATTGTTACTGTCAGTTTTATCATTCCCACCTGCCTTTCGCAATTCCTTTTCTCTTTTATTTCTATTTGCACGCTTGTTTCATCATGCTGTGATGATACGCCTTCACCAGCACTGTTCAAAATTTCTGACAACTTTATTCTATGGTTTTTAAATGGGTGACCTCTGATCGCAGTTTGTTAAGGGATGTTTTTTGATTAGGGCATTGCCTCACAGACGACATAAAATATACATTTTTATGCACATAGGGGTCCCAGCTTTATGGTTGTAAATTGTTGTAAATAGTCGGGCTGTCCTCCCACTGCTATCCCATAGTGCAGCGGGTCAACCCTAAGGAAGGTGGAGCTATGGTATGGAAAAACAGAACACAACAGGATAGAAATTAGAACTCAGGGTTGCTGGTATGATGTTGTCAGCTCTGAAGGGTGGAAGGCCACCAACTGTGTGTGTAATGTATGGGCTATAACACTTGTGCTTATACCCTGACAGCTTTAATGGTGATGGCCATATTATAGAGAGTGTGCAGAGAGTTAAAGGCCTGCTTTATGGCAAGTGCCTGTGACGGTGGCAGATAACAAGGACAGTGCGTCTCATTCTTCCCTCTAGCTACACAGTTTTTCCATCTTTTTTGCTTAAACACATGTAATTTAAAGGACACGGTTGCTCCTTTCCAAAACCTTGCTGCACACTGCACACAAATGACAGATGATTTAAAATCCTGATGAGTAAATGGTTTGAAATTTACTGTAGATGTGCCACAGCTCATTGCTTTATTCAATTTTTATGAATGCTATTTATAATTACCCGATAACTGAAAATATAAAGCATACACATGAAAAAATGCACTGTCCAAACTACAGTTTAAATTTTAGATATTAAAAAAATATATTTTTATAATTTTTTTATTTAAGTATTTTAAAAACATTATTAACATTAAAAAGAAATATATATTTTTAAAGTTTATGTTTATTGTTATAAAAATGTCAAATATTTATTTTTGAGTCCTTACCTTTAACAGGCTAAATAAATGAAGCACATTTACAATTAGCATTTCTTTTTTTGCTTTGTCATCGGATAAATATATGTTACTGAGCTCATCACACTGCATTCTGGGATTTACAGAGCACACACACAATGCCTTGAAATGCTGTACTTTAGTAGGCAGCTCACTAGCCTTTGGAGCAGAGCGTGTGTGTGTGTGTGTGTGTGTGATTGTGTGTGTGTGATTGTGTGTTGTGTGTGTGTGTGTGTGATTGTGTTCCATAAGTTTGAGCTAATGAGTAGCAGCTGTAGACTAATGAATCAGGATGTGTTTAATGACTGCTGCTTAAAGCCAATGCTTCACCTGAGAAAACTCCAGCAGCAGAAGCAGAATGGCCCGGGAAATACGATTACATTTTTGTGGTGATGACTTGTTTCTGCGAGGTGTCTGTTTGGTGTCTGCACTTCTATTCCACCCAGCCGTGTGGCCTGACTTTTCGTCTTCACGCTCTCACTGTTATTAAATCCTGGTTTTGGTGCGGATGCCCATTTCAAAGTGTCAGTGTGAGAATCTTCTCAGAGCGCGTCTGCAGCACCATAACCTTGGTTTCCTGTTCTCTCTCACCCTCCTGAGCGGAGCAGGGAGCCCAGACTAGAGCACCACCTGGCTGGCCGTTAGCCTGAGGAAGAGGCCCTTGGTAATGTGGTTTTAGGGGAGCTAACGGCATGAGTCTACCACAGGTACGCCCTCTTCCTCCTATTGCGTAACAGACATCTCTTCTATTACTTATGATGTACTGCACTATAGTCTGATGGAGTTTATCAGGGCTACCTCCTCCACACTACATACCTTCCAATGAAACTGTGTTTTTCCCACTGTCACACAGAGTAGGGGTATCTCAGTCCAACCGGGCCTTTAAAGGCACTTGTCGATCCAACTTAAACTGCCCTTCAGTCTTGGCCTTTCATATATACTTGTGTTAGTGAGTGACAGTTGCTGGCGAGCCTGAGCTTCCACTGTTTTCAAGCAGTCTAATATTTCCCTGGCCTTTTCTCCCATTATCCCTGACCTTCAGTGGCGCTATGCACCAGTTGTTGACGCAGATGTCACAGAGCATTGTGGAGAAATGTCACCAGGAAAATGTCCCGTAGACGGGTGAAACTGGAGACGTGCCTTGTGGCTTCTACATAAACTCGCTGGACGAATCGGCAAAATGAGATGTTTTATTGATATGCTTTAAAAGTTTGCAAAGAACTCCAGAAGAGCTTATTTTTTGCCTTGCAATTTTTATGCAATTTTTAAATGTTAATGTTACGTCCTCCACATGGCATTTCTGTGGGCAGAACTGTGATTCACACTAAACAGAAATTCCCAGTGGTTTTAAAGTGCAGGGTTGCCACATTAAACCCAGCAGTGTTGGCCACTGATGCAGATAATATGCAGTGATTGAGGACGTAAGAGAGTTTAGGCCAAAAAAATCTCCCACTGTCAACAATCTGAGCACTTGAGTCTGGAGGAGAGTACATTCATCTCTCTTTGTAAATAAGAGTGTTGTGGGATTTGTGTTTCACAGGAATCAGACTCTCAGAGTGCCACATTTTACACTACTAGACAAAATTCCACTGTCTGTTTCAGATCTAACACGTAGGTTAGAGGACCTAGATCAGAAAGATCCGATTTTGCCTGTATATATAATGAATATACACAAACGTAAGATCAAGCAATAAAAGAATAATTTAATCATTAAGAATATTACATTTGTAAGACTTCTCTTGCTTAGAGCACCAAATAATTGCATTTAGGACAGCGGACATACGTTGCAGATTGTCTGTGTTTTGTTATATTGGAAGGGATTAAACAGCATTTGTCTTGACTCCAAGCTGTTTTTTTTCAGGAGAATTGGCTGCTTGTCTAAGATGTTATAGTCTCTGCTCCTGATAAGCGGCATGTGATTGATTGATTTTTTGATTCTCTTCTGATGTCTGGTGTTCTCCTTTTAATCTAAAGATGAAAAAAGGCCGCTTTCTTTTGTTTGCTGTGGCATACCGTGTATTATTTGGCAATTTAATGTGGCTTTTTTAGTGTTCAATCAGTGTGTTTGGATAAATATGAATGTTTTAAAATTAATACCTGGATTATGGCAAAGCCTATTATGATTTAATGAAATTATCCCCTCAGAAAATCCTTAGAGCTAGCCGCACACCTTTCTCTCTCTGTCTGGATTTGATCTCTAGGTGTTTATTTGTTATATTCACCAATGCCAATTCAATAATCATGTAAAAAAGTACTTTTAATTGTGCACAAGCGCATACAAATAAAAACTTAAGTGATGCTTCCATAATGTTGGTTGCTAGTTTGCTCAACTGCTGTTTCCAATAGTATCAATAAATCACTCTCAACATTCCCATTGGTAGTCTTCAGATCACCTCCCAACTCATTTATTGCATTAGGTCGCTGGAAATCGCCTCCTCGCATTGAAAATCACTTTGTTGCTGCAAATCGCTATAACTGTGAACGCTCCTTAAAGGTACACACACACACACACACACGCCAATTGATTTATACGGGTGCCCCAGCTCGCATACATACCTGTGTGTTGCAGAAAAGCAGGAGGAGGAGGGAGGGTGATCCAAACACTCTTATCAAGTGACAGGAGTTTGAGGGAAGACCAACCCTCGCTCCTGTGCTAATCTTGTTTGTCATTGCTAAATGAGCTGGCCCTGCTAGGTGTGTAAGCGTCTAATGAATTTACAACCTGATATCAGGAGGCCTAAGACTGACAAGGGGTCATAAAACAGGAAGGGAAAAAACAGTAATTAACATTTATTAGCTTGTCATCTGTGCTGGTTGGTAGGGGAGTATGGATAATATTGCAGTGATCAATTAATTTTTAATCATCTCTGGAGAGATTATGGAGACTCCCTATGAACTCCAGACTGGCTGGAGTCTGTCAATAAACAGGGCATGGGTCATTCTGCAATGCGTCAAGTGTGTATGTGTGTAAAACACAGTACGTACTTATCAACACACACCTCTTGAGTAACACGTGCTAGAAAGCAACTATTATGGAACACAGTTACACACTATTTTTTGTATTTTATGTCACGTTTTAATCACTTTCCCTTTCCAAAAACCATGGAACTGCCACAAAACCCCCTTAAAATACCCTAAAGCCAGCAAGACACTGATTGAAACATGCTTTTTCAATTGTTACAACACCCTCTCTGAGTTTTACAGGCTGAAATGAGCCACTCTCAGCCCCCGTGTACTGTACTTTGATAGCAGGAAATGACTGTTGTCGAACATGGAGGCAGCTTTGGACCTTTCCCCTACGTTTAGTCTCCTGTGGCGTGTGAAGAAAGAGGCTAATGGGTAATAGATACCTGACTAATGCCCTACTAAAGAAACAGAGATATATGGGCAAAACGGAGGGGAGAGAAAACTTGCTCCTGAGTTATGAAGGTGCACCCGGGGGGTTAATTCATCGCGGACGCGTCTCCATGCCAAGCAGTAGCTGATAGTTAAAAGTTAATACATTTATTGCCAGTGAAGTGCTCATCCATCAGGAGCGGTTTGTTTCTGCGGCTTGGTGATGGCACGCTGTGGGCAGGGCTGGATTTCTGCTGATAAATGGAGATAGGAGGAAACGGTTTCTACATGTTTGTTTTGGTGCGTGGCAGGCCGGGTCTTTAAAATGAAGGGTGTGATCATGTCAAAAATATACTGTATAGGGACATATTTGGCCATTTATCTTCTGTCATTATAGTGATCTTAACTTCACGAGAGTCAGAAATAATTTGTATTCGTTTTTTGATCTCTAAAAAATATTTTTCAGTGATGTTTGTTATTGTGATATTTTTTTAAACCATATAAAACACACTGCGTGTCATTTAATCAATTGATTAAAATTCACGTTTAATGCCGTAATACTGTTACAAATAATATTTGAAAAATATTACCTTTTCATTACCTTTTAGAGGCATTTTGACACTTTTGTTGCCATTTTTTCCATGAGCCCCCATTAATTTTTGACCCAGGTCTCTAGCATTCTTAAGTCTCTCCGTCTGTCTTAGTGCTGTAAAGTATCTGATTCGTCTGGAGGTTTGTAGTGTTAATAGCTCAAGGTCAGAGTCATAAACTGGAAAAGAGAGAGAGGGCGAGAGACAGAGGGAAAGGCTGGTTGAGACAAGTTTAGAGTCTTAATGTAAGCCCTCATTCACGGGGTGAACAGGGCTTAACCCCAGATTCAGCTGTCAACAGCCTGCCACCAGTAGAGCTCGACTATCAGCGTTTAGTCAGATTTGTAACTTTGTTTCACAGAAGCGTTCATTCAGTCCTTGAGTGTTTTCTTTGAAAAATATATCTCTCACCTCCTGAGATCACTCAAGTGTTGACACGAACATGGAGATGGAGACAGAATCTAAATTACACTTCAGCCAGATGTCTTTAATTTTCAGGCAGGGGTGGCGTTCTCTCACCGTTGGCGCTCCCTACAGGTGACTGGCTCTAACTGCAACTACAAACTGTGATCATTTTCACAGTGTCGGGTTTGGAGCGGGCTGGTGTGTGTACGGGGAGGGGGTCGCTTGCCCAGCTTTGGACCAGCCACCACCCTCCACCGGTCCGCAGCTGTGGATCGAGCAGTGCCACCTTCCCATGCACAATGGGCCTTTTGACCGCCATGGGCAGATTGACACAAAGAGCTCTGCTTGCTGTACACTGCGGCACAATGCTATTGTTATATACGCCATTGAAAGAAAAGACTCACTCCACTGTTTGTCATTCTCAAGTGTGAGATGATTGCATAAAAACAAGCTTTATGAAGACTTAGGGAATGCAGACTGTGTTTTATGACAGAAGGGAATGAGAGCGGTTTAGTGAGATTTTACACCTTACATATGTGTCATTCATATAGTTCTGCATTTTCCCCACCCCTTGTGTATTTATTTGCATATTTTGTCATATTTGATAATGCCATATAGTGTATCATATCTTAGTTTTTACAGTCTGTGTATACAGTATGTATGTGTATCTGTTTGTGTCTATGTGCATGTGTGATAAACGTATTGTTATGTGGTTGAGAGTGCTCCGTAATTCAGGCTCAGTGAACCTCCTCTTCTCGCTCTTGCCTCACCGGCCCCGGTAGACCTGTTGATGGGCCCTTCTGTCAGCGCGCCACAGGAGTGATAAATGTCCCTTATCGGCATTGTCATTGTAATAGCCCCACAACAGGCCCGAGATGGGCGACTGGGCCAGAGTTATCGCCCCGCTCCTGCAGGGGAAGAATACACATCAAGCTGCCAATCACCTGGCCCGAAAATTGCTCTGAGATTTGAGTCCCCAGACAGCCAGCAGACTGCTAAAGCTCCCTCCCTCCCTCGCTGTGCTATTACGCTGCTCTATTGCTTTATTTCACCCCTTTTTAATGCTTAAACTCTTAAACACCACCATCACCTGTCAGAGCCTCACAAGATTTTTCTCCTTTTCTCTTGCCGGCCCGGGAGCGGTACAATTACGTTTGTGCAAAGGGTTCAGAATTAACACTTGCTAAGTATTAAATGGAAATAATACATAGTTAAAGTCAAATTGTAAGTGGTTGTAACTTGTTTGACTTCAGACAACTTTAAAACTTTAGAAAAGGAAGCGTCAGAGGTTTTTCTAGCATGTCTACGGCTTTTTCAGGGCAGAATTACACATGTAAAACATTACTTTCATTAAGGAACCAAACTGAAATAAATGAACAACAGTAAGTTCACAGTTTTAGGAATAATCTGTAGTTTTACTAAGAGATCTCATATTTGATGCTGTCAGTGACACAATGACCTGCACAGCTTTTCAGCAGTATGCAACATAAAAAATTAATATATACATTCAGATATCCATCAAAAATACTGCAAAATACATTTTCAGAATAATGAAATCTGTACGAAATATTTACAACTAGTATATTTCCTCAATTGCTCGTATGGCTCACCAGAGAGATAAAGATAAAAATAGGAGAAGGTGTGTGAGAGAGAACGTGAGATGGAGAAAAAGTAGATGATAGAGGAGTGAAGAGGTTCGAGTGATCGGCTGCAGAATCATTCCAGTCTCTTAATTTTCTATTGATCGCTGTGCTCCTTCTTTGAGATGAGGATGAAGCCAGCTGGGTATCAAACCTCCCTCCTCACCTGTCCTCTCTCGGGGGAGAGTTCCAGACCGTTTCTTCTCTCTGCTGCGGCCCTCTCCTGTGCCTCATGGGTAAGCAGACGCTGAATAAGTAATGTCCAAAGGTTAGAGGTTAAACAGCCAGCTAACCACACACACGCAAACTCGCACCGCAGCCGAGGGGTAACACCCCCCTCTGCTGTTAGAACTCATAACACACTGGTTATGAAAGCAGATGGAGAAGTTAGTGGTGTTGGACCCTGGAGACAGACATGGATACGATCATCGCGTTGTCCGCTCATGTTTGCGATGCAATCGGCCGTGTCTGATTGAGAGGTTCTCCTGAGGGTTGTGTGGTCTTTTTTTATATCGGGTGGCCTGAGGTTTGCCTGCCTAAAAACTACTCAATCTGATAAACATCTCCCAGATCTGCCTCCATTCCCAATATGGCCTTTATTAAACCTTTCTTGCCTTCTTGACGCGAGACTCTTGGAGAATAGTGAGAAATATGCCAGCTAAAGATACAGATATAGCAACATTGTGGGAGGATTAGTCGAGTGTCTCCGGTTGGTGACAAGACCTGATAACAGCCTGAGAAGTATAATGGGCTGAAGCCTCACAAGCAGGTGAGCTGTCAATCCATCATACTGAGATCCTGTAGAGAAGAAAACTGACACCAGATCTGTTCCTGTACTTGTCCTTGTTTGCATAATTTAACACCAGCATCAAAAGCTGAGTTTGATCAGAAGCATCCTGTCTGTTGAAACTGAGGGGGCACATGTACCAAAATACCAAATATGCTTTTTCTATACAAAAGTTTTTGTACACTAGATATGGATATTATAAAATCAATGGCTGTTAAGTGTTAAAAAAAACATATTTAGCCTTTTATTTCAATTTGTGATTTAAATCTTTTCATGCCAATCAAAACCATTCTGCTAGATTATTCCTTTTAATAGGTTTGTGAAAAACTATAAATTACTTTAAATGAGCTATAAATGCTAAGAAGTAACTACTTTTGTTTGTGTCTCAAGTTGTACCTTAGCAGATGAGGTAGACCCGCTACTTAAAAACAGCAGGTACATAGTTTTTAAAAGTTGTGAAATCTATCAGGAGGGAGAGAGAGTACATGACTGACAGCAGCTTTACAGATGTGACAGGATAGAGTGATAGAGACCTGGAGGAGTCAGACAGTGTGCAGTCACGCTGCTGTGTCGAGGATAAATCACAGCCCATTTGTACCGAGAGACGTCTAACTAGCAGCGCTCCTATTAGCCTTCTGCTTCGCTGCCGTGACCCCTGCGCCGTATATCTGAGCTGTACTGCCTCTGACAGATGAGTACACAAACGCCTAGAAATGCATGCTGGGATATATGGGACTGTGTGTTCTTACGTGACTGTGGTCGCTGTTGGGCTAAAAAACCTAAAGTTTAGTGCTTCAAACCAAAATAAAATGAGGGAATTTTTAACTGATTATGCATGTATTAAGTTTAATGATATTTAACCTGATAACTGCACATATTGAGCATTTACATTAAATTTTTTAATTGTAGGCATTCTTAAAAATAATATTTGTATTTTTTATTGTTTTTTTAGTTTGTTTATTGTTCTGAAAATGTATCAAATATTTATTTTTGCATCTTAGACTTTCCATCAATATATAGATTGTCATGATTAGATTAGGGGCAGCATAATAAATAATTTTTTTTCTGTCTCCCTTTAAAGCGCACAGACAGGTGTTGTGTTAACTGCCCAGAGAGAGAGAGAGAGAGAGAGAGAGAGAGGCTTATCCTCTAAATGGTTTGTGGAATGGAGGTGTTAGCTCGTGTCAGCTCCTTGCTGTTGCTGACAGATGAGCAGGGGCTAGGAACAGGAAATCCCTGGCCCTAACGCCCAGAGGTGTGTGTGTGTGTGTGGTAAAGATGGAGATAAATAGAGATGGCTGTGTTTCTGTGCTGCACTGTTAGGCTCACAGCTTCCGCTTTGGGCACAAGGTGCAGACAGGCAGACACAGGAGAGACTCTGATGACAAATCAATCCATGTCTCACTTTCTCCTTCCCTCATAACTCCGTGTACACCAGAGCTAAAGTCACTGCAGCAGGAGCGAGAGACGAAATCTGCTCGAACCCTGCACGAGAAACACAGACAGAAACGTCCTTTAGGGCTGCTTTCCAACTGTCAGGTACATGAGAAAAGTGGCTTTTCAAACAGAAAATCAATTAAAAGTCATTCAATACACCGAGCTGTCGCGATCGAGATTACTGCATGTTCACCAGGTTCCATATTCCAATCGCAAAGCCAGTTTCTGCCCCGCGACTGCACCTCAGCACTCGCCTCCATCGATCTGATCTACTGCAGAGAAGGCCAGCGGGTTAACACGTGTAAGAAGGAATATGTCTTAGGCGATGTGGGTCGAAGAAGGGAAAGAGGTTAACCGTCAGAATCTCCCCAGAAGCGTCTATAGCGCATGCAGGGAGTGAGCTCAGCAGCCAGGCCGTTTGGCGTATGTGGCGGCACTAGATATGATTGACGGTGACGGCCGGCAGCACTTTCTCTTGTAACTTTCAAATCATTAAGCCTTTAGTATATCAGGCGGCTCTTTTACAGCTTTGCCTGGAAAGCTTTTTTTTTGTCTTGGCCGGTGCAAATTGCTGAAGCAAGATGTATTCAGATTATTATTCAAGGGCCGCTCAGGGAGTGAGAGGGTAACCAGGGGCCAGTGAAGCAGAAAGATTACAATGTAAGGTTACTGTAACACACAATGTTGTTAATACTGATACTAATAGTGATTTGCATTTAAATATTATAAAAAATATTTTATAAGTCACTTAATTACTTGGTTTTATTATTGGGTTATATATCATATTATCATATTGGGTTACCTCGTCCACAGTGGAATCTAAAAAAGAAACATGTAGACAGCACATTGGTTGCTGAATTGTATGTCAGCAGTGCCCTATAAACACATGCAAGTGAACGGCGAGCTCAGATCGGTTCAGAAATGTAAATGTTATTGTGCTTTATATCCAGAAATTGTTGTAGACATGACACAGTAAGCTTGTTGGTACACGTGTCACCCTGAGACGCTAATGAGATATCATCTATATTCATGCATAATATGAGGTTATGCATGAATGAAAGAGAACTGACACGGAGTGGACAGGCGCATTGTGTGAAACTGAGTTGTATGTGTTTATGCATGTTCCTGAGACGGTGAGATTGTAAGCGATGATGGGCAGGGGTGTTAACGCAGGCAGAAGTGGGGGGCGGGATCGGTTATGACAGGCGCTATTCAGATGGACCTGCAGCCCAGCCGTCTAAATTCAATTAACTCCACTGGCTGCTGTTCTGTCACCATTAGTGGTAATTAGTTAAAACATCAGAGTATAAACAGTAAATTGGCTCTGGTAATTAATTCCCCCTCACTAACATATGAGAGCGAGGGGGAGAGAGAGAGAGAGAGAGGGACACCAACGGCAGTCTGATAAAAAGAAACCTGTAGAGGTTATTGGTGGCTTTGTGCTATTAATTATGGTTAGGCATTATTTGGGAAACACTGCTTGTGTGTATGTGTGCGAGCCCACTAATGGACAGGCAGAAAGAAGGCAGCACATGGCATCAGTTACAAGCCCGAGCACTCAAAGCGCAATATCTGCCATCTGGCCAAGCCTTTGTCTCTTTTTAAAATCTTTAGATATAATTACAGATCGCCTTTGTTCTTTTATGACTTGGCAAAAATGGCAATCCTTTTGAAGCTGTGATCTGTACTGTTTTAGTAAGAAAGAAAATCAATTAAGGGAGTGCATAAAAAAATCTGTGTTAAAAACCTTAATTGACATTACCTTACCTTAATTGACAACCATAAACTTACAATGATTTATCTTTTGTCAGATTTGATTTTGTGGGGCAAATAGCATATTAAGGAAGTATTTCTGTATATCACACACTTTACATGTGGAAAAAAGGCTCCAAAACAAATTTTGAGATAACAAGCATCAAAGTTTGATTTTACCTGTAAATTTCACTATGATTTCAATCTTTGACATGTCATGACTCAGTCAATATTAAAGATATCTAAGATATATCCTCACAGAATGTTCTTCACATTATGTAGGATGATTTTAGGTAGAAAACAGTAAATCACAAAAAAAATGACTTTAGCTGGGTTTTCACAGACAGGGTCACAAAAGTACTTGTTTCGTGGTGCATTAACATTCTTGCTTACTCAGGGCTGGATATGCTGAGCTCACACAAACCCAGACCTCCCCCACACTGCAGGGCTGCTCTTTAGGGACGTCTTAAATGACCTCTGACCTCTTGGTCACACCATTTTGGTCAGGTTCCCGGGTCGTGCCCATTCAGCCATGGGGGTCTAGCAGCACTGTAGGTGTGTGTTAGCTCTCTCGCTGCACATATTATTGGACACTGGCCGTTGATGAATGATCCTCAGTGAAAAGCTGTTGCCTACATGTCCAAAGCCCAGCAGGGATGTCTTCCTCAGGGACACAACCCTGATCCGGCTGCCCACTCAGCAAACACGGCCCACCTGTTCAGACAAACACATGATTTCATAGAGCCGTGCAAATCCATCCATATTTAAGCAGAGATGTGCCCTTCCCTGCATCACAAAGCCACGGTCGTAATGGTTCTTACCCCTAGGGAGGAGCAGGATGGAGGCTTGTGTAAGGGCTGTGGAGAGATAGGAAGTGAGCGAGAGCGAGAGAACGAGAGAGGCAGGCAAGCTGGCAGATCTAACCCTGCAGTGTCACCCTCATTTCCTGGGTCAGCGCCTGGGTAATGGTCTATTAATTTGCTCCATTTTCCCCTGTGAGGCAAAACTCAATCTCCAGCCGTTTCACTCTGCTGTGCCATCCACAAGGTGATTGATTGAATAAACAGCTGTCACTACTGTGAGTGCTCACACCCACCAACACAAGTCCTGTCTTGAACACCATACACTCAAACCAAACACACACACACTTACCATTACAAGCCCACATCTCAACTCCATTCCCTCAAAGTAAACGCACATGCTTTTCTCAACATAAACACACAAACATACACCAACAGTTTATTTTCGGGTTTCGGACCAGTCTGTCTATGCTAAAAGACCAGTTAAGACAAGCTTAGGAAGTTGCACATTTTTAATGCATTTTGTAGCTACTTGTCATTTCCCATCATGCCCTTTAAAAAGTCCCCAAATTTGTTTGTGTTTACATAATGAAGTCTCCACCCATCTAATGAACATTTGAATTCGGCCCTAATAACCAGCTCCCGTTTCCGCACGGCTGCCAGCGCATGTCCGCACGCCCCGCACATATGCTGCTTCCCCGCATCAAACCGGCATCATCTTTAGGCAAACACTCCTCCCCGCTGATCCGGCTACTGTGAGAGAATGACAGAGCGATTCAGACAGACAGCCACTCCCCTCTTCCCTCTCCTCTCTCAGGTACTGATTGCATTTGCCTTTTTAACATGACACCCGGCGCGTGTGCGCTCGTGATCAGGAGCGTGTGGAGCTGCTGTTTAACAGCACAATGCATCACTGTCAACGCTGATCGCCCCTCCGCGTGCGCTGTTAGCGCCGACGCCGTCGCACATCAGGTCCCAAACCGAGGATGACCTCGTTCCATTTCATCAGACGTCCTCTCGAATGAGGCGAGATGCCTCATTCCCCCTTGCTTCTTTTTTATCACCTAACCCTGAGTTATCAGCACAGATACTGTCCAGCCTGCTTAGCTTCTCCTTTGCTCACTTACAATAAAGTAAAAAAGCTCTCACACACACACACACACACACACACAGAGTCTGAGCCGGTCCCATTATCAGTCTAATTCTCCTCCTTTTGCGCATAAAGCAGCACACATTTCCCATTATGGAGATGACTCGTAGCGGCTCACCTTGCTCTGATTTAGGGAGGAGGGGAGGCAAAAAAAATGAAGGCTGACAGGCTCGCTGGATTTATTTGATTGCGCATACATGGCAGTGTCATTTTAGAAGATGCAGCGCGTGTGGAGATGTGTGTGTGCGTGAGGCCTTAAGGAGAGGAGATGAAAAGAGAAGCCTTTAAAATGAGGAGCGGTCTGAATCAAATCAAATTCCTCTTATCGGGCATTATTTGACGACGTTATCAGACAACGTAATGTGGTTACATTCGGTAAGAGGCTGAGAGATTTCACTGTTTACTGATGTTGGCGTGTTTAAGGGCAGGAGGGAAGAGGGAACGAGGCAGGCGTAAACACTTGATGCACGCTGGGAAAACCTGTTTAGCTCGTGCTCTGGTATGGAAAGAAGAAAACAGTATTTTGTGTGCAGTGAGTGAAGAGTTTTGGGGGGTTCAGACTGGTGGTCTTACTTTGTAATCTATGACAACACAAAATCCAGATTAGTAATATAATCATTTAGATAATGATTCTAGATAAAAATAACTAGAGTAGACTGTACAGCTTTGTAATCCCCTTTACGTGAAGCATCTGGGACTAGTGAGTTACTCCCAGGTGTGTGTGTGTTTGTACAGGGCAGTGTTTCTTCACTACCTCCCTCTCCGGCTCAGCTCAGCATGGGCACACTGTTAGAAAGGAGAGGTTTCAAAAGGCACAAGCTCTCTCCGTGTGCCCATTAGTGGCAGCTTTGTTCTCCCGCCAGTATGTTAAGAGCTCTCCGTTCTGTTACACACACGCGTGGCACACACACCTACACACTATGCCTTCCTTCTTCCAAGCAAACCAGACGCTGACTATTAAAGCCACTGAACGAGTGAATTTGCTGCAATTATGAGAGTAATGTTTAAAAGGTCAACAGGGAACTCGTCTAAACAGGGATGTGAGGTGTTGCTGCTATTGTAATTTTTGCCAACAAATACCTGTACAGAGTCAGACATTGTAATGTATTTCGACACTTTCACAAAAGTTTTTTTTAATAACTAAGCGGTAGATATATATTTCAACAAGTATTGTGAAACTATGTGTTGGTCAAGCATTAGTGAAAGTCAATATTTATTGTTCTGTTAAATTTAACAGGTGGTATACATCTACAAAAAAATAATAATAATAGTTTTAAAACTAAGAAAATCTCTTTTTTTCAAATGCAAACTGTTTTGTTTCCAAAATAACAGTTTGGATGTAATGCCATAGAAGTGTGATTCAAGTGCATTCAAATACTTTCTAGGAACGATGTGTCAATTCTCTATGCAAATATTTCACGATATCTCTTGCGTTTGGTTTTACACATGTGGATATGCAAGCGTAGGGGTTTCTTTCTGCATTTGGAAGCAGTTAAATAAACAGACACATGCTGTTTGAGTTATGCTGCGTGAGGCTAAATGAGAGGAGAGACAGACAGCTTCCAGCCTCAGTCGGAGCAGCCGGTGGCTGGATGCCAGCTACCAGGGGAGAGCGCGTTTGAGGCGGCTTCTGTGGAGCTCTTTTTCTGTCTTTTCTCCAACGTGGCGGCTTGTTAAACAACATGCAAGGAGTGTCAAAGGCAGCTAGATGCGAATGCTACATCACCGCACACAGCCAGCGTAGAGACGGCAGAGAAAGCATAATTTCCCTCCCTCTCCGTTTAAGACCGGTCAGGGATATTAACATGCGCTAACTCAACCGTCCAGTGTAATTGTGCTATCAGTGGGGTTAGAGGAAGGTTACGTATGATGAAAGTGCTTTAATAATTAGGGAACGTCTAACGTCGAGCGAGGCCTCTAACTCTGGCCCTCATTAGCTGTGCTATCAAACCAAAGGTCCGGGTAAATGGATGTACCCTGATAAAGGTGTATTATGGCTAAAAGACGGGGAAATAAAGAAGGTTTTTGAAGACGGAGAGAGAGATAGTAAGAGAGAACCATCCATCTTAGCAAATTAGAGGAGATCCAGCCGGTACTCAGTCAGAGCTGTCAGACAGATCTCTCTCTCGCACACGCGGCATGGCATTTAGGTGAGAAATCTGAGCACTAAAAAGTTCTGTCAGTCCTATTTCCATGTTATTGCCCCTCTCTGCGCGCCGGTCTCGCCGGCCCTTCAGATTAAACGGAGTCCCCACCTTTCTCCGCGCAGGGGTCCGGCGCAGGGGGGCATCCCACATTAATCATCTTTAACGCGCTGACAAGCAGCATGCGCCAAACCCCCTCCGTACCTCAGGATTTATCTCTCCGGCTTCTGTTAGCCATCACTCACTCCCTTAGAGAGAGAAAAAAGAGAGAGATGGAGGGAATAAGATAAAGGGAAGAGACGGTTTCGGGGGCGCTTGTGGTAACCGCTCAGGTGCATGTTGCTTTTGTGGTGATGTTTGTGTGCGAGTTGTGTTTGTGTGAGGGTGTGTCCAGGGCCAGAGGACTGTGTGTGTGTGTCTCTCCAGCCCTCACAGGGGAGAAATGATTAATCACTGGCTGTCTCTATTAGTCAATCCTCTCAGGGGAGGTTGTGGACACCAACACTGCACTGCATGCACACATAATGGGGCGGTCTATAGGAAAAACATTAGCACACACACACACACACACACTGATATATGGTTGTTTTTTACTTTTAAGTCCACTTTTTTAACCAACAGGTTTGAACTGTTTTGTTGTTTGAAGGTCACTTTACTTTAGAAATGTCAATTCAAGTTAAAACGTTTCCATTGCTCTCATTCCATATGCGTCACTTCCAGTCTTGCTATAATTTGTCAATTTTTGCTAAATGTGTAAAAATATTATTTATATTTCTGTGCTTTGTATACACAAAATGTTAGCTATGAAATTATGAAGAAAATTAAAAATTGAAATTTAGCAAGACAAAGCAGTTTACAGCAGTTTATTTTACTCCAAAAATTTATACAATATAATTTTCATCACACAATACATCATTTTTGTTAGAAATGATATCCATATATCTACTGTACTATTAGAAATAAATATAAATAAGTGATAAAATAAATTAATAATAAATTGAAGAGTAGAGAAATGTAGGAAAAAAACAATTAAGATACCTTTTTCTCATCCTATTTGTATACTTTTTTACACCTTTTTTTTTACATTTTTGCTGTCACACCATAGGACACAGTCACATATTTCTTTGTCAACTACCCATAAATAAATAAATAAATAATAAATATTTATAAAAATAAAACCAAGTCCACAGTGTCAAAAGTGCCCACAGTTGAAGAAGCACCCGTATGTGAAGCTTTAACACCCGTGTCTGCATTGGCGTACACAAACACACACCCCGTTGCTCTAAAGGTTCATCAGTTAGACAGCGCTGACAGACAGATGATTTAGTGTGTGTTCTATTGTGTGAATGCTCTCCGTCTTGTGTTAACATCTGAGCTGCCAAATGACCAGCTCTCTTCACGCCTGTGTGTGTGTGTGTGTGTGTGTTTTCAGGGAGACGAGTGACAGGGAGGTGGTTTAGGTCCCGACAAGCGCTTGACCAAACCATCATGACTCCATTACTGAGCCCATTGATTGTGTACGGATGAATTAAAGAGCCAGTTTCAAGAGGCACACGCTCATTTTCTCCTCACACACAGACAGAGGGACACACACACAATCACACGCTCTGTTAACAGATCCCATCATGCACACATAACAGAGTCAGAGTAACACTCTGTCAGTTAACCGTCTGGCATGTCGGTAGACTAAATGGAAATAAAACGCATTGAAATACAGAAGAAAATACAGTAAATGTGTCTATACATCACAGTCTAGTTTGAACTTGTTACACTAATACTGATGAATAACATGTATTGACACGAGTCAAAATATTTACAACCTGCGTTATTGCTACACAAACTCGAGTGTCAGAGCGTCGTGTTGCAAATGGCCGGTAAAAACATAAAAAGCAAGAGCTGGATTGGAGAAATTTATCTGCTGTATGGCTCTGGAGCTCTCTTTGTTTACTCTTGCAGACGGTGATTGCTTTGGCACGACTCAAATTATCTTGTCAGGGCAATAAAGCTGACCAGAGAGAGAGAGAGAGAGAGAGAAAGTGAGAGAGAGGGTGAAAGAGAGAGAGAGAGAGAGAGAGAGAGAGAGAGGGTGAAAGATTCATGAATAGAAATTACAATTATATGGTTTGCTATACCATAATATGAGATAACTTTGATGACTTTTTTTAATCTGTTGGTCACTTATAGCATTCAAACCAGTATTCACATCGATTTTCGGAATGGTTCACTAACCATGATATTGCTAGGGTAGTTTTTGTGTGAAAGAAAGAAACAGAAATAGTTGAGAAGAGACACGAAATCACAGAAAACAAATAAAGTAGAGGGCCTGAAAATGAGAAAGAGATGTGCAAGATGTTGCTGAACAGAGATGGGGGAGGGAGAGAGAGAGGGGGGGCGATCGAGGTGTGCCGAGAGAAACAGAGACACACAGAATTGTAATCGATTACCTATTTTTCAAAGTCACTTAAAGTGTCCAGAGTGTGGGGCTGTTAAGTAGTGGTGCTGGAGAATAGGGAAAGGGTATGCGCAGGCACGCTTGACTGGGGACAGGAGAGGGTGGGAGGGGGGCAGGTGGAGAAATGTGTAGGGGGAGGGAGGGAGAGTTTTGGGATGCTAACACTGACCCAGCTAGCTCCTCGCTGATGAATCTGTGCTCTTGCAGGAAATAGTTCTGACAGGCCAATATGCGAGTCGAGGATTTGTGCCCCCGCAGGGACTGTATGCGTGTCTGCATCTCTGGTGTGTGTGTGTTTACATGTGCATGTGTTTGTCTGTGCGAGTGTACGCGAGTGTTGATCCATAGCTCTCTCAAACGGTACACACATCATGTGAAGACAAACACAACATTGCCCTCTGAAGTCAAGGACGAGCTCACGCTGAGCCCAGGGCTTTATGTAGAGAGAGGAGCCAGGATTACAGCCCCACTGTGTGTGTGTGTGTGTATCTGTGTGTTTGTACATCTGTGTGCAACCTGCCCCCGAGTTACCTCATCATCTCGAGAAAAGATGCTCACTAACCCGCGCTGCAACAAATCAATACCTGCCTCCCAGACACTGGGACAAATCTGCCAGAGATCAGATGTTTGTTACGCACTTATGTGCTTTGATAATAGGACAGAATGGATCTGCTGTTTCTCTGCTTTATGTGACTGAACTTATCTCATGTCTTTATATTTAAGCCTGTAAATTGTTTCAATACATCTCTTCGGCTATGATGCAAAACACCTGTTCACCTACTGGAGCTACAGTATGCATATTGCACAAAACGTTCAGAAAACGTTCCTAAGGCTGACAGGGACAAGTATGACTTCCTCACTTCCTGTTTATGACTATGTGTATATGTTTTGTGCTTTGAGTTGGGTAAACAGAATAACCATACGGCTTACAGCTGTAGTCTGTTGGTAACAGTCAGTTCATCCAGGATATCCTGTTTTGGGGGAGGGTCTATTGTCCTATGGACTAAAAATAGTTGCTTTGATTGGCTAGTTCCAGATCTGAGAGATGGAGTGATATCACAGTAAAACAGGAAGTCTCGTCCCAGAGTATTTTTGCCCATTTCTAAACGTACACAGCGGTGCTTTAGTTAATTCGCATGCAAAAGATCTGTTAGTCCACTCGCAATCAAGCAGGGTACACACACACACATACCCAAACACGCTCCCTCCTACACATATTCACACGTGTACATGTTTGTGTTTATTTGACTGTACTATAAAAAGCTCTGGTGTTTTGCTAACAAATTAACTAGTTTTTGTGTGTATGTACTGTATATAGTTTGTGCATACATTCTTGTGTGCATTACACCGTGTGATGCAATGTCATTCGTTGGTTAGTGCATAAGTGAGTCTGTGTGTTAGCAAGTGTCTAAGATACAGCCGAAGTGTCACAAGCTCGGTGGCGTAACTGTCTGTATGGAGCTGTGGATCTGGTTTAATGAGGGAACAGGAGACAGGAGGCCGAGGATGACGGATTCTCCTCCTGCAGAAATCTGAGCCACTTAATCCACACAGTCTGGAGAGAGAAACAGACAGCAGTGAGGACTCATATGACCCACCCGTGCACATCTCGATATTTACTAAATAAAAACTGATTCTAGGGAGCTATTACTCGTAATCTATTACTTAATAAATAATTTGTATCATCTCTTTAATCAAAATAAAGTCAGATATTAATGTGTATAAATAGGTGCTATTTTACTCAAAAATGTCATAATACAGAAGTACGTTTGCTTGCAAACTACAATATCTTGTTCACTGTAGTAAACAAACCTCTTTCTATTTTCAATTTTTTTGTCTCAGGTAAGAAGAAGGTGTCGCTCTATGACAGTCAAACTCCGATATGTCCCATCTGTCAGGTGTTGTTGCGTCCTGGAGAACTTCAGGAGCACATGGAGCAGGAGATGGAGCGACTCACCCACATGCACATCAGGTACACAAACCTTCTGACGGCTTCATCTGTTTGTGTCACAGTTACCCAAATGATGTCTGTAACAGATGAAGCACATTGGCTGGATTCCCTCACACACACACACACAGGATAGGATACTTGTTTAACTCCAGTGATATCAGAGAGCAGTAGCCATAAGATCATAAACGATCATATTTTCTTTACTATCATCCATCAGCTCACTTGTGCAGGCCTTTAATGTGGCCAGGTTAAGTGTGGTACAAACATCACAGGAAATTTACACAGCATCCATCTTTTATCCATTGCCCGAGGCCTTCACACAGGGCAGATCAGCCTGGAGCAATGGACTCCAAAAGTCCTCTGCTGGTACATCAGTCACATCATTACAATCCTTAGCCCCAAACAGGAAGTCTCACTCTGAGACTAAAAAAACCATTAGCCATAACAAGAAACAATGTACTGTCAATCTATAGGTCACAGACGTACCCAGCCCTCGCTGTGCATCATGTTGAGAGGAACTAGAAAATATTCCCCTTCAAGCATCTCTCCGTCCACTTTTCACTTTTTATAGATTATGCCGTCGGGCTGCAGATGGTGTAACGGGGAGAAAGAGAGAGAGACAGATATTAGTTCTCAGCAGGATGTCGTTCCTGAGCGAGTGTTATCCATCACACGGCACAGAGGAGTTATCTTTTAATAATTAATAAAGGGCAGCGGGCCGCCCTCCCCTGCGGGCAGTGGCTGTGGACACTGACATGTCTCTGGGTGTCCTCCGTCCCTGCATGTTTGATGGTGGCGGTTATTTAAGGCAATAGCGCCATCGCTCCTGGTCTGTCAGGGTTGGACGCTGCTCGGCATTGCGGGCCAGTGATTTAGCCTCTGTTTCGCTCCTTTTAACCTCTGCTTATAGCCCAGAGAGAGTTATTTTCCTTCTACATGGGTTGCGATTTTACTGTATATAAGGATTTTAAAAGGAAAGGAAAGTTTAGGCGCAAATCTCTAATATTCTAAAATTAAAGGGATAAAAGTATAAAGAATTTACATCATATTTAAGGATTTACCTTGAGTTAGATTATAAACCAATAAGATTGCATCCTCAGATTAGGCATGACTAAAGAACACAAAGCAGTTGAAATAAAGATGCATTGATACCCAAGGTATCGCTGTGGACTCTGGGTAACTCCCATCGTCTTTCTTCCCCGCTCACTTCCTCCCAGGCAGGGCTGCGCTCAACATACACTAGCACACACAGATCATTGGAAGTGACATGGCGAATTTGTGGCAATTTGTAGTAAATCTCCCTTTAATGATAGCGTTTCATTCTGCACCAAATGAGACTTGAGTGCATGTAAAATGGGGAAAGCTATTTAAGATGTAGCATTAGGCAGATGTCTGAGTGGATTCGGGTGAGCGTGTGTGAGATTGGGACCTGTCGCCACACTCCCTCTCTCTCTCTCTCCCCTGTGGCCGCATTGCCGTACCCCCTCCCCTGACTCGTCCTCCGCTCTTCATGTATGGAAATGGAAATCCATCATGCCCTTTACCCATCCGCCTGTTCCGAGGGCCACGGCAATCTACATATTCCCCCACCCTTCCCCGGCATCTTCACGTAATCAATTTGCCTCCAGCGGACCGAAGGAGAGCCGGGTGGCAAACGACACGAAAAGCAATCTTTATCTCCGGCTTACAACCCCCCAACTGTCGACTGGCATTTATTCAATTTTCACCATCTCTTTCTCTCACACCTCGGTGTACCTGAATTTGGCTGTGAAAAGGAAAACAGAAGCCAGGTTTGTTTGAGATCTTAAAAGTAAGGAGCACATAATGAACGGTTTCATGCTGGGCATTGTGAGATGAAAATTGTTTAATTGCTGAGTCAGTGAAGGTTGAAGGGATGGTTTGCTCAAAATTTTAATTCTGTCATTTATTTGCCTTATTCCAAACCTGCATTTAACCTTTATTTAGTTTGTGGAACATCAAGGGTGTTTAGAACTGCTTTTGGAAAAATACAATTTAAGTTTATAAAAGTTATGTCTAAATTGCTTAAAGCTTTAGGAATAGTTGATATATATTGTTGTATCTTCTCAAAGCAGCATATCCCATTTTGTGTTTTTGAATATATCAGGCTTTAAGTTCACTTACAAGGCTTACATTCAGCTTCCAGTTAAAATTCCAATAATTTCACTGCAAAAAGCCAACATGATTTAAACGCTGTTGTCAACACACTAGTCCTATATTAACTCATGCTCCATACACCGACAATTACATAATATCCCCCAGGTCCTATAGCTCAGGTGTTATGTGACATCACTAAACCGGTAAAGAGTTGTTTTTCTGTCTTTGGCTGTCCTGCAGGCTCAAGTAGATCAGTTTTGGTGGTGTAGGTGTGTAATGAGCGCAGAGGGGACAATCAGAGTCCTCCTGGGTATGAAGTGTATCTTAGTGTTGTTTTTTGACGAGAGGAGATGTTGCGAGATTCAGCGTGCCACACTGGCGGATTTATGATTGTGTGGAGTCCGTTTATTATCTCGCAAACAGCGGACTGCCACCGATGGGGCAATTTATCCCCTCTCAAGGCCTGTTGCTGATTTGTGTTGTCTCTTTCTTCTCTTATGTCTCATTCTTTCTTTCCTCCCCTGGCTGTCAGATCAATCATGCCGACTGTGGAAAAGGCGGGCGTGAGGCTTATTACCTGAGTTAAGGGGTGGGACAAAGCGACAAACCCCGCCTCTACCTGTCAGTTATTGTAGGTTCAGACTCTTTAGGCTAGATAGAGTTATAATAAAATAATAATATTGCAGAAAGTGCAAATATGATAAATTCGATGCAACCCTTAGAAAAAGTACATGGTAAGATGTTTTTCTATTTTTCCTGTTTAAAAAATGATAAACCTATAACATATATTATCCTTTATTCACTCGCATGTTTCAAACCTGACTTTTTTGTGACAAGAAATTTTCTTCTGTCAATTTAACAACATGAAGGTTAACAAAATTTTTAGGTCAACTATCATTTTAATGGGAATTTTATTATACTGCAACTGATGCAATTTCTTTGCCTTCCCCTATCTCATTTCGTTCTTTCAAATCTAAATGAGCACAAACAAGGTCCACAGTTTCTTTTTCCTCACTTACCTGCTCTTTTGCTCTACGCTCCATTTCATCCCTTGTTTCATTTGTCCACTCGGGTGACAAGTGTGCCTACTAGATCAGACTTTCAGATTAGGGTGCAGGCTAATTCAATTTCAGCGCCAGACTGGAGCAACCATTTCTCCGGGTGTGAATGCATGATTCAAATTGAACATGACAAGGGTGACGTTACCCATCATTGTTCCCCAGGTCGTCATCACGCTGCTTCATAAACACCCAGCAGTCACCTGGATCTAAAAAAAAAAAAAGAGATTCAGCCAGACAGAGAAAAAAGCAAAAGATAGAAGTGATGTGTGTGTGACCGTGTTGGTGTACAGAAGCGATTGTGAGCAAAAGAAAGCGAGAGGGATATTAATGTTTCTGAGAGGGATCTGATTTGATATGTCTCTCCCTATTGTCGGCAGACGCTTTAGCCGTTTCGTTTAATAATTCCTGCCTTACAATCAGTCATCCTCAATCCGCCATGTCCACGAGGCAGAGATTCAATGTACAATCCACCAGCTACGCTCAAGACTGAGTAACCCCCCGCCACCCCACCCTTTATTCTCCCTCTCCACCATTCTCCGCCTCTTTAATACAATGTTTACAAGCCAAAGCATTGTCCTCAACATATTTCAAAGTCCTAAGTGCCCAAGGCGTTTCACTGACAAATCAAATAACCGCAAAATCATTTATTTCTTTCTGCCTTCGTCTCACTGCAGAGGGTCTGGATGGAAGCATCCAGGAGAATGATTACTTCAATAAAAAAATTATAACCCAAATCTGCTTAGCAGTCGTACTTTTGGACAGTAATTGTTTCAAATACAGCATGACCCAGGGCTGCCTGGATTGAGTGGCATAGAAGATGGGTTTGAAACAGCTCTGGATTTTTTTCCTTTCATTTTTTCCATCTCTAGATGATTAAAAGTGTGATTTGTGCGGCTTTGTTCTCTTTTGTCTCGGCTGTCCTCTCGAAGGCCCGATCGGGTCCTAAGTGAGGCCAGCAGGGGAGCGTTCAGTGTGACTGAAGTGAGTGGTGATTGAGGCGACACATGTAAGTCAACTCCTTAGGGGACAGAAGTTCCATATCACACACATTTATACAGACACACACGTGCTACGAAATGACAGATTACAGTTTCTGTTCAGTCAGAAGGTGATGGGTGACACGAGATCAAAGCAGATCAGCCATCACAGCAACAAGTCCTTCTCGCACATCACTTTCCATATAAATTAACATCAGGGCACATCAGCTGTGAGCTTTTCTTGGGCAACATGTTCTCCCCAATATTAAGGAAATTAGTCAATGTCTTTTTTTAGTTAAAGTTGTTATATTTGGTCACTCCTTAAGGACGCGACAAGGACTGTAATTGTTTTGTTTTGTTTGCTGTAGTGACTCACCCTCACCGAATTTCTTTTCCTTCACAGCAAGAACCCGTCACACAAGGACATGAATGCAGCTCCAGGCACACCGAAGGTAAGATGGCCACTGTCGTGGAGCCATTTCAGATCATTATGTGCACTGATAGGTTCACCCGCAATTAATGGTAATTAAAGCTCTGTTTCATTGAAAGCTAAAAAGTGTCTCAAATTACTATGAAGGAAAAAGGGAGAAAGGAAACAAATTTCTGTCTTTATTTCCTGCAGTAATTTACTTATGGAAAAGCGAGAGCTTTAAATGCTTCCTGACTGGGTTATTCAACAGACCTGGACATGGAAAATGATACCAATGTTTTGTAGTCTCATTGTCTTAAAAGGAGGAAAAGGCAAAGTGTATTTCCCTAATTAAATTCACATCCACATCAATTGAATTATGCGGTTGATGTGTGTTATGTGACAAAATGGTAATGTCTTGTGCAATCACCACAAGGTTTACTAGAGAGCTGTAAACAGTTGTGTTTTATTTTAAAGAAGGATGTTAAACATGAATATGCCAGGATTTAGGCGGAAACAAAATGATGGGACTTTATGTAGATAATTTGAGAGGATGTTTTGAGACACATCAGTAATTTATTATTTCATTTACAAATTTGATGATGCCATACATTTTTGTAAAAAAAATCCACCTCACATTCACTAAAGACGTTCTAAATACTACGCAAGATAATTTTTTACTATATCTCAATTTAAATTAGCTCACAGAGGACATTTCTTGGCTATTGAAGTTGAAAATATGACAAAATTGTGATTACCGTACTTTCTTCATATGATTGAGCTTCGGCCCAAGGGCAAACCCTTTGGTTCTGACCCATGTTCGGGGAGAAACTCGGCTTATGGAAAGAACATGGAAACCTGAAGACACAGGAACAGGTTAGAGAACAGGCCGTGCGAGGCGTGACTGAGCATTCTATAGCGCACACTTAGTATTCCGTAGGAGAGTGTGGAAAATGAAGAGGCTAGCTGGAATGGTGGAGGGGTCTGTGCTTCTTTTAAAAGATGGCTAGAAGGAAGACCGGGCCCAGCTCGCTAGTTCTAAAGGGGATTAACCCTGGGCCGAGTTGGCCCGTCTTCACCCCTCTCTCAAACCGCCATTTCCATAGCGACTTCATGCCAGTGTGCGTGGCTCCTAATCCGATGGGGCGAAGGCCAACGGCGGTAGGCAGAATCATTATTGCGCTAGCATGTGAGACTGAACATTATATTGTTCATTTACTGGAACAGTTTTTTTTTACGCTAAAGTGGTGGCCTTTTATATGCCATTGAGGACTGGTATCAAATGCACAATGATACAGTTAATCTTTACATACAGTAGATGCCATTAACCTACATGAATGTTCAGCGCACACACTCTCTGGCACACCACCATATTCCCTCAGCACCAAAGGTTTTGAGATCACAAATAAATTGTTTCCTGACCTTGCGATTCAAAAGCATAAGGAGCCGTGCATTATGTCTAATTTACTGTCTCTGTAGACAGAGGCAGCCATTTTTCACATATTAATATTAGATTACAGTTGTCAGCCACTAAAGCCGCTAGCCCTTCTCTCACGCTGATTAATCAGAGCAGATTGTAAATACAAATATTTTATAGCCGGCTCATAAAACGCAGGACGGAGATCAAGACTCTCGGGAAAGTAAGCAGTATTTCCCCTTCCCCCTTTCGCCAGTCATTTGAGAAATTAAGTCAATTAGGTTTTCAGAAGGACGGGCCTGTTACGTCTTCTAGTGCATGGAGGTGGTTTTATAGGCGATCAAAGTGTCCTGTCATTCTGTCTGATGTCCTGGTTTGTCTCTGTTCCTCTGTCGAAGCCTCCATTAGTCTAAACACTGATGTTCTTGTCAACACACGTAGTTTGATGCTGAAATGGCAGTTAATAGTTATCTGTCAACATTTGTTCACATCAGTCACATTGTTTCAGCTCTCTGGAGTTCTTCTCATTTTTTTTAAACTGGCAACAATATCAGTTCTGTACGTGGCGTTTGTCTAGCGGATGACTGCTCACCTCTTTCTGTCGCTTTGTGTTTCTCTCCTCCACTAGTCGCTCCTGTTGTCAGTGCACATCAAGCGCGAGGGCGAGTCTCCAGTCGTGTCCCCACTTTCTTCTGATGAAGCTCACCATTCTGACAGATACCAGGTGAGACAGGACGCCTCAGACACAGCGAGGCTGTCACGGGTGCAGAGTGACATGCAGACTGTGCAATTCTGACACTCTCAACACAAAGCAGACCACTGGAACCCTGCGCTCTGATGCAGCCATGCATTTCAGCCGGCTTCAGCTTGTTGAGAATGTCTCGCTATGAAGGGGTTTCATGTTGAAGGGAATGTCCATGCAGCATGTCAAGAGAAGCTGGCACTGTCTTAGAGATGTAGTATTTAGGAAGGTATAGCTCTAAAATAAATTGAAAAGGAGTGATTAGGGAGAGGCATTTGTTTTGTTAACAGGTAGTGTACTCATGAACACTTAGAAACCCAAATAGTGATTACTATACGTGACCCTGTCTGTGAAAACTCAGCTAAAGTCATTTTTTGTTATTTATTGTTTTCTACATAATTTGTGACTTGACTTGTAAAGAACATTCTGTGAAAATATAATCTTCATATTTTTAATATTGACTAAGAAAGACATTCAAAAGTCAAAGATTGATCAATGTTTAAGTTATACCAACTTACGGTATTGTTTTGTGCAAATATTAAAACATAGTGTCAGTAAATAAAATCATTCATATTTTATATTTCAGTATATTTCAGCATAATTGAAAATGAGGGTGCTGTATCTCAAAATATATTGTATAATCTGTCATTTACATGATAAACTCACATTACCAATTTTCATAATTTTATGATTATTACTACTTTGACGCCCCTAATCTCATTAATTAGTTTTTAAAACTTTAGCTTGGATTTCATAGATAAGGTCACATATAAAAACTGTGTTTTTGTTTTTGCTATTAGGTATTTTGCTATTATCACATTTTATACTTATTTGTGTCAGATAGCAGCATATAAAAAAATGCATTTAGGGTGTGTATCCCACTTTTCTCCTCCACAATATCCTCCATCTTATCCATACTGGATCTGACTGCCCGATGTATTAATACAGGCCGAGATCTGTTCAGCTAATCTCCAGCCCCAGGTTTACTCAGGCTGTAATGTGTGTTCGGCTCTGATATGTAATCATCCATAGTTTAACCCTGGGCTAATCTACGTTGCCCCCGAGCCCCGGATATCATCTCTGTGCTCCAGTGTCCTTGACATGTTTGTTTTCTTGCTGTTTCCCCCCTGGAGCTGTGGCTCTGTGGGACATCTTCCACATCTTTATTTGTCTCCAACCCCAAAAGTGGGGGAATTTCTCAATTAAAAATATCCAGACAGACCATTTCACATTAGATAAATCCAGATTGTCCTGTACAGTCCTAATAAGTCTTTTAAATTTACTTCTAATCTAACAACTAACTGAATGTAATTACATATGCTAATATACAATGATTTTGGGTTTAAAAATGTAAAAGGCACTGTTTAAAGCAAAGATTTTTGTACAACTTTTCATTAATGAAGCTGGTTAAATGACCTCATTCAAATGATTAGGCTGATGATGCTTTTCCCTTAAAATTCATGATCATCCTCCTTTGTAACACAATCTGTCTGGTGTAGACACTCAGAGCTATTAACATAGTGTATCATTAGAAAATAGACTGACTTTCAGCAGCAATGGCTCAAGAGCTCCTAAAGCGGACTGCCTGTAGACATGATACATGAGCTGCATTTTAGGACAATTTGAACCTGTGCCCAGCATACCCGCATCTGGAGGAGGGAATCCATCTGCCGGCTACAGTCGGCTCTGTTACACCTCTATAATGGCACTTACTGTATAAAAGATGGCTAGGTGCTCAGACATTATTATTTTAAACCATATTATTTATAACAAATCAATAAAGGATTCTGAAAGATTAATATCCACATAAAAAACTGTGGTATACTTTTAGTATTTACTATAGTAAAATTTCTATATTTCTACATTTAATCCATTCACTATAGTTAATACTACAAAAGAGGGCAGTATACATTAACAAAATATAGTAATTACTATAATATACTAGGCTACAGTATACTGAAATATGCTATATAAAATACTAAAGAATACAACAGTATTTTTTCATATAGATCTAAACTGTTATAAGATTTATTCTCTTTAAAATGAGAATAATAAAACATTTGTGGTTAATTTGCCAATGCCAATGTGTAACTTAAAATATTTTATTCAAAGCATTCCTGTGTCATTCACAAAAAAGTGAGCTTTAACACACCACACAAATTATCAAGTGAATGAAACCGATTCATTTACGTACTGCTCCCTAGCGGCGGACTACGGAACTACATCACTGGTGACACAAACGTAGCGATCACATGACCGGTAGCAACATGGCGACGATGGGGCGCTGAAATGAACTGCTATAGTGAGCATACGTTTTCAATCCTTATTCATCCTTCTGAAACCGATTATTTAGCGCCGAATCGACGTTTTTGTGGATAATTATTCAGGCCTCATGGTTTAGTTAACCAAATGAGTTTGGGGAGTTCTGGCGTTTTGCAATGGAAGAGGAGGTGCAGAGCAATGGCAGTAGAGAAGTAGGGTTTGTTTACATCAGAGATACGCTGCAGAATCCAACGCAATCCAACCATACGCGCTTCTTTTAAGTCAATATGAATCAATGACAAATAAACTGAGATGACTGACACAATTTCCTTTCTTTTCTTTTTCACCTGCAGACATTTTTACGAGTGCGGGCAAACAGGCAAACGCGATTGAATGGTATGTATATTGTATCATTGTGTCAAGATGTATCATGAATGTTTATTTTTTGCATCTTTTGTCATTCAACTTTTTGTCATTCATTTAAAAGCTTAATACATCAACAGTACAGTCTGCACTTATATTGGGACCTTTTATCTTTACTGTAATGCAACATATTTGAGCATATATGCCATAAGATTAAACTGCTTTTAAGTACATTTTAATATAATAATAATTTAAATAATTATTTAAGATATATTAATTTAATATTGTGTGTTATTTCTGGGTTTTGATAATGTTAAGGCGCTCCTCGCCTCTCAGCCTGCAGCAGATACATGCTCATCATCAGAACTGTTTTTGTCATGTGACCTCGCCAAAAGCTGGATGTCCATCTCAGCCTTAGCATCTGGCCCGTGTTAGTGACACTAGTGGACATTAGGGTGTTTATGGGAACAACAGGGGATTTTTACAAACATGAGATGTTTTTTGATAAATGATGGTTGTGGAGTTAACATGGCTGTTTAGATGCACTGGTGTGAAGTCTATAGTATACTGTGGTTGCCCTATGTTTTTGCACTTCCCTTGACTGTAGCGCCTGCCCAAGCAGAGAATCACCTTAACCCTTCATGTTTTCATGTGTCAACAGTCGATGACCTTTGCTGGTGCAGGCGCTACACCAAGGAAAGTTTCAAAAGCCCCCCAATCCCTGTGCCCAGAGGAGTGCCCCTAGCCCCTTGCTGCCTGCGGCATGGTAAGACCCCCCAACCCCCCTACTTTATCTCAGCCGCAGGCACTGTTAGGTTAAAACCCTAGCCCATATTAACATATATCACCTCTCATCTGAGACACTCTGATTTCAGAGTGAGCCTTGGTTAGAAAAACTCCTGCCGTGCCTAATTAATCTGCCTTTTTCTTTTCCTATTTAATGATGCCCGTCTCCCCCTCCCTCACATTACCTTCAACTTGGCCGACAAGAGATGATGAAACAGTGTCCCTCCATCTCTCTCACTTTTTCTCTCTCCTCCCCTTTCCGGAGGTAATAGCAGAACCTCCCACCTCTCCTTCGGCCCCATTCGCAATCACATCCACCTAAAAATTAATGTCCCCACACGCCATTTGCAGTTAAGAAAAAGCGACAGAGACTTACGGCGCAATAGGCGCTGTTCTGCTGTGTTAAATTTCTAATTATGTGCACTGGAAAGGGAGGGGGAAGAGCGCAAGATACTCTGAGAAATCAGAGCCCTGGCCATTCCCTGCCCGTCACTTATGTAACCAGGAGGAATTGGTTTTGGGGTGCAGAGGTCTAAAGGACAGAGTTCATCTTTGAGACCCATCACGTCATTGTCATATTTTAGAAGCACCTTCTTTGACTCTGTAAAATAAAGACGGCTCTGTAAAAAGAGCCGTCCACTGAGTGGGCTGAATAACTTACACAGGCTTAATACTGATTTTACCTCTATTCTGTATGACTCTTGAGGCTCTAGAGTTCTATGTTTTGTACATCTGAGCTGTCTTTTTTTAAGGTGCTCATTCAGATGGTGCAGGTTTGAGTTATGCTTGCAACATGTCCTGATTCAAAAAGAATTCCCTGTTAATTTAATGTAATGTGTAATATACAATTGACTTTCTTTAAACAAAACAAGAAGATGGTATGGATTTTTAATGACATGGTGATGCTTTTCAAGTGATGTGAAATTACCGTGTAAACCCATAATAGATAAAAATGTTTGCTTTTATGTTTACTTTGTTTGATTTTTGTATCATAATATCTGTCTCTTCTCTACTCTTGCCGCAGCCCGGATTGGAAAGATGAAGCGCAGAAAGCCTGAGGATGGACAGGTATGTCCACTGTGCAACGCTCCGCTGGCAGGGACAGAGGAGGAAATGAGTAGGCATGTGGAACAATGTCTGTTCAAGGTAGCTTCACAAACCCAGACCACTGGGCCCTCCAACCTCCTCTAGAAGTTTCGGCCTTTCTGCCCTCACCTTTCCCTGGACATCAGCATCTCTTACAAACCAATAACATTCCCACACCGAGCTGTCCTTCGACCGAACTTCCTCAGTACTAACATCAAAAATAGTGTCATACGTAGGTGTCCAGGGAAGAGTTGATGGATATGCTTTTTCCCCAAAAGGCTTCCGCCATCTCTTTTGATCAAATTTAGTAGGCAGTTTTGTCATCCTGAACCTATTTTATGCAAGTTCTGTCGATAAAGGTCAATCACGAGATGTTGATTTTATAAAAGCGTTTAATGGGATTGTTGTCCAGGCTGGCTTCACTTTTTTTTTAGCCATTTTAGTGGTTCAGGATGCAGCACTTGCCCTTTATGATAAAGCAGGTTCCACTTAACCTGTCTAATCCAGTAGTTCTTGTGATACTAATGCACTCTTGGTGGTTGGATTCGGTATTCTGTTGCATGTGGTCTGATAGCTTCTAAGATTAGACATCATTAGAACTTAGTGTATTTCCAATCCCTGCTTTGATTTCCTCTGATGTAGTCACACTTTGTGGTTTTGTCTTTTCATATTAAATAGACAAATTGAGGTGTGTTGGGTCGTGTTTGATAAGTGGTTTTGCGTTCACAGAGGGAAGGTGTTACAGAGGACGACTCCGCAGACATCGAAGGAGAGAACGGAACACGTTTTGAAGAGTACGAATGGTGTGGACAGAAAAGGGTCCGAGCCACCACTTTATTGGAAGGAGGATTTAGAGGTAAGAGATTGTCACATAATTACAGCTTTTTCCTTGATATTTGGAATATTTCTTGTTGAAAAATGCATATTCCAGAGTTGTTCAAGTAGACTTAACGACTCATTTAAACCTTGAAGCTGTTTAATGTGGGTACCACAGTTTTGTTCTGGATCTGCCCCATGATCCACATGTGCAAAAGTGAGTTTGTGTGTTTGTGTGTGTACAGTAGCTATAGTCCAGACGAGGTGAGTTCTGGCAGGCCCTGCACGGCCTTTAAGGAGTCAAAGGAAAACACATTTAGCTGTGCAATTGACCCGGCTCACCCAGTACAGAGATGTGTGTGAGAGAAATGGGCCGCTGACCCCTGGGCTTCCCCCGCTGCAGGAATGCAATTATAGCTCCCAACCTAAATCTGCTCACCTGGGACCTTCTCCATCACATACACACGCTCATACTCACACACACTCCTTAAGACCCTTTTTGATGTGCTGCCACACTCATTGAAAGACTTTCAGGGGAATTCTATTCAGTTCATAAATAATTTACTTCCTCTTCCTTAGGAAAAAGTGCCAATCATACTTGCATTCTTGGATTTTCTTAAAACTTTTTTAGTCTCAAACCTTAGATCAGTTATTTTAATGCACAGTTTGTCGAGTTAGGGTTTTAAAGGAAGCCTATCAAAACTGTCTTGTTTCATATTTAGAAAAGGAGTTATTCTCCTCCCTCAGTGGTCTTTTGTAAACTTCAGCACTCTTAAATGGAAAGGCTGTTCGATCCCAAGGAGAAAACAGATTGCAAAGCTGTGTAGATTAAGAAAAAAAATAGGGTTGCTCCTCTAAAGCCTGCCTAGACAGACGGTGCCCAGATCAATTCTGCACGTGAACAGAGCTGTGTGTCTGTACAGAAGATCTCCAGCCCTTTATCTTCAGCACAGACAGACGCTCCTGCACACAGTGGTGTAATGACGATAGACAGGGACCCAGTGAGAAGTGACTCTGTAGCCCAGAGGCCACTTGAAAGCTCCCCCAGGATGCTCAGAAAGTGGATTTCGCCTTGAAAGCTCAGCTGAAGTCCACGAGCATTCAATCGGCCCTGCATTGCAGAATCCCTCCAGCCCAGGGGGAGCTAGCGAAGGCTGTGGGGAGGAGGGGGCTTAAAAGGGGTCTTCAATGGGATAAGAGGGCTATCGTCTCTGAAGTACCAGCCTCGCTCTCTCTTTGAGGACAGGGAAAAAAGCAGGGAGGAAATGCTTTAAACTGAACAAAAAGAGCATGATAAGAGAAAAGGGAGAAAGAGAGGAAAAGAGAAATCGAAGAGGATCAGTTTGTGGTGGAGCCCCGCAAGGCCTCCTGTGTCTGTGGCTTAGCAGGGCCGTTGTGCTGATGAAGAGATAGAGATGGAGGAGATTTGGTGCAGCCAGGAAGAACAGAGGCCCACCACTCATCTTTGTAAAGCACCTTGAAAGATGGCCGCTTTGAGGCGTACATGGTAAATGCCATCCTGATTGGACGAACTATGACCTGCGACACATGCTGCGAAAGTCTGATAAGTGTCATGGCAACGGGGTGGAATAGAGGCCATGTTTCACATCCTGTTCGACTGGGATCTTAATGTCCTCCTCTTAGCAGTGACATGACACACCTGTCTCAGGTGACGTATGTAGATTAGCACTTAACAACAAACATATGTAAATTAGCTTGCAAAATGTGACCCGACAAGGAAGGAAGGAAGGCGTGTGCAGATCTAACATTTCAAGGGGGTCCATCAATAATACAAGACTGCTTTAAACATACCAAGCAATCAAGATCTGAATTGCAGAGCAGTACAGTTACACACAGGTCACAGTGTGATAGGAGGCAGTGGAGTTTTGTATTGATCCAGCATGTGTAGCGAGGAGGAGTAAACTCATGTCCCAGAGCCTGCCGGGCTGAGTGGCGGTGCAACAGCGTGCATAATTTGACTGAAAGGCGGTTAGAGTGGCACTGACCTTTTCGGCACAGATTAGATTGCCTGCCAAGACCGCTTAACAGTAGCCACAGCATTCACAGTCAGACACGTTCACAACGCCGCTCTGGTAGTTATGCGCCATTCAAGTTGTGCTTGCCTGAGTAGGTGCGGGTTGCTATTTTCGTCCAGCTAGATTTCATCAGTGTCTGCACTAAAGTGGACAGTGCTCTTGTATTGGTTATGGAGGCAAGTCCCTGCTGAATCAATGGTACATGACATCCTCCCTGCCACTAGCTCTAGCAATGCATTAGCAAGGATCCATGGCCTGATCAATTGATTGGATTAACAGTGATTTTTTTTTTTTGCCTGCCACATCTTCCTCTGGCCTGGCTGCCATTAGTGGTCACGACAATCTGTTTATTAGGTTTCCCCTCTTTTTTTCTCTCTGGCTTTCCGCATGTCCGTAGCGCATTAATGAAATGTTTACAATCATTTGCTGATTATAGCCTATTTCTGAGCTTGCTGTATCCCACATTTCATCCACTTTTCAGGCCAGAATGGTGTAACAGAGAACATTAGGACCTACACAGGTTATTTAAAGCTTGACTTCCAATACAGAGATGTATTTATAATAAAGATTTTACTGTTTTATAAACAAAATCAAGCAATGTACAAAGTGATTTTTGTTGTTCCTAGGTAAATCACTTTTATGCTTAAGAAAGCCATGCTATATTGTAGAAATGATTGTTGGTCTGTAACAGACATTCATGGTTGAACATGACTGGTCTCTAATATCACCAGATCTTTCAGCATGAGCAGATTGGATTTATGTAGCTCGGCTATTGTTCACATATGCCTCTGCAGCCACAGGGACCAAATAAAACTTAAAAGGTCCCATTTATTTGATCACTAAAAACCATCGGCACATTGTAAAAAGGGGAAGGCATTTGTGACGTATTTTATTCCTTTACTGCCTCTTTTGGATCCCTTTACACTCTTCCTATGCTCCATCAGCATCTCTCTGCAGGTTGTAGTAATCCCCTCACCACACTGTGCAGTAGTAGTCTCGTGTCATAGCAGTCTAAGGAATGAAAGGAAGCACCTTTCCCTTATTTCATTACCTACCTGAGCTTCTCATCTGTGACAGACCCGTTCCCCAGCAGTGCTCTGACATCCCTCCATCAGCACCAGAGAGGCTTGGCCCGCTCTAGCCCCTGGCTCAATCAGACTCCAGTCTCTGTAGGCCTTTCCCACCCTTCAGGCTGATGCCGATCCAACCTCTCCCTAACCAGAACTGAAGGACCCAGTCAGCCGGTGGTTGGAGTTTGTCTGTGCGCTCATCACTGGATTTATAGAAGTGCCACTCAGGTTGTACGCCCCAGTGCTTGTGGGCCCACACCCTGACAGGCACCTGACACAACTCTTATTCAGTCTTACTGTGATGCCTCCATCTGGACCCAAAGCACCGGCTGTCTGCTGTAATCTGCCCTTACTTACTGGCAGAATAGGCCTTTTTAATTGGTCTTTTTCCAGCATGACAGAGCTGTGCTGGATTGGGGCTATTTGAATGGAAAATGCTTGTTAGAATAATCTGTCAAATCTGCATACCATATAATAACTGTGGTGAAATGTTTGTTGCTTAACACCTTTCTCTTCTCTGTTTCAGGATCAGGCTTTGCCATGTGTAGCACAAAGGAGAGCCATGACAGTGATGCAGACCTTGATGTGGATGGAGATGACACATTGGAGTACGGCAAAGCCCAGTATCCTTTCCTGACGTTTCTAACTCATCGTTGGCGTGGTAGTTTAATGCAAAAGCAACAGTAGCTGATATAACGTGCACATGTTCCTTAACTCAGAGATTCAGGTACACTGAAGCAGACATTATCCCCTGTTCTGGAGAAGACCAGGGAGAGGCCAAAGAACGCGAGGCACTGCGTGGAGCTGTTTTGAAGTAAGCTTTATTTTACTGATGTGACTTCATCACATGCTTTAAAATAGCTAAGAGCAGCTCTATGGATTTGGCTCTGAAATTAAACTTTTTCCCTCTTTTGTAGCGGTGGTGTGCCATCCAATAGAATAACACCTGAATTCTCCAAATGGGCTAGTGATGGTAAGTTGGGCTTTATATTAATGTGCTTTTTTCTATAGTCGCTGTGAAGTGGGTTAAAATGCTTATATTTGGGATATTTTGTAACAAATTATAATATTATAACTTGATTTTCTTTATTTTCTTACATTTCGTACATGTTACCTTCACTTTGCTTTAATGACACCCTGTCTAGCATAATTTCAGAATGTCCCTGTGAGAATTTTGTGTGAAAGAAATTATGGTCTGGTCAAAACATGGTATATCACAAATATGATTATTATGCAAATGATTATTATTATTTTTAATTATTACATAAATATTATTAATGTCATAATGTTTTGTTCTTCTGAATGGTTCAAGATTTAAAAAATGTGAGGTTTAAATTAGATTGATCTATATTTTTGCACCCCACTATATGTGACCTTGTCTGTGAAAATCCAGCTAAAGTCATTTTTTTTGTGATTTACTGTTTTCTACATAAAATTATCCTAAATAACTTAAAGAACATTCTGTGAAAAATAATTTAATATTGACATGTCAAATATTGAAAATATAGTGAAATTAATAGGTGAAATTAAACTTTGATGCTTATCTCAAAATTAGATTTTTAGACTTCAGCCTGATTTTCACGGACCGGGTCAGATATATTTAAAATAGGTTGTTGTAAAATGGCCTGCATTTACTTTATGCCTCCATGTGTCTGTTCACAGAAATGCCCTCAACCAGTAATGGTGAAAGCAGCAAACAGGAACCCAGCTCTTCCTCTTCGTCCTCCACACCTAGAACCTGTAAAAACAGCGAGATCGAGAAGTAAGTACAAACACACGTCTGCCCTCAGAGAGTGAGTGTTTGCTGGTGTATTGGGGTGAGATTAGTTTGTGTAGGGACTGCAAGATCATAAATGATGCATTTAGTGTGCTCATCTCTCTGGAGCATGCTTGATCACAGGGAGTGGCTCTGAGTATTGATCCCAGGCAGCTGAGCCTTGTCTGGGCTTGGCTCACAGCACGGCCCGGGAATGTTAATATTCCTCCACATATCCCTGTGCTACAACTTAACAGTGCAGATGATGCTAGAATATACAAGAGGGAGTATTCCTACACTACCTCTCCTGAGACTAGAAGCAGTGAAATAAGTGTAACAGGCTGTCTCTAGCCGCAGATAAATTTGAATAACCCGAGTGGGTGAAAGGCCGGCCCCTGTAATTCCCTCATCTCTGTGTCCTCATCCATATTCCCAGACAAGTGCTTCTGCAAAACTCTCCTCCCACTCGCGTTACCCCCCTGAATGGGTAATTGGGGTCAGAGCGCAGCTCCTGGTAGAGAGGGTCTGATTGCCTCCTCGTGCACGATGGCACTACAACTGTCCTCTTTCTGATTCTATCTCCCCCTGCTGTCCAGGGTCAGGACGCTAGCCGCAGATGACCCATGTCCTGCCTCTGTCCTCATTTAATCTCGCAGGATTGCATGTCTAAGTCAGAACCAATTTTTAAAAAAATGCTTGTTTGAAAAATGTTTTAATAAAACCTAAACAAAAAAAGTTACATCCTCCAACACGGCATTAAAAAAGTATTGATTGCACCTTTTGAATTCGCCACAAATAAGATTCCTGACCACTGCTTTGAGTGCTCCTCTCTTTTCTCCTTCTCTCTGCACGTTCTTCTCCTGGGAGAAGCTTCTAGTATAGGCAAATCAATCTTGCGCGAGTGGTCATCACTGAGCCCCGTATTAAATATCAGGGCGGATAACTGGTGAATAAGCACAGCGAACCCGACGCAATTGATTTTCCTCGTCAGCACGTCACGAGCGTGTTCCTCTCACCCATCTCTAGTCGAGTGCGCGTCTGCGTTAGATGACTTCATCTCAAGCACGGGCTTGATGTAAGTTCCAGTCCGCAATTTAAATCGTGTTTGTTAACCCTGTTTACAGAGAGGAAGTGGACACATTTAAAGGCGTGACTTGGTGTAAAGAATTGCACCCGGGCTGTTGTTTGAAAGGTTTGACTGAGTGTGTGGAAATGAATGTTAGTGGATGATGTTATGAACGCTGTCGGAGCGCGTGTCTGTCTGAGCGTGGGTGTGCAAGTAGGAGGATGAAAATGGACAGAACACTATTCCTAAGTGGAGCTGCAGAAGCGTGACAGCTTAGATTGATTCATTGCTTTCCTCCGTAGAGACCCTCTCTCTTTCACCCCCCGCACGCGCACACACGGAGCGTCAGGCAGCCGTTTAGACTAGCTGTAGCGTTGTATCGGGGGCATTAAGTGTTTTAGCCTGCCCGGGTATGAATCACCCAGCTGTTTGATGTCATGGAGAAGCGGGAGCAATGAGCGCAGCCCACCCGCACCCGCTTTATTAGCTTAGCGCTTAGCTCCAGACGTGACACACACTCGTTTATTTAATATCGCCCGCAATATTTCTCCCAGTCTGTGCCCGTCTTGCTCGGCCCTCTGCCTGAATCTATCCATCTCTCCCCGACAGTAGAGCCCTCGCTCTCCTCTGTGGAGCACCTCTCCTCTCTGCTTCTGCTGATTTGATCAGGTATCACAGGATGTTACGCGATATTGTCTTATGAAAGGGGCCGGGGAGATAAATCTCAATGATGATATCATTAATCAAATCCTGAGGGGTCATGAGAAGGAGGAGGGAAATCCCTTTAACTCTTTCGTGGCCGAAAACAAAGCAGTTGCTATAATTTCACCATGTCTGTTGACGTTTAATATTGTTTATAGTTTATATTTAGCGTGACATATTCAGGAAGCAGTAAAGTAATACTTGTGATTTTGATTTTTATGTTCAAAAATTGTAGTGTTTCATTCACATGCGTAAAGCATGGATACTTGAATGTTCCATTGTTTTATTTCCAATTTCCTGAAGCGAGGGGTCTTATTTTAAAGAGGCCACATAAGGAGCTGAATCATTTCATTACAGCTTCAGTCTGAAAACAATTCCAAGCCCACACTTTGAGAAACGTGCATTTCAATCTACAATGAAAATGAGACTTGTCTCCTTTAGTTTCAGTGATTCATTGTGGATTGTGTGTGTGTGTGTTGTGGAGTAAGTGGGTGAGCATGTTCCTGTATGGCAAGTTCTATCAATTGTACACATGTGTGTTCGTGTAAAATTAATTTTCTGTGATCCTTTGTGCCCAAATGGGTCGTGATGGGGTCATCTCTAACCCCATTTATTTTACTTACTTATTTTAAGTTTCCTGCTTTTTTGAAACAGTGAAGCATTATTTGTCATTCTATATCTTTTTATATCATGTCAGAGAGGAGACCTGATGTCGTTCTCATGTCAGGCCCTGTAGATCCATGTGTGGGACCTCCTACAGTAAAGATAGGCTCTGATAGAGATGGATGGTTAAGAGGCAGGATAATGAAATGAAAAATGGCACCTGGTGCAGAAGCCGTATTAGAGCCGTGCCAGTAAGAAAGCATCCTATTTAAACATTAGCTTACCTTTAAATTCTGTTTTCACATTTGTTGGCGTAATAGAGTGCAGCACCTGAATAAAGCATTAGGTCTGACTGTCCTTCAGTGGGTTTAAAATCTAAGCTGGGTTTATTACAAAGGGTGTGCCATTATAGACCACAGCTGTAGGTAAATGGCACGATTAGTTTGGATGGTAGTTCTCATGGTGGTTTGAGAATTCACATTCTTTTCCTAGATTACGTCATCACATTATTAAACCAGTACACCACCGCATGATGTAAAATGTCTTTAAATCTGTCCCACACATTTATCAGGACCTTAATGTTTTTTAATTCACCCAGCCACCCTTGTCCAGTTTTTACACCTGCTTTCATATTAAAATACTGTCTCGAACCATCATCGGTCCATATAAAGAACGGATAAAACCGCCTTTTATTATCCAAAAGAATTAAACATCTTTTAGAATGTGGTTTTCAATAAATCACAGCACAATGAATATTCATTCTGGAGCTGTTTGGGCTTTACTTGGGAAAAGTTGTATTCTTTGTAGGGTCGGATGACGGCATGCAGGCAAGTGAACCACAACGATTTATGAAGCTGTTAAAGAAAAACAGCAGGCACAGTGCATGGTACAGCTACTCTCCTGTCTGCTTTATAAGCATGCACGCTAATCAAGACTAAATGCTTTTTTACAAGACGACCACTAATAAGACGAGATTTTAAAACTTTATAGTCCCGGTGCTGATTGCGGGATGTGGAGAATGGTCAGACTAGACTGCTCGATCTCCTTGGTCAAGGTCGTCGTCTCATAGCGACTTTAAAGAAAGACCTGGATGAGACTTAGGATATCCTTGAAGGTGCATTGCCAGTGCTGTCCACTTGAGATGAAATCTTTCTCATAATTTAATTCCTGCACAGTGCTTTATTTTTTTTGTGTTTACAAAATACATTTCGTGGTCAGTAAAGTTTGTGTATTATCCTGTACATATCAAGCTGGGTCAATAAGTAAGATGTGTTAAATACTATTTCGAGTTTCAGTTGTTAAGGAACCCTATGATTCTTCAGTTCACTGTCATTGCTCTTCCTTTATGTTGGCCTTATAGGAGATTGAGTCCATAAATGGTGCTTTCTGTGTTTTAATGGCCCTTCCTTGATTTACATCCCAATACTACCTGATTACCAAGAGGTCCGTGTCCTGTGTGTGTGTGGCGAGCCTGTACTCATTGTGGAGTCACACAGGCATGTAATAAATGAAGCTATTGGAAAAGGCAGAGCAACGGCAGGCACTAATCGGGGGGATTGTGCCTAGGAGAACGCTGGTGCAACGTTAAATCAATACTGTAGATCAGTGCTCCATCTGGCTGGAAAATGAGCGGATCACCATAAACATCTCGCAGAGCGCCTCGTCGCACAATCAATGGTGGCCATATTGATTTAGTTATTGCGAGTTCATATGCTGTGGACAGTGTTAAATATACATTCACCAGCTGAGAGGCATTTATCTGAGGATATTTTGTGGCCTGAAAGGTGGGAAGTTGGAGATTTAGAAGAAAACAGGTGCGAGGATGTTCACAGAATACCTTGCCTAAATATTTAAGGAGAACTGTAATTGACATTGTAGGACAAAGTATAAATGTTATAGTTTAAAACTGACATTATGCTCGTTCTATACCACTAAAGTCTGTTTTTAATTTCACATTTTTTTTTTTTTACCTGCAGGATCACTGAGGACTCCACAGCGACCACACTGGAGGCACTAAAGGCCCGTATCCGAGAGCTGGAGAAGCAGATCCTCAGAGGAGACCGATACAAGTGTCTCATATGCATGGTGAGAATTCTGCTTGCCAATCTCATGCGTGTATGTGTGGGTGTATTTGGTCTGTATGCTTGTAACCCATCCTTAATAAGATGCCATGCTGATATAACCTAACACTCACAATCATGCACCCAGCTGGCTGAAGCTTTGTGATGGTTTTCCTGCAACTTAAACCAATCCAGCACTGCCTGAAAATTTTATCCCCGCTGTGAGGTTCTTTCACACCCCAGTAGTTTCTCGAGTCATTGATATCAGTCCTGCGCCATTTAAGCTTTAGTCCTCCAGTTGTTTCTGCCAGTCTTATTCGCTTTATTTTAGCCTGGAGATCAATTAGCACTTAAATTGTTTCATTTACTTTTAAGTTTCAGTAAAACTAAATGGTTACTGTACCACTTACTAAAAAGTCACAGTGTCTGAATGGGCTAAAAAGAGCTGCGGATTGATTAGTGTAGGTGTTATAGAGAACGAATCTTACTGCCGTGAATAAAGAGGCTTGTAAATGTTTTGATGATTTAATTGGAGTGAATCAAGGTGTTTTTTCTGTATGCTCCCTTGACACCAAGTGTGCACTGTGCACAGCATTTCCCAGTGGTGGTCTACTGCCACCTGCTGTTTATGTCAAGTATTACACAAATATGAAATTTCCAAGAATTGTATAAAGAAAAATTCGAATGTGTTAACATCTGTTGCAGGCAGTTATCACACGTCCAGCATCATTATCCAAACTAAATGCACTAGAACTTCACCCGTCCACTTCTCCATCCAGGCCAATAGCAACATCTATCAGTCTGACATGTGTGTATATGCCTGCTGTGGCGGCCACGTTCTTGTTCTCAGTGCCGCTCTTGAATATCCCTGCAGCGGAAGCCGACCCAAACGGGGGCTGATGGCAAGAATCAGGTGGCCGAGAGGCACGGGAGCGCAGAGGCCCTGCAGCTCGGCGTGTACTGTTTGTACAGAAGCTACGTAACGGGCTGCAGCACTGCCACTGCGGGCAGCAGTGGGATTAAGAGGCTGCTGCCGCTCCGGAGGGTAAGGCTCTCTGTGCTCCCACTGGCCTGACCCCGCCTGACCCCTGCACTGCCCCATACGCACCCTCACCGCGCCCCACCTGCTTGACCCCCAGTGGCTGCGTGCTGTGCTGTCTGGTGCCGTCTTGTGTCGTGATTGTATGTGTGTGTGATGTTGGATACGTGGTTAAAAATGTTTTCATTTTCTTAAATTAACAATTTCTTCTTTTTGGCCTTTTTTTCCGTCTCAGGACTCGTATACGATGCCTCTCACCTCCATCCAGTGTTGGCACGTTCACTGTGAAGAATGCTGGCTTAGGACTCTGGTAAGACTCGCACACATGTGCTAACACAACCAGTGCTTATTGTGAGTCAGATATTGGGGCTTCCTTTGGAGCATAAGGATTTGATTTCCAAGAAACACCTTGTTAAAAAGTAAAGCTCTTTGAATGCACCGTATGACACTTTGAATAAAAGCATTAAATAAAAAGGACCGTCATAGCCCTGTAGTGCTAAAAGTTAAGGTATATATTAAATTTCAGTTCTATGCACACCGCAGAGCGCCCAAACCTCCTCATCGGGTGAGTCATTCGGCACCAGGGCCAGCGTATAATACGGATAATGGAGTAGTTTATTTTGATAATGCTTTGGTGTTTGGCCACAGAGTAGGTTGAAGAGTTCATCTCTACTTCCCTTCAAGACCTGTGAGGTGCTTATAATCCCTTTAGACAACGCCGCTAACCTCTTATCATAAGACTTATGATTGCCTCTACATGTCCGTTTGTCTCCCTCTTGTCTCTAAGCTGTTTGAGCCGGTCTTCCTCTGGGAGCCCACTCGCATTAGCCACTAACACATTGTGTCACCACACACGGCAACAATTAATAAGGAAATGTTTCCCAGCCTCAGCCGTTTTCCAATATGCTATATATTAAATCAGCGCTTTCCCTTTCCGCTTATCACGGGCCGTCTGTGTATAACTAGCCGATGAGAGCGAGATCAGAGATGTGTGTGCTGCCACGGCAGCTTGTTACTAATGCAGGCATTAAAATTGTTGCCTGAAGACAGCAATAAAAGTAGCACGACGGGGCTCCTTGCGTCTTGATCAAAGTAAATGCGTGTAATTTGGTTAGCGTCAGCCTTGTTTTATGAAGCTAATGGAGCGCAGCAGAAGCTCGCTGCTGATGTGAGGAGCCCGCGTTTAGTCCGCGACCTGCCCGCGCTCCTTAAAACGCGTAAAGTCCTGCGTACTAGAACAAAGGAACCAAATTTGAAGTCCCCTTTGTGTCTGAGGAGTCGTAGTTCAGTTTAACAAGAAGCAGTTTTTGTTGTACACTGCATCGCAGCATTTTAGGCGGCCACATGAAAATAAACCACTCTAATGGTCAGATGATGATGTCAATTTTGAAACGGTTGCAGTTCTTTGCGCACAAGGGCCTGTTGTGAGTTACAACACAAGCCAAATAGAGTGTTGCTGGATCTCTTTCTTGTAGTCAGAACAGTTGGGATCAGTAAGACCAGTTCTGGTGTTCTGTGATGTACACATAAACAGGGTCATATGGAGCCACAAATCCTCTTTACAGATGAATGTGAAAGCACAGCGCAGGCTTCACACACAGACACTCCTGTGATGACAGGTGTGTCTTTTCTACGTTTCAAACCGGTTTATATAAGTGGATAAGTAGTGTATGTGTGGCATATGTTTGAGAAGGCAACACGTGGACATAATAGAGCCACCACCGGCTGAACTTTGCAGTCAGGTCTGTTTCTCGAGGGGCGGCACTCTAATGTGAGCATTTTATAAGCCTCGGTTACCATGTACAGACCTTCTGACTTGGAGACGCTGTCGTGGTCAAGCGTTCTTTTGTGGTAGTTTACAAAGCTGTCTATAGTTTAGTATGACCTAAAGACGAGATCCTGTTGTGCTGTTACTGTGTGCAGCGTGTGTGGTGTAGACAGTAGACCACACAGCTCACCTTCCTCTACCTCTCCCTGCTGTTCTGGGTTTTATGGTTCAGGCTTTATTGGGCACTGGCTGAACATCAGAGTAGTAGCGGGAAAGACGCATGCTTTTCCAACAGGGTGGGCCGTTTAACACAAGGCCCTGACATGCACATTTTTGTTATTGCAGCAGACTTGAGAGAAAAATGCCTGTGTTAACAGTATGTAGCTACGACAAACTTCTCACCATTTTCTCTATTTCTTTTCTTAACAGGGAAACAAGAAACTCTGCCCACAATGCAACACCATCACATCACCAGGGGACCTCAGGCGTGTCTATTTGTGAATGGAGTCTGGATTATTCTTCGTTTTTGTTTTTTGAATTTACATTTCCATTCGCTCTAGTGTATTTTGGTTTCCTCCTGAGGGGGTAAAGTATTGTCCGGCCTTGTGACCGTTAGAGGCATAGACTCTGATTGACTTTAAATGGGGACTGAATTGACAAGCATAGGACTATGAGGACTGTATGTAGTTCTCCTCTTCGATTGCCTGCCTGTGTTAAAGCCCCGGCCACCCCTCAGGGGCAAGTGTGTGCCCTCTTGTGTTGGTCCATGGTCCACCCTCTCCAAAGTCAAATCTGTGTGTTGTTAAAGAGGAACCCCTTCTGTTCATATGAAGGAAAGAGAACTGCTCATTTTGTCCCTCCATCCACACCACTGCTGCTCTACATCGCCCTCTGTTTCTCCCCGTGTGTGATGACGGCTTCAACGAGACTGCTGAGGTCAGCCCCAACTGGAACATCAGTCAACGATGAGAAGACTGAGAAGACTGTTCTCCTGGTCTCGGCCAGATAAGACCACACAAGGCTCTCCAGAACCCCTTTGATCTTTATTCTCCATTGTGTTCTCTTTTCACCCCGAATCATTACTTCTTTTGTGGTGTTCTAGTGATGTCAACCAAATTCAATGAATCAGCGCAAGCACATGTATAATAGTCTCTGTATGTTTACAGTGTTGTGAGTAAAAGACATAGAGAACAAAACACGCTTGTATACACACATGAACACACAGACATGCATACACAGACATACACACAGAAGTATATATTGATTAAAAGTCCAGTTTTAGTTGGGGGTGGTTGGGGTCGAGAGGGGTGGGGTATGTTACAATCTTGGTGAGTTAAAAAAAGAAAACCCTCTGTATTTTTAAACAGATGTTGTTGTCTTGAAGTTGAAGTTGTATTTCATTGTACAGGAAGAAATTTAAGTAATAATAATAATAAACTACTCAAACTAGGACTTAAAAGATTTAGGTGTACATTTTTCATTGAAATATACAGTAAAGAACTGTAGATTTAACCCTGAAGCAAGGGAGTGTCTTGCGTTTTCTTTGCTTTTTTCCTAAAAAAAAAAAAATGGAAAGATTTGCTTTAATCACTCTCATTTTTCTTCAAACTGGACAGTTTATTTCACTCTAACAGTAATGTCACTATGGCCCAGCTTGCAAAATGTTTTTTTTTTCTGTTAAAAAAGATCGAATTATTGCTTATCCCATGAGCGTATTAACAGCCCTTACCAGTTGCATATCAGTTTTTTACCTCTAAAAGTGGTCATTTATGAAAATTAGGGTGGTCTCAAGTTATGTTCAGATTTCCTCTCGTAGACATAAAGATGGTTGTCTTGATGATTTTCCTTTTTCATCAAAGAATGAATAAAGTGAGGGAGTCAAGAATCTCATTTCCCTGGCCGACAGCTCACGTTTTCCCTCGGAATGAGACTGTGTGCTTTATATTTGTACATCTATGTATTCTGTGATTTCTGTATTGATGTAAGCGCAAAAAAGGAAGAAATGAAAGGTCATTGCTGATCCCAACACCACAATAAACAGTCAAACGTTGCATTTGTTATAATTTATTCTCTGTTCTTGGATCATAGTCGCAACAAAATCAGAAAACCATAAAATTTACTTTACAAAAAAAAGTGTTGCAGTGTTGGAAGACGACAACGTATTCCTCCTCTAAACATGTTTTTGCTACTGTTGTAAAATAAGATATAGTAAATAAGAATTAGAGTTGACTCTTTGTATCCTTTCTTTGCTATACAATTCGTTCCTGCCCCAAAGATGACAAATTGCACAAGGTAATGGTGTGATATGATGTGTCCTTGTATATTCTTGAAAATGGTACATGTCTTTTCCCTTTGTAAGATACGTTTGACTTCAATTAAATGGACTGTAAATTTGAACTGGTCACCATGTGCTGGCTTCATTCCCAGATCTGCCAGGCCATAATATATTCAATGGTGCAGAATTATGCTGTGCAAATACTTCAGATAAAAAGCTGGTCGTGTTATTTTTGAAGAAAACCACATGCTTTACCTGCCGCTGCAACATTTTAAGAATGGTGGTCAAGAGAACACATTAAAAATGTAATTAATAGATAATGAAATAAAGTTTTGGGATTTTGAAAGTTATCATGTAAAACTATTAAGAGGTGGTTACTAATTAAATTTGTAAGCAAATTTGTAACAAACCGCGTTATAATGTAATAGGATGTAAAATTTAAACACGAATTAAATTAGAAAAATGCAAAATAGAAGCATTTTCGCTAGTATTTGCAGGCAAAGACACTTGCAAGACTGCGTTATGCATCATACTGCATCCGGTAACTATAATGAACTTTTAAAACTGCCTTATTGATTTCATACCACCACCCATGCCAAGTGCTTCCAAAGAATTAGATCCTAAAAGGAAGAGCTATTGCTCCGTTCTGCCATCTACAGGTTAAACACCCTGGTGATGTTTTACCTGCACAGCAGTATTAAAACACAAACAACGCTCACATTAAAGATTAAGGACTGTAATGAAAATTTCATAAAATTGCAAGATGTTGACTGTAATTAAGAAGTCCTCTAACTTCCTGATCTGAAGCCAAACTAAGTAGTACATTCTGTATTTTAACAGCACCGCAAAGCAAGCGGTAGCAGGGTCATTAAGTACTTTCAGACGCCTATAAAGTGTTGATAGATAGAAGTTGGAAAGTCAGCAAATGCTTCTATTAAGTCCTTACAGTCCAACATATCGTTGGAAGAGTTGTAAACAAGCTTGTACTACACTGTAGGCTTGAGAAATAGATTTCATTGTGGTGCACAAACAGATGATGTCATTTTTAAACCAGAAAGCCAGATATGTAGCATTTCTGACAGCTTTTAGAGATAGATTTCAACCCGAGTTCGATACGAGGTCAGTATGGTAGGTGGTAATATGTCTCAATGTGGTTGTAAACGAATGTAACTGTGGTTGGATCATCTCACCTCACTAACATCTAACCCAAGTCTTTACTTACCGTGAAGGCCGCGTGTTGCAGACAGCAGCGCGATCCATAGAGTGCATTAGACAGGCTCGGGTCAGGCTCGGGTTACCTCCCGTCCCGTGGCCTGAGTGGCAGTGGAACCAGGAAGAAGCCGGTTGAGTGGAAGCAGATCTATAGAAATTGCTTTTGGAGGTCAAAGTCATCCCTGATGGGGAGTATAAAGTGTGGGAGCCATTATAGCCAGTTTACAAACATCTCCACAGACCAATCAATAGAACAGGCCTTCTCTGCCATGTTGGGTAAATTCCTCGATCGCATTGGCTGTCTGTACCAACTGTAATTTACACCTTCATGTGGGAATTTGACTTGAGCCCACCTCCCCTCCATATCTCCTCCCCTGGTGTCCAGTACTTCCTCCAGCTTTGCTTGAAGTGCTTGTACAACTCATTCAATTAGGAGCCTCTTCTTTTCTCAGCCTCTTTATAAGATCGATCCACTCAAGGTGCTTGACAGAAAAAAGCTTTGGGTATTTTGTTATGCACTAGAAGAGGAAATTGAGGAATGTGGAAATGTGTGGCCATCTGGCTTATTTCTAAATTGCTCATTCAGCTTCAGTGTTTCAAAATCTAAAGTTGTAATAGCATCTCCGGAGTGTACTCAAACTGCAGACATCATCGTGTTTTCAGGAAAGCATTAAATAACGCCATGACAGTTTACTGTTTGTACATTAGTCTCACTTGACCATAATTGAATAGAGATACTGTGATTCTCTTCTACTTAACATAAAAACTTCTTTCTGTTACAAATTTGTTCATGCGTTGCATTATAAGATGAAAAAAAACTTTTTCCCCCATCCCCATTCATTAATAATTGTTTTTCACAAGCTGCCGGTAGTAATGCAATGCCCGGTGTAGTTATAAATGTTTTAAAAGCTTTGTTCTGTAGCTAATGTCATGGTTACAGCTTTACAGAATTGCTGTTATTTTCACCAATGCTTATAAGATTGCCTTGTGACATTATGAGGATTTAGCAGGGGCGCTTGCTTAATAACAAGGTAAGGTGAAATGGTTTGTGTATTTGTGTAGGTGATTGTGTACATGTATGTGCATGCATGTCTCTGTGTGTGTGTTATCATTGACAGGATTACCATAAACCTCCTTGCGTGAAAGATGAGATATTAAGATTGCGCTGCTGTAGACTCTTAATGGGGCAGCGTGGGAGTGTTGCTCCCCAGGCTCAGTAATCTCTCCCAATGCCTATTTATTACTAAAGAAAATCTGCTGTAGCATTCATATCCGCTGCTTCCCTGTGATTGCACATATCAATCACAAGTATTACACATTACATCCTCTGCGACAAGATGCAGAGCAATGTATCCTCTGTCACCTGTCTGAGGCTTTATAAACTTTGTGTACGTTTACCAACTTTGTCAGCTTTGACAGTGGTTGACTGCCATGATAAGTGTGTAGGCTATAAATGATTAGTATTAAAGTATCTTGTCCATATTAGATGTAACCTTGAGCTATGACCTTAAATGAAATAACACACGCACACACTGTTTATATACATTGTGGAGACTTTCTGTAGACATAATGGCTTTTATACTGTACAAACTGTATATTGTATCCTGTAACCCTCACCCTAAATATAACCCTCACACAAACCTTTTTATTATCATTTAGTATGATGATTAATTATCAATTTAAATTGGTGTAAGACTTTTACTATCATAATAAAGTTTTCTTTCTTCATTTTATTCTTAATTTATGCACTACAAAAAATATGAATATATGTCAAACACAATAGCTGAAACAAAAACATTGTTCAAATATTTACTGTTACTTCACTAAAATATTTATCACAATCCTAAAAACCCTTTAATCTGAAAGAATTTGTCTGAATGTTTAAAATTAGTTATGTAGGAAAAAATGTAAATGTCTCTGCACAGTAACATCTTTCATTACATAATTACATTTTTTATTAATCAAGAATCTGGTTTACACAATGGCAAGAGTACATTTGTTCGCTTTTTTTGTGAAAACATTATTAGGTATATAAGAATAATAATTTTAGTTTAGTATTATTAAAAAATGTGTAATATTGTAATATATATATTTAATATTTATTGTAATGTTTATATTATTTATTTATATTATTTAATTAATAATATTAAGATTTATACAAATAAAAATATTTAAATTTATTTATGTATATTTTTATAATAAGACAATTTAAGTGTTATCAGCATATGCATCCACTTCTTACCAGTAATATAATGTTGTATTAATAATGGGAGTCACATAAGACATGTTTGACACTGTGGGTTTAATGTTGAATGATTGTCTGCAGGTGTAGTTTAACACTACTACCACATGAGGTCGCTAAGCAGTTTTGGAATCAGCCACAAGGCAAGGGTTAAAGGTAACCACAGCTTAAATAGTCAACTTAGGGCGGAAAGTTTCAGTAATATCTTAAATTCAGACCACATATAAATGTAGACTGTAGAAAGAGATAAAGAGAGGGACTGGTGTTGTAGTCAGTATTTCTTTGCATTAGTAGAAGTGTGAAACAACAGGCTCAGACTGATTCCTCTGCGTTGTATTTCCTCAGCACGTGTGCAGGTGAGACCTGCACGATTTCACATCAGTTCCCACACCTATTTATTAACACACTACAACACTGATCAGCTTTAGGTGTAAAAAAACAACAAAAGAGTGTTTGTGTAACAGTTATTAGTAGCTTTGCAAACATTTATCACGTAATAAGTACGCCTAGAAGTTGCGTAATCAACCAGTACGATCACTGCTTTTAAATTACAGTCACGTTAAACTACGTACAAAATAAATAAAACAGTACCAGAATTTGTATGTAGGTTAAGTATTTGTAAAATATTAAACGTATTGTTGGTGATATTAGCAATTAAGATGTAAAAATATCTTTTTAAAATAATCATTTGTTTTTTACGTTTTAAAAATGTTTGTAAAACATTTTATATGAGTTGTTTATATAGTGTTGTTTGTTTCCTCTGACTGTGTTGAGGCTTAACACAAAAACATAAGTTTTTTAATTTTATTCACATGTTTTATTTATTGTTTTTTATGCCTTGTGTTCATGCGGGTATATCTATTAATTTAGATATACACAATTTATATAAGATATATTTTTGTTTGTGTACAAGAAAAACTATTTTGTGTTTTTGTTTTTATGCAACAGGCACTTGCATTAAATATGATCATATTCATATAGTTTAGTAGCCCATTTACTGCTTTCTACAGTTTTGCTTCATTAATAAAACACTATATATTTTAGTCATTGCAACTTTTATCTCCCACATGGGCACGAGCTCTTGAAACTTTAGAGCCTCAGTTTCCCCCTCCACACAAGAGGAGCTTTTTACTCTGCCGCCTGAGATGCTCCCGCTATTATAGCGGCTGTTTCATCTGTCCCGTTCATCACCTTACCTTTCATCTTTCGTCTGGCTGGAGGGCAAACACTGGCCCTTTGTCTGTGTTGGGGGGCTGGGGTGTAGGATGTGTGGCTTTGCTATCTGTATGTCCCTTTACCAGTATCTGAAAAGATGAATGACAGGTGAAGCCTCAACATGGTCGACCTAAAGTACTAGTTTAGGCCTACAGTTATATTTTACCTCCACTGCACGATAATACAGGACCACATTTCCTCATTCTCATATACCGTCAAAGCATCGATAATGTTTTGCTTCAAGCTTTTGTTTTAAGAGTTTTGAGCTGCACAAAAGCTTTTTGTTTGTGTACAATCTTAAATCTAATGGGTTGTTTTTTGTGTGAAGATTTGTGGTGGTACACTGTGCACACAAGTCTTGAGAGAACAGTCTTTGTTTGGTAATCTCACTGTTTCAGGAACAGTTATACTGTGGTCACACCTCGTCCCACTCTGTTAATTTGTTTGTGTTAGCAAGGATATGTTCAACTAATTGCGTAATAATACCGCTAATTGTGTGTGTCAAACTGTGTCATAAGCCTGCGACTGTACTTCGGTGTGTTTAATGGGAAGAGCCTCTAATGGAGGGGATTTTCACAACAGTTAGCAAACGTTACACTTAACTCAAACGCAAACACAATGTATGCTTAACGTTTGTAAGAAAACGGTGTACATCAATATTGTGAGATGTTCTTGCTGTCTTAAGACCGTGCTTAAGGATTTATTGAATACATACAAACAACACTACAAGTTACTAAAAGACTAGTTTTTCTTTATTTAAAGTGGTAGAGAAAAATAGTTTAGCTGAAATGACATTTCTGTTGTCCTTTACTCACCTTTTTGTTCTTCCAAACTTACACTATTTACATTTTTGGAGGACAAAAGGTGATTTTTTTTTTACATGGATTACAGTGTAACAAATGTATTTTTTTATGCAAAAGAAGGTTATATAGATTTGGGACAGCAGAAGAGTGAGTAAATACTTTTCATAGGCAACGAAAGGATCACCTGTTCAAGATTTGTATGGATTGAATGGACTGAGTCCATGTCACTTTTGATATTTATAAATGAAAATGTACAATATGGTACAAAACTTTTTGGTTTGCACAGAAGGAAACAAGTATTTTACTCTTAACATCCAATTCACCTGTTATCCATAATGTCTTGGCAGCTCTAAAATAAGAAGGGAGAGATAGCATGAGGTAACTGTTTTGCCTGCGACAGACTCCTAGAAAAGAGTAAGATAAGGACAGAGAGGGTTGTTGGCTTGTGCAGTCTGTTATCTCTGACAACAGAGCCCTGATCCTTACAGTCAATATAGTGTGTGAGCAAGAGAATGTTGACTACATCGTTCATCATTCCTGTTGTGAAGACCATTGTTACCTGTGATGTCTAAAGATTGAGCACAATGACAGACGTCTGCCCTGTCCACTTTTGTTGTGTGTTTTTGGCTAATTTATGTAGCAAGTATTCATGCCTTGGCTGTTGTTATGTTTAAGCATTGTAAAATATTTCTGTTATTCACTGAGACAGCCACTAGAGGGCAGCAGATCAATTCATATAATTTGTAGGGTCCTGTAAGAAATAACTTGATATTTTTCATTGCAGCTATTTAATTTATGTGTATAGCTAGCTTTTAATTTGGTCTAGAAGTTTGTTCAATCCTTTACATTCACATGTGTCTAAAAGAAACAATATTTTTTAAAATAGGATTTTTAAATGTTGTTTTACATATTTATGTGAATTATAGGTGTAGAGCAGTAGTAGCAGGCCAAAATGGGATTCTTCTTCTTTTTTATCTTCTTTATTTCTCAAAATTTCTCTCTATAATTCTCTAGCAATATTCATAAAGAGGAAAGGTAAAGTATGTTGGCCTAAGGCGACTGTGACTCACCTGTGTAAACAGAGGGTTGGTAAGACTGGTTTTAAATCCGCCAAATCCACTGTATTCTGTAACCGACTACAACTTTTCTTTTCTCTCTGATTATTCACAAATTTTAGGATTGAGAAACTAAATCTTTCTTCTTTTAATTGCACTTCTCATCAGCCGCACAGAAAAGAAGCTTTGTTGCAAATTAAAAGCTTTCAAAGTATGAACGATCGAGAGAAAAAACAAACATGATTGGGTGTCATTTATAACTTTAGGAATGCTGTTCTCCCTTACTTTATGTGGTTCACAGCACTTTTTGCTATGAATGTAAACAACCCAAGAGTGTAAATAAACCTTATCACTCTTCCTATTAAGCCTCCAGTGTAAATATTGAAACCGTTCTGAATATGTAAATGCCAGCGTGTGTCTTCATCAACCAGGATGTTAGTCTACAGTGTTTGTTTCCCATGGCAAAGCCAAAAATGAGTTTCTATTTATTCCTCCGGTGGCATTAACTGCTTGGACTAGTCTGCAAGTTAGTCATCTTATTTGTTTAAGTTGGTTACGTAAAAACGTAGATTTGTTGAATGTAAACCTTTGGACTGATTAACTAATAGCTAGTTGGTCAGAATAGTTCTTAAGTGAAGCTGGAATAATACGTTATAGGTGTTGGGAACCACCTTCATGTCTTTTTTGTTTTTATCAAATGGCAAAATGAGGCAAATCCGAGTCTGACGGTATTTGTCAAATGTTATTTGCATAATTTTTTCTGTCTGTCTTTTGACAGTTTTGTGTGCATGTCACTGCTGCTGTGTTGTCAGGCAGGCCAAAGGTAATATATTTGACTATAGATTTTAATATACCAGTCTCATTCTCACACTCACAGGGTTTATCTGTGACACCCTTGTTAAACCAACATTGTACAATTGCATTTAGAGACTTCGATTATGTTTGTTTACTGGCTTGTGTAAATGATAATCTGAGAATATGTTTGATTTGGAGCACTTGTATCTAAATGCCATTACAGCTATGTTTGTACAATTCTCCCAGGCAGTGGTTTCACACATAAGGCCAACAAATTCATCAGTGTTCCAGTGTGGCTCCATTATAAGTATATTTATATTTAGACGTGCACTTTAAAGTCTGTCAGAGAAGAGAAGCAGACTGTAGCTTGGCCCTCCCCCAGTCTTCCTGTGTGTATGGAGGGTTTTGATGTGGTGTCGGACAATGGGCGATTTAGAGATTTCCTGTTTGAGAGTGTCATATGATTTGTCCTCAGGCAATGATGTTTAAAAAACCTTTGTTGCAAAATAGGACCGGTGGAAACTATACTTCCCAAAAGGTCCTTTATGGCACCTGTTGAATGCTGGGATTGCAAGTTATTGTGCAGTGATTTACACAGGTAACGTCGGCTCCAGTGACCTCTGCCTGACATGCGCAGCGTTAACAGTGTATTTGATACGGCTGCCTTTGCTTTTAGCAGATCTTTCTGTCAGGAGAGCGGGCAGTGTAGCGGACAATGCCTTTTGTGTGCTGCCACAAAGAAAAGGTTTCAAACATCTATTCATGTTTCCAACGTGGTGCACGTGAATGTAAATTTTCATCAGCTTGAACAAAATGTTGGCCATCTATCTGCCATAAAAGACTGATTACCTAACGGGCCATCATTCAGATGTTTCCCATGGTTGGGTATTATACTGCATTCTGGAGCGCAGGTATTTTGTTTACTTCCTGCATGTCAACTCCAAGACTCCTGCATGAGAGCGTGAGATATGGCGACAGGTAAACGGAGCTGACGGGCAGAATGTAGTTCACGGCAGAGCCAGAGAGAACGGCACTCCATTTGTTTGTGCAAGTCTCAACCTGAAAATGCTCAATCGCTGGACTAATGTTAGAGACTTAATAACCGTGCGTGCGTGTGTGTGAAGTGTGTGCGTGGAGTTAGGGGGGTGATTGGGGGACCTGAAAATGTGTGTGAACAAGAGAAAGAGAAGAAAGAGATTATGACAAAAGAGGGCACTGGCTTATTGAGAGAAGATCAAACGGCTCTCTTGAGGCTCTCCTCCTGCGGGACAGGTTTTGCTCATCTGCCAGGTCCATTCAGGACAAGATCATTCAAAGCCACATACACATCATTGTTTCTTTAGTTTCTCCGCTGTACTTCCATTACGGCATCTGTACAAACAGATTGAAACGAGGTTTGCTGCTTTAATTTGCTGTTTAGGTCAGTTTACTTCATTTCCTTTAATGAGATCATCTTTGAGTCATTCAAGTCTATGAGAACTGAGGCTTGTGCTGTTGAATACACATATTGTGCATTGCTTCGGTTTAGATAACAGTTTAAGCTTCTTAAAGGCATAGTTTAACCAAGAATATACTTTTTTTTTTATTTACTCATGCTTATGTTGGACAAAATGATTGTTGTGTTGTTATTTTTTTGGTGGAACGCAGAAGAAAAGTGTTGAAGAATTCTTCAACACTTTTTCTCTTCACTTTTTCTTCTGTGTTCCACCAAAAAAATAACAACACAACAATCATCACAGCTAACCAGGCTGTTACTTTTATTGAAAAGGGAATGAATCAAAAGTTGTTATTTACTTAAAATTATACAAAAAATAAGTTTCAAACTGCATGTTACTTATAATGAGTCTGTACACTGTAACTTTCAGGTCAGGGTTATGTATCTTTGACGTGGAAGATCTGTCATTGTGTGGTCGAGGCTCGTTGCCTTTCAACCGTCTTAGATTAGTCTTTCCTCGCTCTACAAAGCCCACAAAGCCTCTTGCTCTTCAGAGGCAAGCCAATGGATTCGACTTGGTAATCTGAACCCACTATGCCTGCGAATATATTTCAGTCAAAACCCATGATCATGCCTCACGGCACTGACGGATTTCATTGAACCGGACATCTGAGCACACTTTTTCCGGTCTGGTCCTGAGATGGAGAGTGTTTCGATGTTCCACATGTCTCTGTGCCCTCCAGCCTCATAAGAAACAATAAGAGCTGTAAGCTAAACAGTCAAATTTTACCAGACATCTAGTGGGGGTTTGCTTTGTGGAGTGAGAGAGCTGTTAAAAAGGAGCTAACTGAAAAGCGTTAGATAAAGATAAGATATGAGGGAACTAAGGTTGGCAATTTCAACATGTCAGAGGAAATATGTTAAATCTTCGATCTAAATCATCGATGAGATACTGAATACTGCTGTCTTCCTTTCACTCTTTTCTGCTTCTGTTTTGGTCATACAGCATGCCATAAAGATTACTTGAACAAAATAGCAAAGACTGGCTGCCAGTAACGTGAGATCTATGTTGATGAGTTGTAGTCTCAGTTACTCTGGGAAGTATTTAGGAATTATGTATAATGTAAATTAGGTAGTACCTGAAGACTTGATGGATTGCCAGAACAATGCGTGAGATGCTTAGCTGCTTGAATATTTTAATTCTGAAAAGGAATTCAGCTTATTGCATAACAGTGTTATATAATTAGGTTTGTCGTAACCATTAAAGCATTCTTTGGGAAACAAGATATTACTACCTGGTATGTGTAATGATCATTTTGCCAACGCACAACGATGCATTGTGTACGTAAGCGAATAATTCCAGCCTAATCTTGATGTCATTGTAAATGTTTCCATTTTAAGATTTTGTGACGCATAGTTAACTAAACTAAGAATCGGATGTTATATTGGCTGTACACTCTAAAAAATGTTTTTCTTAACCCAGCATTGGGTCAAAAAGCCCAAAAACCATGTTTTTACCCAACCCATGGGGTAAAAATAAACCAGCATTTTGGGTTAAAACAACCCAGCATGGGTAAATTTACAACCCAACTGTTGGGTTTGTGCCTTTTGACCCAATGCTGGGTTAAAATAACCCAGCATTTTTAGAGTTTATATTGTCTGCTTTTTAAATGGCAGCAGGTGATATAGTGGGTGATGATTATTATTATGTGCTCGTTTGTTGTTAAGTGTTTGACAAGCAAGTAATTCTGGAGGAAGAAGTAAGTCTGGTTAAGTTATACTTTATTACTGTTTCTTGATGTGCCAGCGAAACAAGAAATGCCACGCTGGACCTCTTATTTACAACCACATTGTACTGATCCACCTGCCTTTGTACGGTATATTTTGATTTAAATTGATAGCAATTTCACTTATGAAGGTGTGGTCCACTGTTCATTATGTAATGATGACACGTGAAAGGCAAGATAGCTTCATTTTCATTTCCTTAATGTTTGTAATTAATTACATAATTGGCATAATGAACATAAATGGATGTTTAATAGTAAGGGTTGCACCAACTGGGATTAAATGAAATTGTTTAAAGCTAATCTATGATTTGTTGATTCCAGTTTTATTTAAATTAGAGTTGCGTATTATTTAACACTGATGAACATATGATGTGTATTAAAACCTCAATTGCAAGTTTAAGGGGATTTTCTTATCCTAATGTAGTTATAAATGTGAGTTTTAACAAATGGTGCCACATAATTAAGTTAATCTATGTTTACTGTAAAATCAGTTTAAATGTTACCCTAATATTTTTCTTTCTGTTTTTTAAGTTGGTGATAACGGAGTTGTTAAAAAAACATGATTTATTCTGGGTTCAAGAGCAAGACTAATCCTTGTAGGTGCAGGCCACCCTAAGAGCACTTTTGGAATATGCTTCAAGTGCTCTGTCTGTATAATTTTGCCTTTTGAATGATTTATAAGCAAGATTTTTGTAAAACGGTCCTCATGTTATCACCCTCAGTGTTAGCGATGTCATACCTGTGTGCTGAGGTTGAAGCCGAGGTTGACCTGCTGACAGAAGGATGGCTCAGAGAAAGCACTTCAGGGTAATTATCATTGAGATGATGTAGTCAGGGGCATCTGTCTCATCAGTGACGGCGTCAATCGCACAGACAGACAGACGGATCTCTGGTCCTCAGGCACAGATCGACACATACCTGGCCCTTGTCCAGATTGACTGTCTCTCTTTCTTTCTCGTCTACAGTCTTTATGTCTTCTGTTGATCAAACAATGTTTGCGTTTCTTTATCACACAGAGATTACATTTTTTAAAATATGCTTGTAAGTACATTGTAAGAGTGTAAAGACTATATGCATTTATTCATTTCAGAAGACTGAGCTTTGAAGAAGCATGTAATGTCCTTATGAGGGCTTTGTCAGATTCCGTTCTTAAAGGCTGTCAGGTGTGATCAGTCAGCTCATTTTAGCTCACAGGCTTTACATATTTTGAGCATATTAAATTTTATGCGTAACCCCTTTAGGGGGATAAGCATTACTCCGTTGTGAAACGCTGGTAGACCTTACTACTCGCTGCATTATGTGTGTGTTACACAGCCCTTCAAAGCAAACAACAACCACTTCGTAGTTCAAGTCAATAGCATTTGACAACAACTAGGGTAATAAAGAAATTCTGTAATGAAAGGGATTTTTCAAGTGGGGGACTAATGCTTTTTTTGTCAGTCACCGCACCTTGAGAACAGGTGTGTTCTTTTTACTACCAACAAGTGTAGTACTGTTATGGTACAATTATAACTTATTCACTCATTCTGCCAATTGCGTCTGGTTAAAGAATGAAGAATGAAAGAGCTTTAAAGTGCACATATCTTTATTTAGTGCTTAGGCTTTAGTGTTTGTCACCATGTCAGGAAAACATGCATGACGTGTGTGACATCATTCTTTTGAAGTGATCTGATGTTTCACTGGATCAGTGCCAGATGTCTCACTATTTCAAGTTTACCCCAGTTTAACTCATAAATGCATAAAGTACGTCCAGTTGGAAAACATCTGCTGAAAGAGACTATACCACTCCCGTCATGGTGCTGTAGCTCACTAATCAGTCACAGTTATCTGGAATTTGATGTATTGACCCTGACAGCCTGGCTGATGCTGCGTGAAATGTCTGGATGTGTTGACAGATTTATCAGTTGTCCACACACTGGTCAACAATCCTGTCTTTAAATGATAGCAATTTTTATCAGTGAGACGAGCTACATCAAGTAGATTACATTACTGACAGACCTCACAATTGTAACTTCAACTGAACTTGTTTGAAAATTTTGTTAATTCCTGATCATGAATTCCTATTGTAAAACATGAATTAGAAGTTGGTTGGAGTTTCTTTAAAATCTTCAGAATAATTGAAGTGCATCTTCTGTAATGTAATGTTTATGATGATGCATTATGCTTATTATTTCCTGAAGCATGTATAGATTTGCAGTTTTATTCCTTGTAGATATCGCTTATCTATTGTAAGAAATGTTATAATAGATTTTTATTTAATAGCTTTCTGATGCATCCTGAAATTTTAGATTTATTAAAAAAAATTGTCTTATAACACTGGCTTTAACAATCACTTTTTGACATTTTTGCCAAACTCTTTTAAACAAAGTGATTTTCATATGATACAAATTTTAAATGTTTACATTTTATACAGTACAAAGTGTTTTAAAAAGAACTTATGTCATTTTAGCACTACAGTGAAGTTACCACAATTTGAAGTCTGCCCAGCTGAGACCACTGGAGGGCGCTGTGATTTATATACAAACTCACTATTATGTATTATGAGAAAAATAACTATTTATTGTTTTGATTGACATAATATTGAAAATAGGCATATCAAGTGATTAATAGACAAAAACATCTTATTATTTATTTCAGATTTTTCAATAACTAATACAAATCCTTTAGCCAAAATCCCAAACTCCATGCCACACGTAGTCACACGTTATCAAATACCTGATCACTGTCGTCAGCTTGTTTGAACACGAGACTTTTTCGTTTCGCGCAGTCTGTGACAATTTTGATAGTACTCCCCTGGGCTGCACAGTCACGTCTACCACCTCGACTGCGCTTCCTTATCAAGCGCTCGCTTATTAGTTCATGAACTGTAATGATCGCGGTGACACGGCTGTGGCTCTGCGCAAGAGGGGAGATTGCAGAGAGCTTTTAACAACTAACGGCATGGATGCCTATCAAAATCTAGCACAAACAAACAGTCTATCAGATTCAAAGAGCTTACACAGAACATAAATTACACTTGATGTTTGGAGTCTTAATCAAGAATGGAGGAATTAAATTTGGTCACAGCAGGCAAAACCACCCAAACTTCCCATTGGAAAAACGTGTGACCGTGAGACAAATGTCTCTCGTACTGCTGGTGCCACTACTCCAATAACATCTAAATAGAAAATCTCAAGTGGAAATTGGCCTTCTATCTCAGGCCTTTGATGTTGGGCAGAAGCAAATCCGCTGAATTTCCTCTTTTCATTTTGGAAGCTGCTGGTTGTCGACAGTCCCTCGGGCCTTTGATACGTGCCATGGCCCATGCCGGAGATGAGTTGGAGAGGAGCCACATACCTCCATGCCCCCTGGGTTTGGACCCACACTCCTCATTTTTTGTCTCCTAAATTCATACCTTTAGTTAATGATTCAGTAAACCCCTTTCTTTAGGGTTCAGTTGCTGATTCATTGTGTACATGCTTCTCAGATTCTATTTTTGTAAAGGCATTTTGAAGGATCCTTTGAAGGCTTTCAGGTGACTTATGAATGCTGTCGTTTGAACCATTGTAATGATTGATTATGTAACTGTAAATATAATGGTACAAGACGTACC